>CM028135.1:166935000-168270000 GCA_016271365.2 Neoceratodus forsteri
ACTCTTTCACCTTGTTTATGCCCTTAAGGTGTTTGAATGCCTCGATCATATCACCTCTCTCCCTCCTTTGCTCAAGGGTATACATATTGAGCTCCGTTAATCTGTCCTCATATGTCTTCTGATGCAGTCCCTGCACCATTTTGGTTGCCCTTCTCTGGACTGCCTCAATTTGGTTAATGTCCTTGTGAAGGTGTGGCCTCCAATACTGCACGCAGTTCTCCAGATGGGGCCTAGCCAGTGTCTTGTACAGAGGGATTATTACCTCCCTCTTACGACTTGTGATACCCCTACTAATACACCCTAACACCCCCCTAGCCTTACCTACTGCTTTAGAGGTCTGCTTGGATGATTTTAGGTCATCAGTGATGATGATGCCCAAGTCTCTTTCTTCCTTTGTGACTGCTAGCAACTCCCCTTCCAGCCTATAGGTGGCTTCAGGGTTTCTCTTCCCTATGTGCATGATTTTGCACTTCCTTGCATTAAATCCCAGTTGCCACTCTTCTGACCATTCTGCTAGTTTATCCAGATCTCTTCTCATTCTGCCCACCCCATCTGGATCATCTACTCTGTTGCAGATCTTGGTGTCATCTGCAAACAGACAAGCCTTACCCTCTAGTCCATCTGCAAGGTCACTAATGAAGATGTTGAAGAGGACTGGCCCCAGGACTGATCTGAGGTACCCCACTTGTGACTTGCATCTCTTCTGACTGTATACCATTTACCACCTCTCTGTTTTCTGCCCGTCAACCAGTTTGCCACCCAGTTGACCAACTTCTGACCCACCCCAAGCCTACCCAGCTTATTTATCAATCTTCTATGTGGAACAGTGTCAAAAGCTTTGCTGAAGTCAAGGTAGGCGACATCAACTGCTCCCCTTGGTCCACCACTCTGGTTACCCAGTCAAAGAAATCTATGAGATTAGTTTGACATGACCTTCTTTGTAAACCCATGCTGTCTTGGATCCTGTGCCCTATGGATTCCAGGTGTTGCACTATCCTTTCCTTAAGGAGTGCCTCCATAATCTTGCCCACTACTGAGGTAAGACTGACCGGTCTGTAGTTCCCCCTCCTCCCTGCTACCACTCTTGTGGAGCGGGATCACATGAAGCCCTTCTCCAGTCTTCTGGGACCTCTCCTGTGCTCAGAGACTCACTAAACAATTCTGCTAATGGCTCTGCTAGTTCCTCCTTTAGCTCCTTAGTACCCTGGGATGTATGCCATCAGGTCCCATTGCCTTATCCACCCTGAGCTTAGCAGCTCTTGTAGGACCCTTTCTTTGTGAAGGGGTAGTGCTCACCTCCTTCCCCTGTGTCCATGATGCTGAGCTGTGGGCCCTGCCCTACCTTCTCTTCAGTAAATACTGAGCAAAAGTATCTATTTAGGATAGATGCCTTTACAGGGTCCTCCTCCTCACATGCTCCTTTTCTCCATTAAACTAGCAATACCCCTCTGGACTTTCTCCTTTCACTAATGTATCTATAGAAAGTCTTGTCACCTTCTTTTACTGTTGTAGTAGTGTTTCCTCGGTTTGGGACTTTGCCTGCTTTACTGCCTTCCGTGCTTCCCTTAGGGCAGTTTGGTATGCCTCCCATCTTCATCCCTGTGTTCCTTTATATTTCCTGAAGGCCAGCCTTTTGGCTCTGACCTTTTCTGCTACTGTATTTGAGAACCAAAGTGGTTTCCTTCTTCTTTTGCACTTCCTTTTCTGTCTAACACAATGGGATGTTGCTTCAAGTATTGCATCCTTAATGCTTGCCCACTTTGCCTGTACCCCCTCACCTGTGTTTCTTTTTGCCAGGGCTAGCTTAACTCTGTTGGCCATCTTATCAAAGTCAGCTCCTCTGAAGTCCCATATTTTTGCCTTGGAATGGGATGATTTAGATGTAGTAACCAAATTGAACCATACCATGTGATGGTCACTGGCCCCAGGTGACCTTCTACCTGGAGATCTGTGATCCCTTCTTTGTTAGTCAGTACTAGATCTAGGATAGCCCTGTCTCTTGTGGGTTGCTGTACCAGTTGTTTGAGGCCCTCCTGCAGGGAATCCACTATGAGTCTAGTTCTGGCAGATGTTCCTGCTGGTATTGACCAATCTGTATCCGGCATGTTGAAGTCTCCATTATCAGAACCTCCCTTTAGCTGTCATGTTTTGTATATCTTCTAACAGTAATGTGTCTATGTTCTCCCCCTGGTCTGGGGGCCTGTAGACAACCCCAGTTCTTATGGCTGTCCCATTTCCTGTTTCCAGGGTGACCCACAGTTCTTCTGGCTCCTAATGTGTATTCTGAATTTCTGTAGCTTTGATATTTTCATTAACATACAGGGCCACTCCTCCTTTTGCACCTCGGTCTCTTCTGAACAATACATAGCCAGGTACTGAAGTCTCCCAAGTGTGGTTACTGGTAAACCACGTCTCACTAATTGCTACTATGTCCAGTTTAGCCTCTGACATTATTGCCTGCAGGTCTGGGATCTTATTTCCCAGGCTGTGAGCATTTGTGTACATGATTTTCCATTGGCCAGATTTTGGTGTGTTAGTTGTTGGGTGAAGTTTGGCATTACCCCTGTGTGTCGTATGGGGATACAAACCTTTTTTCTTACCTGGTGATGCAAATGAACGGCAAACATGCTGAATTCCTGTTTGACCACTAGCTGAGGGGAGGTGTTCTTCCCATTCGACGTATGGGGTGCTGCACCCCTCCCCATTTGCTAGTTTAAATATTCTGCAAGACATCAAACTTCTGCCCCAATGCACTGACTCTCTTTAGTCAGATGCAGTCCATCAAATTTAAAGAACTTGCGCTCCAGAACTGTTGCCAGTTCCTACAAATCTGTGTCCTTTTCCTGGCACCAGCCCTTGAGCCATGTGTTTAGCTCCCAATCTCCCCTTCTCTCACCTTCCTTCCATCTGCTCCCTCTCCCAGACTGGCAGGATCTCAGAGAAGGAGATGCGGACGAAATAGATGATGTTTGTCACCCAGCCTAGTCAGGTGTTCCTTGGTCTCCACAACTGACCGGCTGGTGAGATCATTAGTCCCTATGTGTACTAGGACATCAATGTTTTCTCCTGCTTTGTGAACAATTTTAGCAATGCGGTCAGTGTCTCTCCATGCTGATGTACCTGGAGACATCTGACCATCACCCTGGCTGGAGATGGGTATCAACTCCCGAATCATGGAGTCTCCTATGATCAGAAGTTTTTGGATTTCTTTGTGCTTGTTTTGTTTTGGTTCCTGATTTGGGTGAGTTTTGTTGTGCTAGCTCCTGTGCCTAGTGTCCTGCTCTGCAGTGTCTTCTGCCTCTTTATTTGATTTCAGAGATAGAGGCAGATACCTGTTTCTAGTGTTTATATGGTTTTTGGAGGTAATGTGTTGGAGAGCAGAGAGTGATGGGGCACCTGATTTGCTCCTCCTAACCACCTGCAACCACCTGGACCAACTACCCTCTGCGGTCAAGGTTTTTCTGTTGGATGCTGGGGAAATGGCGGGTGGTTCTTATAATGTATTTCCTCTTCAATATGAAATTTGAGGCGTGCAATCTCTGCCCATGCTGCCCGATGCTGAGCCCTAAGATCTCCAAAAGCCCAGCATGTAGGACAGTGTCCTAAATCCTGTAAGACTGTCCTTCTGAAAATTGTTCCACAGTACCTGCAGTTAATGAAATCCATTCCAAATAAGTTGCTGGGTTTGTAACCTAGTCAGAGTAATTAGAAGGAGAAAAAAATGCAAGTAATGGTTTAATTGTGCTTTGTTTAACTTGTTATAACAAGTTAAATTACTAGTGCCCCTGTAAATTAGATCACCTTGTGGAGGCCCCACTGATCCGCCCCTTCCTGCTCTGTCACAGGAAATGTCACAACTGTGGTACCCTATAAAAGGAGTGTAGCGTGGGGTGGTTGGGGATGGGGGTGGGTGGCTGGGCCCTTCTCCTGCCTAAAAAGAAGAACCAGGGACGAAAGAACAAGGAGGTAAGAGCAGAAACAATCAGTCAACAACAAATGCAGTAACCCTGAAAGCTTATCCTAATGTTAGATAAAACTGTAAAACCTGTAAAGCACCACCTGTAATAATTTCAGAGAAGATATACGCTGTAAGAAACACTTTGCTCCAGAAAAAATAAAGCAGTAACAGAAGATATACCTTGCAAAGACAATTTGAATCAGAAGATTACAGGAGTAATCTGTTAGCACACACCTGTAAGGCACACCTTGTAATAATGCAGAAGAAGGTACACCAGCAACAACAATTTGAATCAGAGAAAAAATAAAGCAATGAAATGTTAGCAACAAACAGTAGCAATCCCTGTGAGTAAAAAATAAAAACACCACCACACAGTAAATCTGCTTAGCCAAACTAAGTCTTAATCCTTTTCCCTTGCTCTGGTAAGTTTCTCTACTCTGCCTTTCAAGCAGTCTTAGAAGGAAAGAGCTCAGGTGAAGCTAGGTGCCTTGGCCAGCAAACCAAGTCTTCTACCTACAATAATGTGACATGTCTTCTGAGTAGTATCCAGGCTAAATATATAGTAATCAGCAGTCATATTTTAGAAAAAACATATTGTTAAAATGTATAAAAGTAAGACCACATTGAAACTGCCTCTCAGCAGATCTGAATTGTGCAAATTCATTAGAAATAATGGGTAAAAGCATCCCCAAAGCACTCCACAACCATATTGGCTCTGACCACATCTTGTATTTACTAGGAATAATCATTCTTTAGTGCAGCTTGAGAGAGTAGAGTCTGAGGCACTTCTAGTACGAAAAGAAATATGAGGATTGAGACTGGAATGTGAATGATCTGTCTGTATTCCTAATAAATAACTGAAGTTTTGCTGAAAGGAGGTGTGAGTATATGGCAACCTAGTACTTTAAATGCATAGGGTCTTTTTTTCACTATTACCAATGATACGTACCAATGGGATGTTTGCAGCCCAACACCCTGTGTGCCACTCATGTTGCAGATTGCAGGCTAACATAATATATAAAAATTACCTGTCAAATGCAACTTGCAAAATATTTAAAAAAACATTTTAAAATTGTGTTTCTAGAGAAGACCACTGTAGTTTCTAGAAATACAATACTGCAATGGGATTTGAAGTATTCTCCCCATTGCATTTGACAGGTAGTTACTATGTAAAATATTAGCCTGCAGCCTGCAACAGGAGTGGGACACATTGCGGGAGTGGTCGCAAACATCCTGTTGGTAGGTATCATGGAACACAGAATCTAGTAAAGTATTAAAAAAGCCAAAATGCATTTCAGGGATTCATTTCCTGTATTTCACACCTGCAGGCATTAAAACGGTTTATTTATTTTTCAGGCTGACTAGTGAAACTACAGTTTACGGGACTGTATTACAAAGTAAGTATAGGCAAGATTGTGGAGAGAGAGAGAGAGAGAGAGAGACAGAGAAAGAGATAGAGAGAGAGAGAGAGAGAGAGAGCCAAGGTGAAGGAAGCAGATTCCCTGTCTGTTTCAAAAACTTAAAATGCTAGATAGGTGCTGAAAGAAAACCACAAAGGCTATACACAAAAACATAGGAGGTCAGAAGAAAGTATATGAGCAACAACAAAACAAATGATTCACACAACAGTCCCACATTTCAAGTTCATACAATCATTGTTATAGTTAAGTAGCTAGTTAATTATTGAGTCAGATGTACCAGCAAAAAAAAAGGGGAACCCCAAAATGGGAATTGAGAGGAAACCCAGATGTGTGGTCTGTAGTCCCATCTAGAAAGCCTTTTAAACAAGATTCCCAGTACTACTTAAAGATTCAAGCCCTCATACTCAACAGCTGTAGAAGTTGAAAAAACACATATGTGATCACTATTTAAATCTTACCAAAACATTTAACTTTTTGTTGCCTTCTTGTAATTGTCAACCTTTAAAACAATAACTTGATTGAATGATGCAGATTGGTTCACAGCCATAACAGAAAGTTCTGACCGTGCCATACAAGGTGTTTCATTACTGGCAAAACTTACCATTGTCTGACTGTACCTACGTAAAATATTTTAAAAAGACTATGACATGACTTGGACAAGGGATATTTAAAGTCTAAGAAAAAGCAGATTAATTCATGTGTATACAAACCCCAAATATAACTCTCTCATTTATGGGTCTATAATTAACAACATCAGAGGTCACTGGAGGTCAACTTAAACATTAGAATGCATGTGGTAATCAGTGTACCATATTATTGGTCTTTAAACATATTACACACTAATGATTTCTATACTTTGGTACAAAATAGTTTTAAACAATCTGCTAATAGTGGGCAAAAAACTATTCAACGTACCATTCACACTAAGTATAAAATTCATTACTACCAACCCTGTTGTGGTGAACATTTCATATTTAAATTGCCACGACTATATACAAATTATTAAAGTATTCTGATAATTGCAGCTTTCTAAAATACATGGTTGAAGTTTCACAAGTACTCTACTATCCGAACAGGTTTTTCTTACTTAAAGCAGAATACTGTAGTTACTTTGTCAGCTATGCTGCTAACTCACATGTTTCAAACTGATAAGCAACAAACCACATTGTGAAGTTGTCACTTGGCTGACCTATTTCAGATGGCGATCACAAGTGCAAGCCAGTCTGGTGGTTAGTAAACCGGAGGGTGAGCCAGCTCAGTGCATGTAATGTGCTTCATTTCATTATTGTTCTGGGCGGAACCTACAGTCATCTTGCTGACTGTCGCTAGAAAAAAGGAGCCAGTGGAACACATTTGTGGAGTTTTCAATGTAGACTTCCACAACTATAAATCTTTATGCCAGTTGTAATAAAATACTATCTTCTTTCCATTTAGAATAACGTGGACAGAACTCCAAGCTGCTTTTCAGATGGCCATTAGGAAAGTGAAACAGCTTGTTAAATATTAGTTGCCAATTAAACTGGAGATTTGTTTATCCCCTTCAAAATGCAACAACTTGCACATTTAAATACTTTACATTTAAACATTTTCTTGCTACTAGCTTGAGTTGGGCATGTATTGTATTTCAAGAAAGAGTAATACCTCATAAATGTCACCTTTTCCCACCAATGAATTTAAAAAAATTGACACTTTTTTAACCTCTTAAGACACTATCTGGCAAGCACTGTCTCAGACATATGCCAGGTCTTCTGTGAACTATGCAGGCTAAATATGTAGCAATCATCAGGCATTTTTTACTATGCCTTTTGGGAAAAAATATATTGAGCTACAACAAACACACACACACTGTACAACCATCCTCATGGCCACAGCATTAAAAATAAATACTGCAATCTAATATACCATAAAACAATAAAGAAACTATTTTTTATGTCAGAGAACACAGTTAAGTTTAGTTTACAGTAGTTGTCCTTTAAATATTTCTTATCATATATTTTGTATCCTTTATAGCACAGGGGAGATGCTCCATTTCATTGTCATAGGAATCTTCATTTTACACATTTTTGCACTGTATTTGCATAGGATGTCCCAGATGTATAGTCTGTGGTCACATCTAGAAAGCCTTTTAAACAAGATTCCCAGTACTGCTTAAAGATTCAAGCCCTCATACTCAACAGCTGTAGAAGTTGAAAAAACACAGATGTGATCTTCATTTCAATCTTACTCAACCATTTAACTTTTTGTTGCCTTCTTGTAATGGTCAGCAAAACAATAACTTGACTGAATAATGTAGACTGGTTCACAGCCATAACAGAAAGTTGTGTCCATGCCATCCAAAGTATTTCATTACTTGTAAAACTTACCATTATCTGACTATATCTACATAAAATATTAAAAAGAAAACTATGACATGACTTGGACAAGGGACATTTACAGTCTAAGAAAAAGCAGATTATTTCATGTGTATTCAGACCCCAAAAATAAAACGCACTCATTTATGGGTATATACTTCGCTTTCAAACATTTTCTTGCTACTAGCTTCAATTGGGCATGTTTTGTCTTTCAAGAAAGTCATACCTCTTAAATGCCACCTTTTCCCAGCAATGAATCTAAGAAGATTTACACTGTTTTTTTAGCCTCTTAAGATACTATCTGATAAGTGCTGTCTTTGACTAATGCAAGGTCTTCTGTAAACTATCCAGGCTAAGTATACAACAATCAGCATGCATTTTTTTACTATGCCTTTCAGGAAAAAGTATATTGAGCTACAGCAAACACACACACACACAGGCGCATAAACGCACGCACACACACACACACACACGCATGTATGTATGCGTAAACACACACACAAACACACGCACACAAACACACACTGTAAACACCATCCTCAAGGCCACAACATTCAAAATAAATACTGCAATCTAATATGTTTTGAAACAATAAAGAAACTGTTTATGTCAGAAAACACCGTAAAGTTCAGTTTACAGTAGATTTCCTTTAAATATTTCTTATCCTATATTTTGTATCCTGGATAGCGCAGTGGAGATGTTACATCTCATTGTCATAGGGATCTTCATGTTACACATTTTTGCACTGTATTTACACAGGATGTACCAGATTATATGCATTATCTTCTTTTCAGTGGTGTCATGATTTTACCATTTCTATAACGTATTTCTTCAGGGTAGCGTAGTTCAGATGTAAATATTTTTTTCAGTGTGTTCTGATTTTATGCAATGCAGCATAATATTGTGCAGATGCAGAGCCCCACTGAAAATAAGATGCCATGTCTTCTGTGAACTATCCAGGTTAACTATATAGCAATCAACAGGCTTATTTTAGGAAAACACATTGTAAAATTGTACAAAAGGAAGACCACATTGAAACTGCCTCTCAGCAGATCTGCATTATGCAAATTCATTAGAAATACTGTAATAGGTAAAAGCATCCCAAAACCTTCCCACAACCATATCAGCTCTGACCAGATCTTTTGTTAACTAGGAATAATAATTACTTAGTGCAGCTTGAAAGAGTAGAGTCAGAGGCATTTCTAGTATGAAAAGAAAGATGAGGATTGGGACTGTAATGTGATTGATCTGTTGGTATGCCTAATAAATAACTGAAGTTTTGCTGAAAGGAGGTGTGAGTATATGGCAACCAAGTACTTTAAATGCCTAGGGTCTTTTTTTCACTATTGCCAATGATACCTACCAATGATGTTGCAGCCCTCCCCCGTGTGGTCATGTTACAGCTTGCAGGCTAACATTAGAAAAGATAAAATACCTGTTAAACGCAACTTGCAACATATTTCAAAACATTTTTAAAATTGTGTTTCTAGAAAAGACCACTGTGGTTTCTAGAAATACAATATTGCAATTGGGATTTAAAGTATTTTCCCCATTGCATTTGACAGGTAATTACTATGTATAATATTAGCCTGCAACAGGAATGGGACACATTGTGGGGGGTGGTCACACATATTCTGTTGGTAGGTATCATGGGATGCAGAATGTAGCAAAGTATTAAAAAATGCAAAATGCCCTTCAAGTATTTATTTACTGTATATCACACCTGCAGGCATTAAATGTTTGTTTATTTTTCAGACCAACTGATGCAACTGCAGGTCCTGGGACTGCATTACAAAGTTAGCATAGGCAAGACTGTGGAGAGAGAGAGAGACAGATAGAGAGAGACTGATACACACACACAGCCTAGGAATGAAGGAAGCAGACTCCTGGGGCCTGATTCTAGAAGGGTGGATCAGGTTACCACCAAATGCAGCTTGCACCACCCTCAACTGTGACATTGACCCTGCACCCTGTTCTAGAAGGGGCAGGGTCTTCATAGCAAAATCCTGCAACTTGTGACATGTGGCAAGGTCACGCCGCATAGAGGCGTGCCTGGCCACCCTGTCATAACCCGCTGCATGGGTCACAAGTACACCCCAGCTAAGCTCTGACCCCCAGGTCACCTGCCACATATGCGGCACATCACTTGCCCTGGTAGTTCGGTGTCCCCCCAACCATAAAATATCACTAGATTCCCAAGTCCCTGGTAGTCTAGTGGCCGCCCTGAACTGTACATTCCCATATTACATTATAAATCATGAGTCCCTGGTAGTCTAGTGGCCCCCACCTCCCACCCAGCTGTGCCAGCCCACTCAGCACCCACCCACCCGTCCTCAGCCGGTGACTGGAACAGCCCACCTCTCACCTCCATGACATTAATTTCTGAGTGTGTCTGTGCTGTAGTGCTGATACAGCACTTAGTTGGTGGTTGGTTGTGGAGGTGAGAGGTGGGCTGTGCCAGTCGCTGGCTGGGGACGGGTGGAGGGTGCTGAGTGGGCTGGCACAGCTGGGTGGGGGTTGGGACCACTAAACTACCAGGGAATTGGGATTTATTTTATAATATGGGACTGTACAGTTTGGGGGGGCACTAGACTACCAGGGACTCAGGATTTATATTGTAATATGGGAATGTACAGTTTGGGGGGCCACTAGACTACCAGGTACTCGGGACTTATTTCATAATATGGAAATGTACAGTTTGGGGGGAGCGACTAGACTACCAGGGAATTGGCATTTATTTTATATTTTAAATATGTGCAGTTCGGGGAGGGGGCACTATACTGCCAGGGCTGGATGATTGCCGCTTATACGGTGGGCAACTCGTGGTTCAGGGCACGGGTGGGGGGATGGCAGTGCAGCCCTGAGGGGCTTCTGCCAATGGCTGTTTCAGGGGGCTGTGGGTATGGGTAACCCTGTGGGGCCCTGTTGGGGTGTGCTGGGCATGGGGGGAAGGAAACTGTGCACTATCCACTGGACAGCCGATGGATCTACAGGACCCCCGGGGGCATCCGTAACTTACATTGCCAGATCTCCTCTGGGGGTTCTTGTAGAATCCTGATGTGGGCACTTTGTGGCTGCCCTTCTAGAATGGGGCACAACTGCTGCTGTAAACCCCGTAGCACCATGTTGCAGGGGGTTTATAGAAACATAGAAACATAGAATTTGATGGCAGATAAGGACCGCTTGGCCCACCCAGTCTTCCCATTTACCTGCCTACTGGATAAGCTGCAGATCCTAGTTAACCAGCAGCCTACTTCTTCCTACCCCCACCCCCTAGAATTGCCTTATGACTGTCCCATGCATGCTTGAATTCAACCACTGTTTTGACTCCACAACCTCCTCAGAAGGCACGTTCCATGCATCCACAACCCTCTCTGTGAAAAAATACTTCCTTAAATTCCCCTCTAGGCTGCCCCCCCTCTATCTTCAAATTGTGCCCCCTTGTTCTTGCACACCTCTTTTTTTGAAAGATGCTACCCTCTTGGACTTTGTTGATTCCCTTGAGGTACTTGAAAGTTTCTATCATGTCCCCCCTCTCCCTCCTTTCCTCGAGGCAATACATATTCAGCTCCTTAAGTCTCTCTTCATATGTCTTCCGGTGCAGACCCTGCACCATTTTAGTTGCCCTCCTCTGAACAGCTTCCATCCTGTCTATGTCTTTGTGAAGACTGGGTCTCCAGAACTGCACGCAGTACTCCGGATGGGGTCTGACCAGCTGTTGTACAGAGGAATAATAACTTCCTGTTTTCTACTGGTGATGCCTCTCCCTATGCATCCCAGTATCCCCCCAGCCCTCCTTGCTGCCCTCTCACATTGCTTTCCCACCTTTAGGTCATCTGATATGACTACCCCCAGGTCCCTTTCAATTTTTGTTGTTGTTAGTATCTCACCCCCCATTGTGTACTCTTCCCCTGGGTTTTTGTTTCCCAGGTGCATTACCTTGCACTTCTTAGCATTGAATCTAAGCTGCCATACATTTAACCATTCCTCTAACCTTGCCAAGTCCCTTTTCATCCTTTCCACCCCACCTTGTGCATCAACTCTGTTGCAGATCTTTGTGTCATCTTCAAGGAGACATACTTTTCCTTCCAGTCCCTCTGCAATGTCACTTATAAAGACATTGAAGAGGGTTTATGTGACGTAACAGCTGTTTGGCGCAAGTGGCCTGTGACATGTCTCAGATCACTTTGTAGAATTGTGCATATCGCAGCTGCTGGTATAAGTTGCTACATGCACCATTCTGCTTGGCGCAATTGCTGTTACACCTGGCATAACCCTTCTAGAATTGGGCCCCCTGTCCCTTTCAAAAACTTAAAATGCTAAGGTGGAGCTGAAAGGAAACCACAAAGGAAATACACAAAATATAGGATGTCAAAAGAAAGTAAAAGATCAACAACAAAACAAATGATTCTCGCAACAGCCCCACATTTCAAGTTCATAGAAACATTGTTATAGTTAAGTAGCTAGCTAGTTATTAAATCAGATATACCAGCAAGAGAAAGGGAATCCCAAAATGGTGGTTGAAAGGAAACCCAGATGTGTAGTCTGTGGTCACATCTAGAAATCCTTATAAACAAGATTCCCAGTACTTCTTAAAGAGTCAAGCCCTCATATTCAACAGCTGTAGAAGTTGAAAAAACACATATGTGATCACCATTTCAATCTTATCAAAGCATTTAACTTTTTGTTGCTTTCTTGTAATGGTCAGCCAAACAATAACTTGATTGAATGATGCAGATCGGTTCACAGCCATAACAGAAAGTTATGTCCATGCCATCCAAGGTATTTAATTACTGGCAAAACTTACCATTATCTGACTGTAGCTACATAAAATATAAAAAAAAACTATGACCTGGACAAGGGACATTTGAAGTCTAAGAAAAAGAACATCAATTCATGTATATACTGTACAAACCCCAAATATAAAACTCTCTCTCATTTATGGGTCTATAATTAACAACATAAGAGGTCACTGGAGGTCAACTTAAGCATTAGAATGCATGTTTGTTTATTTATTTATTTAGTGATTCAGAAAAGACTTTTGAGCACACGGTATTTTACAAAGGTTCCACGTCATAGATTGCAAAACAAATTACAATGGGAGAAAGCAAAGGTACAACACAATGAATGATACAGCTTGGATTCAGAACTTAACAGAATAACTCAAAACATAGGTACAAGTTAAAAAAACAAGAAAAAAAACTTTATGAGGGTGGAGGGCTGAATAAGCAGCCACAAAGTTCCTTGTGAGTAGTTCAGAGGGACTGGGATAGCTTGCAGTGGGGAGAAGAAAGGAGGTACAAGAGAGAGATAGGTACTACAGTGGAGGTAAAGGATAGGGAAGAAGGGTGAAAATGTATAGGGAGAAGTGGGGGTGAGTGGAGGCTGAGCAGAAAAGACATGCTAGAGTAAATGGTGGGGTGTGAGTGGGTATGGTCAGGCAGCCTGTATTAGTAGTAACTGTTAGGGAAACTCACAGGACTGGGAATTTGGGGAGGGTGGGAAGCTGGGGTGGTGGATACCGAAGGAGGATGATGCAAACTGATTGCTGAGGCAAGTCATGAGAAGGGACAGAGGGAAGGGGTACCTGAGGACTGCCTAGTGCTTGCTGAGGGGCAGAGAGAGCAGGCGTGGCCGGACTTGGGGGCAGGTGCACTTAAAGAGTGTTATTAGGTGCTGTTTGAGGTCAGTTTTGAATTGGGCCAGACAGCTGGTGGCCAAGAGGTGCCCGGGGAGTTAATTCATCCACAGGGGGCCCAGTAGGCAAATGCACATTGCCCAAGTGAGGTACAATGGAAGGGAATAGCCATGCCTCTCTAGACCTACCTCTTGTGACCTGCAATGAGTTGGCTGCCTTGATCAAATTGCCTACACAAGGTGGTGTTTCACCCAATAGAGCCTTCTGCCCTAGAATGTAAGTCTGGAATTTGACACTGTTTCTTAATGACAGCCAGTTTGCACATTCATACAGAGTACAGGTGTGAGTGCCACGCTTGAGTGCAGTCTGAACCCTCTTGAGCGCTGTATCCATTGCCACCCCATAGACCACTAGTCCATAGTTAATAGTAGATATAATGGAACTGTGTACTGAGAGGCAGAGGGCCCCCAGAGAGAGGTATTGCCTGTGCCTGTACAAGACACAAATCTTGGTATTGTCTGTCTTGACCTGAGAGTCAATATGGTGTGCAAACATGAAGGTATCATCTATTATGACCCCCAGATATTTGAACAAGTGGTCTTGTTCCAGTGGCTCACTGCATGAATTGGAGATGATAGGGAGTGGTGCTTACTTTTGTTGTGAGGGCTGGACATAAGCATGGCCTTGGTCTTCTTGTAATTTAGTAGCAACTTATGACTACAGAACCAGTCCTCGAGTTTGGAGAAGGAATTCTGCAGCTCAGATTGTAGGGCAACCTGAGACATGCTGCTGCTCAGGAGCATGGCATCGTCTGCATATAGTATGAGTTTGGTGTTGCAGGCTGTGGGAAGGTAATTTAAGAAGAGGCTAAAGAGTAGGGGCCCCCGTACTGATCCCTGGGGTACACCAATCATACCTCTCTTGCACTGGATATTGTTTTACCCAATTTTGACACATTGATTTCTCTGTATCAGGTAGTCTTGGAACCAGCAAAGGGCATTGGGCACCACACCCATGTTTTGCAGTTGGGTCAGTAACAGGAGGTGGTTGACTGTATCAAAGGCTTTGGTGAAGTCAGTAAAGACAGGCCCCACCAGTTTGCCTTCATCCAGGACCTTATGTGCATAGTTTGTGTAGACAAAGAACCTCTGTGCGCAAACACTGAGGCAAGGGTTACCCCAAGGGGCATTTGGCTGGGAAGCCAAGTTCCAAGAAAATACAAAATCACACATGCCCCCACAATGCAAAGCATCATGGGCTGCATATGCAAATCACCACAGAATGTTATGCTGGTCCAACTTTAAGCAGAATTGCATGGTGCCGAAAGACCTCTCACACAGTTTGCAAAGGGTGCTAACAGAAGACATAGACACGTGTTTCGTCCTACCAGGACTCATCAGTATGCCTCGTCTGTTTGACACCCCAGTGGAATGGACCAGCTGTGTGAGAGGTCTTTCGGCACCATGCAATTCTGCTTAAAGTTGGACCAGCATAACATTCTGTGGTGATTTGCATATGCAGCCCATGATGCTTTGCATTGTGGGGGCATGTGTGATTTTGTATTTTCTTTAGTTTGTGTAGTCCAGCAGGGCAGTGGTGTTACTGTGATTTTGTCTGAAGACATGCTGGTTGGGGCATAGTAGATTATACTTATTAAGGTAGTCAATAAGTTGACCCACCGCAATCTTTTTCCAGTGCCTTGGACAGGGGGGAGAGGATCGAGATGTGTCTGTAGTTGACTACCAGAGACTTTTCACCTCCTTTAAGCACTGGTGTAACTAGGGTCTGCTTCCAAACTACCAGAAATTGGGCAAGGGCCAGGGACTTGTTGTACAGCGTGGTAATGGGCTCTATAAGAACATCCAGGGTGAGGAATAGACATTTCATGTCTATCCCATCACTGCCCAGTCTGGTCTTACCTAGTACTTTATTAACCATAGTTATGGCCTCCTTCACTGTCACCCTTTTAAAGTAGAAGATTGGGTGAGAACACTCAGTAGATATGTTGTTGGAATGGTTCAAACCAGATTGAAAATAGGCAGGTGGTAGCACTGGGGTAAGATTGGTGAAGGCCTTATTGAAGGTTTCTGCAATAGCTAGAGAGTCTGCAGTGGGGGTGTTACTGATGCTGAGCAGCTGAGGGTGCTTCTTGTCCTCCTTTCCAATGATGCTTTTGATGTTATCCCAGAATCTTTTCCAATCACCCCAGGAATTGCAAAACTGGGTCTTATGACAGTTGGCTTTGGTGAGCCAGATTAGCTTGGTGCAGCGGTTCCTGGCTGTTCTGTAACACTGATAATCATGCTTGTTACCTGTGTTTTTGTCCTTCTCCCAGAGTATGTCCCTTTCTTTCAGGTGGGAGAGGAGCTCCCATAAATCCAGCCATTTGCCTGCCCCTAAATGTTTGTTTTAATCAGTGGGGCATGGATGTCACAGATGGAGCTAAAGCCCTTAATGAAGTAACTGACGTCCTGTTCATGGGTAGGTGCCAGGTTGATAGGAGTCCATTCATGCAGTGCAAGGGCTGATTTGAGGGCTCCAAGTTTACCCTTCTTCAAGACCCTGCTTTTAATGAGAATGGATGGGCTTTTGCTAAGTTTATTAGACCACAGGAAGGTGATTGGGGAGTGGTCACTTAGAGTGTCTGGGAGAACCTTGATCTCAGAGATCTGGGATGGTGAGCTTGCAAGAACCCAGTCAAGGAGGGTACTGTTTCCTGTCTTATGGTTCTGCCTGGTGGGGCATGACAAGTTGTGTCAGGATGGAGGTGGCTATCAGATCCCTGAAAGGGGCAGCCTCCTTTCCATCCCAGTTTATGTTAAAGTCCCTGGTAGTGACAAGCTCCATCCCCTTTGGAAGGGTGCTGATAACGTCTATAATTGTTGGAAGGCCTGCTGTGACTTTCTTGGGGGGGTAGGTAGATAGTGACAAGGATGAGAGTTTTGCCATTCTGACCGACCTGTGCCTTTAACACTATTAACTCATGGTCCTCAGCCACCTTGGTTCCAGGGAAGACAGACCTCTGCAGATAGTCCCTGACATAGATGAGGCATCCCCCACCTCTCTTGCCTATTCTATCAATCCTGTATGCTTGGAAGCCTTTGAGGGCAACTTCACTATTTTTAATCCTATTGGTCAACCAGGTCTCTGTTACACAGAGGATGACAGGGGTATGGAGGGCCATCCATGCCTGTACTTGGACAAATTTTGTGGTTAAACTGAAGATGTTTGGTGAGGCTATTTTTAGGCCTTTAACCTTATGAAAAACCAGGGTCTGTTGAAGGGAGTTGGCCTGGGTTTGAGTGAATATTGCCAGAGAGGAGCAGGAGCATAAAGTTGACCTTTCTGGCAGAACGGTTTATGTTAAATGTGGCTTGTACATTCTGCTGCCAAGGCTTCAGATAATTCAGGTCGTTAGACACTGGTTTAATTATAGGGGTATAGCTAACTGTTACTAGCCCTATGCTAGGGGAGAGAAAATAGCCACCTGTGTTTGTAGGGTAAGGCCAAGTGAGTTGCTGCTCACAGCAAAGTGAGGCAGTTTTTGAAGGTGTGTTTCACAGCAATACACTACCCAGTATTGATTCAGAGGGGAATAGCAGCGGCCCAGTTGGTGCCAGCTGTACCAAGCCAAGTAGCAAGAGCAGAAGTAGATAGGACCCTTTGATAGGGACATGACAGCTTGATTCAGTCATCCAGTCTGACACACTGATGCCAAAGACAGACTATACAGTTAACCACCATACTTGGTGGTTTTTAAAGAGAGCTAGAAGGAAAAGTTACACTAGATAGGGAAAGTGCTTTGCAATAGGCAGTGATGCTGTCACTTTAAGCTTGAGCAGCTGGCTGGCAATAGCCAGTAGGAGTGAGCTAGTAAGCCGGGGTGGGGTTTAAGTGTATTTAAACAGGACCATGGGTGGGGGGACCAAAAAAAACAGGCAGCTAGGGCTCCATTCCTGGAGGTAATCAGTCCCAGAGGGCAAGTCTGTACCTGCGTTTCTGTGAGGGGCTGGTGGCTTCAGACCTGGACTGCAGATGGCAGTCTGGCAGGTCAGGTTCATCAGAGAACCACGATTGTGGCTCTTGGACTACCTGAAAAGAGAAGGACAGAGGGAAATTAAAAAAGAGAAGCAGGGGGTGGGGCTGCTCTTGGAGCTAAAAAGTAATTCAAAATGGCTTAAATAGGGTGTGTGTTGCAGACCACAATGTTAGGCAAGGTGCCACAAGGCCTGAGAGAGCAAGAACAGGGCTAATTAAAACACAATACCAGAGTAAAAAGGTGAAAAGGGAGGGTTCAAGACCCGAGATGAGATTGCTACTAAGTCTTAAGATGGAACACTCTGCAGGCACTTAGATTAAATCAGCAAACTTGAACTCTAAAATGCAAGCAAGATGGTATTAACAGAAATCAAAATCCAGTAAAATATAATTCAAGCAGTAACAGTACAGAGCTATATGAAGCCAGTCGGAGTGCTCCTGGGTCTAACCGCAGCCAATGGGTCACAGCAGTAACAGATGCCAGATTTAAACCCAGAAACAACTGTCCTCATATAAAAAAGAAAATTCAGGCAGTTAGGGCTCCCTTCCTGGAGGTAATCAGTCCCTGAGGGTGAGTCCATACTTGAGCTTCTGTGAGGGGCTGGTGGCCTCAAACCTGGACTAGGGATGGCAGTCTGGCAGGTCAGGTTTGGCAGAAAACCATGGCTGTGGCTCTTGGACTACCTGAGCTTCTATGAGGGGCTGGTGGCTTCAGATCTTGACTGCGGATGGCAGTCTGGCAGGTTGGGCTCATCAAAGAACCATGGCTGTGGCTCTCAGACTACCTGAGATTCTGTGAGAGGCTGGCAGCTTCAGACCTGGACTGCAGATGGCAGTCTGGCAGGTCAGGTTCATCAGAGAACCATGGCTGTGGCTCTCAGGCTACCTGAGCTTCTGTGAGGGGCTGGTGGCTTCAGACCTGGACTGTGGATCACAGTCTGGCAGACTGGATTTGTCAGAGAACCATTTTTGTGGCTCTTGGACTACCTGAGCTTCTGTGAGGGGCTGGTGACTTCAGACCTGGACTGTGGATGGCAGTCTGGCAGGTCAGGTTCATCAGAGAACCACAGCAGTGGCTCTCAGACTACCTGAGCATGTGGTAATCAGTGTACCATATTATTGACCTTTTAAACATATTACACACTAATGATTTCAATACTCTGGTACAAAGTAGTTCCAAACAATCTGCTAGTAGTGGGCAAACAAACCATTCAACTTACCATTCATAATAAGGATAAAATTCATTACTATCTATCCAGTTGTGGCTAACATATATTTAAACTTGCAATGGCTGATTCCAAATAGGATAGGTATACGGTATCCTGTCTGAGTGCTTTATCTGTTGCAAATGCTTATCAATGTCTGTCTCTTCAAGTCACAATCTTGCACACTTCAACATTATGATCATAGGGTGCTACAGACCTCCTTCTGCCGATCTGCAATTGTTACCGTATCTGAGTAATATCATCGAACAACAATCCTCAGAAATAATTATTCTTGGGGATCTTAATTTAGACAGGCTATCTAAAACCACCACTCCCCTCGTAGCTTTCTGTGACACCCATGGATTATCGCAACTCACTGTCGAACCAACACGAGTAAATAAAAAGAATGTGGATAACAGCTCCCTGCTAGATGTTATCCTAGTGAATAAACCACATCTATTCTCCTTTGCCGGCACCTTCTTCAGTGATATCAGTGATCACTCATTTATTGCTTGCATAAGATCAAGCAACAAACCTACTACTTCACTGAGGTTTGCTGCCAAGAGATCTAGATGGAACTTTTGATCTCACTGCCTACATAAATGAACTGAAACACTCCTTGTACTGGCAAGAGCTCTATTTTGCAAAAAGCATGCAATCAGCATTCGTCATATTCAGCAAAATTATCCTAGACACTCTAAATAAATATGCCCCTATAGTTAAGGTGCGAATAGCAAAAAATGCATGTAGATGGTTCACACCATTATTAAAATCTGCATTGACTGAAAGAGATAACCTATGGAAAAAGGCGCATGCAAAACCCAGTCTGCTGCAGACTGGTGCAAGTTCAAAAAGGCATGAAACTCATGTACTAGAATGGTTAGAGATACTTAGAGATAAAAAAGCTGCATACTATCATTCTGAATTTCTCCCTGCCTTCAAAAATCCTACAAAATTTTGGAAAACAGTCAAGGACTTGTCTGGTCATACGCCCGCTGGCTCACTACCTGATGAAATCTCTCTAAACAATAACACCATTTGTGACAGACTGGAAGTTCTGAATGCCTTCAATAATCACTTTGCGACTGCAGACTTAGCCTTTGACAATTCCCCTGTTAGTTTGATACGCTGTCAGGTGGATAATAAAGGTGCAGATCCTAGCATCACCGATTCAGTTTTCTCCTTGCATCCTACTACTCTGAAACAAGTTGAAGACCTATTGCTAAAACTGGATGTAAAAAAAAGTGCTGGTGTGGATACCCTCGACCCATATTTTTTGAAGGTGGCCATCCATGTGTTAGCTGTATCAATAACCCATTTATTTAACCTATCATTAACTCAAAGATCCGTTCCTTCAATATGTAAAACAGCGCACATCATACCCCCGTTCAAGTCCGGAAATCCCTGTGATCTAAATAATTACAGACCAATTTTGATTCTCCCGGTCTTGTCAAAATTACTGGAAAAAGTCATAAGTAACCAGCTGAGGCAGTATCTAGAAGCTAATAACCTGCTTAATCCAGTCCAATCAGGGTTTAGAGCTAAATATGGCACCATCACAGCACTTGCCAAAGTGACTAATGACTGGCAAAGAGAGCTAGACAACAGGAATTACACCTGTGCCATATTCTTGGACCTGCGCAAGGCCTTCAATGCTGTCAACCATTCTCTGCTACTCTCTTCCCTGACCTCACTAGATGCTGACCCATTATCTTTACAGTGGTTCAACAGCTACCTCTCTGATTGTTTCCAGCAGGTGAAAGCGGAAGGAGATCTCTCAACTCTCAAACCTCTCCTAAGAGGTGTTCCCCAGGGTTCTATCTTAGGACCGATCTTATTTGCAATATACATCAACAATATTGATGAAAGCATAACTAAGGCCAGCATTCATCTGTTTGCAGATGACACAGTTCTTTATGTAAGCTGCCTGTCATTACAATCTGCATGTAATGACCTTCAATCTGAGTTCAACCTGCTGCAACACCAACTCTTAAACAAACAACTATTACTTAATGCCAAGAAAACAAAAGCAATGCTCTTTTTTCCCTCTGCCCAAATGGTAAATTCAGCCTGATCAGATCCTGTGCCACAGATTACTACAATTCTTGGTGAGAAGTTGGAATTTGTTCCTAAATTCAAATACCTGGGAGTATGGCTGGACCATAAGCGCTCCTTTATAAAGCACGTTAAAGAATTACCCACAAAATTATGACAGAGACTTGGCCTGTTCTTTAGGATAGCCTGCTTCTTAACTAGAGATGCCAAACTACAGCTGGTACAATCAACATTTCTATCCTTGATAGATTATGCTGACATCCTCTACAGTCACTGTCCCATTTCCTACCTCACCAAACTTGACACATTATATCATAGAGCTCTGAGGTTCATCACAGGACTGCCTTATTCAACTCACCTCTGCTCCCTATATCAATGAGTGGGGTGGAGTTCTTTTCAATTCAGGTGTGATAAAAATGCAGCCTTATGAACCCTGAGAGCCATCTCCAAAAAACTGCTCCAATACATTACAGACTGTCTTCCTATAAAACCAATGGGCAATTATGCCCTGAGAAGTTGCAAATCTCTCCTACTGATGGTTTCCAAGGTTAACTCTTGCTTTGGAAGGGCTGCCATAAGCTTTACATTGTCTTCCTTGTGGAATAAATTGCAAAATAAAACTGAAACTGAGGTCACCCATCAGCATCTCATCTTTCAAGCTCGTATATTCACATCTCAGAAATGATCAGTGCAATTGTTTCCCATGACCATGAATTGTCATCATGCTAACCTGTACCATTTAACCATGAATGAATTACTTCTAGTGCTTGTCTCGTCCTTGGCCCTGGTCTGTCATCATGCTTTCATGTAACACCTTGATGCATCTGTCCTCGCTTTGATACTGGTCTATTTTCCTACTTTCTCCAGCCATCTTTTCACAACTCTATACTGCACTCAATCCTGTAGGCCCCCACCGCCACATCAGTTCTATCAACCTATCCTTGGGACTTCACTTTTCACAATGTCTATCCTTTGCTTACTTATTACATACCCCTCCTGGTACCCCATCCGCCATTAGTTGGTGGTTCTCCAAGCCATTTTCATGGCTAGTATTAGTGACTGCCCCTGGTAAATGAACTAACTAGTACTTCTATACAAAGAACATGGTTTATATACAGTTGCATGGTTCAATGGTGGATCTGCCCCGTTGTATTTGAATCCTCCTCTGTTATGGCTTGCCTTGTCTTCCTTTTATCATTTGACTCCTCTATTACTGCACCATTGTGTTTGTGTTTATAAACTTATTTACATGTATTTATATGTTTTTATGATGGATGTTACCCGACCCTGTTCTAACCAGGTCCATCTTGTAAAAGAGCTCTGCTCAATGATGCTCACCTGGATAAATAAAGATTTTGATTTATTGATTGATTAAAGTATTCTGATAAATGCAACTTAAAAAAAATGGCTGTAGTTCAAAAGTACTCTACTATTTGAACAGGTTATTCTTGCTGAAAGCAGACTACTGTAGATACTTTGTCAGCTATCCTGCTTGACTCACATGTTTCAAACCCACAAGCAGCAAATCACATTGTGAACTTGCCACCTGGATGACCTATTTCAGATGAAGATCACCAGTGCATGCCAGTCTGGTGGTTAGTAAGCCGGAAGGTGAGCCAGCTCAGTGTGTGTCATGCAGTTCATTTTATTGTGGCTCTGGTGGGAGCCTACAACCATTTTGCTGTCTACAGCTAGAAACATTTTTTATTTTAATTTTAGTTGACCGGGTAAGTGCACTAGACAAATCCTGCCTATTTTCAGGCACGACCCAGGGGAAGGGATACAGATGAATGGCAACTGACCTTGAACCAGATTAAGCTGTTGGTGGTATTTTTAGTGAATGAGGGAAATTTGGCCAGAACACCGGGGAAATTCCCCTACTCTGCTGGCATTGGGAGGCCAGTAGGGGCATGCAAGGGTCAGTTTTGGCCACTGCAATGCAGGAGGAGTAGGAGACAGTTGTGTTGGATGGCGTTTTGGAGGAGAAATGTTCGTTTGAGGTAAACGAGCAGTTCGATGTAAAAATGGAATTGGACTCATGCTCTAGTTCGTTACCTCAGGTTACATCAGATATATGTGAGAAATTGACGTCCATGGAGTCGGGGAGTCTTAATTTGGATGCGGAAGCAGAGTTCCCCATAGATGAGGATAAAACATTGGCGGCGCCTTTAAATCCGGAGGAGGAACAAAAGACAGTGTCGGACCAGACGGAAGAGCGGGGAACCAGAATGAAGGTCGAACAGCTTTCGCCCTTGGCACTGGAAGCGGTAGTGGCTGCAGGTTGTTTACGGAGAATGAAGCAACTTAAGAGTTGGAAGCAGAGATTTCCAAAAGGCAGTCGGAAGGAGAGTGCATGTGCTTCAGAAGATGGGACTTCAGGTAGCAGCACCAGAGTAAGCTGTACGCCTCTTAAGGCACCTACAAGCAATGAACAGACTAAAACTGAATCTGCTAGTTCGAAATTTGCTACTTTTATGCTAAATAAGGAGGTTGGGTTTGTTTTTAAATCGCATACTCCTGGTCTTGGGGTTGTTAAAACTACCGATACAGTAGTGTACCAAACTAAGGAAGGTACCCAAGATGGAGTAACTGCTTTTTCTTTTTCTGACAAACTTAAGGACTGCAATACCTCCAAAATTTCAAAGGAAGCAAGGGTTAGTGATTTTGAGAACTTTCCTACCCTTTCCCAGGGTGAACATGATGCACATCGGTCTCTTGGCAGCTTTAACAGCTGCAGGGTGGAAATCTCTTGGGAAAAGGGGTATGGACACCAGACTCTGAATGGGACAGTTCTTTTGACATTAACAAAAATGTGCCCAAGTGGCAACCAGAGAGTAATGAAGTACAGGCTCTAACCGGAAATAATTTTATTAATAATGTTGGTTTGGGGGGGGAAACAGAGGGCGAAAATAGCATACAAAAGGAGTCATCAGCACAATCTCACTTAAATGAACAAAATAAGGCAGCAGAGAACAAGATGGAAAAACCCCTTATGTCAAGTCTTTTTTCACAGTGCAAAAGAGAAGCAGCTCCCAGGAGGAATGCTGTGCGCATTAGGTATAAGGGTGGGTTACAAGAAAGACCAGACAGGTATTATGTAGGTAAATTATTGTTGAAAGAATCTTTAAAGTTTTTGCCCCGAGATGTTTTCGCTTTTATTAATATCTCAGGAGAGGACAACTTTGATGTTAGTTTTCGTTCCCCAGCATTATTAGACCTTTTTTGGGATAGATATAATCAAGTCAAGTGTTCCTCTTATGGTCACCCCTTCTTGGTTATTCCTTTGTCTAAACCACTGATTAAGTATGTGACTGTTATGTTCAGAAATGAGAGTGTGCAGGTTGAGGATATTATTTTTGGTTAGCTCAAAATGTGAAATTCAAAGTGAGCCAGAACCGATTTTAGATGCTGAGCAATTTTGGACAGGGGTGGAAATTTAAAGTTAAATTGAGGCAAACATCTTCCGGTATTGAGCATATACCTAACTCGTTTATGTTAGGAAGGGATAGGGGAGTGGTATTTTACAGTGGACAGCTGAGAGCATGCTATAGGTGTGGAGCCAAAACACATTTATCAAGTTCATGCGATCAGCCAAAATGCGATAACTGTGGTGAAGTTGGGCATGTTACCATGTTTTGTAATAACCCAATCAAGTGTGACCTATGTGAGGAGCAAAATCATGCCTTTAAGGAATGTCCATGGGCGGTACAAAATAAAAATGTAAATGGCAAGTCAGAATTTTTTGTACAAAAAGCACAAGAGGCCATGAAAGATCAGGAACTAGGACAATCTGTAATAGGCCCTCCCATAAATCCGCATAGTTCCCCAGTTACATTACCAAGTGTAGCTATTCCTGATATAGCTATAAACCTTGTTGATTCTAAGGGGAAGGGAAGGGAGGAGAATGTCTCAGAACTCTTTCAGCCAGTTTGTTATACTGATCCAAAGGGTGAAATAATAGAGAAAGGTACTGTTACCTTAAAACCTCCACCAGTACTTAGGAGATCAAGTAGGTCTCTAAAACCACTGGTGATTCCAGAACCTGAAGGGATAGAAACTAAAAATACATTTGAGGCTCTAAGTTGGGGAGATTCAGAGGTTGAAATGGTTGATACAGACTCTCAGGTTTAAGTTCTAGAAGGCATGGTGACATCTAGAGAAGATTATAAAGGAAAAAAAAAAAGAAAAGGAGGAAAAAATAATTTATGTTGCTAGATTTTGGGTTCAGCAAGTATGGAGTTAAATTTTCTGGGCCACCTAAATACTCACAGTCTTTAAAAACTAAGAAGAGACAGGCAGTTTTTCATATGATTCACATTTAAAATTTCAATTATATTTTACAAGAAACTTGGATGTTTGATAAGAATCAGTGTTCTGCTTTTGCTAAAGACTGGCCGTGGGGACCATCATATTGGTCTTTTGGGAAGATAAAGCAGATGGTGTAGGTATTCTTTTCAACTCATTTAACTTTACTTTACATAAATTGATTGATTTATGTCCCGGAGAACGTTAATTTTAGAAGGAATTGGTTTTCTTATACCCTTCAGCTCATAAACATATATAACCCCCAAACTAAGGCCAGAAGAGTAACATGCATGAGACAAATTCAACCCTTCTTAGTGACCACTATCCCTATCCTGTGGGGAAGGGATTTTAACTGTGGGGCAGAGTTAAAAAGAAAACATGAGAGTAACAAAAAAATGTATTGTGATTCTGCATGTCTTATAGACATCATTAAAACGGCTGATTTATTATCTTGCATGGATAAACAGGTAGCGGGACCAAAAGGTACCTTTTACAAAAGCGGGAAAGGGTATACTATCGATTACCTTTTTGTTTCAAAACAAATCTTATTTAACCAACTACAAATTATGCCGATAGAATTTTCAGACCATGCCCTACTACAGGTTAACGTAGGTCTCACGAGTAATAGTAGAAGACAAAAGGTAAGGTGGAAACTTAATTCTTCCATGTTACAAGAGTCGTTGGTCCTGAACTCCATAAAATTAATATTGCAAGCCAGACTTTCAGTAAGCTTCTTGTATCAGGATATGGGGAAATGGTGGCAGGAAACTAAACTTGATTGTATTAATTGGTTTAAGAAGCAGGGTAAAATATGTCAAAAGAACAAATTTTTCCACTATCTAAAATTAAGGAATCAGTTACAAATCTTATTATCAAGAGCCAATACCTCAAGAGATAATTATACATCACAAATTGATGAAATAAAAAAAAGAATGAAAATCTTTCAATATAACCGAGCTAAAACATTGCAAGCTGTTATTTCAAATCATATGAGAAAATCAGTATTTGGGGACCCTTTTGAATTATGTAAAGAGGTCAGAGAGCATGGGTCATTAATTTCATTAAATAAAGGTACTAGGAAAGTCTCCTCAACTACAGAATTAGAGGATTTAATACATAATCACTTTAAGGATTTAGAGTCTCTCCAGATTCCATCCTTAGCTCAGATCAATAAAGTGTTAGGACCCCCTATAGAGAAGGACCTTGAGCCAGATTTACTTAAGTTTCTCAATCAACCCTTTTTGCAAGAAGAAATTATGACGGTTCTAAAGTCTTTAAAATCTAATGTGGCCCCAGGACCAGATGGTCTTTCTAATTCATTTTATAAATCCTTTCCAACAGAACTTAGTTCTATTCTGGTAATCGTATATAATTTCTTTTTGGAAAATTGTGTTAGTATAGTTTCCTTTTCAGATAGCATACAAATTTATATTCACAAATCAGGTGATAAAGGGGTCTTTCAAAATTGGAGGCCGATAACTTTATTGAACTCAGATTATAAGATTCTGATGTCATTAATTAATATTAGACTGAAAAAATTAGCAAAACAAAGTTTTTCTCCAATTCAATATTGTGGCATTCCTGACCGTAGTATTCAGTCTATCCTATGTTTGATCAGATATTTAATTGAAAAAATCAATGAGTTAGGAGATAGTGGTTTTTTAATTTCTTTAGATCTAGAAAAGGCCTTCGATAGGGTGAGCCATGTTTTTTTATTTTCGGCCTTAGATTTTTTTAAAGTTCCCCCGAAATTACAAAATTTAATTAAAAATCTTTATTGCTCAGGAACGGTGTTTCCTTCTATTAATGGAAAATTGGGAAGAGGTTTTCAAGTAAATTGTGGGGTAAGGCAGGGTTGCCCGTTAAGTCCCCTATTATATAATTTTTCATTAGAACCCTTGTTAAGGGCTGTGAGTATGGTCCCCTATGGCAAGGAGTAAGGATTCCGGACTCTAATGCAACAATAACCATCCAAGCCTATGCAGATGATGTATGTCTGTTTCTTACAGATCACACACAGCTTGAATTATTTTTTTCCAAATTTGAAGAGTATGCATTAGTAGCTAATGCTAAGATTAATTTACTTAAAACGAAGGACTTATTTATAGGAGGGAATTTTCAAAAGCTAATAGTATGGAACTCTATTAATATAACGGCTGAACCTATAACAATCTTAGGGGTAAAATTTGGCCCACAGAACTGCCCGGAGGATAATTGGAACCTAGTGTTAGAAAAAATTGAGAAGAAAATTTCTAGATGGAAAAGGTTTAGATTTACTAAATGAAAAGGATTCAGGTTTTGAAACAATTTATACTACCATGTCTTCAATACATTGCAGCAGTGTTTCCTTTACCAGTTAAATTCAGACCAGATTATACAGTATTTGTTTTCAGTTGCTCTGGGGTAATAGACTAAACCCGTTAAAGGTGTTACACGCACTTGAAAAAAAAAGGAGGATTGGGAATGGTAGACCCAGTTTTTTTGTTTTGCTATTTTTTCCGAGTTCATTAAAAAATTGTTTAGGTGGAGCTAATAGACAGGAGGCTCCTTTCTTTAATAGCTTACTGAATCGTTACTTTACGGCCTGGATACATTGTGCTACAAAAATGTCTAGTCATTTTGCCTTACCAAATTTTTTTAAACCGGCGGCACAGAAATTATTTAAGTGGCAGGTCACAAAACATCAAATCTTATGATGTTCCTCAAAAGCATTATATAGAGAATTAATGGCAGTAGTCTATTCGGAAGCCCCGTGTTTTAGGAATTGTCCTAGTAATCACAATGAGGACATTGTAAATCAATTAAACAACACAAGACTACCAGAATTTATGTGGGAAACACAATGGCTTACTTTATACTGTAAATTAAATGTGAGAGGAACAGCTAAATATAAAGCAAAATCTGAGAGATTATGTCCCTACACCGATTGTACAAATCAGGAAGAAACAATGGAACACTTTTTTACAATGTTCAGTAGCCACCAAAATTTGGGATTATTTGGCCAAAGTTTGAATTTCCATGGTTAGCAGACATCACCTATGATATTTTGGTTATAGGCACCTTCCTGTAAGCTTACACAATTTCAATAAAGGGACTTACAGATCTTCATCGCTAGTTTAAGACACTGTCTATGGCAAGCAAGATGCCAATGGGTTTTATATCAAAAGAAGCCTTCAGTTCAAGGATATAGAACATATGTGACGAATACATTAAATAATATTTTTCTTTCAGAATTACAACAGTTTAATGTAAAAAAAGTTAGAATGTGGTGGAAAGGTTTCTCTCACATCATCAAATTTAAATAAGGTGGTTTGGTTTTCTTTACTAATTATTTAAGATTTATTAGAAGTTAATTCTAACTTATGGATAATCAAGAGGTTATTTTCTTTTCAGTTTTCTTTTCTCTTGCAATTAAAAGATTCGACCTACTAGGATAATGGGAGATCGGCTTAATGTAAGATATTGTTGTTTCAGGTTTGGTCTTTTTTAGTCTATCTTTTTTCTTATAAGATAAATATTCTCAAAGTACAATGTTAATTCTGTTCTATTTTGATGTTTAGGTTTTTATATCATGATTGTTTCTGTATTTTTTTCTCTTATGAGTTATGATTATGTGCTTATTTCAATAAAAAAATGCCCCTACTCTTTTCAATAAGTGCCAAGGGATCTTTAACATCCACCTGAACTACCACCAATCCAGGCAGATGGGACCTCGGTTTAACATCTCATCCGAAAGATGGACTTCAGAAGTGCAGCACCCCTCTCATGCTGCACTACAGTGTCAGTACTGGGATATTAATCCAAGTGCCAGATGTGGGAACTAAACCCACAGCCCTCTGATCTCCCGGCCTCAGAGGCGAGTGTGCTACCTACTGAGCCACTGACACTGCAATGTAAATGTAAGTCCTTGGAACACATTTTTGGAGTTTTCAATTTATACTTCCACAACTATAAATCACTATGCCAGTTGCAATAAAACAATCCCCTTCTTTCTGTTTAGAATATTGTAGACAGAACTCCAAGTTGCTTATCAGAAGGCCATTAGAAAACTGAAACAGCATGTTAAATATTGGTTGCCTATTAAACTGGAAATTATTTACCCCCTTCAAAATGTAACAACTTGCACATTTAGGTACTTCACATTTAAACATTTTCTTGTTAATAGCTTCAATTGGGCAGGTATTGTCTTTTAAGAGAGAGTCATAACTCATGCATTTCACAATTTCCCAGCAATGAATCTAGAAAAGATTTACACTGTTTTTAACCTCTTAAGACACATTCTGATAAGTTTTGTCTCAGACATATGCCAGGTCTTCTGAGAACTATCCAGGCTAAATATATAGCAATCAGCAGACTTTTATTTTTTTTTATATGTTTTTTGGAAAAAATATATTGAGCAACAGTAAACACACACACACACACACACACACACACACACACACACACACACACACACACGCACACACTGTACACACTATCCTCATGGCCACAACATTCAAAATAAATTGTACAATCTAATATGTTATAAAACAATAAAGAAACTGTTTGTTTATGTCAGAAAACACCATAAAGTTCAGTTTACAGTAGATTTCCTTTAAATATTTCTTATCTTATATTGTATATCCTGCAGAGCGCAAGGGAGATGCTACAACTCATTGTCATAAGGATCTTCATTTTACACATTTTTACACTGTATTTACTCAGGATGTCCCAGACTATATTCAATATCTTGTTTCAGTGATGTCATAATTTCACCATTTGTATAATGTATTTATTCAAGGTAGCATAGTCCAGATGTAAAATACTTTTTTCAGTGTATTCTGATTTTACACAATGCAGCATAATATTGTGTAGATGCAGAGCCCCACTGAAAATAAGATGCCATGTCTTCTGTGAACTATCCATGCTTAATATACAGCAATCAACAAGAATATTTTAGGAAAACACATTGTAAAAATGTACAAAAGTAAGACAACATTGAAACTGCCTCTCAGCAAATCTGTATTATGCAAATTCATTAGAAATAATGGGTAAAAGCATCCCAAAACCGCTCCACAACCATATCGGCTCTGACCAGAACTTGCATTTACTAGAATAATAATTCTTTAGTGCAACTAGAGAGAGGAATCTGAGATATTTCTAGCATGAAAAGCAAGATGGGGATGGGGATTGGGACCGGAATGTGATTGATCTGTCAGTATGCCTAATAAATAACTGAAGTTTTGCTGAAAGGAGGTGTGAGTATATTGCAATCAAGTACTTTAAATGCATAGGGTCTTTTTTCACTACTACCAATGATACTTACCAATAGGATGTTTGCAGCCCCCCACGTTGTGTGTCACTCATGTTACAGCTTGCAAGCTAACATTAAACATAAAAATTACTGTCAAATGCAACTTGCAAAATGTTTCAAAAAAAAAACATTTTAAAATACTGTTTCTAGAAAAGACTACTGTGGTTTCTAGAAATACAATACTGCAATGGGATTTGAAGTACTCTCCCCATTGCATTTGACAGGTAATTACTATGTATAATATTAGCCTGCAACAGAAATGAGACACATTGTGGGGGATGGTCACAAACATTCTGTTTGTAGGAATCATGGGACACAGAATGTAGTAAAGTAATTAAAAAGGCAAAATGCATTTGAAGTATTTATTTGCTGCACATCACACATGCAGGCATTAAATGTTTGTTTATTTTTCAGGCTGACAGATGCAACTGCAGGTCCTGGGAATGCATTATAGGCAAGACTATGGCGAGAGCGAGAGACAGAGAGAGAGCGACAGTGAGAGAGAGAGAGAGAAGGAATGAAGGAGGCAGACTCCCCTATTACTCAAAATCTTAAAATGCTAAATACTGTAGGAGCTGAAATGAAACAACAAAGGTCATACACAGAATCATAGGAGGTCAAAATAAAGTAGATGATCAACAGCAAAACAAATGATTCTCACAACAGCCCCACATTTCAAGTTCATACGAACAATGCTATAATTGAGTAGCTAGTTAAGTTTTAAGTCAGATATACCAGCAAGAAAAAGGGGAAACCCAAATGGGGACTGAAAGGAAACCCAGATGTGTGGTCTGTGGTCACATCTAGAAAACATTTTAAGCAAGATTCCCAGTACTACTGAGAGATTCATGCCCTCATTCTCAGCAGCTGTAGAAGTTGAAAAAACATATGTATGATCTCCATTTCATTCTTAGCAAAGCACTTAACTTTTTGTTGCTCTCTTGTAATGGTGAGCCAATCAATAACTTGATTTAATAATGTAGATCAGTTCACAGCCATAAAAGAAAGTTTTGTTCATGCCATCCATGGTACTTCGTTACTGTCAAAACGTATCATTATCTGACTGTATCTACATTAAATATAAAATATAAAAAAAACTATGACATGACTTGGACAAGTGACATTTAAAGTCTAAGTAAAAGCACATTAATTCACGTATATACACAGACCTCAAATATAAAACTCTCATTATGGGTCTGTAATTAACAACATCAGAGGTCACTGGATTTCAACTTAAACATTAGAATGCATGTGATAATCAGTGTGCCATATTTTTTTTTTTTGTTTAACCAGGTATAGCACACTAAGCTGAAGGCTTTTTAACAGGAGTGACCTGGGAGCACAAGGAGGTTAGGTGATTTGCTCAGGGTCACACAGTATGCAAGTGAAAGCTGTGGGATTCAAACCCAGGTCTGGTCTGCTAGATGTCACCAGATTTGCAACTCAGAGCCTTAGTCCACTGCACTATACTGCCTCTTTATTGGTTTTTAAACATATTACACCCTAATGATTTCTATACTCTGGTACAAAATAGTTTTAAACAATCTGTTAGTAGTAGGCAAACAAACTATTCAACATACCATTCACACTAAGGATACAATTCATTACTACCTACCCACTTGTGGCTAACATTTCATATTTAAACTTGTTATGACTGTATCCAAATTATTAAAGTATTCTGATAAATGCAGCTTTTTAAAATACATGGTTGTAATTCACAAGTACTCTTCTATTTGAACAGGTTGTTCTTACTAAAAGTGAAATACTGTAGATGCTTTGTCAGCTATGCTGCTTGACTTACAGGTTTCAAACTGATAAGCAGCAAATCACATTGTGAACTTGCCACTTGGCTAACCCAATTTCAGATGAAGATCACCAGTGCATGCCAGTCTGGTGGTTAGTAAGCCAGAGGGTGAGCCAGCTCAGTGCATGTAATGTAATTCATTTTATTATGGCCGTGAGTGGAGCCTACACTCATCTTGCTGTCTGTAGCTCAAAAAATGTAAGTCCTTGGAACACATTTTTGGAGATTTTAAATGATACTTCCACAACTATAAATCACTATGCCAGTTGCAATAATGATACTCTCTTTTTTCTGTTTAGAATATTGTAGAAAGAACTCCAAGCTGCTTATCAGATGGCCATTAGGAAACTGAAACAGGTTGTTTAATATTGATTGACTTTTAAACTGGAGATTTATTTACGCCCTACAAAATGCAACAACTTGCAGATTTAAATATTTTGCATTTAAACATTTTCTTGCTACTAGCTTCAGTTGGGCAGATATTGTCTTTCAAGAAAGAGTCATACTTCCTCAATGTCACCTTTTCCCTGCAATGAATCTAAAAAGATTTGCGCTGGTTTTTTTTTTATTTATTCTTTCTGTGCTACCCTCCTACCGCCAAGCATCTGCCCTAGTCACGGAACCCCATGGCCATGGCTCCCCCACATTAGCCGCTCTCCCATGACCCCGTGGATTGCCCCCTTGGCAGGGTCATGGCACCCTGGCCCGAGGTGCGAATAACATTGGGATAGGGTGGGAGACAGCCCGGGGGAGCTGCTTGCAGCCGGAGGGGCGGGCTTCATAGAGGCAACAGATAGAAACATAGAAACATAGACTTTGACAGCAGATAAGGACCACTTGGCCCACCCAGTCTGCCCATTTCCCTACCTACTGGATAAGCTGCAGATTCTAGTTAACCAACAGCCTATTTCCTGCAACCCCCCACTATAATTGCCTTATGTCTGTCCCATGCATGTTTGAATTCCTCCACTGTTTTAGACCCCACAACCTCTCCAGGAAGGCGGTTCCATGCGTCCACCACTCTCTCCATGAAAAAGAATTTCATCACATTACCCCTGAGCCGTCCCCCCTCTAACTTTAAATTGTGCTCCTTGTGCTTACACATCTCTTTTTCTGAAAGATGCTGCCCTCCTGGACTTTGTTGATTCCCTTGAGGTACTTAAAAGTTTCTATCATGTCCCCCCTGTCCCTCCTTTCATCAAGGGTATACATATTAAGCTCTCTCAGTCTCTCTTCATATGGTTTCTGATGTAGACCCTGCACCATTTTAGTTGCCCTCCTGACTGCTTCCATCCTGTCTATGTCCTTGCGTAGATGAGGTCTCCAAAACTGCACGCATACTCCAGATGGGGTCTCACCAACTGTCTGTATAGAGGATAACCTCTTCCCTTTTCTACTTGTGATGCCCTCCCTATGTATCCCAGTATCCCCTGGCTTTCCTATTGACTTCTCACATTGCATACCCACCTTTAGGTCATCTGATATGACTACACCCAGATCCCTTTCCATTATTGTTGTTGTTAGTACTTCCCGTGCTATTGTGTACTCTTCTCCTGGATTTTTATTTCCCAGGTGCATTACTTTGTACTTCTTTGCATTGAATCTAGGTTGCCATATGTCTGACCATTCCTCCAACCTTGCCAAGTCCCTTCTCATCCTTTCTACCCACCCTTGTGTATCAACTCTGTTACAGATCTTTGTGTCATCCACAAAGAGTCATACCTTTCCTTCCAGACCTTCTGCAATGTCACCTATAAAGACGTTAAAGAGGACTGGACCCAGTACTGAGCCCTGAGGTACTCCACTAGTAACCCCCATTTCTTCAGAATGTGTTCCATTCACTATTACCTTCTGTGTCCTGTTGTGCAGCCAGTTTTCTACCCAGGCTACCACCCTGGGACCCACTCCCAGGCTGGCTAACTTGATTATTAATCTTTTGTGCGAGACTGTGTCAAATGCCTTGCTAAAGTCTAGGTAGGCCATATCCACAGACCCTCCCTGCTCTATTACTTTGGTCACCCAGTCAAAGAAATCGATTAGATTTGTCTGACATGACCTTCCTGCTGTGAATCCATGCTGCTTTGGGTCCAGTGCCCTGCTGGCCTCTAGGTACTCAACAATTCTTTCTTTCAGAAGTGATTCCATCATTTTCCCCACCACTGAGGTCAAATTAACAGGTCTGTAGTTTCCTGCTTCTGCCTTGCTCCCACTTTTGTGAAGGGGAATCACATCTGCCCTCCTCCAGTCCTCAGGTACCACCCCATCTTCCCATGATTTGTTAAAAAGTGTGGTTAGTGGTGTCACTAGGTCCTCCTTTAGCTCTTTTAGGATTCTAGGGTGAATCCTGTCAGGCCCCATTACTTTGTCCACCTTGAGTTTTAGAGTTCTTTCAGTACTCTTTCTTCTTTAAATGGACTGGTATCAACCCCACTATCTAGAGTGCTTCTACTGTTTGGTTTAGGTAACCTCCTCTTCTTCTTTGTGAATACTGAGCAAAAGTATTCATTCATTATCTCTGCCTTTTCACTGTCTCCCTCTGCCCACCCTCCCTCTCCTTTATTAATCTTCCCTATCCCTCCCTTAACCTTTCTATGTTCCCTAATGTACCTATAAAAGGTTTTATCCCCCTTCTTAACTGAGTTGGCTATCCTTTCCTCGGTTTGGGCCTTTGCTTTTCTGACTGCCTTCCCCACTTCTTTCTGCTTTAATTGATACAGTTCCCTGTCCTGTTCCGTCTGTGGTTCCTTATACTTTTTGAATGCAGCCTTTTTCTCCTTAACCTTCCCTGACACTTCTTTTGAGAGCCATAGTGGTTTTTTATTCCGCTTTGTTTTCTTCATTTGTTTCACACAAAGGCTTGTTGCCTCCATGATGGCAGTTTTGATTTTTCTCCATTGTTCTTCCACCCCTCCTTTCTGGCCATTTGCTAATGCATTCCTCAGGTATTCACCCATTATGCCAAAGTCAGCCCTTCTAAAGTCCAATATCCTTGTGTTTGTATGGCTTGTCTCCATGGTTGTGTTTATTATGAAGCACACTGAGCAGTGGTCGCTTGTTCCCAGGTGTCTACTGACTTCTAAGTTTGTGATTCTCTCTCCATTTGAGAGTACCAGGTCTAATATTGCTCCCTCCCGAGTGGGTTCCACCACTAGCTGTCTAAGGCATGCTCCCTGTAGGGCATCGAGAATGACCCTGCTCTTGGATGTGGCTGCCGTCCATGTTGCCCAGTTAACATCTGGCATATTCAGGTCTCCCATCAACAGTATCTCCCCTTTTTCAGCCATTTTGAGAATGCCTCATCATTTTCTTGTCCATTTCCTCCTTGAGATGGGGGTCTGTATACAACCCTGTGCGGATTGTGATGCCATTCCCTGTCTCCAATGTGACCCAGAGTTCTCTTGTCCTCCCCCTTTACTTTTTAGTTCTGTTACTTTGATCCCTTCCCTTATGTAGAGAGCTACTCCACCTCCTCTTTTACCCTCCCTGTCCCTTCTGTAGATTGTGTACCCTGGTATGTTGACATCCCAGTCATGGTTCTCTGTGTACCATGTTTCTGTGACTGCCACAATATCCAAGTGTTCCACTTCCATCAGGGCTACTAGCTCTGGAAGCTTGTTTCCCAGACTACGGGCATTGGTACTCATTGCCCTCCATTTAATGTTGGCTTTATCCTTTTTTACCCCATCCCTGCTCTTATTGCCCTTGTCCATTTTTCCATTCACCCCTGTCCTGCCCTCTGTCAAGCTCTGTACCTCAGTGTTTACCCTTACTACCTGCCATGCTTATGGGGAGGCTTGAACTTTCCTGTTTCCTATCAGCACCTCCCCTGGGTTGGTTTAAAAGCTTGCCAAGGAAGCCTTGAAACCTGTCACCTAGGAGCGTGTTTCCTTCCTGGACAGATGCAGACCATCATGCCAGTATAGACCTTCATCTCCAGGTGGACCCCAGTCCCCAATGAAGCAAAGCCCTGTGCTCTGCACCAGTTTTGCAACCATTCATTAAACTGCATGGTGTGGTACCCTAGTCTCACCCCTGCCATAGACTGGCAGCACCTCTGAGAAGGGTACCGTGTTGCTACCTGTCTGAGGCCCCTCCCAACTCCACAAATTCATCCTGCACTGCACTGATCTCATGCCTAGCTAGGTCATTTGTCCTGAGGTGGACAATGATATCTAGTTTCCTCTCCTGTGATGCTGCTTCTGCAATCCTGAGGATTCGCTCCTGTCCCTCCAAGCCATGGCACCCAGGCACCTTACTCCTCTCTCTCCCTTCCCCAGGTCTACACCCCAACAGCTGAGTCCCCTATCAGAAGCTGTTTTCCTTGTGTTGTCCCTTGCCACTCTTTTGTGGTTCTCCCTTGTGGATGTCCCCAGCATTCTTCTTGGTCTCCAATGAGGGTGTCATCATAGAGGAACCTTGATTTGCCAGACCGACATATGATTTGTGTAGAGGTGCAACTCGGGGGCTATGCCTCTGTTCCACCACCCTCACCCTCCCAGAACCTACTGTCGTCCATCTGCTCTTCACACATGGCAACCTCTGAGGCAGTGGTTGTGGAACTGGTGCTCTTTGGGTGGGGGAGTCCTCTTTAGTCCTTGCCAGTTCAGCCTGGAGGTGAGCAACCTCCTCCCTCAGAGCTGACAGTTGCCTGCAAACACACACACACACACACACTGTACACACCATCCTCATGGTCACAACATTCAAAATAAATACTGCAATCTAATATGTTATAAAACAATAAAGAAACTGTGTATGTCAGTGAATACAGTAAATACAGTACAGATTGGCGTGTTTTTTCCCCATTGTTGAGGGGCATTGGGAACATGCAATGATGCCAGCATCCATTCCGCCCCCTTGGTCCTTGCTGGTGCTGACTGCTTTCAGAACCTCTGGTCTCTGCCAGAGGTCCCCCATGCACCAGTGACACCCGTACATTCTCAGAGAAGGAGAGCAGTCCATGGGATGCTCAATCCATCTCCCCCTGTTTGGCCCCTCGATGACCCAAGTCCATTCCTGAACTTGGGTCACCAGCGTCACAAGCGGAAATCCAACTACTACACTGACAGGCTGGCAATGTTTTTTTAACTCCATAAGACTCTATCTGATAAGCACTGTCTCAGACATATGCCAGGTCTACAGCAAACTATCCAGGCTAAATATATTGCAGTCAGCAGGAATATTTTACCATGCTTTTTGGAAAAAAAATATATTGAGCTACAGCAAACACACACACACACACACATACACACTGTACACACCATCCTCATGGTCACAACATTCAAAATGAATACTGCAATCTAATATGTTATAAAACAATAAAGAAACTGTTTATGTCAGTGAATACAGTAAAGTTCAGTGTGCAGCAGATTTCCTTTAAATATTTCTTATCCTATATTTTGTATCCTGGCTAGTGCAGGGGAGATGCTTCATCTCATTGTCATAGGGATCTTCATTTTACACTTTTATGCACTGTATTTACTCAGGATGTCACAGATTAGATGCAATGTCTTGTTTTCAGTGGGATCATGATTTTACTATATTTTATAATGTATTTATTCAGGGTAGTGTAGTCTAGATGTAAAATATTTATTTGAGTGTTTTCTGATTTCATGCAATGCAGCATCATTTTTATTTATTTATTTATTTAGTTTTTGTTGACCGAGTAAGTGCACTAGATAAATTCTACCTATTTTCAGGCATGACCCGGGGGAGGGGGATACAGATGAATGCCAACTGACCTTGAACCAGATTAAGCTGTTAGTGGTATTTTTAGTGAATGAGGGAAATTTAGCCAGGACATTGGGGAAATTCCCCTACTCTGTGTGGGGGCGCTGTTGGACCATGGATTTGTTTGTAGGACCCAGTCATTCTGCTGGTGTACCTGCAGGACAGCAAAGCTCCACTCCTGCAGGTCTAGCCTTGGAGCCTGATGTACTGAGGACGTCTGACCATTTTGTTGATATGCTTGTGGATCTTGCTGTACCAGATGAATCTTTACCCGCTCAATCTGCCTCTGCATCGTCAGATTTTTTGCCTGTGGATGAACTTTGGTTGAAGTCCCTCCTTGCTGCACATCGGGACCAGGTGCTCACTGTTGTTGATGCCATTAGCCCTCTTGAGTCAGCCTCTCCTGGGACACGGACTCTGTTTCCAGAACTTGGGGATGTGGAGACTCTTCCTGCTTTCATTATGGATGCGGTACCTCCAGGCTCCTTGGAGGTGCAGAGTCAGCAACAATCTTCTGTTGCACTGGTTCTACCAGTGTTGCATCATGCTCAGTTGGAGTTTTTGGTTCCTGCAAATTGAGCAGAGTCTTCTCTGCCTTTGAACTCGGCAGTGACTTTGCCTGGTGAACTTGTGAGTACTATGCATCCTAGACCGGGTGTTTCACCTAATGTGCAGACTGTCTTGCCTGTTTTGCCTCCTCCCACTCTGTTGCCTTGTTCTAGCCCACTACCTGTTTCTTTGGAGGCCTCTCTGCAAAGTGCGGGTTGGAAACCAGGCATTTTGGGGCACTGGATACCTGACCCTGCCCATAGCCCGATACCTGGTTGTGGAGGGCAACAGTCCCCCTTGATAGATATGCCTCCACCTTTGCCTGGTAGCCCGGATTTGGATTTACGTGCTGAAGATGTTCAGCATCCTGCATTGGATACTACTCTTCTGGCTAAAGTTCCTTCTTTACTCCCTCCTCTTCGGGTGATGAAGGCCCTAGCTCTAAGGGACCAGTGTGGGGTGATAGAATGGACATGGATGTCCCACTCCCTGACCCTCCTCCAGGCCCTTCTCCTGACCCTGAGGACAAAGCTAAATCTACTTGGGAAGAGTTTCGTAGAAGGGATACGTTTTAGGAACTCCCCCCCTCTTCTTCAACGATGGAATTCAGTCCGCCTTCAGTATATTGGAAGTCTTGATGTAGCTCCAGACTGTCTCTATGTGGGAAAGTCACTTTTGAAAGGAGTTTTGTTTTTTTTTTTTACAAACAAAATATTTGTGTTGATTCATGTATCAGGTTCTTCCATATATGGCATTAGTTTGCAAAGCCCTAGTGGATTAGTGTGATTCTGGACAAAGTATGATACTCTTAAATACACTGAGTTGTGGCTACCATTTCAGGCTGTCCCACTTACTAGACCTTCTATTAAAAATGTCACCATTTTGTTTAGAAATGAGAATGTATCAGCTAGTGATATTACACATTGGTTAGCTAAACGCTGTGATGTCTTGGGGTTGCCACAGCCTATATTTGACTCTGAACACTTGTGGACTGGTGGTTAGCGTTATAGGGTGAGACTTAGAAATACGAATGTGGGTCCCATACACTTGCCTAATAATTTTTTTTTAGGTAGGGAACAGGGGCATTGCTTTTATGTGGGGTAGCCTCATACCTGTTTTAAATGTGGCTCCCCTTCCCATCTCAGTGCTGCTTGTGATAGACTACGATGTTCCCTTTGTTTATCTTTTGGCCATGCTAGTGCAGATTGTACTTCTGAACTAAAGTGTAACCTGTGTGAAGACCTAGGTCATGGTTTTAGATCCTGTCCTTGGGCTTCCCATAACAGGGAAGAAAGCCAGGATCAGGATGTGATCCTTCTTAATGCCCAGAAAAAGGATATGGCTACAGCGCAATCCCTTTCTTCACATGTTACGGTAGTCACTGGTCCCCCTTTCTGCCCTGATATTGCGGTGCCTGCTCCCCAGTCAGTGGTTTCAATATCTGAACCTTCCTCTGAGCCTCCTTTCCAGGAAGTTCCATGACCGGTTGTACAGTACCCTTCCTCTATGCCCCTCCCCCTCTTTCTATTGTTTCTCCAGTTCCTGCTGAACCTGTGCCTGTCCCTGACAATCATACTAACATACTATTTGCCAGCAGATTAGGCCTTATGGTCTATCGAGTCTGCTCGAACCTCAGATCCTTAGTTGGGTGCCGAGTCCCTCCCAACCCTTGTGCTCCAGAAAACCCTATCATCCATCCCCACCCCCCTGGGACAGGCCATCATCTGATACATCCACTTTCTGTGTCTGTCCCACCCTCTCTTGAAGCCCTCCACTGTGGATCTCTGAACCAGCTCACCAGGCAGTGCATTCCAAGGGTTCCCCACCCTCTCAGTGAAAAACCTCCTCCTCTTTCCCCCTCACCCTTCCACCTTCCAACTTCAAACCATGCCCTCTGGTGATACCTCCCTGCTATAGTCTAAAGATCCCCTAGATGTTTACCCTATTTATTCCCTTGAGGTACTTGAAGACCTCAATCATGTCCCCCATCTCTCCTCTCCTCTCCTCCAATGAAAACAGGCAGAGCTCCTCAAGTCTGTCCTCATACGTCAAATCCCCTAGCACTCGTATCATCTTAATTGCCCTCCTCTGTACCCTCTCCAGGAGCTGTATGTCCCTCTTCAAGTGTGGTCTCCAGTACTGTACACAGTACTCAAGGTGTGGTCTAACCAGTCCATTGTACAGCGGCAGAATCACTTACTTGCTCCTAGAAGTGATCCCCCTTGTGACGCATCACAACATCCTGTTTGCCTTGCTAGCCACTCTCCTGCACTGCTCAGAGTTATTCATACATGCATCCACCATGACCCCTAGGTCTTTTTCCCCTATTAAGGCCTCCAGCGCCTCCCCTCCCAGGGTGTACCTGTGTTTAGGGTTTCCCCGACCAAGATTCAACACCTTCCACTTGGTCATATTGAAATTTAATTTCCATGTGTGAGCCCAGCTTTCCAGGGTGTCCAGGTCTCCTTGCAGGGCCAACCTCCCCTCTTCTACCTCAACTACTGCTCCCATCTTGGAGTCATCCATGAAGAGGTCTATTTCACACCTATACCCTCCCTGATGTCCGATAGTGTATGCATTAAATAGGATCCAACCCAGGACCGAGCTCCCCGTGGTACCCCACTACCAACCTCTCTAGGGTTTGAGAGCTCCCCACAAACCACTACTCTCTGGGTGTGTCCAGCTAGCCAGTTTTCAATCCATCTGACCATCAAAGGGCCTACTCCTAACCCCATCAGTTTCTCCACCAGACCATTGTGGGGGACAGAGTCAAAAGCCTTGCTGAAGTCCAAGAGTAATACATCCACAGGCTTTCCCCTGTCCAGTTCTGGTGTCACCCATTCGTAGAGCTCCACAAGATTGGTTTGACATGATCTACCTGGCACAAACCCATGTTGCTGACTATCCAGACCTCCCACCTCCTCCAAGTACACCCCCAATAGTTCCTTTAGTATATTCTCCATTAATTTTACCACCACCGAGGTCAAACTGATGGGTCTATAGTTACCTGGTACTTCTCTTGACCCCCCTTTATGGATTGGCACCACATGTGCCTCTTGCCAATCCCTAGGTACCCTCCCTGTCTCAAGTGACCTGTTGAAGATCTCGCCAGGGTGCAGCCAGTGTCTGCCAATTGCATAGCACTCTCAGCAGATGAACGCCATCCAGCCCAGGAGATTTATCTTTCTTTAGGGCCTTGAGGGCTAACCACACCCTTTGGCGGAGATAGCATCATCCGCCCTCCACCTTACTGGCCTTTTTATCCTTATCCAGATGTGACACCCTGAGGTACCTCTCCTCCATCTTGCTCCATTTCTGTTGCCCCTGATCCCACTCACTGCCGCTTCTATCCCCTTCATGCCTTGCTTTGTAGATATCCCATCCCTCTCCCTAGAGAACACAGAGGCAAAGTACTCATTAAATATCTCTGCCTGGTCCCTCACCTCTTCCACCCACCCTCCTTCTGATCTCAATCTGCTGAGAAGGTCCTTAGTTTTTCTCTGCTCCCCAATGTACTGGAAGAACCCTTTTTCCCCTTTCCATGTATTCCCTGTGCCAGCCGTTGCTCTTTACTGGACTTTGCTCCCCTCACCATCTGGGTGACTTTTCTAGATTCAAGATGGTACATTTCCTTATCCCTATCCCTCTTGTTATTTTATATTTTTTGTAGGCCGCCTTCTTTTCTCTGACCGCTACCTGTACCTCACTGGACCACCAGCATGGTTTATGTGACCTTGCTCCCTTACGTTTCAACTTAGCACATATCCTGACTGCCTCATGAAGTCCCTGTTTTATGACCTCCCATCTCCTTTCCACACTTGTCATTGATGTAATCCCCTTCAAGTGATCCGTGAGAATATTTCCCATGCCCACAAAGTCTGCCCCCCTGAAGTCCACTGCCAGTGTCCTAGATCTCCCCCCTTCCCCCATGCTTATTTGAAACCAGACAGTATTGTGGTCACTCCCAGTCAGGGGGTCCTGTACAACCAGGTCCCTTTACCAGATCCCCATCTGCTGGAACCATGTCCAGGACATGCCCCTCCCTTGTGGGCTCCATCACATGCTGTGTTAAGAACACATCCTGAAGCCGTCCCAGCAGCCTCTGCTCCTTAGCCACCTTAGAGAGGACATGGTTCCCCAGTTTGTACCTGGCATATTATGGTCCCCCATCAACACCACTCCTTCCCCTTTTGGTCCACACTGGGCAATGATGTTGTCCAGCAAACCATCCTCTAGAACATCACTAATCCCAGGGGACCTATATACTACACCCAGCTTGACCTTATCTCCTGCTGGGGATCGTAAGGTGACCCATAAGGCCTCCACGTTTCCCTCTACCTCTTCTACCCTAGCAATTTCTATGTCATCTCTAATGAACATAGCCACTCTACCCCTCTGCCCTCCTTTCTATCCTTCCTAAGCATAGTGTACCCCCACACATTTAGGTCCCAGTCATGGTTTTTGTTGGCCCACATCTCCGTGACCACTGCCACATCCATCCCCCTGAACAGCATGGCCTGGAACTCTGGCAACTTGTTTCCCAAGCTTCTGGCATTTACTAACACCAACCCCCACCCCTTATCCCTGATCCTCTTTGTCGAACCCCACCCAGATTCCTTATACTTCCATCCTCCCTCTGCTCCTCCTGAAACCTCCACCCCCAGTCTGTTTCCCCCTTCCCCCCTTGGGCTTGAAGGCTACTCCCCTCATCTGGAGGAGGGGGGCTTCTGGTCAGCCCCTCACTTATCCCTTTCCCCCCCTCACAAGTTTAAACCCCACCTTTCTTGAATGTAATCAGCCATCCCCTGTTTAAGGACTTCCTTCCCTAATGGGGCAAGATGAAGCCTGTCCTTGGCATACAGTCCCTTATCCTCCCAAACTCCTTTCCAGTTCCCTAACACCTCCAACCCACTCTCTTCACCCCACTTCCTGAGCCAGTCATTAAACTCTGTGAGCTTCATTTTTTTCTCCACTGAGGCCTTTGGTACTGGCAATATCTCTGAAAAGGAAATGTTGCATCCATTATCCCGACAGACTCTGGCAAGTTCTTGGAACCTTGCTTGGATTTCCAAAATGCTATTTCCCTCTAGATCGTTAGTTCCCAAATGCACCCAGAAATCTGGTTTCCCTCCACAATCCCTAACCATTTCATACACCATGAACTTTGCTCTGTGCACTGTCAGCCCAGAGATACTCACTACCTTCACCTGGCTATGGCATCCACCCCCCTGTCCCTCCCACTGGATACCCCAATCATCGAGTCTCCCAATAACAGAACCTTAACACCGCCATCATCCTTATGGTTACCTCCACTATGCCCTCTCAGCCCCCCATCCCCCCCTTTATTCGTGATCTCAATTCCATGGCAGTCTTCCTGCCTTACTAGAGACCCCTTTTGTCACCCTCCCTTTCTGCCTCCCTCGTTATTTTGTCCACTTAACTCAAACCCCTCTGAATAGGTGTCCCCTTTAACCCTCTCTTATCTGAACCATTTATTCTGGCCCTGATGGTTTCCCCTTCCCCCACACCACCATCCTTGCCCCTTGTAATAGTACCCCTGCCTCCAGAGGCTCTCTGTGAGTCCCCTTTAGCTAGGGCCCCATCCTTGGTACTGACCCCCCGCTCCTCTCCAACCTCCTTGTCTCCCAGTTTCTCTCCAGTCTTGCTCTCCTCCCTCATGTCTGCAATATGTTGCATCTCCTCCATTTGCTTAACATTTATGTTTCCTCTTCTCCCTCTGGGACTATTTCTATCCTTTCCATTGCCAGTCTGTGATGCCCTATGGGTATCCGACTCTCTCCCCCCAGCCTCTGTATCAGTTTCTTCATTTCCACCAACCCCTTCCTCTAGGTTGCTTAGTAGTTCAAATTTATTGTGACACTATGTCAGCCTTCATCAAGTAACCCAAGTTTCCCCTGACTGCACCTCTAAACTGCCCCTCTTGCTCTGTTCACCTTAGGAACTCCCTTCCCACAGTCTGCTGTTTTAGGCTTCCCCACAACAGCTCCTCCTGACTCTTCCCCCTCCACTCTCTTTGTATTCAGAATGTTCACCCCATACACTTTCTCCTTGCATCAACATCCCATCTATGGGTCTCTGTCCCAATATCCCCTCCTGCTTGCTGTAACATAACATCCTGTAATTTCAGAGCATTGCCCCAGCCTCCCTCAGCGCCACCCTTCTGCTGCCCATATCCACCCTTATCCTTGACTCCCCAGCTCACTTCTTAACTAATATACCTCACTCCTGATACAAGATAGTTGTCACAGAGTGGGCAGCCTCCCTGTCTCCAGGCCCAATCACAATTATTGCCATCCCAGAGCCTGTGCAGCCTACAACCCTTCCGAAGATGCCTGCTATGGTGGAATATGGGCCACCCTGTTTATCCCCTCTGTTTAAAATGGCACACCCTTTTCTCAGTTCCCTTCCCCTGGAATACAGTTTTCTCTATACTGACTGCAGTTATTTACAAACCATATTTCAACCCCACCAATAAAGTTCCCAAGTCTCACAAACACATACAGTCCAGTGTGTGTCCAGTCCCACTAACAGTGAGTGTATGCAGACATCACAGGTACCGTGATGATGTCACAGGCCCACAAGTTCCTGTTGGCTCGATTTCAGTCCCAAACAGAAATATCAGCCCTTCAATCCCAACCTCAGTGGCTTTTCAGTATTTAAAAGTTCACAAAACGACTAGTGTGACAAACATTGTTAAATTTCACTTACTATCACTGTCAACAAGTGTTCCTGCTCAAAAAGTTAAATATCATGTGCCTGTCACATGTTCTAACTCAAGGTAGTAATTTTAACACATAGAACTAATTTCACATACAAAACTATTCAAATATTTCAGTTAAAACAGAATATAACCCCAGACCTCTGTCCTTACCAGCCTCCTGCTGGATAAATTTATTATGCCCCCACCTGAGCCTAGTGTTCAGGCAAAGAAACGGGCCCAAAAACAGACTACAGGTAGGGCCAAATTGGCTAAAGCATCTTCTCCTGGTGGCTCTGTTCCCTTAAGTAATAAATTTGAGGTCCTGTCCCATCACACTCAGTCTTCCGATATGGAAGCTGATTCTGACATCTCATCAGAACCTATGGTGTCCTCTGATTCTGAGAATGATAAATCAAAGGAGTTGCCTGTGGATACTCGATCTGCGTGGTGAGGGGTGAGACCCCGGAGAAGTACTAGAGAGGGAAGGGTTACTTGAGATTGACTTATTTTTATTTCGACCCTTTATCTGATTTTCTTTCATGGCCATGGCATTTCATCTCACTGTACCCACCCTCAATGTGAACAGTGTGAAAAATGTTCATAGGCGCCTGATTACTTTTCAACTTTTGAGTGATTTGGCGTGTGATATTTGCCTTATTCAGGATACCCGTCTCAGTACCCTTTCTTTGGTTAATATGGCCAAATGGCTTTGGCGATGGGGTCCTTCATTTTTTCTTTGGGATGAGACACATGTAGTGGTGTTGGGGTGTTGTTTAGGGGTGATGGATTTCATGTTACCAAGTTGGTTGACCTGTTTATGGGACAGGCCGTAATATTGGATTATACATATTTACATTACACTTGGAGATTAATTGTGATTTATGCATCAGTTACGAAGAAAGGTCAAGTGGATCTTTTTTGTGAAGTGCAGCCTATTTTGTTCACGTCATGCTTTCTCGTATGGGGTGGTGACTTTAATTGTGTAGTGCATAAATCAGATCGGGGGGCTCAGACTGATAAGGATTTCTGTGATACACATTGTTTCAATCATATTATTGACCAGGGTCATTCACAGGATGTTTATAGGGTTTGTCATCCTACTGGTGGATGTACTTTTTTTAAGGGCTCCTTGTCCACTAGGACTGATTTTCTTTTTGTCTCTGCAGCTTTAAGGGTGACTAAGGCTCAAACCATTCCAGTGGAGATTTCAGACAATAATGTGGTAACTGCCACGTTAGGGGTAGGCTCTCATGCTAAACTGGGGCAGGGATATTGGAAACTGAATTCTTTACTGCTACTTGATGACAGGTTTTTGGCCCAAGTTCATGATTTATTGAAAACTCGTATGTCACTATCTGGACTTTTCGAAGATTTGTTAGATTGGTGGCTACTCACTAAATCTGAAATCTCTACTTTGACTAGGAGGGCATCTAAATATGCTGCAGTGAGTAAATATAAGAGATATTGGTCTTTATGTATGCAGTTGGAAACTTTGTATTCAGCTATACACTCACAAGGCTTCTCTTTGACTGCACAGGTACAGAATGTAAAGAAAGAAATGGATGCACTACAATATACTAGGGCTACTCCCCTGTTACATGAACATAGGGTTTGTGCTGCTAATAAATCTGCTTTGGGGGATGTTTTAGATTGTAGTCATAGGCGTTCTGAGGATCGCCTTCTGACTGAAGTTGTGGATACTGCTGGTAATATTTATACTGCATTTCAGGATATCTTGCGAGCAGCCTCCTTGCATTTTTCAGATGTACATGCTGCATCTCCAGTGGATAGCACTGGTGTAGAACAATTCTTTCCTCTCTCCATATTGCCCCTTGTTCTGATATACTATTACAGGCTTTAGTTGCTCCAATTAGTGTTGATGAGGTTAAAAGGGAAATTTCCCATTTAAAGAATAACACGGCACCTGGTATTGATGGTGTGCCTGCAGAATTTTATAAAACCTGTAGTCCTTTGGTTTGTGGTATGCTCACAGTAGTGTTTAATTGGGTTTTACAACATCACACTCTCGATTTCCATTTTTGTACTTCAATTCAGATTTTGTTATATAAGAAAGGTGATAGAACTTTACTTTCCAATTGGAGGCCTTTACGTATCCTTAATACGGATTTTAAAATTTTAACGAAAATATTGAATACCAGATTGTTGTCCACAGCTCCACACTTGATATCCCTACACCAATCCTGTTCAGTACCGGGCAGATCTATCTGTAATAATCTCCTTTTGCTTCAGGAACTAATAGAGCTTTGTAAAGTGGATGTTATAAAGGGTTTTCTTCTGTCCATGGATCAACAAAGGGCCCTTGATCAGGTCCCGCATAGTTATTTGTTTCAGGTTTTACAAATCTATGGAGTTCCTGGCCACTTTATAACCTGGGTTGCTCTGCTTTATAGTCATGCTTATGCTATGCCCTTGGTTAATGGTTATTTGGGTTCCTCTATCCCTATTCATTGGGGGGTGAGACAAGGCTGCCCCCTGAGTCCATTGCTTTATGTTTTTAGTCTGGATCCACTTTTACATACAGTTGCCCAAGATGTGCAGATTCTTGGTATTGCTTCTCCTCATAGTACCCTAGAGGCCAAAAATTATGGCTTATGCTGATGATGTCGGTGTCTTTGTTGCTGATTTCACCTCTGGAGATAAGGTGTTACATCATTTTTCTAATTTTTCGGATGTTGCAAGTTCTACCCTTAATAAATCTAAGAGTTTTTTTATCCTCTGCATAGTGCCATTCCTGATGTTACTGAGTTGCAAGGCGTTCCTGTTATACTGGGCCTGGTCTGAATTTTAGGTATTGATTATGGTAACGGTGATAATGCATTACTTAATCGGTCAGTTAAAATTGAGGCAGTTCAATCCAGAATCAGATTATGGAAGTCGTGGCAACAAACCAAACAGAAAAAGGTTACCATTACTAAATTTTTACTTCTCCCTCAATTTTTATACTTTAGTGCGGTATACCCCATTCCTTCTGGTTTGGAAGCCACTTTATTGGGTCTCTTTTTTCAAATTATTTGGGGGAGTCACCTAAATATCATTAAAAGAGATGTGGTTGTATCTTCCTATTGCACAGGGTGGTTTGAATTATGTGAATCCAATTACTTTTTACTATAGTACTTTTTTTTCATTGGAATTTACTAGACCTTAGTCATCCACACTCTATGTTATGGGTGATTTATGCATATGGTTGGTTACCTAGATTGTCCTCAGAGAGGCCAGGTTTAAGCCAGAAAAATGTACACATTTCTAGTTATCTGATTTATGTCAGACCTGTGATATCGAAACTTTATTGATGGAAGTTACTTCCGGCCCATGTGTATTGCAAATCGCGCAAATATATTTATGATATCCTACAATCTAAAGCACATTCCATAGTCCCCATTTTTAAGGATGTACTGGATGATCATGTTGATAACCTCCTTAAAAGTTTGGTAGATAAACAGATTCCACCTAGATTATGGGATGTTTTATGGCTTAGTTGTCATGGGCGACTCTGTGTTAGGGGGACTTTAAAGCATAAAATGGTTACTGAATGTACTTGTCCGAGGGATACTTGCATTAATCAGGAGGAACCAATGTCACATTTTTTTGTTTCCTGCCCCTTTGTGCAAGACTTCTGGATGATCCTTTCTGCCCATTGGAACCAGCCTTTCTGGCATGCTGTTACATATCTGGAAGTTGTGGGAGGTTTTTTGCTACATTCTACTTAGTTGGATGCAGGTGTAGTATGACTGCTGTTCGCTATGTTCAAGCTTCATTTATGGCAAGTCAGATATCATCTTACTCTATGACAGTTATACCACTCACCACTTGAAGTTCTTCAACATATTGAACATGATTTGTTGTTACAATGTGATTCTGAATGCAAATCTTTGTCCAAAACTGTCTGGCTGATGAGGTGGAAAGAGGTTATTTTTTGAAAGACAAAATAGATTGAATCATTCTACTGTAAGAGAATTGAGTCTTGCTGATATTCTCTTTGTTATATTTTTTTCTTATTTTCCATGAACTGTATTACTGTTTTTCTGATTTATTGTTCTGTTTATTAATAAAAACCTTCCCCTACTCTTTTCAATAAGTGCCCATGGAATCTTTAACATCCACCTGAACTACCACCAATCCAGGCTGATGGGACCTCGGTTTAACAGCTCATCTGAAAGACAACACCTCAGAAGTGCAGCACCCCTCTCATACTGCACTACAGTGTCAGTACTGGGATATTAACCCAAGTGCCAGATGTGGGAACTGAACCCACAGCCCTTTGATCTCCTGCCATCAGGGGCTAGTGTGCTACCTACTGAGCCACTGACTCTGCTATATAATATTGTGTAGATAAAGAGCCCCACTGAAAATAAGATGCCCTGTCTTCTGTGAAGTATCCAGGATATATATGTATAGCAATCAGCAGGCATATATTAGGAAAACACATTGAGAAAATGTGTAAAAGGAAGACCACATTGAAACTGCCTCTCAGCAAATCTGCATTGTGCAAATTCATTAGAAATAATGGGTAAAAGCATCCTGAAAGCTCTCCACAACCATATCAGCTCTGACCGGAGTTTGTATATACTAGGAGTAATAATTCTTTAGTGCAGCTTGAGAGAGCAGAGTCTGAAACAATTCTAGCATGAAAAGAAAGATGGGGTTTGGGACTGGAATGTGACTGATCTGTCAGTATGCATAATAAATAACTGAAGTTTTGCTGAAAGGAGGTGTGAGTATATGGCAACCAAGTACTTTAAATGCATAGGGTCTTTTTCTCACAATTACCAATGATACTCACCAATGGGATGTTTGAAGCCCCTACCCTGTGTGACACACATGTTGCAGTTTGCAGGCTAACATTATACATAAAATTTACCTGTCAAACGCAACTTGCAAAATATTTCAAAAACATTTTATAATTGTGTTTCTAGAAAATACCACTGTGGTTTCTAGAAATACAGTAGTGCAATGGGATTTGAAGTATTCTCCCCATTGGATTTGACAGGTACTTACTATGTATAATATTAGCCTGCAGCGTGCAACAGGAATGGGGCATATTGTGGGTAGAGATGGGTGAAGTGGCCTCAGTTCGCTCCGTGGAGTGATTCATGGAGTGAAGGTGAATTCACGGAGTGCTACACAATGCAAAGTGGAGTACTTTGCCTTGTAATGAGTAACATGAAGTCCATTGAAGACACTGACTTTGCATTACTCCACCTTCCCAAAGCACTACTCCACCAAATTGTAAGGTGAAGTACATTGAAAACAGTGTACTTCACCTCACTTCGTCTTGTTTTTATGCTCCAAAGGTGAATTTTGCAGTGATTCATGGGATTTCGGGTCACATGGGCTCTAGATTGTTCTGCACACCCTCAGTTCAGGGTAGTGTGTGTAGGAAGCTGTAGGAGACAGTCTGCTCTGAGAGATCTATGTTATTCAGACCTTCTAAAAGCTGTTAAAAAAGCCTTTTTGAGTCTTTTTATGTTGGCTTGTGCATGCGCAGCCAACATATTGTGGTAGTAGCAGATTTGGAGGTGCAGTAACTGTTGGGTGAATGCAGGGCATGCATCAGTAGATGCATCACACATTCCCCAATCATCCAGCATTCAGGCACCACACCAGCAATTCAAAACGTGGCCACCAGATCTAAGAAAAGGTCCACTGCAATGAGAAGCAAGCTTTTCATTGCAGCGGCACAATAACAGGCCTCCCACGTAAACATGGTGGCACTGACTGCTGCTGCCCAAAGCATGCCTCGCCTCACTTTATTTGCTGACAGGTAAGCCCACTCCCTTTTGGCATCATGACCCCCCAAGTGCATGCCGAGTGGGTGCCCAATCCCCCTCGGCATCATGTGCTCCCTGCAAAAGTCTATCTTTGCCAAAGGGGGGTCCAATCCCCATCTGCTTCAGTCCCCACTTCCCTGTTTATTTTGCCAATGGGGGAGCCCACTCCCCGTCGGCATAATGTCTTCCCCCTATCTATTGTGTGCTGATGGGGTGCCCAATCCCCTCTGCTCTTGCCCCCCTTCGTTATGTGCTGATGGGCTTGCCCAATCCCCCATCTGCTACAGCCCCCCCAAAAAACAATCAGGTGACATACTGGGAGCCCACGCCAGCATGCCAAATGTCCCTGCAATTAAAAAAATATCCTGCAATGTTCCCTTTTTATTTCACCCTGTAAAAAAGGAAATGGTCCCTCGCAGTCTCCCTGCCCCCTCCCACAACCCGTGCCCATCCACTGTGCACCCTACCTCCCCACACCCACCTCACCCCATACTTACCTCTGGAGCCTGGCACGATGATCTTCAGTGGACAGGGAACATGTCAACACTCTTCAAAGCCAACCGCGAACAGAAGAAATGCTGGTAAGCTGTATAATGGCATAAATAGTTTTTTTTCTACTTTGGTGCATATCTCGGGTAGTTTTGGGAATACTGACACCAAATTTTCAACATAGGATTATTGGGACCCTTCCTCATGAATTCTGTCACTGTCATGGCATTATTTGGTCCTGAAAGGTGATTTCACAGTCACTGCATGGAATCACCTTTCCAGATGGATTAATGAAATAACAGTGCCACTGTTCATGGGTGGGAGGGGGCTCTCAAAAAGCCTATGTTGCAAATTTGCTGGAAAACATCCACAAAATGGCTGTTTTACAAGCGTGCATTGCACAGTTTCCATGCATGCTCATAACTTCATCAATTTGTAATATTTTCACTCCAGATTTTCAACATTGGCATTTTTCCACACCTCCTTATGAGCAATACAGCTGTCATTTTACATATCCTGACCAAAATACATTTTTGCATGTCTGGTGCTGAATAGCACAGTCTCTGTGTGAAATTTGTTTTCAGGATAGTTTGAGGACATGACAGTGCCACTATTCATGAACAGAGGTCCTAAAATGCCTATGTTGAAAATTTGGTGATAAGAGTCTATAAAATGATTGTGTTGCAAGCGTGCATTGTGCAGTTCCCATGCACCCTTGTAACATCACAAATTTGCAATATTTTCATGCCACATTTTCAACACTGGCATTTTTTCACACCTTCTTATGAACAGTACAGCTGTCATTTTTCACATCCTGCCCAAAATGTATTTTTGGACCTGTGGTGCACAATGGTGTGGTCGCTGTGGGAAATAACATTTTGGGACAAATTAACAAAATCACAGTGCCAATGTTCATGAGGGGAGGTCCCAAAATTCTTATGTTGAAAATGTGGTTAAAAAAATCCCAAAAATAATTGGGTTATGGACTTGTGTTGCACAGTTTCTATGCATGCTCATGACTTCGCTAATTTTCCATATTTTCACTCCAGCTTTTCAACGTTGCCATTTTTTTACACCTCGTCATGAACAATACAGTTCTCATTTTTTACATACTGTCCAAAATGTGTATTAGGACATGTGTCACCAAATGGCATAGCCACTGTGCAAAACCACCTTTCAACTAACAAGCTGATAGTGACGCTTTTCATGATGTGATGTCACAAAAAGCCCATGTTGAAACTTTGGAGTGAAAATACCAACACACACCTGCAGCATTAGGGTTTCCAACTGTAACACCACACCTGGTGCAGACTGACAGGCATCAGGGGTATGACTTGTTATGATTGGCTGTAATGCTTCCTATTCCACCCCCACCCCCACCCTGCAGCTAGTGACACACATTGCGGTGTGCCTTACAGAGTTCGGCCACAAAGTTTACCCCATTCTCCTATACTGCACCCACCTCAGTGTATTTCCTTATGGAATGAGGTATGTATAATGCCCAAAGACCCCAAAGCACACCACGACACTTGTCAGTGTCTACAGGGTAGGGTGAGGTGAAATATCATGAACGTTACAGCTGATGACCCAAAGGCACACCCCAGTGCCTGTCGGTCTCTACAGGGTGGGGCTGATGTCACTTCAATACTTCACTTCCATTCCTATTATGCATCTCTAACTCTGACACTACCAATGACAAAGCCAGCGAGACAACATTCGGCATTGACAAATGCTTGTTTTTGCTGAAACTTTAGTTCTTCGATTGTAGGAAACCCTCCTGTGCTCATATCATCAAGCATTTTTGTTTGTGTGTGGATTTTGAATGTTAATGTACAACATTCAGTCTGTGTACTGACAGACAGTGGAAGTGTACATTGGGGAGGGGCGTATCTGGTGTAGGTAGATTTAGGTTGGAGAAATAGGGAGTTCTTTGTTTTTTGTTTATATTTTTCTTGTATAACTGACTGTGTTAATGTACACACACTAATATTTTCAATAATTGCTGACATGTTTTTGCTGATTGTGTGTGTTGTGGTCAGGACCTGGTGCAGCAGTGAGGTTGTTTAAAATACATTGTATATTACTGAAGTTTTAAATTTGCTATGCATTACTTGTAGACAAATTGTGTGTGTGTGTGTGTGTGTGTGTGTGTGTGTGTGTGTGATGATGTGACATCAAATAATATGCCTTTTATTGTGCCACAGTGTAATTGCAGGCACAGCAGTGTGAATCTGCTATCCACTGCAGCTGCATGATTTTGTACTGCCAGTGTGGAAATTTTTCTTGGTTTCACACTGCCATATTCTGCAGTCAGTGCTCCTCTCCCACTGGCAAAATGTATTCTTTTCCAGATTGGACTGTTTGTGACTTGAGAACACCACTGGTTAGTTAACGTGTTGTTGAGATTGTGACTTTGCGTCTGTATCTGTTGTTGAAGCCACAGTTGGTTTTTTTTTGGCTTCACATCCAGCGTCAACCCCCCAGCCCCCATCCAGAGTGAACATTCCAAAATCTAAATTTGTTTAGAATATTCCTGTTGACCTCTCAAAATGCCCATGAAAAGACATGCAAGCAAAGCTGTTTCTTGTCATGGCACTGCTGCCAGTGGTAAGATTGTCTGTGGGCATGGTAGTAGTACGCAGTCGCAGAAGTGCATTGCTAATGTGAGGAAAGGTATTTCTCCTTCAATGTTTTTACAGTGCAATCAGTAGCTTCACTCATAGTTGGAGGAGATGATGTTGTCCCAGCTGGTGGTGTTAGTGCAGTTGCTGGTGGTGGTATGAGTATTGCTGCCTCAAGTTCCAGTTCTGACCAATTTACCATGTCCAAAAATATAGTGGAGTGTGAAGCAGTGGCAGTGAGTGACTATGTAGATTATGTCATATTCCCCAGTATCATCCCAGTAACTGAACATGAGTATTCTGATCATCATGTCAATGATAGCACACAAAGTGACATTACTTCCACTGCAGTTCAGGTCCTGCATTTGCCATGCAGTGATTCACAGTGTGGTGAACAAATTTCAAGTGATGGCGGTGCTGATGATGATGATGATGATACTGTGGTTGCAACATGCAGTCCATATGCCAGATCCAAGCAGAAAATGTGGATGATGTTGATGAATATGATGATGTTGATGTCAGTGACCCCTGTTGGCAACTGGAGAAAAAGAAACTGAAGATGGCTGTGTCTGGGTCTGTTTGCATCCCCCCTTAAAAAGTTGTGATTTATCAGTATCAGTTGATGATGATGACCCAGTAATAATGATAGGTAGTCATGGTAGTCAGTTGCAATCCAAGTGTGTCCTGCCTGAAAAATCATGTAGCACCCTCCCCCACTTCATGACGTAAAAAATGGAGTCCAATAAACAGCATCAGGTGGACATGTTAAAACTAGAACATCAAAATCCCTTGTTTGACATTTTTTTGCAGAAGATGCAAATGATGAGTCAGGTGCAATCTGCCAAGTTTGCCAGGTGTATGTGAGTCGAGGTAAAACCGGGAGCAATCTGGGCACAGGGGGACAGCATAGACATCTTTAGAATTGGAACATGGCACTGTGGGACCAGCGCAAGATGGCAGCTAATATCTGTATCACAGTGGGGTGTTCACCCTCGTCATTAACCATAATGAGCATGTTATCCCCTTCCATGACTGTAGCATCAAGTAGCAAATTAAATGTGTGTAGTAGTGATGAAATAACAGCAGAGGATTACTACAGGCATGATGAGGTGGAAGAGCAGAATGATTTTGAAGTCTTGTCCAGCGGTGGTGAGAGTAGCAGTTTTGGTGGTGGTGGTCAATGCAGTATGTCTAGTGCAATTGGTACCTCAACCCCTGTTGGTGAATGTGGGAAAATAATTGCATTTCTGGGTTTGTCTTCACCTGTGCAACTGTCTTCGTCGCACGTCCACACTCCACAACAAGCTGCCATTAGCAGAGCAGAACCCTTTGTCATAACACCCCATGTAAAATGTTTGTCAGCCCATGTTACAGAGTATTTTTGCACATAAGCTGAAGTACCCATCCAATCATACATTGTCACGTGAACTTAATGCTGCTGTAGAGGAAATGCTGGCAATTGATCTTTTGCCCTTCTCATTTGTGGAGAACTCTGGGTTCCTGCAGTTTGCTGCATATGCGTGTCCAAAATGTAAAGTCCAATCCAGGACATACTTTTCGACCCATGCTGTCCCCGAGTTGTACCGAATTGTGTCCTACTCAGTACGACATGTCCTTCAACATTCCTCCTCTCCATTCATCCATTTAAGTATGGATATGAGGAAAAGTGGCAAAACAGCGGGACGTTCATATTTGTGTATATCTGCACACTGGGCGCAGGTGTTGGGAGTTGTTTGTGCTATTGGTAGTGTGAATGATCAATGTAGTAAGGTGGAGTGTCGTGGAAGCAATCTTCCAGGAATTCAACAGCATGCAACGATTGCTATGCACAATGTGACTTGTTCACACACTGGTGAAAACATGTTGGATCTGGTACTGAATGAAATTGACAAGTGGCTGAACCCCCTGTCCCTTAGAGCTTGGTTCATAGCAAGTGACAATGGGTCAAATGTGGTGAAATGCATCATGAATGCTGCCTTTGTTCAGGTTCCATGCATGGCCCACTATTTAAATCTTGTGGTGCCGGAGTTTCTGCAGCACCCTGATATAAAGGAAATGCTGACAGTTGCATGCCATATCTGTTCTCACTTTTCATGCTCTGCAAAGGCCCTTGACCAGCTTCGGCAGTTGCAGATCTGAAACAGCCTCCCACAGCACCGCTTGAAGCTGGAAGTTGTCACCCAGTGGAACTCCACTTTATACATGGCAGAGAGTTTGTATGAACAGTACAAAGCTATCTCAGAATATCTTGTCATGCGCACTTGCTATGACAGTTCTGGGGCCTCCATGTCTATGACAACTGAACAGTGGTGTCTCATGGACTGTAATAATCTTGAAGCCTTTTGAACATGCCACAGACAGTGAGTGGTGAGTCTTCCTCCATTAGCCAATCAATTCCACTGCTGTGGGTGCTGAGGCAGACATTGGTGAATGTATAGCATAGCCTTGATGTTGCCGGAAACAGTGCTAGCAGTATGTTGCTGAAACACATGCTGGCAGTATTCGACCAGAATCATCACTTCTTGAGCATTCAGCATAGTGACAGCTTTGCAATTGCAACAATGCTGGACCCATGATACAAACATGGAATTGCCTCAGTACTGGAGGGCAGGCCTGAACAGGTAAAAACTGTCAGTGGGCAACTGGTGCACTTGTTCATGGGGCACAGAAGTCACGTACCAAGGTCAGGAATCTTGAGCAGCATAATCAGGCTGAAGATGAACCTGGAGGAGCATATCCTGTAAGGAGAAGGGGACTGCAGTTCCAGGTGGTCTGTCATCAAAAGAAGCTAGCATTACCCCACTTTGGGAGGCTTTGTCCCAAGTGAGGATTTGTGACATAAAAGAATCCAGAGAACTGGATGATGCATCAACCACTGGACTTAGAGCAGCACAGTGAATGGTTGAGTCATATGTGTCTGAAAACAGGCATTTGTCAATCACTGATGATCCCCTTTTAAACTGGAGTGGAAAGGTCAATGAATGGCCAGAGCTGACCACTGTGGCACTGAAGTACCTGAGATGCCCACCCTCCAGTGTGAGTGTCGAGAGGGTACTCAGCTCAGCAGGTGCAATAGCTCAGGATCATCATATAAACTTCTGTCCTGCAAATGTCAGTTTGCTGACATTCATAAAAATGAATGAGAGGCACATACCAGCTCAGACTGCAACCTCAGTGGGGAGTCACGTGATGCAGGCTGCCAGAGAGGACACTCTCTCCTGTGCTCTGACCTTTCCAGAGTAAAATCCCAGTTTAAATCTTCCTTTTCTTGGTAATCGAGTGGGTTTTTTGACTCCTAAGACTAGTTTGTTGACAAGACAGCGAGGCAGCAGTCAAAACGCGAACCATAGAGGTGGAAATGAACAAAACTGGACCCCAGCATACACCACCCATAACGCCGGAGAAGGCCCCGAAAAAACAGAGGGCCTTCGTCACATCATCCTTAGCTTCATCAATGTCCACTAAAACAGAACAAGAACCATTAACCCTGGCGGACTTCCTCACCGAATTTCATCAGTTTCGGGATGAATTACGGAGTATGGCAGCAGAAATAAAATCACTATCTGCAGCAATGGAGGACACAGCGAAGAAGGTTTCAGACAACAAAGCCGGGGTGGTCTCTTTAGAATGACAGGCAGAGAAAAGAGACTCCGAGGTCGTCGGGCTGCGCCAAAAGCTCTCTAGGATGGAGCAGAAGATTGAAGATTTAGAGGGGAGCAACTGGCAAAATAATATCGTGCTTATAGGACTCCCAGAACAAGAAGAGGGTCCTGATGCAGTCCTGTTTGCCCAGAAACTGGTATGCAAGGTGGTGGGCCCTTCTTCCTATGGCTCTAATTATGTTATTGAGAGGGTGCCTGCATCCCATGCCTCGACCAGGATCTCCCCCTAGACCACTGATTATGAGGTTTTTAAACTACCTTGAAATGCAGTACTTTTTGGCTAAGGTCCAAGATATATAGGATCTCCAGTGGGAGGGGAAAAGGTTTCCAGTGACCCAAGACCTGCCTTTAACCATCCAGCAGTGCAGGCAAGCCTTTCACCCCATTGTCTCCAGGATCATCGCTGCAGGTATTCGTTTCTGCATGATTTACCCCACAAAGCTGCAAGTAATGGTTGTGGGATCCTGGTTGTCCTATGAAGATGTGGATGCAGCTGAAGAAGGGCTCAAATCAGCCCTCCCAGATCGGTTTCAAGGTACCTGAAGGGGAGTACTCCAGAGATGTGTTCCTGACGAGAAAAGGGGGATGCTGACAGTTCAAAGGTTAAATGGATCGGCAGGACTACGCTCTCAATATGCTGTGTGAGTCTATTTCCACGCTCTAGTAATGGAGGTTACGTTATGGAGCTGATTTTTAAGTTGGCCTCCCTGCTACAGATGAGATGGGACAGTGTTTTCGTTTGGAGCCCTGTCTGGCGGATGATTCCCTCCTCTATTCCCTCCTTTTCATTTGGATTGTCGGTCTTTTTGTTCACAGAGTGAGGAATTCACTAATAGAGCTAGCTTAGGAACTCTGTTACCAGACAAGTGTACTGTTCACTTTTGGACAAATGCAATTCACACATCGAAGGGTAATTTTAATGTAGTCTGACTGTTTTACCTTGAGTTTAAGCCTGTGGTAGTTCCTCAATTTGGCCACTAAAGGAAAGCAATGTTTATGTTACTGGGGGGAGACTAGTTTTACTGTTTCTTATTCTCCTGTACCTCGTGTTATTTAGTGGGGCAAGGAATGGTCCCAGTTAGGTTTAGCTGTGGTTTTTCCCCTTTTTACTCCACAATATAAGTTGTGCTCTCCCTGTAAACTGATATTTGGTAACCTGGTTATGAAGGGAGTTTTGTTACTTAAAAAAGGTTGGAGGGGAGCTGAGGGATTAAGGGTAGTTGCAGAACATTTTGCTGGACAGGAAAAAGTGGGAGGAGGGCGGGGATTAAGGAGGATAGAGGGGGTTTAGGGTAGCTAGTTGTTTGTTAAGGGTTAAGAGGGCATTGGGCTGGGAGGGTGATACAGCAGTAATCAGGGGGTTATGGTTCTTTGATGCTCGTTGTATTAATCTCTGTTTATTTTATATGTGCTTTCTTATTAACAGACTCGATGGCTAGTAATATTACTTTTTCAACTTGGAATGTGAAAGGGATAAGGAAGAAACCAAAACAATATCAAGCTCTGAAGCATCTGAACCTGTTGCTATCCCAGGTCATGTTTTTACAAGAATCCCACCTGTTGGATTCCGAGGCCTTACAACTCAGGAAGCAACAGGTGGGGCAAGTTTCTGCTCCCAGGGGTCTACTACCAGTTGTGGAGTTATGTTAGTTATCAACAGAAGTGTCCCCTTTATCCCCACATAGGTCTTTAGGGATCCTGGTGACAGATACATTATGGTTCAAGGAACTCTTTGTTCCATGCCACTTTTACTTTGTAGTATTTATGGTCCCAATATAGATAACCCTAGCTTCTTAATGAAGCTTATAACTCTTATATTACCCTTGCTTCCTGTATCGATAGTAATGGGAGGGGATTTCACTCTGGTATTGGACCCTATTATTGACAGGTCAGGACCAGCTTTAAAGGGACTTTCCCCAGGGCAGAGAGCATTTAGAGACTTATTAGACCAATGTGGTTTATGCGACATATGGAGAGTGTTACACCCCAATAGAAGGGAGTACACTTTTGTCTCACCAGTACATAAGTCGCATTCCCGCATAGACTACTTATTAATATCCCAATCATTCCTACCAGGGTTATATCTTCTTCAATTCAAACAGGCCCTACATCTGATCCTTCCCTTGTGATGTGTTGCTTGGCCTTACTTTCTATCCCTAAAAAAGAGACTCAGTGGAAGTTAAATGAGCAGTTACTGAAAGATGCTCAATTTTCCAAATAGGTAAAAGAACAGATAGATTTTTCTTTTAAGTTAACTGTACAGAAGGCATGGTGCCAGATATTATATGGGGCACTTTCAAGGCCTACAAGAGGGGGGTTCTGATCAGCTTAGCAACAAAGCGGAAAAGAACACGGGAGGCTGAGCTTTCATCATTATTGTCCCAGATTCGGTCCTTAGGGACTAACTTATCTCCTAATACTCTGGAGGAAAACAGGCAGAAACTCCTTGCAGCTAAAGATAGGTACCTGGACTTGCTAAGGGGAAAAGCGGAGCTGACTATCATTCGCACTAAAACTCTTTACACCGACCAGGGAGAAAAGGCAGGACGCTTGTTAGCTTTAAGGATAAAGCAACAGGAGTCAGCTAGATTCATCCCACCTGTTAGGGCTCAAACAGATGGATCCTTGAGTTCATCCCCCTCAGAGATTGTGCACGAGTTTGCACAGTACTACAAGCAACTATATAGGGACATGGACTACCCCCCAACGGAGGTGCTGGAGGCATATCTCCTGGAGTCTCACCTCCCTTCTCTGTCTGATTTGCAGAGGAGGTTTTTTCCTCTCCTGTCTCTTTGCAAGAAATAACTGAGGGAATTAAGGCTTTGCCTTTGGATAGAGTCCCAGGGCCGGACAGTTTTTCTTCTTTATTTTACAAAACTTTTCAGGGACAAATAGTGCCTGTACTTCATCGGTTGTTCCTCCATATTCTGTCTGGGGTAGCTGCTGATCCCCATTTGTTTGAAGCCCTAATTATTCTCCTCCCTAAATCTGACAAAGACCCCAAGTTGGTACAGAGTTATAGGCCCATATCCCTATTGAACCAGGACATTAAAATTCTCTCGAAGATACAGTATTGGCTGATAGGATTTTCCTGGTTCTTCCAGACTTGATTGATATGTCACAGGTCGGATTTATGAGGGGGCGCTCATCATCAGACCACCTACATATCCTTTCACATGTCTTCTCGGAGTCCAGGGATGCTGCCTTTCCTACTGTTTTGGTGTTCCTGGATGCCGAGAAGGCATTTGATCGAGTGAATTGGAATTTTCGATTTCAAACTCTTAAGGCATTTGCTTTCCCCTCTGCATTTATAGATGGGATTCGAGCCCTATATCAGGCTCCCTCCACCAGAATTTCAGGAAATGGGGTGTTTTCAAAGCCCTTCCTTTTACACTTGGGAACAAGGCAAAATTGTCCTCTTCCTCCCTATTATTTAATCTCTACTTAGAACCTCTCATTTGAAATATTTTAGGCAATCTGGAAATACAAGGCATACCGATACGTAATACGGTAGTAAAGGTTATGGCATATGCCGTTGATCTTCTTCTTCATCAGTCCCATCCTGTTATGTCCATTCCTGCTATGTTAGCTACGATTGCAATATTTAGTTCCTTTTCAAATTACAAGTTAAATTCCAACAAATCATTTATTTTCCCCTGCAAGCACAAGGTGTTTAAACATGATGTTACCCCCTTTGGGTTGTCTTGGTCACCCACCTCTCTCAAATATCTGGGCATTAGACTTACACATAATCCTTTCTTGTGGTTCAAAGAGAACTTGGAACCCCTTTCCCAGGTCATTACACATAGCCTTGATAGATGGTCGAAGCTTCCTATTTTGTTATAGGGCCGTATTAGTATAATTAAAATGAATGTATTTCCACACCTTTTCTATCCTTTATTGCTCCTTAACTCATTTATTCCACTATCCTGGTTTCAGAAAATGCATAGACTTTTTACTAATTTTATATGGTCTAACAAACATCCCCAATTAGCATACCATAAGCTGGTGGCTCAAAAACTTGATGGGGGTTTACGTATTCCTCACCTGGCAATATATTATTGGGCTAGTCATCTATCAAAATACCTAAAATGGGTACACCCAGGGCACAACAGTTTGAGGCTGACCTGGCTTAAAATCAAATTAGATTTTATTCAGGCTATGAATATGGACCTCCAACCCTGTTCTATGTCAAGCTTTCCTCTCTACAAGAGATCCAAAAATGTCCAACCCTCATGACTTCTTTAAGAATGCATACTCAACTTTGTTCCTTTTTGTGTTATAAACTGCAGCTAGATCTGTCTCAATCCATATGGAACTCACTGCACTTCTTAATAAACAAACAGAGGGTCTCCTCTAAGTGGTTATGGGATGCATGGGATAGACATAAAGGAATTCTGGAGGTCAGGGGTAAGGGGCAACAGACTTCTAGGAAAACATAAACTGAACTTACAAGCTCAAATGGGCAGACTGGGTGGGCCATAGGCCCTTATCTGCCGACACTGTCTATGTATCTATGTATCTATGGTTGCCCCAAGTGGGGGAGGGGATTGTATCTACCTTTCTTGATGGAGAGGGAGCTTGGCTCTCGGTAGCTAAACTAATCTGGAAATTTAACATTCCAGCAGCCAGACACTTCAAGGTACTTCAATTAAGGCATCTTCTGACTACCATGTTGGGTAATACTCCTCCCCACCCTCCTGCATTTTCCTTGATAACAGAGCTTTCTTCCTTGTTGGGTCCCTCCAAGGTAATCTCGAAAGTGTACCAAGCCCTTTTTCCACTGGTGGTATGGTGGCTCCTATGGTCCCACCAAATATTGGTCCTCCCTTTTTCCCCATTATACCTTGGACTGACCCGCATTATGGTGGTATTGTCACAAGTATGTGTCGCAAGACAGACTATGACTTATGCAATATCACATTTTACATAACCTGTATTATACTTCCATAAAATTGGCGAGATGGGGTCTTCTTGATTCAGGTCTGTGCTCCAGATGTTCCCAAGAGGAAGGGACACTTCTTCACATATTTTGGCAATGTCCCAAGATAATCCCACTATGGAACTCAATTAAGGCCAAACTGGATCCTTTACTGGGTTTACAGGATTGTTTTACCCCTGAAATTTGCCTTCTAGTGGACTTGTCCCCTATAGAGACTATCACTCGGAGATTTCACATGTCTATGATAACGTTATCTGTTTAAAAAGTCATACTTAAACATTTGAAGGATGACATTAGCCCATCATATCAAGAGTGGGTCCATGAAGTCCTTGCTAATCGCCATACTGAGAAAGCCATTGCGAGTCTTTATAACAGGCAACGGAAATATAAGCAAATCTGGGATCACTTACACACTCTAATTACTATTGGTATTGACAAGGAGGATGTTGGCAATTGCCTGTCTTAGTCCAACCTCGGATTATTTTATTATTATATTATTTTATGTGAATGTGTCACTATTTCTGTCCCCTGTATTATGGAAAATGTGTTAATAAAATTTGAATTAAAAAAGAAAAGACTGCAACCTCAGTATTCATACCCTGGCATACTCATGGTTATGCTGATGTAGAAGAAAGGGACCATTCTGGTGGCAGTGACAGCATGAAACAGCCTACCACTGACATAGATGATAACACCATGGAGAAAGAATTTCCTTGTGGTCAGAATTCAGACATAGAAGACTGCGAGGGCAGCTTTCTTTATGAGGATGATGATAAATGATGATGAGGTTAGTGTTGGCAGGTTTTAACTTAAGTGGTTAAAAGGCTGTCACATGTCTTGTATGATACATGTTTTCTTTTCCATAAAGTTAAATCACTGTCCCACTCATAGTGACTCAAATTCCATATGTCATGTCACATTTAAAAAACAAGCACATTATATCCTGGCCCTGGACTACCACCACCATAAGACCACTGTTCACCACTGCCACCATAGGGAATGTGACTGTGTGTGTGTGTCCCTGGACTACCACCACCATAAGACTGCTGTTCACTACTGCCACCATAGGGAATGTGACCATGTTTCCCCCCAGACTACCACCACCATAAGACCGCTATTCACCACTGCTGCCACCACCACCAAATGCAGGAATATATGAGAGGGAATGTCATCATGTGCCACAGCTATGACCACCACCACCAACCACCAGTGCCATTGTGACAATGTTTTTCCATTACATTGACCATGCTAAGGCAGAGGGAGTCAAACAGGAGACCACATCCATCAACTACAGGCACAAGGCTTCTTACTATTAAAACTATAAAGTGAGTATGTGTACTAATGTTTTTCATGTTATTCAACTTCCTTTAACTATGTGTTTTGTTTTGTGTTGCTTTTCTGAGCTGCAATGTTCAAACACATACGATCAACTTATTTGTTTTTTTACAGGTTAGCAGCAAATGAATCTCCTTTGCTAAAGGTCTGTATCAATGGCAGCAGCAGTACTGTCTACAGGGAACTATGGGATAACCATTTCCAATCCATACTGGTAAGTATATACATTTTATTTCATCTGTTCTTTTTTGTTTCATAAGAGTGCAACAAATCTGACTGACGAATCATAAACTAGGTGACATGTACATCACAAAAAATATTTCTGCAAAAGATATCATGCACTGTATTCCAAATTTGCAGCTGTGCAGCCATGACAGTGTTGAAAAGGTTGGACCCAGGTCGAGTTACTTTACAAGATGTGGTTTTAAAATGTAACTTGAGTTGAGATGTAGGGATAGTGACACAGTGTAATTGTTACACAGCCTTGTACTAAATTAAATTGTGATCTGATGATTACAGTGGGACAGCTTGCTATCCAAGTTAATCCAGATACCAGTGGTGGAACAGCCACGGCTTAAACATAATGCCTTACGGCTGCAATCAAGTTGTAATAGGTCCTTCATTTCTTTTTTTAGGAAACTTCCAAATGCTTTATTGTGTCATAGTTACCTTATCCAAAGAACTTCTTCAACATCATGCCCCCCCCAGCTGGGGCAGACATTCAACATGCAGAAGTAATTTCAATCGATGACCATGACCATTAATCACCAGACTGGAGAAGGATGTAGATGAAATCTGTGAAGAAGTAACCAAATAATAACAACCCATTAATGAGACCTACTTGCAAATATGCTCCCCCCCAAAAAAAATACTTACCTTCATTGGCTTGAGAGTATTCCATTTCCAATTTCAATGCTTGAATGTCTCATCAAGCACTACAATGTGCACACCAACAGTATGTGACTTATGATACAAAACAATACTATGAGTACATGCATATATATGTCAACCCCCACCTAGAAAAGATACATACAATTTATACCACAGAAATTCTTTTGGGCAGTATTTACGGGACCAACATGGATATTCCAAGGTTTTTCACACAGCTCATTAAGGCTCTAACCCTTTTCCTATCGATTCTGATTATCCTTGGGGGGTGACCTGAGTATAGTCTGCGACCCAACATTGGATCAGACCAGGCTTTCCCCAGCCCAATGGGCACTTTGAGAATTGATGGACCAAGTAGTCCTATGTGATGCATGGTGTGTTCTTCATCCCTCTGATAAGGAGTACACTTTCATCTCTCCAGTTCACAGGTCCTCCTCTCTTATTGATTACTTGAAGTTTTCCCAAACACTCCTCCCCAGGGTTTTAGGCACCTTGATTCATCCTGGCCCTCCCTTGGACCATTCTTTGGCTACATGCCAACTTTTCCTTTCATCTTTACCCAAGAGGGGGCATGTTGGAAGATTAATAACCAGTTGCCGAAAGACCCTGGAGTAATTCAACCTTCTTTTAGAAAATATAGATCAATTTATTGAGGCTGACCACAATTTCACTACAAGGCCTGACATGGAATGGTGTGCTTTCAAGGCCTACTTAAGAGGAATTTTGATTGGCCTAGCATCATGGAGAAAGAGAAACAGGGAACAGTTGTTACGTACTCTCTTGCAAATCCAGAATATAGAGGTGAAATTGGCCCCACAGTCCCCAAATCTCTCTGACAGGAACTAGTTAAATTGAAGGACACCTATCTGAAACTCTTGAGAAAAAAAGTGGAATTTGCAAATTTGAGAACTAAGGCTTCCTACACAGACCAGGGTGAAAAGGCAGGGCACTTGTTAGCTCTTAGAATAAAGCAACAGGAATCTTCCCGTTTTATAGCATCAATCCATTCTCAGAGTGAAGGCTCTCTGAAAATGTCCCCAGTTGATACTGTAGCCGAATTTACAGATTACTACAAGCTATTATATGGGCCAATGTCTGACCCTCCCCCTCTGAAAAAGCTCTGCACAAATATCCTGATGATTCTCATTTACCATGCCTCTCTGAAGCACAACAACATGCATCATTATCTACTATTACTGCAATGGAACTGGCTGAAGTACTCAAAAACCTTCCCTCAGATAAATCCCCAGAAGTTAGAAGTACTGATTGTCCTTTTGCCCAAGGCTGGCAAGAGCCCTGAATTGGTTACAAGTAACCACCCCATTTCCCTCCTTAATCAGGATATTAAGATTTTGACTAATTTACTTGCTGATCATATTAACATAATTCTCCCTGATCATATTGGACTGGAACAGGTAGGTTTTATGAAGGGGGGATCCTCAGTAGTCCACTTTTGCACCTTGGCACACGTCTTCTCGGTGTCCAGAGATGCTCCCTTTCCTGCGGCCTTGGTATCTCTGGACACCGAGAAGGCTTTTGATAGAGTAAACTGGCACTTTCTATTCTGGACTCTCAGGGCTTTTGGATTCCCTTTGGATTTCCAGAAATGGATACATGCACTAAACCAGTCCCCAACTGCCTGAGTGACCGGTAATGGGGTGATCTCAGAACTTTTCCCACTGCAATCGGATACAAGACAAGGCTGCCCCTTGTCCCCGTTGCTCTTTAATCTTTATCTAGAGCCTCTTTTCCACAGACTAACAGAATGTCAGAGGATTCAGGGAATCACTATTCAATCCCAGAAAGTAAAGGTCTCCACTTATGCAGATGACCTCCTCCTTCAGCTCTCCCATCTGGCCACATCTATTCCTCCCATGTTGGAAATTATTGAAGAATACAGTCAGGAATCTAATTATAAACTGAATGTCAGTAAGACAGTTGTCTTCCCCCTCAACCACAGGATATTTAAAAAGGCTATCTCAGTATCTGGACTTTCCTGGAAACAAGATTCTTTAAGGTACCTTGGAATCGAACACAAGAAATTCAGCACATTGCCTGACACTGAATCTAGATTCCCTGGTGCACACTATTAGTCAGGATCTTGACCGTTAGTCCACTCTCCTGATTTCTCTGTGAGGGAGAATCAGTTTAATTAAGATGAATGTTTTCCCTTGCCTTTTTTATCCCCTTAACCTACTAAATATCTGGCTCCCACTGTCTTGGTTCAAAAAAGTGAATGACCTCCTCACTAAGTTTATCTTGTCCAACAAGCCACCAAGAATAGCCTTTCACAAATTAACTGCTCCTAAATTTAGAGGGGGCTTACGTCTCCATCATTTATGCCTTTATTATTGGACTAGTCATGCCACTAAGTACCTCAGGTGGCTCTCCTCAGATGCTCCCTCTTCCTTTCCATGCTGGCTCAAAATTGAACTAGATCATATTCGATCCCATGATCTAGCCCCTGCAGCACTTTTATACATAGAATTAAATTCTCTCCCCTCCAGCTTAAAAGCCTTCCCCATTGCTGTATCTGTAAAGATCCACTCCCAACTTTGTCTATTCCTTAGGTATGAACACACTATAGACTTATGGCCCAGTTCTACAAGGTTGGTGCAGGTCACCCCCAAACGTGACTTGCATCAATTGGCAACTATGACATTGATCCTGCTCCCTATTCTAGAAGAGGCAGGGTCTCTGTGGCTAAGTCCTGTTACTTGCAACATGCAGCCAGATACGCTGAACAGAAGGTGTACCTGGCGAGCGTGTCGCAAGTCACCAACAGGTCCCACAGGTTGCAAGTGCCCCCCCATGCCCAGCAGTCCACATTAGGCACCCCACAGGGCTGCCCACACCCTCTTCCCCAAAGTGTAAAATATGTGCCCCACAGGGCTGCCACTTCACCTGCCCCAAGCATAAAATATGTGCCCTGCTGCCACCCACACCAACTGCATCCAAAGTGTGAAATATGTACCCACAGGCTGCCCACACCAACGCCTCCCAAACCATAATATATGTGCCCACAGGGCTGTCCACACCCTCAGTCCCACAACTCCACCTTTCCAATATGTCCTTCTGGGCAGTGCAGTCAATCCCTCACCCATGCCCTGACCCCGCATCGCTGGCCACAAATGCAGCATACACTCAGCCCAGCCCTGGTAGTCTAGTGGCCCCCCACCCAGCCATTCCAGTTCACCCAGCTCCCCCCACCCATCCCCAGCCAGTGACTGGCACAGCCCACCTCTCACCTCCATGGTCAGCAGCTGACTGAGTCCAGTAGGAGTGCTACTGTAAAGATGCACTCAGAAATGAATGGGACTGGAATGTGACTGGTCTGTCAGTATGCCTAATAAATAACTGAAGTTTTGCTGAAAGGAGGTGTGAGTATATGGCAACCAAGTACTTTAAATGCATAGGGTCTTTTTTTCACTAGTACCAATGATGCCTACCAGTGGGATGTTTGGTGCCCTCCACCCTGTGTGCCACTCATGTTGAATCTAGCAGGCTAACATTTTAGATAGAAATTACCTGTCAACTGCAACTTGCAAATTATTTCATCAAACATTTTAAAATTGTGTTTCTAGAAAGGACCATTGTGGTTTCTAGACATACAATACTGCAATGGGATTTGAAGTATTCTTCACATTGCATTTGACAGAAAGGCAAAATACACTTCATGTATTTATTTGCTGTATATCACACCTGCAGGGATTAAATCTGTGTTTATTTTTCAGGCCAACTGATGCAACTGTAGGTCCCGGGACAGCATGATAAAGTTAGTATAGGCAAGACTGTGGAGAGAGAGAGAGTGACAGAGAGACAGAGACAAAAAGACAGAGAGAGAGAGAAGGAAGCATACCCCCTGTCCCTGACAAAATCTTAAAACGCTAAATAGGAGCTGAAAGGAAACCACAAAGGTTATGCACAAAAATATAGCAGGTGGAAAGAATGTAGATGATTAAGAACTAAGTACATGATTATCACAATAGCCCCACATCTCAAGTTCATACAAACAGTGTTATAGTTAAGTAGCAAGTCAATTATTGAGCCAGATATACTGTACCAGCAAAAAAAAGGGAAACCCAAAATGGGGGCTGAAAGGAAACCCAGAAGTATGGTCTGTAGTCTCATCTAGAAAGCCTTTTAAACAAGATTCCCAGTACTACTTAAAGATTCATGCCTTCATTCTCAACAGCTGTAGTAGTTGAAAAAGCACATATGTGATCCTTTCATTCTTACCAAAGCATTTAACTTTTTTTTTGCATTCTTGTAATTGTCAGCCAAACAATAACTTGATCAAATGATATAGATTGGTTCACAGCCATAACAGAACATTGTGGCCATGTCATCCAAGGTATTTTGTTACTGGCAAAACTTACCATTATCTAACTATCTAGAAAAAATATAAAAAAAAACTATGACATGGCATGACTTGGATAAGTGACATTTAAAATCTAAGAAAAAGCACATTAATTCATGTATATACAAACCCCAAATATAAAACTCTTTCATTTATGGGTCTATAATTAACAACATCAGGGGTCACTGGATGTCAGCTTAAACATTAAAATGCATGTGGTAATCAGTGTGCCATATTTTTGGCCTTTTAAATATATTACACCCTAAAAAATACAAAATCACACATGCCCACACAATGCCTGATTAATTCTATGCTCTGGTACAAAATAGTTTTAAACAATCTGCTAGTAGTGGGCAAATAAACTATTCAACATACCATTCATACTAAGGATAAAATTCATTACTACCTGCCCAATTGTGGCTAACATTTCTTATTTAAACTTGCTATGACTGTATCCAAATGATTGAAATATTCTGATCAATGCAGCTTTTTAAGTTACATGGTTGTAGTTCACAAGTACTCTACAATTTGAACAGATTGTTCTTACTGAAAGCAGAATATTGTAGATACTTTGTCAGTTATGCTGCTTGACTCACATGTTTCACACTGACAAGCAGCTATCCAAATTGTGAATTTGCCGCTTGACTGACCTATTTCAGATGATAATCACCAGTACATGCCAGTCTAGTGGTTATTGAGCCAGAGGGTGAGCCAGCTCAGTGCATGTAATGTAGTTCATTTTATTATGGCTGTAGGCAGAGCCTACAACCATCTTGCTGTCTGTAGCTAGAAAAATGGATGACCGTGGAACATATTTTTGGAGTTTTCAATGTATACTTCCTCAACTATAAATCACTATGCCAGTTGCAATAAAATACTCCCTTCTTTCTGTTTAAAATATTGTAGACAGAACTCCAAGTTGCTTATAAAATGGCCATTAAGAAACTGAAACAACTTGTTAAATATTGATTGCCTGTTAAACTGGAGATTGGATTACCCCTTCAAAATGCAACAACAACAATGTCTTAGACAACTAGTATTGGAGCCCACTCGAGAGGGAGCAATCTTAGACCTGGTTCTCTCAAATGGAGATGAAGAGAGGATCACAGATGTAGAAGTGGGTAGCCATCTGGGAACTAGCGACCATCGAACAGTATGGTTCACAATAAACACAGCAATAGAGTCAAGCCATACAAAGGCAAAAGTACTGGACTTTAGGAGGGCTGACTTTGCCAAAATGGGTGAGTGCCTAAGGAATGCACTAGCAAATGGGCAGGAAGGAGGGGTGGAAGAACAATGGGGAATAATAAAAACTGTCATCACAGAGGTAACAAGCTTTTGTGTGAAGCAAATAAACAAAATAAAACGATGTAAGAAACCACTATGGTTCTCAAAGGAAGTGGCAGTGAAGGTTCAAGAGAAAAAGAAAGCATTCAGGAAGTACAAGGAATCACAGAAGGAGCAGGACAGAGAACTGTATCAGTTAAAGCAAAAGGAAGCTGGGAAGGCAGTCAGAACAGCAAAGGCCTAACCTGAGGACAAGATAGCCAACTCAGTTAAGAAGGGGATAAAACCTTTATAGGTACATCAGGGAGTGAAGGAAGACCAAGGGAGGGTTAGTGAGGCTTAATAAAGAGGAGGAGGGTGGGCAGAGGGTGACTGTGAAAAGGCAGAGATACTAAACAAATATTTTTGCTCAGTATTTACAAAGGAAGTGGGGAGTACCAAAACAAACAGTAGAAACACTCTGGATACAGAAGTTGATACCAGCCCATTTACAGAAGAAAGGGTTCTGAAAGAACTCTTAATACTGAAGGTGGACAAAGCAATGGGGCCTGATGGGATTCATCCCAGAATTCTAAAAGAACTAAGGGTAGAACTAGTGACACCACTGACTACCCTCTTTAACAAATCATGGGAGGATGGGGTGGTACCTGAGGACTGGAGAAGGGCAGATGTGATTCCCCTTCACAAAAGTGGGAGCAAGGCAGAAGCAGGAAACTACAGACCTGTTAGTTTAACCTCAGAGGTAGGGAAAATGATGGAATCACTTCTGAAGGAAAGAAGTGTTGAGTATCTAGAGGCCAGAGGGGCTCAGGACCCAAGGCAGCATGGATTCACAGTGGGAAGGTCATGCCAGACAAATCTGATAGAGTTCTTTGACTGGGTGACCAAAGCAGTAGATCAGGGTGGGTCTGTGGACATGGCCTACCTAGACTTTAGCAAGGCATTTGACACAGTCCCACACAAAAGATTAATATACAAGCTAGCCAGCCTAGGAGTGGGTCCCAAGATGACAGCCTGGGTAAAGAATTGGCTGGAGAATAGGACACAGAGAGTAATAGTAAATGGAGTCCACTCTGAAGAAAGGGGTTACTAGTGGGGTACCGCAGGGTTCAGTATTAGGACCGGTCCTCTTCAATGTCTTTATAAGCGACATTGCAGAGGGACTGGAAGGAAAAGTATGTCTCTTTGCAGATGACACAAAGATCTGCAACAGAGTTGATGCACAAGGTGGGGTGGAAAGGATGAGAAGGAACTTGGCAAGGTTAGAGGAATGGTCAAATGTATGGCAGCTTAGATTCAATGCTAAGAAGTGCAAGGTAATGCACCTGGGAAACAAAAACCAGGGAAAGAGTACACAATGGGGTGAGATACTAACAACAACAAAATGGAAAGGAACCTGGGGGTAGTCATATCAGATGACCTAAACGTGGGCAAGCAATGTGAGAGGGCAGCAAGGAGGGCTGGGGGGATACTGGGATGCATAGGGAGAGGCATCACCAGTAGGAGACAGAAAGTTATTATCCCTCTGTACAGACAGTTGGTGAGACCCCATCTGGAGTACTGCATGCAGTTCTGGAGACCCAATCTCCGCAAAGACATAGACAGGATGGAGGCTGTCCAGAGGAGGGCAACTAAAATGGTTCAGGGTCTGCACTGGAAGACATATGAAGAGAGACTTAAGGAGCTGAATATGTATAGCCTCGAGGAAAGAAGAGAGAGGGGGGACATGATAGAAACTTTCAAGTACCTCAAGGGAATCAACAAAGTCCAAGAGGTAGCATCTTCAAAAAAGAGGTGTGCAAGAACAAGAGGGCAATTTGAAGATAGAAGGGGGTGGCTCAGAGGTAATTTAAGGAAGTATTTTTCACAGAGAGGCTGTGGATGCATGGAACGGCCTTCTGGAGGAGGTTGTGGAATCAAAACAGTGGTGGAATTCAAGCATGCATGGACAGATATAAGGCAATTCTAGGGGTGGGGTAGGAAGAAGTAGGCTGTTGGTTAACTAGGATCTGCAGCTTATCCAGTAGGTAGGGAAATGGGCAGACTGGGTGGGCCAAGCAGTCCTTATCTGCCATCAAAATCTATGTTTCTATAACTTGCAGATTTAAATGTGTCACATTTAAAAATGTTCTTGCTACTAGCTTCACTTGGGCAGGTATTGTTTTTCAAGAAATAGTCATACCTCATCAGTGTCACCTTTTCCCAGCAATGAATCTAAAAAGATTTACACTGCTTTTTAATCTCTTAAGACAGTATTTGATAAGCACTGTCTCAGACATATCTACATCTTCTGTGAACTATCCAGGCTAAATATATTTACTTATTATGCTATTCAGAAAGACCTTTGAGACAAAGACTCATTTACAAAGGTTCCACGCCTTACTTAAAGATGCAGGAACAACATTTGTCACAGAGATACATTACATTACATTACATTACATTACATACAGTTACAGTACATTACATTACATAACAGACAATGGAATACATTGTTGTTCAGTAAGTGGCTATCAGTCAAGGATACATAGAAACATAGAAACATAGAATTTGACGGCAGATAAGGACCGCAAGGCCCATCCAGTCTGCCCATTTCTTTTTCTACCTTATAAATGTGCCATCGGCCTTTGCTCTGTCAGTGACCTATCTATTCATAGTCATTTGTATTGCTCCCTTATGCCTATCCCATGCCTGTTTGAAGCCCTGCACTGTATTCATAGCCACCACTTCTTGTGTAGCTATTCCATGCATCTACCACCCTTTCTGTGAAAAAGAATTTCCTATTCCCCTTAATCGGCCTCCCTCTAATCTCATGCTGTGTCCTCTTGTCCTGCTATTTTTCTTATATTTAAACATGTTAGACTCTTTCACCTTGTTTATGCCCCTAAGGTGTTTAAATGTCTCGATCATATCACCTCTCTCCTCCTTTGCTCAAGGGTATACATATTGAGCTCCTTAATCTGTCTCATATGTCTTCTGATGCAGTCCCTGCACCATTTTGGTTGCCCTTCTCTGACTGCCTCAATTTGGTTAATGTCCTTGTGAAGGTGTGGCTCAATACTGCACGCAGTACTCCAGATGGGCCTAACCAATGTCTTGTACAGAGGATTATTACCTCCCTCTTACGACTTGTGATACCCCTACTAATACACCCTAACACCCCCTAGCCTTACCTACTGCTTTAGAGGTCTGCTTGATGATTTTAGGTCATCAGTGATGATGATGCCCAAGTCTCTTTCTTCCTTTGTGACTGCTAGCAACTCCTCCCAGCCTATAAGTGGCTTCAGGTTTCTCTTCCCTATGTGCATGATTTTGCACTTCTTTGCATTAAATCCCAGTTGCCACTCTTCTGACCATTTTGCTAGTTTATCCAGATCTCTTCTCATTCTGCCCACCCCATCTGGATCATCTACTCTGTTGCAGATCTTGGTGTCATCTGCAAACAGACAAGCCTTACCCTCTAGTCCATCTGCGAGGTCACTAATGAAGATGTTGAATAGGACTGGCCCCAGGACTGATCCCTGAGGTACCCCACACTTGTGACTTGCATCTCTTCTGACTGTATACCATTTACCACCACTCTCTGTTTTCTGCCAGTCAACCAGTTTGCCACCCAGTTGACCAACTTCTGACCCACCCCCGAGCCTACCTAGTTTATTTATCAATCTTCTATGTGGAACAGTGTCAAAAGCTTTGCTGAAGTCAAGGTAGGCGACATCAACTGCTCCCCCTTGGTCCACCACTCTGGTTACCCAGTCAAAGAAATCTATGAGATTAGTTTGACAGGACCTTCCTTTTGTAAACCCATGCTGTCTTGGATCCTGTGCCCCTATGGATTCCAGGTGTTGCACTATCCTTTCCTTAAGGAGTGCCTCCATAATCTTGCCCACTACTGAGGTAAGACTGACTGGTCTGTAGTTCCCCGCCTCCTCCCTGCTACCACTCTTGTGGAGCGGGATCACATGAGCCCTTCTCCAGTCTTCTGGGACCTCTCCTGTGCTCAGAGACTCACTAAACAATTCTGCTAATGGCTCTGCTATTCCTCCCTTAGCCCTCTAAGTACCCTGGGATGTATGCCATCAGTCCCATTGCCTTATCCACCTGGAGCTTAGCAAGCTCTTTGTAGGACCCTTTCTTTGTGAAGGGAGTAAGGCTCACCCCTCCCCTGTGTCCATGATGCTGGAGCTGTGGCCCTGCCCTACCTTCTCTTCAGTAAATACTGAGCAAAAGTATCTATTTAGGATAGATGCCTTTCAGGGTCCTCCTCCTCACATGCTCCCTTTTCTCCATTAAGCTTAGCAATACCCCTCTGGACTTTCTCCTTTCACTAATGTATCTATAGAAAGTCTTGTCACCTTCTTTACTGTTCGTGCTAGTGTTTCCTCAGTTTGGGACTTTGCCTGCCTGCCTTACCACCGCTTCCCTTAGGGCAGTTTGGTGCTTCTCCTATCTTCATCCCGCTGTGTTCCCTTATATTTCCTGAAGGCCAGCCTTTGGCTCTGACCTTTTCTGCTACTGTATTTGAGAACCAAAGTGGTTTCCTTCTTCTTTGCACTTCCTTTTCTGTCTAACACAATGGGATGTTGCTTCAAGTATTGTATCCTTAATGCTTGCCCACTTTGCCTGTACCTCCCCACCTGTGTTTCTTTTGCCAGGGCTAGCTTAACTCTGTTGGCCATCTTATCAAAGTCAGCTCCTCTGAAGTCCCATATTTTGCCTTGGAATGGGATGATTTAGATGTAGTAGCCAAATTGAACCATACCATGTGATGGTCACTGGCCCCCAGGTGACCTTCTACCTGGAGATCTGTGATCCCTCTTTGTTAGTCAGTACTAGATCTAGGATAGCCCTGTCTCTTGTGGGTTGCTGTACCAGTTGTTTGAGGCCCTCCCCTGCAGGGAATCCACTATGAGTCTAGTTCTGGCAGATGTTCCTGCTGGTATTGACCAATCTATATCTGGCATGTTGAAGTCTCCCATTATCAGAACCTCCCTTTAGCTGTCATGTTTTGTATATCTTCTAACAGTAATGTGTCTATGTCCTCCCTCTGGTCTGGGGCCTGTAGACAACCCCAGTTCTTATGGCTGTCCCATTTCCTGTTTCCAGGGTGACCCACAGTTCTTCTGGCTCCTTATGTGTATTCTGAATTTCTGTAGCTTTGATATTTTCATTTGACATACAGGGCCACTCCTCCCCTTTTGCACCTCGGTCTCTTCTGAACAATACATAGCCAGGTACTGAAGTCTCCTAAGTGTGGTTACTGGTAAACCACGTCTCACTAATTGCTACTATGTCCAGTTTAGCCTCTGACATTATTGCCTGCAGGTCTGGGATCTTATTTCCCGGGCTGTGAGCATTTTATTACATGATTTTCCATTGGCGAATTTTGGTTGTGTTGGTTGTTTGGGTGAAGTTTGGCATTACCCTGTGCATCGTATGGGAGACAAACCTTTTTCTTACCTGGTGATGTAATTGAATGGCAAACACGCTGAATTCTGTTTGACCACTAGCTGAGGGGAGGGTGTTCTTCCTATTCGGACGATGGTGATGTTGCCTCTCCCTCATTTGCTAGTTTAAATATTCTGCAAAGACGTCAAACTTCTGCCCCAATGCACTGACTCCTCTTTAGTCAGATGCAGTCCATCAAATTTAAAGAACTTTGCTCCCAGAACTGTTGCCAGTTCCTACAAATCTGTGTCCTTTTTCCTGGCACCAGTCCTTGAGCCACGGTTTAGCTCCCCTATCTCTCTCTGACCTTCCGTCCATCTTCCCTTTCTCCCAGACTGGCAGCATCTCAGAGAAGGAGATGCGACGAAATAGATGATAGTTTGTCACCCAGCTTAGTCAGGTGTTCCTTGGTCTCACAACTGACCGGCTGGTGAGATCATTAGTCCCTATGTGTACTAGGACATCAATGTTTTCTCCTGCTTTGTGAACATTTTAGTAATGCGATCAGTGTCTCTCCATGCTGATGTACCTGGGAGACATCTGACCATCACCCTGGCTGGAGATGGGTATCAACTCCCGAATCATGGAGTCTCCTATGATCAGAAGTTTTTGGATTTCCTTTGTGCTTGTTTAGTTTTGGTTCCTGATTTGGGTGAGTATTGTTGTGCTAGCTCCTGTGCTGCAGTGTCCTGCTCTGCAGTGTCTTCTGCCTCTTTATTTGATTTCAGAGATAGAGGCAGATACCTGTTTATAGCGTTTATATGGTTTTTGGAGGTAATGTGTTGGAGAGCAGAGAGTGATGGGGCACCTGATTTGCTCCTCCTAACCACCTGCCAACCTCCTGGACCAACTACCCTCTGCGGTCGAGGTTTTTCTGTTGGATGCTGGGGAAATGGCGGGTGGTTCTTATAATGTATTTCCTCTTCAATATGAAATTTGAGGCGTGCAATCTCTGCCCATGCAGAGGATAACATATGTTTCGGAACTTTAGCACAGCCATATAGTTGCAGAAGGTTCTGTATCAGGCTGATAGTCATATAGTAACATAGGTGCAATTTAGTCACAGGGTATAGCAATCTGCAGTCATTTTTTACTATGCCTTTTGGGAAAAAATATTGAGCTACAGCAACACACACACACACACACTGACAATACATACTATGCCTACAACATTCAAAATATATACTGCAATCTAATATGTTAATAAAATAAACTGTTTGTTTATGTCAATGAACACAGTAAAGTTCAGTTTACAGAAGATTTCCTTGAAATATTTCTTATCCTATATTCTGTACCCTGGATAGCACAGTGGAGATAATACATCTCACTATCACTGAGATCTTCATTTTACAAATTTTTGCACTATATTTACTCAGGATGTCCCAGGTTAGATGCAATATCCTGTTTTCAGTGGGGTCATGATTTTACCATTTTTATAATGCATTTATTCAGGGTAGCTTAGTCCAGATCTAAAATGTTTTTTTAGTGTGTTCTGATTTTATGCAGTGCAGCATAATATTGTGTAGATGTAGAGCCCCACTGAAAATAAGATGCCATGTCTTCTGTGAAGTATCCAGGCTAAATATATAGTAATCAGCAGTCATATTCTAGGAAAACACATTGTAAAAATGTGCAAAAGGAAGACCACATTGAAACTGCTCTCAGCAGATCTGCATTGTGAAAATTCATTAGAAATAATGGGTAAAAGCATCCCCAAAGCTTTCCACAACCATATCGGCTCTGACCAGACCTTGTATTTACTGGGAATAATAATTCTTTAATGCAAGAGTAGAGTCTGAGATATTTCTAGTATGAAAAAAAAGATGGGGGTTGGGACTGGAATGTGATTGATCTGTTAGTATGCCTAATAAATAACTGAAGTTTTGCAGAAAGGAGATGTGAGTATACGACAACCAAGGACTTTAAATGCATAGGGTCTTTTTTCACTATTACCAATGATACATTATGTACTAATGGGATGTTTGCAGCCCCCACCCCGTGTGCCACTAATGTTGCAGCTTACTGGCTAATATTATATATAAAAATTACCTGTCAAATGCAACTTGAAAAATATTTCAAACATTTTTTTTTAATTGTATTTCTAGAAAGGACCATGGTGGTTTCTAGAACTACAATACTGCAATGGGATTTGAAGTATTCTCCCCATTGTATTTGACAGGTAATTACAATGTATAATATTAGCCTGCAGCCAGCAACAGGAATAGTACACATTGTGGGGGTGGTCACAAACATCCTGTTGGTAGGTATCATCGGGTGCAGAATGTAGTAAAGTATTACAAAAGACAAAATGCACTTCAAGTATCTGTTTGCTGTATTTCACTCCTGCAGGCATTAATTGTTTATTTATTTTCTGGCTGTCTGATGGAACTGCAGGTTCCGGGACTGCATTACAAAATTAGAATAGGAAGGACTGTGGAGAGAGGGCAAGAGAGAGAGAGAGAGAGACTGCCAAGAATGAAGGAAGTAGACCCCCTGCACCTGTCAAAAACTTAAAATGCTAAATAGTAGCTGAAAGGAAGCCACAATGGTTATACACAAAACACAGGAGGTCAAAAGAAAGTAGATGATCAACAACAAAACAAATGATTCTCACAACAGGCCCACATTTCAAGTTCATACAAACATTGTTAGAGTCAAGTAGGTAGTTAATTTTTGAGTCAGACATACAGAACCAGAAAAAGAAGGAAATCCCAAAATGGGGCTTAAAGGAAACCCAGATGTGTGATCTGTGATCACATCTAGAAAGCCTTTTAAACAAGATTCACATTACTACTTAAAACTTCATGCCTTGATATTCAACAGCTTTAGAAGTTGAAAAAACACATATGTGATCACAATTTCAATCTTATCAAAGCATTTAACTTTTTGTTACTTTCTTGTAATGGTCAGCCAAACAATAACTTGATTGAATGATGTAGATCGGTTCACAGCCATAACAGAATGTTGTGTCCATGTCATCCAAGGTATTTCATTACTGACAAAACTTACCATTATCTGACTGCATCTACATAAAATATTTAAAAACAAAATATGACTAGACTTGGACAAGGGACATTTAAAGTATAAGAAAAAGCACATTAATTCTTGTATATACAACCCCTCCCAAAAATTCTCTCACTTATGAGTCTATAACTAACAACATCAGAGGTCACTTAACATCAACGTAAACATTAGAATGTAAGTGGTAATCAGTGCACCATAGCATTGGCCTTTTAAAAATATTACACCCTAATGATTTCAATACTCTGGTACAAAATAGTTATAAATAATCTGCTAGTAGTGGGCAAACAAACTATTCAACATACCATTCATACTAAGAATAAAATTCATTTTTACCTACCCAGTTGTGGCTAAGATTTCATATTTAAACTTGCCATGACTGAATCCAAATTATTAAAGCATTCTGATAAATGCAGCTTTTTAAAATAGATGGTTTTAATTCACAAATACTCTACTATTTGAACAGGTTGTTCTTACTGTAAGCAGACTACTGTGGCTACTTTGTCAACTATCCTGCTTGACTCACATATTTCAAACCAACAAGCAGCAAATCACATTATGAACTTGCCACTTGATTGACCCATTTTGGATGACGATTACCAGTGCATGCCAGTGTGGTGGTTAGTGAGCTGGGAGGGTGACCCAGCTCAGTGTGTGTAATGTAGTTAATTTTATTATGGCTGTGGGTGGAGCCTACAGCCATATTGTGTCTGTAGCCAGAAAAATGGAAGACTGTGGAACACATTTTTGGAGTTTTCAATGTATCCTTCCACAGTTATAAATCACTACACCAGCTGCAAAGCATACTCCCTTCTTTCTGTTCAGAATATTGTAGACAGAACTCCAAGCTGCTTATCAGATGGCCATTAGCAAACTGAAACAGCTTGTTAAATATTGCTTGCCAATTAAACTGGAGATTTGTTTACCCCCTTCAAAAATGCAACAACCTGCACATTTAAATATTTCACATTTAACATTTATCGCTACTAGCTTCAGTTGTGTAGGTATTGTCTTTAAAGAAAGAGTCATGCCTCATAAATGTCACCTTTACCCAGCAAATGAATCTAAAAAAGATTTACACTGTTTTTAACCTCTTAAGACACTATCTGATAAGCACTGTCTCAGACATATGCAAGGTCTTCAGAACTATCCATGCTAAATATATAGCAATCAGCAAGACTTTTGTACTATGCTTCTTGGGAAAAAATATATTGAGCTGCAGTAAATACACACACAAACACACACACACACACACACACACACATATGCATTGTACACACCATCCTCATGGCTACAACATTCAAAATAAATACTGCAATCTCATATGTTTTAAACCAACAAAGAAACTGTTTGTTTATGTCAGTGAACACACTGCAATTCAGTTTGCAGTAGATTTCCCTTAAATATTTCTTATCCTATAGTTTGTGTCCTGGAAAGCACGGGGAAGATGTTTTATCTCATTGTCATAGGGATCTTCATTTTACAAATTTTTACACTGTATTTACTCAGCATGTCCCAGATTAAGTGCAATATCTTGTTTTCAGTGGGGTCATGATGTTACCATTTTTATAATGTATTTATTCAGGGTAGCCTAATCCAGATGTAAAATATTTTTTTCAGTGTGTTCTGATTTTACGCAATGCAGCATAATATTGTGTAGATATAGAGCCCCTCTTAAAATACAATGCTATGTGTTCTGTGAACTAGCCAGGCTAAATGTATAGCAATCAGCAGGCATATTCTAGAAAAACACATTGTAAAAATGTGTAAAAGGAAGACCACATTGGAACTGCCTCTCAGCAGATCTGCACTGTGCAAATTCATTAGAAGTAATTGGTTAAAGCATCCCAAAAGTGCTTCACATCCATATCGGCTCAAATCAGTGCTTGTATTTACTAGAAATAATAATTCTTTAGTGCAGCTTGAGAGAGCAGAGTCTAAGACATCTCAGTATGAAAAGAAAGATGGGGGTTGGAACTGGAATGTGACTAATCTGTCAGTATGCCTAATAAATAACTGAAGTTTTGCTGAAAGGATGTGTGAGTATATGGCAGCCAAGTACTTTAAATGCATTGGGTCTTTTTCTACACTACTACCAATGGGATGGTTGCAGTCCCCCACCCTGTGTGCCACTCATGTTGTATCTTGTAGGCTAACATTATACATAAAATTACCTGTCAAAACATCAACTTGCAAAATATTTCAAAAATATTTTAAAATTGTGTTTCTGGAATGGACCACTGTGGTTTCAGAAATACAATACTACAATGGGATTTGAAATATTCTCCCATCACATTTGACAGGTTATTACTATGTATAATATTAGCCACAACAGGAGTGGTAAACATTGCAGGGGTGGTCTCAAACATCCTGTTGGTATGCATCATTGATGCAGAATGTAGTAAAGTATTAAAAAGACAAAATGCATTTCAAGTATTTATTTGCTTGTATACCATACCTGCAGGCATTAAATGTTTGCTTATTTTTCAGACTGACTGATGGAAATGCAGATCCCAGGACTGCATTACAAAGTTAGTAAAGGCAAGACTGTGTAGAGAGAGAGAGAGAGAGAAATGGACAGCCAAGGAATGATGGAAGCAGACTCCCTGTCCTTGCAAAAAACGTAAATGCTAAATGGGAGCTTAAAGAAAACCACAAAGGTTATAAACAAAAACATAGGAAGTCAAACAAAAATAGAAGATCAACAACAAAACAAATGATTCCCACAACAGCCCCACATTTCAATTTCATACCAACATTATTATAGCATAAGCAGTTCAAGTTCATGTTATTTTTATTGTTAAAAATGTATAAAACCACAGTTTGTTACATTTAATCACAGTATAGCATCATAAATAAGCAATGACATAACTTATATCAATAAATACACTGTAAAAAAGAAAACAAAAAAGATTGCTGTAACCACCACCAATTGACTGAAACATAAGAAAGACAAATATTATACAACACCCTTCATAGGGAGGATTCGAACAGCACAATCCTAGCATAAACAAAATTTTGCAGTTCCATATGTCGATTTCACTGAATCTAATTTTAAAACATATTCCAGACCTTGAAGGGGAGGATGCATTGGGAACATGGAAAGAATATATTTTTCTTGATCTTGTGCCCAGTTTTTACATTCAAACAATATGTGCAAGATGCCAACTTCTGATTTATCGGCACATTCACAGCTGATTCTAATTTTTTTACAATACCAATTATTCAAATTGTGATAGGAATTACTAAACAAGCAAATCTTAGTCTACATAAATATTCCTGTGTAAACCATTTTCACACAGTGATAATAATGACTCTAAGCACCAGTTGATCTTTATAGATGAATAAAGACCATTTAAATCCAAATCATGTATATTTGCAAAGTCCTGCTGAACTGCTACATCTTTTATCCTTTGTACAACTTTGTTCACAAATCCATCTGTATTCGCCAAAACATGACTACTCCATAGATCAGCACACCCAAATCGTCTTAAGGCTACATTCAACTTAGAGAACCAGGACATAGAATGTCCACTCACCCGCAATTTACTTAACTCTTCAGCCCAATACACCCAGGACAGGCTGTTATAATTTAACTTCATCAGCTTTCCCCAATACTTAATAGCTCTTATCAATATTCTTATTTTTACCTGGATCATCCCAGACTCCAATCTTAAGAAACATAAGGGGCAATCATGAGGGAGATTTAAGGTAGATCTTAAGAAATTATTCTGTATACTTTCAAGGTTGGCTTTATCCAGACAGAGACCCCATACTTCGCTGCCATATAACAACTGGCTCATTAATTTAGCTTCAAATGTTTTTTTCAGAGAGACAAAAGAGTTGTTAGCAAATTTGGCAGCAAAGTTAGTGATAGCCCCCATTGTTTTAGAGACATTATATTTTACATCTGCCAAGTGGCTAAACCAGGACATGTTCTTATCAATTGTTACTCTAAATATCTAAACCTCTTTACCACTTGAAATTACATCCATCATTTAGCCATGGTTTCTCATGTTGCTTGGATTTTCCAAACACCAGAATTTAAGATTTATTAATATTTAATTCAAAATTCAACTGTTTCAATGTGTTCATGACATTAGACAATGCTCGTTTAAGACCTAACAGGGTTCTGGATATAATCGAGGCATTATCTGCATGCAGCATCAGTTTAACTTCCTCCTTATTTATAAATGGGGTGAAAGTATCAATTTGAATAATAGTTTTAATTAATTTCTCAATACAGTATATAGATTGAACAAGGTTGGGGCCAATATACAGCCCTGTTTCACACCAGTATTAATCATCAATTCCCTTGATAATGCACCATCTTTCCCATAACAGATCTCTATCATAGTGTTTAAATGTAATAATTTAATAATTTCTAACAACTGGGGTCAATATTTAATTCAACCAGCGAGTCCCATAACTTTACTGTATTGACAGAGTCAAATGCACTTTTAATATCCAGAAAGCCATAAAAAAGATTGCCCTTTTTATGTCCAATGTATTCATCTACTAAGAAATTTAAAGATAAGAGCAAGTCAAGTGTGTATGGCCCCTTTAACCCCCCTTGAAATTTTGATAACAGCACATTCTCCTCTCCTCAGGCCATCAATCTATCTAATATTAATCTTGAGTAAATTTTCTGCATAACAGGGAGCAGAGTAATGGGTCTATAGCATTTTGGATTGTACCTATTTCCTCTTTTGAACATGGGGACAACTGTACCCCTGTTTCAATTTTGTGGGAGAATTAGATAAGTACTTATCATAGTGAAATTTGGGGCACAAATAGATGCCCAGAAACCTGGGTTATGTAAGAAAACCTCTGTGGGCAGACCATCTGCCCCAGCAGCTTTGTTTCTTTTTTGTGCCCTTATAGTCTTTTCAACTTCTTTGGGGAGAACTGAAACACACCTCCCTCAAAATTGCATGGAGGTGTGTAGGAGTCATCCCCCAATGCCTTTCTTTAATATTGTACACTTTGATAAACCTCACTAAAATGTTGCACCCACATTTGTTCACTAATCATCCCTGTTACATTATACAACATATTATTTTCATTACATACAAAAACAACCATAGTCCAAAATGTTTTTGAGTCTTTTGTCATTATTCTTTCCTTTAATCTAACCCACAAATTAGCCATATAATCCTTTTTTCTTTTCCAGCTTTCATTTATATTCTAATTTAAGTTTCTTAAAAGCACCAAGAATTTGAAAAGATGGAACTTTAGTCCTAATTTTCCCAACTGTTTTGCTTTCTCTCCTCATAAATAACACTCAGTATCAAACCAAGGCTTATCCAAACCTATACCATTGTGTTTCTTAATTCTTTCCTTTTTACTAAGCTCTAAAGAAGTGGTGGCAATTAACTCATCAAATTCCTTGATTAACCATTTTGTTTCCAAATAACTGCTATTTTGAGTTACGAGGCTTCTAGCTCTAACCAGCTCATTGCATATAATGTTATCCACTACCTCCCTTGAAAAAGAATCCCATTTAATTTTTTCCCATATTTAATGCACATATGAGTATTAGCCTTAGCCTCTTCCAGGTGGTCAGGTAAATGTTTTACAAATCCAAAATGGATGGAACATATAAGTGTGTAATGGTCACTGTCCCAAGATTTAATAACTTTTAATACCTTTACTAATGGGTAATCAGTATTCCCCACTATACATAAATCTAAAACACCCCTCATTACCAGTTGGGAAAGTACCTCTCCAATTGCCATTAGAGTGGCATTAAGAACTCTACACCTATGTTTTCCCAAGAAATCAAGAACAATTTTCCAATTTTTGGAGATAGATCTATCTTTAGAGTGTCTTAAAGGTGTATTCACAACATCATCAATGCACCAATCTCTTGTATAATCCTAGATTAATGGACCCTATATCGGTATTAAAATCACCAGCCAAATACATTTTACCTCAGGGAATCTTGATTTCACAGAGTCAATGCTACTTCCAATCATGTCCATAACTCTCTGATAATTTAAAATGTTTAAGCCAGGTGGGATATAGATATTATAAATCAACCATTTAATGCCACTGTTTGCAATCACTATGTACATACAATATTCATTATAAGTGCTTACTTCTATTAAACTGAAATCCATTTTAGTGTCCACATATATTATTAATCCCCCCTTAAATCGACCAAACTGTTTATCCTTATAGGTTGGTGATACCCAGGCTGAGTAACCCTCTAACATTTGATTACAGGTATTATTTGCCCAGGTTTCCTGAACACACAAAATTGTAAAAGTTTTCAACTAATTCAAACATTCCTTACCTATTAATTTCCCCTTCAAGCTAGCAATATTCCATCTTAAGATACCAATTTTCCCTTTATAAGGATTCTGTCTTAACCATGTCTGTCAGATGGAATCATCTGCTAGATTAATAGTGCTGTTTGTACTTGTCTCAGAAAGTAGTGCACTTTTCTTAATAGAATATACCAATACCAATAAGCTATTACCTTCCTCCATTACATTATTACTGTCAATTCTTGCCCGAGCTGCTTCTTGCCTATTCTAAATACAACCCTTTCCTCATCACCATTTAAGTTACGAACCATTTCACTAAGTTCAATGAATGCTGTTATCCGAGGTTATTTAAGTGCAGGATTACCTTGAGTTTCTGTCCCTAGCAATTTCCATCTTTTGTTCTTAATTGGACTTTTTCCTTGGTTCTTTAATTGCTCGCTAATTGTCACATCAAGTGTGATACCAATGTCTATAAATATATCTTTTATGGCATATATTCTGGTTCTCACAGATGCATTTCTAAGTACCACACATACCCATCCTCTGTGTTGATTTAATATCCTGCCAACCAATTTTCGAACATGCTAAACCTTTAATTAAATTATAGGTAGTCAATTTCAAAAGATAATTATTTTCTGATCTCCTTTAGGGAGACCATTAATAAAAGAGTTGGGAGCATATCCCTGGCTGCAATTACATACTCCTTAATGGCCTCTTGGTTCAGGTAATCTTTCTTTCATTACCAAATGATCTACTTCAGATATTTTCCCAAACTTTACTTTCTTAGTTTTACTTCCATTTTGATTCACTACATGCTCTTTTGCCTTTTCCCAGAGATGGCATTGTTATATTTTTCCCTAACCAGGATATTTCTAGAAATTCACTTACTTTTATCACCACTCTCTTTCATTTTAGGGGTCTTTCTCTTCACCTTTCAGTATTATCACTATGAAGCTTTCTTTCCTCTAATTCCTTTATTAGGTTATCTATTTCTATTACCTCTCTTTGATATTTCATCTGTGATAGTTCTAATACTCATATTGCCATTTTGAGCCATCAAGGAGCTATTATCCTGAGGCAAACTATTATCACCCTCTGACTCAGAAAGCTTAGGGTTACCAACCTCCCAATCTCGATTTCCAATTCCAAAAGGTATCTTAACCAGTTTATAAGGTTCACTACACTTTGAGTTATCCAGAATCCCTCTTTCTCCTTCACAATATTTTTTTTATAAATGATCAAAACAAAGTGACCAGTTCCATAAGCTGCCCATTCCCAAACTGAATTTCACTTTTTATCTCATGAAGAATACTCTCTAAATTCTTAATAGCAAAAGCTGGGCTCCCATGATCATTGTTATTGCTATTTGAAACACCAGCATGTGTTAGCACACTTTTGGCTTTTGCCCAGCATTTTGTGACAGAGCCAAAGGTTCTATATTCCTACCATGTTCCTTTAGATTCTGATTTGAGATATAAGGTGTCAAAAAGGACTCAAAATTCTTAAGAAATGAGCCCTTACTCATCATCTGGGTTACTTGGTGTATACTTAAATCCATAACCTGCAGAATGTCAACAGCTCCAGGAACAGGTTTTACAGGAAATGTCCCATTTATTGAGTCAATTATATTACTATCCAAATCTGTCATATTCACTTCAGTCAGATTTTCATAAGGGATTTTATTCCTCATGCTTAGATAGCAACTCCATACTGGAGGATTCATTAAATCTGATAAGTGGAGGTGAGGGGCAGTCAAATTCACGATATTAGTTATTTTCTGCATCCCTTGTCTGTTACAATTATTTACTATTTCTTGTCGGTTCCAACCTGATCGCTCTTCCAAACTCCAAAATAGGATTTTTTTTAATAGGGGGTGAGGTGAGGATTGGTTGCTATCACAAAACATCCCCAAAGGAGATGATGTTAGTCTTAAATGGAAGTTTATAACTACTTTCTTGTTGCCTCTTAATTCCATGTGACATGCCGAAGGGCTAAAAACTGAGTTATTTTTTGATTAACCACCTTAGTTTTCACTTTAGAAGTTTCTTTATAATTATCATTTTTCATATTCTTGCTACTATATGTTTTAATCTCTCCTTTTCCCTCTTTCCCCACTTTCTCTACTTTACCCACTCTATCTGCCATCTTAACTCTAGATGACAGAAGAGAAAAAAAGCAGACAGGAAGTTCACCAATCCAGTGGTTCTAAATAAACTTTCTAATTAGAATATTAATATTAGCAAAAGGCCCCAAGCAGTCAGCAGCCAAAATCACAGACTTCTGAAAAGGAGAAACCCCAAATGATCAGCATTCACAAATAAGTTCTCAGCCAAGGCATCAGAAGTGTAGGACAACTCTTCTCCTGGTAGAGCTGTCAAAAGTAGGTGTAAGATCTCCTTCACACTAAATATGAGATCCACATAATGTTCTGGGAGGAGGTTCCACAGACACACGACAGTCCTTAAAGTATCGACAATGAAAGCTAATACTGAGCAGTAGTCAACAGCAATAAGCAATACACTGTAGCAATGTCTTGTTATAAATATCCATAGAGTAAAACACTTTATTTTCCAGAGCAGATAAAAAGGCCCACCGCTTTCTGACAATTTGGCCTAAAAGATAAAGTTCCTCTTTAAAACAGTCCAGAGCAGACTCTGAAATAAAAAAATCTTCGAAACAACAGGGAGCTTAGTGCTTCCAAACTAACTAAATGAACCCTAGATTGAAACAGAAAACAGAAAAAAACAACTGGGATCGCTAAATGGACTTGAGGTGTCTAGAATATATACACAAATATAAAATGTCATAACCCTAAACAATAAATTACAAAACTACAGTGTCTCGTTGACAGCAAGAGCAATGTAGCAGCCAGTTCAGAGAAAACACTGAACGTATCTAAAACAAAATAAAATGATAGCAAAGGTTACTTACTGGCAGGGGAACATTGTCAGTCCCTTTAATAGAGATGGCAGGTAGCTAAGCAAATTCACTGTAGAGTTAACAGCAAACTCACCACAGCACCGCTCGACAAAGCACCAACTCAGCTCTCCCTTTAGTACAAGCTTGGGGAAAAATGCTGAAAATTGCAAAAAGTGCAAAAAGATTAAAAACCAAATACTAAAGTGCAGGTTAACAAAGTGCAAATATCGCACAGTGTCTCAACATCGGGACTCCTCAAAGCCACATACATGACATCCAGGGCAACCAACCAGTAGAATGCCACACATGCGTATAAGAGCTCAAGACTCGTTAAATCATGTGGCTGAAAATTTGCCAGTCAGTGAGCAGGAAGACAATCGTGGCTCGAACTATAAAAAGGAATAAATAAATGTAATTAAGTATACGATATTAAAAAAACATTTGAAAAGCATATAAAAAAATAACAAACAAATAAAAACTTAACAAGATGCTCAAAAAGTGCTCAAAAGGCACAATATAAAATAATATAAAACACCACTACACACTAGTTTAAACAATGAGCCAGGACTGACAAAGGGCAGGAACTTAGTAAAGTTAATTATGTCAAAGCTTTCTCTTCCCACCAACACAAATGAGCAAAATAAAACAGGCAAGAAAGCACAACTCAGGATTACACTTCCTTATCACTTCCTTTCAGAAAAGCACTCCAATTTCCAGCCCCCAGCTTCCAGATCACAGAATACAGCCCCGCAGTGCACCCAGTCTTCGGCCTGCAGGTTATCAGACTACCAAGTGCACAAATTCAGGATGCTGGATACAGGCTTCAGACTTTAGGCTAATGTGTAATCCAGCTTTCAACCTTCCTGAAGGTCCGCAGTCCCACCACCACCTCTGTGGATCCTCCTGCAGAGACAAAAAACACTGGGAACCATAGCCCAGAGACAGAACATCACAGGAAAGTCCAATAAGGCTCATTTAAAAATATGGTGGAATACCATTTATAAGATAGAAGATAGCAATAAACAAGCCCTACTTCTGTAAAACTCCTCTACAATTCTCAGCAGTGTGCGGACACTCTCATTTTCACGCTCACCATCCCATTCCAGTTAGATCAAAGATGTTTCTTGGAATGCATAGCATAAGTAGCTAGTTAATTATTTAGTCAGATATACCAGCAAAAAAAAGGGAAACCCAAAATAGGGGCTGAAAGGAAGCCCAGATGTGTGGTCTGTGGTCACATCTAGAAAGCTTTTTAAACAATATTCCCATTACTACTTAAAGATTCAAGCCCTCATACTCAACAGCTGTAGAAGTTGATAAAACACATATGTGATCACCATTTCAGTCTTACCAAAGCATTTAACTTTTTGTTGCTTTCTTCTAATGATCACCCACTGAAACAATAACTTGATTGAATGATGTAAATTGGTTCACAGCCATAACAGAGGTGCGTCCATGCCATCCAAGTTTCATTACTGGTAAAATGTATCATTATTTGACTATATTAACATAAAATATAAAAAAAAAAAACTATGGCATGACTTGGACAAAGGACAGTTAAAGTCTAAGAAAAAGCATATTAATTCATGTGTATACAGACCCCAAATATACAAATCTCTTATTTATTAGTCTATAATTAACAACATCAGAGGTCACTGGAGGTCAATGTAAACATTAGAATGCATGTGGTAATGATTGTACCATATTATTGGCCTTTTAAACATATTACACTCTGATGATTTCATTACTCTGGTACAAAATAGTTTTAAGCAATCTGCTAGTAGTGGGCAAACAAACTATTCAACATAAAGTGGCACCCCTCAGGATGAAATGCACTTTGAATGCACTCTGCAGTATGCTGCAGCATACTTACTGAATAAGGCAATGGAATTTCAATGGCAATTATTCCCTTTGTCATGCGGAAACTGTTACATTCACTTCATCCTGGCAGCATTTTCCTGAATGACAAAGGGACTATTTACAATTGAAATTACATTGCTTTATTCAGAAGGTCTTCTGCAGCATTCTGCAGAGTGCTGCAAAATGCTGCAGAATTGCATTACATCCTGGATGACACCAAAGTACTATTCATACTAAGGATAAAATTCATTACTACCTACCCAGTTGTGGCTAACATTTTATATTTAAACTTGCCATGACTGTATTCAAATGATTTAAGTATTCTGATAAATGCAGCTTTTAAAATACCTGGTTGTAGTTCACAAGTACTCTACTATTTGAACAGGTTGTTCTTACTGAAAGCAGCTACGTAGATACTTTGTCAACTATCCTCCTTGACTCACATTTTCAAACTGACAAGCAGCAAATTACATTGTGAATATGCTGCTTGTCTGAACTATTTTAGATGATGACAACCAGTGCATGTAGTCTGGTGGTTAGTAAGTCGAGGGTGAGCCAGCTCAGTTCATGTAATGTAGTTCATTTTATATTCACTGTGGTGAGATAAGGCCCTATTCTATTATTCTGGGTCATGTTTTATATAACTTTATGTATATAATGCTTTGAGAAACCCATATAGCCAGTGTAAGTGCAAGGAATCATGGGTCCTAGGATAATGGAACGCTTGTTACCTGGCAGAAGAATGTGCTTGTTGCTAGCCAGGAAACTGAGTTAAATAAATTATCTAAAGGGTGACAAAAGAATGATTAAGCCTAGCTGGGATGCCAGGTGAGTCCAATTTTTTGTGAAAGGACAGGATATCAGGATGGAGACAGTCTGTCTCAGCTCCTATTGTATCTGCAGGACTACATTAAGTTAAGCTTGTTACAACTGAATAGGGTTACCGTTTATGTAAATAGCTCTATTTAAGTGTTGAGTAAGGACAGCCATCTCCCAGCAGGGAGGCTTGGAATGCTCCCAGAGAACCTAGTTTTGGCTGGCTACCTCATGTTTTTTTGTTCAGCAGCTGCTTATCAGTGCTGTTGTAATAACATACTGAACTCTGGGTCAGTAGCCATAGAAACTGAAATGCTAGCTAGTTGCAGGGTAAGCACATTGACTGGACCTGCACTCTTGAGCCCCTTTAAAACCAGTATGCAGATGTGTATCTGAGCCTTTTGCTGCCTTCTGTTGTTTTCTTGCTTGAAGCAGTTGGGAGCCTGCCATTTTGAGCAGAGACAATTTTCTCCTGCATCACTGAGCGCCAAGATTTCATCTCTACCACACTTGTAAGGACATGTCTGCACTTCAAAATTCCAGCTATGGGCTCAAGGTAGACTTTTAACCTGAGTTTAAAGTGTGTTTTTTATGTATATTTTCCTTATTTTCAATGCCCTGTAACCAATCTCCAAATAATTTTGTCTTTTGGTTATTTACTGTTTTCTTATTAATTTAATTAGTAAAGCCTTTAGCTTATTTAAAAAATAATTCTGCCTATGTTGTTTGTGTGTGTGTGAACTGCCTGGGTAAAAGTTGTTCAAATGATATCACACCTGTGAGCCTGTTTTAAGGCCAAACACTACTAGAGTGAAGAACCATTGGGGATTTTGTGACGAAAGGAGGGAGGAAATACAAAGGGTGTTAGGAGGAGCCTGTGGTGGGATCTGAACCTAGCACTGCATTTTTGGGAAATACACATAATGGGTGTATAGGGCCCCCTGAAGCCTATGCACACCTGTGACTTTCTGGTTTGTGGTGCAGTAGCTGAAAGGGTTCTACCCCATGAACACAGACTCGAGATTGTATTTGTTTCCCCTCGCACAAAAAAGGGTATCTCTGACCCTATTCTCCCCCCATCACAAGAAGGATTTGCTGTAATGCAGAGAGATGGAAATCTTGTCCCACTGGAGTGAACTTGTGATAGATTTAGTGAGCAGTGGTGCAACTGGAGAACTGTTTGAACAACCACTTACAAATAGGGCAGAAAATTGGAAAAATGGTTAATTGGTTACAAGATACTGTATATCTCCCCACCCTGTTTTGTAATTTATTTTACTGAGAGACTAGTGGTAGTGTTGGAAAGAAAGATGACTTCCAAGTACAGTGAATACACTGTAGAAGAGCTGAAGCAACTGTGCCAAGAAAGACGGATCCATTATGAGGGGCAAAGCAAAAAGAACCACATGGAGGCTCTTGTGGCAGCCGATGAGCAAGCAACTGTTCAAGACCTCAGGTCATAGCTGGTGACTGAAAGGGACCAGACCTTGGTAGTGGGGTGCCAAGGACATCACAGTGTCCAGTCCCAGGGAGGAGGATAGTGAGACCAGAGGGTGCTCAGAGTCACAGTGCCAGGGGAAGGCCAACACAAAGCTGGAGCTAGAAGGGATCAGGCTGCAGCCTGAGTTGAGGAAACTGGAGCTTGAATTCAAGCAGAGAAAGTCTGAACACAGCTTCAGCAAAAGTGAGAGGTCAAGGAGAAATGGCACCAGCATGAAAGTGAGCAGAGGGGACTTCTGGTGTGATGGCTGTCTGCTGAGATGCTCTTTCAGACAGCTCTCCAGTCCTTCTTCTAAATGCTATCATATAGACACCTTCAAGTTTACTTCTGCATCAGCATAATTGCACATAATGGTTCCCTGATTGCCTGGAAAGAGTTTCTATATTAATAATTCATGAACTGTACGAGAAATGGACACAGAGATGAAGACACCGCTACTCAGGCACACCCCTGCCAACTCCTGCCAAAGATAAGGTTGCAAAACAATCTAAAGAGAGTGGTCCTGAAACCTCCCCAGCAACTAAATAGCATGTAGCTCTTACAGAGGACAGGTTTATCGAGGAGTTGACACTGATGAAGGAAACTCTGCTAGCACTTGCCTCAGAATTTAAAGGCATGAAGATGTCATTAGACCTGCTCAGTGTCTGTACTGAAGGCAACAAGGCCCGTATATCCTCCCTGGATGACTGTAGAGGAAGGCTGGACACAGATCTGGTTGTGTTGCACCACAGGTTAAAAAAATGGAAGATCACATTGAGGATCTCGAGGGGCGCTTGATGCATAACAATTTGGTGGTGCTAGGCCTCCTTGAAGGGAAGAGGGGCCCCAGGCTATAGCATTTGCTCAAAAGTTATGTGAAAAACTAGTGGGGCTTTCACCTAACAGCCCCACTTACCTTATTGAGTGGGCAAGATCTCTTCGTCCCATGCCTCCTTCTGGATTGCCTCCTCACCCTTCATCTTCTAATTGCTGAACTTTCTGGATAAGCATCATATTTTAACCTGATTGAAGGAGGTGGCTGAAATACAATGAGCAGGCAAGAAACTTTGTGTAGTGCAGGACTTATCATTCTCTGTCTGTCAGAAGCAATCCACTCTCCATTCCCTGGTCTCTAAATTAGTGTCTGCTGGTATTAAATATAGAGTTCACTACCCTGCTACCCTACAGATAAATAGGGATGGACAGTGGAATTCATTCAAATCACTGGAATCTGCCAGGGAAGCCTGTAAAAAGTGGTATCCAGATCTAACTAAATGAGGTCTCTCCAGCTCCAATCTTTGAAAGAGAGTGACATCCAGTGGTTGTTTCTGGTATTGCAAGCTACCATTACCAGTTCTTACTCACTAGTTGGTGATTTGGTTTTCCTTGAGGCTCACCCTTAGACAGTAATATTTGAATGGACCTAATTATGGACTGTTATGGATGCTTTAGAGGGCTCATTCTGTTGTTATTTAGAGCTATACTTCCTTGTATTACAGAACAATATGATGTTACACTCATTTTTGGGACTTTTCCTATTTTTTCATTGGATCTACATTGTATTAATAACCAGTTCTGCTCAGATCTTGTTAAGGTCAATTATAGGAGATACCTGGTCATGGGGTAACAGTATAGTCTTGTTATTTTGGAAGATTCTTCTTCAGTTTTTTCTTGTTATATAAACCTAATGATATATAGATATCTCTTCCTCTTTGGTTTTGTATGCACAGTCTTATGATGGCATCCGTAATGTCAGACGTTATCTTATGGAGTTCAGCAGCTGCTGAAAGAAGACTATCCATTAGCAATGTCTGTACATTGTATGGCCCACAAGCTCAACCTTGCCCTCGTAGAATGCTGTAAAGTCAATCATGCTGCTGTGGGGTTTTCCAATGTACTGACAGAAACTGTACCGGTATTTGCTGAGCCAATGAACTTTCAGTGTCTAGAAATGCAGAAAGCTTTGGGTCTCAGCAGCAAGAGTGAGTGCAGTTGAATGATACTCGTGGGTATGCAAGTGGAAAAGTGTGTTTACAGAACAAATACAATACACTCCATCATGCAGTGCCTTAGACAATTCAGTAAAGAGGAGAAACCTGGTCTGTGGAAGCAACTGAGTCTCTATCAGCATATGAGTGGTGTGGGATTCATTGCTGTGTAATTATCTTCCCAGGTACTCTTAAAAGTAGTTCATCATCTTTACACAGGACTTCAAGGCAGTGATATCACACTTGCTAAAGGCTTTGCAAGATAGAAAACATGAACGTGTTCTTTATAAAATGCAAAACTGAAGAAGGCTGGAATGAAATGTGGAAAAAAATTACAGATTTCTGCAGAGAGCATAGTCTTGCAGTGCCAGGGCGGCTAAGGCAAGGAAGGAGCAGAACCTGGCCAGGGAAATTAGGAGAGGGAAAAAGGGGTTCTTTAGATACATTGGGGAAAGACGAAGGGTGAAGGGGCAGATAAGCAGGATTAAATCAGGGGAGAGATGGGCACAAGACCCAGGGGAGCAGGCTGAGGTACTAACGAGTACTTCAATCTCAGTTTTCACCAGGGAAAATGGGGATGCTGCATCATACATGGGAGGAGACAGAGATAATGAGGGGGGGCCTCTACCAATTGGTAGGTCTGGGAGAGGGGTGATCACTGGCAGGTGTGGGGTGGGCTAAGCAAGGAGAAGAGGTACTGGAAGTGGAAATCGTCAGCAGAGAGAGTGAGAAGCCCCAGCTCCCTTAAGAATGAGAAAGCACCGGGCCAGATAAATTACATCCCTAGAGTGCTGAAGGGACTTCTTGATGTCCTGGCGAAACCCTGGCAGAGCTTTTCACCATCTCTGAGGACAGGGTGGGTGCCCCAAGACTGGAAGGTGGTGCATGTAGTGCCTATCCACAAGTGGGGATCAAGGGAGGTGGCAGGGAACTACAGGCCTGTCAGCCTGACATCAGTGGTGGGCAAGGTGGATGGAGGATTGTCAAGGAGAGGCTGGGGGGACCTGGATAAGTCAAAGGTGCCTGGTCGATGAGACAGCATGGATTCATCCTGGGAAATCATGTCAGACAAACCTGGTGGAGTTTTATGACTGGGTGACAAGTGCCTTGGACCTGGGTAGACCAGTGGATGTCCTCTTCTAGACTTCAGCAAGGCATTTGACTCTGTTCCTCACGTGCGCCTGTTGGATAAACTAGGAGAAGTGGGGTGGGAAACCAGATGATCCGATGGATGGGCAATTGGCTCCAGGACCAGACCCAGAGGGTATGGTTAGTGAATAGTCATCCCCAAGGAGGTCATTAGTGGGGTCCCACAGGGATCAATCCTTGGGCCCTTCTGTTCAAGCGTGTGGCAGGTTCGACATAAGGACAGAATCAGAGTGTAGGTCTCTCTTTGCAGATGACTCAAAACTGAAGTGTGGTGGATGGGGAGGAGGGAGGGTGGCCCTGCAGGGGACCTGGAGGCTCTGGAAAGATGGTCTGTGAAATTGAAGCTGAGGTTTAATGCAGGAAATGCAAGGTACTCCACCTGGGGGCTAGGAACCCGGCCAAGTGTCCACCCTGGTTGGGGAAATACTACAAGTCTCAATGGCTGAGAGGACCTGGGGGTGGTGGTGGATGTCAAGATGAACAACTTGAGACTTGTAGGAGGGCAGCAGCCAAGGCCAACAGGATGCTGGGATGCATCGCTAGGGGATCACCTCCAGAAGGATGGAAGTGATACTCCCTCTGTATAACTGCTTGGTGAGCCGTAGCACCTGGGTACTGCTGTGCAGTTTTGGAGGCCACACTTCAAGAGGGACATTAACCTCCTGGAGGGGGTCCAGAGGAGGACAACCAAAATGATTTGGGGTTTGGGGACAGGACCTATGAGGAGAGGCCTCGAAGAGCTAAATATGTACACTTTGGAAGAGAGAAGGGACCTGGGGACATGATAGAGGTCTTCAGGTACATGTGAAGAGGGTAAATAGGGAGGAGGAACAGTCGGGTGTTTTTAAGGAAGGAGGAAGGGGCCACTAGAGGGCATGGGTGGAAGCTGGAGGGAAGATTCAGGGAGAAAGGAGAGGTGCTTTCACTGAGAGTAGGTGGAGCCATGGAATGCTACCCAGAGGGCTGGTGGAGGTAGAGACAGTGGAGGGGTTCAAGAGGGGGTGGGACAGGCAGCGCTTCAGATAAGTCAATTTTGGGCGTGATTTTACGTCCAAAAATCAGCCAAAAACGCTCCAAAAATGCAATACTATCTGGAGTCAATTGATGTCAGTACACTTATGTAGTTTAATGCTGACGCCTGGTTTTATAGGTAGTGTGCGTCACAACATCATTGTTCTCCAGTTTTAGGAGTAGTCTAGCCCGCCCACTGTGGAATGACAAAAATTTTTTCAGTGCAGTCACATCATCTACCGTCACTGCACCGGCAGCTGCCACGTTCCTTCTGGCTCCCTGTGACGGTGTAGCGTCAACTTGTATATGCAAAATGCACCAATAATGATGGACATTATAAGGAGGAGGAGTTGGGAGCTGCTTTGCTGGTGGTGCTTGTTGAGTTTAACCTTGATGCAATGCACCACGAGTTGTCAGGAGAGTGTGCTGTGTGCCACCAGCAGTCCGCCGAGAGGAGGAAAAAGGAAGCTCTGTTGCTGCACAGAGAACCCAGATTTGATCATCGGTGTGCATCTTGTCCGTTGTCCCAAGCGTCGCATTGTACAAAATATAGTTCAAGTCATTATCAGACAGAGATTCGATCTGTCTGTGTCATCCTGCTCCACTTTTCTGTAGAGACAGACAGTGAGGGCGAGTAGTAGGCTAAGAGCAGGCTGGTAATCTCGTGTGGTGCCCAATCCCATCGCCCCTGAGCGGCAGCACGTAGTACTAATACCAAACACAACTTTAATCGCAACTGAAGCCAGACCAATTGTGAGGCCCCTGACCTGAGGAGGAGAGTGGCTCAGGAGCCACCTGGGGACAGCCAGTCAGGAACAACAGGGAGGATGGCGGTCGGGATCAGAAGTGCTCGCGGACCGTGGCGTATAAAGAAAATGCCCATAGCTCAGCCTGGTGAGGCCTAGTTGGAGCCATGACTCACGAAAGTGTGCCGAGAGTGAGTGGACGGAGAACGGACCGGGACTGGAACCTCGCAGCAGCATACAGTCAGTCTCAGAGGTGGGTGGCAATTAAAATTTAAATTTAAAGTTTGAGTTAAGCTAAAGGATTGTGTGGGTGGGTTGGGTGTGTATTTAGATTAGGATGGGGTCGGGGAGGTGCACACACACTCCACCAGTAGGTTGCAAGGGAAGGCCTGGTAGGTTGAGCAGCAGACTAATGGTGCTGTACGCGGCTGCTGTAAAGGGGATCGGGGAGTGGAGCAAGTGGTGGTTGGGCGACTTGGAGCAACACCGGGTGGGGTAGGGAGGAGGTTGGTTTAGGCAGGCGGCAGGCCTACAAGTGGCTGGACTCTCCCGGGTGGTGGTTCCGTGGTTGTAAGTGTCCTCCCGGGTGGCCAAGGGCACAACAAAGCACCAGGCAGCAGAGTAGCAGGTCAGTTGGAGCCTCAGAGGAGCCGAGGTGAGTAGTAGAGGAGGTTCAGTGGAGAGCTGCTATACAGCACAGCTAGGCAGCATCTTTCCCCAGCAAAGGTAAGCAGCTGTTGGCAGCTAGGACATTGTTTCTTATTTGCCTTTGCTCTCCCTCCCCTTAAGCCAGGAATTCACCAGTCTGTACAAATACCTCAGTATGAATTAGGAAGACCACCATTTTTGCAGTTCCTTACATCATGGTTTCTTTTGTGGGTTCGGGTTTATCAGAGCAGGTGCCACTTCCAGCATGATAATTTAAAATGCAATATTTGTCAATCCCACCAAGGCAACATCAGTGGGGTCAGCAACACTGGGTTACAGGTGTGAACTTATAAGGGAGCTCTCTAGATTGTTTAAGTAAATAATGTACACCGGGGTTTGTAAGTTCAGATCTAGTAAAGCTTAGCAATGTCGATCCCCACCTAGACATAGCTCTCCCTCCAGACATGTTGTCTAAAGGTGTCCGCTCCTGAAGCATGTTCAGGTCCTACCTCCCCAGGAGTCTCAACATTGCTGCAGATTTAGTATCGCTCTGCAAAATGGATACCTTTCCCTCTGCAATGTCACTCTTCTGAAGACATTGATCACAGCACGGATCCCTGTGGCACTCTGCTGGTCACCCCCTCTCCACGGATTGGAACACCATTCACCACCACCCTCTGTGATCATGTCCTGTCATCAGTCAACCAGTTTAATTTCTGATCCAGTTTGTTACCTTGGGGGCTCCACCTCCTGCTGCCCAACTGTATTTCTACTCAACCTGCTGGGTGGGACAGTTTTGAAAACCTTGCTGGAAATCTAGGTGTCGTCCCGGAAAACCAAAGCTGGGAGCTCAGGACTACATTCCGATATATTCCTCAGTCGCTGATTCATATATTTTCTTTTTATTTTGATAAAATCCCTCACGTTTTAAACTGTAATATTTATATTTATGTTTTTTCTAGAGAGAATATAACAAGAATAGTTATTATTCTAGGAACAGAGGAAAAGGCTATTGAAATATAGATGGTAATATAAGTGAAATGTGTCCTTTACTATAATAGTAACAAAAGAGATGTGAGTAAAACAAAATTTAGTCAATGAAAAATTGATTATTATATATTTTTTGTACTTTGACACAGATTCTGAATGCCCGTGAACAAGCTCAAAGGAGTGAAACTTGGGGATTTTTATCAAAATTAAAGAAATATATGAATCACGCCCTGAGTGAATATATTGGAATGTAGTCCTGAGCTCCCAGCTTTTGGTTTTTCTGGACGACTTTTAGAACACCTTCTGAGTTCTACTTAAAAAGTTATTTTGACACCATTACCCAATTTTTTTTTTTATGGTTTGTATTGAAATCTAGGTAGGTCACGCTAGCATCCACCTCCCATCTCTGATCCACTTCCCTGGTCACTCTGTCTAAGTACTCTATCAGATTTGTTTGACAAGATCTTCCCGCTGTGTATCCATGCTGGTTTCATGCCCAGGTTCCTAAACTTGTGCTGTAGCCAATCACAATCATCGTCGGCAAGCACATTTTGTGGTTTTGGATTGTCTGTGTGCCAGTGGTGGGGGTGGATCACTCCAAGTCTTGAAATGAAATGTTTGGTTTCATGCATACAATCACAATGTCAGTCTGAAGCATCTTTGCTTACAAATGTAATAGCCCATGTGGAAGTAGCAACAGTAGTAGAGGTGGTGTCATCTGGTGGCAGTGGCACCTTCCACAACCATAGAAGCAGCACAGCACTGTCTCTATAAAAACTTCATCGTTTTGTTTGTTTTTCCCTGATGCAGGCAGCATAGCGTCTGACTGGCGGTGAGCTGAGCTGACTGAAGGAGTCACACCACAAACCAGTAGAAGAAGTCAAGCAGCAGTAGGGTGCCTTGGTAGCATGTGGTGATCTGCACACGATATTATTCCGAGAGGAAGCTATCACCAGCTACAGCATTTCATCACCTTTTTGCAAGGTACTTACCGCATTGTTAGCTTCTACTGTACCTCTTCAGTAGAGAAATGTTAAATTGCTTTTTTTTGTTGGGTTTGAGGCCAGGTTGCTGGGGGTAGTTGGTGGGGGAGAAGTAGTATTGTGGATGTAGGGTAGCTACCATTAGATATAGAGGAAGGGATAATGCATGAGCATCAGTGGTTAACCATAATGATGAAAAGGGACTTGCGTGAGGTTGGAGGAATGGTCAGAAGTATGGCAGGTTTCATTCAATGTAAAGAAGTTGAAAATAATGCACTGGGAAACTAAACACAGGGGAAAGAGTACACAGTTGGGGGAGGTAGTAACAACAACAGCTTTGGGCATGTGTACTAGGTTCAGTCTGCACAGTTGAGTTTGTGTTTTACAGAATAAGCTGTGTATTTACCACTGGGTCCAGGAGATTGATGGGGCCATGCTAGACCTATTTCTGGAGGGGAACCCAGTAAGTCCATGCATGAAGTAATAACGTAATGTTCAGTACCCGCGGTCTGCAGATGGGATCCTACAGACTAGTGTGACTTTATTAAAACAAATTTCTTTAGAACAACTTAGAGTAGTCTGGTCGCCAAAGCTTTACAACATAACACTTGGCAAATGTATTATCTTCCATTAACCCCATACATTACAATGGGGTTTCTGAGACTTGTTTTGTCACTATGTGATGACAGTCATGTGTGATTGCTTTGTTGGTAAAGTAGCGCATACATGTTGAAGCTACTTTTATATGCGTTTTAGAAAACCTGCTGCGCTGACAACAAATCCTGAACCAACTGTGCATAAACAACACCGTGAGCCATAAATTTTGAGAAGGAACTGTCGCGGACACATCGAATATGTCAAGCTCAGGTCAAGCCAGTGTGAAGACCCAAAAGAGAACCACCACCACTACCACAAACTCTTTATTAGACTGTTGGTTAATCAAAAATGTCCTCAACTCAGTGCCTTGACTGACTCTGGAGGAGTTCATCATCTGTGAATGGACCGGCCGCTGATTGTTCTTCCATTCCATTACTGAAAATGGAAAGTGACAGCTGCAACCTTGCTGTAACTTCAATTTGTTATTCGATGACTTTCCACACTTCAGCTTGTCAGATAGTGATGATTGTTCTTCTTCTTATGATATCCCACAATCTGCAGTTTCTCAGGGTCACACACAGTGACACAACAATTATCAGTTGTTCAGAAATCATGCATGGTGACACTAGAAATCAGGAACAGTCAATTATCAGATGCTGTGAAATCTGTTGTTATCTGGTATTATCGACATCAGTGGGAAACTGAATTTGATTGGCTGGAGGCAAGAGATGTGAAAAATGTTTTGTCTAGGTGCCGTTCAGATCGCCACCACAAACAAATTTCTGTTAATACAGGTGCAGCGTTAATGTGTGCATGCAGTATGTCTGACAGTGACGTTCGGTAGCCTGATTGGCTGTCACAAAATGGGCTTTTGGCTTCTCCAGTTCACAGCGGTGGTGGTAGTGAATTAGTGGTAGGCGTGCCAGCAGGTGACATCATAACCATCTAGGGAGTTATGGTGGCCGATGCTTGACCGCCCACCTCCAGATGTTTTGAAGCACGAGGTGTGTGTGGCCAAGTGCTTCCACCACTCGAAACAGGGCCCCGTTACCCAGCCATAGCTCACCCCATGAAGTGCCATATTATTGCTAATAGAAATGTGTCCTTTTTGAAACCATTATGAATTTTTAAACAGGTTATTTCAACTGGACCACATTGTGCTGTGATAACAGTCCAGCAGTTAGTAATTTGTTCAAAGCCATTTAATGTTTGTGTAGATATCAAGTGACTGCCTAAACAATCAGAATTCAGCATTTTTCTACACATTTCATAATCTGATATTGAAATCGTAGAAGGGATGCTGAATTCTGGATTGGCAGACAGATGCTTTTTGTATGACTGACCCATAATCCCACCACAACAGCCCAGGTTAACCTCTTTTAACAAATTAATAACATTTCAAAAATTACCGATTTTATTACCACAATACAGCACTCTGGGGGTGGCGGTGTTTTTATGTAATCAATAAGACATGACAGGGTGTGGAGGATGGAACAGATTTACTGCACACATGGCTAGGGCATAATTTGGCACAAGGCCTTGGCCGAGTACCTTTAGCCCTTGATGTATGTAAAATCTGTTCATGCATACCATCTTATTGCTTATTTCATATTCATCATAGTTCATCTAGTTATGGCTTGCTACTTTTATTAATAATTTGTAACAGAAATGACAACTTTCTGACTCCAAGTGTCTGACTTTTTCACTTGTGTTTCAGGACTGCACTGTCCTCCCCACCAAGATGCTAATAAGTTTGATAACTTTGTAGCGGATCTTAGCATGGTGGAGTGCAAGCAACCAATAGAATCCTGCAGTCTATCTGTACAGAGAATGTAATACTGAGTCACCACACCAGTATTATCTCACTTTAGAATATCTGGAGAACATACATAGATCTTCTTTGGGGTGATCTCACTCATCAGGTAGGTATGGTACTAGTACACTTAGCAGCACCACTAACACTATAGCGATAGGAATGTCTGCTGTCAGTGAATGGAAATCCACATGGAAGATTCTCCCAGTACATTGTTTCACCTCAGTTCTTTTCCCACCATCGAAAGGTGCTAATATTTTCCTCCAGTGAAGAGCAGCAGTGCAGTGTTGGTGGATTTAGCACCTTTTTCAAAAGTAGGGCCTACTGCCACTTGGAGTACAATAGTATCACACAGTTGTTTCACCGAGGTGAGTATTACTGTCTGTTATACGTTGTTTCATGCATTTTTTGAAGGATCCTACTTGGACTTCAAGGTCTTAAGTTCATGGAGTCAATGGCAGATTCACTTACAAGCTCTTCTGTTTTGAGCTTAAGAAGATCCTTGGCTTGGCCATTTGTTCCAGAAGTCTCCTGTCTTAAGTTTTCTTATGGGAGTCATCGGCAGATTCAACTTGCCAAGTTTCCTTTTTCTGTCTTGAGCTTAAGAAGATCCTTGGCTTGTCCATTTGTTCCAAGTCTCCTGTCTTAAGTTTATGGAGCCATGGGCAGATTCACTGCCAAGCTCTTCTGTTTTGTAGCTAAGAAGATCCTTGAGCTTGGCCATTTGTTCCAAGTCTCCTGTCTTAAGTTTATGGAGTCATGGGCAGATTCACTTGCCAAGCTCTTCTGTTTTGAGCTTAAGAAGATCCTTGGCTGCCATTTGTTCCAAGTCTCCTGTCTTAAGTTTATGGAGTCATGGGCAGATTCACTTGCCAAGCTCTTCTGTTTTGAGCTTAAGAAGATCCTTGGCTTGGCCATTTGTTCCAAGTCTCCTGTCTTAAGTTTAGGAGTCACGGTGTTGGGCAGATTCACTTGCCAAGGTCTTCCCCCAGGCGCGCTAAGTTGTGCGTTGATCTGATCCCTTCTTTACTAGAGTGATGGTGGGGAAGGACTGCGGATGGAGTGTGTGTGAATGACTAGTGCCACAACTATATTGGGCTGGTGAGGTCTTGCTGATGGTGTCACATGTGTGGCCAAAGTTGCAAACTTAATAAAAACCTGGTGTGTTTACTGTCATTCCATGATGGTGAAGAGTGCCTATGGTGCACTTGTAATCCACCTGGTGAGTGAGATCACCTTATAGATCTACTCTTTATGGTACATTCTACATATCTGTTATTTCCCTGTGTCACTGATGTATGCCATTTCATCGTGTGTGTAAAAGCAGACAGCAGCTTAGCCTTTACAGTTTTATTCTTCTCTTATCCAATTCCATAGTGTTTACAAGAAAATAATTTTCCTATTTTAGAAAATTGTCAGAAATCAACCCTCAGGAAGCACAGTCAGACAAAGGACCATCATACAGCACTGGAAGCAGACATTCTTAGAAGGAGACTATATGCAGTTAGTGACAATGATGCGGCAGAAAGTTCAGAAGATAATGATTCAGCTATTAAATTTGTAAAAGACAGTGAGACGTAATCTGTTTAAAAGCGGTGTACTTTCTGCAAAAAACAGATATGGCAAATTGCAGTGTCAACCAGCTTTTACATTTCATTGCTATGGACAGGAGGTCAATGCTCAGTACATGATATAAGTGATTACAACTGTTCATGATATTCAGAGAAGTATTGTGAAAGTATTAGATAGCAAAGTCATAAAAAGCCTTGCAAAGTCCTGTGTTTGGCTTGCTTTAGTTGATGAATCCACAGATCTTTCAATCCACAAAACTGTAATAATGTATATTCGATATGTCAGTGAAGGGAAATGAAAACAAAACTAATTGGCAACATCAGGGTAAAGGATGGTTCAGCACATCTTAACTGAGGCTATTGTAAACAGATGTCAGGCCCTGGGCTTTGTCATGAGTAAACTTGTAGGGTTAGGTAGTGATGGGGCTAGTGTAATGATGGGCAAGTCCAATGGTGTTGGTGCACTTTTGACTTCACTGCATTCACCTTTTATGGTTCATGTCCACTGTTTGTCTCATAGATTGGCTTTGGCCTGTTCACAGTCTGCTACTCACTCTAGATACCTACAAGACTTTCAGAGTAACATTAATGGTACATATGCCTATTTCAGTACATCTGCTGTTAGGCGAGCAAAGCTAGAAGATATGCAAAGGGTGATTGGTACAGTAAAGGAAAGCTGAAAGAAGCAATTAACATACGTTGGCTGTCAATGCAAAATGCTGTAAATGCATTACATAAATGTTACCCTGCTATTCTCCTATACTTAAAGAAGACAGGAACCATGCAAAGCTCAGGGCCTTCACACGTTTCTCACTACTTATATTTCTGCAGCTGTTCTATGTATGTTCTGTGATATCCTTAAAGTAATGGGAACTCTTTGTAAATCCTTTCAAAAGCAGGATGTGCTGTATGTGGATGTGAAACCACAAGTGTTCTGTGCAATTGGTGAGTTAGAAAACATGAAAAGTGAGCCAGGCCCAATCCTGACAGCATTTCAAGAGGCATGTGAAATTGAGACTAGCGATAGTGGACAAATGACAGCATGTTGGAAAATAAAGGAATCTCAGCAAGATGACATTCAGATTGAACTCAAGTGTTCACATAAAATGACAGCACAATTCTCAAAACTGAGGAGGAAGTATCTCAATACTCTTATAAGCAACATGAAGTGTAGGTTGTGCCCAAATTCTAAAACGGAAGCACTTCTGGATGCCATTGCCAATCTAACTGACCCACAGTCTGTAGTAGACTGTAATACAGTCAATGTTCAGAAAAGTTTAGAAGTTGTTTGTGAAAAATTTGGTTCCAACACAATATGACACTGATCAAGATGATACTGAGACAAATATTCATAAATGCAAGCCTTTACTAGATGAAAATTGTCTCCGCTCAGACTGGGCAAAAGCAAAACAATGATGCTTGGATGCTATAGGAACCTTAGTTCCGAAAGCTTTATGAGAAAGGTAATTTCAAAGTACTCTGATACAATGCCAGTATATTCAACATTATGTAATAACATCGCTTATGCATTCCACTGACATCTGTAGAATGTAGCGAGGTTTCAGTGTGCAGAATAGGATAAAGACAAAATTTCGTTGTTCACTAACAGAAGATAGCCTACAAGCTACTAATGAAACTAAACATGGGGCCTGACTTCTCCGACTTTGAAACCAGATAAATCTGTGACGTGTTGGAAAAAAAGAAAAAAAGGCTATATGTCTTTGTGGCAAAAATCAAAAGGAGGAGACTGGAGAAGCCAAAGTCCCAGACAGAGACAGTCAGGTTTCATGTTTCTGGTAGCAGCAGCAGCAATACTGGTGGTAGCTGTGCGTATTATCCAGAGGTAGCCACACATCAAACAATGATTATGTCAGTATGTCACCATGTATCAGCAGCAATACCTGTTCTGACACTGCAGATGATGGCAGCGTGGGTGCCAGTGCCACTGCAGTTTATCCTACAAGCAGTACTAACAGAAGTGCTCATGATGGGGAGGCTGAAGATAGTGAATTAGGCGATGAAGGATTTCCTGGAAATAATAGAGGGCATGGATGACAACAATAGCGAATAATTACATAACTTTCAAATTGGACTCTGTTTGATCCAGGTTCAGGTACACATTTGGGCCCAACATAACTTACTGACAGACATACTGCTGCACATTGAATCTGCAGAAGTAATTATCTGAAAACCAGTATTATAAATAGTAAATTCACTCGAAAGCTGTGAAGAAAGCAAATGTTTATTTTCTTTTTGTTTGCATACTACTGTCACAGTGCTGCTGTGTACTGTACATGGATGGAGTGTATGGACAAGGCAGCGATAGCTGGTGCAGGAAGCATTGTTGCAGCCTAGCTGCTGCAAAAAGTGCAGTGGTGATGGCTGGGAGGAGTGGGGACTGGTGTGACTGTGAGTTGCTGAACATAATGGAATACGGTGGGCATTGGATAATGAAAAATTAGTTGCTTACTGTTAAAGAAGACACAAAACCTATTGTTCACATCACATGATGATGTGCTGTACCTTGGTTGGTGGCAATTTATGGTGACAGACACTAGCAGACGTAAAGGTACATACTACATCTAGTAAGTACACAAAAGGTTGCATTGCCTCACATTGCTTGCAGGTAATGGATGTGATACAGCAGTCACATTACATAACGCAAGAATGGGTTATTAAATGTATCATGAGTCGGACATACAGGGATAAGTGCATTGTTAAGGCTACATGTTTTCTGCATTACTCTGTCTCCCCCAAATCAATTCTCCACACGTAACCAAAAAACTGGTTTGCGTACCCAGCAAGACAACATCTTGCCAGGCCATTAGTCACTCACTGTTATATATTTGACAAATTTTAGCACTGACTCACACAGACTGATTTTTTTTGGCCTTGATAAGCATCAAAAATGTCATCACTGCAGGAGTCACCCAATTTCTGCAAAGTGTCAACTTAAGTTCATCCAACCAAGTGCCAACACCTATGGTACCAGCAAGTTGAAATGTTTTTATGTTTCAAAGTATAATAATTGTGGCTTACCAATTTAAATGTTATCATTAGCACTTTTACCTTGTTAAATAAGTTCAAGTTAGAATGGTAAGGTAGGTTTTAAAACAGCTGTTCCTTGATTGAAAAAGACTGTACAGTTAAATCTCATGGACGATGCACACAATACCCCCACCCAGGCACTGTCAGGCTGCAGCAGGCACCATGTAGGACTTGGCTATTTGTCCATGATATTGTTATGTATTACAATACATATACACAATACCAGGCAAGACCAGCCAAATACATTAGGTAAATACATCATGTTATTTTGGAACAATTATGTAAGTTTCACTTTATACAACATCATATATTTCACTGTACTACAATTTAATTAACTTGTTATAATGTTATTTCCACTTGTAGAAATGGAACCGGACAAAAAAAAACACAGATAACAACAATGGGCCAGATAGGAAACTTACAACAGAAAGAAAGGCAGCTTTGAGATAATACAAGGTAAAACACAAAACTAATACAATACTTTAACAAACAGTACAGAACCATTGAAAATGGTGTTAAGGACTACTGTTTTAAGTTTATGGAGTCCTTTGCAGATTCAGTTGTCCTTTTGTCAAGATCTTCTGTCTTAAGTTTAAGAAGATCCTTGCAGGCAGCCTGCAGGTGGCTCTATATAGCAAGTGGTAGGTGTATATGGTATATAGCAGGGACTCCTGTCTTAAGTTTATGGAGTCCTTTGCAGATTCAGTTGTCTTTTGTCAAGATCTTCTGTCTTAAGTTTAGAAAGATCCTTGCAGGTAGCTCTATATAGCATGTGGTGGGTGTGTGGTATATAGCAGGGACTCCTGTCTTAAGTTTATGGAGTCCTTTGCAGATTCAGTTGTCCTTTTGTTAAGATCTTCTGTCTTAAGTTTAAGAAGATCCTAGGCTCTATATAATACCACCACACACCATTTGTAATGATTGTTTGTGGTGTTTATCTTTGTTTTACCTCAAAACTTCCTTTCTTTCTATTGGAATATCCATATGTGGCAGGGAAGCCCATTATTCTGAGTTCAATTACCAGGCTATAAGTGGAGAAAACATCTTGTAATACATTACTAAATTGTAATGTAAGTGAAATAAATGGTGTTATAAAGTGAGAAAAAAATATTTATGCAAAAATAAGATTTATTTAGCCAGTTTATTAGCATTGCCAGACAGTGCCACTGGAGTATTTATGATGCAGTGTGGCAGTCGGCAGAATAGCCCATTTTCCAACACGAGTTGTGATGGTAATAATAAATTACTAAAGATTTTACTTTATAACTAAATAAACAATGGGTAGAGTAATCAATCACTGATTACCACACTATGAATCATAATGTAGGTGGCAGCAGCCTGGCATACTGCTAGCAGCAGGCATCTATCTGCAAGCAACTGAAAGAGCCGCTAATGCCAAAAGTGCTACATTGCAGATTCTGAATAAGCATACTGCCAGTAAATCCATACCAAAAACTAGATTTTTACCTTACTTCATTTTAAAGTCAGTAGCCATTTTGTAACCTTGACTGCACTACCTGTGCAATAAAAGCAGGTGTCGTTGAAGTGCTGTGTAGCTCTGTAACATACTAGATATATTGTATACAGTGCACAATGATTATTACTAATCTATGCACAGCAATGATTTGAAGATACTGGCATGGCATTGTCTACTATACAAGAACTGAACAATTCATGAAATAAACACATTGTCTGAAAATGATTACTCGAGCTTACGTTTTCATTTCTTATCATTGAGAAATGTATTTATGTGGATGTAGCATGGATTACAGTAATGTACTCAGAAGGCCAGTGAGTTGACTTCTAAAACTATAGGAGTTGGAGTATTTTGACTGCCAAAATTTGTCGACTGGAATTATTTTGACTTCCAAAAAATTGACAACTGGAGTATTTTGACTCCAGTAAAACTGAAATGACTTCCAAATTTCAACCCATGGAAGTATTTGACTTCCACCCAAAAAAAATTATCTGAAGCCCTGGGGACAGGTACAGGGGAAGGGTTCAGGAAGCAAAATCCAATGCAGCAAGAATATCCGGAACTGGGAAGGGAGAAGCTAGAGAAGGTGAGGGGGACAGCAAGGTCAGCACCCAGGGTGGGGGCTGACCAAACGAGCAGACACGAAAGACCATTTAGGCCTATTCTGCTGGCATTTTAGTATGTTAGTATGTTAGTATCATGAAGATACACAGCAAGGTGAGCAAGCAGCAGCTTCAAAAAGAAGAAGGGTTGTAAAAACCTCAGCACATCTTCAGGACTTCCTTGTATCAACCACTTTGGGTCAAACTGAGGGTATAGAATTAGAAGAGGCTGCATCTGCACATGCACGTGCCAGTGCACCTGAACAATCTCGGTGGCATCAGCAGTTGTATTTACCTGTTTTGGATGCCATGATTGGAAAGTTAGGAAGGCTATTCTTGAAATAATCCATGGAAATTGCTGCAGCCTGTGATTCAGTGTTTAAGTGCAACAGAAATGGCATTCAGCCACTCTTGCGACTGTATGCAGACCCACTAAACGTAAATCCTCATCTTGCAGCAGCAGAAATTGAACTTTTTGCCAGTAGTGAATCTTCTATTACTTTGCAGAGGATTCAAGAAGACGTATCTCAAACCCTCTACCCAAACTATTACAAACTCATTCAGTTAGCTCTCACGTTGCCTGTCAACACAGTCACATCTGAACAAAGCTTTTCCGCAATGAGACGGATTAGAAATGGGTTACGTTCAACCGTGGGAGAAGAAAGATTTTCTTCAGTGGCTCTCCTTTGTATAGAAGCTGATTTGACTGCAAAGCTGATCACAGAGAACATTGTAGATGTGTATGCTAACCAAAGGGAGAGAAGAATGCAATTACATGAAAGTATTTCTGTATTAAGACAGTGTAGAAGTATCTGTTAAATCTCCAGTGAGAGATTAATACAGTCATGTGCAACCTTTTCATCCCCAATACAGTCCACCCCCTGCTCCGCCCCCTGCCCCCCAAATGTCAAAGGCAAACTATGCCTATGATATCCACATACAGTTTTGCACATCCACTGTAGAGATCCATGCCACTAAGGAGGCATTCCACACCATGCATGGCATGCCCAGCATATTGGGTTCTATAGATAGTACCCATGTGGCAATCATAGCACCAACAGTGGATGAGGAGGTGTACACATACAGAAAGGGATTCCACAGCATCAACTGCTGATTAGTTTGTAATGCAGATGGTCTCATCACAAATGTGTGTGCCAAGTGTCCTGGGTTAACCCATGACACCTACATATTTATTGGCTCCAGGCTGAGTGGCCACCTGGCAGCACATGGAGCTCTCAATGGGTGGCTTCTGGGTAAGTATGGACATGTAACATACATGACACAGCTGTGCACCCTGCTTTGGGCCACTAACATGTCCAGTCTGTACCCAATGCCTAGGTTACAGTGGATACCCACTTTGATGATGTTGCTCCCCCTGCTGAACAGTGAAGAGGAAGAAGCACAGGCATATAACGAGGTGCGCACAGGAAGACCCATGCTGTTGTTGAGAGGACCATCTGGATACTGAAGATGCAGCTGCATTGCCTGCATCAGACCAGTGGCACAATGATTCTGGCCTCTGGGATGGCCTGCAGAGTAATCACCACATGTGGCATGCTGCATAATGTGGATGTGCACAAACGGCTACTCTTACCTGAACAACAGGGTACCATCCCACAGGGTGATGAGGAGGTGACAACCCACAGCACCCTTGTCCTGAGACACTGTCTGGTTGTGTGGCATGACATGCACTCCTGCATGGGTCACTAAGGAGGTATGGTGTACACAATAGTGGCACAGTGATGAGGGCTATACTTCCTAAGTCCTGAGTGTCCATTCCCATTTCTGATGCATATTACCATCCATGTTAGTGGGTGGGGGTTTTGTGGGGTACAGTGTACATTGTGTATTGAGCCTACTGTTGAGGGCTGTGTACAGGGGGAACTTATAGTAGTTAACCATTCATGACAGTGGCAATGGTGTGCCCCCTGACCTGAGGAATGGGATTCATAGGTGTGGCCCCCACCCCAGGGAATGGGGTTCATTGGTATGCCCCCAGCCCCAGGAACGAGGTAATAGATGTACACTGTGATCCTAGGAGAGGGGTTGGGATGTATTGGGGGGGTTGTGCAGGGCTGTGTGTTGGGGCTGTATCATGGAACTGTGCAGGTGCATTTGTGCCACTGTGCTGTGTGTTGTGCATGTGGATAGCCTTACAGCATCCTGGACGTTTGTCCTCCCAGTTGTGTGGAGGAGTATGTTCCTGGGTGGTGTGTCATACTTTTGCCTTGCCCCCAATGTGATCAGTTGTCACCAGATGGCCCTGGGCATTGCTGTCACTTTTTGTCCCTCTAGTTTACTAGTGTGCAGGTGGCATCGAACCCCTGGATTGCTGTGTCTGCCTCCACCTCCTGTGTCCCTGGTGGACAGGCAGGTGCTAGCATGTCTATACCCTGGATAGGTGTATCTGGGCCTTGCGGGAAGGTGGATGGCTCTGAGTCTGTGACAGTCCTCTGTGTCACAGCATCCAGGGTGCTTGTGGATGATAATGGGGTGGAGGCATGCGGCTGTGCTTCAGGCCCTGTGTGACTGCCTGGAGGTGACTTGGATGCCACATCCTGGCTTGTTGTGGGGAATGCCTGGCTGTCTGTTTTGGCCCTGGATATCAGATGTGCTGCAATCTGCTCCAGGATGTCCCCTATCCTATCATTGACGTGCTGCAAACCATGCACCTCCATGGTCAGGTCCTTTAGAGACTCGGTGTTTTCCCACTGACCTTGCAGGTGCTCACATTCCAGCTGCTGCAGTTCAGGACAATGCAGCTATGTGATGAACCGTGTTGTCATCCTGCATGTTCAGCAAGTCAGGTGTGCTGAAGGCCCCTCATCTCCACTGTCACCTGGCCCTTAAGGGGTGGCATTGCCCCCCCCATGTCCCCAGGCAGTGTGTGTGTATGATGGCTAAGCATTCTGCATGGCCAGGCATTTAGGGCTATGTCAGTTGCTCCTCAATGTCCTGTCCAGCATCACTGGGTGGCTGGCTGTGTAGAGGCTATGAGGGTAGTTCAGGGTGGGGAGGGTGTGTGTGTGTCCCAGGTCCTGAGTGGCTTCTGGTCTCCATGTCCATCTCCTTGGGGATGCCAACCTCCACTGCCATGTCCAGTGTGCCCTGCATTGAACCTGTAGGTGACAGTAAATATTGTTAATTGCTGGTGCATCAGTAGGTGCTGGCACGTATTCAGCTGTGCAAAGTGCAGTCCACATACTTGTGCCATCTGTATCTGTGTCTCCCTGCATGTCCTCCTCCACAGCAGTCACCAGCAGTACATGTGGGCTGACCATCATCTCCTGAGAGCAGGGTACAAGACAGGGTTTCCGGTAGTACCATTCTGTCATATACCTCCCACCCTGTGTCCCTGAAGTGTATCACATACCTGACAATATATCAGTGCCCTCCACCTCCCTGTGCTGGCTGATATCAGGGATGGTTTTACATGGAATGTTTTCATGGAATACATGGATTCAAAATTCTGCTCATAGATGATAGAGGGTGAGCACTTGTATGGGTGGGCCACTGCCCATGCCTTGCTATGCCTATTGTATGCAGCCAGCTTTCATTTCTCAGCCAAACAGAGGTCATTCCACTTCTGCTTTATAGCCCCTAGTGTCTGTGCTTTTGCACTGGCCATGTTGACAGTGGTCTGGATGTTCAGCCATATGTGGGACTTGGTTCCCACCACAGTTTTTAAGGACTCTGCCCCATACTGCATGCCATTGTGGTCACAGATGTCACTTGCAGTGGTCCATGTGCCACTGGTGTGATACCTCCATCACCAACTCTTGCTATTTCGCACTCCTCTATCATGATATTCACTTCCTGCTGTCCATGCAGGGCAGTGCATGTGCCCACATATGGTGGAGTCAAGGTGTGGGGCACACATGTTCAGACTGCTCCACAGTCCCTGTTCTTGGCACTGCATATGTCCTTTAGCCTACCACTGCTTCAGCTCCCACTGCATGTGAATTTGTGAATGGCATATGTTTTTTCAGTTGGCTGGGACATGCAGCTGCAGCCATGTGCCTGCATTATATTGCATAAGAGTGCTTCTTCCACACTTTCATGCATAGACCCCATAGTGTAATCATCCAAAAATTATCAATTCACTGGTGATATGAAAAGGAAATAACAGATGGCCCTAAACTAACAGGCATGACCGCATGTGTAGGAACCCCATATTTTTGGGGGCCTAGGACCCCGATAACCTTAATCTGGCCCTGAAAAGCCAATTACACCTATGTATCACCTCACTCCGGAGGCTTCATCAGGAGGCCATCTCTCTCTCTAGCTCTGCTTTTGCATGATTCCCTTCAGGTTCCCTCTCTAATTAAAGAGGAACAGTCAGCATCAAAGGACCAACATTCAAGTGTGAGGTGGGTCTCAACATGCACTTTGTGTGACAAAACATTCTGGTTTACTCAGTGTAAACCCCCACCCCCACCCCCCTGAGAAAGGCAGACTTTTAAAACATCTGATTGGAGATTATAAAACTTGTAATGTGTACTGCAGGCTATTGAATCTCCCACTGTTGCCTACTGCTGTGATGTCAGCTGCAGAGGATTCTGGGATTTGTAATAACAGAAAATGCCAGCCTAGAACTAAGCAAGATGAGTCTGACCCAGTATACTATATTACAGTAAATGGTAAGTAACCAAAATGCTTTTGCACACAAAGTGCACATTGGGAACAGCCCAACACTTGAGTGTCGGGGGGGCCCTTTGTGCTGACGGTTTCCCTTCAGCAGCATTATTCACTGCTTTTGGACATTTGCAAATTCACTTTACCTTAGGTACTTTGTTGTATTATATTTCTCTGCACCAAATATTTGTTTGTTTGCCACATCTGTTAATGTATTATTGCACCATATTTTATTGTCTGCTCTCCCTCTCCCCAAGACACAACTTGAAATGAGCTGTTACCAACTCAGTATGTCTACCCTGATAAAAAATATGGAATGAATGAATAAATAAATAAATGAGTAATAAATCAATAAAACAATGTTCGATGAGAAGTTGTTATCGGAGAGGTAGTCTGAGAACGTATTACAAACATACTCCAAACATAAAAGACAAAGAAGTGGCTGGTACCTGCCAAGGCTGAAAATCCTTACTGCTGGCACATGTTTTATTAATAAATGGCCCACCTGCGGATCTGCATGAAACCAGTTCATGTAAAGTATATGCAATGACATATGCTGCAATGTAAGTATTGTAGACAAATCTCAAATTATATAAATTAAATAAGGAAATTTGAGCTTCTTTCAACTCTTCTGTCCCTGTGCAAAATTGCATTCCTTCTTGATTCAGTCCTGTCAAATCTGTCTTATTCTCTGGCCATGTGCAACCAAATGCTGTCTCCCAAAATGGTTTTATAAAAATGTCATCAGGATACTTAGAAGGATGGAGGCTATAAATTATGTCCTTGAACCCAGGGATATCATCTACATGGAATGCTATGCACATGGTACCATTCATTGAATTCCAGGTGCTCTTGGTCAATAAGGTTGGACGGATATTAAAAATAGTAGCTCCAAGAAAGATCTTCCCAGTTATATTCTGTAAATTGATCTCCTCCAGCAGGGGAGCACAAAGCACCATATGACAAAGACTGACGATGATATTTGCTGTTGATCGCTTAATTACCTCAACAATCTGTAGAATGTTTGTCTTAGCATTTCTTAATGGTACCGGTTCTAGGAATTCAACACAGCCACCACTGTTTGCTATCTCTTTTTGCAGAAGAAGGGCTTGTTGAATGCCTACATCATCCCCTGTTGTTATAATTCCTACCCAGGTCCAACCAAAGTGCATTAGTAACCTGGGCAAGGATTTAAATTCATATTCTGCATTTGGAACAGTTCGGAAAAAGGAAGGAAACTGAACCTTATTAGCCAGCATGGGTAGAACTGAACCATGACTAATCTGCAAAACAGAAACATCAAGTAAAGAGGTCAATGTCTATTTATATTTCATATAAATGATGCTTAGTAAGCAATAAGGCATGACAGGGTGTGCATAAAATGTATTTTACCACACGGCCAGGGGCGTGGTGAGGCACAGGGCTGCAGGCAGTGTGACTTCAACCTTTGGACATGCGGTAAAATATGTTTTGTGCACACCCCGGAGTGTCTTACTGTGGTTATAAAATTGGCTCCTTTTTTTAAAACTTTTTTACAGTTGGAAAAAGCATGTTTATATGTATAAACAATATATTTACTTGTGTGCATTTATGATAAAATAGTCCTTCCACCCACTGGAAATGATGCCATAGATGATATAATTGTATTACTGCTTCACAAAGTTTGTTCTTTGCTGGCATCAAGATTCAAGATATGGAATGTTTATCATGGAATGTTTTCATGGAATACATGGATTCAAAATTCTGCTCAGTTCTATTGGCAGAATGTTTCTCTCCTAACATACTGTACACACACATACCACAAAGGTCTCTGTTACAGCCAGATACTAAATAATCGCACTGTCAGGGCAGGCAGAAGAGATTTCTCTGGTGAGCAGGTAAAGATAGAAGGGGGATTTTTCATTGTCAGCGAAGAAACAGTTGCAGTGAAAACTATAAACAATACTTAGAGGGTGGGATATTCAAAAGGGTTGTACCATGCACAACAGGGTTGCACATGCGCAAGTCCGAAATTGCGCCATTCTGCGATATTCAGCAGGAGGCAGTTGCGCCACTGAAAACAGGCTGAGCAACAGCGCAATGCAAATGAATGCATGCTCAACTGGAAGGGGAGGAACCATGCATAAACTGCACAGCCCGATATTCAGCCGGGCTGTGCAGAGTGTCAGGTGCAACCTCCAACCTGCGCCTGCAGGACTTTGAGCCCAAAAGGCTTGTCGAGGGCCACCCACAGGTGAGCTGCTGTATTGCAGGGGCGCAGCACAGCAGCACCACCGCCACCCTATAAGCTGGCCCCCATCCCAATCCCTGTGCCCCCCCGCAGCCTGATCACGGGCATAGTGTACCTCTCTGCCCGATCGGGCTGCAAGGTATTCCCCTCCCACCAGCCTGATCGTGGGCAGCAATGTGCCCCCCTCCTCCCCGAACGTATCCCTGGTGGTCCAGTGGACAGGAAATGCCAGATCGCCAGGCGGTATGTGTCAAAACCCACCCCTCTCGTACATATCCCTGGTGGTCCAGTGGACCAGAATGCCCGATCGTGGGCAGTATGTGTAATAAACCCACCCCTCCTGTACATATCCCTGGTGGTCCAGTGGACCGAAATGCCCGATCGCAGGCGGTATGTGTAATAAAACCCACCCGCCTCCCGACATATCCTTGCAGTCCAGTGGACCAAATGCCCGATCGCAGGTGGTATGTGTAATAAAACCACCCCCAAACATAGCCCTGGTGGCTAGTGTCCCCACCCACCCACCACGAGCCCCACCACCCGCTCCCCGGCGGTGGGCGGCAGCATCCCACCGCCTGCCGCCCGCGCCCGCCGACTGACTGCCGGTAGGGCTGCACGCCATTGGTGCAGAGCAAGAGCCAATGGGCATGCATACTGCATATGACAGTCCAGATTTGTGAATGAACCAAGGCGCATGTTCGGGTTATTGCACATACTGCCCCGGCGATCGGGCATTTCGGTCCACTGGACCACACCAGGGATATGTTCAGGGGTGGGTTTTATTACACATACCACCAGCGATCGGGCATTTGGTCCACTGGACCACCAGGGATATGTCACGGGGAGGAGGGAGCCACTTACTGCCCCACGATCAGGCTGGTGGGAGGGGTACACTATACCAGCGATCGGGCTGCGGGGAATTATCGGTCACGACGGCTGCTGCCTGGCAGGTGCCAGGCGCAAAGTCCTCGGGATCGGGCGCACCTACATGCTAATGGCATGCAAATGGGAGATAATCACATGCAATGGTCCCCATGCACCTTGCATGAATTATAGCCCCATTTGCATGTCACCTTTTGAATATCGTGGATTTTGCGCGATGGCGCAATGGTACTTGCACCACCGCAGTTGAATGCTCCACTCTGTCAATCTCAGGTGGCGCAAGTTCCACTTGTGCCATGCACAGTGGCTGTGGCTGGGGGTGATATTCAAGGGAGTTGCTCAATAGCACAACTCTTTGAATACACGCCAGACACACCCTTCGCGCAACTATTTTGTGCAGCTCAAGGGCTTGCGCCTATGAATGGCGCAGTTTGAATATCCCACCCAATGTTTCTAATCTGTTTATATGTGTACAGAAAGTGTGATGATTGTGGAAACAGCATTTAATTAATTTGTTTTATTTTTTTATTCAAGGTAGTTTTATCTCTAGGTCCCAGTTGAAGTTTTTTTACAGTGTAAAGGTAGCATCTATGTTTTTGATGGAAGATCAGTTCTGGTTGTAGAGGACTAACTGAAATACCGGTGTTCCAAATGCCCATTGATCAAGGCTCTGGGCACTTCACTGTTGGACAAAACTATGTTTTTACCATGTATAAAACATATTTTATACATGGGCAAGAGCCAATCAGATTATTGGATTCCCCCTGCCATTTTATAATTGGAAGTAAAGATTACAAAGATCAAAATGTAATGCATGTGGTCTGTAGTTTTACTTTCCTTTAATTCTGCTTCTGAGTACTAGTTTCAAATATAAGTGTCTAATGAATTATTTATCAATCTGTTCTATTATCATCAATCCAGTATCTCAAGTGGAAGTTTCACAGTTGTGCCCTGGACTGTGAAACATCTACACCCCTATCAGGGAGGTTGCACTATGCTGGTCAGCTGGCAGGCTGGTGGCATAAGAGGTCCATGACATGGTCCATGCCAGCACACTGCCCATTCCTAGTCCACTGCTCTGTTTCAGGGTCCAGGGCATGTCTGTCCTGATGCCATTAGTATACCCCTCACAATCCTGGTACTGTTCTGCACTGTAAGACTTTAAACAGATATTCTGGCACATAACTATCTCCACAGCTGAGTTATCATTTGCATCATCAGAGGGCTAGCTGCAGGGACCACAGTGGTCACACGGTGGTGGGAGATGCAGGATCAACCAGATCGAAACTAAAGCTACAAAACAGTAAGTAGCTTGCAAAATGACATTTAAATCTGTTTTGATGAATCTGAACCTCTACACCTCATAGTATTGCTGTGGGCTACAGGAGAATTCCCCTGCAAATATCAGACTGTGGTGGAAGTATATAAACAGGTGCTCTTCATGGCAGTGGATGACATCATGCTAAAGTGCTACTTTGTTTTCATCAAATCACTGGTGTTTCAAGACCACAGGATGTAAAATAATGCCCAAATGGAGGAAGTCTAAGGTGGATGCTGACAGTCTTGCCCTGCAGGAGAACTTGCACTCCACCAGGAGGTGATTAGGATCATGGGTTCATAGGAGTATATGAATAAAAGGAATATTTTCCCATCTGGCCTGTACACCATTTATTAATATTTGTATCCACAAAACCCTCCCTCCAACAAGAATATGTCTAATTTATTTTTAAAGCTCTGTCTCATTTTAGAAATATCTCTGCTTGCTTCTACCCCTGCCTTACATCGCCCACCCTTGCAGAGCGATGGAGTTCAGATCTCTGATCCATCCTCCATATCGACTGCCCTAAATACATTTTCACTAGCTGTGCACTCTGAAGATCCTCCTGGTGCTCAACCTGATATTCCTCTCCCCCTCATGTCTAATGACTTCCATTTCTCTCTAGTCTCCCTGCAAGAAGTCTACTGATCAACTATGTTCCTAAACCCTTCTAAGACCAGTCCTGATGGCCTCTACTTGAGACTTCTCAGAATTTCTGCCACTTCAATTGTATTCCCCCTAATGCACATACTCAATCTTTCTTTCTCCATTGTCACCATCCCCCTCGACCTGGAAACATGCCAAAGTCCTCCCCCTCCATAAGGGCAGTGACCTTACCTCCAATGGACATTACAGGTAGACTGTGGTGCTATCTGTGGGTAAACTGTTTTTTTTTTTGCTTTAATGTTGTACTCCTGCACCTTGATGTTACCTATTGTTATGGGTCTTGTAACCGTGACCCTTGTTTCTTATTACTGATGTGTTTTTTTGTCAAAGTTAATGTACCATTTTCCCATGTTGCATTTCACCAGTTCACATCTGGAAATGAGTCTCTGCTCATTGGTGCTTTTCCTGGTTATCAACTTTTAAATGAATAAATAAAAAATCTCCCTCCTCCCCTCTCTAGCAAAGATTCAAGAATACTATATCCTCACAAAAATCAATGACTTCTTCACTTCCACAAATATCCTCTATCCTGTCCATTTAGGGTTCAGACAATCTCATTCCACCACCAACTCCCCCCTTCCCTTAACTGATTCTATAGTCCCAGTCATGGATTAAGGTCATATTACCTCCACAATATTCATTGACTTCACGGAAGTATTTGGTTCTGTCTCTCACCCCCTCCTCACAAATAAACTCCATGCTGCTGGACTATCCACCCCTGTGGTTAAATGGTTTTACTCATATCTCACTGGTAGGCACTAGTCTGTGCAGGTCAGAAATATCCTCTCTCCTCCCCTCCCCTCCCCTCCCCATCCTTTCTGGAGTTCTCCAGTGTTCCATACTTGGATCTGTCCTTGTTCTTGCATTATTAATGACTTCCCTCTCTGCTCCACTGTCAACATACCTTGTATGCAGATAACACTGTCATCTACCTTTCTAGTCCCTCTGCTTCACATCCAATCTCCTCCAACATGACTTTCATGAGGTGAAAAATGGTTCCAAGACCATTGTCTCAAAACTAACACCAAAAAAAAAATATAGCCATGACCTTTGGCTCAAAGCAAAAACTAATTAGGCTGCCATCCCCTCCAGTGATCACTTCTCTGGCTGACACCTCCTTTGACATGGTCCCTACCTATAAATATCTTGGGGTTTGGCTCGACCCATCCCTTGATTACTTATCTCACCCAGATGCCCTGAACTCAAAACTTCACCCTAAATTGGGAATGCTTTTCAGGCACAAGGATTGTTTCCCCCTCCCAGTCTGTTTTGACTTAATAACCAAATGGATCTTCCCAGTTATCGACTATGCCAACATCAACTATTGGTCTATGCCAGCCACTTGTCACTTTGCCTCCAACTCCTCTTTCTCAGCACACTACTGTGATCTGTATTCCACCTTCTCCTTCCCCTCTCTTCCACAGAGATGCTTAGCTCACTGTCTTACCTTCATCTGTAACTATAGGTTTGAATCCCTCCCATCTTATCTCTCCTCTCTTCTTTCTTTGGCCACCCACACTTCTGTCCTTTCCGTTCCTTCACCCTCCCCTGAGCCCACACTTTGGCTGGTCAACACACTTTCTGTCTTTCCCTTCCTTCCTTTTGGAACAAACTCCCTACCTCCATTCATCTTACCCCTTTGTTTCCAGTGCTAAAGCATCTGCTTAGACCATCTCCAGAAACCTCCTGTAATTGCCCCTAAGCCTCCATCTGTTAAGTTGTTGTCCCCTGATGCCTCCCTTCCTGTTGCAATTATTACCTTTTATTTTGTATTTAGTTGAAATCTGCCTAACAATTGCATCTTGCACCTATGTTATGTAACTTTGATTTATTTCAATGTATGATAATGTTCATTTTATTTTAGCACTCTGTATTTTGTATTTTATGTATATTTGTTACCCTGTGTATAATTTATTCCGAAGCCCTGGGTCACACCTGGAAATGAGCCTCAGCTGGATCTACAACTGGTCATTGACAAAATTTATGCCAAACCGACCAGGCAGTGAAACCAAGCTCTGCCCCCCACATCCCCACAATAAATATAATCAACTCTGAGTCAGAGCTGATTGGGGAGGTGCAAGACCCCTGAAAGACAATGCCGGGTTCCAGTACCAACACTACAGTGATGTGGCACTGTAGCCGCTGTAGTGTCAGTCTACATCGATGTTTCACTGCCAAGTGGATATGCTGCCTCAGCTCAGTGTGCCTTTCCAGTAACCAATCTTTAAATAAATAAATAAATTAGACAAATAAAAACTTGCTAGGCTGTCACTCATTACTATTATTTCAGTTAATTTATTCACAAATTGCACTACTCCTAGAGTAAACCACTGCCCTCTCCTAACTGATTTATAATGCTTAACCTTTAACTATAGTTTTGCCCTCTAGTATCTCTTTTCAAGTTCTCTGAATTCTAAATGTAGACAGTTCATTATATCCTTATCTGAAATCACCTTATATACTGATATTAAGTCTCTAAGTCTTCTCATACCTAAACTATACAGTCCTAGTTCATTTAGTCTTGATTTGTACTGTAGATTTTCCATGCCTTTTATTTTTTACATAGAAACATAGAATTTGGCGACAGATAAGGACCGCTTGGCCCACCTAGTCTGCCCATTTTCCTACCTAACAGATAAGCTGCAAATCCCAGTTAACCAACAGCTTACTTCCTCGTACCCCCCACTAGGACTGCCTTATGCCTGTCCCATGCATTCTTGAAGTCCCCCACTGTTCTTAACTCCACAACCTCCTCAGGGAGGCTGTTCCATGCATCCACAACCCTCTCAGTGAAAAAATACTTCCTCACAACACCTCTGAGCCGTCCCCCCTCTATCTTCAAATTGTGCCCCCTTGTTCTTGCACATCTCTATTTCTGGAAGATGCTACCCTCTTGGACTTTGTTAATTCCCTTGAGGTACTTGAAAGTTTCTATCATGTCCCCTCTCTCCCTCCTTTCCTCTAGGGTATACATATTAAGCTCCTTTAGTCTTTCTTCGTATATCTTCTGGTGCAGACTCTGCACCATTTGATTCTCCCTCCTGTACACGCTTCCACTCTGTCTATGTCCTTGTGAATGGGGTCTCCAGAACTGCACACAGTACCCAGATGGGGTCTCACCAACTGTCTGTACAGAGGGATAAAACTTCCTGTTTTCTACTATTGATGCCTCTTCCTATGCATCCCAGTATCCCCCTGCCTTCTTACTGCCTTCTCACATTGCTTGCCCACCTTTGGGTCATCGGATATAATTACCCCAGGTCCCTTTCTATTTTACTGTTGTCAATATCTCACCCCCATTGTGTACACTTCCCTGGTTTTTGTTTCCCATGTGCATTACCTTGCACTCTTTGCATTGAATCTGAGCTGCCATACATTTGACCATTCCTCCAACCTTGCCAAGTCCCTTCTCATCCTTTCCACTCCATCTTGTGTATCAACCCTGTTGCAGATCTTTGTGTCATCTGCAAAGAGACATACTTTTCCTTCCAGTTCCTCTGCAATGTCACTTATAAAGACATTAAAAGGACCAGTCCCTGAACTGAACCCACCATTCCCACTAGTAACCTCCTTTCTTCTGTATTTCCATTTACTACTACCCTTACGTCCTGTTGTCTAGCCAATTTTTATCCAGGCTACCACCTTGGACCCTCCAAGGCTGGCTATCTTGTGAATTAATCTTTTGTGTGGGACTGTATCAAATGCCTTGCTAAAATCTAGGTAGACCATGTCCACAGCCCCTCCCTGGTCTACTACTTTGGTCACCCAGTCAAAGAAATCTATTAGATTCGTCTGACATGACCTTCCCATCATAAATCCATGCTGCCTTGGGTCCTGTGCCCCACTGGCCTCTAGGTACTCAACAATTCTTTCCTTCAGAAATGATTCCATCATTTTCCCTACCACTGAGGTCAAACTAACTGGTCTGTAGTTTCCTGCCTCTGTCCTGCTCCCACTTTTGTGAAGAGGAATCACATCTGCCCTCCTCCAGTCCTTGGGTACCACCCCATCCTCCCATGATTTGTTAAAGAGAGTAGTCAGCGGTGTCACTAGTTCAACCCTTAATTCTTTTAGAATTCTTGGGTGAATCCCATCAGGCCCCATTGCTTTGTCCACCTTCAATTTTATCGGTTCTTTCAGAACCCTTTCTTCTGTAAATGGACTGGTATCAACTCCCGTCTTCGGAGTGTTTCTCTTGTTTGGTTTAGGTAACTCCCCCTCCTCTTCCTTTGTGAATACTGAGCAGAAATATTCGTTCAGTATCCCTGCTTTTTCACTGTCACCCTCTACCCACATTCCCTCCCCTTTATTAGGCTTCAGTATCCCTCCTTTGGTCTTTCTTCACTCCCTAATGTACCTATAAAATGTCTTATCCCCCTTCTTAACAGAATTGGCTATCCTTTCCTCGGTTTGGGCCTTTGCTATTCTGACTGCCTTCCCAGCCTCTTTCTGCTTTAACTGATAAAGTTCTCTGTCCTGCCCCTTCTGTGTTTCCTTATATTTCCTGAATGCTGTCCTTTTTCCTTAACTTTCCCACCACCTCTTTTGAGAACCATAGTGTTTCCCTTCATTGTGTTTTATTGATTTACTTTACACAAAGGCTTGTTGCCTCTGTGATGGCTGTTTTGATCACTCCCATTGTTCCTCCCCTCCTTCTTGCCTGTTTGCTAGTGCTTTTCTGAGGCACTCTCTCATTTTCCCAAAATCGGCGCTCCTAAAGTCCAGTACTCTTGCTTTTGTATGGCTTGATTGTATGGCTGTGTTTTTCGTGAACCACACTGTTTGGTGGTCGCTTGTTCCCAGATGGCTACCCACTTCTAAATCTGAGATTCTTTCTCCATCCCCATTTGAGAGTACCAGGTCTAAGATTGCTCCCTCCTGAGTGGGTTCCAATACTAGCTGTCTGAGGCATGCCCCTGTAGGGCATCAAGAATGACCCTGCTCTTGGATGTGCCTGCAGCAAAGGTGCTCCAGTTAACATCTGGCATATTCAGGTCCCCCATCAACAATATCTCCCCTTTTTCTGCCATTCTAAGAAGCCTTCTATCATTTCCTTGTCCATTCCCTCCCCTGAGATGGGGGTCTGTATACAACCCCCATACGGATTGTGGTGCCATTTCCTGTCTCCAGGGTGACCCAAAGTGCCTCATCTGCTCCTGTTTACTCTTTAGTTCTGTTGCTTTGATCCCTTCCCTTTACATGAGAGCTACCCCTCCTCCTCTTTTGTCATGCTTCTCTGTATATGTTCAATTTCAATGATAGCACTAGAATTTTGCAGTGACCAAAAGAAGCTGCAGTATTCCAAGTGGGGTTGTACTAAGCTTCTGTAAATTGGCAGTATCAGTTCTCTATCTCTACTAGTAATATTCCTTTCAACACACACCACCATTTTATTATGCCCAGATATTATATTTGCACATTGCTTATTATATTTTAAACTATCTGTTACATAAATACTCATCTCTTTTTCACAGTCACTTTCTCTCAACCATGTTCTTTGGACCTGGATCCCAACCAGTTGCTCAAGGCTGGCTGGGTGGCATTCAACCCACTATTGGCAGGCATTGTTAGTGTTTCTCTGTGGTTGGGATTTTTACCAGCACCACTGAAAGTGGTGATGAAGACCCTGATTCATATGGCATCTTTAGATCCTGCCAGTGTTGCAATTATCAACCTGTCTCCAACCTTCCTATTTTGACTAAGGTTGTTGAGATAGTGGTTCCTTCCCAGTTAGTACAGTAGCTCACCTGAAGACAAATTACTCTCTGAGACATTTTAATCTTGATTCCAGAGCCCTCACACTATGGAAACGGCCCTGATCAGGGCATGCAATAATCTTTCCCTGGCACGGGATTGAAGCATGGTCTTTGTTGGGATCCTCTTCAAACTATGATATCATCTGCTTTTGTCACTGTGGACAATGCAGGTCTGTTTTCCAGACTAGGGAGGCTTGGAGCTATATCAGGAACTGTTTTACTATGGTTTTAATCCTTTCTACATGGAAGATAGCAGTCAGTGGTGCTTGGCTGTTGCTCGTCACATCCAGCTGTTCCCACAGGGTCCTGTCTAGATTAGAGATGCAGCAAAATTAAATTCTACCTGCAAAGTGAATGTGAAGTCGCCACTTCATGTTATCATAATGCTATGTGAATTGGCCATTGAAAAGTGCTCACTTCACTTTTTAATTATGACTTTGCATTGTTATTCCACCTTAACATGAAGTAAGGCAGAATTACATCAATATAAGCACTTTAGGCAGCCCCCCCCCACGTCACATAGCTTACAGTACTGTAAGTCACATGCTTTAGCCAGGCAGAAAGGAAGTGAGTCACACAAGCAGATACCTTCACTTTCTCCTTTGCAGAGGTAGAGAGATGAAGAATTTTGTGTGGGAGAGGAGAGTTCATTATTATTTTCTTTCTTGAGCAAATTGCAAAAACCCAAAAGCTTTTTTAAAAGCTAATTCTTTAGTTTTTTTGTACTGTTTTGTCAGTTCTTTTTAGTGACTGATTTCTTTGTTTTATAAGTTTTGTTTTGTGTGTGTATGTGTGTGTGTATGACTGTGTGTGTGTGCCTGTGTGTGAATGTGTGTGAAGTCACTCATTGCATCAGAGAGGGAAGGACTGATTTTTTGTGTGATGGACCAGGGACAGTATATGGCCCATGGTGGAGGGGAGTTCACACCCTGGGTGTCATAGCTACATGGTGTTGGACTGCTCCTGACTCTTCAGTCCTTCATCCCCCCTCTGGAAGCAGCAGCACCACCAATTCCACCACCACATCCACCAAGTCTGCCACCACCAGTAACCGCTGCAGAAGCTCCAGCAGCACCACCTCCATAGCAACAGACAGAGCCCCAGGTGTGTAACAGTGCTGCCAGCACTACATCTTCCCCTCCTATGCCTGGTCCCCCCAGCAGTTCCCCAGTTGGCAGTTTTTCAGCTGTGTCGGGGGGCACAGCAGACTTATGGTGTGTCTGCTTTGTGGTGTACAGGTGCACTGTGGCTCCCGGGGACACATCTGGAGACTGGGGCCAGTGCACACATATGCTGAACCACCACAAGATGGGGTGGCAGGCTGCCACTGAATGGGCCAGGCCTCCACCTGCTGGCCCTACTGTGGCAGTGGCAGAGGGTGCTGCAGTTGTGCATTGCTACAGCAGGAGGAGGGCCACAGCATCAGCTGCTCCACCACTACCTGCACCACTGTCACCAGTGCCACCCTCATGACCACCACTACCTGGTTCCCCCAGACCAGTGGACCCCACAATGCCTGCAACTCAGGCAGACATAGCACTTTTGTGGGCTGTAGTGGAGGAAAATAACAAGAGGGTGGATGCTGTCCAGCAGCAGGTGGAGTAGATCAAGCAACACCAGCTACAAACTGTGTTGATGCTCCATCTGCTGCTGGAACATCAGGGGATCCCTACTAGCTTTTTTTCAGCACCCCCCCAACTGCTACAGTGTTTTGTGTCTTGTTTATGTTTAATAACAGACAGAGGGAAGGCCACAATATTAGTTTAAAGGGAAGCAGTCAGAAGCCTTTTAAGTATGTTGCAGCATTTTTCTCATGCCGCAACATACTTTATTTTAATAAAGAAAGGTCAGTGACCTGGAAGTATGGTAGATGCTAAGGGGGCTCCATTATGTGTAAAGGTGCAATGGTGATGTACCATGCACTTCAATATGAAAATATTGAAGCATATGGTGAGTCTCCACCACACCTTTCCTTTACACATAATGGGGTCACCATAGTGTCCGCCATACTTCCGGGTCACTGACTTTTCTCTAATAAAATAAAGTTTGTTGTGGCATGAGAAAAATGCAGCAAAATCCATGATGGTTCTCAAAAGAAGTGATGGTGAAGGTTAGGGAGAAAAGATAGCATTTAGAAACTATAGGAAACACAGAAGGAACAGGACAGAGAACTGTACCAGTTAAGGCAGAAGGAAGCAGGAGGGTAGTCAGAATAGCAAAGGCCCAAACTGAGGAAAGATAGCCAACTCAGTTAAGAAGGGGATAAAACCTTTATAGGTATATCAGGGAGTGTAGAAAGAAAAGGGAGGATAGTGAGGCTGAACAGAATGGATGGTGGTGGCCAGAGAGGGACAGTGAAAAACAGGGATACTGAATGAATACTTCTGTTCAGTATTCACAAAAGAGGAGGTAGGGAGGTGCCTAATCCAATTAACAGAAGCACTCTGGATATGGGGGGGTAGATCCCAGTCCTTTCACAGAAGAATGGGTTCTGAACAAGCTCCTAAAACTGAAGGTGGACAAAGCAATGGGGCCAGATGGAATTCAACCCAGAATTCTAAAAGAATTAAACACAGAACTAGTGATACCATTGACTACCCTTTTTAACAAATCATGGGAGGATGGTGTGGTTCCTGAGGACTGGAGGAAGGCATATGTGATTCCCCTTCACAAAAGTGGGACCAAGACAGAGGCAGGAAACTACAGACCTATCAGTTTGACCTCTGTGGTAGGGAAAGTGATGGAATCACTTCTGAAGGAAAGAATTGTTGAGTACCCTAGAGGCAAGTGGGGCACAGGATTAAGGCAGCATGGATTCACAGCTGGAAGGTCATGTCAGATGAATCTAATTGATTTTTGACTGGGTGACAAAGTAGTAGACCAGGGAGGGGCTGTGGACATGGCCTACCTAGACTTTAGCAAGGTGATTTGACACAGTCCCACACAAAGATTAATAGTCAAATTAACCAGCCTTGGAGTGGGTCCCACAGTGGTAGCCTGGGTAAAACATTGGCTGGACAACAGGACACAGAAAGTAATTGTAAATGGAGTCCACTCTGAATAAAGAGGGGTTACTAGTGGGGTACTGCAGGGTTCAGTACTGGGTCCAGTCCTTTTTAATGTCTTTATAAGTGACATTGCAGAGGGACTGGAAGGAAAAGTATTCCTCTTTGCAGATGACACAAAGATCTGCAACAGGGTTGATACACAAGGAGGCATGGAAAGGATGAGGAGGGACTTGACAAGGCTGGAGTAATGGTCAGAAATATGGCAGCTTGGATTTAATGCAAAGAAGTATAAAATAATGTGCATGGGAAACAGAAACCCTGGGGAAGATTACACAATGGGGTGGAGGTAGTAACAACAACAAAAATGGAAAGGGACCTGGGGGTAACCATATCAGATAACCATAAGGTTGGCAAGCAATGTGAGAAGGTGGTAGGGAGGGCTGAGGGGATACTGGGATGTATAGGGAGAGGCATCACCAGCAGAAAACAGGAAGTTGCTATGCCCCTCTACAGTCAGTTGGTGAGACACCATCTAGAGTACTGTGTCCAGTTCTGGAGACCCCATCTCTGCAAGGACATAAACAGGAAGGAGCGAGTCCAGAGGAGGCAACTAAAATAGTGGAGGGTCTGCAAGAGAAGCCATATTGAGGAGAAGACTAAAGGAGCTTAATATGTATACCCTTGGGGAAAGGGGGACATGATAGAAACGTTTAAGTACCTCAGTGGAATCAACAAAGTCCAAGAGGGTAGCATCTTTCAGAAAAAAAGATGTGCAAGAACAAGGGGACACAATTTGAAGATAGAGGGGGGACGGCTCAGGGGCAATGTGAAGAAGTATTTTTTCACAGAGAGGGTGGTGGATGCATGGAACAGCCTTCCTGAGGAGGTTGTGGGGTCTAAAACTATGGGAGAATTGAAGAATGCATGGAATAGACATAAGGCAATTTTTGTGGGGGTTAGGAAGAAATAGGCTGTTGGTTAAATAGGATCTGCAGCTTATCCTCTAGGTAGGGAAATGGGCAGACTAGGTGGGCCAAGTGGTCCTTATCTGCCATCAAAGTCTATGTTTCTATGTAACATACTTAAAAAGCTTAACTGAAGGGTAAGCCTTGCAGGGGGCAGGACCTCCTGTTGCTGATTGCTTCCCTTTAAATATATACATACAAATACAGACATACATGCTCCTTATTTCCCTGTTATTATAATCCAGTGTCTCAGTAATGTTTACTTTCTGTTGTGGAGTGACTGTGGAAAAGCTGGTGTGAGCAGTGCAAGTATGAAGTGTTAAATTGCATGTGTGCAGTCAGTTTTGTTTAGTGTGTGTGTATATGTGTGTGTGTGTGTGTGTGTCATCAGACATTGTGCAGCTTCTTGCAAACATATATTGTTGACTTGTTGCAGTGTTTATGATATAAAGAATAGCGATAACAATAACGTATATGTTATTGTCACCATCATCATCAGCGGACTAAGGATACAATATTTTTCAGAGGTGTCTGGCCAGAGTGCATCTTAGTCACATACTGCACACATGACTTTTAGGAGAGCGTATGTGTTTTGTGCTATAATCTCCGCAAAGTCATGTGTGCACTGTGAGTGACTGAGGTGCACAGTGACCCGATACCTCTGAAAAAATATCATATCCTTACTCTGCTGGTGCTGATGGTACAAATGAAATATACATCATATATTCTTTCTTATCTTTATTTTTGACCTACTGCAACAAGTCACACCATATATATTTTTGCACGAAGCTCGGCAATGTCTGCACACACAGGAATGAACACTGACAGCACACATGCAGTTTAGCACAACATACTTGCACTGCTCAGTCATGCTTTTTGCAAAACACTTCAAATCATGAGTCCCTACACAAAGTAAACATTACTGAGGCTCCAGAAATATTTTTTTTGAAACAGACATTAAAGCAGCAGTGCAACAATCTGGTAAAAATTTTGACTTATACTTTTTATGCTATTTTACATTGTCACTTTACTTACCTCCTTACTTGTATGATATCATTCTTTCCAGTATTTGAGTCTGCTTTAGTATTTTTTTTATGTCTGAAATAATAAAAGGAGAACTCCTTTTAATACAGTGCAGAACAGGTATTTGTCAGTATTTTACAATGTTTATCTCCATCAGTTGTTATATATTACTTCTGTTGTAAAATTAACAATTATGCAGCAGGCGGTGTTTTTTGACCTCACAGAACACTATTTATTCAAAAACAACTGCAAATAGTAATGAAAACCTGGTCAGAGCCATATTAAAAGGTATGATCCTTTTTTTAGACATGAGAGAAAGTATTAAAGCAGACACAAATTGTGAAAATAAGAGTATCATACAAGTCAGGAGGTAACTAGTGGCTGGCAATGTAAAATAGCATAAAAGTATAGGTCAAAATTTTCACATTGTTGCACTGCTGTTTTAATTTATAATTCTAGTATGACATTATGTGCTCACAGTCACAACACACAAAATGCAACTGTCTTGTGTCCAGAAAATCCAGTACTGAGGAAGTAAAATGGGAGGGTCTAGTATGATCTCCTGACATCGCTCTTCCCAACTAAAAATATCCTGTATTTTACATCCCATTTCAAATCTTCCCGCTGTTTATTTTTTGCTGACGCTGATTCTCCTGACAAAGTAGCAAACAGTGAACACAGCAGCACTCCAAAACTAAGCAAATGATAACAATGCCTTAAAGCAACAGATTGAAACAGTGCACATACTGGCAAACTCATTAGGTGCAGGAACTAACATTTGCACTCCCGCTGAGATTAATTAAATTAAGTTGCAGCTGGCAGTAGGAAGAAATGGTGGAATGCAGATTTCTATAAATTATAGACCCTTAGACTAGTACCCCTCACAACACAGTCCATTCCTTTGGAGTGTTGGTTGTCTTTTCAGCTACCCGTACCTGTGCAGCGGCTCCTTCAATGGTGCAAGCTCCATCAGTAAGTGGAGCAGAGTGAGGGTGGGTTCCAACTTGAAGCCTGTGCAGTGGCTCTTTCAATGGTGTAAGCTCCATTGGTAAGTGGAGCAGAGTGGGGGTTGGTTCCAACTTGGAGCCTATGCAGCGGCTCCTTTGATGGTGTGAGCTCTGTCGGTTAGACCAGTAGAGAAAGTTAAAACTATTCTGTGGGCATATCAGCATATACATAGCATGCTGCTATAAATAGATACCACAAGATGGTAACCAGCTTTAAAAAACAGTGGTGCAGAGTGTGGGTGGGTTCCAACTCAGAGCCTGTGCTATGGCTCCTTCAATGGTGTGAGCTTCATTGGTTAGAACAGTAGAGAAAGTTAAATCTGTTCTGTGGGCATATCAGCATAAACATAGACATCTACTCAGGGACTGGAAGCTGACTAGATTACCAGGGAGCTTGACAACAATTAACGCATGATGGCATGATTACTGTCAGTTTGTTTTTTGCCAGGAATTTAATCATGTCAGCAAGTAGGTGTCAGTGAAATTAATGGTGGGAAGTTTAGACTCGGGCAATGGTACTGATCCCAAATGGGAGTGTTACACCACATGCAAAGTACCCCAGAATGTACTGAGCAGTCACTCATGTGTGCAGTGGTCACATAGAGTCCCCAGAAATTTTCTGTATCCCAAAATACATCTCTCTTTTGTCCAGAAAATTTCTAAGTGCTGAGAAAGTGAAATGGGAGCATTACACTACATGAAAACTCCCCCAGAATGTATTGTGGAGTCACTCATGTGCGCAGTGATCACACAGAGTCACCAGAATATTTCTGCATCCCCAAAATGCATCTGTCTTGTGTCTAGAAAATTTCTAAGTGCTGAGGAAGTCAAGTGGGAGCATTACATCACATGCAAAGTCCCCCATAATGTATTGTGTAGTCACTCATGCATGCAGTGGTCACACAGAGTCCCCAGAATTATTCTGCATTCTCAAAATGCATCTTTCTTGTGTCCAGAAAATTCCCAAGTGCTAAGGAAGTGAATTGGGAGTGTTACACCACATGCAAAGTCCCTGAGAATGTATTGCGCAGTCAGTCATGCGTGCAGTGGTCACACAGAGTCACCAGAATTTTTCTGCATTCCCAAAATGCATCTGGCTTGTGCCCAGAAAATTCCCAAGTGTTGAGGAAGTGAAATGGGAGCATTATACCACATGCAAAGTCTCCCAGAATGTATTGCACAGTCAGTCATGTACAGTGGTCACACAGTCACCAGAATTTTTCTGCATCCCCAAAATGCATCTGTTTTGTGTCCAGAAAATTTTCAAGTGTTGAGGAAGTGAAATGGGAGCATTACACCACATGCAAAGTCCCCAAGAATGTATTGTGCAGTTACTCATGCATGCACTGGTCACACAGACTCATCAGAATTTTTCTGCATCCCCAAAATGCAACTGTCTTGTGTCCAGAAAGTTTACATACTCTGTGATGATGATGTCATGATGCACAGTGTCTTGTCAAACCATGTGAAGGAGGGATAACAAGCCATGAATTCATTCAGTGTTCCATCAAAAATGATGACTGTAAGAGAACTGTTGCTGGTCCAAAGTGTGCTGCGATTCCCGCTAATGCGATGTGATCACCTCAACCAGATTGGAAGGGTGCCCTTTGTGTGAACACTAATAGTAGCCTTGGTGAGTTGAGATATATATATATATATATATATATATATGTATTTTCTATGTGGGAGGTTGACACATATAGACATGTACTCACATATACTCATTGTATTGTTTTATATCACGGGTCACATACTGTTGCTGTTGGTGTGCACATTCCAGTGATTGAGAAATGTTGGCATTGAAGTTAGAAATGGAATACTCTCAAGACAATGAAGGTAAGCATTTTTTTTTGGGGGGGGAGCATATTTGCAAGTAGTCTCATTAATGGTTTATGATTTGGTTCCTTCTTCACAGATTTCATCTGCATTCTTCTCCAGTCTGGTAATGATGGTCATGGTTATCAATTGAAATGACTTCTGCATGATGCATGTCTGCCACAGCCTGGGGGGGGGGCTGATGTTGAAGAAGTTCTTTGGATAAGGCAACTATGACAAAACAAAGCATCAGGAAGTTTCCTAAAAAGAAATGAAGGACTTATTACATTACTTGATTTCAGCATTAAGACATTATGTTTAAGCCGTGGTTGTTCCATGGTATCTGGATTAACACAGATAGCAAGCTGTCCCACTGCAATCATTAGATCACAACTTAATTTAGTACCAGGGTGTGTAACAAATACACTGTGTCAGTGTCCCTGCATCCCAACTCAAGTTACATTTCAAAACCACATCTTGTAAAGTAAAACCGGTGTCCAACTTTTTCAACACTGTCATGGCTGCACAGCTGCAAATTTGGAATACAGTGCATGATATATTTCAGAAATATTTTTTTGTGATGTACATGTCACCTAGTTTATGAATCCTCAGTCGGATTTGTTGCACTCTTATGAAAAAAATGGAACAGATGAAACAAAATTGATATACTTACCAGTGTGGATTGGAAATGTATATTCCATTTGTTCCTGTAGACAGTAGTGCTGCTGTACAATTGATACAGACCTTCAGTGAAGGAGAGTAGCTTGTTGTTAAGCTGTAAAAAAAAAAATAAGTTGACCATATGTGTTTGACCATTGCAGCTCAGAAAAGCAGCAGAAAACAAAACACAGCAAAAGGAAGTTGAATAGCACAAAAAAAACATTAGTACACATACTCACTTTATAGTTTTAATAGTAAGAAGCCTTGTGCCTGGGGCTGATGGATGTGGTCTCCTGTTCGACTCTGTCTGCCTTGGCATGGTCAATGTAATGAAAAAATATTATCACAATGACACTGGTGGTGGGTGCTGGTGGTCATAGCTGTGGCACATGATGACATTCCCTCTCACATCTTCCTGCATCTTGTGGTGGTGGTAGTGGAGAACAGCGGTCTTATGGTGGTGGAAGTCCAGGGGAACACACGGTCACATTCGCTATGGTGGCAGTGGAGAACAGTGGCCTTATGATGGTGGTAGTCTGGGGGGGCACACGGTTACATTCCCTGTGGTGGCAGTGGAGAACAACGGTCCTATGATGGTGGTAGTTTTAGGGCCAGGATATACTGTGCTCTGTGTTAGAAATGTGATGATGTGACATATGGAATTTGAATCAGTATGAGTGGGACAGTGATTTAACTCTATGAAAATGAGAACATGCATCATACAACAAATGTGACAGCCTTTTAACCACTTAAGTTAAAACCTGCCAACATTAACCTCATCAACATTCATCATCATCCTCAGAAAGAAAGCTGCCCTCACAGTTTTCTATGGCTGAATTCAGACCACAGGGAAATTTTTTCTCCATTGTGTCATCATCTACATCAGTGGTAGACGGTGTCATGTTGTCACTGCCACCAGGATGGTCCCTTTCTTCAACATCAGCAAAACCATGAGAATGCTGGGGTATGAATACTGAGGTTGCAGTCTGGGCTGGAATGTGCCTCTCATTCATTTGCAGAACAGAGGTTTTGTATGACGATCCTGAGAATTGCACCTGCTGAGCTGAATACCCTCTCGACACTCACACTGGAGGGTGGGCATCTCAGGTACTTCAGTGCCACAGTAGTCAGCTCTGGCCAGTCAATGACCTTTCCACTCCAGTATAAAAGGGGGTCATCAGTGATTGACAGATGCCTGTTTTCAGACACATATGACTCAACCATTCACTGTGCTGCTCTAAGTCCAGTGGCTGATGCATCATCTGCTTCTCTTGATTCATTTATGTCACAAATCCCCACTTGGGACAAAGCCTCCCAAAATGGGTTACCGTCAGCTGAGTTGATGACAGACCACCTGGAACTGCAGTCCTCTTCCCCTTACAGGATATGCTTGATACTACTCCTCCAGGTTCACCTTCAGCCTGATTACGCTGCTCAGGTTTCCTGACCTTGGCACGTGACTTGTGTGCCCTATGAACCAAGTGCACCTGTTGCCCTTCGACATTTTTTACCTGTTCAGGGCCTCCAGTACTGAGGCAATTCCATGTTTGTATCATGTGTCCAGCATTGTTGCTATTGCAAAGTTATCACTATGCTGAATGTTCAAGATGTGACAATTCTGGTTGAATACTGTCAGCATATGTTTTAGCAATACACTGCTAGTACTGTCTCCGGCAACATCATGGCTATGCTGTACATTCACCAATGTCTGCCTCAGCACCCGCAGCAGTGGAATTGATTGGCAAATGGAGACCAAATCACCACTCACTGTCTGTGTGGCATGTTCAGAAGGCTTCAAGATTCCTATTACAGAGTCCATGAGGTGCCACTGTTCAGTCATCATAGATATGGAGGCCCCAGAATTGTCACAGCTAGTGTGCATGACAAGATATTCTGAGATGGCTTTGTACTGCTCACACAACCTCTCTGCCATGTATAAAGTGGAGTTCCACCAGGTGACAACTTCCAGCTTCAAGTGGTGCTGCAGAAGGCTGTTACAGATCTACAACTGCCGAAGCTGGTCACGGGCCTTTGCAGAGCATGAAACGTGAGAAAAGATATGGTATGCAACTGACAGCATTTTCTTTATATCATGGTGCTGCAGAAACTCCTGCACTACAAGATTTAAACAGTGGGCCTTGCATGGAATCCGAAAAAAGCCACCATTCATGATTCATTTCACCACATTTGACCCATTGTCACTTGCTATGAACCCAGCTCTCAAGGACAGGGGGATTCAGTCAGTACCATGTCCAACATGTTTTCACCAGTGTGTGAACTGGTCACATGGGGCATAGTAATCATTGCATGCTGTTGAATTCTTGGAAGATTGCTACCATGACACTCCACCTTACTACACTGATTATTCACACTACCAACAGTACAAACAACCCCCTGCACCTGTGCCCAGTATGCAGTTATACACAAATATGAACTCCCTGCTGTTTTGCCACTTGTCCACATATCCATACTTAAATGGATGAATGGAGAGGAGGAATGTTGAAGGGCGTGTTTTAGTGAGTCGGACACAGCACAGTACAACTCGGGGACAGCACAGGTCGAAAAGTATGTCCTGGATGAGACTTTCCATTTTGGACAAGCACATGCAGCCAACCACAGGAACCCAGAATTCTCCACAAAGGAGAAGGGCAAAAGATCAATTGCCAGCATTTCAGCTACAACAGCATTAAATTCATGTGACACTGTATGATTTGGTGGGGACTTCAGCTTATACACAATAACACTATGTAACGTGGGCTGACTTAAACCTTTTACACGGGGTGTGATGACAAATGGTTCTGCTCTGCGAATGGCAGAGGGTGGAGTGTGGACGTGTGATGAAGACGGTTGCACAAGTGATGACAAACCCAGAAATACAGTTATTTTCCCAGATTTACTAACAGGGGTTGATGTACCACTTGCACTAGACATACTGCATTGACCACCACCACCACCACCAAAACTGGTACTCTCACCACCACTGGACAAGACTTCAGAATCATTCTGCTCTTTCACCACATCATGCCTGTAGTAATCCTCTGCTGTTATTTCATCACTACTGCAAGCATTTAATTTTCTTCTTGATGCTACAGCCATGGAAGGTGATAACATGCTTGTTATGGTTGATGACGAGGGTGAACACCCCACTGTGGTACAGGTATTAGCTGTCATCTTGTGCTGAGTCCACAGTGCCATGTGCCTATTCTTAAGATGTGCATGCTGTTCCCCTGTGCCCAGATGGCTCCCCTTTTTACTTCATCTCACACGCACCTGGAAAACCTGGCAGATTGCAGCTGGCTCATCATTTGCATCTTCCACAAAAAAATCTCAAACAACAGATTTTGATTCTCTAGTTTTAACATGTCCCCCCTGATGCTGCTTATTGGACTCCATTTTTTTAAGCCAAAAATGTGTGGGGGGGTGGTACATGATTTTTTAGGCAGGACACACTTGGACTGCAACTGACCACCATGACTACCTATCATTATTACTGGGTCATCATCATCAACTGAAACTGGTAAGTCACAACTTTTTATGGGGGGGAATGCAAACAGACACAGCCACAGCCACCGTGAGTTTCTTTTTCTCCAGTTCCCAACAGGGGTCACTGACATCATCATCATATTCATCAACATCATTAACATCTTTTGCTTGGATGCTGGCATATGGACTGTATGTTCAACCACATCAACATCATCATCATCATCATTATCAGCACCACCATCACCCCAAATGTTTTCACCACACTGTGAATCACTGCATGGCTTATGCATAACCTGAACCGCGGTGGAAGAAATGTCACTTTGTGTGCTATCGTTGACATGATGATCAGAATCCTCATGTTCAGTTAGTGGGATGTTATTGGGGAATATGACATCATCTACACTGTCACTCACTGCCACTGCTTCATACTCCACTATATTTCTGGATATAGTAAACTGGTCAGAACTGGAACTTGAGTCAGAAATACTCATGCCACCACCAGCAACTGCACTGACACCATCAGCTGGGACAACATCATCTCCTCCAACTATGAGTGAAGCTACTGATTGCACTGTAAAAAACATTGAAGGAGAAATACCTTTCCTTACATCAGCAATGCACTTCTGCGACTGTGTACTACTACCACACCCACAATCTTACCACTGGCAGCAGTGCCATGGCGAGAAACAGCTTTGTTTGCACATTTCTTTGTGGATATTTTGGGGGATCAACAGGAATATTCTAAACAAATTCAGATTTTGCAATGTTCACTCTGGGTGGGGGCTGGGGGGAGGTGACACTGGATGTGAAGCCAAAAAAAACAACTGTGGATTCAACAACAGATACAGACACAAAGTCACAACAAGTTCAACAACACCTTAACTAACCAGTGGTGTTCTCAAGTCACAAACAATCCAATCTGGAAAAGAATACCTTTTGCCGGTGGGGGGGGCACTGACTGTAGATTACTGCAGAGCAAAACCAAGAAAAGATACCACAATGGCAGTGCAAAATCATGCAGCTGCAGTGGACAGCAGGTTCACACTGCTGCACCTGCAATTACATTGTGGCACAATAAAAGGTGTATTATTTGATGTCAAGTCACACACTGCACACACACTCACATGTACACAGAATTTGTCTACAAGAAATACATACCAAATTTAAAACTTCAGTAACATACAATGTATTTTATACAACCTCAGTGCTGTACCAGGTCTCTCCAGACCACAACACACAATTAGCAAACAAAATGTCAACAATTACTGAAAATATTACTGTGTGTATAATAACAGTCATACAAGAAAAATATAACCAAAAAACAAAGAACTCCCTATTTCTCCAACTTCAATCTACCTACACCAGGTATGCCCCTTCCCCAAAGCACACTTCCACTGTCTCTCAGTACACAGACTGAATGTTGTATATTAACATTCAACATCTATACACAAACAATAAACGCTTGATGATATGCAGAGGAGGGTTTCCTACAATCAATAAACTAAAGTTTCAGCAAAACAAATGACCCCAAAAGACTTTTTTAGCAGCTTTTAGAAGGTTTGAATCACAGAAAGCTCTCAGAGCAGACTATCTCCTACAGCTTCCTACACACACTACCCCAAACCGAGACTGTGCAGAACAATCTAGAGCCTGTGTGACCTGAAATTCCATGACTTGCTGCAAAATTCACCTTTGGAGCCTTAAAACAAGGTGAAGTGAGGTGAAGTACATTGTTCTAAATGTACTTCACCTTAAGATTTGGTGGAGTAGTGGTTTGGGAAGGCAGAGTAATGTGAAGTCATTGTCTTCAATGGATTTTGCATTACCCATTATAATGCAAAGTACTCCACTTCACGTTATGAAGCACTTCGAGAATCCACCTTCACTCTGCGAACCACTCCATTGAGCGAATTGAGTCAATTTCACCCATCTCTAATCTAGATGTCTTTATTCACTTGTGGTGTACATGTGTCTGCTAGGGAAGACCATTAGGTGCTACAGCATGCAGTTTCATTGCTATACGTACAACAACCAGCTGTATGTGTCATTTGCTTCTGAAAGGGTGTTGATCATGCTAAAATGGAATAAGAAGTAGATACTGAGTGTTCATTGTAGCCTTAGCTTCCCTATCTTTGGGGGGGGTGACTATCGGTGGTAGGTGAGGGCCATAGTCTGGTTTAGTCTCCCTATCCTTGATGGGTATGACTACAATCGGCAGATGAGGGTCATGCCTTGTAGAGGATATTAAGAGACAGATGATATTTATTCTGCAGATGGATTCTGTGGTCAGGAGCTGTTTTTACCATCTGATGAACATAGCCAGGCTTAGCGCTCCCCTTTTTTTAATATATTTTATTTGCATATAAATAAGACAGACATATCCAGAATACTGCATTATATGTAACTCCATAGTACAAATATAGCCTTATATTAAATAGACTATACAGTACAAGTCACATTAAACTGTTCCTTCAACTCACTGGTTAAGCATTTTCCAATGAGTTATCTAATGTGTGCAGTGTTCAGTTCAGTGAATTGTTAAAAGATTCATGATAGTTTTTAACTTGCTTATATTCCATTTCAGTGTACTTTTAAGGGGTATCTCATGATAAGAGCAAATGAATTTAGGCAAAGCAATAATATTGAGCACAAAACAGCACTAGTGTTTTTGGTGAGTTGTGTTTAATAGCACATGGAGTATTCAGTGAAGTAGTGCAGTGTAAGCTGGCTGGAACTGAAGCCCACTGTTTAGTGCTTGAAACTCGTGGTGCTCTGTATTCTGGCAGTTAGAGTCACTGTGTGTCTGCTTTCTAACTGCAGCAGACCTGGGTTTGATGCCTGTGATTTGTAGTTTTTTTTGTTTGTTTATATATCTATCTATACCTATATCTATATCTATATCTATATCTATATCTATATCTATATCTATATCTATATCTATATCTATCTATCTATCTATCTATCTATCTATCTATCTATCTATCTATCTATCTATCTATATGTAGATATGTAATCTAGTCCCTCCTGAATGTGTCCCCTCCCCAAGTTGTGCTCCCTAGTGCTGTGTGAAATTTTCAAATCTCGGCAGAATGAAATTCCATGGAATAGTCAAAATTCTGCAGAAATTCTGCCCAATTCTGCCAGAAATGGAACGGCAGAATTCCACAGCATTCAATAGTTGTAGAATGATTTTCCACAGAAATATCATTGTTCTGCAGAATATTATTCCACAGTTCTTAATACATTCCATGGAAACTGTTGAGGAATAATTTTCCGTGGAAAAAATACTATTCTGCAGAATATTATTCAGCTGATCACAGTAGGTGGAATTCCACAGGTGAAAAAGTGAAATTCCAGCATAAATTTTGCCCACAGAATGGTCATTCCATGCTAATTACGCTGGCAGAATTCCACATTCCGCATAGCACTAGTTCCCTCCAGATATGATTATATATAGTAAGGGGGTTGTATATGTGGTGATTTTCCTGTTATTGCTCCCACTTCTCACCCCTCATCTATGCCCCCCTAAATCTGTTCCCACATATTTGATCCTACCCTCCAAGTTCCATCCTGCTTGTAGAGCTTGAGACCCTGTCAGTGAATTGGGTCAGTGTTTCTGACTTTGTGATTCACGCTGTTGTGCTGGTCACTGTTTTCCCTTTGCTGTTTTGTCACACATTGTTTTGCCAGCACTGTTTTCATATGGAACACTTTTAAGGTCGCTGCTTAAGAGTTTCATTTTGATTACACAGGTACATTCTGTGCTGTATACAGTACAGTGCAGTACACAGGGTAAATGGTTCCACTTTAATGAGCAAGGTACTGTACTGTAGACTGTTAGCCTGTAATCCTGAATTTTCATGTGTGTGTCAGTTATTAGTGGAGCTTGTGTGGTTACAGCCGAGTACAGGAGGGGTTGTGAACTGTGTCTGCCCCTACTCTGTGAGAGAAAAGACAGTACTGACTTGTTTTATGTTTTTGTTTCCTACATAAAACAGTCATGTAACTGCAGAGACAAAGGAGAGTCATGTTGAGAGGACATGGCTTGAGTGATTTGACATGAGACAGAGGTAGCAGAGACTGGGAAGTGAACCCAGATAGGCAGAATTCTGTTGAAACCACTCCAGAGCTGGGCTGTCAGAGAGTAGGAATGCAGAGTTTTTGGCATCAGACTGGTGGTAACAGTGGAGGCAACTTGTTCATGAACAAGTTTGACTTACATTAATTAAGAAGTGCTTCAGTTAATATAAACTTTACTGAGCTCTGCAAAGTTAATCCTGGTTGGAAAAGATCACTGTAACGTTTAATTTACTGTTTGAAAATTTAAGCTATGACTCCAGGCATGCACATTGCCACTAAAGCGTATGTCCAAAGTCATGTCCAGAATTTTCAAATGGCATATTTAACATATTGCAATGCTCTTTTTCATTCAGGCTTGACTCTGCAGAGTTCATTAAACTCTACATTAACACCAACACTATTGCATTCATATGCCTGCAGAAAAAATGCCCAGCTTGTTCACGAATGAGTTTACTAAGTGGCTCAGTGCCATACTGTCTTATACTAATGGACATGTACTAGGCTGGTGGGCATTAGGGATGGGTAGCTTGAAATGAATGTTAAAGTTATCTCAAAAAAATAAATGCATGGTATGCATCAGACGTGGGCATGTCTTACTGAGTCTGAGACAGCGCGGAACAACTCAGGAACAGCACAGGTAGAAAAGTATGTCCTGGGTGGAATTTTCCATTTTGGACAGGCACGGACAGCAAACCGCCAGAATCCAGAATTCTCCACAAAGGAGAAGGGCAAAAGATCAATTGCCAGCATTTCCACTACAGCAGCATTAAGTTCACGTGACACTGTATGATTAGGGGGCAGTACTTCAGCTTATGCGCAAAAACAATCTGTAACGTGGGCTGACTTAAACCTTTTACAGGGTGTGTGTCGGTCACAAATGGTTGTGCTCTGTGATGAATGGCATTGGCAGGGGGTTGAGTGTGGACATTTGATGAAGACGGTTGCTCATGTGATGATGACAAACCCAGAAATGATGTTATTTTTCTGGATTTGCCAACTGGGGCTGATGTACCACTTGCACTAGACCAACAGTTCTCAAACTTTGTCATAGTGAGCCTCCCCTAAGCCATGGAAAAGATCTTGAGCCTCCCCCAAAATACTGAAATATGTTTGGGCCTCCCCATAGAAAATAGCCTACTTTTCACAGTACATCTGGAATAAATTGAAACCTCTTTGCATAGCTGGCTCGTGTTATTATGCTTTTGTACCCCCCAACAGGACAACCTACTTGCTGCACTATTTTGACTCTCAACCATTGTTGCCTTTACTGCCATACCTTCATGGGTCAGCTTGCTTTTTCTGTTTCCGCTTAACTGGAATAACCTTCCTGCCAACCTCTACCTCTCCCCATCTCACCCTGCTCTTAAGCAACTTCAGGATCATTTTGCTCCTCCTGTTCTTATTCCTAGTACCTGTATGGTTAACTCTTGTATTTGGACAGTTCTGCTGCCAGTCTAATTGACCAGTTGTTCCTCTGATTGTTAGTTTATTGTTCTGAATTTGTTTGCATGTTTATTCATTTTGTATTGCTTAAGTGTTTTGCAGTTACATTTTGAACTGTATTCTCTCTACTACCCTTCCTGGGTACACCTGAAATAAGCCATGGCTCAGTGTATAGTACCTTCCCTTGGTCACCGACTGGTGAATAAATACATAAATTCACCTTCTATTATCCTCTTTCAGTTTGCCTTATCCCTTCAAACAAAATCTATAAAGCTCAAAATTGAAATATAATACTTTTTTCAAGACTTGGTTGAGCCTCCCCTGGCACAGGTTGGGGCCTCCCCAGGGAGGCTGGCCTCACCACTTGAGAACCCCTGCACTAGACATACTGCATTCACCACCTCCACCACCACCACAAAACTGCTACTCTTACCAGCACTGGACAACATTTCAAAGTCATTATGGTCCTCCACTTCATCTTCATCATGCCTGTAGTAATTCTCTGCTCTTATTGCCGCACTACTGCACATGTCTAATTTCCTACTGGACTTAACAGTCATGGAAGGGGATAACATGCTGGGTATGGTTGCCACCAGTGATACAGGTGAACGCCCAAGTCTGGTATTAACAGCCAGCTTGTGCTGGGTTCGCACAGCCAAGTGCCTATTCTTAAGATGTGTATGCTGTCCTCCTGTCCCAAGATGGCTCCCCTTTTTACCTCGACTCACATGCACATGGCAAATCTGGCAGATTGCAACTGAATCATCATTTGCATCTTAAACAAAAAAATCCCAAACGGGACTGTGATGCTCTGCTTTTAACATCTCCATGATGATGTGGCTTATTTAAGTCTGTTATTTTAAGCACTGAAGTGGGGGGTAACTTGATGTTTCGTACTGCACACCTGCACTGTGCAACTGACCACCACGACTACCTATCATATTAAGTACTGGGTGATCATCATCATCATCATCATGCACTAAAATTGGTACATCACAGGTTTTTACGGGGGGTTGGGGATTTCTGCAAACAAATTCAGAAATTTCAGACACAGTCACTTTTAATTTCTTTTTCTCCAGTTCCCAACTGGGGTCAATTAAATCATCATCATATTCATTAACGTCGCTGTCACACACATCCACATCTTCTGCTTGGATGTTAACACTGCATGTTGCAACAACAGCAACATCATCAGCATCAGCATCATCACATTCATCATCAGCATCTACACCACCATCACAAAATATTTTTTCACCACACTGTGAATCACTGTTGCATGGAAAATGAGTGATGTTAAGTGCCATGGTGGATGGAATTTCACATTGTATGCTATCGTTGACATGATCATCAGAATCAGGTTCAGTTAATGGGATGTTACTGGGAAGTATGACATCATCTACACTGTCATTCACTTGCACTGCTTCACACTCAATATGTTTGGATATGGTGCACTGGTCAGAATTAGAACTTGATGCAACAATGCTAATACTACCTCCACCACCACTAACACCAGTAACACTAACACCACTGGCTGGGAAAACATCATCTCCTCCAACTATCAGTGAAGCTACTGACTGGGCTGTAAAAAAACATTGCAGGAGAAATACCTTTCCTCACATCACCAATGCACTTCTACATCCGCGTACTACTACCACGCCCACAGACCCTCTTACTGCCAACATTGCCATGGCCAGAAACAGTTTACTTGCATGTCTCTTTGCAGGCATTTTGGGGGATCAACCACAATATTATTACCAAATTCAGATTTTGATACATTCGCTCTCTGACTGGAGGGTCGCTACTCGCTACTATCGCTAGCTGGATGTGAAGCAAAATAAACAACTGTGGCTTCAGCAACAGATAAGGGGACTACTGTGTTGTGACACTGTCACAGAATGAAAACAACTTCAGTAACCAGTGGTGCTGAAGGGGTCACAAAAACAATCCAGTTTTGTAAAAAATATCTTTTCTGCCTCTGCCTTCTACAACTGCCTCAAAGGATGCCGAGAATGAGGAGCACCTGGATGACAGTGGGCTCAGGGAGGGTTAGAGCAGTCGGGCAGAGGCACATTCCAGATTCCATTCCACTCAAGAACTCATATGCCATACTGGTAAATGAGGACAACCAAATAGAGGTACCCAGAGAAGTGGAAGGAAAGGATGTGGAGGTTAGCCAAGGAGGTGACCTCAGCGGGGAAAGCAGTAGACCCCAGAGGAGGAGGAAGTGAATCCTGGTGGGGGACTCCATCATAAGAGGGATCCAGCTAGGAACACAGGAGGGGGAGGACAGGGAGGTGAGATGCCTACCAGGTGCCACGGCATGGAGGGATGGAAGGAAGATCCTGGGGATCACTGGGAAGGCAAGACGGGAGGGTGAGCTGGATGTCATTATCCACCTAGGTACTAATGACCTGGCAAATGGGGAGCTAAAGGAAGTTCAGGAAGAGTTTAGTAAATTGGGGAGGGGTCTCAAGCAAGTAGCTACTTCTGTCACTTTCTCAGAAGTACTACCTGTGAGAGGCAAGGGAGAGCATAGGAGTGCATGCACCAGGAACTTTAACTCATGGTTGAAGAACTGGTGCTGTGAGGAAGGGTTTGGATTCATTGGTGACTGGGGACCACCTGAGGGATGGAGGTCTGTTCAAGCCTGACAGCCTGCATCCATCCTGAGGGGAATCTAAGACTAATGATAAGTTTAAATGCTACATTGACATGCATTTAAACTAGCATAGGGGTGGCAGGCCAGCAGGAGGGTACCTACTTGCTCACCCCCAACAGCTAGCAGTGGAACCAGTGAAACAGAGGAGTGGCTATCTCTGCAAAGCAGTGTGCAAAAGATGGAGATTAGTGCCCAAGAGGTGGCTAGACAGAAAAGGGGCAAAATTCAGCAGAAGGGCAGACAGCAAGGAGAACCAGGGATAAATGACAACCAAGGAAGGAGCTGGAGTAGAACAGCAAAACAGTCTAGGGAGGTCAAATCATGTAAAGCCATGTGTGCAAATGCCATGAGCCTTAGCAACAAGATGGAAGATCTGGAGGCTGTCATGGTGCAGTCAGACCTGGACATTGTAGCCATCACTGAAACCTGGTGTAATGATAACCACGACTGGAGATGGCCATACCTGGCTACAACATATTCAGAAGAGACAGAGCAGGCAGGAAGGGAGGAGGAGGCACTGTATGTGAAAATGACATAAGGGCCACAGAGATCCAGGAGGAACAAAATGGGGAGAGATACTGTGGGTTAAGCTGGAAAGGAAAATGGGGACAGCCATCCGCACAGGTGTGGTCTACAGACCACCAGCCCGGGAGAAAGAAACGGATAGGGAGCTGATGCTAGCCATCCAAAGGATGGCAGACAAGGGTGAGGTAGTACTGGTTGGAGACTTCAATATTCCAGATGTGGACTGGATCATCCCAGCAACAGCATCAACTAGGAGCAGATTTATCCTGGACTCCCTTCAGGGTGCCTTCCTCAAGCAACTGGTCATGGAACCAACTTGGCAGAAGGCAATACTGGACCTTGTGCTCACAAACAGGGACAGTGTGATGGGAGTAACAGTGGGGGAGCACCTGGGGAACAGTGACCACCAGTCATTGTGGTTTGAAATCACAGAAAGAGCAGAACCAAACCACACAAAAACACGTATCCTGGATTTTAGGGGGCAGACTTTGGGAAAATGGGGAGATACTTGAAAGAGGCATTAAGGGGAATGGGACAGGAATCAGGGTTGTGGAACAGTGAAGTATTTAAAATGGGATTACAAGAACAACAGAATTATGCATTAAGCAGGTTAGCAAGAGGAAAAGGAAGAGGAGACCATTATGGTTTTCCAAAGAGGTAGCAAAGAAAGTGAAAGCCAAAAGATTGCATTCAGGCAATACAAAAGACACAGGCAGAAGGGATAGGGAGAAGTACCAGGAGGCAAAGGGAGGCAGGAGGTCAGTAAGGGAAGCCAAAGCTCAGACAGAAGAACACATTGCAAAATCAGTGGGTAGAGGGACAAGACCTTTACAGGTACATAAGTGAAAAAGAAAGACAAAGGGAGGGACAGTGAGACTGAAGGGGAGAATGGGTGCCACGTGGAGGATGACAACAGTAAAGCTGACATATTGAACAGGTATTTCTGCTCAGTCTTTACTGAGGAAGAGGAGGGTAATGGGTCTGAAGGGAGTACAAGGGGTGAGAATGGTGCGAGAAATGGACACAAGTCCCTTTACACGAGAAAGGGTCCTGAAGGAACAGAAAGTAATAAGAGTTGATAAAGCAATGGGGCCAGATGGGGTGCACCCCAGGGTCCTTAAAGAACTAAGAGAGGTGGTGGCTGAACCTCTGGCTATTCTGTTTAGCCAATCACTGGAAACAGGGGAGGTACCCAAAGATTGGAGGACAGCAGATGTAGTCCCCTTATACAAAAGTGGGAACAAAGAGGAAATAGGGAACTACAGACCAGTCAGCCTCACCTCAGTAGAGGGGAAGATCATGGAAGCACTACTGAAGCAGAGATTGGTGGAACATCTGTTGTCAATGGACTACAGGACTCAAGCAGCATGGTTTCACCAGGGGAGGTCATGTCAGACCAACCTCATTGAATTTTTGACTGGGTGACTAGGGAGGTGGATCAGGGAGGGCAGTGGACATGGCCTATCTGGACTTCAGCAAGGCCTTTGACACCTGTGCCACATAGAAGACTATTATACAAACTGGGAATATGGTGTGGGCAGGACAGTAGTGTGGTGGTAGGTAACTGGCTGGGTGGCAGGACACAGAGGGTGGTGGTAAATGGCTGTCACTCCACAGAGGAAGAGTGACCAGTGGGGTACCACAGGGATCAGTGCTGGGACCGGTCCTATTCAACATCTTCATCAGTAACATTGCACAGGACCTAGAAGGCAGAATTTCACTGTTTGCTGATGACACAAAGCTCTGTAACAGAATAGACACACCAGAGGGTGTAGACAGAATGAGAAGGGACCTGCAGAAACTTGAAGAATGGTCAGGGGTTTGGCAGTTGAAATTCAATGCAAAGAAGTGCAAGATAATGCATATAGGGCACAAAAACCCTGGCACAATATATCAGTTGGGGGGGGATATAGCATGCACCAAGCAGGAAAGGGATCTTTGGGGTTATCATCTCTGATGACCTCAAGGTAGGGAAACAGTGTGACAAGGCAGCAGGTAAAGCAAATAGGATGCTGGGATGTATAGGCAGAGGCATCACCAGCAGGAAAGGGAGCTCATAATTCCTATACAAGACACTAGTGAGGCCCCACCTGGAGTACAATGTACAGTTCTGGAGACCATACCACATAAGGACATAGACAGGGTAGAGAAGGTTCAGAGGAGGGCAACAAAGATGGTGCATGGATTGCATCACAAGTCCTATGAAGACAGGTTGAAGGAACTGAACATGTACTCCCTGGAGGAGAGGAGGGAGAGAGGGGATATGAAAGAGACATACAAGTATCTTACAGGGCTGAACAGGGTGCAGGAATACACTATTTTTAAGCGAAAAAGATGTTCCAGGACTAGAGGGCATGGGATGAAGTTGGAGGGAGGACGATTCAGAGGAAACATGAGGAAGTATTTCTTCACAGAATGGGTGGTGGACAAGTGGAACACCCTGCCAGAGGAAGTGATGGGGGCTGAAACAATCATGGGATTTAAGAATGCATGGGATAGACATAAAGGAATTCTGGAGGTCAGGGGTAAGGGGCAACAGACTTCTAGGAAAACATAAACTGAACTTACAAGCTCAAATGGACAGACTGGGTGGGCCAAAGGCCCTTATCTGTCAACACTGTCTATGTATCTATGTACCTATGTATTTTCAAATTGGGGGTACTGAATACAGACAGTGCTGATTTTTACAGCACTACAAACAGTAACACTAAGAACAGAGAACACGATCGCAGTACAAAATCAGGCAGCTGCAGTGGATAGCAGGTTCACACTGCTGCGCTTAGTTTCACTTACACTGATCTGTGTCACAAATTTTAAAAGGTGTATTATATTTGATGCATGCAACACTGCACACACAACACAGAACACTTTGTGTACAATGCTGAATGAGGAATGCGATGCAAATGCAAAAGTTCAGTGTACTCAGTGCCTCATAATGTAAATTTGTTATTTAAACAAACTGACCTCATGAAATGCTGCACCACATTCACTCAACAAGCAGCAAGAAAATTTGTACTATCACTTACAATTTTAGTATGTGTACAGTAACACAGTCAGTTATGTAACAAAAATATTGCCAAAACACAAAGAAATCACTAGTTCTCCAACTTAAATCTACCTACACACAGATACACCCCTCCCCCACACAGCACACTTCACTGTCTTTCACCACACACATTCAATGTTGAAAATTTACATTCAAAATCCACACACAAACAAAAAACGCTCAATGATGTGAGCACAGGAGGGTTTCCTACAATTGATGAACTACAGTTGGATCCCAGAAAAACAGCAAAAATACTTTTTGAACAGCTTTTAAAAGATTCCTACAGACAGCTATCAGAGCACACTGTCTCCTACTCCTTCCTACTCATACTACCTCAAACTGAGGCTGTGCTGATCAATACAGAGCCCATGTGACCTAAACTCCCATGAGTCACTGCAAAATCCTCCATCGGAGCTAAAAAACAAGGCGAAGTGAACTGCCACCAATGTACTTCACCTCAAAAATTGAAAGAGAAGTGACCAGTGGAGGTGGAGTAATGCAAAGTAGCTGGTTTCAATGCACTTCACGTTCCTCATTATAACGCAAAGTACTCCGCTTTGCATTGCGGAGCACTCCGCGAATCTGTCTTTGCTCCGCGAATCACTTCGCGGAGTGGATTGAGCCCACTTCGCCCACCACTAAATACGATCTTCCGTTTTTTTGAGCCTGTGGTGCAATGCAACCAGATCTGGGTCCAGCCTTCCTCTCCAGTCATCCAGGAAGGATATACAGGCCTCGTTGTCTTTAGTACAGACACTGATGTGGTCTAATGACATCTTCATGCCTTTAAATTCTGAGGCAAGTGCTAGCAGAGTTTCCTTCATTGGCATCAACTCCTCGAGAAACCTGTCCTCCATAAGAGCTACATGCTGTTTAGTTGCTGGGGAGGTTTCAGGACCACTCGCTTTAGATCTTTTTGTGGCCTTATCTTTGGCAGGAGTTGGCGGGGGGTGTGTGCCTGAGTACCGGTGTCTTCATTTCTGTCTCCATTTCTGTGCACAATTCAAGGGTAGTTAATATAGAAACTCTTTCCAGGCAATCAGGGAACTGTTTTGTGTGATTATGCCAATGCAGAAGTAAACTTAAAGGCATCTATATGGTAGCAATTAGAGGAAGGGCAGGGTAGCTGTCTGAAAAAGCATCCCTGCAGACAGCCATTACACCGGAAGTCCCCTCTGCTCACTTTCTTGCTGGTGCCATTTCTCCTTGACCTCTCGTTCTCACTGAAGCTGTGATTCAAACTTTCTCTGCTTGAATTCCAGCTCCAGCTTCCTCAACTCCAGCTGCAGTCTGACCCCTTCTAGCCCCAGCTCTGTGGTCACCTTCCCCAGGCACTGTGGCTTTGAGTTCCCTCTGGTCTCGCTGTCCTCCTCCTTCCTGGGACTGGACACTGCGATGCTCCTTGGCACCCCCACTGCCAAGGTCTGGTCCCTTTCAGTCACCAGTTGTGACCGGAGGTCTTGAGCAGTTGCTTGATCATCGGCTGCCACAAGAGCCTCAATGTGGTTCTTTTTGCTTTGCCCCTCATAACGGACCCATCTTTCTTGGCACAGTTGCTTCAGCTCTTCTACAGTGTATTCACTGTACTTGGAAGTCATCTTTGTTTCCTACACTACCACTAGTCTCTCAGTAAAATAAATTACAAAACAGGGTGGGGAGATATATCTTGTAACCAATTAGCTCTTTTTCCAATTTTCTGCCCTATTTGAAAGTGGTTGTTCAAACAGTTCATCAGTCGCACTGCTGCTCACTAAATCTATCACAAGTTCACTCCAGTGGGGCAGGATTTCCATCTCTCTGCATCTCAGCAAATCCCTCTTGTGATGGGGGGAGAATAATGTCAGAGATACCCTTTCTTTGTGCAAGGGGAAACAAATACAATCTCAAGTCTGTGTTCCTGGGGTAGAACCCTTTCTGATACTGCACCACAAACCAGAAAGTCACAGGTGTGTATAGGCTTCAGGGGCCCCATACACTTGATTATGTGTATTTCCCAAAAATGCAGTGCTCGGTTCAGATCCCACCACAGGCTCCTCCTAACACTCTTCATGTTTCCTCCCTTCTTTCATCACAAAATCCCCAATGGTTCTTCCCTCTGGTAGTGTTTGGCCTTAAAACAGGCACACAGGTGTGACATCATTTGAACAACTTTTACCCTAGCAGTCACACACACACAAACAACATAGGCAGAATTATTTTTAAATAAGCTAAAGGCTTTACTAATTAAATTAATAAGAAAACAGTAAATAACCAAAAGACAAAATTATTTGGAGATTAGTTACAGGGCATTGAAAATAAAAGGAAAGTATACATAAAAAAACTACACTTTAAATTCTGAAGTTAAAAGTCTACCTTGAGCCCATAGTTGGAATTTTGAAGTGCAGATGTGACCTTACAAGTGTGGTAGACGAAGTCTTGGCTCTCAGTGACGCAGGAGAAAATTGTCTCTGCTCAAAATGGCAGGTTCCCAACTGCTTCAAGCAAGAAAACAGCAGAAGGCAGCAAAAAGGCTCAGATACCCCTTTGCATACTGGTTTTAAATGTGCTCAAGAGGGCAGGTCCAGTCAATGTGGCTAACCCTGCAACTGGCTAGCATTTCAGTTTCTATGGCTACCCAACCAATCAGAGTTCAGTATGTTATTACAATAGCACTGATATGCAGTTGCTGAACACAGAAAAAAACATGAGATAGCCAGCCAAAACTAGGTTCTCTGGGGAGCATTCCAAGCCTCCCTGCTGGGAGATGGCTGTCATTACTCAACACTTAAATACAGCTATTTACATAAATGGTAGCCCTACTCAGTTGTAATAAGCTTAGCTCACTGTAGTTCTGCAGATACAAAAAGAGCCTAGACAGACTGACTCTTTCCTGGTATCCTGTCCTTTCACAAACAAATTGGACTACCTGGCATCCCAGCTAGGTTTAATCATTCTTTTGTCTTCCTTTAGATAAATTAATTAACTCTAGTTTCCTGGCTAGCAACAAACACGTTCTTCTGCCAAGTAACAAGTGTTCCAACATTATTCTAGGACCCATGACTCCTTGCACTTACACTGGCTACTATAGGTGTCTCAAATGCATTATATACATAAAGTTATATAAAACATGACCCAGAATAATAGAATACGGCCTTATCTCACTACAGTGAATATAAAATGAACTACATTACATGCACTGACCTGGCTGACCCTGTGGCTCACTAACCACCAGACTGCGTGCGCTGGTTATCGTCATCTAAAATAGGTCAGACAAGCAGTATATTCACAATGCAATTTGCTGCTTGTCAGTTTGAAACATGTGAGTCAAGCAGGATATCTACAGTATCTACAGTATTCTGCTTTCACTAAGAACAACCTGTTCAAATAGTAGAGTACTTGTGAACTACAACCAGGTATTTTAAAAAGCTGCATTTATCAGAATACTTTAATAATTTGAATACAGTCATGGCAAGTTTAAATATAAAATATTAGCCACAACTGGGTAGGTAGTAATGAATTTTATCCTTAGTATGAATAGCACAGTGGTATCGTCCAGGATGTAATGCAATTCTGCAGCATTTTGCAGCACTCTGCAGAATGCTGCAGAAGACATACAGAATAAAGCAATGTGGTTTCAATTGTAAATAGTCCCCTTTGTCATTCAGGAAAATGTGACACTGCCAGGATGAAGTGAATGTAACAGTTTCCTGCATGACAAAGGGGACTAATTGCCATTGAAATTTAATTGCCTTATTCAGTAAGTATGCTGCAGCATACTGCAGAACGCATTCAAAGTGCATATCATCCTAGGGGGTGCCATTTTATGTCGAATAGTTTGTTTGCCCACTACCAGCAGATTGTTTAAAACTATTTTGTACCAGAATAATGAAACCATCGGGGTGTAATATGTTTAAAAGGCCAATAATATTGTACACTGATTATCACATGCATTCTAATGTTACATTGACCTCCAGTGACCTCTGATGTTGTTAATTATAGACTAATAAATGAGAGATTTTGATATATGAAGTCTGTATACACCTAAATTAATGTGCTTTTTCTTAGACTTTAAATGTCCCTTGTCCAAGTCATGTCATAGTTTTTTTTTATATTTTATGTAAATATAGTCAGATAATGGTACATTTTACCAGTAATGAAACTTGGATGGCATGGACACACATTTCTGTTATGGCTGTGAACCAATTTACATCATTCAATCAAGTTGTTGTTTCAATGGGTGACCATTAGAAGAAAGCAACAAAAAGTTAAATGCTTTGGTAAGACTAAAATGGTGATCACATATGTGTTTTTTCAACTTCAACAGCTGTTGAGTATAAGGGCTTGAATCTTTAGGTAGTACTGGGAATATTGTTTAAAAGGCTTTCTAGATGTGACCATAGACCACACATCTGGGTTTCGTTTCAGCCCCCATTTTGGGTTTCCCTTTTTTTGCTGGTATATCTGACTAAATAATTAACTAGCTACTTATGCTATGCATCCCAAGGAACATCTTTGATCTAACTGGAATGGGATGGTAAGAGTGAGAGTGAGAGTGTCTGCACACTGCTGAGAATTGTAGAGTTTTACAGCAGCAGGGCTTGTTTATTGCTATCTTCTATGTTATAAATGGTATTCCACCATATTTTTAAATGAGCCTTATCAGACTTTCCTGTGATGCTCTGTCTCTGGGCTATGGTTCCTGGTGTTTTTGTCTCTGCAGGAGGATCCACAGAGGTGGTGGTGGGACTGCGGACCTTCAGGAAAGTCGAAAGCTGGGTTACACATTAGCCTAAAGTCTGAAGCCTGTATCCAACATCCTGAATTTGTGCACCTGGTAGTCTGATAACCTGTGGTCTGAAGACTGGGTGCACTGCAGGGCTGCGATCTGTGGTCTGGGAGCTGGGAGCTGGAAATTGGAGTGATTTTCTGAAAGGGAAGTGATAAGAAAGTGTAATCCTGAGTTGTGCTTTCTTGCACTGTTTTATTTTGCTTGTTTGTATTTGTGGGAAGAGAGAATCTTTGACATAATTTACTTTACTAAGTTCCTACACTTGTCAGTCCTGGCTCATAGTTAAACTAGTGTGTAATGGCATTTTATATTATTTTATATTGTGCCTTTTGAGCACTTTTTGAGCATCTTGTTAGGTTTTTATTTGTTTGTTACTTTTTTATATGCTTTTCGAATTTTTTTTTAATATCGTGTACTTAATTACATTTATTTATTCCTTTTTATAGTTCAAGCCACGATTGTCTTCCTGCTCACTGATTGGCCAGTTTTCAGCCACATTATTTAAAGAGTCTTGAGCTCATACGCATGTGTGGCATTCTACTGGTTGGTAGCCCTGGATGTCATGTATGTGGCTGTGAGGAGTCATGACGTTGAGACACTGTGCGATATTTGCACTTTGTTAGCCTGCACGTTAGTATTTGGTTTTTAATCTTTTTGCACTTTTTAGCATTTTTTCCCAAGCTTGTACTAAAGGAAGAGCTGAGTTGGTGCTTTGTCAAGTGGTGCTGTGACGAGTTTGCTGTTACAGTGAATTTGCTTAGCTACCCACCATCTCTATTAAAGGGACTGATGATGTTCCCCTGCCAGTAAGTAACCTATGTTATCATTTTATTTTGTTTTAGATACATTCAGTGTTTTCTCTGAACTGGCTGCTACATTGCTCTTGCTGTCAATGAGACACAGTAGTTTTGTAATTTATTGTTTAGGGTTGTGGAATTTTGTATTTGTGTATATATTCTAGACACCTTGAATCCATTTAGCGATCCCAGGTTTTTTTTGTTTTCTGTTTTCTGTTTCAATCAAGGGTTAATTTAGTTAGCTTGAGCTTAACTAAGCTCCCTGTTGTTTCTGATGATTTATTTTTTAATTTTATTTTAGAGTCTGCTCTGGACTGTTTCTAAAGAGGAACTTTATCTTTTTGGCCCAAATTGTCAGAAAACGGTGAGCCTTTTTTATCTGTCCTGGAAAAGAAAGTGTTTCTACTCTATGGATATTTATAACAAGACATTGCTACAGTGTATTGCATATTGCTGTTGACTACTGCTCAGTATTGGCTTTCATTGTCGATACTTTAAGGACTGTCATGTGTCTGTGGAACCCCCTCCCTGAACATTATGTGGATCTCATGTTTAGCGTGAAGGAGATCTTATGCCTACTTTTTGACAGCTCTATCAGGAGAAGAGTTGCCCTGAACTTCTGATGCTCCTTGGCTGAAAACTTATTTGTGAATGCTGATCATTTGGGGGTTTCTCCTTTTTTTAGAAATCTGTGATTTTGACTGCTGACTGCTTGGGGCCTTTTGCTAATATTCATCTTCTAATTAGAAAGTTTATTTAGAACCACTGGATTGGTGAACTCCCTGTCTGCTTTTTTTTTTCTTTTCTCTCATCTAGAGTAAAGATGGTGGATAAAGTGGGTAAAGTAGGGAAAGTGGTGAAAGAGGGATAAGAAGAAATTAAAACATATAGTAGCAAGAATATGAAAAATGATAATTGTAAAAAAACTTCTAAAGTGAAAACTAAGATGGTTAATCAAAAAATAACTCAGTTTTTAGCCCTTCTGTATCTCATATGGAATTAAGAGGAAACAAGAAAGTAGTTAAAAACTTCCATCTAAGACTGACATCATCTCCATCGGGGATATTTTGTGATAGCAACCAATCCTCACCTCACCCCCTATTAAAAAAAATCCGGAGTTCGGAAGAGCGATCAGGTTGGAACCAGCAAGAAATAGTAAATAATTGTAACAGACCAGGGATGCAGGAAATAACTAATATTGTGAATTTGACTGCCCCTGGCCTCCACTTATCAGATTTAATGAATCCTCCAGTATGGGAGGTGCTATCTAAGCATGATGGAATAAAATCCCCTAATGAAAATTTGACTGAAGTGAATATGACAGATTTGCATAGTAATATAATTGACTCGGTATATTGGAAATTTCCTGTAAAACCAGTTTCTGGAGCTGCTGACATTCTGCAGGTTATGGATTTAAGTATACACCAAGTAACCCAGATAATGAGTATAGGCTCATTTCTTAATAATTTTGAGTCCTTTTTGACACCATATGTCTCAAATCCGAATCAAAAGGAACATGGTAGAAATATATAATCTTTGGGCTCTGTTGCAAAGTGCTGGGCAAAAACTAACAATGTGCTAATGTAAGATGGTGTTTTAAATAGCTATAACAACGATCATGAGAGCCCAGCTTTGGCTATTAAGAATTTAGAGAGTATTCTTCATGAGATAAAAAGTGAAATTCAATTTAGGAATGGGCAGCTTATGGAACTGGTCACTTTTTTTGGATCATTTATAAAAAAGATTTTTGAAGGAAGAACAGGTATTCTGGATAACTCAAAGTGTAGTGAATCTTATAAGCTGGTTAAGATACCTTTTGGAATTGGAAATTGAGATTGGGAGGTTGGTAACCCAAAGTTTTATGAGTCAGAGGGTGATAATAGTTTGCCTCAGGATAATAGCTCCTTGATGGCTCAAAATGGCAATAGGAGTATTAGAACTATCACAGATGAAATATGAAAGAGAGAGGTAATAGAAATAGATAACCTAATAAAGGAATTCAAGGAAAGAAAGCTTCATAGTGATAATACTGAAAAGGTGAAGAGAAAGACCCATAAAATGAAAGAGGGTGGTGATAAAAGTAGGTGAATTTCTGGAAATATCCTGGTTAGGGAAAAAGATAATAATCCCATCTCTGGGAAAAGGCAAACGAGCATGCAGTGAATCAAAATGGAAGTAAAACTAAGAAAGTAAAGTTTGGGAAAACAACTGAAGTAGATCATTTGGTAATGAAAGAAAGATTACCTGAGCCATGTAAGGAGCATGTAATTGCAGCTGGGGATATGCTCCCAACTGTGTTTATTAATGGTCTCCCTAAAGGGAGATCAGAAAATAACTGTCTTTTAAAATTGACTACCTATAATTTAATTAAAGGTTTAGCATGTAAAAAAATTGGTTGGCAGGACATTAAATCAACCTATAGATATAAGTTTGGCACACACAGAGGATGGGTATGTGTGGTACTTAGAAATGCATCTGTGAGAACCAGAATATTTGCCATAAAAGATAAATTTATTGACATTGGTATCACGCTTGATGTGACAATAAGAAATCAATTAAAAAACCAAGGAAAAGGTCCAATTAAGAACAAAAGATGGAAATTGCTAGGGACAGAAACTCAAGGTAATCCTGCACTTAAATAACCTTGGATAACAGCATTCATTAAACTGAGTGAAATGGTTCATAACTTAAATGATGATGAGGAAAGGGTTGTATTTAGAAGAGTCAAGAAGCAGCTGGGGTAAGAATTAACAGCAATATTGTAATGGAGGAAGGTAATAGCTCATTGGTATTGGTATATTCTATTAAGAAAAGTGCACTGCTTTCTGAGAAAGTACAAACAGCACTATTAATCTAGCAGATGATTCCATCTGACAGACATGGTTAAGACAAAAGCTTTATAAAGGGAAAATGGCATCTTAAGCTGGATAATTGCTGGTTTGAAGGGACACTAATAGATAAGGAATGTTTGAATTGGTTGAAAACTTTCTCAATTTTGTGTGTTCATGAAACCTGGACAAATAATATCTGTGATCAAATGTTAGAGGTTACTCAGCCTGGGTATCACTGGCCTATAAGGATAAACAGTTTGGTCAATTTAAGGGAGGGTTAGTAATTTATGTGGACATTCCCATGGATTTTCGTTTAATAGAAGTAAGCACTTATAATGAATATTGTTTGCATATAATGATTGCAAACAGTGACATTAGATGGTTGATTTTTAATATCTATATCCCACCTGGCTTAAACATTTTAAATTATCAGAGAGTTATGGACATGATTGGAAGTTGCATTGACTCTGTGAAATCAAGATTCTCTGAGGTAAAATGTATTTGGCTGGTAATTTTAATGCCCATATAGGTCCATTAATCTAGGATTATACAAGACATTGGTGCATTGATAATATTGTGAATATACCTTCAAGACACTCTAAAGATAGATCTATCTCTAAAAATGGGAAAATTGTTCTCGATTTCTTGGGAAAATATAGGTGTAGAGTTCTTAATGGCCACTCTAATGGTGATCGAGAGGGGGAGTGCACTTTCCCAACTGGTAATGGGGGGGTGTTTTAGATTTATGTATAGTGGGGGATACTGATTATCCATTAGTAAAGCTATTGAAAGTTATTAAATCTTGGGACAGTGACTATTACCCAGTTATATGTTCCATCCATTTTGGATTTGTAAAACATTTACCTGACCACCCAGAAGAGGCTAAGGCTAATACTCATATGTGCATTAAATATGGGAAAAATTTAATTGGATTCTTTTTCAAGGGAGGTAGTGGATAACATTATATGCAATATGCTGGTTAGAGCTGGAAGCCATGTAACTCAAAATAGCAGTTATTTGGAAACAAAATTGTTAATCAAGGAATTTGATGAGTTAATTGCCACCACTTCTTTAGAGCTTAGTAAAAAGGAAAGAATTAAGAAACACAATGGTATAGGCTTGGATAAGCCTTGGTTTGATAGTGAATGTTATTTTATGATGAGAGAAAGCAAAAAAATTGGGAAAATTAGGACTAAAGTTCCATCTTTTCAAATTCTTGGTGCTTTTAAGAAACTTAAATTAGAATATAAATGAATTCTGGGAAGAAAAAAAGGATTATATGGCTAATTTGCAGGTTAGATTAAAGGAAAGTATAATAACAAAAGACTCAAAAACATTTTGGACTATGGTCGCTTTTGGATGTAATGAAAATAATATTTTGTATAATGTAACAGGGATGATTAGTGAACAAATGTGGGTGCAACATTTTAGAGAGGTTTATCAAATTGCAACAATATTAAAGAAAGGCATTGGGGGATGACTCCTACACACCTCCGTGCAATTTTGAGGGAGGTGTGTTTCAGTTCTCCCCAAAGAAATTGAAAAGGCTATAAGGGCACAGAAAAGAAACAAAGCTGCGGGGGCAGATGGTCTGCCCACAGAGGTTTTCTTACATAACCCAGGTTTCTGGGCATCTGTTTGTGCCCCAATGTTCACTATGATAAGTAATTATCTAATTCTCCCACAAAATTGAAACAGGGGTATGGTTGTCCCCCTGTTCAAGAGACGAATTAGGTACAATCCAAAATGCTAAAGACCCATTACTCTGCTCGCTATTATGCAGAAAATTTACTCAAGATTAATATTAAATAGATTGATGGCCTGGGGAGAGGAGAATGTGCTGTTATCAAAATTTCAAGGGGTGGTTTAAAAGGGGCCATAATACACTTGACTTGCTCTTTTCTTTAAATTTCTTAGTACATGAATACATTGGGCATAAAAAGGGCAATCTTTTTATGGCTTTCTGGATATTAAAAGTGAATTTGACTCTGTCAATAGAGTAAAGTTATGGTACTCGCTGGTTGAATTAATTATTGACCCCAGTTGTTAGAAACTATTAAATTATTACATTTAAACACAACGATAGTGATTCATTATGGGAGAGATGGTACATTATCAAGGGAATTGATGATTAATACTGGTGTGAAACAGGGCTGCTTATTGGCCTCAACCTTGTTCAATCTATATATTGAGAAATTAATTACAAATATTATTCAGATCTATACTTTCGCCCCATCTATAAATAAGAAGGAAGTTTAACTGATGCTGTATGCAGATAATGCCTTGATTATATTCAGAACCCTGTTAGGTCTTAAACGAGCATTGTCGAATGTCATGAACACATTGAAACAGTTGAGTTTTGAATTAAATATTAATAAATCTAAAATTCTGGTGTTTGTAAAATCAAAGAAACATGAGAAACCATGCTAATTGATGGATGTAATTTCAAGATGGTGAAGGAGTTTAGATATTTAGAAGTAACGATTGATAAGAACATGTCCTGGTATAGCCACTTGACAGATGTAAAATATAATGCGTCTAAAATAATGGGGGCCATCAGTAACTTTGATGCCAAATTTGCTAACAACTCTTTTGTTTCTCTGAAAAAAACATTTGAAGCTAAATTAATGAGCCAATTGTTATATGGCAGCGAAATTTGGGGTCTCTATCTGCATAAAGCCAACCTTGAAAGTATACAGAATCATTTCTTAAGATCTACCTTAAATCTCTCTCATGAGTGCCCCTCATGCTATATAAAATTGGAGTCTGGGATGATCCAGGTAAAAATAAAAATATTGATAAGAGCTATAAGTATTGGAGAAAGCTGATGAAGTTAAATAGTAACAGCCTGTCCTGGGTGAGTTGGGCTGAAGAGTTAAGTAAATTGCGGGTGAGTGGACATTCCATGTCCTGGTTCTCTAAGTTGAATGTAGCCTTAAGATGATTTGGGTGTGCTGATCTATGGAGTAGTCATGTTTTGGCTAATACAGATGGATTTGTGAATGAAGTTGTACAGAGGATAAAGGATGTAACTGTCCAGCAGGACTTTGCAAATATACATGCTTTGGATTTAAATGGTCTTTATTCATCTATAAAGATCAACTGGGGCTAAGAGCCATTATTATCACTGTGTGAAAACAGTTTACACAGGAATATTTATGTAGACTAAGATTTGCTTGTTTAGGTAATTCCTATCACAATTTGAATAATTGGTATTGTAAAAAAATTAGAAGCAGCTGTGAATGTGCTGAGAAATCAGGAGTTGGCATCTTGCACATATTGTTCAAATGTAAAAACTGGGCACAAGAGCAAGAAAAATATATTCTTTCCATGTTCCCAATGCATCCTCCACTTCAAGGTCTAGAATATAAAGAATATGTTTTAAAATTAGATTCAGTGAAATCGACATATGGGACTGCAAAATTTTGTTTATGCTACGATTGTGCTGTTGGAATCCTCCCTATGAAGGGTGTTGTATAATGTTTGTCTTTCTTAAGTTGCTGTCAATTGGTGGTGGTTACATCAATCTTTTTTCTTTTCTTTTTTATAGTGTATTTATTGATATAAGTTATGTCATTGCTTATTTATGATGGTATACTGTGATTAAATGTAACAAACTGTGGTTTTATACATTTTTAACAATAAAAATAACTTGAACTTGAACTACTACATAGAAACATAGAATTTGATGGCAGATAAGGACCGCTTGACCCACCCAGTCTGCCCATTTCCATACCTACTGGATAAGCTGCAGATCCTAGTTAACCAGCAGCCTACTTTTTCCTACCCCCACCCCCTAGAATGGCCTTATAACTGTCCCATGCATGCTTGAATTCCACCACTGCTTTTGACTCTACAACCTCCTCTCTGGAAGGCTATTCCATGCATCTGCAACCCTCTGTGGAAAAATACTTCCTAAATTACCTCTGAGCCGCTTCATCTTCAAATTGTGCCCTTGTTCTTGCACACCTCTTTTTGAAAGATGCTACCCTCTTGGACTTCGTTGATTCCCTTGAGGTACTTGAAAGTTTCTATCATGTCCCCCCTCTCCCTTCTTTCCTTGAGGCTATACATATTAAGCTCCTTAAGTCTCTCTTCAAATATCTTGTGGTGCAGACCCTAAAACATTTTAGTTGCCCTCCTCTGGACAGCTTCCATCCTGTCTATGTCTTTGTGGAGATTGGGTCTCCAGAACTGCATGCAGTACTCCAGATGGGGTCTCACCAGCTGTGTGTATAGAGGGATAATAACTTCCTATTTTCTACTGGTGATGCCTCCCATGCATCCCAGTATCCCCAGCACCTTGCTGCCCTCTCACATTGCTTGCCCACCTTAGGTCATCTGATATGACTACCCCCAGGTCCCTTTCCATTTTTGTTGCTGTTAGTATCTCACCCCATTGTGTGCCTTTCCCTGGGTTTTGTTTCTCAGGTGCATTACCTTGCACTTCTTAGCATCCAATCTAAGCTGCCATACATTTGACCATTCCTCTAACCTTGCCAAGTCCCTTCTCATCCTTTCCACCCCACCTTGTGCATCAACTCTGTCGCAGATCTTTGTGTCATCTACAAAGAGACATACTTTTCCTTCCAGTCCCTCTGCAATGTTGCTTATAAAGACATTGAAGAGGACCGGTCCTAATACTGAACCCTGCAGTACCCAACTAGTAACCCCCCTTTCTTCAGAGCAGACTCCATATACTGTTACTCTCTGTGTCCTATTCTCCAGCCAATTCTTTACCCAGGCTGCTATCTTGGGACCCACTCCCAGGCTGGCTAACTTGTATATTAATCTTTTGTGTGGGACTGTGTCAAATGCCTTGCTAAAGTCTAGGTAGGCCATGTCCACAGCCCATACCTGATCTACTACTTTGGTCACCCAGTCAAAGAAATCTATCAGATTCATCTGGCATGACCTTCCCGCTGTGAGTCCATGCTGCCTTGGGTCCTGTGCCCCTCTGGCCTCTAGATACTCAACAGTTCTTTCCTTCAGAAGTGATTCGATCATTTTCCCTATCACTGAGGTTAAACTAACAGGTTTGTAGTTTCCTGCTTCTGCCTTGCTCCCACTTTTGTGAAGGGAAATCACATCTGCCCTCCTCCAGTCCTCAGGTACCAGCCCATCCTCCAATGATTTGTTAAAGAGGGTAGTCAGTGGTGTCACATGCTCTACCCTTAGTTCTTTTAAAATTCTGGGATGAATCCCATCAGGCCCCATTGCTTTGTCCACCTTCAGTTTTAAGAGTTCTTTCATAACCCTTTCTTCTATAAATGGACTGGTATCAACTTCTGTATCCAGAGTGTTTCTACTGCTTATTTTAGGTACCTCCCCCTCTTCATTTGTAAATACTGAGCACAAATATTTGTTTAGTATCTCTGCCTTTTCACAGTCTTCCTCCGCCCACCCTCCATCCCTCCCCTTTATTACACCTCACTATCCCTCCCTTGGTCTTCCTTTGCTCCCTAATGTACCTATAAAATGTTTTATCCCCCTTCTTAACTGAGTTGGCTATCTTTTCCTTGGTTTGGGCCAATGCTGTTCTGACTGCCTTCCCAGCTTCCTTTTGCTTTAACTGATACAGTTCTCTGTCCTGCTCCTTCTGTGATTCCTTGTACTTCCTGAATGATCTCTTTTTCTCTTGAACCTTCACTGCCACTTCCTTTGAGAACCATAGTGGTTTCTTACATCATTTTGTTTTGTTTATTTGATTCACACAAGGCTCGTTAACTCTGTGATGGCAGTTTTATTATTCCCATTGTTCTTCCACCCTCCTTCTCGCCCATTTGCTAGTGTATTCCTTAGGCACTCAACCTATTTTGGCAAAGTCAGCCTCAGAAGTCCATACTTTTGCCTTTGTATGGCTTGACTCTATTGCTGTGTTTACTGTGAACTATACTGTTCGATGGTCACTAGTTCCCAGATGGCTACCCACTTCTACATCTGTGATCCTCTTTCCATCTTCATTTGAGAGAACCAGGTCTAAGATTGCTCCCTCTTGAGTGGGCTCCAATACTACTTGTCTAAGGCATGCCCCCTGTAGGGCATCTAGAATAACCCCACTCTTCAAAGTGGCTGCTGCAACTGCACTCCAGCTAACATCTGGCATATTCAGATCAACCATCAGCAATATCTCCCCTTTTTCTGCCATTCTAAGTATACTTTCTATCATTTGCTTGTCCATTTCCTCCCCCTGAGAAGGGGTCTGTATACAACCCCTGTGCGGATTTGCCTGTTTTCAAATTTACCCACAGTGCTTCTTCTCCTCCCTGTTTACCCTTTTGTTCTCTTGCTTTGATTCCTTTCCTTATGTAAAGAGCTACTCCTCCTCCTCTTTTACCCTCCCTGTCCCTCCTGTAGATAGTGTATCCTGGTATGTTTACGTCCCAGTCATGGTTTTGTGTGTACCATGTTTCTGTGACTGCCACAATATCCAGATGTTCCTCCTCCATCAAGGCCACTAATTCAGGAAGCTTGTTACCCAGACTATGGGCATTGGTACTCATTGCTCTCCATTTTTATGGGTTTTACCTTCTGTTGCAGCATCCTCCACTGACCTTTCTACCTCGGTCTTTTTCTCATTTAGTACCCTTGTTTTGTAGGGAGAGGCTGGGATTTTCCTGCTGCTTATCAGTGTTCCCTTTGACTAGTTTAAAAGCTTGTACAATGAAGCATTTAAACCGATTGCTCAAAAGACTTGTTCTCTTCTGGACAGATGCAGTCCATCCTGCCAGTATAGGCTGGTGTCCCTCCAGGTGGAACCCCAGTCCCCAATGAAGCCAAACCCCTGTGCTCCACACCATTTTTTCAACCATTCATTAAACTGCATGGTGCAATGTACCCTCACCTCCCCCATGCCATTGACAGGCAGCACCTCTGAGAAGGATGCTGTGTGTGCTACATGTCTTAGGCCCCTCCCCAACTCTACAAAGTCTTTCTGCACTGCTCTAATCTCATGATGAGCCAAGTCATTTGTCCCTAGGTGGACAATGATGTCCAGCTCAGACTCCCGTGCAGCTGTTCTCATGATCCTGAGGATGCACTTCCTGTCCCTCCAAGCCATGGCACCAGGCAGGCACCTTACTTCAGTTTTCCCTGCTCCCCCCAGTTCTATCCCCTAATAATTGAGTCCCCACCAGGAGCTGCTTCTTTCCTGTGGTGTCCTCTGTCTCCTTCCTGTGGGCCTCCCTTGTGACAGTTGTCCCCAGCCTCCTTAGTCTCCTCTCATGGTGCATCCACAGGGAGCTATGCTTCCAGAATGGTGTATGGATTGTGGAGTGAACAACTGACTGGGTGTGCCTCTGTTCCACCATCCTCACCCTCCCTGAGCCCACTGTGGTCCAACCGCTGTGCCTCTCCGCAACCTCTGAGGTAGTGGTTGTGGTCTGGTACTCCTGGATGGGAAGGTTCCCTTACTACTGTCCAGTGTGGCCTGAAGATGGGCAACTTCCTCCCTCAGGGCAAAGAGTTGTCTGCAAATAGGGCAGCATCCCATCCTCCAGAAAGACTCCCAGAAGACTGCTGTCCCACAGGCATTACATTTCACTACTCCCCACATGTTGATCTACTTTTTTTTTTTGTGTGTGTGTGTGTGTGTGAGTGTGTGATTGGTTTGATATATAGAAATATATATATTATACAATGTGTATGCTTATATTGTCAGTGCAGTGTGCTAGAGAGGATATGACAGTGATATGCACCTTGCACTCTTGAGGAAATTATGTCAGAACCCCAGGTATAAAGGAACTATTTCCAGGGGTGGGGGTGAGGCATGGGAAGGGTTGGGCCTAAACTGTGCCCTCATGAAAAATCAGCTAGAAGCTCTGACCCACAGCTGTGATGAGTGCTTCCTGTCAGCAAGATGCCCTACACAACAATGTGACTGAGTAGAAATACCTGCTAATCAAACAGAGAAAATCCTGACATCCAAGTCAGACATAGGTAAACCTCCCAGCCCCAAACAGCCTGGTGGTTTGTTAGCCACAAAGGAAAATCAAATATGCAGTTATTTTAACCCTTCTGAAGATGCTCACAAGATAAGCAGTTTGAAAACCCCTTCCTGAATTAAAAACTAAAATAATTAAACACAAAGCAATACCAGTGTAATACTGTAAAGTAAGGAAAACTTCCCTCAGATGTAAGCAAGAGAGATTTTTGCTGATATCTAGTCCAATATAGTATATCCCATGTAGCTTCTCAGTTGTTTCTAAGCACACCCTGTTAACACAACTTAAAAGAAGATGGACTTATGCTATAATAATGTTTGTATGAGCTTAAAATGTGTGACTGTTGTGGGAATCATTTGTTTTGTTGTTGATCTTCTATTTTTTTTTGACTTCTTATGTTTTTTTGTATAACCTTTGTGGTTTCCTTTAAGCTCCCATTTAGCATTTACATTTTTGGCAAGGACAGGGAGTCTGCTTCCATCATTCCTTGGCTGTCTCTCTCTCTCTCTCTCCCTCTACACAGTCTTGTCTATACTAACTTTGTAATGCAGTCCTGGTATCTGCATTTCCATCTTCAGTCCAAAAAATAAGCAAACATTTAATGCCTGCAGGTGTGATATACTGCAAATAAATACTTAAAATGCATTTTGCCTTTTTTAATACTTTACTACATTCTACATCCAATGATGCATACCAACAGGATGTTTGCGAGCACTCCCTGCAATGTTTACCACTCCTGTTGTGGCTAATATTATACATAGTAATAACCTGTCAAATGTGATGGGGAGAAAATTTCAAATCCCATTGTAATGTTGTATTTCTAGAAACCACAGTGGTCCATTCTAGAAACACAATTTTAAAATGTTTTTTGAAACATTTTGCAAGTTGCGTTTGACATGTAATTTTTATGTATAATGTTAGCCTGCAAGATGCAACATGAGTGGTACACAGGGCGGGGGACTGCAACCATCCCATTGGTAGTAGTGTAAAAAAAGACCCAATGCATTTAAAGTACTTGGCTGCCATATACTCACACTTCCTTTCAGCAAAACGTCAGTTATTTATTAAGCATACTGACAGATTAGTCACATTCTGGTCCCAACCCCCATCTTTCTTTTCATACTGACATGTCTTAGACTCTGCTCTGTCAAGCTGCACTAAAGAATTATTATTCCTAGTAAATACAAGAACTGGTCTGAGCCGATATGGATGTGAAGCACTTTTGGGATGCTTTTACCAATTATTTCCAATGAATTTGCACAGTGCAGATCTGCTGAGAGGCATTTCCAATGTGGTCTTTCTTTTACACATTTTTACAATGTGTTTTTCTAGAATATGTTTGCTGATTGCTATATATTTAGCCTGGCTAGTTCACTGAACACATATCATTGTATTTTCAGAGGGGCTCTATATCTACACAACATTATACTGCATTGCATAAAATCAGAACACACTAAAAAAATATTTTACATCTGGATTAGACTACCCTGAATAAATACATTTTAAAAATGATAAAATCATGACCCACTGAAAACAAGATATTGCATCTAATCTGGGACATGCTGAGTAAATACAGTGTAAAAATGTGTAAAATGAAGATCCCTATGACAATGAGATAAAACATCTCCCCCGTGCTTTCCAGGATACAAAATATAGGATAAGACATATTTAAGGGAAATCTATTGCAAACTGAATTGCAATGTGTTCACTGACATAAACAAACAGTGTCTTTATTGGTTTAAAACATATTAGATTGCGGTATTTATTTTGAATGTTGTAGCCATGAGGATGGTGTGTACAATGCATATGTGTGTGTGTGTGTGTGTGTTTACTGTAGCTCAATATATTTTTTCCCAAGAAGCATAGTATAAAACATCCTGCTGATTGATATATATTTAGCATGGATAGTTCACAGAAGACCTGGCATATGTCTGAGACAGTACTTATGTGATAGTGTCTTAAGAGGTTAAAAACAGTGTAAATCTTTTAGATTCATTTGCTGGGTAAAGGTGACATTTATGAGGCATGACTCTTTCTTTAAAGACAATACCTACACAACTGAAGCTAGTAGCAAGAAAATGTTAAATGTGAAATATTTAAATTTGCAAGTTGTTGCATTTTGAAGGGGGTAAACAAATTTCCAGTTTAATTGGAAAGCAATAGTTAACAAGCTGTTTCAGTTTCCTAATGGCCATCTGATAAGCAGCTTGGAGTTCTGTCTACAATATTCTGAACAAAAAGAAGGGAGTATGCTTTGCAGTGGTGTAGTGATTTATAATTGTGAAAGAATACATTGAAAACTCCAAAAATGTGTTCCACGGTCTTCAATTTTTCTGCCTTCAGACAGCAAGATGGCTGTAGGCTCCACCCACAACCATAATAAAATTAACTACATTACACACACTGAGCTGGCTCACCCTCTGGCTCACTAACCACCACACTGGCATGCACTGGTAATCATCATCCAAAATGGGTCAGCCAAGTGGCAAGTTCATAATGTGATTTGCTGCTTGTTGGTTTGAAATATGTGAGTCAAGCAGAATAGTTGACAAAGTAGCCACAGTAGTCTGCTTACAGTAAGAACTACATGTTCAAGTAGTAGAGTATTTGTGAACTAAAACCATGTATTTTAAAAAGCTGCATTTATCAGAATGCTTTAATAATTTGGATTCAGTCGTGGCAAGTTTAAATATGAAATCTTAGCCACAACTGGGTAGGTAAAAATTAATTTTATTCTTAGTATGAATGGTATGTTGAATAGTTTGTTTGCCCACCACTAGCAGATTATTTATAACTATTTTGTACCAGAGTATTGAAATCATTAGGGTGTAATATTTTTAAAAGGCCAATGCTATGGTACACTGATTACCACTCACATTCTAATGTTTACGTTGATGTCAAGTGACCTCTGATGTTGTTAGTTATAGACGCATAAGTGAGAGAATTTTTTTGGAGGGGTTGTACATGCATGAATTAATGTGCTTTTTCTTAGACTTTAAGTGTCCCTTGTCCAAGTCATGTCATATTAGTCATATTTTGTTTTTAAATATTTTGTGTAGATACAGTCAGATAATGGTAAGTTTTGTCAGTAATGAAATACTTTGGATGGCACGGACACAACATTCTGTTATGGCTGTGAACAAATCTACATCATTCAATCAAGTTATTGTTTGGCTGACCATTACAAGAAAGTAACAAAAAGTTAAATGCTTTGATAAGATTGAAATAGTGATCACATATGTGTTTTTTCAATTTCTAAAGCTGTTGAGTATCAAGGCATGAAGTTTTAAGTAGTACTGTGAATCTTTTTTAAAAGGCTTTCTAGATTTGATCACAGATCACACATCTGGGTTTCCTTTCATCCCCGTTTTGGGGTTTCCTTCTTTTTCTGGCATGTCTGACTCAATAACTAACTAGCTACTTGACTATAACAATATTTGTATGAACTTGAAATGTGGGGCTATTGTGAGAATCATTTGGTTTGTTGTTGATCATCTACTTTCTTTTGACCTCCTGTGTTTTGTGTATAGCCATTGTGGTTTCCTTTCAGCTCCTATTTAGCATTTTAAGTTTTTGACAGGAGCAGGGAGTCTGCTTCCTTCATTCTTGGCTGTTTCTCTCTCTCACCGTCTCTCCACAGTCCTTCCTATACTAATTTTGTAATGCAGTCCCAGAACCTGCAGTTCCATCAGTCAGTCTGAAAAATAAACAAACAATTAATGCCTGCAGGAGTGAAATACAGAAATAGATACGTGAAGTGCATTTTGCCTTTTTTAATACTTTAGTACATTCTGCACCCCATGATACCTACCAACAGGATGTTTGTGGCCACCCCCACAATGTGTACTATTCCTGTTGCAGGCTGCAGGCTAATATTATACATAGTAATTAACTGTCAAATACAATGGGGAGAATACTTCAAATCCCATTGCAGTATTGTAGTTCTAGAAACCACTGTGGTCCTTTCTAGAAAAACAATTAAAAAAAAATGAAATATTTTGCAAGTTGCATTTGACAGGTAACTTTTATGTATAATGTTAGCATGTAAGCTGCAACATTAGTGGCACACAGGGTGGGGGCTGCAAACATGCCATTAGTACATACTGTATCATTGGTAATAGTGAAAAAAAGACCCTATGCATTTAAAGTCCTTGGTTGCCGTATACTCACATCTCCTTTCTGCAAAACTTCAGTTGTTTATTAGGCATACTGACAGAGCAATCACATTCCAGTCCCAACCCCCATCTTTCTTTTCATACTCAAAATATCTCAGACTCTACTGTCTGAAGCTGCATTAAAGATTTATTATTCCTAGTAAATACAAGGTCTGGTCAGAGCCAATATGGTTGTGGAAAGCTTTGCAGATGCTTTTACCAATTATTTCTAATGGATTTTCACAATGCAGATCTGCTGAGAGGCAGTTTCAATGTGGTCTTCCTTTTGCACATTTTTACAATGTGTTTTCCTAGAATATGACTGCTGATTACTATATATTTAGCCTAGGTACTTCACAGAAGACATGGCATCTTATTTTCAGTGGGGCTCTACTTCTACACAATATTATGCTGCTCTGCATAAAATCAGAACACACTGAAAAAATATTTTAGATCTGGACTAAACTACCCTGAATAAATACATTATAAAAATGATAAAATCATGACCCCACTGAAAATGAGATATTGCATCTAATCTGAGACATCCTGAGTAAATACAGTGCAACAATTTGTAAAATGAAGATCCCAGTGACAGTGAGATGTATTATCTCGACTGTGCTATCCAGGGTACAAAGTATAGGATAAGAAACATTTCAAGAAATCTACTGTAAACTGAACTTTACTGTGTTCACTGACATAAACAAACAGTTTATTTTTTAACATATTAGATTGCAGTATGTATTTTGAATGTTGTGGTCATGAGGATGGTTTGTACAACGTGGTGTGTGTGTGTGTGTGTGTGTGTGTGTGTGTGTGTGTGTGTTGCTGTAGGTCAATATATTTTTTCCAAAAGCTAGTAAAGAAATGACTGCAGATTGCTATACCTTGTGACTAAATTGCACCTATGTTGCTATATGACTATCAGCCTGATACAGAACCTTCTGCAACTATATGGCTGTGCCAAAGTTCTGAAACATATGTTATCCTTGACTGATAGTCACTTACTGGACAACAATGTATTCCATTGCCGATTATGTAATGTAATGTACTGTAACATGTAATGTAATGTACTGTATCTTTGTAACAAATGTAGTCCCTAACCTTTTATGTACAACTTGGAACCTTTGTAAATGAGTCTTTGACTCAAAGGTCTTTCTGAATATCACAATAAATAAATAAATATATTTAGCCTGGATAGTTCACAGAAGACATATATGTCTGAGACAGTGCTTATCAAATACTGTCTTAAGAGTTTAAAAACAGTGTAAATCTTTTTAGATTCATTGCTGGGAAAAGGTGGCACTGATTAAGTATGACTCTTTCTTGAAAAACAATACCTGCCCAACTGAAGCTAGTAGCAAGAACATGTTTAAATCTGATGCATTCATATCTGCAAGTTGTTGCATTTTGAAGGGGTAATCAAATCTCCAGTTTAATAGGCAATCAATATTTAACAAGCTGTTTCAGTTACTTAATAGCCATTTGATAAGCAGCTTGGAGTTCTGTCTACAATATTCCAAACAGAAAGAAGGGAGTATTTTATTGCAACTGGCATAGTGATTTACAGTTGTGGAAGTATACATTGAAAACTCCAAAAATGTGTTCCACGGTCTTCCATTTTTCTAGCTACAGACAGCAAGATGGCTGTAGGCTCTGTCCACAGCCATAATAAAATGAACTACATTACATGCACTGAGCTGGCTCACCCTCGGCTCAATAACCACTAGACTGGCATGTACTGGTGATTATCATCTGAAATAGGTCAGCCAAGCGGCAAATTCACAATGTGGCTGGCTGCTTGTCAGTGTGAAACATGTGAGTCAAGCAGCATAGCTGACAAATATTATAAATATATCCAAGGCACACTGCCTTAAGGGTAGCTGGTCCATTCCACTGGGGTGTCAAACAGACGAGGCATACTGATGAGTCCTGGTAGGACGAAACACGTGTCTATGTCTTCTGTTAGCACCCTTTGCAAACTGTGTGAGAGGCCTTTCGGCACCATGCAATTCTGCTTAAAGTTGGACCAGCATAACATTCTGTGGTGATTTACATATGCAGCTCATGATGCTTTGCATTGTGGGGGCATGTGTGACTTTGTATTTTCTATAGCTGACAAAGTATCTACAATATTCTGCTTTCAGTAAGAACAATCTGTTCAAATAGTAGAGTACTTGTGAACTACAACCATGTAATTTAAAAAGCTGCATTGATCAGAATACTTTAATCATTTGGATACAGTCATAGCAAGTTTAAATAAGAAATGTTAGCCACAACTGGGCAGGTAGTAATTAATTTTATCCTTAGTATGAATGGTATGTAGAATAGTTTATTTTCTCACTACTAGTAGATTGTTTAAAACTATTTTGTACCAGAGTATCAAATTCTTCAGGGTGTAATATGTTTAAAAGGCCAAAAATATGGGACACTGATTACCACATGCATTTTAATGTTTACGTCGACAACCATTGACCTCTGATGTTGTTAATTATAGACCCATAAATAAGAGAGTTTTATATTTGGGGTTTGTATATACATGAATTAATGTGCTTTTTCTTAGATTTTAAATGTCACTTGTCCAAGTCATGCCACGTCATAGTTTTTTTTTAAATATTTTATCTAGATAGTTAGATAATGTTAAGTTTTGCCAGTAGCAAAATACCTTGGATGGCATGACCCCAACTTTTTGTTATGGCAGTGAACCGATCTATATCATTTGATCAAGTTATTGTTTGGCTGAAAATTACAAGAATGCAAAAAAAATGTTAAATGCTTTGGTAAGAATGAAATGATCACATGTGTATTTTTTCAACTTCTACAGCTGTTGAGAATGAAGGCATGAATCTTTAAGTAGTACTGGGAATCTTGTTTAAAAGGCTTTCTAGATGAGACTACAGACCATACTTCTGGGATTCCTTTCAGCCCCCATTTTGGGTTTCCCTTTTTGTTTGCTGGTACAGTATATCTTGCTCAATAATTGACTTGCTACTTAACTATAACAATGTTTGTATGAACTTGAGATGTGGGGCTATTGTGAGAATCATTTACTTTGTTCTTGATCATCTACGTTCTTTTCACCTGCTATGTTTTTGTGCATAACCTTTGTGGTTTCCTTTCAGCTCTTATTTAGCATTTTAAGATTTTGTCAGGGACAGGGAGTATGCTTCCTTCACTCTTTCTCTCTCTTTGCCTCTGTCTCTGTCTCTGTCTCTGTCTCTCTCTCTCTCTCTCTCTCTCTCTCTGTCTCCACAGTCTTGCCTATACTAACTTTGTAATGCTGTCCCAGGACCTGCAGTTGCATCAGTCAGCCTGAAAAATAAACAAATATTTAATACCTGCAGGTGTGATATACAGCAAATAAATACATGAAATGTATTTTGCCTTTCTGTCAGATGCAATGTGGAGAATACTTCAAATCCCATTGCAGTATTGTATGTCTAGAAACCACAATGGTCCTTTCTAGAAACACAATTTTAAAATGTTTGATGAAATATTTTGCAAGTTGCATTTGACAGGTAATTTCTATCTATAATGTTAGCCAGCTAGATTCAACGTGAGTGGCACACAGGGTGGAGGGCAGCAAACATCCCACTGGTAGGCATCATTGGTATTAGTGAAAAAAATACCCTATGCATTTAAAGTACTTGGTTGCCATATACTCACACCTCCTTTCAGCAAAACTTCAGTTATTTATTAGGCATACTGACAGATCAATCACATTCCAGTCCCATTAATTTCTGAGTGCATCTTTGCAGTAGCACTCCCTACTGGACTCAGTCAGCTGCTGACATGGAGGTGAGAGGTGGGCTGTGCCAGTCACTGGCTGGGGATGGGTGGGAGGAGCTGGGTGGACTGGAATGGCTGGGTGGGGGGCCACTAGACTACCAGGGCTGGGCTGAGTGTATGCTGCATTTGTGGCCAGCGATGCAGGGTCAGGGCATGGGCGAGGGGTTGACTGCACCGACCAGCGGGACATATTGAAAAGGTGGAGTTGGGGGACTGAGGGTGTGGGCAGCCCTGTGGGCACATATTTAATGCTTTGGGGGGCAATTGGTGTGGGCAGCCCTACGGGGCACATATTTTACACTTCGGGTGCAGTTGGTGTGGGTAGCCCTGCAGGACACATATTTTATGCTTGGGGGCAGGTGGTGTGGTAGCCCTGTGGGGCACATATTTTATGCTTTGGGGGCAGGGGGTGTGAGCAGCCCTGTGGGGTGCCTAATGTGAACTGCTGGGCTTGGGGGAGCACTTATGACCTGCATGAGACCTGTTGGTAACTTGCGACATGCTCACCAGGTACACCTTCTTTTCAGCGTACCTGGTTGCATGTTGCAAGTAAAAGGACTTAGCCACAGAGACCCTGCCCCTTCTAGAATAGGGTGCAGGATCAATGTTGCAGTTGCCAATTGGTGCAAGTCACGTTTGGTGGTGACTTGCACCAACCTTGTAGAATCGGGCCATAAGTCTATAGTGTGGTTATACCTAAGGAAGAGACAAAGTTGGGAGTGGATCTTTACAGATACAGCAATGGGGAAGGTTTTTAAGCTGGAGGGGAGATAATTTAATTCTATGTGTAAAAGTGCTGCAGGGGATAGATCACAGGATTGAGTATGGGCTAGTTCAATTTTGAGCCAGCATGGGAAGGAAGAGGGAGCATCCAAGGAGAGCCACCTGAGGTACTTAGTGGGATGACTAGCCCAATAATAAAGGCCTAAATGATGGAGACATAAGCCCCCTCCAAATTTAGGAGCAGTTAATTTGTGAAAGGCTATTCTTGGTGGCTTGTTGGACAAGATAAACTTAGTGAGGAGGTCATTCACTTTTTTGAACCAAGACAGTGGGAGACAGATATTTAGTAGGTTAAGGGGATAAAAAAGGTGAGGGAAAACATTCATCTTAATTAAACTGATTCTCCCTCACAGAGAAATCAGGAGAGTGGACCAACAGTCAAGATCCTGACTAATAGTGTGCACCAGGGAATCTAGATTCAGTGTCAGGCAATGTGCTGAATTTCTTGTGTTCGATTCCAAGGTATCTTAAAGAATCTTGTTTCCAGGAAAGTCCTAATACTGAAATAGCCTTTTTAAATATCCTGTGGTTGAGGGGGAAGACAACTGCCTTACTGACATTCAGTTTATAATTTACTGTATTCTTCAATAATTTCCAACATGGGAGGAAAGGATGTGGCCAGATAGGAAAGCTGAAGGAGGAGATCATCTGCATAAGTGGAGACCTTTACTTCCTGGGATTGAATAGTGATTCCCAGAATCCTCTGACATTCCATTAGTCTGTGGGTAAGAGGCTCTAGATAAAGATTAAAGAGCAATGGGGACAAGGGGCAGCCTTGTCTTGTATCCGATTGCAGTGGGAAAAGTTCTGAGATCACCCCATTACCGGTCACTCAGGCAGTTGGGGACTGGTTTAGTGCATGTATCCATTTCTGGAAATCCAAAGGGAATCCAAAAGCCCTGAGTGTCCAGAATAGGAAGTGCCAGTTTACTCTATCAAAAGCCTTCTCGGTGTCCAGAGATACCAAGGCCGCAGGAAAGGGAGCATCACTGGACACCGAGAAGACATGGACCAAGGTGCAAAGGTGGTCTTCTGAGGATCCCCCCTTCATAAAACCTACCTGTTCCAGTCCAATAAGATCAGGGAGAATTATGTTAATATGATCAGCAAGTAAATTAGTCAGAATGTTAATGTCCTGATTAAGGAGGGAAATGGGGCGGTTACTTGTAACCAATTCAGGGCTCTTGCCAGCCTTGGGCAAAAGGACAATCAGGACTTCTAACAGAGTGGGATCAGTTTCTGCCCCTGATGGCATAGGTTGGTATAAAAGGAGAAGTAGAGGGATAAGTTAGTCTTCGAATTTTTTGTAGAAATTGGACGAGAACCCATCTGGCCCAGGGGATTTATCTGAGGGAAGGTTTTTGATTACTTCAGCCAGTTCCATTGCAGTAATAGTAGATAATAATGTATGTTGTTGTGCTTCAGCGAGGCGGGGTAAATGGGAATCATCAGGATATTTGTGCAGAGCTTTTCCAGAGGGGGGAGGGTCAGACATTGGCCCATATAATAGCTTGTAGTAATCTGTAAATTCAGCTACAATATCAACTGGGGACATTTTCAGAGAGCCATCACCCTGAGAATTGATTGATGCTATAAAACGGGAAGATTACTATTGCTTTATTCTAAGAGCTAACAAGTGCCCTGCCTTTTCACCCTGGTCTGTGTAGGAAGCCTTAGTTCTCAATATTGCAAATTCCACCTTTTCTCTCAAGAGTTCCAGATAGGTGTCCTTCAATTTAACTAGTTCCTGTCAGAGAGATTTAGGGACTGTGGGGCCAATTTCACCTCTATATTCCGGATTTGTGAGAGAGTATGTAACAACTGTTCCCTGTTTCTCTTTCTCCATGATGCTAGGCCAATCAAAATTCCTCTTAAGTAGGCCTTGAAAGCACACCATTCCATGTCAGGCCTTGTAGTGGAATTGTGGTCAGCCTCAATGAATTGATCTATATTTTCTAAAACAGGTTGAATTACTCCAGGGTCTTTCAGCAACTGGTTATTAATCTTCCAACATGCCCCCTCTTGGGTAAAGACAAAAGGGAAAGTTGGCATGTAGTCAAAGAATGGTCCGAGGGAGGGCCAGGATGAATCGAGGTGCCTAAAACCCTGGGAAGGAGTGTTTGGGAAAACTGCAAATAATTGATAAGAGAGGAGGACCTGTGAACTGGAGAGATGAATGTATACTCCTTATCAGAGGGATGAAGAGCACACCGTGCATCACACAGGCCTACCTGGTCCATCAATTCTCGAAGTGCCCATTGGGCTGGGGAGACCCTGGTCTGATCCAATGTTGGGTCGCAGACTAGATTGAGGTCACCCCCCCAAGGATAATCGGAATCAATAGGAAAGGGGTTAGAGCCTTAATGAGCTGTGTGAAAAACCCCAGAATATCCACGTTGGGCCCGTAAATACTGCCCAAAAGAATTTATGTGGTCAAATTGTACATTTTCTGCATCCCCAAAATGCAACTGTCTTGTTTCCAGAGAAGTAACATACTGTGATGATGATGATGTCATGACCATGATGCACAGTGTCTTGCCAACTCATGTGAAGAAGGGATAACATGACATGAATCCATTCAGTGTTCCATCAGAAATGATGACCATGATGGAGAACTGATGCTGGTCCAAAGTGTGCCATGATTTCTGCGAATGTATGCAATGTAATCACCACAACTGGGTGGAAGGGTGCCCTTATTGTGTACACTAATAGTAGTCTTGGTGAGTTGATATATATATATATATATATATATATATATACCATATATCTTTGGATCCACCGACTTTCGTACTGTTCAGATATACAGCTGCGGAGTGATTAAGCGTGATCTGCATGTGCGTTAATGCTTTTTTGAATTCTTTGCTCATCCCTACAGGTTGAACGGTTTGTGCAACTGGTCCGAAAACTTCAGGGAATGTGCGGCCGGGGTCCCTGCTGTGCCTTTTGAAGATTTCGTGAAGAAATTCTAAATGGTCCAAAAGTTATTCAAAAACAATGTTCCATTACAAGTCAATGAAAAAAGTTAACAAAAAGTTAGACAGTGTTGCAAATGCACTTTTTAGTGTAGCAAATGGCCCTAGTAGTGTCACAAATCCACCATTTTGTTTTCAGTTGGTGATCAGAAAAATGCTTGGCATTTAAATTTGGGACCCTCTAGCAACACAATTCTTTTTGTGTTCACCTAGTCGGACCCTGATGATGCTAACCATGTCTTTATTTTGGGGTGAAACACCCTAGAAATATGATTTTCAAATTTATGGAAAAAGTAGTGTCACAAAGTAGTGTCACACTCACAACACTTTTGCAAATGCTTGTGAAAGCTGTCGCAAATCACAACACTACTTTTTCAGACTATGGCCAAAATGACAGAAGTTCTTTGCCACCCTGCTGCAAATGAATGGTTTGGTATTTTGGACTGAAATTTGGAGCGAATGCAGCCAACATCTCACAGATGTGCCTTTTCATGGTTTGGTGACAATTTATCATATGGATGCAAAGTTACGGTACTCTGAAGTTGACTCTTTTTTCCATAGACTAACATTGCAGCATCCACTGCATGACAGGAATTCTTTGCCACCCTGCTGCAAAATAACGGTTTGGTCTTTTACACTGACATTTGGATGGAATAAAGCCAATATCCCACAGATGTGCCTTTTGGTGGTTTGGTGAAAAAACATTACAGGACGGCAAAGTTATGGCACTCTCAACTTCTCTTTTTTTCCCATAGGATAACATTACAGTGTTCATCATGCATTTCAGGGCCCGTATCTCGGAAACGGTGTGAGATACAGACTTTTCATCAGAAAAACACTTAGCCCCCTAGTCAGGGCTAAATATGAAACTAGCCAGGAAAGTCATAAATCATATGACTTTTACATTTTGTTCTACATCGTACGGTTCCTGAGATATAAGCAATTTAGTATTCCAACTCCTCATTTTCTGTTCCGAGACCCATTATTATGCATCCATTCTTTGTACTCATTGTCTTTCTCTATGCAGCTTTTGGGGAAAACCAGCCTGTGCACTTACATTACTGTTACCCTTACTACTTCCCCTTACGGTTCCATACCCATTTCACTTACCGTTCCCGTCTACGCCACAATGTGCGTTACCCTTTGCATTTTCATTTGCGCTTGCGTTATTTTTACCATTTGTGTCTACAGTACTGTTTCTCTTTCTGTTTCACTTTGCGTCACCATGCACATTACCATTTGAGTTTGCGGGCACCGTGTTACTATGTGACAAGACATCATGTGGCGGGAATGCAGGGCCCGAAGGGCCCCATGCTCCCACCACTGTATTATATTCACTATTTCTCGTTATCATTCTCAAAAAGAAAGGAAATTAGAGGCAAAAAAAACTCCATTTAATGCATCAGTTAGGGTTGTTCCACAGCAACAAAAGTGAGGAAATTCGATGTTTGGGTTGAAACCCCCTTGCACCCCTCCAGCCCACCCCCCAACTGGCATCGGGGTGCGCATTGGGGTTGTCGGTCGTAACTCTCACCTAATTCTCCTATTCCTCAGCTTCTTTCCACATGTGATGGGGTGAGAGTTAGGGCCGACGATCCCAACGTGCACCCCAATGCCAGTTGGGGGTGGGCTGAGGGGCAAATGGGGTTTCAACCCCAACATCGAATTTCCTCACTTTGTCGATGTGGAACAACCTTAACTGATGCATTAAATGGATTTTTGTTATATATATATATATATATATATATACATATAGTTCATGGCAAAATTATTTAATGATCATTTGAGGTTGTTCAACAATGACAAAACAAGGAAATTGGTGTTAGTTGCCACCCTCAGCGCCACGCCATCTCGCTTCTCATCAACAGGTTGGGTATTGTCATCGGTCCCAACTCTCACCCCATTCCATGTGTAAATAAGCTGACATGGTGCAGTATAAGAGAATGGGGTGAGAGTTAGGACCGATGACCCTAATGCACACCTTTGATGCCTGTTGGTGGGGTGGGGTAGTGGTGCAAGGGATGGCAACTCTAACACTGAATTTCTCACTTTGTCACTGTGGAACAACCCCAACTGATGCATTAAATGTTTTTTTGCCATGAATATATATATATATATATATATATATATATATATATGTATGTTCATGAAAAGTGTGACATGAGAGTCAAATTTTCAAATTAATTCTAGGTTACATTTGTGATGCATTTCAAAATATTATGACCCAAGTATGAAAAAAGAAACATACTGGGAGATAAAAGCCTCACAGATTCCTGAGATAAAAGAACTGTATTGTGGTGAGTGTAACAAGTGACACCACACACCGTGGTGAATGTAACACCTGACACAAGACATTTGTTTTAGTAGTACAAACTTTAATAAACATATGTAATAAGTTATATTAAAATGTGAGAACCAAATATTTACAATAATTACATTACAGTAATTGTAAATTTGATGTTCTGCACCATGTACCATGGTGAATGTAACAAGTGACACCACACTTATGTTTCACTTATTAAAACTGTACTAAGCATGACTTAACAACTAACATACTACTGCTACTGATTGACATGTTGCTATAAAACATGAAATAATGTGACAATTACATTACTGGCATTCCGTGGTGAATGTAGCGAGTGACACCACACAGTTGTTTCAGTTTTACAAAGTTTACTGAACATGCCTAATGGCTAATATGCTACTACTAATACCTGACACAATGCTACAAAACCTGGAGAAATATGACAATAATAACAGTACTAAAAGGTGTGATGTTTGACACCATATAGTGTGGCAAATGTAACAAGTGACACCACTTATTTGTTTCAGTAGAAAAAAGTTTACTGGACATGCCTAATGGCCAACATGCTGCTACTAATAACTGGCATAGTGCTATAAAACCTAGAGAAATTTGACAATAATAATGTTACTGAACGGTGTGCTCCACATAACTATGGTGAATGTAACAAGTGACACCACACTTATGTTTGACTTACAAAAACTGTACTAAACTTTCCTAACAACTAACATACTACTACTACTGACTGACATACTGCTATAAAACATGAAATAAATCAACAACTACATTACTGGCAAGGGCGATGCTTAACACCGCATAATGTGGTGAATGTAAAAAGTGACACCACGCATTTGTTTCAGTTTTAAAAGTTTACTGAACATGGCTAACATGCTTCTACTAATAACTGACATAGTGCTACAAAGCCTGGAGAAATTTGACAATACTAACAGTAGTGGCAAGTGTGATGTTTGACATCACATATTGTGGTGAATGTAATGAGTGACACCACAAAGAAAATCTATTTTAACCCCCCATCCCATATATATACACAGTATGATCCCTTTTACAACAGATGCCAGCAGTTTCCTGTGACATGCAGTTGTCACTGGAATTTGCTGTCTGAAAATGTGTCCCACAATCAGTGAATGATGGTAACCAAAGCCTACCTGTGGTGAATGTAACTGCAGTCATCATTACTGCATGCAGTGCTTATCTTCATGGAATGTAGCCCTACAAAGTGGAGGAGCCACATGCAAACAATGGGTTTTAAACTATAACTCAGCTACTTCCTCTATGGCTGCAGCTTGGTTCTGAGGGACAGGTTATGACTTTGCAACTGTCACAGACTGACAGGTAAACATTGGTCCTGATGTGACCCCAAGTAGAGTGAGGGTCAAAGGTTGTATTCCCTTCTGTGGGAGAGCTAGATCAGGCAGTAACACAGTCAATTATCACAATGAAGCAAACTGGCAGAGCAGCCAGAAAATCATTTAAAGTGCTAATAGTACAATTACAGATTTGGTGGCCATTCAGGTGAATGTAACGTGCTGTGACACCATTTGTTACATTCATCACATGAAATACAAAGCTGCCCAAATTAAAAATGGAGCATTACAATGGGCTAAAGAGTACAGATAATGAAAAACCCAACTCCAGATTAGTAAGCAGATTTACTTTATTAAGGGAAAACAGTAAATAAAGCTTGTAAAAACAATTAGTAAAACGTGTTGTTGCATGTTACACTTTTTCAGGTAAAAAAAGTAGCAAAATGGAACAGGACACTCAATCAAAATAAAATATGGATACCCTAAAATTTTGTAATTATGTTATTTATCTGCACATATAGTCAGCTTTCAGATTTAGTCAAAAACAAATGACTGACAGGTCTTGATTTTAAAAATGTACTATGCTTTATATGGAGGGCATTGGTAATTCTTTTTCATGAACAGGCCCCTGGATAATTATATATATATATATATATATATATATATATATATATATTATGGTAGCATGGTAGTGCTGCCATAGTCAGGGTCAAGGAACCATTTACATGTTAAACCTAAAATTTTGCACCTTAATAACTTTGCAACCATTTAATGGATTTGCCAGAAATATGGAATACATGATCAAGAACCATGCATCTTGGGATCTGCCAACATTTGTACTGTTCAGATATACGGCTGCGGAGTTATTAAGCATGATCTGTGCACGCATTTATGCTTTTCTGAATTCTTTGCTCATCCCTACAGGTCGCACGGTTTTCACGGCCAGTCCAAAAACTTCAGGGAACGTGCGGCCGGGGTTCCGGATGTGCCGTTTGAAGATTTCGTGAAAAAAATTAAACGGTTCAAAAGTTATTAAAAAACAATTTCCCATTATACGTCAAAGGGAACATTACCAAAAAGTTCAACACTTTCGCAAATGCAGTTTTTACTTTCGCAAATGGCCCTTTTACTTTCACAAATCCACCATTTTGTTTTCAGTTGGTGATGAGAAAAATGCTTGGCATTTAAATTTGGGACCCTCTAGCAACACAATTCTTTTTGTGTTTACCTAGTCGGACTATGAGGATGCTAGGCATGTCTTTATTTTGAGGTTAAACACCCTAGAAATACATTTTTCAAGTTTCTGTAAAAAGTACTTTCACAAAGTAGTGTCACACTCATGAAAGTGTCACAAATTTTGGCGAAAGCTTTCGCAAATTGCGACACTACTTTTCCAGGCTATGGCAAAATGACAGCAATTCTTTGCCACCCTGCTGCAAAAGAATAGTTTGGTCTTTTGGGCTGAAATTTGGAAGGAACACAGCCAACATCTCACAGATGTGCCTTGCAGTATTTTGGTGAAAAAATGTTACAGGGCAGCAAGGTTATGACACTCCAAAGTTGACACTTTTTTCCATAGGATAACATTATGGCGTCCGCCACATTACAGGAATCCTTTGCCACCTTGCTGCAAAACAACGGTTTGGTCTTTTGGGCTGAAATTTGGAGGGAAGAAAGAAAACAACCCACTGATGTGCCTTTTCATGGTTTGGTGAATAAATATTACAGGGTGGCACAGTGACAGCACTTCAAAGTTATGCTTTTTCCCTTTGGATAACATTACGGCGTCTGTCACGCCTTTCGATCCCCGTATCTCGGAAACGGTGCAAGATATGGACTTTCCATTGCAAAAAAGCTTTGCCCCCTAATGGGGATAAGTTCAAAACTAGCAAGGAAAGTCATAATTCATATGAAATTTTCTTTCTATGTCGTACAGTTCCTGAGATATAAACAATTTAATATTCCAAGTCCTCATTTTCTGCTCCGATGCCCATTGTTATGTATACATTCTTTGTTTTCACTGTGTTTTCCAATGCATTTTTTGGGAAAAAGAAGGGTGTGCCCTTTCGTTACTGTGCCAGTTAGTGTTTCCAGTTGTGTTTCCGTTACCGTTTGTGGCACCATTACCATCTACGCCACTGTGTGCATTACGGTTTGCGATTTCGCTTGCATTTGCATTTCTGTGTCGTTTAGTGTTATTGTTGCTGTTACCATTACCAGTTTCATTTGCAATTGTGGTACCATCCACGTGTGTTATGGTTTGCGTTTTCATATGTGCTTCCATTTCTGTTTTGTTTCTGTTTCCTTTGGCATTATTTTTGCTGTTACTATTACCATTTGCATTTACAATTGTGGTACCATGACCGTGCGCATAACAGTTTGTGTTTCTGCACTCATTTACTTTTGCATTTCTGTTTCCTTTGGCATTATTGTTGTTGTTACTGTTACTATTTACATAAAGAATTGCAGTTCCGTGACCATGCATGTTACGGGTTGCATTTCCATATGCACCTCCTTTCCTGTTTCCATTTCTGTTTCCTTTGGCATTATTCTTCATGTTAACTTTACCATTTGCATTTGCTATCGTGGTACCGTGGCTGTGCACTTTATGGTTTGCATTTACTTGTGCACTCGCGTTCACGTTTTCGTTTCTGTTCCCTTTCGCATTCTTTTTACTGTGACACTTAACATTTCCATTTAAAATACCGCTGCCATTACTGTTCGCATTACCGGTTGTGTTTTCGTATGCACGTCAATGTCCGTTTGCGTCACTGTTCGCTTTGGTGTGACTTTGCACTTCCATTTCTATTAACGTTTCCTTTACCTTTTACATTTCTGTTTCCATGTGCGCCACTGTTGGTACTTCTGTTTTGTTGCTGCTCCTGTTACTATGTCACAAGACATCACATGGCGGGAGTGTGGGACCCGAATGGCCACACGCTCCCACCACTGCATTACTTTCACTATTTGTCATCATCATTCTCAAAAAAAAGAACATTAGAGGCAAAAAAACTCAATTTAATGCATCAGTTAGGGTTGTTCCATAGCTACAAAAGTAAGGAAATTCAGTGTTAGGGTTGAAAAGCCCCCTTGGACCCCCCAGCCCACCACCCCAACCGGCATCGGGGTGCACATTTGGGTCATCGGTCCTAACTCTCACCCCATTCTCCTGTACCTCTGCTTCTTTACACATGTGATGGGGTGATTGGGTGAGAGTTAGCACCAATGACCCCAATGGGAGGGTGGGCTGGGGTCCAAGGGGGTTTTCAACCCTATCAACAAATTTCCTCACTTTTGTCACTGTGGAACAACCCTAACTGATGCATTAAACAGAGTTTTTTTGCCTCTAATATATATATATATCTTTTCTTGGTAGGGTTTGACATATATATGCATGTACTCATAGTATTGTTTTGTATCACAGGTCACATACCGTTGGTGTGCACATTGTAGTGCTTGATGAGACATTCAGGCATTGAAATTGGAAATGGAACACTCTCAAGCCAATGAAGGTAAGTATTTTTTTTGGGGGGGAGCATATTTGCAAGTAGGTCTCATTAATGAGTTATTATTTGGTTACTTCTTCACTGATTTCATCTGCATCCTTCTCCAGTCTGGTAATTAATGGTCATGGACATCAATTGAAATTACTTCTGCTTGTTGAATGTCTGCCCCAGCCGGAGGGGGCATGATGTTGAAGAAGTTCTTTGGGTAAGGCAACTATGACACAACAAAGCATTTGGAAGTTTCCTAAAAAAAGAAATGGCTGTTCCACCATGGGTATCTGGATTAACTTGGATAGCAAGCTGTCCCATTGTAATCATCAGATCACAATTTAATTTAGTACAAGGCTGTGTAACAATTACACTGTGTCACTATCCCTACATCTCAACTCAAGTTACATTTTGAAACCACATCTTGTAAAGTAACACGACCTGGGTCCAACTTTGTCAACACTGTCATGGCTACACAGCTGCAAATTTGAAATATAGTGCATGATATCTTTTGCAGAAATATTTTTTGTGACGTACATGTCACCTAGTTTATGATTCATCAGTCAGATTTGTTGCATTCTTATGAAACAAAAAAGAACAGATGAAATAAAATTTATATACTTACCAGTATGGATTGGAAATGGTTATCCCATAGTTCCCTGTAGACAGTACTGCTGCTGCCATTGATACAGGCCTTCAGCAAAGGAGAGTCATTTGTTGTTAACCTGTAAAAAAACAAATAAGTTGATTGTATGTGTTTGAACACTGCAGCTCAGAAAAACAAACAAAACAAAACACATAGTTAAAGGAAGTTGAATAACATGAAAAACATTAGTACACATACTCACTTTATAGTTTTAATAGTAAGATGCCTTGTGCCTGTGGTTGATGGATGTGGTCTCCTGTTCGACTCCCTCTGCCTTGGCATGGTCAATGTAATGGAAAAACATTGTCACAATGGCACTGGTGGTGGGTGGTGGTGGTCATTGCTGTGGCACATGATGACATTCCCTCTCATATCTTCCTGCATCTGGTGGTGGTGGCAGTGGTGAATAGCGGTCTTATGGTGGTGGTAGTCTGGGGAAACATGGTCACATTCCTTATGGTGGCAGTAGTGAACAGCGGTCTTATGGTGGTGGTAGTCCAGGGACACAAACATGGTCACATTCCCTATGGTGGCAGTGGCGAACAGTGGTCTTATGGTGGTGGTAGTCCAGGGCCAGGATATAATGTGCTTGTTTTATAAATGTGACATGACATATGGAATTTGAGTCACTATGAGTGGGACAGTGATTTAACTTTATGGAAAAGAAAACATGTATCATACAAGACATGTGACAGCCTGTTAACCACTTAAGTTGCAACCTGCCAGCACTAACCTCATCATCATTTATCATCATCCTCATAAAGAAAGCTGCCCTCACAGTCTTCTACATCTGAATTATGACCACAGGGAAATTCTTTCTACATTGTGTTATCATCTATGTCAGTGGTAGGCTGCTTCATGCTGTGACTGCCACCAGGATGGTCAGCAAAACCATGAGTATGCCGGGGTATGAATACTGAGGTTGCAGTCTTTTTTTTTAAATTCAAATTTTATTAACTCATTTTCCGTAATACAGGGGACAGAAATAGTGACACATTCACAACATGATAACAATTCAAAGCATATTCTGCACCCTTCCCCCTGGCCTCCCTCCCTCCCCCGGTACAGCAGTAAGATAAAATAATATAATAATAAAATAATCCATAGTTGGACTAAGACAAGCAATTGCCAACATCCTCCTTATCAATACCAATAGTAATTAGAGTGTGTAAGGGATCCCAGATTTGATTATATTTCAGTTGCCTGTTATAAAGACTCGCAATGGCTTTCTCAGTATGGAGATTAGCAAGGACTTCATGGAACCACTCTTGATATGATGGGCTAATGTCATCCTTCCAATGTTTAAGTATGACTTTTTTAACAGATAATGTTATCATACACATGTGAAATCTCCGAGTGATGGTCTCTGTAGGGGACAAGTCCCCCAGAAGGCAAATTTCAGGGGTAAAACAATCCTGTAAACCCAGGAAAGGATCCAGTTTGGCCTTAATTGAGTTCCATAGTGGGATTATCTTGGGACATTGCCAGAATAAGTGAAGACGTGTCCCTTCCTCTTGGGAACATCTGGAGCACAGACCTGAATCGAGAACACCCCATCTTGCCAATTTTATGGGAGTATAATACAGGTTATGTAAAATGTGATATTGCATAAGCCGTAGTCTGTCTTGCGACACATACTTGTGACAATACCACCATAATGCGGGCCAGTCCAAGGTATAATGGGGAAAAAGGGAGGACCAATATTTGGTGGGACCATAGGAGCCACCATACCGCCAGGGGAAAAGGGCTTGGTACACTTTCAAGATTACCTTGGAGGGACCCAACAAGGAAGAAAGCTCAGTTATTAAGGAAAATGCAGGAGGGTGGGGAGGAGTATTACCCAACATGGTAGTCAGAAGGTGCCTTAATTGAAGGACCTTGAAGTGACTGGCTGCTGGAATGTTAAATTTCCAGATTAGCTTAGCTACTGAGAGCTGAGCTCCCTCTCCATCAAGAAAGGTAGATACAATCCCCTACCCCAGTTGGGGAAACCACTTAGAGGAGACCCTCTGTTTGTTTATTAAGAAGTACAATGAGTTCCATATGGATTGAGACAGATCTAGCTGCAGTTTATAACCCAAAAAGGAACAAAGTTGAGTAGGTATTCTTAAAGAAGTCATAAGGGTTGGACATTTTCAGATCTCTTGTAGAGAGGAAGGCTTGACATAGAACAGGGTCGGAGGTCCATATTCATAGCCTGAATAAAATCTAATTTGATTTTAAGCCAGGTTGGCCTCAAACTGTTGTGCTCTGGGTGTACCCATTTTAGGTATCAAGTTTTTGAGCTGCCAGCTTATGGTATGTTAATTGGGGAGGTTTGTTAGACCATATAAAATTAGTAAAAAGCCTATGCATTTTCTGAAACCAGGATAGTGGAATAAATGAGTTAAGGAGCAATGAAGGGTAGAAAAGGTGGGGAAATACATTCATTTTAATTATACTAATATGGCCCTTAACAAAATAGGGAGCTTCAACCATCTATCAAGGCCATGTGTAATGACTTGGGAAAGGGGTTCCAAGTTCTCTTTGGACCACAAGGAAGGATTACATGTAAGTCTAATGCCCAGATATTTGAGAGAGGTGGGTGACCAAGACAACCCAAAGGGGGTAACATCGTGTGATTGAGGGGGAAAATAGATGATTTGTTGGAATTTAACTTGTAATTCAAAAAGGAACTAAACTTCACAATCGTAGCTAACATGGTGGGAATGGACATAATGGGATGGAACAGATGAAGAAGAAGGTCATCGGCATATGCTGTAACCTTTACTACCATATTACGTATCGGTATGCCTTGTATTTCCGGATTGCCTAAAATATTTCGAAGAAGAGGTTCTAAGTAGAGATTAAATAATAGGGGGGAAGAAGACAATCTTGCCTTGTTCCCCAGTGTAAAAGGAAGAGCTTTTCAAACACCCCATTTCCTGAAATCCTGGTGGAGGGAGCCTGATATAGGGCTCAAATCCAATCTATAAATGTAGAGGGGGAAAGCAAATGCCTTAAGAGTTTGAAATCAAAAATTCCAATTCACACGATCAAATGCCTTCTCGGCATCCAGAGACACCAAAACAGCAAGATAGGCAGCATTCCTGGAGTCCGAGAAGACATGTGAAAGGGTACGTAGGTGGTCTAATGATGAGTGTCCCCTCATAAATCCAACCTATGACATACCAATCAAGTCCAGAAGAACCAGGATAATCCTATCAGCCAATATCTTTGAGAGGATTTTAATGTCCTGGTTCAAAAGGGATATGGGCCTATAACTCTGTACCAACTCGGGGTCTTTGTCAGATTTAGGGAGGAGAATAATTAGGGCTTCAAACAAATGGGGATCAGCAGCTACCCCAGATAGAATATGGAGGAACAACCGGTGAAGTACCGGCACTATTTGTTCCTGAAAAGTTTTGTAAAAAAAAGAGGAAAAACCGTCTGGCCCCGGGACTCTATCCGAAGGCAAAGCCTTAAATACCTCAGTTATTTCTTATAAAGAGACAGGAGAGGAAAGAAACCTCCTCTGTGAATCAGACAGAGAAGGGAGGTGAGACTCCAGGAGATATGCCTCCAGCACCTCCGGTGGGGGGGGTAGTCCATGTCCCTATATAGTTGCTTGTAGTACTGTGCAAACTCCTGCCCAATCTCTGAGGAGGATGAACTCAAGGATCTGTCTGTTTGAGCCCTAACAGGTGGGATGAATCTAGCTGATTCCTATTGCCAAGGCCCCTGGAATTCTGCGGTTCTGCGGTTGCGGAATTTGCTGCAGAATTTACATCATGCCGCAGAATATATATAATGCTGCAGAATTCATTGTTTTTGGTGAATTTTCATATAAATATACTGTTTTTCCATAGTGTCAGGCTTTCTTTCCCACCTTGTTTATCCTGAAGCCCCTCCTCTATGCTCAGCATATGATGTCATTGATGACATCACATCATATTTAGCCAATGACAGGACTGCATTCTGCCAGAGAAATGAATAAATCATGCCGCAGAAATCAGAAAATGCTGCCACAGAAGTCAAGGAGCCCTGCCGCATAAATTAGAAAATTCTGCCGAAGAACACCAGGGGCCCTGCCTATTGTTTTATCCTTAAAGCTAACAAGTGTTCTGCCTTTTCTCCCTGGTTGGTGTAAAGAGCTTTAGTGCGAATGATGGCCAGCTCCGCTTTTTCCCTTAGCAAGTCCAGGTACCTATCTTTAGCTGCGAGGAGTTTCGGCCTGCTTTCCTCCGGAGTATTAGGAGATAAGTTAGCATCTAAGGACTGAATCTGGGACAATAATGAAGAAAGCTCTGCCTCCCATGTTCTTTTCCGCTTTGTTGCTAAGCTGATCAGAACCCCCCTCATGTAGGCCTTGAAAGCACCCCATATAACATCTGGCGCCATGCCTTCTGTAGAGTTAACTGAAAAGAAAAAATCTATCTGTTCTTTTACCTATTTGGAAAATTGAGCATCTTTCAGTAACTGCTCGTTTAGCTTCCACCGAGTCTCTTTTTTAGGGATAGAAAGTAAGGCCAAGCAACACATCACAAGGGAATGATCAGATGTAGGGCCTGTTTGAATTGAAGCAGATATAACCCCTGGTAGGAATGATTGGGATATTAATAAGTAGTCTATGCAGGAATGCAACTTATGTACTGGTGAGACAAAAGTATACTCCCTTCTATTGGGGTGTAACACTCTCCATATGTCGCATAAACCACATTGGTCTAATAAGTCTCTAAACGCTCTCTGCCCAGGGGAAAGTCTGTTTAAAGCCAGTCCTGACCTGTCAATAATAGGGTCCAACACCAGATTGAAGTCCCCTCCCATTACTATCGATATAGGAAGCAAGGGTAATATAAAAGTTATAAGCTTCATGAAGAAGCTAGAGTTATCTATATTGGGACCATAAATACTACAAAGTAAAAGTGGCATGGAACAAAGAGTTCCTTGAACCATAATGTATCTGCCACCAGGATCCCTAAAAACCTGCGTGGGGATAAAGGGGACACTTTTGTTGATAACTAACATAACCCCACAACTGTTAGTAGACCCCTGGGCAGCAAAAACTTGCCCTAACTGTTGCCTACTGAGTTGTAAGGCCTCGGAATCCAACAGGTGGGATTCTTGTAAAAACGTGACCTGGGATCGCAGCAGGTTCAGATGCTTCAGAACTTGATATTGTTTGGGTTTCTTCCTTATCCCTTTCACAATCCAAGTTGAAAAAGTAGTATTACTAGCCATCGAGTCTGTTAATAAGAAAGCACATATAAAATAAACAGAGATTAATACAACGAGCATCAAAGAACCATAACCCCCTGATTACTGCTGTACCACCCTCCCTGCCCAATCCCCTCTTAACCCTTAACAAACAACTAGCTATCCTAAACCCTCCTCTATCCTCCTTAATCCCCACCCTTCCCCCACTTTTTCCTGTCCAGCAAAACATTCTGAAACTACCCTTAATCCCTCAGCTCCCCTCCAACCCTTTTTAAGTAATAAAACTCCCTTCATAACCAGGTTACCAAATATCAGTTTATAGGGAGAGCACAACTTATATTGTGTAGTAAAAAGGGGAAAAAACACAGCTAAACCTAACTGGGACCATTCCTTGCCCCACTAAATAACACGAGGTACAGGAGAATAAGAAACAGTAAAATTAGTCTTCCCCCAGTAACTTAAACATTGCTTTCCTCTAGTGGCCAAATTGAGGAAATACCACAGGCTTAAACTCAAGGTAAAACAGTCAGACTACATTAAAATTCCCCTTCAATGTCTGAACTGCATTTGTCCAAAAGTGAACAGTACACTTGTCTGGTAACAGAGTTCCTAAGCTAGCTCTGGTAGCGAATTCCTCACTCAGTGAACAAAAGGACCAAGAATCCAAATTAAAAGTCATCTGAAGAGGATGGAATCATCAGCCAAACAGGGCTCCAAACAAAAACACTGTCCCATCTCGTCTGTAGCAGGGAGCCCAACTTAAAATCAGCTCCATAACATAACCTCTGTTACTAGAATGTGGAAATAGACTCACACAGCATATTGAGAGCGCAGTCCCACTGATCCATTTAATCTTTGAACTGTCAGCATGCCCCTTTCCTTGTCAGGAACACATCTCCATAGTACTCCCATTCAGGTACCTCAAAACCAATCTGGGAGGGCCGATTTGAGCCCTTCTTCGCTGTATCCACATCTTCATAGGACAACCAGGATCCCAGGACCATTACTTGCAGTTTAGTGAGGTAGATCATGTGGAAACGAATACCTGCAGTGATGATCCTGGAGACAAGGGGGTGAAAGGCTTGCCTGCAATGCCGGATGGTTAAAGGCAGGTCTTGGGTCACCTGAAACCTTTTCCCTCCCATTGGAGAGCCTGTATATCTTGGACCTTAGCTAGAAAGTACTGCCTTTCAAAGTAGTTTAAAAACCTCATAATCAGTGGTCTAGGGGGAGATCCCGGTCGAGGCATGGGACACAGGGCTCTATGCGCCCTCTCAATAACATAATTAGAGCCATAGAGAGAAGGGCCCACCACCTTGCATCAGTTTCTTGGCGAACAGGACTGCATCAGGACCCTCTTCTTGTTCCAGGAGTCCTATAAGCATGATATTATTTCGCTGGCTGCGCCCCTCTAAATCTTTGATCTTCTGCTCCATCCTAGAGAGCTTTTGGTGCAGCCTGACGACGTCAGAGTCTCTTTTCTCTGCCTGCCATTCTAAAGAGACCACCCTGGCTTTGTTGTCCAAAACCTTCTTCGCTGTGTCCTCCATTGCTGCAGATAGTGATTTTATTTCTGCTGCCATACTCTGTAATTAGTCCTGAAATGGACTAAATTTGGTGAAGAAGTCTGCCAGGGTGAGCGGTTCTTGTTCTGTTTTAGTGGACGTTGATGAAACTGAGGATGATGCGATGAGGGCCCTCTGTTTTTTGGGGCCTTCTCCAGCATTATAGGTGGTGTATGCCAGGGTCCAGTTTTCTTCCTTTCCACCTCCATGGTTCGCGTTTTTGACTGCTGCCTCGCTGTCTTGTCAACAAACTAGTCTTAGGAGTCAAAAAACCTACTCAGTTACCAAGAAAAGGGAGATTTAAACTGGGATTTTACTCTGGAAAGGTCAGAGTACAGGAGAGAGCATCCTCTCTGGCAGCCTGCATCACATGACTCCCCACTGAGGTTGCAGTCTGAGCTGGTATGTGCCTCTCATTCATTTTTATGAATGTCAACAAACTGATATTTGCAGGACAGAAGTTTGTACAATGATCCTGAGCTATTGCACCTGCTGAGCTGAGTACCCTCTCGACACTCACACTGGAGGGGTGGGCATCTCAGGTACTTCAGTGCCACAGTGGTCAGGTCTGGCCATTCATTGACCTTTCTACTCCAGTATAAAAGGTGATCATCAGTGATTGACAAATGCCTGTTTTCAGACACATATGACTCAACCATTCACTGTGCCGCTCTAAGTCCAGTATTTGACGCATTATCCGCTTCTCCAGAATCATTTATGTCACAAATCCCACTTGGGACAAAGCCTCCCAAAGTGGGGTAATGCTAGCTTCTTTTGATGACAGACCACCTGGAACTGCACTCCCCTTCCCCTTACAGGATATGCCTGATACTACTCCTCCAGGTTCACCTTCAGCCTGATTATGCTGCTTAAGATTCATGATCTTGGCACGTGACTTCCGTGCCCCATGAACAAGTGCACCAGTTGCCCACTGACAGTTTTTACCTGTTCAGGCCTGCCCTCCAGTACTGAGGCAATTCCACATTTGTATCATGGGTCCAGCATTGCTGCTATTGCAAAGCTGTCACTACACTGAATGGTCAAGATGTGACGATTCTGGTCGAATACTGCCAGCATGTGTTTCAGCAACACACTGCTAGCACTGTCTCCGGCAACATCAAGGCTATGCTGTACATTCACCAATGTCTGCCTCAGCACCCACAGCAGTGGAATTGATTGGCTAATGGAGGCAGACTGACCACTCACTGTCTGTGTGGCATGTTCAAAAGGCCTCAAGATTGTTATTACAGAGTCCATGAGACACCACTGTTCAGTTGTCATAGATATAGAGGCCCCAGAACTGTCACAGCTAGTGTGCATGACAAGATATTCTGAGATAGCTTAATACCATGAATACAACCTCTCTGCCATGTATAAAGTGGAGTTCCACTGGGTGACAACTTCCAGCTTCAAGTGGTGCTGTGGGAGGCTGTTTCGGATCTGCAACTGCTGAAGTTGGTCACGGGTCTTTGCAGAGCACGAAAGTGAGAAGAGATATGACATGCAACTGTCAGAATTTCTTTTATATCAAGGTGCTGCAGAAACTCCTGCACCACAAGATTTAAATAGTGGGCCATGCATGGAACCTGAAAAAAGCCACCATTCATGATGCATTTCACCACATTTGACCCATTGTCACTTGCTATGAACCAAGCTCTAAGGGACAGGGGGTTCAGCCACTTGTCAATTTCATACAGTACCAGGTCCAACATGTTTTCACCGGTGTGTGAACAAGTCACATTGTGCATAGCAATCGTTGCATGCTGTCGAATTTCTGGAAGATTGCTTCCATGACACTCCACCTTACTACATTGATCATTCACACTACCAACAGCACAAACAACTCCCAGCACCTGCGCCCAGTGTGCAGTTATACACAGATATGAATGCCCTGCTGTTTTGCTACTTGTCCTCCTATCCATACTTAAATAGATGAATGGAGAGGAGGAATGTTGAAGGACATGTCTTACTGAGTCAGACACAATACGGTACAACTCGGGGACAGCATGGGTCAAAAAGTATGTCTTGGATTGGACTTTACATTTTGGACAGGTACATGCAGCAAACCGCAGGAACCCAGAATACTCCACAAAGGAGAAGGGCAAAAGATCAATTGCCAGCATTTCCTCTACAGCAGCATTGAGTTCACGTGACACTGTATGATTGGGTGGGTGCTTCAGCTTATGCGCAAAAATACTCTGTAACGTGGGCTGACTTAAACATTTTACATGGGCTGTGATGACAAAGGGTTCTGCTCTGCTAATCGCAGCCTGTTGTGGAGTGTGGATGTGTGACAAAGACAGTTGCACAGGTGAAGACAAACCCAGAAATACAGTTATTTTCCCACATTTACCAACAGGGGTTGATGTTCCACTTGCACTAGACATACTGCATTGACCACCACCACCAAAACTGCTACTGTCATCACCACTGGACAAGACTTCAAAATCATTCTGCTCTTCCACCTCATCATGCCTGTAGTAATCCTCTGCTGTTATTTCATCACTACTACACACATTTAATTTTCTACTTGGTGCTACAGTCATGGAAGGGGATAACATGCTCATTATGGTTAATGACGAGGGTGAACACCCCACTGTGGTACAGATATTAGCTGCCATCTTCCGCTGGTTCCACAGTGCCATGTTCCTATTTTTAAGATGTGTATGCTGTCCCCCTGTGCCCAGATGGCTCCCCTTTTTACCTCGACTCGCACACACCTGGCAAACCTGGCAGATTGCAACTGACTCATCATTTGCATCTTCTGCAAAAAAAAGTTCAAACAAGGGATTTTGATGTTCTAGTTTTAACATGTCCACCTGATGCTGCTTATTGGACTCCTTTTTTTAAGCCATGAAGTGGGGGAGGGGGGTGCTACATGATTTTTCAGCCAGGACACCCTTGGACTGCAACTGACTACCATGACTACCTATCATTATTACTGGGTCATCATCATCAACTGAAACTGATAAATCACAACTTTTTAAGGGGAGGGGGGGAATGCAAACAGACCCAGACACAACCACCTTCATTTTCTTTTTCTCCAGTTGCCAACAGGGGTCACTGACATCAACATCATCATATTCATCAACATCATCCACATCTTCTACTTGGATGCTGGCATATGGACTGCATGTTGCAACCACAGCAGCATCATCATCATCAGCACCACCATCACCTGAAATTTGTTCACCACACTGTGAATCACTGCATGGCAAATGCAGGACCTGAACTGCAGTGGAAGAAATGTCACTTTGTGTGCTATCATTGACATGATGATCAGAATCCTCATGTTCAGTTACTGGGATGATACTGGGGAGTATGACATAATCTACTCTGTCACTCACTGCCACTGCTTCACACTCCACTATATTTTTGGACATGGTAAATTGGTCAAAACTGGAACTTGAGGCAGCAATACTCATACCACCACCAGCAACTGCACTAACACCACCAGCTAGGACAACATCATCTCCTCCAACTATGAGTGAAACTACTGATTGCACGGTAAAAACACTGAAGGAGAAATACCTTTCCTCACATCAGCAATGCACTTCTGCGACTGCGTACTACTACCATGCCCACAGACAATCTTACCACTGGCAGCAGTGCCATGGCAAGAAACAGCTTTGCTTGCACATCTCTTTGTGGGCATTTTGTGGGGGTCAACAGGAATATTCTAAACAAATTTAGATTTTGGAACGTTCACTCTGGATGGGGGCTGGGGGGTTGACGCTGGATGTGAAGTCAAAAAAACAACTGTGGCTTCAACAACAGATACAGACGCAAAGTCACAAGCTCAATAACACCTTAACTAACCAGTGATGTTCTCAAGTCACAAACAGTCCAGTCTGGAAAAGAATACATTTTGCCAGTGGGGGAGGAGCACAGACTGCAGAATATGGCAGTGCGAAACCAAGAAAAGATACCACAATGGCAGTACAAAATCATGCAGCTGCAGTGGAGAGCAGATTCACACTGCTGTGTCTGCAATTACACTGTGGCACAATAAAAGGCATATTATTTGATGTCACATCATGCACCGCACACACACACACACACACACACACACAATTTGTCTCCAAGTAATTCATAGCAAATTTAAAACTTCAGTAATGTACAACGTATTTTAAACAACCTCACTGCTGCACCAGGTCCTGACCACAACACACACAATCAGCAAAAACATGTCAGCAATTATTGAAAATATTACTGTGTGTACATCAACACAGTCAGTTATACAAGAAAAATGTAACCAAAAACCAAAAAACTCCCTATTTCTCCAACTTAAATCTACCTACACCAGATACGCCCCTACCCCAAAGCACACTTCCACTGTCTCTCAGTACACAGACTGAATATTGTACATTAACATTCAAAATCCACACACAAACAAAAAATGCTTGATGATATGAGCAGAGGAGGGTTTCCTACAATCGAAGAACTAAAGTTTCAGCAAAACCGAGTTTTTGTCAATGCCAAATGTTGTCTGGCTGGCTTTGTCATTGGTAGTGCCATAGTTAGAGTTGCATAATAGGAATGGCAGTGAAGTATTGAAGCAATGCCAACCTCACCCTGTAGAGACCGACAGGCATTGGGGTGTGCCTTTGGGTCATCAGCTGTAACATTCATGTTACTTCACCTCACCCTACCCTGTAGACACTGACAAGTGTGGTGTGCTTTGGGGTCTTTGGGCATTATACATACCTCATTTCATAAGGAAATACACTGAGGTGGGTGCAGTATAGGAGAATGGGGTGAACTTTGTGACCAAACTCTGTAAGGCACACCACGATGTGTGTCACTAGCTGCAGGGTGGGGGTAGAATAGGAAGCATTACAGCCAGTCATCCCAAGTCATACCCCTGATGCCTGTCAGTCTGCACCGGGTGGGGTGTTACAGTGGGAAACCTTAATGCTGCAGGCGTGTGTTGGTATTTTCACTCCAAAGTTTCAACATGGGCTTTTTGTGACATCACATCATGAAAAGCGTCACTATCAGTTTGTTAGTTGAAAGGTGGTTTTGCACAGTGGCTATGCCATTTGGAGACACAGGTCCTAAAACACATTTTGGACAGTATGTAAAAAATGAGAACTGGTATTGTTCATGAGGAGGTGTAAAAAATGGCAACATTGAAAAGCTGGAGTGAAAATATGGAAAATTGGCAAAGTCATGAGCATGCATAGAAACTGTGCAACACATGTCCATAACCCAATTATTTTGGGGATATTTTTAACCACATTTTCAACATAAGCATTTTGGGACCTCCCCTCATGAACATTGGCACTGTGATTTTGCTAATTTGTCCCAAAATGTTATTTCTCACAGGTGCAAAAACACATTTTGGGCAGGATGTGAAAAATGACAGCTGTACTGTTCATAAGAAGGTGTGAAAAAATGGCAGTGTTGAAAATGTGGCATGAAAATATTGCAAATTTGCAATGTTACGTGGGTGCATGGGAACTGCATGACGCACGCTTGCAACACAGTCATTTTAAAGACTTTCATCACCAAATTTTCAACACAGGCATTTTAGGACCTCTGCTCATGAATAGTGGCACTGTCATGTCCTCAAACTATCCTGAAAACTAATTTCACACAGTGACTGTGCTATTCTGCTCTGGACATGCAAAAACACATTTTGGCCAGGATATGTAAAATGACAGCAGTATTGCACATATGGAGGTATGGAAAAATGCCAATGTTGAAAATCTGGGGTGAAAATATTACAGATTGATGAAGTTATGAGCGTGCATGGAAACTGCGCAACGCATGCTTGTAAAACAGCCATTTTGTGGATTTTTCCACCAAATTTGCAACATAGGCTTTTGAGAGCCCTATGAACAGTGGCACTGTCATTTCATTAATCTATCTGGAAAGGTGATTCCATTCAGTGACTGTGAAATCACCTTTCAGGACTGAATAATGCCATGACAGTGACAGAATTCACGAGGAAGGATCCCAATAATCCTATGTTGAAAATTTGGTGTCAGTATTCCCAAAACTGCCTGAGATATGCACCAAAGTAGAAAAAACCTATTTATACCATTATACAGCTTACCAGCATTTCTTCTGTTCGCGGTTGGCTTTGAAGAGTGCTGACGTGTTCCCGGTCCACCAAAGATCATCGTGCTAGGCTCAGGAGGTAAGTATGGGGTGAGGTGGGTGTGGGGAGGTAGAGTGCACAGTGGATGGGCACAGGTTGTGGGAGGGGGTAGGGAGACCACGAGGGACCATTTTCTTTTTTCCAGGGTGAAAAAAAAAGGGAACATCGTGGGATTTTTTTTAATTGCAGAGACATTTGGCACACTGGGGTGGGCTCCCAACGTGTCACCTGATTGTTTTTTGGAGGTGCTGTAGCTGACGGGGGATTGGGCAAGCCCATCAGCACATAACAAAAGGGGGGTCAAGAGCCGAGTGGGATTGAGCACCCCCCTCGGCACACAACAGATGGGGGGAAGACATTATGCCGATGGGGAGTGGGCTCCCCCATCTGCAAAATAAACAGGGAAGGGGGGACTGAAGCAGATGGGGATTGGGCCCCCCTTTGGCAAAGACAGACTTTTGGAAGGAGCACATGATGCCGAAGGGGATTGGGCACCTACTCGGCATGCACTTGGGGGGGTCATGATGCCAAAGGGGAGTGGGCTTACCTGTCAGCAAATAAAGTGGGGTGAGACATGCTTTGGGTGGCGGCAGTCAGTGCCACCATGTTTATGTGGGAGGCCTGTTATTGTGCCGCTACAATGAGAAGCTTGCTTCTCATTGCAGTGGACCTTTTCTTAGATCTGGTGGCCACATACCGAATTGCTGGTGTGGTGCCTGAATGCTGACTGATTGGGGAATGTGTGACACACCTACTGATGCATGCTCTGCATTCACCCAACAGTTACTGCACTTCCAAATCTCCTACTACCACAATATGTTGGCTGCGCATGCGCAAACCAACATAAAAATGACTCAGAAAGGCTTTTTTAACAACTTTTAGAAGGTCTGAATAACAGAGATCTCTCAGAGCAGACTGTCTCCTACAGCTTCCTACATACACACACTACCCTGAACTGAAGGTGTGCAGAACAATTTAGAGTCCATGTGACCTGAAATCCCACGAATCACTAAAAAATTCACATTTGGAGCATAAAAACTAGGCGAAGTGAGGTGAAGTACACTGTTTTCAATGTACTTCGCCTTAAAATTTGGTGGAGTAGTGGTTTGGGAAGGTGGAGTAATGCAAAGTCACTGTCTTCAATGGACTTCATGTTACCCATTACAAGGCAAAGTACTCCACTTTGCATTGCGTAGCACTCCGCTAATTCCTTCATTCCATGAATCATTCCATGCTGTAGGCTAATATTACACATAGTAATTACCTGTCAAATCCAATGGGAAGAATACTTCAAATCCCATTGCACTACTGTATTTTTAGAAACCACAGTGATCTTTTCTAGAAACACAATTATAAAATGTTTTTTGAAATATTTTGCAAGTTGCATTTGACAGGTAAATTTTATGTATAATGTTAGCCTGCAAGCTGCAACATGTGTGGCACAGAGGGTAGGGGCTGCAAACATCCCATTGGTAAGTATGATTGGTAATTGTGAAAAAAGACCCTATGCATTTAAAGTACTTGGTTGCCATATACTCACACCTTCTTTCAGCAAAACTTCAGTTATTTATTATGCATACTGACAGATCAGTCACATTCCGGTCCCATACCCCATCTTTCTTTTCATACTAGAAATGTTTCAGACCCTGCTCTCTCAAGCTGCACTAAAGAATTATTACTCCTAGTAAATACAAACTCTGGTCAGAGCCGTTATGGTTGTGGAGAGCTTTTGGGATGCTTTTACCCATTATTTCTAATGAATTTGCACAATGCAGATTTGCTGAGAGGCAGTTTCAATGTGGTCTTCCTTTTACACATTTTTTCAATGTGTTTTCCTAAAATATGCCTGCTGATTGCTATACATATATCCCGGATACTTCACAGAAGACAGGGCATCTTATTTTCAGTGGGGCTCTATATCTGCACAATATTATATAGCACAGTCAGTGGCTCAGTAGGTAGCACACTCGCCTCTGAGGCTGGGAGATCAGAGGGCTGTGGGTTCAGTTCCTACATCTGGCACTTGGGTTAATATCCCAGTACTGACACTGTAGTGCAGCATGAGAGGGGTGCTGTACTTCTGAGGTGTTGTCTTTCAGATGAGATGTTAAACCGAGGTCCCATCAGCCTGGATTGGTGGTAGTTCAGGGGGATATTAAAGATCCCATGGCACTTATTGAAAAGAGTAGGGGAAGGTTTTTATTAATAAACAGAACAATAAATCAGAAAAACAGTAATACAATTCATGGAAAATAAGAAAAAAACATAACAGAGAATATCAGCAAGACTCAAATCTCTTACAGCAGAATGATTCAATCTATTTTGTCTTTCAAAAAAGGAACCTCTTTCCACCTCATAAGCCAGGCAGTTTTGGACAAACATTTGCATTCAGAATCACATTGCAACAACAAATCATGTTCAATATGTTAAAGAACTTCAAGTGGTGCGTGGTATAACTGTCATAGAGTAAGATGATATCTGACTTGCCATGAATGAAACTTGAACATAGCGAACAGCAGTCATACTACACTTGCATCCAACTAAGTAGAATGTAGCAAAAAAACTCCCACAACTTCCAGATATGCAACAGCACTCCAGAAAGGCTGGTTCCAACGGGCAGAAAGGATCATCCAGAAGTCTTGCACAAAGGGGCAGGAAACAAAAAATGGGACATTGGTTCCTCCTGATTAATGCAAGTATCCCTTGGACAAGTACATTCAGTAACCATTTTGTGCTTTAAAGTCCCGCTAACACAGAATTGCCCATGACAACTAAGCCATAAAACATCCCATAATCTAGGTGGAATCTGTTTATCTACCAAACTTTTAAGGAGGTTATCAACATGATCATCCGGTACATCCTTAAAAATTGGGACTATGGAATGTGCTTTAGATTGTAGGACATCATAAATATATTTGCGCGATTTGCAATACACATGGGCCGGAAGTAACTTCCATCAATTAAGTTTCAATATCACAGGTCTGACATAAATCGGATAACTAGAAGTGTGTACATTTTTCTGGCTCAAACCTGGCCACTCTGAGGACAATCTAGGTAACCAACCATATGCATAAATCACCCATAACACAGAGTGTGGATGACTAAGGTCTAGTAAATTCCAATGAAAAAAATACTATAGTAACAAGTAATTGGATTCACACAATTCAAACCACCCTGTGCAATAGGAAGATACAACACATCTCTTTTAATGGGATATAGGCAACTCCCCCAAATAATTTGAATAAAGAGACCCAATAAAGTGGCTTCCAAACCAGAAGGAATGGGGTATACTGCACTAAGGTATAAAAATTGAGGGAGAAGTAAAGATTTAGTAATGATAACCTTTTTCTGTTTAGTTTGTTGCCACGACTTCCACAATCTGATTCTGGATTGAACTGCCTCAATTTTAACTGACCAATTAAGTAATGCATTATCACCTTTACCAAAGTCAATACCTAAAATTCAGACCAGGCCCAGTATAACAGGAATGCCTTGCAACTCAGTAACATCAGGAATGGCAGTATGCAGAGGATAAAAACCTCTTAGATTTATTAAGGGAAGAACTTGCAACATCCAAAAAATTAGAAAAATGATGTAACACCTTATCTCCAGAGGTCAAATCAGCAACAAAGACACAGACATCATCAGCATAAGCCATAATTTTGGCCTCTAGGGTACTATGAAGGGAAGCAATACCAAGAATCTGCACATCTTGGGCAATTGTATGTAAAAGCGAATCCAGACTAAAAACATAAAGCAATGGACTCAGGGGGCAACCTTGTCTCACCCCTGACGAATAGGGATATAGGAACCCAAATAACCATTTACCAAGGGCATAGCATAAGCATGACTATAAAGCAAAGCAATCCAGGTTATAAAGCAGTCAGGAACTCCATAGATTTGTAAAACCTGAAATAAATAACTATGCGGGACCTGATCAAAGGCCCTTTGTTGATCCATGGACAGAAGAAAACCCTTTATTACATCCACTTTACAAAGCTCTATTAGTTCCTAAAGCAAAGGAGATTATTATAGATAGATCTGCCCGGTACTGAACAGGATTGGTGTAGGGATATCAAGTGTGGAGCTATGGACAACAATCTGGTATTCAATATTTTCATTAAAAGTTTAAAATCCGTATTAAGGATACTTAAAGGCCTCCAATTGGAAAGTAAAGTTCTATCACCTTTCTTATATAACAAAATCTGAATTGAAGTACAAAAATGGAAATCCAGAGTGTGATGTTGCAAAACCCAATTAAACACTACTGTGAGCACATCACAAACCAAATGACTACAGGTTTTATAAAATTCTGCAGGCAAGCCATCAATACCAGGTGCCGTGTTATTCTTTAAATGGGAAATTTCCCTTTTAACCTCATCAACACTAATCGGAGCAACTAAAGCCTGTAATAGTATATCAGAACAAGAAGCAATATGGAGAGAGGAAAAGAATTGTTCTACACCAGTGCTATCCACTGGAGATGCAGCATATAAGTCTGAAAAATGTTAGGAGACTGCTCACAAGATATCCTGAAAAGCAGTGTAACTATTACCAGCAGTGTCCACAACTTCAGCCAGAAGGCGATCTGCAGAACGCCTATGACTACAATCAAAAACATCCCCCAAAGCAGATTTATTAGCAGAACAAACCCTATGTTCATGTAACAGGGAAGTAGCTCTAGTATACTGTAGTGCAGCCATTTTTTTTTTACATTCTGTACCTGTGCAGTCAAAGAGAAGCCTTGTGAGTGTATAGCTGAATACAAAGTTTCCAACTGCATACGTAAAGACAAATATCTCTTATATTTAGTCACTGCAGCATATTTAGATGTCCTCCTAGTCAAAGTAGATATTTCAGATTTAGTGAGTAGCCACAAATCTAACAAATCTTCGGAAAGTCCAGACAGTGACATATGAGCTTTCAACAATTCATGAACTTGGGCCAAAAACCTGTCATCAAGTAGCAGTAAAGAATTCAGTTTCCAATATCCCTGCCCCAGTTTAGCATGAGGGCCTACCCCTAATGTGGCAGTTACCACATTATGGTCTGAAATCTCCACTGGAATGGTTTGAGCCTTAGTCACCCTTAAAGCTGCAGAGACAAAAAGAAAATCAATCCTAGTGGACAAGGAGCCCTTTAAAAAAGTACGTCCACCAGTAAGATGACAAACCCTATAAACATCCTGTGAATGACCTTGGTCAATAATGTGATTGAAACAATGTGTATCATAGAAATCCTTATCAGTCGGAGCCCCCGATCTGATTTATGCACTACACAATTAAAGTCACCACCCCATATGAGAAAGCGTGATGTGAACAAAAAAGGCTGCACCTCACAAAAGAGATCCACTTGACCTTTCTTCATAACTGATGCATAAATCACAATTAATCTCCAAGTGTAATGTAAATAAGTAAAATCCAATATTAAGGCCCGTCCCATAAGCAGGTCAACCAACTTGGTAACATGAAATCCATCACCCCTAAACAGCACCCCAACACCACTACATGTGTCTAATCCCAAACAAAAAAGAAGGACCCCATCGCCAAAGCCATTTGGCCATATTAACCAAAGAAAGGGTACTGAGACTGGTATCCTGAATAAGGCAAATATCACACACCAAATCACTCAAAAGTTGAAAAGTAATCAGATGCCTATGAGTATTTTTCACACTGTTTACATTGAGGGTGGCTACAGTGAGATGAAATGCCATGGCCATGAAAGAGAATCAGATAAGGGTCGAAATAAAAATAAGTCAACCTCAAGTAACCCTTCCCTTTCTAGTACTTCTCCAGTGTCTCACCCCTGACCGCGAGGGTTGAGTATCCATAGGCAACTCCTTTGATTTATCATTCTCAGAATCAGAGGACAACACAGGTTGTGAGGAGGTGTCAGAATCAGCTTTCATATCGGAAGATTGAGTGTGATGGGACAAGACCTCAAATTTATTACTTAAGGGAACAGAGCCACCAGGAGAAAACACTTTCGCCAATTTGGCCCTACCTGTAATCTGTTTTGGGGCCCGTTTCTTTGCCTGAACACTAGGCTTAGGTGGGGGCATAATAATATTATCCAGAGGATTGTCAGGGACAGGCACAGGTTCAGCAGGAACCGGAAAAACAATAGAAAGAGGTGGAGGCGCCGTAGAGGAAGGGTCCTGTACAACCAGTCATGGAACTTCCAGTAAAGGAGGCTCAGAGGAAGGTTCAGATATTGAAACCACTGACTGGGGAGCAGACACCACAATATCAGGGCAGAAAGGGGGACCAGTGACTACCGTAACATGAGAAGAAAGGGATTGCACCATAGCCATATCCTTTTTCTGGGCAATAAGAAGGATCACATCCTGATCCAGGCTTTCTCCCCTCTTATGGGAAGCCCAAGGACAGGATCTAAAACCATGACCTAGGTCCTCACACAGGTTACACTTTAGTTCAGAAGTACAATCTGCACTAGCAAGGCCAAAAGATAAACAAAGGGAACACCGTAGTCTATCACAGGCAGCACTGAGATGGGAAGGGGAGCCACATTTAAAACAGGTACAAGGCTGCCCCACATAGAAGCAATGCCCCCGTTCCCTACCTACAAACAAACTATTAGTCAAGTGTATGGGACCCACATTCATATTTCTAAGTCTCACCCTACAACGCTAACCACCAGTCCACAAGTGTTCAGAGTCAAATATAAGCTGTTGCAAACCCAAGACATCACAGCATTTAGCTAACCAATGCGTAATATCACTAGCTGCTACATTGCCCCAGATTCCCCCCCTTCCATCACAAAAAACACAGAGACCATTGCTTGTTGTACTCAGATTGGCAATTAATTTATTTACATCCATCAATCCATAATTCTTTTTCCATTTCTTATTTTTCATATATCCAATGATTTCCATTTTTCCATACATATATCACTTTCTGATTCTCCATCCCCAGGCGAAAACCTGGGTGCCTTCTTCTTCTCCTTTTCTGCTAGGAAATGGTGAGAACCGAGACCGCTTTCTCCTTCATCTTCTTCTTCCTCTCGTGTTACTCCTTTTTTATTCCCCCCTTCCCATCCTCCCCCCCCTTCCCCCTGCCATCCACCTTGGCAGTCCATAGCCTTCTTATTATCATCTGCCCCCAACTTCTTAGCAGACTTCAAGGCTTTCACCTGCCATCCCTCCTTGGCAGTCCATAACCCTCTTATCCCCTGCCATCCACCTTTGGCAGTTCATGGCCTCCTTATGTTCTGCCATCCACCTTTGGCAGTCCATACCATATTATCCTCCACTGCCATTCACCTTTGGCAGTCCACCGCCCTAGTAGACATGTCTGCCTTCCACCATGACAGACCCTCCTACAGCTCCCCAATTGGCTGTACTCCCTGCCTTCCTATACTATCTCGGGTGGGTGAGTGGGATCAAAACTCCAGCAAAAGTAGCTGAGTCTCTTGTGCTGTCCTTTATGTACCCCCTTACCCCCCTCCCCTTCCTGCTACCTGGCCATTGTTCTGGCTCCTGGCTCCTCCCTTTCCCTATCCCCTTCCCTTCTGAGCACAGCTATCCTTACAGGAGGGAAGGGGTGCACCAGGACAACATGGTCTGCCCCTTAAAGGGCAAACTCCATTGTCCCGGATTCCCCCCTCTTCCCTCACAAAAAACACAGAGACCATTGCTTGTTGTTGTGCTCAGATTGGCAATTAATTTATTTACATCCATCAATCCATAATTCTTTTTCCATTTCTTATTTTTCATATATCCAATGATTTCCATTTTTCCATACATACTGTATATCACTTTCTGATTCTCCATCCCCCAGGCAAAAACCTGGGTGCCTTCTTCTTCTCCTTTTCTGCTAGGTAACAGTGAGAACCGAGACCGCTTTCTCCTTCATCTTCTTCTTCCTCTCGTGTTACTCCTTTTTCTTCCCCCTTCCCATCCTCCCCCTTTTTCCCACTAGCCAGTCTCCAGCTTGCATTGGATGACTGGCTTCCTAACCTAGGATTCCCCTGCCTATTCTTATAACTCTCTTCTTTTTTTTAAATTTTTTATCTGTTTTCCCTTCTTCCATTCTTCTATAAACTATTGTTTCTGCATTAAACATATCCACTGCTATATCTCACAGGTGTACCCCATCTGATCTGTAAAATTCATCCACCCATTCTTCGACCCCGCGCAGTATCACCTGTCCTCCCATCTGCCTTATCAGTGTCCACACTCTTCTATTCATCTTCCTCCTGGCCCTCTCAACTGCCCTGTGGCTGTGTTCCTGTCTCCACACCCTCCGAGGTATTATGTCCAACCATGCAAGGCACACCTGAGGCCACCACTGTCTTAATACCTCTAAGTCCTTCTTGATCTGCCAATATGTGTGCACCCATGGTCTGCCTGCCAGATTGTTGCCCCCTAAGTGTATAATGATTAGGTCTGGACTGAGCCGATGTCTCTTGAGCTCTTTCAAAGCAGGGAGCAGCTGTGCCCATCTCATCCCCCGCAAGCCGTGCCATACCAACCTACACTGCCTTGCATCTTGGTATAGCTGTTTTCCCCCAGCTTTCATCTCTGCTCTCTTACCAGCCCAGTAAATATAGAAATGGCCGCAGATCCAGACTTCTGTGCTCCTCCCTCTACCTATGGGGTGCAACAAAACAAATTTATTTAATTACTTGTATTCTCCAATGACCTCTCTGTCTTACCTCCCTCGTCTTATTAACATATGTACATTATTACCCTCCTCCCCTTTTTTCTTTTTTTTTTATGTCAGAGCTCTGATGTATCTTTTGTAACTGGCCGACTGCCAGCGACCTTTGACTATAATGTCCTCCACAGAATTGCCCCTGGCCGCCCGCTGTGAAGCTGCCCCAATCTGCAGGGAATAGGATGAGTAATTAGCTGGGTTCTCCACCAGAAATGCCATTGCCTTTTTTAACACAGCCGTGATCTGGTAACCAGTGACCCTTCTTCCGTTCCTGTGTGTAAAAAGCTTCCCAGTCCTGATTACTTGCCCTGCGGCGAAAAACCCACAGGGCTTGTAGTGGGCATATCGCGACCTCTGCTCGCCCCCTTAGGGTTATTATGGAACCTCGCCCTCTTTGGTCAGTCTTAGACCGTCTTAGCCTGATCCGTATCTCCTTTGTCCCCCAACTCACATCTTCCCATTCCATACCACCTTCTTTGTCATTTATCCCATGGCCTACCACCTCGCTCACCCTCAGAGCCCCTGCAAACATTGTCACATAAATTGTGTGAAATAGCTGGGCCTCGCCTTTCGACATGCATATTGCCGGGAACGCCTCTTTTATCTTTATTAGCCACTGCTCCCCTATAGGCCTCCGGATGTCCCCGGTCCCTCCTCTTAACCTACCCCAGCCCTGCATCATCCTTCTGATGAACATTGCCTTTGTTGGGTCCTGCCATCCTTTCAGGCTGCAGATCACACTGATCCCCGCCAGATAAACCCCCATCATGGCGTGAGCTGTCCCTTTTTGTCATTGATCCACTATGAACTTTCCCGCCTGTTCCTCAGATAATGGCCCACTTACTTCCATCTGGTGCTCTGCCCTGAATGCTTGAAAAACCCACCAGGCCCCATCGTAGGCCCTCAGAGTCTGGGGTACCCATGAGCTACAAAACAACAGTTCTGCTCCGTCCTGCCAACGTCCCAGATGTCCACTGGTATGGGCATTTTTTGTTCTTCCACTGCTGGTGCCAGCTTCCGGAAATGGTCCAGCTGCAGACGGGAAAGGCTTGTCAGCCACGGTATTGCATACCCCTTCGATGTTTTGCTCTAAAAGACATGTTCAGCTGCAGAGCCCTTAAAACTAGCCATCGTACTACCTGCATGACTGTTTCAGATCTGGCTCCCCTATGGTTAAGTACGTCCACCACAGCTCTATTGTCACACCAAAATGTCACCTTCTGATCCCGTAATTCCTCCCCCCAAACCAAAGTACATGCCCATATGGGCATGATCTCCAGGAGTGTTATATCCTTCACTTTTCCCTCTCTCACCCAGTCCGCTGGCCATGGTTCCACGAACCACCTGCCCCTCAGATAACCTCCCATGCCCAAACCTCCAGCCGCGTCTATGTACAAGTCCAGGTCTGTGTTATACAACCACTCATCCTGCCAGAATGAAGACCCATTATAGTCCTTCAAAAATTCTTCCCATAAGCTAAAATCTTCCCTGATACTGCACGTCAAATTAATCCAGTGATGTGGTTTTGTGACCCCGGCTGTTGCCCTGGCCAATCTTCTGGTAAACGCCCTCCCTGACCCAACTGTCCTGCATGCAAAATTTAGATGTCCCAATACCTGCTGAACTAATTTCAATTGGACTCTCTTCTTGCTGGCATGTATACCAATTAGCTCTTTTAACCTCCTTACCTTCTTATCTGGCAACCTAAAAACCTTGTTTGCTGCATCAATCTCTATCCCTAGGAATTCTATCACCCTGATGGGCCTTTCTGTTTTTTCCGGTGCCAGCGGGACCTCCAACTCCTGGCACACTTCCTGAAACTTAACCAGCATTCTCCGTGTCTCTTCCTCACCCTTCCCTATGAGGAGAAAATCATCCAGGTGGTGGATGACTGTTGTGTAACCCATTTCCTCTTGGAATATCTACTGCAAGCATGTGCTGAATGCTTCAAATGTTGCACATGCTGTGTAGCACCCCATAGGCATTGCTTTGTCAAAGTAATATCGCCTCTCATTTTTAAAGCCTAAGGTCCCAGTCTTCCCTCCTGACTGGAAGCAGTCTGAAGGTGGACTCTGTGTCTGTTTTTGCCATCCACGCATCCTCTGTGGCCCGGATTATCTGGATTGCATCCTCGAGCATTGCGTAAGTCACCCTACTATGCTCTTCCCCAATATAGTCGTTCACCGAGTCACCTTCTGGGTAAGACTAATGGTGTATTACTCGATATTCACCCTCCTGCTTTTTAGGCACCAAACCAAAGGTGATATCCGCATGTTCTCTAATGGGGGGTCATTAAATGGACCCTCCACCCTACCAGCTGCCTTCTCTTTCTCAATCTTTTTCCTTAACATGTCCTCCTTTCCCTTCACCGACCCCAGGTTGCTCGCCTCCCTTGCCTGCCTGGGACCTGTAGACTGTAATGAAAACCCTGTGTCAAAGCCCCGCGAAATCATATCCTGCACCCTCATATCTGGGTATCTTGCCAGGCAAGCTGTCAAGGCCGTTATGTTGATGGGGGTTCTGGCCATCCCAAATCGGGCCTTGTCGCACCACCCTGTACCCACCTCCTGCCTGCAACCTTCCCTTTGTTTCAATGTTTTTGACCACCTCTACCCCCGTTACCTCTGCCCCTCCCTCCGTTGCTCCATGTCTGTCCTCTAAAACCCTGGTTATCCCAAAAAAACTGCTGGCTTGACCCTTGCCCCTCGTACCCTTGGGTTCCTTGTATACCTGTAGTTCTGCATTTGCTAGCCGAGTGCCCACCCCCACATTTTGTGCCAGCATGACAAAAATGACACTGAGGCCACGTGCAGAACGCCCTTTTATTTGCCCAACAGCATCTCATAGGTATAGCCCCTTTCTTACCCCACCCTCCATTGGGTGTGGACTGATACATTACATAATCTGTCCATAAATATATTTGCTTGGTGTCCCTGCCCATCCCCAATATTGCCGTCACGCTGCGAAATATTCATCATTATAACTACCCATTCCGCCTTTTTGCCTTCGGCTCTCCGTGTTATCAATTGAATAAGTGATGAGGCGGATACCAACTCGGTCTTCTTTCCAGAGTTATGGCTGAAAAGATTGCAAAACCTAAGAACCACCTGTCCCAAGTCTTCCTTTTGTGAATTTGTCTTCCTCTTTTTCCTGCTCAACACTATGGCTGCGCCATCTCGCTTTTATGTTTGCTTGCACGCATGTGCAAGAAACATAGTGCCATCATCGAGATTTTGGAGGTGTGTCACCTCCTCCAGTTCAGTCAGTATGCTTTGGCAGGCGCAGCCTGTAAGCCAATGCATTTTGGGCTGTCTGCGGCACGCTCCAAAATGCAGTAACCTCTGATTGACAGGGAGCTACGCCGAGCAGCAGCGATAAGATAAGGCTGCTCACGCCATTCCCCCAGATGCCCAGGCGCAGTGCGCCCCGCACGCACGCATTGTATAGCCGGCAGGGTGCCCCAATCCCCGCCGGCTGTGCTGCGCCTTCCACCCTCCCCCAAACGCTACAAAATGCCACGCCAGGTGCCCACCCCAGCATGGCAACTAATCATATAGCCAAAGGAGGTGCCCAATCCCCCATCAGCTGCACTGTCCTCCCCCAGTAGTGAGGCGTGCCACGCTGGGAGCCCACCCCAGAGTGGCAAGCACCAGCTAATGACGGGCTGCCCAATCCCCCGTTGGCGCGAGCATACCCCAAACATCCTTGTGTGCCATGCTGGGAGCCCACCCCAGTGTGGAAACGTCCACGTCGACCGTTTTTTTTCCTGTGAAGAAAAACGTCCATGGTGAGTCTCCCCGCCCCTCCCACAACCCGCACCCACCCACTGCGCACTCTAGCCTCCCCTCCCCCTCACCCCATACTCCATCCGGACCTCAGCATGACAATTTTGGTGGCCCAGGAACACGTCTGCACTCTTTCAAAGGCGCACTGCGAACTGAGGAAATGCCGGCAAGCTGCTAAGGCAGCTATATAGGGGTTTCAATCTATTGCATATCTCAGGCATTTTTTGAATTTTGCACCAAATTTTCAACATGGGGCTTTGGGACTCTTCTCATGATTGATGTCACTGTCATGGCTTATTTGAATCGGCAGTGATTTCGCAGTGACTGTGCAGTGTCTGCGAATCACCCTTCAGACCTGAATAATGCCATGACAGTGACATCAATCATGAGAAGTGGTCTCAAAACCCCATGTTGAAAATATGGTGCCAAAATTCCAAAAATTACTGTTTTACTTAGCCGCTATGCGCAGCGTTCCTATGCAGGCTCGTAAGTTTGCGAATTTTCAATATTTTCACTCCAAATTTTCAACATTTCCATTTACCACACCTTCTTATGAATAGTACAGCTGTCATTTCTCACATCTCACCCAAATGTGTTTCCGCTTCATGTAGCTATTAACATGCAGTTGGTGCAAGGTCAATGTAGGGACAAATTAAGAAAATCACAGTGACACTGTTCATGAGTAGATGCTTCAAATGGCTATATGTTGAAAATTTGGTGAAAAAGTCCTAAAATGATACTGTTTTACGAGCGTGCGTTGCGTAGTTCCTACGCACGCTCGTTAGTTCGCAAATTTTCAATATTTTCACTCCAGATTTTCAACATTGCCATTTTATCACACCTTCTTATGAGTAGTACAGCTGTCATTTTTCACATCTCACCCAAAATGTGTTTCTGCCCATGTAGCGCACAATGGCGCAATCGGTGTGCGAAATCAATGTACGGGACAAATTAAGAAAATCACAGTGACACTGTTCATGAGCAGATGTCTTAAAATGGCTATGTTGAAAATTTGGTGAAAAAAGTCCTAAAAATGACTGTTTCTGACGTCGTTGTGACAGTTCCTGCATGCCTCGTTGTTCGCAAATTTTCAATATTTTCACTCCAGATTTTCAACATTGCCATTTTACCACACCTTCTTATGAGTAGTACAGCTGACATTTTCACATCTCACCCAAAATGTAGCTTCCACTCCATGTAGCGCACTAATGGCGCAGTTGGTGTGCGAGGTCAATGTACGGACAAATTAAGAAAATCACAGTGACACTGTTCACTTGGTAGAGATCTTAAAATGGCTATGTTGAGAATTTTGGTGAAAAAAAATTTCAAAAATGATTGTTTCACGAGTCGTTGTTACAGTTCCTACGCACGCTCGTTAGTTCGCAAATTTTCAATATTTTCACTCCAGATTTTCAACATTGCCATTGTAGCACACCTTCTTATGAGTAGTACAGCTGTCATTTTTCACATCTCACCCAAAATGTGTTTCCGCCCATGTAGCGCACAATGGCGCAGTCGGTGTGCGAAATCAATGTACAGGACAAATTAAGAAAATCACAGTGACACTGTTCATGAGCAGAGGTCTTAAAATGGCTATGTTGAGAATTTGGTGAAAAAATTCCTTAAAATGACTTTTACGAGGCATGTTGCACAGTTCCTTTGCATGCTCGTAAGTTTGCAAATTTAATATTTTCACTCCAGATTTTCAACATGTCCATTTTATTAAACTTCCTTATGAACAGTACAGCTGCATTTTTTCATATGTCGCCCAAAATGTGTTTTCGCACATGCAGCGCACAATGGTGCTGTTGGTGTGCGAAAGCAATGTTTAGGACAGATTAAGAAAATCACAGTTATACTGTTCATGAGCAGAGGTCTTAAAATGGCTATGTTGAAAATTTGGTGACAAAAGTCCATAAATGACTGTGTTACGGTGAGCATTGCACAGTTTCCACGCACCCTCGTTAGTTCATGACTTTGTAATATTTTCAGTCCAGATTTTCACCAGTGGCATTTTCCACACTTCCTTATGAGCAGTACAGCTGCCATTTTTCATAACATGGCCTAAGTGTGTTTTCTCACTTTCAGTGCAGATGCATGTGGTCGCTGGGAAATCATTGTTCGGCACAGTTAAAGAAAATCACAGTGACACTGTTCATGATCGGAGGCACCAAAATGCCTGAGTTGACAATCTGCTGTAAGAAATCCCCAACCCTAATTATATATTACGGTGTGCGTTGTACAGTTTTCTGTGCTACCGTGACTTCACCATTTTTTTATTATTTTTACTACACATTTGCAACATAGCCATTTTTACACCTCCCATGAAAGAGTCACAGCTGTCATTTTTTACATCCTGTTCGAATATTTTTGCACCTGTGGTGCTAAATGCCGTAGTCACTGTGCATAAGCAGCTTCGCTAACAAACTGATATTCCCCTGTTCATGAGGGTGGGTCACAAAACAAACATGTTGAAAATTTGGAGTGAAAATACCAACGAATGCCTGAGGTATTAGGCTTTTCAACTATAATGCCCGACCCTATAGAGAATGACAGGCATCAGGGTGTGACTTGGGATTCTTGCCTGTGATGCTCATACCATTCCACACCCTCCTGTCACTGAGAGGCATCGAGGTATGCCTTGGACTCTTGACCCCAAAGTTCACCCCATTCTCCCATACCGCACCTCATCTCACCGCATTCCTAATGGAATGGGTGTGCATAAGGGCCAAAGATCCCAAGGCACACCGTGACACTTGTCAGTGTCTGCAGGGTGGGGTGTGGTGAAATGGTGTGGCCATTATGCCTGATGACCCAAAGGCACACCCCAATGCCTGTCTGTATCTGCAGAGTGGTGGTGGGGTTGGCTTCAGTTCAATACTTCACTGCCATTCCTATTATGCAGCTGTCTAACTCCTACACTACCAATCCCAATGCCAGCAAGCAAACATTCGGCATTGACAAATGCTTGTTCCTATACTCTCCACCTCTTCGTATTTTGCCGCTGCCTCCCAGCTCACCAGGGCAAATATATCCACATATTCCCCTTTCCATATTTTCTCTTTTGTGGCAGCGGGCACATGCTCACCTATCCTCATCCCTGGTGCCCCCACCTCCCTTGTCCCCAAGCCCTCTCTTTCTTCCCCTTTTTCCGTGTCTCCTGGCACCCCTTTTCCTGCCTTAAACTCCACCAGGGCTGATTCCATCTGCCCCACCCCATTCGTTCCCAGTGCTGCCACTATTTGCCCTATATACTTTTTTATGCCATCCACTACCACATTGGATGCATTACCTGTGACCTTCTCTTGTCCAGTGTGTCTGCAGGCCTCCAAGGATTCCCTTGTTTCTTCCTGTGGGTGAGGAGGGTGAGGTGAAAGTGGAGGATGGGCTGCCGGGAGGTGTGGGTCAGACTTCCTACTCCGAGTCTCCGGCCCTGGTTCTCCCGGGGGGGGTTCCCCTTTGATCGGGGTGGGTGCTGTTGGGTCACCCGGCTGCATAGGTGTGAGCTCGGTAGCCCTGGCAGGCCCTGCTGCCCTCGGCGCTACCCCAGAGGGACTGCATCCTCCCCCAGGTGCCCTCTTCCCTTTGCTACCTTTTTCCCCATCTGCTTTACTCTTCCCCCCGGGCTTCCCCGGGTCCTCCCCTTCCACCAGTTCCCACATTTTGTTTGCCTTTTCAGCCAGCTCGATTATCGCCTTGTAAGCCTGTTCCTTCGACGGCCAGCTCTTCCTGGGTGCCATGTCCATTCTTTGCTGATGCCCTGTGAAGACAACTACAGAATACAAACCTGGTTATCATATTATTTAATTATTATAGACCCTTTGCTTATTGTTTTTTTTTTGTTTTTTTTAATACGGCCACCCCAATTCCTTCTGCCGTCCTTCCCCTGTGGGATGCGTCCAGTCCCCAGAATTGCCCTATCCACCTGCCTGGGCATGTCGCCCTTCTTCCCTTGCCTCCTCATGCCTCCCTCTGCCACCAAAGTATACTTATTTGCTTCTAAAAAAACCCTTTTTTTTTTTTTATGCTCCCCTTATATCTTGTTTGACCAAGTCCTGTGGCAACCCTACGAGCCCTCCTCCTGCTTCGAGGGTCTGAGGAAAAACAACGTGGATCTCTGTGGGCGGAGGCACTGAAGCTTCCATTCACTATACCCCCCGCCTCACTTGTGCCATCCCATGGTTTTTTTTTTTTTTTTAGGTCCATGGGGCCTGCTTTTCACCTGCCCTGTTCCCTTGTTCCCCTTATCCCCACCCCTCCCCTTTTCAGGCCAAAAACGCTCACTTTAGGCCCACTCTGCCCCATGCTGTGTGGCGCACCCAGGCAAACACCCCCCCTAGCTTCACCCTCATTTTATATGGTATGTCTGCCATCCTCCATGCTGTACAGACACTCTTTTATGTTCGGCCCCCCCCCTGCTGGCATGCTGCCATCACCTGCCACTCACTAGCGTGGCGCTTGTGCCCTAGTCCTCGCTCCCAGACATCTGCTGCCAAGTAATGCTTCGGCTGGGACCTGCACTCCGGTTGTCCCTAACCGCCTTCTAACCATGCTAAACAGTTGCCCCGCTAAGGCACCTGGACCTCCTCCACCAAAGACTTGAAACCAAATCACAACTGCAAGGCAGCAATAATACTACTTTAAATTATATTATATTGTATTTATTTACTTTGTTTGTTTTTTTTATAGTGCAGTGCCCTAGCCACTTAGCCAGCCAGCCAGACCACATGGCCACCCTCGGGCCTCACCACCCGCTTCCCTCAACCGTTGCTTAAAAGTTGTACTGAATTTTACAAGCAGGGCAGGACCCGAACCTGCAATCTTCTCCTCTGGAGTCAGACACCTTATCCATTATGGCACATGGCCAATTCCACCAAAAACACCCAGAAAACGCTAGCGGCTAGCTCTCCCCAGCCCCCCCACACAGTGTGTGCCGTCGCACCGCGTGGTACTGAATCCTAATCTTCCCTCCTGCCTCCGAGGCCTCCCCTTCTCCCAGGCCTCCTCCTTTGCTACAAAAACCCCCGACTCCCTTGTCAGAAATGAAAAAAATGCACCCAAATTCCCTTGCTCTTCTCCCCCTTTCCCCACGTGGCATGTGACGTCACACCGCGAGGTACCAATCGATAACATGCCCCCCCTTTTTTTTTTAAACCAAGTCTTCCATCTTACCCCTCCAGGTCTCCTCTTTTGGGCGCAGCCCCAAATTCACTGCAAACTGGGCCGTAAGTCCAAAACCCACAACCAGTAAAGCTTATCCCCCATCTCCCATGCGTCGTGTGACATCACGTTGCATGGTCCTGAGGCACTCTCCTGCTTCCCCAATGTACCAAAAATAAACAAAAAGTGCAAATCTTTTTAGATTCATTGCAGGTAAAAGGTGACATTGATGAGGTATGACTCTTTCTTTTGAAAGAAAATACCTGCCCAACTGAAGCTAGTAACAAGAAAATGTTTAAATGCAAAGTATTTAAATCTGCAAGTTGTTGCATTTTGAAGGGGGTAAATAAACCTCCAGCTTAAAAGGCAACCAATATTAAACAAGCTGTTTCAGTATCCTAATGGCCATCTGATAAGCAGCTTGGAGTTCTTTCTACAATATTCTAAACAGAAAAAAGAGAGTATCATTATTGCAACTGACATAGTGATTTATAGTTGTGGAAGTATAATTTAAAATCTCCAAAAATGTGTTCCACGGACTTCCATTTTTTGAACTACAGACAGCAAGATGAGTGTAGGCTCCACTCACAGCCATAATAAAATGAATTACATTACATGCACTGAGCTGACTCACCCTCCAGCTTACTAACCACCAGACTGGCATGCACTGGTGATCTTCATCTGAAATGGGTTAGCCAAGTGGCAAGTTCACAATATGATTTGCTGCCTATCAGTTTGAAACATGTGAGTCAAGCAGCATAGCTGACAAAGCATCTACAGTATTCCACTTTTATTAAGAACAACCTGTTCAAATAGAAGACTACTTGTGAACTACAACCATGTATTTTAAAAAGCTGCATTTATCAGAATACTTTAATAATTTGATACAGTCATAGCAAGGTTAAATATGAAATGTTAGACACAAGTGGGTAGGTAGTAATGAATTGTATCCTCAGTGTGACCATCCCCCACAATGTGTCCCATTTCTGTTGCAGGCTAGTATTATACATAGTAATTACCTGTCAAATGCAATGGGGAGAATACTTCAAATCCCATTGCAGTATTGTATTTCTAGAAACCACAGTGGTCTTTTCTAGAAACAGTATTTTAAAATGTTTTTTTAAATATTTTGCAAGTTGCAATTGACAGTAATTTTTATGTTTAATGTTAGCTTGCAAGCTGTAACATGATTGGCACACAGAGTGGGGGGCTGCAGACATCCTATTGGTACTGTAAGTATCATTGGTAATAGTGAAAAAAGACCCTATGCATTTAAAGTACTTGATTGCAATGTACTCACACCTCCTTTCAGCAAAACATCAGTTATTTATTAGGCATACTGACAGATCAATCACATTCCGGTCCCAATCCCCATCCCCATCTTGCTTTTCATACTAGAAATATCTCAGATTCCTCTCTCTAGTTGCACTAAGGAATTATTATTCCTAGTAAATGCAAGTTCTGGTCAGAGCCGATATGGTTGTGGAGCACTTTGGGATGCTTTTACCCATTATTTCTAATGAATTTGCATAATACACGTTTGCTGAGAGGCAGTTTCAATGTCGTTTTACTTTTGCACATTCTTACAATGTGTTTTCCTAAAATATTTTCATTGATTGCTGTATATTAAGCATGGATAGTTCACAAAAGACATGGCATCTTATTTTCAGTGGGGCTCTGCATCCACACATTATTATGCTGCATTGCATAAAATCAGAACACAATGAAAAAAGTATTTTACATCTGAACTACGCTACCCTGAATAAATACATTATAAAAATGGTGAGATCATGACACCACTGAAACAAGATATTGCATATAATCTGGGACATCCTGAGTAAATACAGTGCAAAAATGTGTAAAATGAAGATCCCTATGACAATGAGTTGTAGCATCTCCCCTGCGCTCTGCAGAATACACAATATAGGATAAGAAATATTTAAAGTAATATACTGTAAACTGAACTTTATAGTGTTTTCTGACATAAACAGTGTCTTTATTGTTTTTAAACATATTAGATTGCACTATTTATTTTGAATGTTGTGGCCATGAATAATAATAATAATAATAATTTTATTTATAAAGCACCTTTCATAATATCAAGGCTCTGAACAAGTCCATAAAAACATCAACAAATATTACAAACAACAAACCATGAAAATTATAAAATGTATTCTAAAAGCATAATAAATTACAGTAAAATTACGCACACTGTACAGTGCGTTTAACTTTCAAAAAAGGCCCTTCTCCAGAGATAGGTTTTTAATTCCTTTTTAAAAGTCTCCACGGTGAAGACAGTGTGTACAGTGTGTGTGTGTGTGTTTGCTGTAGCTCAATATATGTTTTCCAAAAAGCATAATAAAAAAGGTCTGCTGACTACTATATAGTTAGTCAGGATAGTTCACAGAAGACCTGGCATATGTCCGAGACAACGCTTATCAGAATGTGTCTTAAGAGGTTAAAAACAGTGTAAATATATTTAGATTCATTGCTGGGAAATTGTGAAATGCATAAGTTATGACTCTCTCTTGAAAGACAATACATATATGTATAGACCCATAATGAGAGAGTTTTATATTTGAGGTGTGTGTATATACGTGAATTAATGTGCTTTTACTTAGACTTTAAATGTCACTTGTCCAAGTCATGTCATAGTTTTATTTTTTTATATTTAATGTAGATACAGTCAGATAATGATAAATTTTGACATTAATAAAATACCATGGATGGCATGGACAAAACTTACTTTTACGGCTGTGACCTGATCTACATTATTAAATCAAGTTATTGATTGGCTCACCAATACAAGAGAGGAACAAAAAGTTAAGTGCTTTGCTAAGAATGAAATGGAGATCATACATGTGTTTTTTTCAACTTCTACAGCTGCTGAGAATGAGGGCATGAATCTTTCAGTAGTACTGGGAATCTTGCCTAAAATGCTTTCTAGGTGTGACCACAGACCACACATCTGGGTTTCCTTTTAGTCCCCATTTGGGTTTCCCTTTTTCTTGCTGGTATATCTGACTTAAAATTTAACTAGCTACTTAACTGAGCGCGCTGCAGCCATTGTTTCCAAGTGAAGGACTGGAAGGTAATTGTTTCCGCTGAGGAGCACTTTCGTCTGGCATTTCCAATCTTCGCCTTTTTTCATGTACTCTACCGCGGGGGATTCTCGCATAGGGTTTTTTGGGACTTCACCTCATTCTCGGGACTCAAGAAGGGACACCTTTTTCATTCAGAGGACTCTCAGATTTATTGGGGCAGCTCAGAAAACTGTTTAAGAGACTCTATAGCTACGCAATAGTTTACACAGTTAAATGCCTTACCTCAGCCCTGCTTAACCTGCCTACAATTACCTCCCAGTCGGAACTGTTGTGTAGCGGGCTAATATTTGTTTTCTTTCCTTCCTTAGCCTATGAAACTACAAACCATAGCGTAGCCCAGTTTAATTTTGACTTGTGCTGCAAGGGTACTGTTTTAACAGACTGTAGTTTGATTTATTTTGCTGAATTAACCTAATGTGATATATTGCTTTCTGATCTTTTCTTCTCCTGTGCTCCTCTCTCTCCCCCCACCCTCTTACTCACCCACACACTCACACCTCTCCTCTCTGCCCCCTCCTCTAATTAGCCTTCTCCAATTACAGCCAACCCTTGTAGTCTGTGACCCGATTTAACCGCTGGATTTTTTCCTTTCTCCTAGCCCCTGCCCCCGAAGGGCATGCAGCCCTGGAGTGCACTGCAGCCATTGTTTCCAAGTGAAAGACTGTAAGGTAATTGTTTCCGCTGGCGGAGCACTCGTCTGGCATTTCCAATCTTTGCGCCTTTTTCTGTGACTGCTACCGCGGGGTGATTCTCGGCCTAGGTTTTCTGGACTTCACCTCCTCATTCTCGGGTACTCAAGAAGGGATGCCTTTTTTGTTCAGAGGACTTCCCCGCAGCCGCTGCATGGCTGCTCCCCACCCGCCCCCACCACCCCACCCTTGTCCGGCATTACTTAAATAGTGTCGGAATCCTGACGCCACGCCCAGTGGGAGTGTAATTTTAACTATCTCCCTACTTTCTCATTCACACCTCATATCTCTTTACCACTAGAGGGCATCTACAGTTCTTACAACCCTGCTTATCTCTCCTGATGCTTAGCCTTTATCTTTCTGTCTGTTTTAGTTCTGCTCTACTCTAAATCTTCTACTGGCCTCTCCTGCTCACTGCAACATACCTACATATAATGCCCTCCCTGCACTCATATCCCTGGGCACTCGACCTAGGTGTACTACTGCTACAAACCTCACTTCTAGTTACCATTATGTGGATCCCAACAGTTAGTAGCCCTCTCTCCCCAAATGGTCACTACCATCACCCCAAAGACTATACTTTCTCAAACATGCTTATCCTGGCTCATATGCCACCAGCCACCTCACCACTTTTAGTCCCTAATCGGATCATTTACTATGTTATCTCTCTACTACAAGATCGCTCTCGGTGCTTTGCCCCCCTACTTACCCCATTTACTCACTGTAAACTGTGGTACTTGCTCCTCTTGGCACTACTATTAGCTGGTGATATTGAGCTGAATCCAGGACCCGTATGTAATATCCCCATCTCTGACACCTACTGGACTAATACCAAGGATCTGCGCATTGTTCATATGAATATCAGAAGCTTTCCCTATAATATTACGGAACTTGAGGCCTCGGTCACCCAATACAATCCTGACATTCTTTGCTTGACAGAGGCCTGGCTCAAGCCCTCTACACCTGATCATTTATGCCGTCTGCCAAACTACAAAATGATAAGACAAGATAGGTCCTCATCTAAACGTGGGGATGGGGTTGCGATCCTATATAAACCCTACCTCTCGGTACACCAGAATATCTCCCTCACTCTCTCACACTGTGAAGCTATTCATGCTACTCTGCAACTCGGAGCTAAGCGGCTACACATTGTATGTGCTTACAACTCCCCTAGGTGTGGTACCCCAGGCTTAGTTGAACTCCTCTCCCAGGTGAGCCTAGCTATTGGATGTAATGAAGTCCTCATCCTTGGGGACCTAAATCTAAACTGGTTAGGTTATACCTGCCAATACCTCCATACTATTGTACAAGACTATGACCTCCATCAACTGATCAATGACCCTACTAGGATCATGGCCCCACCCTCCCGATCCAGTTCCTTACTTGACTGGGCCCTCACAAACCATCTTGACCACATAGTCTCAGCTGTTACCTTTGCTGACTCAATTAGTGACCACTCCCCAGTTTTTTGCACCTGGAGTGCTGCCAGACAGTCATCTCCCCCTCCGAAATTAATCACCTTTTGTAACATGGCTAACTTTAATCCAACACAGTTCCTGCATGATCTCTCACTCATTGACTGGTCACCTATCTTTACCTCTCTTAATGCTCAATTTGCCTTAGACTACTTCCTTGAAAAATTTGTTGGTTCTCAGGACCTTCATGCACCTCATGTCACTCGACGCATCAGAGGCACACAAACAAAGTGGATAACCAAGGATCTCCTAGCTCAGCTTCGAAACAGGGACAAAAGCTGGCATCGTTTTAAGGCCTCAGGACTGCCAGCAGATTACAGTCACTACAGGGCTTTGAAAAACTCCTGTAAAAGAAACATCCGTCTAGCAAAAAGCTCTTTCTGTAAAGATTCACTTATTAATGCTGGAGGTGATTCACGTAAATTTTGGTCTGTCATCAAAACTTTCCTTGGTTCTGATAAACCTTCCACCTCCAATGATATGCTGCTGAATGGAGTGCACTGTAACAACCCTGTGACCATTGCCAACTCTTTCAACCATCATTTCTTGGATCTGTCACACTACTTAGACTCCTTTCCCCAGCCACCTGGCATCCTCTCCCATAGCCAAGGATCCATTGCTCTCCTGTCCACTTTTCAGGTTCTGGACTGTCACTAAATCTGAAGTCCTAAAGCTGCTGCTGACTATCCCTGACAAAACCAGCCCTGGCTCTGATAGTCTTGAACCTAGGCTTCTGAAAGCTGCTGCCCCACTCATAGCCTCCCCCCTAACTAAGATTTTCAGCCTGTCGCTATGTCATGGTGTAGTTCCTAACATTTGGAAGATAGCTAGGATAACACCAATCCTAAAGAAAGGTGATCCTAAAGAGATGGCCAGCTACCGGCCTATTGCTATTCTCTCGGTGCTCAGTAAAATTCTTGAAAAACTAGTTGCAAGGCAAACTATTGAATATCTCCTTAAACACAACCTCCTCTCTGGATCCCAGCATGGATTTCTCAAAGGCCATAGTACTTCCACTGCCCTTCTGAAACTCACTAATGATATTTACACAGCCATGGACTCTGGTCTCTTGACAGGTACCACTTTCATTGATCTCACCAAGGCTTTTGACCTTGTTGATCACACCGTTCTCCTTACAAAGCTTACCTCCCTTGGTTTTTCAGCTGAATCAGTGAACTGGTTTCGGAGTTATCTATCAAATCGAGCAGGCTGTTGCTTTTAACTCAGCCGTATCCGACCTATCGTACATACAAGCTGGTGTTCCACAGGGATTCATACTTGGTCCACTGCTTTTCTCGATTTTCATAAACGACCTTCCTTAACAAGTGTCTACTTGCTCTACCTTGATCTATGTAGACGACCTTGTACTCTTCCATAGTGCCAGCAACGTATTGGACTTAACTAACTCTCTATCCCAAGAGTTCCAAAACATACAATCCTGGCTTACTGCAAACCGTCTTGTTCTCAATGAAACGAAAACTTAGGCAATGCTCTTTAGCTCTCCAGCTAAACTAAAAGTAAATCGGAACTCCTTCAAAATATCCTGTTCCGACAATTCCCAGTTAGTAAACACCTCATCCTTTAGATACCTTGGTATTCTTCTTGATGAATCCTTGGACTTTTATCTCCACATCACTACAACTTGCAAATCAGTCAATGCAAAGATCGGAGGAGCCTACTGCACTAACTATGCCCTTACCCCATCAGCTAGGCTTGCCGTGGCACAAGGCCTTCTTCTCCCATCCTTGGCTTATGGCTCTGTCATCTATCTAGGTGCAACTAAGACCTCCCTCCGCGCATGGAACACTACATATAATAACATTTGCCATTATGCGTCTGCCTCTCCTCGGCTCAAACATCACTGTCTGCTTTATGCGGACCTAGAATGGCCTAGTCCTGTGCCCATCGCCTCCTATCTTATGGCTTCTTAATTGACAGTATGATAAGAGCAGGCCTCCCTCAATCTCTTGCTTTGCTACTACATCCTCAAACCCCTTCCTATGGTCTCCGTTCAGTTGACCAGACACCTCTGTACATCCCTAGATGTAGGACCTCAATGGGTAAATGAGCTTTCTCCCATGCTGCCCCTAAATATTGGAATACTATCCCTCTAGCTATTCATCTTGCCCCAATGTATACTTGTTTTAAGAAGCTCCACCATCAACACCTACTCACAGTAAGTCCCTGTACCTGTTTCCAGCCACCATAAACCAATACCCAGCTCCGCCAGCCCTTTCCTATTTCCATCCTACATGTTATACTCCCCAATCTATCATCTTCTATTCTACCCCCTTCCCATTGCCTCCCCCAGTCACTGTTCTATCTCAGACTTGCTAACTAGCTACTTGCTAAGGACCTACAGGAATATCTTAACCTGAGTTGCACTTATCTCATTCTTCTCTATGATCCTGTTATCCATGTTTTCTACTACCTACTTTGCTTGCTCATGTATTATTATAGTCTTATTAGCGTTTGAGATGTTTTGTACTCTCCTGGCTTACTATTTACTGTATGGTTTATGTGTGCTGTGTCACACTGATGTTTTGTATTTCATTTGTACCCTCCCGGGTCATACCTGAAAATAGGCATTCCTATGTCTAGTGTACCCACCCAGTCAGCAAAAGCAAATAAATAAATAAATGTTTGCATGAACTTGAAATGTGGGGCTGTTGTGAGAAGCATTTGTTTTGCTGTTGATCATCTACTTTATTTTGACCTCCTATGGTTTCGTGTATAACCTTTGTTGTTTCATTTCAGCTCCTACAGTATTTAGCATTTTAAGATTTTGAGTGATAGGGAGTCTGCCTCCTTCATTCTTTCTCTCTCTCTCTCTTTCTGTCTCTCTCTCACTGTCTCTCTCTCTCACTGTCTCTCACCACAGTCTTGCCTATATTAACTTTGTAATGCATTCCCAGGACCTGCAGTTGCATCAGTCAGCCTGAAAAATAAACAAACATTTAATGCCTCCATGTGTGATGTACAGCAAATAAATACTTCAAATGCATTTTGCCTTTTTAATTACTTTACTACATTCTGTGTCCCATGATTCCTACCAACAGAATTCTTGTGACCATCCCCCACAATGTGTCCCATTTCTGTTGCAGGCTAATATTATACATAGTAATTACCTGTCAAATGCAATGGGGAGAATATTTCAAATCCCATTGCAGTATTGTATTTCTAGAAACCACAGTGGTCTTTTCTAGAAGCAGTATTTTAAAATGTTTTTTTGAAATATTTTGCAAGTTGCATTTGTCCTGGATCCCCCCTTTTCCCTCACAGAGACCATAGTTTGTTGTTGTGCTCAGATTGGCAGTTAATTTATTTATATTCATAAATCCATATTCCATTTTCTATTTCTTTATTATCATATTTCCATAATTTTCATTTATTTCCATCCATATATCATTCTCTGATTATCCATCCACCAGGCGAAAACCTGGGTGCCTTCTTCTTCTCCTTTTCTGTTAGGTAACGGTGAAAACCGAGACCACTTTCTCCTTCATCTTCTTCCTTCTCTTGTGTTATTCCTTTTTTCTTCCACCCTCCTGTCCTCCCCCCTCTTTTTCCCCACTAGCCAGTCTCCAGCTTGTGTTGGATGACTGGCTTCCCCCCAGCTTAGGGTATCACTCTCCCTTACCTCAGGAATGAAACTTCCTTCCCCTTTTTTTTTATTTACCCACTTTTGTCTGTTTCCTCCATTCCTCTATGAAACCCATTGTCTCCGTAGTGAACATGTCTATTGCTATATCTGACAAGTGCACCCCATCTGACCTGTAGAAGTCATCCACCCATTCTTCTACTCCCCGCAGTATCATCTGTCTTCCCATCTGCCTTATCAATGTCCCCACCCATCTATTCATCTTTCTCCTGGCCCTCTCCACCACCCTGTGGCTGTGTTTCTGTCTCCATACCCTTTGTGGTATTATATCCGACCAGGCAAGGCATACTTGAGGCCACCACTGTCTTATTGCCACTAGGTCCCTCTTTATCTGTAAATATCTGTGCACCCATGGTCTGCCTGCCAGGTCGTTGCCCCCTAGGTGTATAATGATTAGGTCTGGACTGGGCCGATGTCCCTTGAGTTCTTTCAAAGTGGGCAGAAGCTGTGCCCATCTCATCCCCTGTAGGCCGTGCCATACCAACCTACACTGTCTTACATGCTGGTACAATTGTTTCCCCCCAGCTTTTTTCTCTGCTCTCTTACCAGCCCAGTAAATATAGGAATGGCCACAGATCCAGACTTCTGTGCTCCTCCCTCTACCTATGGGGTGCAAAGAAAATTAATTAATTTACATATACTCTCAGTGTCCTCATTGTATTATCCCCCCTGCCTTATTTTATTTTATTTTTTTCTTAATACCAGTGCTCTGATGTATCTTTTATAACTGGCTGATCGCCAGCGCCCTTTTTCCAAAATGCCCATCATGGGTTCACCCATTGCTGCCCACAGTGAGGCCGCCCCAATCCTTAGGGAATGGGATGAGTAATTAGCTGGGTTTTCCCCCAAAAAACCCATGCCCTTTTTCAGCACTGCAGTAATTTGATAGCCGGTGACCCTTTTTCCATCACCATGCACGAATAGCTTCCCCGTCCTGGTTACCTGCTCTGCGGCAAAAAACCACATGGCCTGCACTGGGCATATCACAATCTCTGACCACCCTCTTAGTGTTATCATGCACCCTTGCCCTTTTTGGTTAGCCTTTGACCGTCTTAGCTTGATCTGTATTTCTCTTGTCCCTCAACTCACATCCTCCCATTCCACACCTCCTTCCTTGTCATCTTTTCCATGGCCTACCACCTCACTCACTCTCATAGCCCCTGCAAACATTATCACATAAATTGTGTGAAATAGCTGGGCCTCCTCCTTTGATTTGCATATTGCTGGGAGCACCTCTTTCAGCTTTATTAGCCACTGCTCCCCTATAGGCCTCCTATTATCCCCTGGCCCTCATTTCAACCTGCCCCAGCCCTGCATCATCCTTCTGATGAGCATTGATTTTGTTGGGTCATTCCATCCTTTCAGGCTGCAGGTCATACTGATCCCTGCCACATAAACCCCCATTGTGGTGTGAGCAATCCCTTTCTGCCATTGTTCCACTGTGAACATTCCCAACTGTTCCTCCGAGAGTGGCCCACTTACCTCCATCTGGTGTTCTGCCCTGAATGTTTGAAAAACCCTCCAGGCCCCATCGTAGGCCCTCAGAGTCCGAGGCACCCATGAGCTGTGAAACAGCAGTTCTGCTCCTTCCTGCCAACGTCCCAGATGTTCGTTGGTATGGGCATTTTCTGTTCTTCCGCTGCTGGTGCCAGCTTCCGGAAATGGTCCAGCTGCAGATGGGAAAGGCTGTCAGTCAGGGTATTGTGTACCCCTTTTATGTGTTTTGCTCGGAAAGACATGTTCAGCTGCAAAGCCCTTAAAACTAACTGTCGTACTACCTGCATGACTTTATCTGACCTGGCTCCCTTGTTGTTCAGTACATCAACCACCGCTCTATTGTCACACCAAAATGTCACCTTCTGATACCATAATTCCTCTCCCCAAACCAACATGCATGCCCATATGGGCATGATCTCCAGTAGTGTTATATCTCTCACTTCCCGTCCCTCATCCAACTGGCTGGCCATGGTTCTGCAAACCACCTGCCCCTCAGGTAACCCCCCATGCCCAGTCCTCCAGCCGCATCTGTTCAGAGGTCCAGGTCTGTGTTATACAGCCACTCCTCCTGCCAAAATGAACACCCATTGTAATCCTTCAAGAATTCGTCCCATACACTAAAATCCTCCCTGACACCTTGAGTCAGATCAACCCAGTGATGTGGTTTTGTGACCCCTGCCATAGCTCTGGCCAACCTCCTTGTGAATGCCCTTCCTGGTCCTATGGCCCTGCATGTGAAATTCAGGTGCCCCAGTACCTGCTGAACCAATTTTAGTTGTACCCTTCTCCTGCTGACATGTACCCAGATTAGCTCCTTCAACCTCCTTACTTTTTTGTCCGGTAACCTGAATACTTCGCTCGTGGCATCTATCTCTATCCCGAGGAATTCCATAACCTTGCTGAGCCCCTCTGTTTTTTCCGGTGCCAATGGGACTCCCAGCTCCTGGCACAATTCCTGAAACTTACCCAGCATCCTCTGTGTCTCCTTTCACCCTTCTCAATGAGGAGAAAATCATCCAGGTAATGGATGACTGACCTATAGCCCGTTTTTTCTTGGAATATCCACTGCAAACATGTGCTGAATGCCTCAAATGTCGCACATGCTGTGGAACACCCCATTGGCATTGCCTTGTCGAAATAATACTGCCCCTCACTTTTAAAACCCAAGAGATCACAGTCTTCCCTCCTGACTGGAAGCAGTCTGAAGGCAGACTCAATGTCCGATTTTGCCATCCATGCATCCCCTGTAGCGCGGATTATCCCGACTGCATCTTCGAGTGTCGCGTATGTCACCCTACTATGTTCCTCCCTGATATAGTCATTCACCGACTCTCCTTCTGGATAAGACAAATGGTGTATCACCCTGTATTCCCCTTCTTGTTTCTTAGGTACCAAACCCAAAGGTGATATCTGCATGTTTTCCAATGGGGTGGTGTCAAATGGATCCTCCACCCTGCCTGCTGCTTTCTCTTTTTCAATCTTCTGCCTAAGCATTTCCTCTTTCCCTTTTACAGACCCCAGGTTGCTTGCCTCCCTTGCTTGCCTGGGTCCTTTAGACTGCAATGAAAACCCTGTGTCAAAACCACATAAAATCATATCCCGCATGCTCATGTCCAGATATCTGTCCAGGCAAACTGTCAATGCTGCTAGGTTGATGGGGGTTCTGGCCATACCAAACTGCTCCTTGTTGTGCCACCTGTCCCCCCTCCTGAACCCTCCCTTCTTTCCTGTCTAACCTCCTTTGCTTCAGTGGTTCTGACCCCCTACTCCCATTCCCCCTGCCCCTCCCTCCCTTGTTCCATGTTTGCCCCCTAAACCCTTGGCCATCCCGAAAAAACTGTTGACCTGCTCCGTGCCCCCCATGCCCTTGTGCTTCCTGTATACCTGTTGTTCTGCACTTGCTTGCTGGGTGCCCCTCCACATTTTGAACAGGCATGTCGAAAACGACACTGAAGCCACGAGCAGAAGGCTCTGTTATAAGCCCAGTAGCCTCTCTGTGGTGTAAACCCCCTTTTTTCCCCACCCACCCTCGGGTGTGGACTGATCCGTTATGTAATCCATCCATAAATCTATTTGCTTGGTGTCCCATCTCACATCCCCGAATGTTGCCATTCTCTGCCGAAAACATTCATCGTAGTATATCCATCCTACCCCACCTTTTGCTTTTGCTCTCCATATAATCAATGAATAGATAATGAGTGGAATGCCTAGCTCCAGCCTCCTTTCCAGAACGATGGCTGAAAAAGTGGCAAAACCTAGAAACCACCCATCCCAAGTCTTCCCTTTCATGAACTTGTCGTCCTCTTTCTTTCCTAAGAGCACTATGGCTGCTGCCATCTCACTCTTACCTATGCTCTCAGTTTCTTCATATCTCGCCGCCACCTCCTGGCTCACCAAAGCAAATATATCCACATATTCCCCTCTCCATATTTTTTCTTTTGTGGCCAAAGGCATGTGCTCGCCTATTCTCATCCCCGGCACACCTATTTCTCTTGTACCATTTCCCTCTCTTTCCACTCCCTTTACAGTGTCTCCTGGTACCTCTTTTCCTGTCCTAATTTCCGCTAGGGCAGATTCCATCTGCCCCAGCGCCCCTGTCCCCAGGGTCGCCACAATTTGCCCTATATATTCTTTTATACTATCCCCTACTGCGCTGCATGTGTTACCTGTACCTTCATCCTGGTTGAGCTGCCTGGAGTCCTCCAGAAGTCCCCTTGCTTCTTCCTGTGATTGAGGTGGAGGCGGAGGATGATCTGCTGGGGCCTGCAGGAAGGATCTCCTGTCCTGGGCCTCGTGTCCAGGTCCCTCTGGAGGGATTCCCCTTTGAGCTGAGGTGATTACTGGCATCACCAGGTCTACCGGCTGCGTGGGTACTGGATCAACTGCCTTGGTGGGTCCTGCTATTGCCAGTGCTACCCTAGCGGTACTGTGTAACCCTTCAGCTGGCCTCTTCTCCTTGCCTCCTCTTTCCATACCTGCTTTTCTCTTATCTCCGGGCTTCCCCGGTTCCTCCCCCTCTACCAGTTCCCACATTTTGTTTGCTTTTTCTGCTAATTTGATTATAGCCTTGTAAGTGGCTTCCATTGATGGCCTGCTCTTCTTGGGTGCCATGTTCGTCTTAAATTTTCTCTGTGAAGACAACTACAGGAAAAGAAAAACAGGGTTATTTGTCTCTCTGTGAAATCCCAGTGCATCTTCCTCCTGTCCGTTGCACCCCCCCATCATGCAAAACCCAGACCGGCCCAACCATAAAAGAAGGAAAACAGGGTTAGTTGTACATGTGTACCTGCTGCAGGGCCCTCCCTCCATCCCCTGCCCCACCCCTCCCGTAAGCCATGAAAACCGGGCCCCCATAACGCCTCTGTCTTGCTTGCCAGGTTGCCCAGGCCCCTGGCTGCTTCCCACCATGCCCATCATGGGAGGCCTGACCCTTCTGGGCCCCTCTCTCCCTTTATGTCACTTCCTCAGACCCTAAATATGGGGAGGCCAGCCTAGGACCCAGGACCCTGGAGTGTTCCTCTGTCCCTACCTTGTCCCCTGTACTACCGGAGAACACTTAAACCCTCTGCTGTGTGCTCCCCCTTTGTTTGTTTTTTTGTTTTGCTTTTTTTTGAAAAATTGTTTTTTTTTTTGTTTATTTAGGCCGACCGAGGGCCATGCAGCCAGACTCCCCCCCAGCTCCCCCTGCAGTGGTCTTGCCAAGCGGTCACTTTCTTTTGATCCTGCCTCTGCATGAAAGAAGAAAGGACCCCAGACACTGCAGACCCCCTCACCCCACCCCAATGGGTGGGGGCCTAGCTTACACATGCGGTCACCTAGATGTGGAATGATGCATCCACGAGGTCACCAGTCACGTGTGACATCATGCCGCTTGTCCACCACCATGCACGCTCTACCTCTGCTTCCTAGGCCTTCCTCAGGCCTGATATCTGTGCTTTTGGCCAAAAGGAAAGGAAAAGACAAGCCACATACCAAACCACGCTCCCCAAAACCATCCGTCCACATCAGACTTGGGTCTCCTTCTTTTCTCTTTTTCTTTTCTTTTTTTTATGTAACAGTGCAGTCATGATCCTGTGAAGCCCTAGATCCAGCTAGCCCCTGCTATCCTTGTTGCCAAGGCAAGCTTCCAAAAACTGCCCCTGGCAGCCATAGTCAGTCACCCTGCCACACAGCTATCCTTTCTGGCTAGGGCCTGCCTCAGCCCCCCCACCCCTGGCTTGTAACCTTGTACCCCTTGGTCCCAGCAGCAGAGCCTCCTTCCAGGCTCTACCAGGAATACCTAATGGCCATTCACCACCAACAGAGCCCAAAAATGCAAAACAATGGGTTTCCACTATCCCTTAAGCGGTGTGTGACATCACGCCACGTGTTCTGGGATTGAGCTCACTCTTCCCAGTGCCTTAACCTCTTCATGGCCCCCCAACTGCCCCTCAGGACTTAGCGTTATCCAAAAAAACACCACGATAGTCTTTTATTTATTAGCTGGAGCTCTCCAGCCACCCCCTCCATGGCGAACGACGTCACGACACCTATCCTGTGCCTGAGGCCTGCTATTCAACTGCCAGGCATCCCCACGTGCCACTAACCCCACTTCTAAAGCCTCAAACAAGGACACAGAGGGGTTTGTCTACACCCTTACGTGGCGTGCCCCCCCGCTTCACCACATGGTCAGGCTCTCACTCGTTCGCCCCATCACTTTCCAGCCTCTTTCCCTGCCTATTATTACCCCCTGACATCCCCAAAGCTGACCCACACCACAATGACCAGAAAACCAGGCACTTCTAAAGCCTCAAACAAGGAACAGAGGGGTTTATCTACACCCCTACGCAGCATGCCTCCCCGCTTCACCACGTGGTCTGGCTTTCACTCGTTCACCCCCCCCCATCGCTTTCCAGCCTCGTTCCTGGCCTATTATCACCCTCTAACATCCCCAAAGGTGACCCTGCCTCCACAACCAACAGAAAACCAGGCAAAATTTGATGGCCTCACCACAAACGGTGTGTGACGTCACGCCCTGTGGCCCCAGCTTACTCTCTCTCTCTACCCTGTCCCCAAGTGGTTCCTCCAAATCTATGGCTTTCCCATTCAGCCAAAACAGTTCAAAAACCAAATAAGGCAGCCAACAAATCCCAGAAATTTTCACAATGAACTCCCATGCGGCGTGCAAAGCTAGATTTCCACTGTAGGCTTCCAAAGCGCAAACTATTGACTCACAAAGAAAACCCCATACCCCCTGCACCACGTGGCCCTGACCATTCAGGATCCCTATATGTGCTCTGATATCAATTGTAAGCTGTTTCCTCTGAAACATGCCTATCTATATATATTGTAAAAATGTCCTGTAAATCAGTAAATCAACTGTTAGTTTCCTTACCTCTCCTTCCCCTGGCAAAACAAACCTCAAGAAATTTCTTGCCAATCCAATGTGCTGCAGTTTGATGTAAATCAAAATTCCAGCAAAAAGTGTCTGAGACCCCCTTGTGCTGTCCCTGATGTACCTCCCTTCTCCCCTCCTCTTCCTGCTACCTGCCCATTGTTCTGGCTCTTGGCCCCTCCCCTTCCTTCTCCCCTTCCCTTCTGAGCACAACCATTCCCTAAAGGAGGGAAGGGGTGCACCAGGACAACATGGTCTGCCCCTTAAAGGGCAAACTCCATTGACAGTAATTTTTATGTTTAATGTTAGTTTGCAAGCTGTAACATGAGTGGCACACAGTGCGGGGGGCAGCAGACATCCTATTGGTAAGTATCATTGGTAACAGTGAAAAAAAAGACCCTATGCATTTAAAGTACTTGATTGCAATATACTCACACCTCCTTTCAGCAAAACTTCAGTTATTTATTAGGCATACTGACAGATCAATCACATTCCGGTCCCAATCCCCATCCCCATCTTGCTTTTCATGCTAGAAATATCTCAGATTCCTCTCTCTAGTTGCACTAAAGAATTATTATTCCTAGTAAATGCAAGTTCTGGTCAGAGCTGATATGGTTGTGTAGTGGTTTTGGGATGCTTTTACCCATTATTTCTAATGAATTTGCATAATACAGATTTGCTGAGAGGCAGTTTCAATGTCGTCTTACTTTTGTACATTTTTACAATGTGTTTTCCTAAAATATTCTTGCTGATTGCTGTATATTAAGCCTGGATAGTTCACAGAAGACATGGCATCTTATTTTCAGTGGGGCTCTGCATCCACACAATATTATGCTGCATTGCGTAAAATCAGAACACACTGAAAAAAGTATTTTACATCTGGATTAAGCTACCTGAATAAATACTTTATAAAAATGGTGAAATCATGACACCACTGAAACAAGATATTGCATATAATCTGGGACATCCTGAGTAAATACAGTGCAAAAAATGTGTAAAATGAAGATCCCTATGACAATGAGTTGTAGCATCTCCCCTGCGCTCTGCAGGATACACAATATAGGATAAGAAATATTTAAAGGAAATCTACTGTAAACTGAACTTTATGGTGTTTTCTGATATAAACAAACAGTTTCTTTATTGTTTTATAACATATTAGATTGCACTATTTATCTTGAATGTTGTGGCCATGAGGATAGTGTGTACAGTGTGTGTGTGTTTGTGTTTGCTGTAGCTCAATATATTTTTTCCAAAAAGCATAATAAAAAAAGTCTGCTGATTGCTATATATTTAGCCTGGATAGTTCACAGAAGACCTGACATGTGTCTGAGACAATACTTATCAGAATGTGTCTTAAGAAGTTAAAAACAGTGTAAATATTTTTTAGATTCATTGCTGGAAAATTGTGAAATGCATGAGTTATGACTCTCTCTTGAAAGACAATACCTGCCCAATTGAAGCTATTAACAAGAAAATGTTTAAATGTGAAGTATTTAAATGTGCAAGTTGTTACGTCTTGAAGGGAGAGTAAATAATCTCCAGTTAAATAGGCAACCAATATTTAACATGCTGTTTCAGTTTCCTAATGGCCATCTGATAAGCAACTTGGAGTTCTGTCTACAATATTCTGAACAGAAAGAAGGGATTATTTTATTGCAACTGGCATAGTGGTTTATAGTTGTGGAAGTATAAATTGTGAACTCCAAAAATGTGTTCCAAGGACGTACATTTTTCTAGCTGTAGACAGCAAAATGGTTGTAGGCTCCTGCCAGAGCCATAATAAAATGAACTGCATTGCACGCACTGAGCTGGCTCACCTTCCCACTTACTAACCACCAGACTGGCATGCACTGGTGGTCATCATCTGAAATAGGTCAGCCAAGTGGCAAGTTCACAGTGTGATTTGCTGCTTGTGGGTTTGAAATATGTGAGTCAAGCAGGATAGCTGACAAAGTATCTATAGTAGTCTGCTTTCAGTAAGAATAACCTGTTCAAATAGTAGAGTATTTTTGAACTACAACCATTTTTTTTAAGTTGCATTTATCAGAATACTTTAATCAATCAATCAATCAATAAATCAAAATCTTTATTTATCCAGGTGAGCATCATTGAGCAGAGCTTTTTTACAAGATGGACCTGGTTAGAACAGGGTCGGGTAACATCCATCATAAAAACATATAAATACATGTAAATAAGTTTATAAACACAAACACAATGGTGCAGTAATAGAGGAGTCAAATGAGAAAAGGAAGACAAGGCAAGCCATAACAGAGGAGGATTCAAATACAAGGGGGCAGATCCACCATTGAACCATGCAACTGTATATAAACCATGTTCTCTGTATAGAAGTACTAGTTAGTTAATTTACTAGGGGCAGTCACTAATACTAACCATGAAAATGGCTTGGAGAACCACCAACTAATGGCAGATGGGGTACCAGGAGGGGTATGTAATTCGTAAGTGAAGGATAAACATTGTAAGAAGTGAAGTCCCAAGGATAGGTCGGTAGAACTGATGCGGCAGCGGGGGCCTACAAGGATGACTGCAACAAGTATAGAGTTGTGAAAAGATACCTGGAGAAAGCGGGAAGATAGACCAGTATCAAAGGGAGGACAGAGGCATCAAGGTGTTACATGAAAGCATGATGACAGACCAGGGCCAAGGAGGAGACAGGCACTAGAAGTAATTCATTCATGGTTAGATGGTACAGGTTAGCATGATGACAATTCAAGGTCATGGGAAACAATTGCACTGATCATTTCTGAGATGTGAATATAAGAGCTTGTAAGATGAGATGCCAATAGGTGACCTCAGTTTCAGTTTTTTTTGCAATTTATTCCACAAGGAGGACAGTGTAAAGCTTATAGCAGCCCTGCCAAAGCGAGAGTTAACTTTGGAAACCATCAGTAGGAGAGATTTGCAACTTCTCAGGGCATAACTGCCTATTGGTTTTATAGGTAGACAGTCTGTAATGTATTGGGGCAGTTTTTTGGAGATGGCTCTCAGGGTTCATAAGGCTGCATTTTTATCACACCTGAATTGAAAAGAACTCCACCCCACTGATTGATATAGGGAGCAGTGGTGAGTGGAATAAGGCAGGCCTGTGATGAATCCCAGAGTTCTATGGTATAATGTGTCAAGTTTGGTGAGGTAGGAAATGGGACAGTGACTGTAGAGGATGTCAACATAATCTATCAAGGATAGAAAGGTTGATTGTACCAGCTGTAGTTTGGCATCTCTAGTTAAGAAGTGGACTATCCTAGAGAACAGGCCAAGTCTCTGTCGTAATTTTTTGGGTAATTCTTCAGTGTGCTTTATAAAGGAGAGCCTATGGTCCAGCCATACTCCTAGGTATTTGAATTTAGGGACAAATTCCAACTTCTCGCCAAGAATTGTAGTAATCTGTGGCACAGGATCTGATACAGCTGAATTTATCATTTGGGCAGAGGGAAAAAAGAGCATTGCTTTTGTTTTCTTGGCATTAAGTAATAGTTTTTTGTTTAGGAGTTGGTGTTGCAGCAGGTTGAACTCAGATTGAAGGTCATTACATGCAGATTGTAATGATGGGTGGCTTACATAAAGAACCATGTCATCTGTAAACAGATGAATGCTGGCCTTAGTTATGCTTTCATCAATATTGTTGATGTATATTGCAAATAAGATTGGTCCTAAGATAGAACTCTAGGGAACACCTCTTAGGAGAGGTTTGAGAGTTGAGAGATCTCCTTCCGCTTTCACCTGCTGGAAACAATCAGAGAGGTAGTTGGTGAACCACTGTAAAGATAATGGGTCAGCACCTAGTGAGGTCAGGGAAGAGAGTAGCAGAGAATGGTTGACAGTGTCGAAGGCCTTGCTCACGTCCAAGAATACGGCACAGGTGTAATTCCTGTTATCTAGCTCTCTTTGCCAGTCATTAGTCACTTTGGCAAGTGCTGTGATGGTGACATCTTTAGCTCTAAACCCTGATTGGACTGGATTAAGCAGGTTATTAGCTTCTAGATACTGCCTCAGCTGGTTACTTATGACTTTTTCCAGTAATTTTGACAAGACCGGGAGAATCAAAATTGGTCTGTAATTATTTAGATCACAGAGATTTCCGGACTTGAACGGGGGTATGATGTGCACTATTTTCCATATTGAAGGAATGGATCTTTGAGTTAATGATAGGTTAAATAAATGGGTTAGGGGTATGGCTAACATGGATGGCCACCTTCAAAAAATATGGGTTGAGGGTATCCACACCAGCACTTTTTTTTACATCCAGTTTTAGCAATAGGTCTTCAACTTCTTTCAGAGTAGTAGGACACAAGGAGAAGACTGAATCAGTGATGCTAGGATCTGCACCTTTATTATCCACCTGAGAGTGTATCAGACTCACAGGGGAATTGTCAAAGGCTAAGCCTGCAGTCGCAAAGTGATTATTGAAGGCATCCAGAACTTCCAGTCTGTCACTAATGGTGTTATTGTTTAGGGAGATTTCATCAGGTAGTGAGCCACTGGATGTGTGGCCAGACAAGTCCTTGACGGTTTTCCAAAATTTTGTAGGATTTTTGAAGGCGGAGAGAAATTTAGAATGATAGTATGCAGCTTTTGTATCTCTAAGTATCTCTAACCATTCTAATACATGAGTTTCATGCCCTTTTGAACTTGCACCGGTCTGCAGCAGACTGGGTTTTGCGTGCTTTTAGGTTATCTCTTTCAGTCAATGCAGATTTTAATAATGGTGTAAACCATCTACATGCATTTTTTGCTATTCACACCTTAACTATAGGGGCATATTTATTTAGAGCGTCTAGGATAATTTTGCTGAATATGTCAGATGCTGATTGAGTGCTTTTTGCCAAATAGAACTCTTGCCAGTACAAGGAGTGTTTCAGTTCATTTATGTAGGCAGTGAGATCAAAGTTCCATCTAGATCTCTTGGCAACAAACCTCGGCGAAGTAGTAGGTTTGTTGCTTGATCTTATGCAAGCAATAAATGAGTGATCACTGATATCACTGAAGAAGGTGCTGGCAAAGGAGAAGAGATGTGGTTTATTCACTATGATAACATCTAGCAGGGAGCTGTTATCCACATTCTTTTTATTTACTCGTATTGGTTTGACAATGAGTTGCGATAATCCATGGGTGTCACAGAAAGCTACGATGGGAGCGGCGGTTTTAGATAGCCAGTCTAAATTAAGATCCCCAAGAATAATTATTTCTGGTAATTGTTGTTCAATGATATTACTCAGATGAGGTAACAATTGTAGATCAGCAGAAGGAAGTCTATAGCACCCTATGATCATAATGTTGAAGTGTGCACGATGGTGACTTGAAGAGACAGACATTCATAAGCATTTGCAACAGATAAAGCACTCACACAGGATGCCGCATACCTATCCTATTTGGAATCAGCCATTGCAAGTTTAAATATGATATGTTAGCCACAACTGGGTAGGTAGTAATGAATTTTATCCTTATTATGAATGGTATGTTGAATGGTTTGTTTGCCCACTACTAGCAGATTGTTTGGAACTATTTTGTACCAGAGTACTGAAATCATTAGTGTGTAATATGTTTTAAAGGCCAATAATATGGTACACTGATTGCCACATGCTCAGGTAGTCTGAGAGCCACTGCCATGGTTCTCTGATGAACCCGACCTGCCAGACTGCCATCCACAGTCCAGGTCTGAAGTCACCAGCCCCTCACAGAAGCTCAGGTAGTCCGAAAGCCACAAAAATGGTTCTCTGACAAATCCAACCTGACAGACTGTGATCCGCAGTCCAGGTCTGAAGCCACCAGCCCCTCACAGAAGCTCAGGTAGCCTGAGAGCCACAGCCATGGTTCTCTGATGAACCTGACCTGCCAGACTGCCATCTGCAGTCCAGGTCTGAAGCCGCCAGCCTCTCATAGAATCTCAGGTAGTCTGAGAGCCACAGCCATGGTTCTCTGATGAACCCGACCTGCCAGACTGCCATCCGCAGTCAAGGTCGGAAGCCACCAGCCCCTCATAGAAGCTCAGGTATGCACTCACTCTCGGGGACTGATTACCTCCAGGAAGGGAGAGCCCTAACTGCCTGAATATTCTTTTTTACATGAGGACAGTTGTTTCTGGGTTTAAATCCGGCGTCTGTTACTGCTGTGACCCATTGGCTGCAGTTAGCCCCAGGAGCACTCCGACTGGCTCCATATAGCCAAGGCCCCTAGAATTCTGCGGCCGCAGAATTTTGCGCAGAACTTGCAATCTACTGCAGAACTTCTGCAGTGCCACAGAATTCACTCTTCTTGGTGAGTTTTTATTAATATTTCTGTTTATCTATAGAATATGTTTCCCTTCCCCTCTTTTTATATCCAACCCTCCCATATGCTCAGAATGTGATGTTATCATTGCTGTAACATCATACATTAGCTAATGAAATGGCTGCATTCTGCAACAGAAATGAACAGTCACTTATCTACCACAGCTCCCACTGCCAGAGACATTGGCACAGCACATGGTGATAGTTGCTCAACCTGCACTACAGCCTAATACAATTTTCAGTCTTACATTATTGCACTAGGGCCAGCTTTAAACAAAACCTTGTCAATAGCACAGACCTGTTAAGTCCATACCCTCACTTTGTACAAACCTGTTTGTGCCTTTAATGTATAGAGATGCCATCTGAAATGAATAACTGGTAAAATGAATTTAACTGTAATTTTTAAGAAAAATAAAGTAATTATGCCCAGAAAAGTGGAATATAATAATTTGTAGACCTGTTGAAAGAATAGATCTGTTAAATAAATAATTGCACTGTATGCATTTTTGCCAGGGTTATTGATTACATATTGTCATTGGTTGACAGAATCACCTAAAAGTTATGGAGAAATGTTGTATGCAGGGACAGCTATTGGGCCAAAGGGTAGCATGCTGTGTTTCTGTGCCGGCAACTCAGGCTCAGAGATTAGCTCTGGGAGCTGGCTGGGCAGCACAAGGATTGGTTGAACACATCACTGCTCGGAGCCTGGGAAGGTATGGTGCAGTGTTCTATCACATGGTGGACACATTGTGATGGGCTGGAGAGCACTATCTCACTATCAGTTCACATGCATGTCATGGCCTGATGGTGTTACGCAGTGTGTCAGGGAAAGCAGGTTGACATGAAAAATTAGTTTTGCAATAACTCCTCTATTCCATTTCCAATGGGACCTGTATGAATGAGGATGCAAGTTCATGGAAATTAAAAAAAAAATTATATATATATATATATATATACACACACACAGTATCTCTGTCTCTCTCACCACACTCTTATGTGATAAATAATGTATTTCTATATGCATGCTATCTATCCCACTAATGAGGTTTCCACTGCCTATCACTTATATATTTGTATGTGCTTTCTACACCACTCATGAGGTTCCCACTGTGTATCACTTATATATTTATAGCAATCTGTAACATCAAAAGCATCATTGGAAAGGAGGACAAGAAGCACCCACAGCTGCTCAGCATCAGTAACACCCCCACTGCAGACTCTCTAGCTATTGCAAAAGCCTTCAATAAGGCCTTCATCAATCTTACCCCAGTGCTACCACCTGCCTATTTTCAACCTGATTTGAACCTTTCCAACAACATATCTACCGAGTGTTCTCACCCAATCTTCTACTTTAAAAGGGTGACAGTGAAGGAGGCCATAACTATGGTTAATAAAGTACTAGGTAAGACCAGACTGAGCAGTGATGGGATAGACAGAAATGTTTATTCCTCACCCTGGATGTTTTTATAGTGCCCATTACCACGCTGTACAATAAGTCCCTGGCCCTTGCCCAATTTCTGGTGGTTTGGAAGCAGACCCTAGTTACACCAGTGCATAAAGAAGGTGACAAGTCTCTGGTAGCCAACTACAGACCCATCTCAATCATCTCCCCCCTGTCCAAGGCACTGGAAAAGATTGTGATGGGTCAACTTATCGACTACCTCAATAAGTATAATCTACTATGCCCCAACCAGCATGACTTCAGACAAAATCACAGTACCACCACTGCCCTGCTGGACTACACAAACTATGCACATTAGGCCCTGGATGAAGGCAATCTGGTGGGGCCTGTCTTTACTGATTTCACCAAAGCCTTCGATTCAGTCAACCACCTCCTGTTACTGACCCAACTGCAAAACATGGGTGTGGTGCCCAATGCCCTTTGCTGGTTCCAAGACTACCTGATACAGAGAAATCAATGTGTCAAAATTGGGTAAAACAGTATCCAGTGCAAGAGAGGTATGATTATGGGTACCCCAGGGATCAATACTGGGGCCCCTACTCTTCAGCCTCTTCTTAAATGACCTTCGCACAGCCTGCAACACCAAACTCATACGATATGCAGATGATGCTGTGCTGCTGAGCAGCAGCATGTCTCAGGTTGCCCTACAATCTGAGCTGCAGAACTCCTTCTCCAAACTCGAGGACTGGTTCTGTAGTCATAAGTTGCTACTAAATTACAAGAAGACCAAGGCCATGCTTATGTCCAGCCCTCACAACAAAAATAAGCACCACCCCCTCATCATCTCCAATTCATGCCGTGAGCCACTGGAACAAGACCACTTGTTCAAATATCTGGGGGTCATGATAGATGAAACCCTCATGTTTGTGCACCATATTGACTCTCAGGTCAAGACAGTCAATACCAAGATTGGTGTCTTGTACAGGCACAGGCAATACCTCTCTCTGGGGGCCCTCTGCCTCTCAGTCCACAGTTCCATTATATCTACTATTAACTATGGACTAGTGGTCTATGGGGCGGCAACAGATACAGTGCTCAAGAGGATTCAGACTGCACTCAAGCATGGCACTCACACCTGTACTCTGTACGAATGTGCAGACTGGCTGTCATTAAGAAACAGTGTCAAATTCCAGACTTACGTCCTAGGGCAGAAGGTTCTATTTGGTGAAACACCACCTTGTCTAGTCAGTTTGATCAAGGCAACCAACTCATTGCAGGTCACAAGAGGTAGGCCTAGAGGGGCATGGCTATTCCCTTCCATTGTACCTCACTTGGGCAATGTGCATTTGCCTACCGGGCCCCCTGTGGATGAATGAACTCCCCGGGCAACTCTTGGACACCAATTGTCTGGCCCAATTCAAAACTGACCTCAAACAGCACCTAATAACACTCCCTAAGTGTGCCTGCCCCCAAGTCCAGCCACACCTGCTATCTCTGCCCCCCAGCAAGCACTAGGCAGGCCTCAGGTACCCCCTTCATCTGTCCCTTCTTATGACTTGCCTCAGCAATCAGTTTGCGTCATGCTCCTTCAGCACCCGCCACCCCAACTTCCCACCCTCCCCCAATTTCCAGTCCTGTGAGTTTCCCTAACGTTACTACTAATACAGGCTGCCTGACCATACCCCCTCACACCCCACCATTTACTCTAGCATGTTTTTTCTGCTCAGCCACCACTCACCCCCACTTCTCCCTAAACCTTTTCACCCTTCTTCCCCACCCTTCACCTCCACCGTAGTACCTACCTCTCTCTTGTACCTCCTTTCTTCACCCCACTGCAAGCTATCCCAGTCCCTCTGAACTACTCACAAGGCACTTTGTGGCTGCTTATTCAGACCTCCACCCTCATAAAGTTTTTTTCATGTTATTTTAACTTGTACCTATGTTTTGAGTTATTCTAAGTTCTGAATCCAAGCTGTATCATTCATTGTGATGTACCTTTGCTTTCTCCTATTGTACTTTGTTTTGCAATCTATGACAAGGAACCTTTGTAAAAGACCATGTGCTCAAAAGTCTTTTCTGAATCACTACATAAATAAATAAACAAACATGCATTCTAATGCTTAAGTTGACCTCCAGTGACCTCTTATGTTGTTAATTATAGACCCATAAATGAGAGAGTTTTATACTTGGGGTTTGTACAGTATATACATGAATTGATGTTCTTTTTTTAAGACTTCAAATGTCCCTTGTCCAAGTCATAGTTTTTTTTTTTATATTTTATGTAGCTACATTCAGATAATGGTAAGTTTTGCCAGTAATGAAATACATTGGATGGCATGGACACAAACTTTCTGTTATGGCTGTGAACCGATCTACATCATTCAATCAAGTTATTGTTTGACTGACCATTACAAGAAAGCAACAAAAAGTTAAATGCTTTGATAAGACTGAAATGGTGATCACATATGTGTTTTTTCAACTTCTACAGCTGTTGAATATGAGGGCTTGAATCTTTAAGAAGTACTGGGAATCTTGTTTATAAGGATTTCTAGATGTGACCACAGACCATACATCTGTGTTTCCTTTCAACCACCATTTTGGGATTCCCTTTCTCTTGCTGGTATATTTGACTTAATAACTAACTAGCTACTTAACTATAACAATGTTTCTATGAACTTGAAATGTGGGACTGTTGCAAGAATCATTTGTTTTGTTGTTGATCTTTTACTTTCTTTTGACATCCTATATTTTGTGTATTACCTTTGTGGTTTCCTTTCAGCTCCACCTTAGCATTTTAAGTTTTTGAAAGGGACAGGATGCCCCATTTCTAGAAGGGTTATGCCAGGTGTAACAGCAATTGTGCCAAGCAGAATGCTGCATGTAGCAACTTACACTAGCAGTTGCGACATGCATGATTCTACAAAGTGATCTGCGACATGTCACAGGCCACTTACTCCAAAAAGCTGCTACATCACATAAACCCCCTGCAACATGGTGCTAGGGGGTTTACAGCAGCAGTTGTGCCCCATTCTAGAAATGCAGCCACAAAGTGCCCACATCAGGATTCTACAAGAACCTCCAGAGGAGATCCGGCAACATAAGTTATAGCGGCATTTAGCTGGTATAACTTACGGATGCCCCTGGGGGTCCTGTAGACCCATTGGCTGTCCAGTGGATAGTGCACAGTTTCCTTCCCCCCATGCACAGCACACCCCAACAGGGCCCCCAGGGCTACCCATCCCCATCCCCGAAACAGCCATTGTCAGAAGCCCCTCAGGGCTGCACTACTATCCCCCCATCCGTGCCCCAAACCGCGAGTCGCCCACCGCATATGCGGCAATCATCCAGCCCTGGCAGTATAGTGCCCCCCTCCCTGAACTGCACATATTCAAAATATAAAATAAATGCTGATTCCCTGGTAGTCTAGTCGCTCCCCCCAAACTGTAAATTTCCATATCATGAAATAAGTCCTGAGTACCTGGTAGTCTAGTGCACCCCCGAACTGTACATTCCCATATTACAATATAAATCCCAAGTCCCTGGTAGTCTAGTGTCCCCCCAAACTGTACAGTCCCATATTATAAAATAAATCCCAATTCTCTGGTAGTTTAGTGGTCTCCCAACCCCCACCCAGCTGTGCCAGCCCACTCAGCACCCCCAACCATCCACAGCCAGTGTCTGGCACAGCCACCTCTCACCTCCACAGCCAACCTCTAACTAAGTGCTGTATTAGCACTACACACAGACACACCCAGAAATTAATGCCATGGAGGTGAGAGGTGGCTGTGCCAGCCTGCTGGGGACGGTGGGGAGTTGGTGGGCAGGCACAGCTGGGTGGGGAGGTGGGGGGCCATTAGACTACCAGGGAATTGGGATTTATTTTATAATATGGGATTGTACAGTTTGGGGGTGCCACTAGACTACCAGGGAATTGGGATTTATTTTATAATATGGGATTGTACAGTTCAGGGGGCCACTAGACTGCCAGGGACTTGGGAATCTAGTGATATTTTATGGTTGGGGGACACTGGACTACCAGGGCAAGTGACGTGTCGCATATGTGGCAGGTGACCTGGGGGTCAGGACTTGGGTGGGGTGTACTTGTAACCTGTGGCAGCGGGTTGTGACATGCTGGCCAGGTACACCCTCTGTGTGGCGTACCTTGCTGCAAGTCACAAGTTGCAGGATTTTGCTGTGAAGACCCTGCCCCTTCTAGAATAGGGTGCAGGGTCAATGTCACAGTTGAGAGTGGTGCAAGCTGCATTCAGCGGCAACCTGATCCACCCTTCTACAATCGGGCCCCAGGAGTCTGCTTCCTTCATTCCTAGGCTGTGTGTGTATCTCTCTCTCTCTCTCTCCACAGTCTTGCCTATACTAACTTTGTAATGCAGTTCCAGGACTTGCAGTTGCATCAGTTGGACTGAAAAATAAACAAACATTTAATGCCTGCAGGGTGTGATATACAGTAAATAAATACTTGAAGGGCATTTAGCATTTTTTAATACTTTGTTCCATTCTGCATCCCATGATACCTACCAATAGAATATTTGTGACCACCCCCCCACAATGTGTCCCATTCCTGTTGAAGGCTAATATCATACATAGTAATTACCTGTCAAATGCAATGGGGAAAATACTTTAAATTCCATTGCAATATTGTATTTCTAGAAACCACTGTGGTCTTTTCTAGAAACACAATTTTAAAAATGTTTTGAAATATTTTGCAAGTTGCGTTTAACAGGTATTTTGTCTTTCTAATGTTAGCCTGCAAGCTGTAACATGAGTACCACACCGGGGGGGAGGGGCTGCAAACATCCCATTGGTAGGTATCATTGGTAATAGTGAAAAAAAGACCCTATGCATTTAAAGTACTTGGTTGCAATATACTCACACCTCCTTTCAGCAAAATCTTAGTTATTTATTAGGCATACCGACAGATCAATCACATTCCAGTCCCAATCCTCATCTTTCTTTTCATACTAGAAATATCTCAGATTCTGCTCTCTCAAGCTGCACTAAAGAATTATTATTCCTAGTAAACACAAGATCTGGTCACAGCCAATATGGTTGTGGAAAGGTTTTGGGATGCTTTTACCCATTACAGTATTTCTAATGAATTTGCATAATGCAGATCTGCTGAGAGGCAGTTTCAATGTGGTCTTCCTTTTGAACAATTTTACAATGTGTTTTCCTAAAATATGCCTGTTGATTGCTATATAGTTAGTCTGGATATTTCACAGAAGACACGCCAACTTATTTTCAGTGGGGCTCTGCATCCACACAATATTGTGCTGCATTGCATAAAATCAGAACACACTGAAAAAAATATTTACATCTGAACTATGCTACCCTGAAGAAATAGATTATAGAAATGGTAAAATCATGACACCACTGAAAGCAAGATATTGCTTATAATCTGGGACAGCCTGTGTAAATACAGTGCAAAAATGTGTAATATGAAGATCCCTATGACAATAAGACGTAACATCTCCTCTGCGCTATCCAGGATACAAAATATAGGATAAGAAATATTTAAAGGAAATCTACTGTAAACTGAACTTTACGGTGTTTTCTGACATAAACTGTTTCTTTATTGTTTCAAAACATATTAGATTGCAGTATTTATTTTGAATGTTGTGGCACTGAGGATGGTGTTTACAGTGTGTGTTTGTGTGTGTGTGTGTGTGTGTGTGTATATGCATACGTGCGTGTGTGTGTGTGTGTGTGTGCGTGCGTGTGTGCGTGCATGCGCGTGTATGTGTGTGTTTGCTGTAGCTCAATATATTTTTTCCTGAAAGGCATAGTAAAAAATTAATGCTGATTGTTGTATATTTAGCCTGGACAGTTTACAGAAGACCATGCATTAGTCTAAGACAGTGCGTATCAGATAATATCTTAAGAGGCTAAAAAACAGTGTACATCTTCTTAGATTCATTGCTGGGAAAAGGTGACATTTAAGAGGTATGACTTTCTTCAAAGACAATACATGCCCAACTGAAGCTAGTGGCAAGAACATGTTTAAATGTGAAGTATAGACCCATAAATGAGTGTGTTTTATTTTTGGGGTTTGAATACACATGAAATAATCTGCTTTTTCTTAGACTGTAAATGTCCCTTGTCCAAGTCATGTCATAGTTTTCTTGTTAATATTTTATGTAGATACAGTCAGATAATGGTAAATTTTGCAAGTAATGAAATACTTTGGATGGCATGGACACAACTTTCTGTTATGGCTGTGAACCAATCTACATCATTCAGTCAAGTTATTGTTTTGCTGACCATTACAAGAAGGCAACAAAAAGTTAAATGTTTGGGTAAGATTGAAATGGCAATCACATGTGTGTTTTTTCAACTTCTACAGCTGTTGAGTATGAGGGCTTGAATCTTTAAGTAGTACTGGGAATCTTGTTTAAAAGGCTTTCTATATGTGACCATAGACTATACATCCGGGACATCCTGTGCAAATACAGTGCAAAAATGTGTAAAATGAAGATCCCTATGACAATGAAATTGAGCATCTCCCCTGTGCTATAAAGGATACAAACTATAGGATAAGAAATATTTAAAGGACAACTACTGTAAACTGAACTTTACTGTGTTCTCTGACACAAAAAATAGTTTCTTTATTGTTTTATAGTATATTAGATTGCAGTATTTATTTTTAATGCTGTGGCCATGAGGATGGTTGTACAGTGTGTGTGTGTGTGTGTGTGTGTGTTTGTAGCTCAGTATATTTTTTTCCAAAAGACATAGTAAAAAATGCCTGCTGATTGCTACACATTTAGCCTGCATAGTTTACAGAAGACCTGGCATATGTCTGAGACAGTGCTTATCAGATAGTGTCTTAACAGGTTAAAAAAACAGTGTAAATTTTTTTTAGATTCATTGGTGGGAAAAGGTGACGTTTATGAGGTATGACTCTTTCTTGAAATATAATACATGCCCAACAGAAGCTAGTAGCAAGAAAATGTTTAAATGTGAAGTATTTAAATGTGCAAGTTGTTGCATTTTGAAGGGGATAAACAAATCTCCAGTTTAATTGGCAACCAATATTTAACAAGCTGTTTCCGTTTCCTAAAGGGCATCTTATAAGCAACTTGGAGTTCTGTCCACATTATTCTAAATGGAAAGAAGGGAGTATTTTATTGCAACTGGCATAATGATTTATAGTTGTGGAAGTCTACATTGAAAACTCCACAAAAGTGTTCCACAGGCTCCTTTTTTCTAGCTACAGTCAGCAAGATGGCTGTAGGTTCCACCCAGAACAATAATAAAATGAAGCACATTACAAGCACTGAGCTTCCTCACCCTCTGGTTTACTAACCATCAGACTGGCTTGCACTGGTGATCGCCATCTGAAATAGGTCAGCCAAGTGACAACTTCACAATGTGATTTGTTGCTTATCAGTTTGAAACATGTGAGTTGAGCAGCATGGCTGACAAAGTAACTACAGTATTCTGCTTCAAGTAAGAGAAACCTGTTCAAATAGTAGAGTACTTGTGAACTTCAACCATGTATTTTAAAAAGCTGCATTTATCAGAATACTTCAATAGTTTGGCTATAGTCGTGGCAATTTAAATATGAAATGTTCACCACAACAGGGTAGGTAGTAATGAATTTTATCTTTAGTGTGAATGGTATGTTGAATAGTTTGTTTGCCCACTGCTAGCAGATTGTTTAAGACTATTTTGTACCAAAGTATAGAAATCATTAGGGTATAATATGTTTAAAGACCACCAATATGGTACACTGATTACCACATGCATTCTAATGTTTAAGTTGACCTCCAGTGACCTCTGATGTTGTTAATTATAGACCCATAAGTGAGATAGTTTTATATTTGGGGTTTGTATACACATGAATTAATCTGCTTTTTCTTAGACTTTAAATATCCCTTGTCCAAGTCATGTCATAGTTTTTTTTTAATATTTTATGTAGATACAGTCAGACAATGGTAAGTTTTGCCAGTAATGAAACACCTTGGATGACATGGACAGAACTTTCTGTTATGGCTGTGAACCAATCTACATCATTCAATCAAGTTATTGTTTTAAAGGTTGACAATTACAAGAAGGCAACAAAAAGTAAAATGCTTTGGTAAGATTTAAATGGTGATCACATATGTGTTTTTTCAACTTCTACAGCTGTTGAGTATGAGGGCTTGAATCTTTAAGTAGTACTGTGAATCATGTTTAAAAGGCTTCTAGATGAGACTACAGACCACACATCTGGGTTTCCTCTCAATTCCCGTTTTGGGGTTCCCCTTTTTTTTGCTGGTACATCTGACTCAATAATTAACTAGCTACTTAACTATAACAATGTTTGTATGAACTTGAAATGTGGGGCTGTTGTGCGAATCATTTGTTTTGTTGTTGCTCATATACTTTCCTCTGACGTTCTATGTTTTTGCGTATAACCTTTGTGGTTTCCTTTCAGCAACTATCTAGCATTTTAAGTTTTTGAAACAGACAGGGGATCTGCTTCCTTCACCTTGGCTCTCTCTTTCTCTCTATCTCTTTCTCTGTCTCTCTCTCTCTCTCCACAGTCTTGCCTATACTAATTTTGTAATACAGTCCCGTAACCTGCAGTTTTACTAGTTGGCCTGAAAAATAAATAAACATTTAATGCCTGCAGGTGTGAAATACAGGAAATGAATCCTTAAAGTGCATTTTGCCTTTTTTAATACTTTACTAGATTCTGTGTTCCATGATACCTACCAACAGGATGTTTGCGACCACCCCCACAATGTGTCCCACTCCTGTTGCAGGCTGCAGGCTAATATTTTACATAGTAATTACCTGTCAAATGCAATGGGGAGAATACTTCAAATCCCATTGCAGTATTGTATTTCTAGAAACCACAGTGGTCTTCTCTAGAAACACCATTTAAAAATGTATTTTGAAATATTTTGCAAGTTACGTTTGACAGGTAATTTTTATGTATTATGTTACCCTGCAAGCTGATTCATGAGTGGCACACAGGGTGTTGGGCTGCAAACATCCTATTGGTACATATCATTGGTAATAGTGAAAAAAGACCCTATGCATTTAAAGTACTTGGTTGCCATATACTCACACCTCCTTTCAGCAAAACTTCAGTTATTTATTAGGCATGCTGACAAATCAATCACATTCTGGTCCTCACCCCATCTTTCTTTTCATACTAGAAATGCCTCAGACTCTACTCTCTCAAGCTGCACTAAAGCATGATTATTCCTAGTAAATACAAGATGTGGTCAGAGCCAATATGGTTGTGGAGTGCTTTTGGGATGCTTTTACCCATTATTTCTAATGAATTTGCACAATGCAGATCTGCTGAGAGGCAGTTTCAATGTGGTCTTAATTTTGCACATTTTTAAAATATATTTTCCTAAAATATGACTGCTGATTACTATATAGTTAGCCTGGATACTTCACAGAAGACATGTCAAATTATTTTCAGTGGGGCTCTACATCTACAAAATAGTATGCTGCACTGCATAAAATCAGAACACACTGAAAAAATATTTTAGATTTGGACTAAGCTACCCTGAATAAATACATTACAAAAATTGTAAAATTATGACCCCACTGAAAACAAGATATTGCATCTAATCTGGGACATCCTGAGTAAATACAGTGCAGAAATGTGTAAAATGAAGATCCCTATCACAATGAGATGTAGAAGCTCCCTTGTGCTATCCCAGATACAAAATATAGGATAAGAAATATTTAAAGGAAATCTACTGTAAACTGACCTTTATTTTGTTCACTGACATAAACAGTTTATTGTTTTCTAACATATTAGATTGCAGTAATTATTTTGAATGTTGTGGCCATGAAGATGGTGTTTACAGAGTGTGTGTGTGTGTGTCTGCTGTTGCTCAAAATATTTTTCCCAAGAAGCATAGTACAAAATGCCTGCTGATTGCTATATATTTAGCCTGGATAGTTCACAGATGACCTGGCATATGTATGAGACAGTATTTATAAGACAGTGTCTTAAAAGGTTAAAAAACAGTGTAAATATTTTTAGATTTATTACTGGGAAAAGGTGAGATGTATGAGGTGTGACTCTTTCTTGAAAGGCAATACCTGCCCAACTGAAGCTAGTAGCAGGAAAATATTTAAATCTGAAGTATTTAAGTGTGCAAGTTGTTGCATTTTGAAGGGGGTAGACAGATTTCTAGTTTAATAGGCAACCAATATTTAACAAGCTGTTTCAGTTTCCCAATTACCATCTGATAAGCAGCTAGGGGTTTTGTCTGCAATATTCTAAACAGAAAGAAGGGAGTGTTTTATTGCAACTGGCTTAGTGATTTATGGTTGTGGAAGTATACATTGAAAACTCCAAAAATGTGTTCCACTTTCTTCCATTTTTCTAGCTACAAACAGAAAGATGGTTGTAGGCTCCGACCACAGCTATCATAAAATGAACTGCATTACATGCACTGAGCTGGCTCACCCTCTGACTCACTAACCACCAGACTGGCATGCACTGGTGATCGTCATCTGAAATAGGTCAGCCAAGCTGCAAATTCACAATGTGATTTGCTGCTTGTCTGTTTGAAACATGTGAGTCAAGCAGCATAGCTGACAAAGTATCTACAATATTCTGCTTTCAGTAAGAACAACCTGTTCAAATAGAAGCGTACTTGTAAACTACAACCATGAATTTTAAAAAGCTGCATTTATCAGAATACTTTAATAATTTGGATACAGTCATGGCAAGTTTAAATATGAAATGTTAGCCACAACTGGATAGGTAGTAATGCATTTTATCCTTGGTATGAATAGTATGTTGAATAGTTTGTTTTGCCCACTATTAGCAGATTGTTTAAAACTATTTTGTGCCAGAGTATCGAAATCATTAGGGTGTAATATGTTTAAAAGACCAATAATATGGTACACTGATTACCATATGTATTCTAATGTTTAAATTGACCTCCAGTGACCTCTGATGTTAATTATAGACCCATTAATGAGATATTTTTTATATTTAGGGTTCGTATTTACATGAACTAATGTGTTTTTTCTTAGACTTTAAATGTCTCTTGTCCAAGTCATATCATGGCTTTGTTTTAATATTTTATGTAGATACAGTCAGATAATAATAAGTTTTGCCAGTAATGAAATACCTTGGATGACATGGACAGAACATTTTGTTATGGCTGTGAACCAATCTACATCATTCAATTATGTTATTGTTTGGCTGACCATTAGGAGAAAGCAACACAACTTTAAATGCTTTGGTAAGATTGAAATGGTGATCATATTTTTACATGAGATTATGTGTTTTTTCAACTTCTACAGCTGTTGAGTATGACGGCATGAATCTTTAAGTAGTACTGGGGATCTTGTTTAAAAGGCTTTCTAGATGTGACCACAGACCACACATGTTGGTTTCCTTTCCATACCCATTTTTTTTTTTTTGCAGGTATATCTGACTCAATAATTAACTAGCTACTTATGCTATAACAATGTGTGTATTAACTTGAAATGTACAGCTGTTGTGAGAGTCATTTGGTTTTTTTATTTATTTATTTCACTCTAGGATTACAAGTACCTTTGAGCCAGGGCTCTTTTACAAATGTTCCACGTCGTAGGTTACAACAGGACAACATGAATGGCAGTATGACATAAAATCACTAATTGATACATATACTAAGAAAGAACAAGTAATGACAAGGTAGAGGGAAAGAGGCTGGGAATGTCAATGAGGAGTGGGGGTCAGGGATGGTGGTCAGGGGTGAAGAAGAAAGAGGGCTGAGGTGGGGTCAGGACGAGGGGGGTGCCACCAGGAAGGCATTGTCAAAGAATCATGGATTAGCAGAGGGGGGGGGCCAGGTGTTTGTAAGTGCAACAGACACAGTGTCCACCACAAAACTGGTAGGGGGGTCTGCATATGGCCAAGGAAGGTATAGGTGATGGGGGTTCAGTTATTAGCCAAAGCAGTCATAGGTGCTAGAGGCAAGGAGTGACTGGTGGAGCCTGGATTTAAAAGTGCCAAGTGAGGTGGTGGTGGTAATGTCACTAGAGAGTCCACTCGTCCAGCAAGAGGCTCTGTAGGCAAAGGATCTTTGACATTGCATAGTACAGCAGTGGGGGATTTGAAAAAGTTGCAGTTTAGACCACCATTGCTGCAGCTGCTGTTTCTGGATTGCAGGGGGAAACATACTCCAGGAGGTACAAGACCCATCAACATTTGCTTTGCCACCACACAGGTTTGATATTTTATTCGATTGTCTAGTTGCAGCAAACCGGTTTGAGAATAGAGGTCACAGGTGTGAGTAAGGTGTTGAGCACCAGTGGTGAGCTGACAAGCCATGTTGAGGGAGGTAGTTACATGTTTGAGCATGGTAGCAGTGGCAGAGCCATAGATTATAAGTCCACAGTCAATAGTGGTAATGATGGAGCTCTGGACAGCAGCTGCCAGTGCTCGGGGGTAAGGTGTCATCTGTGTCGGAAAAGCAGGCCTAAGCTGGAGTTTGCAGCTTTGGCAACATTATTAATGTGGGCTACATATGAGAGGTGTGAGTCAAGGGTGATCCCAAGGTATTTGAATGTTTGGAACTGTTCCAGAGGACCACCTTGTGTGGTGTTGATGGTGAGGAGGTGATCCTTAAGCTTATTGTGGGTGCTGCTGAAAATCATGGTTTTGGTTTTTTCTGCTTAAGGATCAATTTATGCTTTATGAACCAGTTCTCAACTGTAGTGAAACCCTGTTGGAGGTTTTTTGCAATTGATTCGTGTCCTGGTAGGATGCAAGGATTACCGCATCATCAGCATACAGTATGATTTGTTCAATGCAGGAGTCAGGGAGGGTGTTAAGGAACAAGGTGAAAAGAAGTGGGCCAAGGATAGAGCCCCGTGGAACACCAGAGCTGACAGGTTTGGCTTCGGAGAGCACAACCACAATTTTTACACATTGAGACTGGTTTTCGAGGTAGCTTCTAAACCAAGTAACATATTCATTGGAGAGTCCAGAGGACTGAAGTTGGCCAAGTAGGAGGTGGTGGTGGACAGTATCAAAGGCCTTGGTGAGGTCAATATAAATATCTCCAGTGAGTTTTCCATTGTCTAGGGAGCTGTGGATGACACCAGTGAATTCCAGAAGGGAAGATGCAGTACTGTGGCCTTTCCTGAAGCCATGTTGCTGCCAGCAGAAAATATTATATTTGTCCAAATAGTCAGTGAGCTGGTCTCCTACAATACATTCCCATGCCTTGGGGGTAGGATAGTGATAGTTTCCGTGTATGGTCTTTTTGCCACTTTTATGGATCAGGGTGACTGTGGCTGATTTCCATTTATCAGGGAACTGACTGAGAGAGAAGGAGAGGTTGAAAATCCTGGTGAGAAGTCCCAGGACTTCTTCTAAGGTGTGGGATAGGAGCTTGAGGTCGAGTGAGTCATTGCTTGATCTGGATTTGCATAGAGCTTTGGTGACATACTTGAGAACATCATGCATCCTTATTGCTTTAAAGTAGAAGGGAGGGTGACTGGCAAGGAGGGTGAGGCTGTGGGATGAGGGGGGTCATCATCATTGAAGAAATCAGGGGAGAGAACACTGCTGAGGTCGGTGAAGGTGTCAGCAATGATTTTTGGATCAAGTGTTGCACTTCCATTAACCTTGAGCATGGCCAGTGATGATTTGGGTCACATCCCCATGACTTCTTTTATGTTGTTCCAGAGATCTCTCCCATTTTCCCAAGTGTCAATGAGGGCTTTCTTGTAGTAGTTGGACTTCTGCTGCTGAATGGGTATAGTGCAATCATTTCTTGCACGTTTATAGTATTGGATGTCGACTTGCCTACCGGTGGATCTGGCCAGTTCTCACAGGTGGTCCCTGAATTTTAGTTTCTTAAGGAGGTCTCTTGATAGCCAAGGGTTGCAGAGAGATTTAACATTGCACTTTTTTAGAGGTTTTGTTGTTGAACTTCTTCTTGCTTTTGACCTCCTATGTTTTTGTGTGTAATATTTGTGGTTTCCTTTCAGCTCCTATTTAACATTTTAAGTTTTTGACAGGGACAGTGGGTCTGCTTCCTTCATTCCTTGGTTTGTTCTCTCTCTCTCTCTCTGTCTCTCTCTCTCTGTCTCTCTCTATATATATATATATATATATATATATATATCTATATCTATCTATATATATATATACACATACATATATAGATACATATACAGTCTTGCCTATACTAACTTTATAGTGCAGTCCTGGGACCTGCAGTTCCATCAGTTGACCTGATAAATAAGCAAACATTTAATTTCTGCAGGCGCGACAAACAGCAGATAAATACTTGAAGTGCATTTCACCTTTTTTTATTACTTTTTATTGAAGATTTTTAATTGTACATAACAGTAGAAACAGGTTTATTTCTGTGGGGTTACATGGAGCAGGAGTCATCAAATTCTTTGTCATTGTAACATTAATTACAGTCCACCAACAGCATCCTGGTGTACATACATATATGAGAGGTAAAATACAGAGGGTGAGTGTAGTTCACAGGTGTACCTTAATGAGGTCTGATTCTAAAGGGTGGTCAGATATTGTAGATGATAGTAAAGCTATAGCCTGTCAACCCTATAGCAACAGTTACCAGCCTGTCAGTCTATTGCACTTTGGAGTCAGAGTGGACTGCCTTCACCCTCAAGAACACTTTGGGTCTGTAAAGCCTGAAGAGGAATGTAAAAAGGTTATGCTGTCCTGTCTGCCTTGGTGGTAGGAACTTATAACTGAATGATTAGGGGTGGAAAGGAGTATCACTGAATGGTGACTTTGACTACCCAGGGAGTATGACCATTTGATGGGTAATGAAGGAGTACTGATAATGAGTTCTGTATTTACTGTTCCAACTAAATGGCATGGGGCCTCCTTCCTGATGTGGTCCTGGGGGGTTAAGCTTCAAGGAGTCCTGTAGGATCCAGCATCTGGATCAGGTCTGCTGTGGTCTTACCCGAGGAGGCAGAAGCAGTCCATCTGTAACATAAAGGAGAGTCCACACAAGGGACACATCCCGAACAGCCAGAACTAAATACCTAAGGTGGGATATTCAGACTGCAACAGGCAGGGGCGCAAGTATGGGCGCAGTGCAACTGGGATGCACTAGGGCATGGCCTGGGTGAAATTCAGCATTGCTGTGCCATGGGTCAGCACTGTTGAATATGACACCGTGGCTGCCCGCATTGTGCATGGCGCAGTGGAACTGCACCAGCGCAAGTGGCAAAAGAGGAGCAGGGGGACATGCCAGCGTAAGTGCAGTTGTGCTAGGCACAGGAACCGTGATATTCAGTGGTGGGTATGCAAATGGAGCCATTCTGCATGCAAGGCACAAATGGGGCCATTTGCATGTCATTATGGCCCCATTTGCATGCAGGTGCAGCAATCCAGGGCGAATTGCACCGGGCACCCTGCCAGGCTGCAGCTGTCGGGGACTGACGCCCCCTTTCCCTTGGCAGCAACGCACCCCAATGCCTAATCGTGGGCATTGTAAAACATGTACACTCCCTGGTGATCCAGTGGACCTTCTACGCAGCCTGATTGCAGGCTTAAGTAAATAAATCTATTCCCTGGTGTTCCAGTAGACCTGCCCCCCAGCCCAATCGCGGGCTTAATAAAACTAAATGTATCCCTGGTGGTCCAGTGGACCTGCTCCCCAGAATGATCACGGGTGTAGTAGTAAGGATAGTATCACTGGTGGACCTGCTACCCAACCTGATTGTGGGCTTTGTAAAGAAGAAATCCCTGGTGGTCCAGTGGACCCGCTGCAAGCATGAGCATGGGCTTTGTAAATTAAAAATCCCGGTGGTTCAGTGGTACCCTCCCCACCCACCCACTCAGACCCACCACCTCCCCCAATCAGTGGTGGGTGGCAGCTCCCCATGAGCAAGCCGCCTGGCCACCCACTGACTGACAGCATACAGTACAGCTGTCGCCCATTGGTCCACAGCATGGGTTAACATGCAGACCATACTGTACCACACAGTCCCGATATGTGAGAGTATTTGAAGCCCTGCACTGTTTTCATAGCCACCACTTCCTGAGGTAGGCCGTTCCATGCACCCACCACTCTTTCTGTGAAAAATAATTTTCTCACATTCCCCCTTAATCAACCTCCCTCTAATCTCATGCTGTGTCCTCTTGTCCTGCTATTTTTCTTATATTTAAACATGTTAGACTCTTTCACCTTGTTAATGCCCTTAAGGTGTTTGAATGTTTCGATCATATCACCTCTCTCCCTCCTTTGTTCAAGGGTATTCATATTGAGCTCCGTTAATCTGTCCTCATATGTCTTCTGATGCAGTCCCTGCACCGTTTGGTTGTCCTTCTCTGGACTGCCTCAGTTTGGTTAATGTCCTTGTGAAGGTGTGGCCTCCATTACTGCCTGCAGTACTCCAGATGGAGCCTAACCAGTGTCTTGTAAAGAGGGATTATTACCTCCCTCTTATGACTTGTGATACCCCTACTAATACACCCTAACATCCCCCTAGTCTTACCTACTGCTTTAGAAGTCTGCTTGGATGATTTCAGACCATCGGTTATGATGATGCTCAACTCTCTTTCTTCCTTTGTGACTGCCAGCAACTCCCTTCCCAGCCTATATGCAGCTTCAGGGTTTCTCTTCCCTATGTGCATGATCTTGCACTTCTTTGCATTAAATCCCAGTTGCCACTCTTCCAACCATTTTGCTAGTTTATCCAGATCTCTTCTCATTCTGCCCACCCCATGTGGATCATCTACTCTGTTGCAGATATTGATGTCCTCTGCAAACAGACAAGCCTTACCCTCTAGTCCATCTGCAATGTCACTAATGAAGATATTGAAGAGGACTAGCCCTGGGACTGATCCCTGAGGTACCCCACTTGTGACTTGCATCTCTTCTTACTGTATACCATTTACCACCACTGTCTGTTTTCTGCCCGTCAACCAGTTTGCCACCCAGTTGACCAACTTCTGACCCAACCCGAGCCTACCCAGCTTATTTATCAATTTTCTATGTGGAGCAGGGTCGAAAGCTTTGCTGAAGTCAAGATAGGCGACATAAACTGCTCCCCCTTGGTCCACGACTCTGGTTACCCAGTAAAAGAAATCTATGAGATTGGTTTGACAGGACCTTCCTTTTGTAAACCCATGCTGTGCTGGATCCTGTGCCCCTATGGATTTCAGGTTTTGCACTATCCTTTCCTTAAGGAGTGCCTCCATAATCTTGCCCACTACTGAGGTAAGACTGACTGGTCTGTAGTTTCCTGCCTCCTCCCTGCTACCACTCTTGTGGAGCAGGATCACATGAGCCCTTCTCCAGGCTGCCGGGAGCTCTCCTGTACTCAGAGACTCACTAAACGGTTCTGCTAATGGCTCTGCTGGTTCCACCCTTAGCTCCTTAAGTACCCTGGGATGTATGCCATTAGGTCCCATTGCCTTGTTCACCCTGAGCATAGCGAGCTCTTGTAGGACCCTTTCTTTTGTGAAGGGAGTAGTGCTCACCTCCCTTCCCCCTGTGTCCATGCTGCTGAGCTGTGGGACCTGCTCTACCTTCTCTTCAGTAAATACTGATCAAAAGTATCTATTTAGGATAAATGCTTTTACAGCATCCTCCTCCTCACATGCCCCCTTTTCTCTTTTGAGCTTAGCAATACCCCCTCTGGACTTTCTCCTTTCACTGATGTATCTATAGAAAGTTTTGTCACCTTCTTTTACTGTTCGTGCTAGTGTTTCCTCAGTTTGGGACTTTGTCTGCCTTACTGCCTTCCCTGCTTCCCTTAGGGCAGTTTGGTATGCCTCCCTATCTTCATCCCACTGTGTTCCCTTATATTTCCTGAAGGCCAGCCTTTTGGCTCTGACCTTTTCTGCTACTGTATTTGAGAATCAAAGTGGTTTCCTTTGCCTTTTGCACTTCCTTTTCTGTCTGACATAATGGGATGTTGCTTCAAGTATTGCATCCTTAATGCTTGCCCACTTTGCCTGTACCACCTCACCTGTGTTTCTTTTTGCCAGGGCTAGCTTAACTCTGTTGGCCATCTTATCAAAGTCAGCTCCTCTGAAGTCCCATATTTTTGCTTTGCAATGGGATGATTTAGATGTAGTGGCCAAATTGAACCATACCATGTGATGGTCACTGGCCCCCAGGTGACCTTCTACCTGGAGATCTGTGATTCCCTGTTAGTCAGTACTAGATTTAGAATAGCCCTGTCTCTTGTGGGTTGTTGTACCAGTTGTTTGAGGCCCTCCCACTGCAGGGAATCCACCATGTGTCTAGTTCTGGCAGGTGTTCCTGCTGGTATTGACCAATCTGTATCTAGCATGTTGAAGTCTCCCATTATCAGAACCTCCCCTTTAGCTGTCATGTTTTGTACATCTTCTAACAGTAATGTGTCTATGTCCTCCCCCTGGTCTGGGGGCCTGTAGACAACCCCAGTTCTTATGGCTGTCCTATTTCCTGTTTCCAGGGTGACTCACAGTTCTTCTGACTCCTTATGTGTATTCTGAATTTCTGTAGCTTTGATATTTTCATTGACATACAGGTCCACTCCACTCCCCCTTTTTGCACCTCGGTCTCTTCTGAACAGTACATAGCCAGGTACTGAAGTCTCCCAAGTGTGGTTACTGGTAAACCATGTCTCACTAATTGCTACTATGTCCAGTTTAGCCTCTGACATTATTGCCTGCAGGTCTGGGATCTTATTTCCCAGGCTGTGAGCATTTGTGTACATCATTTTCCATTGGCCAGATTTTGGTGTGTTAGTCGTTGGGTGAGGTTTGGCATTTCTCCTGTGCATCGTATGGGGAGACGGACCTTTTTTCTTACCTGGTGATGCAAATGAACTGCAAACATGTTGAATCCGTATTTGACTGCTAGCTGAGGGGGGAAGGGTGTTATTCCCCTTCGACATATGGGGTGCTGCACCCCTCTCCCCATTTGCTAATTTAAATATTCTCCAAAGACGTCAGACTTCTGCTCCAATGCACTGACTCCCTCCTTAGTCAGATGCAGTCCATAAAATTTAAAGAACTTTCGCTCCCAGAACTGTTGCCAGTTCCCTACAAATCTGTGTCCTTTTTCCTGGCACTAGCCCTTGAGCCACATGTTTAGCTCCCCTATCTCCCCTTCTCTGACCTTCTGTTCATCTGCCCCCCTCTCCCAGACTGGTAGGATCTCAGAGAAGATGTCGGACAAAATGGACGATAGTTTGTCACCCAGCCTGGTGAGCTGTTTCTTGGTCTCCACAACTGACTGGCTGGTGAGATCATTTGTCCCTGTGTGTACCAGGATGTCCATGTTTTCTCCTGCTTTGTGAACAATTTTAGCAATGCAGTCAGTGTCTCTCCACACTGATGTACCTGGGAGACATCTGACCATTACCCCTAGCTGGAGATTGGCATCAACTCCCTGAATCATGGCGTCTCCTATGATCAGAAGTTTTTTGGATTTCCTTTTTGCTTTTTTTGTTTTGGTTACTGATTTGGGTGAGTTTTGTTGTGCTATCTCCTGTGCTGCAGTGTCTTGCTCTGCAGTGTCCTCTGTCCCTTTGTTTGATTTCAGAGATAGAGGCAGATACCTATTTGTAGTGTTTATATGGTTTTTGGAGGTAATATGTTGGAGAGCATGGAGTTTGAAAGGAGACAGTTAATATGGACTGTAATGAAAAAAAAATGAACACTTTTGCAACACAGCTATTTAGGCTGAATATAGGAACACCTGTTCCAACAGAATGCAACTGGTTGGGGTAGGTACCAGACCACTGCAAGTGCTAGCCTGCGCTGTTTAGGAACAAGTATGCCCTGGGAGCATGGGAGGAGTTCTCCCCTTTACCTGTGCTCAAAAGACTCTTTAGTGTGAGAGTGATCTGGCAACTTGCCATATCTTCCTCTCTACACAGAACTAACATACTAAAATGCCAGCAGAATAGGCCAAATGGTCTTTCTTGTCTGCTCGTTTGGTCAGCCCCCACCCTGGGAGCTGACCTTGCTGCCCCCCTCGCCTTCTCTCGCTGCTCTCTTCCCAGTTCCAGATATTCTTGCTGCATTGGATTTTGCTTCCAGAACCCTTCCCCTGTACCTGTCCCACCCCCTTTTGAACCCCTCCACTGTCTCTGCCTCCACCTGCCCCCTGGGCAGCGCATTCCATGGCTCCACCACCCTCTCCATGAAGTAGCACCTCCTCCTTTCTCCCCTCAATCTTCCCTCTTTTAGCTTTCACCCATGCCCTGTAGTTGCCCCCTCCTCCTTCCTTCGAAGCACCCTGACTGCTCCTCCCCTATTTACTACCTTCATGTACCTGAAGACCTCTATCATGTTCCCCCGGTCCCTTCTCTCTTCCAATGTGTACATATTTAGCTCTTCGAGCCTCTCCCCATAGGTCCTGTCCCCCATACCCCAAATCATTTTGGTTGCCCTCCTCTGGACCCTCTCCAGGAGTTTAATGTCCCTCTTTAAGTGTAGCCTCAAAAACTGCACGCAGTACTCTAGGTGCGGCCTCACCAAGCAGTTATACAGAGGGAGTATCACTTCCCTACTTGTGGAGGTGATCCCCTTAGTGATGCATCCCAGCATCCTGTTGGCCTTGGCTGCTGCCCTCCTACAAGTCTCCGAGTTGTTCCTCTTGACATCCACCACCACCCCAGGTCCCTCTCAGCCATCGAGAATTATAGCATTCCCCCCAGGGAGCTGTTTCCTTATCATTTTTTTGTTTTGATGACATTGTTCCAGACTCATGTGGGTGCCTGCACTGCCCTGTTAACAGTAGAAGGGCTTATGTGAGTGGAAGGCTCTCTTCCACCCCTCTCTGGTATTCAGAGGAGGCCTCTCCCCCCATATCTCAGCAGGAGGAGGTGGCTATTAGTAGTGGTGTGTTCCCATGGGGAGAGGCCTAAGATCCCTCCTTTTTGGAGGTTGTCAGTGGTGTAACCTGGACCATGTCATTAATTGAGTGCCCAGGGAAGGTGGGGAGGACAAGGAAGGGCAACATGTGAAGGTTATAGGGGCCATGTCACATGGCATGCAATTGCAAAGCCAAGCAGGAGGGGGACATGGATGTCCTGATGCAATTTCTTCCCCTCACTAGCGTGACCCTGGTCCTGTGCACCAACAAGGGAGATGTCAGCGGGATAAGCTCTGGCATGCAGGACAAGGGGGGGCTGTAATGAATCCTGCCATAGGGAGTGTTGTGCCTCTCTGGGCATGACTGGGGGGGTGAACGGAAACCTTGTCCCTGTGTTCCAACCCAGGGAGTAGGAGATCCATACATGTCTAAATGGGTATGAGATGGTCCCCTTTCCTGTGAGTTCTGGGGTGAAAAAAAAGTCGATATCCATGCCATTCATAGTCAGTAATAAACACCTTAAACACAAACCCCATTCCCCAAACAGTATAGAGTGCTTTTCAGCAGCCAAGGTTGGGGCAGGGCTTCTGGCAGGGAGGTTGAGGAGAGAGGGCAATTTGCTTGAGACCATCCTTCTTCCCTGGCCCAGTAAAATGCCTTCTGGTACTCCCATCCTAGGTGCGTTGGAGGGTATTAGCCCAAAATGGGCTCATATGGAACCTTAGAATGTGAGTAAATGGATCCCTGTATTCCTGTTTGAGCAGTACTAGCACGGCTTTAAGTAAAATGTGATGAAAGCCCCCCCTCTTTGGACTGACCCCCAAAGAGAAAACTTTACTTATCTGACAGTCTTTTCAGGCAGAGCTGGGTCAGGGTGGGAAGGAGTGATTGCACCCTTCTGCACTGGTTGCTTCAGCCATTCTGGCTTGCTGCTCCAGGGGTTGAATGTTCAAGGTTAGGCCTGCACTGGAGCTCGAGGCTGAGGTAGTTAGTCCTGTTAAGTCCTCCTCCTTCAAGTTGGCCCATGAGAGCAGCTCCTCAGTCTCAGTCGCAGTCACAGCCACACCATGCTGTTCTGGGTCAGAAATTCCGGGAAACTACAGACCAGTGAGCCTCACATCCATCATGGGTAAGCTAATGGAGACTATCCTGAAGGAGAGGCTGGTGGTCCTCCTAGAGGCCAAAGGACTACAGGACAGCAGACAGCAAGGCTTCATATGTGGCAGATCCTGCCAAACCAACCTGGTCGAGTTCTGTGACTGGGTAACTAGGCAACTGGACAAGGGCCATGCAGTGGATGTCCTGTATCTGGACTTCAGTAAGGCATTCGACTCAGTGCCACATGGAAGGCTGGGAAGGAAGTTAGTAGGCACAGGGGCAGGTGCAAAGCTGGTGAGAGTGGGTAGGAAACTGGCTGCAGGGAAGGCAACAGAGGGTGGTGGTGGTGGGGAGCTCTCACACCCAAGGGCAGTGATGAGCGGTGTTCCACAGGGCTCAGTGTTGGGACCAGTGTTGTTTGGGATATTCATTGCACACATATCATGGGACATCAAGAGCAAGATCAGTCTGTTTGCTGATGATACCAAGGTAGGCACGGTGGTGGATGACCTAGGGTGATGGCAGGGGTTGCACAATGATCTGGAAAAGCTTGAAACCTGGTCAGACACCTGGCAACTGGGCTTTAATGCCAAAAAGTGCAACGTGCTGCATTTTGGGATGAAGAACCCAAGGAGGAGTTACCAGCTAGGGGGAGTGCAGCTAGCCCAGACAGAGGAGGAGAAGGATCTGGGGTGCTCATTACAGGGTCAATGAACAACTCGGCACAATGTAGGAAGGCAGTTGCAAAGGCCAACAAAATGCTGGGTTGTATTGCAAGGGGTATATCCTTGAGGAGGGAGGAGGTGATTCTGCCACTGTATAGGTCATTAGTTAGACCACACCTGGAGTACTGTGTGCAGCACTGGTGTCTGTATCTGAAGAGGGACATTAAGTTACTGGAGGGGTTGCAGCGCAGAGTGACAAAGATGATCAAGGGGCTGGGGGACTTATCATATGAGAGGAGGTTGAAGGAGTTGAACATGTACTCACTGGAGGAGAAGAGAGACAGGGGTGACATAGATTGAAACCTTTAAATACATGAAAGGAATAAACAAGATGGGTACAGAGGGCTGTTCAAAGTAAGGGAGGGAGGGCCACCAGGGCCATGATATGAGACTGGAGCAAGGAAGGTTCAGGAGGAGATGAGAGACACTTTTACAGAGAGGTGGTGGCTGGGTGGAATGTGTTACCGGCTGAAGTGGTATGCAGTAGAACAGTGGACTGCTTCAAATGAGGATGGGACAGGACAAGGGGGAGGGTTAATGAAGGGGAAGGGTGGAAGGGAAGGGCAGCTGCAGAATAAGGGGTGCTAGCTGCACATTCGAGCAGACTTGATAGACCTCTAGGCCTTTATCTGCTGGCAAATTTTGTATGTTCGTAAATGAGGAGGTCCATTGGCAGGGCAGATGAAGAATCCTCTGGCATGATCAAGGTCTGGAGTGGCACATATTTATTGTTGGTGAAATAGGGGATGATGCCTGTCACAGGGTGCTCCTGTGAAGGGTTTAGGGCCCTGAGTTGATATACATAGAAATGGGAGGGAACCTGAAAGCCATGTTTTTATTTTTCTAAAGGTGCTGTCATGATGTTTATTGTTTCACAGTTAGGCTGTTTAGTTTGAGTGGTGGCTGTTTAGAAGTCCATTAAAGTAAAAGGCAGCCGCTGCTTAATGATATCATTTGAAACATGGAATGAGTAACATCAATAATATATGAAAGGATAACTGTTAGATTAATGTAAAAATCTTGTCATAACAGTTTAGTTGTAATTATTGTACTCCCTGTTTTGAATATTCTGAATTGCCTGTTGCAAGGGAAGAGTGTCTTCCCAATAAGACTCCAAACGAGACTGTTCAGGACTGTGGGGTGAAGTCAACAATTACATATGAAGAAACACAGCCCATTGGAGAGACTGTTAGTATATTTTGTCATGTACCCAAAGATGATTTATGTGCCGTTAACTGGGATGTGTTACAGACAGGGGATCCTGAAATTATATATCTCAGTAAATATGCCGAACAAAAAAATGAAGATGTAGATGTGGGTGGGAGGAATGGGAAGTTATGGTGGTATGAGATGAAAAATTATGTATTATATCACATGAAACCTAACCCCCGTACCAATCAGGTTGATTCCAGGGTGGTAATACCCTGTAAGTATAGGACATGGGTTCTCAAAGAAATTTATAAAAAGAAAGGGTACTCAGATTGTGGGGAAGTATTAAAATGTCTGGTACCATATTTTCACTGGCCTGGTATGTATCGACAGGTGGCAATGTTTTTATGGGAATGTAGACATGTGGGAATATATGGGAAGGATGTATCCTGAAGGGCTGATAAGCACAATAAGTGGCTGCTCTGGAGAAAACGGAATTCTTCCTATAAAAATAAGGATGTTGGATGTGTTAGGTGGTAGATCTCTCTAAAGAGGGTTGTACTGGGTTAGTGTGTTCTAACCTGAGCAGTACATGTTCGCTCTGTTGGGAATTAAAAAGTTTAAAGGGAGGTGGATAGAGAATAGCCACGTGACGGAGTTTTGCTAACTATAGGAGACAAGGTATTATTACTTCTTGGTTAAAGTAATTTTGTGGGGGCTATTTTTGGGTTAGAGTTATCTAATTAGTAGAATTGAATTGATGGGGGGATATTAACTGTTTCTAATTACTTCTGTGTAATTCCCATATTGTTCACCGGATAGTATGTCATAGACTTGGAAGTAGTGACTCTGTAAAATGAAGCCCCAGGGTATGAATGTGTCGAAAGTTTCAAACACGTTAAGAGATCATTCTGTTTGCTGTGGGTCTGGAGGTATGCTCTGGATGCTGCTGAAAAGTGCTCTGTGGAGTTTTGATGAACTGTGTTATTTACTGCTTCAAACTGAAGACTTAGAATTGCCAGAATATTCGGTCTGCTGTGCTATCTACTGCCTCAAATGGAAGACTTATAAATACCAGATTATGCCATTTGTTTTGATGTCTGCTGTCCGAAGAAAAAAAGTACAGTGCCATGCTGAAATAATCTTTGTTTGAAAAGAAAATTAATTAAAATCAAAGGTCTTACAAAGAATGGAGATGCATTTGTTTATATGACTGCCCACATGTACCTGCACCCTATCACATTTGGTGGCAGTGGTGGGATCAGTGTGGCCCGTGCAAAGGTCTGGTGGGCTAGTGCATCTGATGGGACATTACAACAGATTTGTCTGCTGCTGCTGAGAGGAGCACCCTGTGACACCGTCCGAACGGAAGTGTACAAAGAAAAAAGTACTGTAGCATGCTGAAATAATCTTTGTTTAAAAAGAAAATTAATTAAAATCGAAGGTCTTACAAAGAATGGAGATGCATTTGTTTATATGACTGTCGACATGTACCTGCGCCCTATCACAATGCCCACCCATTCTTTTTGGCAGCTGGCTCTTGCATCATCCTCCCTTTGGGCCTCTTCTCAGATCCTCTTGGCTGGGTGCTCCCTTCTTCTGTGCCTGGCATGCTGTGCTGGTATGCGGGACCCTGGTGATATTTCTCCTGCTGCATCCAATAGCTCCACAGCAGCTGGGTTCTTGGAGGCACATCAGCTTGACCCTAAGCATTGCTTTTGTGAGAGTCGTTGCTGTTGGCCTTGTGGAGATCTGCTTCTCCTCAGTGGCCAGCATTCCACTTCCAAGCTCTGTGAGGGCCAAATTTTATTTATAAAGTCCTTCATTGCCTGTGGAGTGGTAAGTTGAACTCTGTGCCATTATGAGAAAGCCTGAGGGTCGATGGGTATCTTACGGAGAATGGCTGCTGCAACTCATGGAGCCTTTTTCTGACATCCATGTATTCCTTAGGTTTTGGGCCAGGATCCTGGAGTAGTCTTTTTTTTTTTGCCATAGCTCCCTTATCCTCCCTTCAGAGTCTGCCCCATGCCCCATCTGTGTCCTCCTCTTGCCCCAGGCTTACTCCTCTGGGTGGGGCCGCTGGGGGGGTCTTCCCTCCTCAATAGTAACTGTAGGCTAATCCTGGTTTGCCCCCCAGTTTGGGGCCATGTGAGCAGGACCCCCCAGCAGACAAATGAGGCCATTGAGGACATCGGTAGAGTAGGAGGCATCATGACAGGGGTTGGCGATTTTTCTGTTTGCTGCTGCTCGGGGGTGGGGCGTGCAATGATGACCAGCATCCACCCTGGCCTCCAACATGCTGGCACCAGTACGTGACATTCCCAGCCTCTGCCAAGGAGCAACAAAGTGCTAGACACTCTGCCCCCCCAGAGAAGGAGAGCAGACCCATGGATTCTCAATCCTTCTCCCCCTGGCTGGCCCTCCAACTCCCTGGTCTGTTCCTGAACCTGGGTCATCAGCATTGCAAGTGAAAATCTAATTGCTGAGCCTGTATCCTGGAATAATCTTGAAAAATTAGGATCCTTTACCCATTCCAGCTTAGTTGGCCCAGCTTCCTGGCTCTTGCTTGTATCACCTCTTTTTCAGTGAAGTTGAGGAAATGAGCAAGGATGGGGCACAGTCTCTCCCCCTACCTTGGCCTGGGCTGCAGTGTCTGGTGGGATCTCTCAATGGTAAGCCAGGCACGGTCCAGCAGGTTTAGGATCTTAGGGAGGGCTTTCACCTGGAAAGTCACTAGTTCGCCCCTGCTCATACCCCTCCAGGAACCCTAGGGACCACAGGTTGTTCCTGCAGTTCCTGTTCTCCATGTCATCCATTTTGTCTTGCTGGTCCTGTGTTTGTCTGGCCTGCTCCCTCATGGTAGTGCAGTGCCCATCCACAGTCTCACCATGGGTGCTCACTTTTTAGTCCAAGTAATTCACTTTGGCATCTAAGCTCTGTATTGCAGCCATTGCTGTGTTGCAGGTGAGATTGAACTCCTCCATTCTTTTTATCATTATTGCAAACGTTTCCTTGACCATAGGCTCTGTGTTCATTCCCTTGCGATTCGCCATGTGGTCTGCTTGGCTGAAAACTTTGATGAGCTCTGGCTTGTCCAATTGGGTGCAGAACAATGTCAGAAGTGACTCTCTCGCATTAGTGGGATACAGCTTCCTCATGTGTAAGTAGACAGCTCAAAAAAATTGATGTGAAACTTATGTAATGTTCAATAGAGCATATGCAGAGGAAAGATTAAGTGGCCATCTTAAGTGCTGGCCAAGCCATGCCCCTATTATGCCTTTTTAATACTATACTACATTCTGCATCCCACGGTACATACCAACAGGATATTTATGACCCCCCACCATGTGTCCCACTCCTGTTGCAGCTTACAGGCTAATATTATACATAGTAATTACCTGTCCAATGTAATTGGGGAGAATATTTAAAATCCCATTGCAGTATTGTATTTCTAGAAACCACAGTGGTCCTTTCTAGAACACAATTTTAAAATTTTCTTTTTGAAATATTTTGCAAGTTGCATTTGACAGGTAAGTTTTATGTATAATGTTAGGCTGCTAGCTGCAACACAAGTGGCATACAGGGCAGGGGGCTGTAAATATCCCATTGGTAGATATCATTGGTAGTTGTGTTAAAAAAGACCCTATGCATTTAAACTCCTTGGTTGCCATATACTCACACCTCCTTTCAGCAAAACTTTAGTTATTTATTAGGCATACTGACAGATCAGACACATTCCAGTCCTAACGCCCGTCTTTCTTTTCATACTAGAAATGTCTCGGACTCCGCTCTCTTAAGCTGCACTAAAGAATTATTATTCCTAGTAAATATAAAATGAACTACATTACCCGCACTGAGCTGGCTCACCCTTCGTCTCTCTAACCACCAGACTAGCAAGCACTGATGATTGTCATCTAAAACAGGTCAGCCAAGTTGCAGGTTCACAATGTGATTTACTGCTTGTCGGTTTGAAACATGTGAGTCAAGCAAGATAGCTGACAAAGTATCTACAGTGTTCTGTTTTCAGTAAGAACAACCTGTTGAAATAGTAGAGTACTTGTGAACTACAACCACATATTTGAAAAAGCTGCATTTATCAGAATACTTTAATAATTTGGATACAGTGATGGCAAGTTAAAATATGAAATGTTAGCCACAACTGGGTAGATAGTAATGAATGTTATCCTTAGTATGATCAGTATGTTGAATAGTTTGTCTGCCCTCTAAAAGTAGATTGCTTAAAACTGTTTTTCACCAGAGTACCGAAATCATTAGGTGTAAAATGTGTAAGGTGGGATCATAAGAAGGCTTTGTTGAAAATTTGGCGTACAAATGGTAAAAAAAAAAAAAAACACAGTTATGATCCTACAATGAATTTTGAGAATACAGGCTAGTAACTTTGTTAATTTTCAATACCCCCAAATTCACAAGATAACCATATTTTATAACACCTCATGCCTGTGACAGCTGTCATTCTTCAAATCCTGGCCAGAATGTTGACAAGTTGGTGTAAAAATATTCAAACACAATACAGTTAAGTTGAATTTTGCAAATGCAAGCTCATAACATTGGTAATTTTCAATATTTTTAACCTAAGTTTAAAAACATATCCTTATTATTACAGCACCTCATGAATGTGACATATGTTGTTTGTCAGCTACTGCCCAAAATGTGTTTCTGCATCCTGAAAGTTGATTTCACATTCGCTGCGCAAAATCACCTTTTGCCCAGGAGTTGCACATTTTCTCTGCCCTTCATCATGACACAGGGTCATAACAAGGCTATGTTGAAAATTTAGTGTCAAAATATTGAAAAGAAAATGTGTAATATTTTTACCCCAAATTCCTTACCTGCAGCCCTATCAGCTCTGGCCAGAGTTTGTTTCATATGCATTCAGTTTAAACTCGCATTATTACAGTCTCTCATATGTGCTAAAAATCGTTGTACCCGCATTTCTGTGGTTTCTGGATTTTCCATTTTTTGGGTTTGTATTCACCTCACTCATTTCTTGGCTCACTTGCCCAATCCATTTTTGGGGTGTATGCCTTCCTTGGAGTAGTCAAAACACAGCCAACCGCTGCTCCTGGGACTCGTTCCCTTTTCCTTGCGCAGTATAAGAACTTTGAATTTCCTGCTGCTGGGTTCGTTTCTGCTTGCTGCTGCTTTCCCCAGTCATCCTCAGTAGAGTCAGATGATCGGCTTATACTGGAACATGCTCATTTCTTGGCTCAATTGCCTAATCCATTTTTGGGGTGTATGTCTTCCTTGGAGTAGTCAAAATGCAGCTGACCGCTGCTCCTGGGACTCATAGAAACATAGAAACATAGAATGTGATGGCAGATAAGGACTGCTTGGCCCACCTAGTCTGCCCATTTTCCTACCTAACAGATAAGCTGCAGATCCTAACTAACCAACAGCTTACTTCCTCCTACCCCCCACTAGGGCTGCCTTATGTCTGTCCCATGCATTCTTGAATTCCCCCACTGTTCTTGAATCCATGACCTCCTCAGAGAGGCTGTTCCATGCATCCACAACCCTCTCTGTGAAAAAATACTTCCTCACATTACCTCTGAGCCGTCCCCCCTCCATCTTCAAATTGTGCCCCCTTGTTCTTGCACATCTCTTTTTCTGAAAGATGCCACCCTCTTGGACTTTGTTGATTCCCTTGAGGTACTTGAAAGTTTCTATCATGTCCCTCTCTCCTCCTTTCCTCAAGGGTATACATAAGCTCCTTTAGTCTTTCTTCATTATGTCTTCTGGTACAGACCCTGCACCATTTGGTTGCCCTCCTCTGGACAGCCTCCACTCTGTCTATGTCTTTCTGAGGAGATGGGGTCTCAGAACTGCACACAGTATTCCAGATGGGGTCTCACCAACTGTCTGTACAGAGGATCACAACTTCCTGTTTTCTACTATTGATGCCTCTCCCTATGCATCCCAATATCCCCCCAGCCTTCCTTACTGCCTTCTCACATTGCTTGCCCACCTTTAGGTCATCTGATATAATTACCCCCAGGTCCCTTTCCATTTTTACTGTTGTCAATATCTCACCCCCCATTGTGTACTCTTGCCCTGGGTTTCTGTTTCCCAGGTGCATTACCTTGCACTTCTTTGCATTGAATCTGAGCTGCCATACATTTGACCATTCCTCCAACCTTGCCAAGTCCCTTCTTATCCTTTCCACTCCATCTGGTGTATCAACCCTGTTGCAGATCTTTGTGTCATCTGCAAAGAGACATACTTTCCTCCAGTTCCTCTGCAATGTCACTTATAAAGACATTAAAAAAGGCCGATACCAGTACTGAACCCTGCAAGTTGCCCAGTAACCTCCTTTCTTCACTGTAGACCCATTTACTACTACCCTTGTGTCCTGTTGTCTAGACAATTTTTATCCAGGCTACCACCTTGGGACCCACTCCAAGGCTGGCTAACTTGTGTATTAATCTTTTGTGTCGGACTGTATCAAATGCCTTGCTAAAATCTAGGTAAGCCATGTCCACAGCCCCTCCCTGGTCTACTACTTTGGTCACCCAGTCAAAGAAATCTATTAGATTCATCTGACATGACCTTCCCATCATGAATCCATGCTGCCTTGGGTCCTGTGCCCCACTGGCCTCTAGGTACTCAACAAATCTTTCCTTCAGAAGTGATTCCATCATTTTACCTACAACTGAGGTCAAACTAACTGGTCTGTAGTTTCCTGCCTCTGTCCTGCTCCCACTTTTGTGAAGAGGAATCACATCCACCCTCCTCCAGTCCTCAGGTACCATCTCATCCTCCCATGATTTGTTAAAGAGAGTAGTCAGCGGTGTCATTAGTTCTACCCTTAGTTCTTTTAGAATTCCTGGGTGAATGCCATCAGGCCACATTGCTTTGTCCACCTTCAATTTTATTAGTTCTTTCAGAACCCTTTCTTCTGTAAATGGACTGGTATCGACCCTCATCTTCAGAGTGCTTCTCTTGTTTGGTTTAGGTACCTCCCCCTCTTCCTTTATGAATACTGAGCAGAAATATTCGTTCAGTATCCCTGCTTTTTCATTGTCACCCTCTACCCACATTCCCTTCCCTTTATTAAGCCTCAGTATCCCTCCTTTGGTCTTTCTTCACTCCCTAATGAACCTATAAAAGGTCTTATCCCCCTTCTTAACAGAGTTGGCTATCCTTTCCTCAGTTTGGGCCTTTGCTATTCTGACTGCCTTCCCAGCCTCTTTCGGCTTTAACTGATAAAGTTCTCTGTCCTTCTCCTTCTATGTTTCCTTATATTTCCTGAATGCTGTCCTTTTCTCCTTAATCTTCCCTGCCACCTCATTTGAGAACCATAGTGGCTTTTTCCTTCATTATGTTTTGTTGATTTGCTTTATACAAAGGCTTGTTGCCTCTGTGATGGCTGTTTTGATTACTCTCCATTGTTCCTCCACCCCTCCTTCTTGCCTGTTTGCTAGTGCTTTTCTGAGCCACTCTTTCATTTTCCTAAAGTCAGCCCTCCTAAAGTACAATGCTGTTGCTTTTGTATGGCTTGATTGTATGGCTGTGTTTATCGTGCACCACACTGTTTGGTGGTCACTTGTTCCTGGATGGCTACCCAATACTAAATCTGAGATTCTTTCTCCATCCCCATTTGAGAGTACCAGGTCTAAGATTGCTCCCTCTCAAGTGGGTTCCAGTACTAGCTGTCTGAGGCATGCCCCCTGTAGGGCATCAAGAATGACCCTGCTCTTGGATGTGCCTGCAGCAAAGGTGCTCCAGTTAACATCTGGCATATTTAGGTCCCCCAACAACAATATCTCCCCTTTTTCTGCCATTTTAAGGAAGCCTTCTATCATTTCCTTGTCCATTCCCTCCCCCTGAGATGGGGGTCTGTATACAATCCCCATGCAGATTGTGGGGCCATTTCCTGTCTTCAGGGTGACCAAAAGTGTCTCATCTGCTCCCTGTTTACTCTTTAGTTCTGTTGCTTTGATCCCTTCCTTTACATAAAGAGCTACTCCTCCTCCTCTTTTACCCTCCCTGTCCCTCCTGTAGATTGTGTATCCTGGCATGTTGACATCCCAGTCATGGTTCTCTGTGTACCATGTTTCTGTGACTGCCACAATATCCAGGCAACCCTCTTCCATCAAGGCCACTGGTTCAGGGAGCTTGTTACACAGACTACAGGCATTGGTACTCATCACCCTCCACTTTTTGATGGCCTTACCCCTTTTAGCCCCATTCTTGTCCTTACTGCCTTTGCCTTTTTTTACATTTACTTCTGGTCTGCTCCCTAATGACTTCTCTACCTTGGTGTTTATCTCACTAATTACTGTTGTTTGTGGGGGAGGCTGGGATTTCCATGCTCCTTTTCAGTGCCTCCCCCCTTGGCTAGTTTAAATGCTTGCCAAGGAAGCATTTAAACCTCTCACCTAAGATCCTGGTTTCCCCCCTAAACAGATGCAGACCATCGCGCCAGTATAGGTCTGCATCCCTCCAGGTGGCTCCCCAGTCCCCAATGAAGCTAAAACCCCAAGCTCCACACCAGTTTTTCAACCATTCATTGAATTCCCTGGTGAGGTACTAACATCACCCTTGCCATAGACAGGCAGCACCTCCGAGAAGGTTACTGTATGCGCTACTTGTCTAAGGCCCCTCCCCAACTCTACAAACTCTCTTGCACTGCTCTGATCCCATTCCTAGCCAGGTCATTTGTCCCTAGGTGGACAACAACATCCAGCTCCCTTCCTCGTGCAGCTGCTCCTACGATCCTAAGGATTCGCTTCCTGTCCCTCCAAGCCATGGCACCAGGCAGGCACCTTACCTCCCTCTCCCCTTCCTCTCCCATTTCTACCCCCCTAATGATTGAGTCCCCCACCAGGAGTTGTTTACTTCCCCTGTGGGGTCTCATGCCATCCTCCTGTGGGTCTCCATTGTGAAGGTTTCCAGCATCCTCCTTGGTCTCCACTGCAGGTGTCTCTGTAGAGGAACCACTATCCACCAGAAGAGCAAATGAATTGTGGAGAGGTACAGCTGGAGGGATGCAACTCAGTTCCACCACCCTCTCCCTCCCAGAGCCCACCCTGGTACAGCCTCTCCTCTTTCTTGGCAACTTCTGAGGTAGTGGCATTGGCCCTGGTGGTCCCTGGGTGGGGGAGGAGGTTTTATGAATCCTAGCCAGGTCAGCCTGGAGACGGGCAACCTCCTCCCTCAGACCAGAGAGGTGCCTGCAAATAGGGCAGCATCGCAGCCTCCAGAATGTCTCCCTGAACACTGCCGCCCCACAGCCATTGCACTGCACCACTCCTATCATGTCTTATTTTGTGTCCCCTCTCCTGTTTCTCTGTATGCTTACTCTCTCCTCTCCTTACAACTCTCACCCTTCCTGTTCTGGGACAGTAACTTCCTATATTCTTCAGTAGCCTCCTTCTTCCTTGCTCAGTGTCAGACCGCCAGCAGCTGGGGGGGAAAGTGAGCTACTTTTTTCCTTTAGGGTTGACAAAAAACAGTGTTCCTCTATGATCCTTCCCTTCCTACTGCCAAACAAGAAGTTCCTGTTGACAATCAAATCCTGTGGCTATAAAAGTAGAACTGGCTTTGGGTGGGTGAGTGGAGGGGTTGGGTGGAGGGCAATTAGTAAGAAAAAAGACTAGCAACAGGAAGTTGTAATTTAAGTCACCTGCTTTTATAGTGTCTAAGCCACACCCCCAATTAAGCTCTCGTTCCTCCTACTGGTTTAGCAAAGTAAACTGATACAGAACCCTTCCCAGCACAGAACACACACTGTCTTTCTTTCTTTTTTTAAACCCTAAATAAGACCCCTTCTACTTCTAATAAAGTATCTGTTTGCTTAAACTCAACAGACACTGACTCCTGCTAAAGATACAAGTGTTAAATGAATAAGAAAATGTAGCTTCTTTTAGTTAGCTGCTTTCTGCTCTACAAGCAAGGCTAGCAACAGGCAATTCCCTTTTCCTTGGAATATTTTGTTTTGTGTGTCTTGGATGCTGGCTTTCATAGTGTAAAATCATGATAAAAAATTAAAAAATGAATAACATTCATAAAAAGATTAATTTATTGATGTCTAAGACATAGAAATAGCAAGAAAGAGTTGAATGCAAATTTAAACAAACTTATGTTTGGAATAAACCCCAAAATAAAGGAAGGCAGATGAATTGCAATTAAGTTTGATGGTTGCATAGCAACATTTAATGTATAAAACAGCAACAACTCCAATACCAAGACAGCTCTGGTGATGGGGCATTGGCTCCAAAACATCAGCACATTCCAGTGTAAGCTGATCATCTGACTTCTACTGAGAATGACTGAGGAAAGCAGCAGCAAGCAGAATACACCCAGCAGTGGGGAATTCTGGGTCTGCCACCAAATACAGTAAAATGGTCTGAAAGCTATTTCAAGAATCGGACACAGCAAGTAATGAAGGCTTAACTTCTGATGATGGGAATATACCTGTTGGGGTGCAACCAACATTTTATTCTGGGTGCATTGCTCTTTGGCCTGTTCATAAATTGCTTACTGGCTGCCTGCCAGTCTGCCAATGTTCTCTTGTACACAGATGAAGCAGTAATCCATATGAGGCACTCTGGTAGGCTGTCACAGGACATAAAGGGACACTGTCAGCCTTTGGGACTAATTTGAAAGGCTGAATATGAAGGTGTCTGGAGAAAGCTTTACAATTGTAAAATACATAAATAACAACATATTTCCACAGAAGTGCTAGATATTTATTATCTTTGTCAAAATAGTTTTGATCAGCCTGACCGAAATGTCAGCTCTGTGTCAATGAGCTAGAATGGTGAGAAGCCAATGGGAAACTCATTCATGAACGAGTCACTTATTTTTAGTCCTATATGCAGAAAAGGTATTATCTGTTGTGGTTACAAAACAGAGTAGTATAAAGATAACTCCATTCACAAATGAGCACTGTAACCTGTTTTATTTTTTATGCAAAAATAGAAGCTGTGATCCTGGGCATGTGCATTACTGGAAGCCGGTAATACTCATGCCTGGAATCAGAGCATGTGCATTATTGGAAGCCGGTAATGCTCATGCCTGGAATCAGAGCATGTGCATTATTGGAAGCAGGTAATGCTCATGCCCAGAATCACAGCTTCAGTTCTTGCATACAAAACAAAATAAGTTACAGCACATGCCTGGAACCATGGCTTCCATTTATTCAAATTAGTCCCAAAAGCTCACAGTGTCCTTTTAACATGTAATTTTAACTGTGTTGAAAAATGGTTCTGAGACACTAGTTTGGCCATCAACTACAAGAAAACTAAGATAATGCTCTTCTCTAACCCTTATAAGAAGTAGATCCACTAGACCACCAGGGAATGATACATGGTTGTTTCATTGGGAGATAGTGGATAAGGAGGGGGTCCAGAAGATCACCAGGGAAAGATATATGTTAATTTCAATGGGAGATCAAGGCATAGGGAGGGGAGGGTCCACTAGACCATGAGGGAAAGATATATGTTTATTTCAAGGGGAGATCAGAGATAGGGAGGAGGAACAGTGGCACATGTTCCCTACAGCCCGGGGTGGGTTCCTGGGGTGGTGTAAGTTCTCTAAATCCTCCCAGAAGACACACTTCTAAGTACCATTAGACCAGTCCTGGCAGGTTTAATGGTACTTAGATGTGTGCCCTCTAGGAGGGTTTTGAGAATCCTGAATTAGGGGATATGGCAGCTTGTATCTGCTGCAAGTCACCTAGCACCCTGGTGCAGCCAGCTGCATGATACAGACCTGGTGCAGGGCTGATCCAGTGCACTGGGTCTCAGTGTGAGTGGGGATCTTTGAAAATCCTGAAGTCCACAAGTTTTGATGCAAGGTGCCTTGTGACACTGCTGTGTGGTGCTGGCCCCTTGCATCAAAATCAGAGCTTTGAGAATTGGGCCCATAGTCTCAAACCAACTGGCTACCCCTGGCTAGCAAAATAAGTTACCGTGCTTGCATACTAGGGAAAAAGGCTATTCTGTGACTTAACCCCACAATATAAATAACTGCTTCTGCTATGCTGACAACACTAGGCATATGACAGGGATTACAGTAGTGATATCATATTATTGAACAAAACAAGGTCAGTGCTCCTTTGCTGTCAAGGCTATTGATTGGCCAAATGACCTGCCTGACACACTATTTAATATGTTCAATATTTCTCTATTTAAAAGATCGCTTCAGGAATCACTTTCTTTACATGGCTGCTGCAAATATTATTGGAAGGCTGTGCCTGTAGTTCAATGGGGTGGAGCAACCAGCCACTCCCCATACTCGAGCCATACAAGGTTATGGCTTCCAACTGCCTCACTGAAGCATTTCTTGCAGCTACTGAAGGCTCTGTCCCTCCTTCTCCCCCTGTCTGCTCATTCTGTTGGGCTCTCCTCATTTGTGATGTTCTTTGGTTCTTGCTTGCTCCCGTACCTCTGCTGCTGCAAGCCCAGTGTCCTCCTGTGCCTGTCTCCCATTTCTGCTTCCCCTGCCTGTCTCTTCCGTGTTTTGTTGCCTTCAGCTGCTGCTCCTGCTCCCCTTCACTCCCTTCCTCCCTCCCTCTGTTTCATTTGTTGCTCACCTGCAGCTGTCTGTGCTTCCCCTCCTCACTCCTTCCTACTCCGTTGTTTGTCCTCCTTTGTCTGCAGCATGCCCTGTGGCCATTTGGCCTGTCTGCTGCACTCCCTGGTTGTTGCCTCCTCTGCTCATCCTCCCCATCCTATTTCTTATCCCCACCTTCATGTCTTCCTTCCATTGCCACAGCTTGCAGCTGTCTGTTGCCTCTTGCGTGCTTCCTGAGATGGCCTTCTTCTTCATCACCACTTTTCTGTTGCTGTGGGCTTCCTCTTCAGAGTCGCCGCTCCATCCTCAGCTCACCGCTGTCTGTCTGCCTATCACTTACTGCACTGTCGTTGGTTTCCCGACTGCATCAAATTTCACTGCTGTGTGCTCTTTTGGAGTGTCCTGCCCTACCCTCCCATTTCACTACTCATATTTTTTTAAAGTTATCCAAGTCTTATGTATAGGACTTCAATGCATTTGTTATCATGGATTATACAATGGCAAGAAAAAATCAAGGACTTTGATTGGTCTGTGTGTACCAGGGACAGTGATGTTATTACACGATAACATCACTGGATGAAGTGCAGGTACACACACGACCGCATGGCAGACTGAAAAAAGCAAGCGTCCTTCAGAAATTCCGACTGCTCAGAGCAGCTGCTAGAAAGCATTTCAGCACCTCGCCCCAGTGATGTCACACCCCCATTTCCCTCGGTCCTCATTCACTTTTCCCAGACAACTTACTTAGACCACGATTCCTTTTATGTTTAAAACAGCACTGTAACTCTTTCAAAGCAAAGGAGTGGTTATGGAAAGAGACAGCGTGTGCAGTTTTCCATTTCCGGTACACATCGCGGTCAAACGTCAAACTTTCATTTTTAATTTTCTTCAAGAAGCCTTGTTATAAAAGCACCTGAGGCTCAGACTAAAGCCGTACTTGTAATTGGCTTTTATGCAATATCACCTCATTAGCTGACTCCTCCCTTGACTCACCGGCCGCACTCCCCATCAACTTGTTGGCCCGGTCCCCAGCTAATGTAATAGCTGCATTTTCCACACGCGGAGAAAGAAACACAGAAATAAAGCTAAAATGTAATTGCTTGGCAGTCGAATAGCCATGTGAGTGCGTGTGTGTATATGGGGTGGGTGACTCAGTTAAATGACTAACTGCACAGACGGCATAATTTAGGTACCTGCTCCACCTACTGGAAGAAAAGTGTAAAGGACTTTTTTTTCAAGACGTATACCTACATTTACAAAAAAATGATTAAAAAGCCAATAAATGTTTATTTTTTTTCTGTTCTCCTTTTAACTAAAAAACTAGCCATTGTATAATAACAATAAGGCACTCCAGGGTGTGTGTTATTGTGTAATAATGTCACTCCTGGGGTGGTGGAAGCATTCGGCTTCGCCTCGTGCTTCAACCCACCCCAGGAGTGACGTTATTACACAATAACACACACCCTGTTGTGCTTCATTGCTTAATTAAACTCTCATTACTTGCCTATACAGTCCATCTCAGGTATGCCAGTCTCTCTATTTCACTACATGTACTTATCCTAGTCCTCATACAGGACTCTTCTGCATTCATTATCATACAGAAACCACAGCATTTGCAGTCGGTATTACTCGGTATTACTCAGTTGGTTTAAGGCAGAGGCAGGCCACTGGCCCCTTTGGACTGCCTTCCCTGCACTATGCAGGGGGAATTAGAACCCTCCTCCCAGCAGCAACTTATCCAATTTAGATTTAAAACTGTTAAACTCTCTGATGTTGACAGGACTCCTATATATTTCTCATGATTTTCAATCATTACTTTCCTATGTACTCAATCCACGGTAGGTTAACTGGCTTACAGCTGCTGGCATTTGATCAATTTATGTATCCTGAACCTATCATTTATTTATATTGAATTTTTAATCTTTCCATTAGTGTTTTTGTCACACAGTGCCTAGCTCGTGGCTTCTCTGTTATTCCCCACCTTGAATCTATCTGTGCTGTTGCTGCTCACCCCATGGCTATCTGTGTAGTTGCCATTCGCCCCATGGCAGTATGTGCTGTTGCTGCTCACCCTGTGGCTTTCTGTGCTGTTGCCGCTCCCCTGCTGCTGTCCATGTTGCCACTTGCCCTGTGGCCATCTGTGTTATTTCCACTTGCCCCATGGCTGTCTGTGCTGTTGCTTTGCCCTGCATCTGTCTGTGCTGTTGCTGCTCACCCCACTGTCATCTGTGCTGTTGCTGCTCACCCCACAGCTGTCTGTGCTATTGCCACTCACCATGTGGCTGTGTGTGCTGTTGCCACTTGCCTGCAGCTCTCTACCCTGCTGCCTGTTGCTGCTGCCCCACCACTGACTGTACTGTTGCCACTCACCCTGCAGCTGTCTATGTTCTTGCTGTTCACCCCATGGCTATGCATGCTGTTTCCACTTATCCCACAGCCATCTGTACTGTGGGCACTCACCCCACAGCCATCTGCTGTGGCCACTTTCCTGTGGCTGTCTGCTGTTGCTGGTTGCCCCATGGCTGTTGGTGCCATTGCCACTTGCCCCATCGCTCTCTGCTCTGTTGCCTCCACTGTCTGTACTGTTGCTGATCACTCTGCAACTATCTGTACTGCTGCCATTCACCCCATAGCTGTGTGTGTATGCTGTTGCAATTTGCTCCATGGCTGTCTTTTCTGTGCTTGTTCACCCCACATTCATCTGTTGTTGCCACTAGCACTGTGGCTGTCTGTATTCCCATTGTCACTTGCCCAATGGCTCTCTGCTGCCCCCCTCTTTCCTTGTTCCCTTGTCCTTGTTTTCCTCTGCATTTTTGGGGTTTCTAATAAGACATTGTCTTGTCAGTCTTGTCCTGTCTGATATATTGTCAGCTGTCACTAAACAAGTCCTCAAGCCTGGAGGGAAGGCAACCTAGGCCTTGGATCCCTACAGGTTGCTTCCTCAGAGGATATTTTTCCCTCTCCTCCATGCCAATGGGCATAATACCTACATAGTTTGTTGTAAAATATTCCCTAGATTATATAGGTAGATTTCTGCTGCTGGATGAAGATGGATGGTGACCTCCTTTGCCATTCACTCTTTCCTTAGGAAGTCATATCCCCTTGCTATAATTCAGACCAGTGAGATGATTTCTATTTGTTCCCGCTGTCTCCTGCTGCCATACGTCAAGCTCCTCACTATATGATGCCTACTGACCTAACTGCAGGTCCTCCTTACTGATATGTATTCCTTCTGCAATGCTTTCTGCTCTATGGTTTTTCTTTTGCAGGCTCCTTCCGAAGTTATTTTTAGCCAAGAGAATCATTTTCATTGCACTTCAAGGGGTGGAACCCTCCATTAGGATTCCTTGCCTTCGTACTTCTACATAGAAACATAAAAGTTGACAGCAGATAAGGAGTGCAAGGCCCATCCAGTCTACCCATTTGTTCTACCTTATGAATGTGCCATAGTCCTTTACTCTGTCAATGGTCTATCTATTCATACTCATCTGTATTGCTCCCTTATGCCTATCCCATGCCTGTTTGAAGCCCTGCACTGTATTCATATCCACCACTTCCTGAGGTAGGCCATTCCATGCATCCACTTCCCTTTCTGTGAAAAAGAACTTCCTCACATTACCTCTTAATTGGCCTTCCTCTAATCTCATGCTGTGTCCTCTTGTTCTGCTATTTTTCTTATGTTGAAACCTGTTAGACTCATTCACCTTGTTAATGCCCTTAAGATGTTTGCAGGGTGGTATATCCCATGGATAGAGAGGTGAACAGCCACAGAGGTTCATCACAAGTTGTACAAGCCTAACACTATAGTAAGTTGTGTAAGCCCATTGGTTAGAGCAACCAGCCAGTCCCCCCACTTGAGCCATAAAAGGTTGCACCTTCCAACTGCCTAACTGAAGCATTTTTTGTTGACTCACCATCCTCCCCTCCTCCTCCAGTGGCTTGTCTCTCTCTCTCTCGCTCTCGCTCAGTCTGTCGGTTCTTGGGGACTCCTTCTTAAGGTACTTTTAGCCAAGGGAATCATTCCTGCAGCACCTCTAGGGTTGGAACCCTCCATTAGGGTTTCTTGTCTTTGTACCCTTTCGGGGTGGTTTATCTTGTGGATAGAGAAGTGAACAGCTACAAAGGTTCATCACAAGCTGCACAAGCATAACACTATACTAAGTTGTGTAAGCCCACTGAATTGGAAGGCTGCAGTTCAGTGTGGTGGATCAAACCAGCCACTCCTCCACTACAACCATAAAAGGCTATGCCTTCCAACCACCTCACTGAAGCATTTTTTGTGTTGCCCCACCATCCTCCCCTCCTCCTCCAGAGGCTTGTCTCTTTCTCTCTTCCCGGTGGCTCCCATTTAGCATTTAAGTTTTTGACAGGGACAGGAAGTCTCTCTCTCTCTCTTTTCCTGGGGGCTCCTTCCCAATGTATCTTTAGCCAAGGGAATCATTCCCATGGCACCTTTAGGGGTGGAACCCTCCATTAGGGTTACTTGCCTTCATAATCCTACAGGGTAGTATATCTCATGGATAGAGAGGTGAACAGCCACAAAGATTCATCATAAGTTGCACAAGCATAATACTATACTAAGTTGTGTAAGCCCATTGAACTGAATATATGTAAATGTCATTGATTATATTGTAACACATTGCCTGCTACTCTATCTGTTCTATATTTGTTTTTCTGTGATGTATTGTCTTACTGTTCCATGTTGAACTGGATTTGGAACCTTTACAAACTAGCACTTGTGCTCAAATGTACTTTCCTAATAAAAGAAAATGTTTAGTTCATACTAAATTGTTTTATCCATTTGTATGTAGATGACCCTGCCTGTTCTCTACCTTTTACCTATTCTGGCCTCCCTTTTGGCTGCCTACTCTTTCACCCCAATTTCTACCCTATTCCTTAATACCTCCTTATTTTTTTATCATTTAGGTATGAGCTGTTACTTAGCGGAGACTATATGGGATTGTTGTCTCTTCTCATTTCAATAAATCTTATCATTATGTACCTTTGCATGTTAATTATGTTGACCAGTATGTGTAGGCCCATATTGACCGGCACCATCACAATGTTTTTTTTTTTTTTTTCCGCACCATTGTCCACCGTAATTGTAATCTTATGAAGTGTACTGTATTGTATTTATGCCCAGGACCACCTTGAAAATGAGCTTGCCCAATGGTGTTTATGCCTAGTTAAATAAAGTGATTGATTGATGTTTCTGTAACTGCTGTTGCAGTCTGCACTGAGTACTGGCATACTCTGATTGTACCTCTGAACTGTATTGTGTTGTCCCTATCCCCTCCCCCCAAGGATGCATCTGGAAATGAGCATTTCCTGCTCAGTATGTCTTCCTGGTGAAACTTCTAAATGAATAAATAGATAAACAAAGAGTTATTTCTTGGCATTTTAATTCACTAGCCCCATAATTCTGAAATGCTTATAAATGAAAGGCACCCTGAGCCTCTGGGAAACAGTGTCCTACAAATAAATGTGCTACTACTACTACAACATACTGCTGGTGGATGGGGACCAGTGGTTTGCACTATGTTCCTACCAGTCCCCTGCCAAGGGGGGCAGAGGATAGTAGAGACATGGTGCATGCCAACTGGTCAAGAACAGGTGGGTTGCCCCATGTTCCCCATAAATCTGCTTCCCAAGAGTGGGAGGAGCTGGGGGTTGGGGGCATGGTACCCCACAACCTCCTTCCCACAAAACCCTCCCAGCATTGCCTCATGCATCAGGTCACCCAGTGGAATACAATCTTGTGGCCAGAGAATTGAGTGAGTGACAGTGGTGAACATGGAAAAGGCTGTGGACTGTATGGGTGATGGGCCTCCTTGGAGGCTTGGAACAGATCACTACATTGGTATTTCTTTGCTTTACCAAGAAGAATCTCCATTAAGCAGTGCTAATTTATAAGGAGGTCCTGGTTAGGGCAGGTAAATAGTACAATGAAATCAAAGCTGATCGAATACATGGGTTCAAAGAGTGACAGTTACAGTTTACCTTATAGAAAGGATAATATAAAAATTATTACCAACAGTTAGACAATAATATACAGCAACACTACTTTAGAAAAATATTGAGGAAACAGTAGCATATGCCACTGTGAGACAATCAGACCTTTTCAAAACAGAAATGTTTTATCTACATTCATACCTAGTGCTATACTTACAGTTACTGGATGGAGTCAGACCTTGCCAAACTAGAGGGATGATTTAAAGCTTGGCAGTTGAAATTCAGTGCAAAAAAGTGCAAGGTCATGCACCTGGGTAAACATATTGCTGGGATGGAGTACTTCATGGGTGGCAAAAAACTGACTGCCTCCAAACAGGAAAGGGACTTGGGAGAACTCATAACAGATGACTTACAGATGGTAAAGCAATTAAAGAAAGCAGCACTGAAGGCAAACAGAATCATGGGTTGCATTGGAAGGGGGCTATCTAGCAGAAGGAGGGAATTGATACTGCTTCTATATAGGTCACTGGTGAGACCTCACATGAAGTACGGTGTGAAGTTCTGGAGACCACAGCTTAAGAGGGACATTAATGGGTAGGAGACAGTCCAGAGAAGGGCCACCAAAATGATACAGGGGCTGCATACAAAGTCATATGAGGAGAGACTGAGTGAGCTCAACTTGTACTCCCTCGAGCAAAGAAGGGAGAGAGGGGACATGATACAAACACTTAAGTATTTCAAAGGTATTAATAAAGTGCAAGCACAAGATCTCTTTCAGATCAACAGGTACTCTAAAACTAGGGGTCATGAAGTGAAATTGAAAGAGGGAAAATTCAGAGGCAACATGAGAAGGCATTTCTTCATGGATAGGTGGTAGAGGCATAGAATGGCCTTCCCAAAGAAGTGGAGGGGACAAAGATGGTAAAGGCCTTTAAATATGCGTGGGATAATCACAGGGGTATAATATTATACAACAGTACATGAGGGGGTAGGACTTTGGGCAGACTAGATGGATCATTCAGTCCCCATCTGCCATCACTTTCTATGTTTCTATGTTACTGTTATTTAGTTTGGGTAGAAGGTAGGGGATACATTACCTCATGCAAGTAGATGGGTGTTTTAATCATGTTTTATTTAAAGGAAAGGTTTTTGAAGTTTTTTATTTAATTTATCTGTTCTGTAGGGGACAGGGGAAGATCCACAAGCTTGGAGTAATGCTGGGGGGGGGGTGACTCAGGGGGCATGGTACATACTGCTGGTGGATCAGGACCAGTGGCTTGCACAATGCCCCCACCAGTCCTTTGCTTGGGGAGGCAGAGGACTGGGCGGACATACTGCATACCACCTGGCTGGAAAGCCATTCTCCATGTTCCCATCAGTTACCTGAGGGCTGTTCAGTGGCCTATGTAAAATGAGTTGTGGTGGTCTTAGTCCAGCTCATAGTGGCCAGGTGTCAAAATCACAAAATCAAAAAAACAATTGTTACTAATTGGCACCCTTGTTGGCAGTCTCACAAGAGAGGGCAAGGACTGAATGAGCTTGGAGTCTGAAATACCCTCTCACCTATGTGGTGGTCCCTCCATGACAAGGCTGAAGCACATTGTTGGGGCAGTGTAGGGTAGCTTGTACTGTGATCACCCATGGTGTATCTGATATGTGGATAAACAGAGGGCTCCATGGGTTAGGTAGTGACTAGGGCCATCTGGATACACCAATTGGCCTTCCTCCACTAACAAGTTTTGTTTCTCTGTGTTTAAAACCTTATGTCCTTTGTTTTCCTAGTGTGAGAAACTGGTCTATTCTCAAGTCTCTGACTTCCTCAAGCAAAGCAAAGGCCTTTGATACAGTAGCTCCTCTCCCTCTTGCTGGACAGGTTGAAGGGTATTAGTCTCTCTGTTCCAGCAGTGAACTGTTTCAGATCCTAACTCTCTGACCATCTCCAGTTGGTATCAGATTGGTGATACCTTCCCCCTCCCAGTTCAGTCTGGGGATCCCAAAAGCTCCATATTGGATCCCACCCTGTTCCCTACCTTCCCGAATCTCCTCCCTCAGCTTGTGTCAGCTTGCATATTTACATGTATGTGAATGATACTATATGCCTCAGTCTCTGCTACAGCATGATATCATTAATGTCCAACGCTGATTCCAAGTCCACCAACCTCTAATGAATACCAAGAAAACAGCGTCCATGTCCTTTGGCACAACCCACATGCTTGCTAGACTGCCTTCCCCACTAGCCTTTTCTACAGTACATTGGATGACACTCCCCTTGTTCCTCACATCAATTACCTCATTCTGTGGATGAATGGAAGACTTAACTTTTCTACTCATGTTGACATTATTTATAGAAAGTTGCATCTAAAACTTGGTGCCCTCTATCACAACAAGGATTTTTTTCCACTCCCAGTCCACCAAGTGATTGGTAAAATCATGCTCATGATATCTGATTAATAATTATGGAGATGTGATCTATGGTACTGGCCCTACCTCCTCTTTTGCCAGACTCAACACTCTCTTCCATGCCTTCTTCCACTTTGCCCCATATGCTCCCCTTCATAACTGTCACTGCTCCCTTTACATTAACCTCTCTCTGCCCCCTCTTGCCTCCTATCCTCTCACTCCTTGTGCATCTTTTCTCTCCAAATACTGGTTCTCCTCTTTCCTCCTCACCATCTCTCTACTCTGATCTCTCCCAGTCACATCACCTGCTACTGAAGCTCCAGGTATTCTGGAATATTTTAAATTTCCTACTCCAAATCTACTGCTGGGCAATCAGCTGTCTCCTCCCATTTTCCCATCTTTTTGAACAACCTACCGCTTCATCTGTCCTACTCCTATCACTGACTGAAGCATAAACTCAAACTCTTTTTGTGTCCTCCTGCTCCTGCCCAGGTCCTGGCTAGTCTGTGCTGTATTCTCTCCCCTCTTCTGTGATATTTGTTGCCACTCTGTATTCCCTAGCTTACTTAGTCTCAACCCGCCAGCCTGCTTTGGATCAAATAATCATAAGTAGTGGGCATCCAGTGAGGATGGTGACTGAATATGAGTGACCATCAAAATTGGCAACTCATATTCAGCACTTTCCCTCCTGGGCTACCCTGCAAGGGTAATAACCCAACACAAATGTGAGGGTACTAAAGGGCGACAGGAAGAGGGGATAGCGAGGGGAAGGGGAGGAACAGGGAAGGGGTTTGGGGGGACTGGTGTGCCTGTTGCCACTGAGCTAGCTGTGTAGTGTGGTGGTGTGGGTGGCTAGCTGTGGCACAGCAGGTACTGGGTTCAGGGCTGGGGCCAGGAGCATGGAAATTTTGATCTTGTCTGCAGCAGTGGTACTTAAGTTTTTGCCCCAAATCTGGATTTTTCCCCTCCCTGACATGCACCCTCCTGGAGTTGAGAATCTAATTTCAGGGGGGGACTCCCCATGAGGGGGGTTGCAGGGGGCACTGCCCCCTCAGCAAAAACACATTTTAGTGTTCCAGATGTTTGGCCACCTGGGAGTGTATATCACCAATTTGCTTTTTGGTGATATACACTCGCCATAATAGCGACTGCTATTTTGCAGTCACTATTATGACATGGAACCTAAGTAGTGTCCTTTACCATTTCTGCCTCTGCCTTACTTGCTGTATATATTTCCTGTACAAATGATCTGTTTTCATTGTTGGTTTAGTATCTCACTGCCTATATTTTATTAGTTGTACATATTGCCAGTATATTTCTATAAACATTATCTTTAATTGGTCAAAAAACGTGCAGAGTGGACACAAGAAAATGTGGTTAAAAAATGTGCTAATATAAATTAACCACCCCTGAAACTGTGCATGCTGTTATGTCTGTGTGTTTATTTTTTTTTTTGACCATGCCAGTTTTACCTTTACTTTACTATTTTGACTGGATACCATTTTTCTGTACTCTTACTCCAGGGTCACACCTGGAAAATAGCCCGAGCTCAGCATCCTGTTCCCAGTTACCAATTTTCAATACATAACTTATATTCTCCATTAGTCTGTTGTATATCTTGTATATTTTACTTGAATATTATTTCAGGACAATAAATCTCAAGATGGCATTGTGAATAGGCTTGTTTGAATTGTCTACTTCTGATAAAAAAATAGATTATTCATTCAGTAAATATTGTATATTTAACAACTATCTGTGATGGTGATGTTTAATTAAGTACAGGTAAACTGTTTTATTGACTACTCTGCTGATTCACCTCTGAGAGCAAACAACTGAAAGTAAATCTCTGTCTGATATGAAGAGGTTAATAAGATGTACCTGGAACAACTGTATGCAAGAAATATTGTACTTCATAAGTCAGAGCCTGTGATGGGATGTGAAAAATGTAACTCTGAGTGAAACTTTGCAAGTTTGGTGGCAGCAGTAATAAAAAAAATGCAAGAAATATGGTCTACCACTCATGGGGATCTCAAGTGGTTATGTGAGAATTTGTATTATTCATTATTGTAATTACATAGAGAATAAAATGTGGGGTAGTGTGTATAATGAGATTTAACACTCACCTGAGTTGTGGGATGCTACATAAATGCCCAAGGGGTTTATGAAATGCATCCCACAATGAAAGTGTTTATAAAATCAAGTTTCACACCAACCCATATATAATTGCTAGATAGCATTTTCTCGCCACAGCAACTATATACAATAAAAAATATTTCTACGGAGCTGCAGCCTGGTCAGGTTTCAGTGCAGTCCGTGGCTCATGATAAAAACAATTGCTCACTTATTTCCTGTTTTTTCCCCCATTACCCAGCTGAAGTAAAAAAATTTTGCCAAGTGTTTTAAAAATCATTTACTGCAACTAACTCCGAGTGTGGAAAACTGTATGGAGCTGGAGAATAGCAGCCAGCACCAAAGACTGAAGGAGTGATGGCTGCACATGCTCAGTGTGAGAGAAACCCAGCGTGTATTTGCTGTTAAAACCAGCAGGTTATAACAGCAAATTACAACTGGGTCTCTCTGTCTGAGAACACGCTCCCCAGTTATTATAGTATTATTATCCATTGATGTTGCAGTCCGATTGAATAGGCAATCTTACCCCATTATTTTTTTCACAATTGGGAACTATATTCCATCTGATGTTACATACAGTACATGATCTTCAACCACCTGGAAAGTGCAGTAATTTATGACATTATCACAGACCCTAGAGTATATTGTTTGCTTATAAAAAAGAAGCCAATGTTAACATAGAAAAAAGTAATATTTGATCCATGTGGTAATGTATAATCATGAGTATGGTCATGATACCAGTTTTTATCTCCCACTGCTTCTTTGGTTCAAGCCATTTTGTAAGTATTTTATCTTCATCCACTTAATTATGGCATGCACCCTCCTCCTCCTTATCCTTAGGTCTCAACTGAAAATAAGACTTTCTGATCTCTGTTTGCCAATTCTGGATATAAACAAATTTAGATAAATAAATAGGATGTAAATACTTATTTTCAGATAATATTTGCAATGGTGAGGCCTTGTCAGTCTGCTCCACACATGGATTTAAAAATCCATAATTCTTTGTACTGGGCCTGGGACTGTAAAGAGTATGGAGTTTGGAGAGACACACAGAATGTAAACACATATTTAAGGTTGCAATTCATTTAAATATGTTTTTAAACTAAAACAGTGTTTATTGGATTTCATTAGCAGAAGAAAAATATGCCACATATTGGAACACTACTCAAAATAAATCCCAGCTAAATATACGTAATTTTATTCCATACCTGTGGAAGTTTGTAGAGTCCAAGTATCTGTGACATGGAAATGGATATCTGAGAGGATGAATCCCCAATGATACCAGCCACCTGTGACTTTGATCCACATCTGTAGTTGGGAACTGTCCCTGCACCACCAGATAGCAGCCACATTGTTCCTTCAACTGCTCGAGCCACACTTAAGCAAGAGTCATATATCTTGAATCCCAATGTGAGGTTTGGCAAAATGTTTGGATTTTGGTTAATCTGCTCAATGGCTAAAACTGTGGCTAGCACATCACGATAGGACTCTACCTGAAATCTGTACAATTAATCATAATATGAACTCACAGCATTATAATATAGCAAACAATAAGGAAAGGTGCAGTATTTTCTATAAACATATTTAGCTATTTATCCATTTGTCTATTTGCCTTTTGATCTGTCTGTCTAGTTTCAGTGGAGTACTGTTTTATAAACTCTAAAAAGACAAATAAACATCAAGAAGGAAAGCATTGAGGCAATGGGTACCCCAAAAAAAGGCATAGGCAACAAAGTCAGGCTTCAAAGAAATACAAAATCAGCATATCCAATAATGCAAAGCATCTTGGGATGTATATGCAAATCACCAAGGAAATTTAGATTTGTTCTGCTTTAAGCAGGAGTGCATGTTACCAAATGGCCTCTCACACAATGTGCAGTAGCAGAAAACAGAAGATGCAGACATGTGTTTCATCCTTCTAAGGACTCATCAGCGTGCCTCATCAGTATCTCCATCCATGGGAGATAGGGCTGGTTTGTTTCCACATGGGTTAAGATGCAGATTGGGAGCACTGCTGAAAATAAGGAATAACAGAAAAACTTACAGATGGACCTAAACAACATGATAAATTGGACAAAACCATCCAAAATACAATATAATAGTGAGAAATGCTCAGTTACTGTATGTATTTAGGAAAGCAAAAAATAAAACACCTTATTATATAAATGCAAGCATATTAAGTAAGTGACAAATGAAAAGGATCTTGGTGCAGTAATAGATGACAAATTAAAATGAATGAACTATATGTCACTGCAGTCAGCAAATGCAACAGAATACAGTATTATGCATTACAAATAATATTACAAGCCAGTCAAGCAAGGTGATTGTACCATGCTACAAATCCATAATCAGGTATCATTCTAATAATCAGCACAGTTCTCACAACTTACACAAAATCAGAAAAAAATAGACTGGAAAACTTTCAAAGGAAATGATCAACAATTATTAAGGGCATTGGCAATCTCCTGTACACAGAAAGGCTAATTACACTCAATATGTACACACTAGAGATGAGAAGAAGACATGGGGACATGATCACAGTAGGTAAGGCAATAAATAATACCAACAATTTGGATACTCTGCATCTTAAAAGAAAGCAACATGTTCTAATTACAAGGGGTCATAACTACCAACTAGAGGCAAAAACATTCATAACTGAGCATACAAAATATTTTTTTTTCACAAAGGTTAGTGAACAGGTGGAATGCACTACTAGCACCTGTAGTGGAGGCATAAACCCTAGGTAAATTAAAAAAAGTAATAATTGAATGAACACATGGATAAGGAGTATAAAGAAACAATAGTTGCTGTGCAGTGGAAGATGAACTGGCTAAATACATAGGCTCTTTTTTCGTGGATGTCCTTACTGTGAAACAGCTGTTTCAATTATTCAGTCTGCAACAGCTGTAGGTATTGTAACCTCATCTGTTGTTGTTAAAAGTGAGTTGCAGGCACAGGCACCACACTTCTCATTCTGTATGTCTGTGTCCTGCAGAAAATCAGCATAACAGTATAAAGGAAGTGAAACCTTTCAACAGATGCAAAAAAACTGAAACTTCTCTCGCGTCACAAGAATAGTAAAGTGGGCTGTTGGATTGGCAGCTAGGTATGGTATTGACAAGTCAACCATAATTGGCATAAAGAATGACAATGAGAAACACTAGTCATTTGCAATGGCCATGGAGGGTACATCTGGGACAAAACAGGGGATGTGCATGAAAATCTATCAGGTGGATAGCATAAAATATGCCAATTTATTTACAGTTCGGGCTGGAGTATGAGAAAATGCACACCAATCTCGGGTCTGGTTTTAAAAGAGAAGGCCATGATCTTTGTCCAGATGCTTGAATGCTAGTCTTCATATTATTATTGCCAGCACAAATATATAAATGATTGACAGCAACATCAACACAACCCTCAAATTCTTTAAGCCTAAGTTCTTATTTGTCTGGGCTCACCATGCCCCCATGAGAAAAACTAGGGTTCAAGGTTCTCACCTGCCATGCAGCTCAGTGGAGTTGCTGGCCTGTAAGCAAGTGTATGACCTCTCCAAGCAGACCTACAAGTTGATTGGCTCCCATACTGCCCTTACTAGTTACAAGGCCCTTCACAACAGCTGTACCTAAGACATTAGGAGACAAAACAGAACAACAGCACACAGGTGATAGTCTAAGCTGTGCAAAACAGTGTACTAAGTTACATATGAACAGCTACCCGCAAAAACAGCCACATACCAAACAAAACACACAGCCTCATCACTTCAGTGCACTGTGTTTCTTCCTCAGGAAGCTATGCATTCCACTGAATTTTGCTGAAAGTGGAATGGCAGAATTTCGTGTTGGAATAAGGTGGAATGGATTTTCCACTACATTTCCGCATAATTAAATTCTCAATATTTTCTGCAGAAATGGTTGTAGAATGATTTTCCACTGAAAATGCAGTTCACAGAATATGATTCTCTGGATCACTGTAGGTGGAATTCTGAAGAAGAAGCAGCAAAATTCCAACAGAAATTCCATCAGCAGAATGGTCATTCCGTGCCAGTTCTGCAGGTGGAATTTCACATTCTACACAGCACTAGATGTCATGCTGCCTCCAGCATGTGAGCATGTCTAAGCTGCTGGTTCAATATGAACTGCAGTGGAATGCCTGGCTGGCTGGATGGTATTAGTTTTCTATATCAGTACACAGATTAATCTGTACCCAATGTGAAATTTGTCCTGTGGTCTAATGGCATCCCTGAGAAGGCAGTGCTGCTGCTGGATAATTCCCCAGTTCACCCTGTAAAGTCTGTCATCAGAACACCTGAGGGCTTGATCAGCTGCGTGTTTCTTCCCCTAACACAACATTGAACCTCCAGCCCTCTGACCAAAGGCAGTCCAGAAATCTTAAAATTATTGCAAGAAGCTCCTGCAAGCTGTGTTAAATAAAAAAAAAACAGGCCCTTAGTCTGCAAGGGATTATTAAAACACTCACCTTAAAAGATGTGGTGTACATGAGAGTGGAGGCATGGAATAACATTAAGACAGAGATGATAGCCAAAGAATGGGCAAAGGCAAGGATTCTGGTCAGAAAGTAGCCTACTATGTACAAAGCTTCTGACAACCGTCAGTCAAAGTAAAATATCTTATAATTATTCTGCAGTGTTAAGACGATTACATCCAGGTCTCATCTTGACATAATCTTAAAATCATCTTCTATATATGACAACTCATTCTAAAGTATGCATTGCAGCTAAATTATTTAAATTAGATCACTTTAATGATGACTTTAAAGGTAATCCCAGCAGCTGTTCTAGGATGACATGAGGATGATTCCAGCATGAACTAAGAACTGATCTCTGGTCATGCTGCCCAAATTATGGGCTTTATTCAATACACTACAACATAGGCATGCATAGAGGCAGTATGATGACCAACCTGCATTGTTGCCAAGGTTGTGGGCAGGCATGGTCCAGTGTACTCCCTTGTCCAGTGGTAAAGATGTTATACTTACCAGAAGTGCCTTGCACTCAGTGTTTAATGGTTCACATATCTCAACATGTCAGATGTAGACTGGGCTAACCTTGTTGTGAGATTATCAAAAAGTCAGGCTGTGGTAGGTGCCTTACAGGACTGTCTACTCACCCTACTGGTTAGCGCACCAACCAGATTGGCTGCCATCCTTGATACGGTTATCACTAATTCAGAGATGGTTGAAGATGTTAACGAGGTGGAAACACTGGTAAACAGTGAACTACAACTCTGTATGGTTTGCATTGTCATCTATGGAGGAAAAATCTCAGTCCCAAATAGTGGTCCTGAGGTTTAGGGAGCCAGCTTTAATAAAAAGAAAATGATCATCAAAGGCAACTTGACTGGATGTATGAAAAACTGGAGGTAGAGGACATCTGGGGGATGATTAAGCAAGCCATACATGAGGCCAAAAAACCTTGAGTCAGAACAGTGACAAAAAGTAGAAAACATCAAAGACTGATGTGGTTTACTAAACAGGTCAAGGCAGCAATCAGAGCTAAATGGGAAGTGTATCACAAACATAAACAAAACCAGAACGACATCGACTGGGATGTCTACATTCAGAAAAGCAGAGGCCAAAAAGGTTGTAAGACTAGTAAAGGCATTGACTGAACTATGGATTGATTCAGGTATCAAAACTGACAACAAACAATTCTTTCAATACATCCGTGAGAAGAGAAAGAAAGGGGGAGGGTTCTTAAACTCTCCGAGGGAGGCAGGATCATTGAAGACAATGGACAAAAGGCCACCATCCTTAATGGCTTCTTTTGACTGGTGGTTTCATTTTTTTCAGGAGGTAGTCTAAAGTTAATAAAATCGTTATGAAAACTAGTCCCATAGACTTGTTTGGAGCATGCGCCCACGCTCTCCCTGGTACCACGTCAGAAAATGTGTGAGCATGGGGGCAGAGCAGGCAGACTAAGAAGTGGGAAGGGATCAGCTGGCTTACAGTTTGGCCAGAATTACGATCCCTTCCCAAACTTTACAGAGTGAATTAACATTAATATTTTTAGCACAGAGGGGCTATTGCCACCCCAGGGTAGTGGGCTATGAAGCCCAAAATGTCACAACAACAAAATCACATCATTAGCTTAAAGTTGCACAGAATGGCAATATACATCCACCCCATAAATTAATTAATACATGTGCTCACTCTGAGCCATTAGATTATTTTTTCTCTGTAATAGGAGGCCTGATATCTATCCAACAGAAAGTTTGCAAACTGAACTAAAAAGTTACTTTTTACGATTCCTTCCATAACTTTTTACATAGCCTTCTTGACCCTTTTTCTCTCTCTCTCACTCTCTCTTCTTCCCTCCCTTCCCCTGTATATTTTCCTCTTTCTTCTTATTTCTCTCTTTTGAACCTTGGTGTCCTGATTAATTATGCTTCCTTTTAGTGGTAGGATCAGCCCCAGTTCATAAGTGATGTTCACTTTTGAAAAATACTCTGGTGTGGACTCCTAAATTATTATTCAGAGGTAAGAGTGCCATTACTGTTTGTTCTGCAGGATGTCACAAAGCATGGATTCATGGCAAGTCATGCCAGATGAACCTTATCACATTCTTTTACTGAGTGACCAGGGAACTGGACAAGGGTACCCAGAGGACGTCCTATACTTTGAATTTGAGCAAGGCATTTGACTCAATGTCACACAATCACCTGCTAAAAAAGCTGGTAGACCTAGCCATTGTTAAACGTTTGGTCAGGTGGGTGGGAAATTTGCTTAGGAATAGAAGTCAGAAGGTTGTCATCAATGGAATGAGATCAGAATATGGCAAGGTCACTAGTGGTATGCTCCAGGGTTCAGTCTTAGAGCTGGTTCTATTCAATGTGTTCATTTGTGACATAAGTGTAGGTGTTCAGGATAAGCTGGTACTGTTCGTGGATGGCACCAAGTTGGGTGGAAAATTCAACAGTGAGAAGGTGATCAAGGAACTTCAGAACAACTTAAAAAGATTAGAAAGATGGTCCATTGACTGGCAACCGAAGTTCAATGCAAAGAAATGCAAGGTGTTGCATTAGATAAAGGGAATCCAAAGACAGATTACTGGCTGAATGGGGTAAAACTCAACACCTCTCAAGAAGAAAGAGATCTATGGGTCACCATATGCGACTCCCTTAAACAATCAAACCAATGCAATAAAGCTTACAGGAAGGCAAATAGAATGCTGGGGTGCATAGGGAGAGGATTCGACAACAGGAGCAAGGAGGTGATCCTCCTACTTTATAGGTCCATGGTGAGGCCCACCTGGAGTACTGCATCCAGTTCCAGAAACCACACCTTAAAAAGAACCAGGATAGGCTGGATACAGTGCAGAGAAGAATGATCAGGATGATACAGTGCCTCCATGATCTCTTGTATGAGGAGCCTCTGAGGGAGCCAAACTTGTTCCTGTCAGAGACAAGGAGAGAGAGAGAGGGAGGACATGACTGAGACATTCAGGTTTTTGAAAGGCATAAATAAGGTGCCATACATAGAGCCATAGTATTTCAAAGGTCCTCCAGCTCTACCACAAGAGGGCGTGAATGGACACTGTGGGGATGGAGCTTTAGGTAAAATATGAGAAAGTATTTTTTCATGGAAAGGGTGGTAGAGCCTTGGAATGGCCTGCTGGCAGAGATGGTGAATGCTTGAACCGTGGCAGCTTTCAAACAAGGATGTGACATGGCAAGGGCTACAAGGGCAGGCTCAAGAAAGGATGAATACCAAAAGGGGGTTTGACCCCCGGGACCTATAAGAGGTCTTGTAATCTCTTTGGCAGACTAGATGGACCACTGTCCCCTTCTGCAGTCACTTTTCAATGTTTCTATGTATCATATAGTGGAAGATTCTGGACATGGGCATTTTCAATGGGTGAACAGAATACATGGACAAACTGGGCTTCAAGCATTTGACTCTCTTTTCCAGAGTGTCAGTCAAATTCATAGGTACAATACACTGTTTTGTGACCCAAGGAACACAGTCATTCAGCTTCTGTATAGTTAATTACAATACTTCCAATACCTTGTCCAGAGCAACATCGCTATAGCACTAAATGTCCATCCTTGTTCCCAGTGACTTATATTTAAGCACATCACCTGCTAGTTCACTATCCTTTCATCAAGGGTCTAAGTCTTGGTTTATAATTTGATGATCTTACCCATTTAATCATTAAAAATCCTGAATACTCCTCATTAATAGACCCTGTTTTGATGAACTGCCCACATAATTATTTGGAGTCGGGTGTGATGGCTGACGTATTTAGGGAACATAATGTGGTATATTGCATTAGAGGTAAATATAAGGTTAATGGACCATAAAAACTTATTACATTTAGAACATATAAGAATTTTGATTTTTGGGCTTTTGAATCAGACTTAGAGCATCTAAGTTGGGAGAGACTTAAACTGATCCCAGATATTGATGAGGGATGCTCTCATTGTATTTATGAATTCATAGCAGTGTTTAACAAACATTTATCTCTCAACGCCAGAAAGGTTAAAACAAAATAAGCTCCATGGTACTCATCTAATCTACTGAAAATGAAGAGGGACAAGAACATGGCATGGAAGAGAGCACAGTGTTCTAGAGCACCTCAGGACTGGGAACATTATGGGAGACTTAGGAACAAATATGTGGCTGGAGTAAGAAATGCAAAAAAAAAAATTCAATAGGGACAGAACAACTAAGGCAGCAGGAGATCCAGAAAAGTTTTGGTCTATCATAAAGGATTTAAATGTACAGTCTAAACTTACTTTCAATGTTTGGTGCATGGGGTACTGCTTGTGTAAACTTATGACCTTGAAGTTTGGCCTTTCTATTCCCACCCATTGTAGGAGAGCTGAGTATAGAGTAGGGAATGGAAGACCCAGTGACAAGGTTGTAGGAGAGCTGGGTATAGAGTAGGGAATGGAAGACCCAGTGTCAAGGTTGAGCAGAGTGCAGGAGGAGGAGGAGGCAGGGGAGGAAGTTGGGTGATTTTCCAAAGCACTAAGAACTGTCAGAAGTAGCTAGCTTATATGAGGGATGTGGGAGGAGCTATTCTCCCACATTGAACCTCGGGAATTAGCCCTCACATTTCAATGTTTGGTGCATAGCATAGTACTTGTGTAAACTTATGAACTTGAACTTTGGCCTCTCTCTCTATTCCCACCCTTGGTAGGAAAGCTGGGTATAGTGTAGGGAATAGAAGGCCCAAAAAGACATGAATGGTTCAGTGATTACCTCCTCCAACTCATGGAGAGTATGACCAGTAGTGCGCAGGAGAGAAAAAAAAAACAGGTGGAGAAAACCTCTGAGGACCCATGGCTACTGACCTGCCTATCCTCTGGGCAGCCAGTGAGGACATAATCCGAAAGGGGTGGACTGAGTTTCTGGTTCTGGTTTGATGAGAAGAATCCTGACATCTCCGGGTCGCACCTGAAAATAGGCACATGGCTGTCTAGCGTGCTCACCCGGTTAACAAAAGCAAATAAATAAATAAATCTCGAGTCTTGATAATGTGTAGGAAGGTCGATCTTTGAAGTTTCAGGAAAATCTGAGATGAATGAGTTTCAAACTGATGGAAGACGGATTAAGTTTTGATCAGTGCCCAGGATTTACTTGTGGCATTTGGTATGCTAACATAGGAAGAGCATGAGGTTAGTAGCTTGGATGACAGAGTTTGGTGCTTGGAGATGGATGATGATATAAAAGAGTTCCTTGATATAATCTGACAGATGTTGAAGAATATGAGGAAGGATAGGATGATAAATTCCTTGGATTATATCAGAGAGTTTTGCTGTTGGCAAGGTTTCTTGAAGCTGATAATGGATTATGAGATGGAGAATATTGGGACTCATACATCGGAAAAGCTAGAAGAAGTGTTGAAATCCTTTGTGTATGAGGTATGATCGATGGTTTAAGTCCAGTAGATTTACTATATATAGCTATGAAGGAATCTTATGGAGAAATGTGAGGGGTTCAAAATAAGGCTTATAAGAATATGTGGTTGGAAATATGGTTGGAGGTTTGCCAAATGAAGAAGGTAAGAATGGCATAGGTTAAAGGCCAGGAACTGGAGCTAGAGTAGTATGATGGGCTCATACTATTGGAAGGTTTAGAGGCTAGATGATGGATTTAGTAATGGCAGTACTTGGTTTAGTGATCGATATTCAGAAAGTAATGAGACAGCAAATGATGGATACGTTACATAGTATAATATGATTAGCTCTACAGTAGGAGCTATGGTGAACGTAGGTAGCTGAGGTCCATTGTACTGGAATAAGGCTTAGGAATTGAAAGAAACTTAGCTACTTCCTGGATCGATGAGGCAATGGAGTTCTGATGTCAGACTGGTATGACTACTAGAGCGGGATGATTACATAGATTAGTAAAGATATGATGGGCTGAGAAACTTGAGGTACTGGGCAACCTGGTCTTTTACAGACAAGTGGTAAGATGGTGTATAGTGAGACTTGTCTTGAAAATAGCATTTGCTAGGAAGGATATGAGCATTGATGTATGGTGTCTAATGGATTCAAAGGATGCTTGGGAATGGTTTGACTTGCTTGGTGAATCCTGAAAGGAGAGCTGTAGATAATGTATGAGGCAGTAAATGTCCAGAGGCTGGGGAATAAAATTTTTGGATTGAACAATGATGGAAAGATGGCTATACATTGGAGATACATGGTATCTAATTATGAGGAATTAGATATGCTGAGAGACTATGTAAGACACCTGGCGTTGTTTTAGGAATGTACAAGTGGGATGACAAAGTCAGTCTGATGTGCTGCTGGAGTATGGAGGTTTTCTGTAGACACAATGTGGTTATAGCACTGGTCTGTTGTCCCAAAGTGGAAGTAAGTGTATGTTTTCTGGTGCCAGGGATTAGGTATGAAAGGACTTCATTAAGGTTGCTCTTAATGAGAAAGTTTGAATGAAATGGCTTCCGAGGGTCTAAATTGGGTATTTTGTCAGAGGAATTAGTCCATAGAGGTGGTTGAGGAGTAAATCTTCTATATGGTCTGGTTCCTAGAAGGTGGCCAAGAATAAGTCCATAGTGATTATGGGGAGATAATGGAAATTTAATGTTGTGTGATGCTTACAGTTACATGCATTTCGAGGAATGACGCTAGATCAGGATTTCTCCTTGCCACTCTTGAGAGGAATATAAAGTACATAATGAGAAAATATGATCTGATATATGACTGAATGCAGGATGCATGAAGTGTAAGCACTTCAATGAACCAGTACTGGATACTGGGGACATAATGACTTGATGATTCAGTGCTCAATTTGATGTATGGAATAATATAAAAGGTTGAGCTCCAAATGCTGAAACTGTAATGAAATAGTCAGTTGAGAAGTAGATGGAGTTGGCTTTGTAGGATGGATGACTGGGTGCTGAAAGCTTAAGGCATGAATGAGCATATGATTGAATGTGGTAGCACTGGACTTCAAGTGGCATAAGCAAATGGATGGTCAAGCGCTTGATCATGGTTTGTATGGAAAGCCCCAAAAAGAAAACATGGAGATGGGGACAGGATGTCCAGGAGGAGAGATCCACAGGTGTGCCAAGGGTAAGGAAAGAGAGGATGACTAGAGTAAGAAAGTCCAAGTAGGAAGCAGACCAGGAGAGGGTCAGCAGCAGGATCCTGCACAGCAGCAAGAATGAAACTGGAAACTTGGCTGAGCCAGGAGGTCCAGAAGGCAGATGGCAGAGAAGATGCTGAGGATGAATAATCTGGCCATCCAGTATCCTGAAAGAGAAGGAGTGAGCGAATGGGATGGGGACATGGCAATGGTGGTCAGTTACCAATTAAAGAACAGTCCAGGTGATGATGAAGGAAGGAACAGGTCGAGTGCCTATGCATGCACTGGCAGGATGAGGAATGGAAGAAAACTGGTAACACTGGAGGCAGGTGGAGAAAGTCCTTAGGTGCAGGATATCTGATGAAATGGAAGCAGGGAATCCCATCCCCGGAAGCAGGGAAAACCAACTTCGCTCCATACCCTGCTAGGCAGAGCTAGGGATGGAGACCATGGCATAATGATGAGAGGAACAGAAAATGAGAAACCAGTTGCCATCCCCGGCAGACTGAGAAAGTCCACTTTCGCTTGATAACCTACAAGGCAGAGCTAGGGGTGGAGACTGTGAAAGGAAGGTAGGAACTGAAAAGGTGGAATGGGATCCCATCCCCAGCAGACAGGAGAAGTCCAGCTTCGTTCAATACCCTTCAGGCAGAGCTGAGGATGGAGACCACCAGGAGGACAGATTATGGCAGGTGGAAGGAAGAAACTGAAAATGAGGAGCTCAATAACCAGTGTCAGTTGACTGAGAAGGCCCACCATGGAAGGTATTGTCTCTGGAATGAGGTATCTGGAGACAGAGGCTTGTAAATCACCAAAGGTGGCGGAATCACCACTGGAAAATGTGAGATCAATAGGCGAATACCATGTGAAGTGTTCACTGTAGGTAATGACAGCCAATGCTGGTGAGTTGCAGCCCAAGGAACTCAAAGCAGGCAGAGCTTGTAGAATATACTGTGAAATGGTTTTATTTGGCTGTTATCTAATTTTCACCATATTCATTGACTCTCACTTTCCAGTGAAATTTAAAAAACAGCAATGGTAAATATCAGCGCCCTGTACAAATGCATACAAATGTGTACAGTGAACTAGATTGAATTTAGATACAAAAAACAGTACAGTACTAGTGTTGGTGTCTAACTTTAAATATGTTTATTGATGTATAAAACTTACAAGAGAAAATGGCACACTTGTAAAACCATTTAAAACATTTAAAAAAGAGACATATCGTAAATGGGCCTTTGTCATAATTCTTGGCGGTATCTGTGATCTCTGGGATTCACTGTGTGGCATTGTTCAGGTCTAGGCAGTCAGGCTGTTTCTCTGTAAAGAGAGTAAGACTGCCTTTAGCTGCCTTTAGCTACACATTACTGCTTTAAAATGTTTACATTCTTAAAAGGTACTGTACTGTATTGTGCATAGCAATACTGGGACACTCATTTTGTTCACCTCAGCTCGGCATTTGCAGCCACATGGTCATGCTTCCATTCTTGCCATAACCCTATTGCAGATACAGTACCTAACTGTGGATAACTGCTTTAAAATGAAAGATTAAAGATGCAAGAGGCTATGGTGTAACAAACTAAGTGCAACTAACAGCTGAAAGCCATACAAGCGTTGTCTCAAGAGTTGTAAGTAACAAAGTAAGTGTAGTCACGCACCCCTGACAAGAACCATGAATAAAGGTATAGCCACAGCGTGATTATTCTCCTGCGCTTTCAAGTTTGTGTTGCTGGAACTGCAAAACTTTTCCAATGCTAAATAAAGCCGTTTTACAATATGTTTGAGTATGGTTAAAGATCATGGAATGTCAACTTGCCCTTGAATATCCAACACAAGATGCCATCCTTGTGCCTACCATGATGGAACAGGGAAGCACTATATAAATATCTAGATACTTATTGGAGATAATAGTGAGATAGTACTGGGTAGGCTTGGGAGGAGTGTCAGGTGTGTCAAAATTGGGGTCTGTGTCTACTTGTTCTAAAGAATTTTGAACTATTTAGGATGTGATAGTCACTATCGTGGTGCAATAAATTGACACAAAGGTTTTTTGGGCACCTTTCCATTAAATTACTCCTCCACCAGCTTCTTTTTAAAAGTATTTGTTGATAATTAAGACATCTCAGGAAGGAAATAAACACATACGGTTCCTACTACTGCATAAAGTGTACCATCATTGGGGTTCTTAATTGTCTTTATCCCATACCAGTATGAATAGACTGTTAGAACCAAGTAGTATATGCGACTTTCGATAGTGCAGTGTTGAAACCTGAAATATTAGTAATCTGATGGCAAGCTGTATGAACATTAGAATCTGGCAGAGTTATCACCAATGATATCACTGTAAGAAAGAGATTCAACAAATATAGGAAATCCCTAAAGGGCTCTGGTCTTTTATCAGGTTACTATGTATGCTGGGGGTCATCGAGCTGCATTTCAGCCCCAGTTGAATCTGCAGTTAGAGCAAAGCATTCAGGTCCTTTGCCAGCATCACCTTGTGATATTTATCTAGTCAAGTTGGTGTACAGGGAAGGATTCCATGAGCAGGAGCTGGAGGTAACAGCAGAAGGAATCTGTAGGGTGGAAAAAAGCCAGGTGCAGAGGGTGACATCACACCCTGGAAGCCCCGGCTTGAAAACAAAGCTGCAAACTTTTATTTTATTTAAATGAAGGAAATGGTCTCTCTGAGTTCAAGGTCTGAATGCCAGCAGCGAGGTGGATGATGCCGGCACATGCCACCCACAGGGCATATATCCAAGTGAACTGTTCGAATCCAGGAGCATGGAAGGTGCAATGGAGGTAGAGGAAGCCAAGTGCAGTGGGTATTGGCCCTTCCGGGGAATGTGGACAGAGGAATGGAGCAGCAGCACAGCTGAGTTGCAGCCCCAAAAAAAATGAACTGGAGGAGGAAGGAACATGACACCAGGAGAAACAGAGAGGGGAGACAGCCAGAGGAGGGGGAGCAGGAGACAGGTGGCAGAACAGGGAAAAATGGAGTCTGGGGATGACAAATGGAGCAGGGAGGGCACAAACAAGCAAATGGGGGGGAATGGATGGAAGGAAGATAAAAGACAGGCAACAAGAGTGATGGAGAAAGAAGAAGGAATACCAATTATGCCGCTGGAGGAGCACAGCCAGAGGGAAGCCATGGAAACAGAAGTGCAAGTCAGGAGCACAGCACTGATTTTCCAAAGCTCTAGACAGAACTGTCAGGAGTGGCTAGCTTATATGAGGGATATGGGAGGAGCTATTCCCCCACATTGAACCTTGGGCTTTAGCCGTCTCATAAAAATATTCAAATTTCTCCTGACAATCAGTTTGGTAAGGGAATGCCACTTGCTGATAGATTCAACAATTTTTTGTGGGATTAGGACATTTATTTTCAGGCAATTGAGAAAGCAACTGAAAAACTCATGAGCTGGAGAAGTATGAGGTAACATCTACTTCTCCTTCAGCAGTATAGAACAACATGAAGTACTCAAACTTCTGTTGGATTTAACTTCTAGTAAAAGTTGTGGCCTGGACGGTTTGATCCCTGTTATGTTAAAATATTTAGCTTTTCAAATAGTTGAACTTCTTACATTTTTGTTTAACTGGTCTGTTTCCTCTGGTACAATTCCCCAGGCTGTGAAGCTGGCCAGGGTTGTCCCAATTTTTAAAGGTGGCAACCCTGGCCACTTGACTAATTATACATCTATTTCTTTACTTTCTCTTGTTTTTAAGATAATGGCAAGTTTGTTGACTAAACAATTAGAAGAAACTTGCAGAATCATCTCCTGTTTGATGATTTCCAGTCAGAGTTTTATATGTGTCAGGGTATGGTGCTCTCCATGTCAAAGGTCTTGGACAATGTCAATAAAGCTTTGGACACTGGGTATTTAACAGGACCATTTTTGTTGACCTCAACAAAGTCTTCAGCATGGTTAACCACCAAATCTTGCTTCACAGGTTATATGAGGTTGTGTTAAATAATGAGACATTGAACTGCTTTTGTTTATACTTGGGTCAGAGATGCCAAACAACTATGGTGAATGGGCTTGACTCTTTCCCGTTGGTAGTCTCTAGAGGTGTACTCCAGGGCTCAGGCCTGGGATCGCCTCCCTTTTTGTTTATATGAGAGCTTGGAGGCCAGTGTGGGAGACTTAGTGTGCCATTTACACACTGATGATACAATAGTCTATGCATCAAGTCCCTCAGTTTTGGAGGTTCAAGACATGTCACAATGTATCTTTGATGGATTACAGGCCTTTTTTACTCATTCTAAGTTAAAACTTAATTGCTTGAAGACTAAGCTGATGTTGCTTGGTTCAGCCCCTAGACATTCAGTGTGCACAAAATACTAGTAAGGGACAAAACGTTTACTCCAGTGGTTTACTCCACTGGAACATGTGGACACGTATAAATATTTGAGATATTGGTTAGCCCTGACAGGTTTAGGGAATACACACATGGAAAAACTGATTGTGCAGGTGGATAGAAGGGTTGGCTTGCTGTATAAGAACCACAATTGTCTGTCTGATGAAACAATAAAAAAATAGTCCAGGTTCAGGTTTTTCCACTGTTTGATTACACAGATGTTCTATATGACTATGCTTCAAGTGATAGGTTACACAAGCTAGAGATCTAATTAGCTAGCCAGATTGATCCACGGGTGTCCTAGGGGCACTCATAACTGTGACTTTTATTTCAGGTTAGAGTGGATTTCCCTATCTCACAAAAGGAAGTCACATAAGTTCCTGCTAGCAGATAAAAGTGTTGTATGCCTAGTACCAGACACCTGAGAAATAGATTATCTCAGAGAAGAATTGATCCCTCTTTGAGGAACTCAAGTTTACAAGAAATGGTGGTTGCAAGAACAAAATCCAAAAGATCTATGTATTTTTTAGTTAGTTTGTGCCTACTTCATGGAATCAACTTACACATCAATTTAAATTAATGGACTCAAAACCTCCTGAGGTTACAGCCTTGAAACATTGGTTTTTACACTCTGTTTCAGTACAGGGAAGTTGCTGTTGTACTGTGTAATCTGTACATACAATTGTTACACTATGTGTGTAATTTTTGTAATTTGTAATTTTAATTTATTTGGTTTTGTGATTATTTTATTTTATTTTTATTTTATTTATTTTGATTTATTGAAGTCTTGGAATTACAAACCTTTGAGTCAGAGACTCATTTACAAAGGTTTGTAAGGCGGTCTAAACCTCACTCTCAGGTTCTTGGCAATAATGGGAATGCAAGGAATCACAGACAAGTTGCATAAGAGTAATAAAACTTGTTTATTACTACCAAAAAGAAAATCACAGTTGCCCTAAGCAGTTCTTACCATTAGGAACTGGGAGTCAGTGCTAAGTATGTCCTATATCTTGAGGAATCGCCGTGTCTCCTGGGGTCTACAAGGTAGAAGACGTAATGTCTTACATTATATACTGTACCTAAGAGAACTACTATGGTTTCTGTAAGATGGAAACATTTCTAGTTACAGAGACGAGCCCTATTGGCTAAATTAGAGGTGGCTCCTCAGTCCTAGATAACATTATACAATGTTGTTATAGTCATCATTTTGTAGAAACAAAGAAGTACAGTTGTACATAGCCATGTAATAATACAAATCATCAGAAGATGACAATGCTCAATTATATATATAACACTACAAGGACACAGTTGTCCTAGCATCTTGTAAGCAAGAAATACATGTGTATATTATAAGGTAAAGTGTATAGAAATCATATGCATACATATCCTGACATCTACTCTTATACGGTAGATGCCCTTAGCCCTATATGTTAGTATAACATGTACCTAAATGCTAGCTGTCTGTGGCATACCTCTAGGGGTACCAGTTAGGGTGCAGGGACCTCATATAACATTCCCTCCTTGTTGGCCCATAAGGGGCAACACAAGCAAGAGTAGGGAAGTGGAGAAAGAGCAGGTGTCATTTACAGATCCAATGCACAAGCCTTGTAAAGGCTTTCTAGATGCTCATGGTGTTGGTGGAGGGTGCACCGGAGGCAACAGAGGAAATTAATAAGGAAAAAGATCAACAATGCTTGTATAATAACAAAACCTTTTAAAGGCAATCTCTAACCATGTGTTAGTAAGTGCACTATTAAAATCACCATCATTAATACGGTCAAATACTGCTTCATTTACCTTGGATATATTATTTCTGATGTGGATGAGATAGGTATCTTTCCTGTCTAAAAGGGACTGCAAAGTTAAAGTCAAAGGGTCAATGTGGACATTAAAATAAGGTAAGTACTCTGAAAGAGTAAGCAGATGATCAGAGTACCATCAGTGATATCAGATTACACAATGGGAACAGGGGTAATAACTGTGTGCCCAATAATAGTGGTTTGATAAGGAACAAAGCAAAAATTAGAATCATTAATAGTACATGTCTTCTGCCAGTATGTGAATTGTTTAAAATGCATTACTACACAATATCACCGTCTGAATTATACTGTATTTTAACAGTAGGCAATCTCCATTTTTGTAGCTGTACTGGGCAAGTACAGTATAAGTCTGTTTGAAAATCCATGTTGACAGGCGATGAACCTCTTTCCGGTAAGACTGATACAATTGAGAATCATCTGGAACAGATGTTGAGTCCTGGTATTCTGTGCTATTGGTGGTGATGTCATCGTCCATGGAAAAGGACCAATCGATACTGTCTGGGGAATATCCACATACAGGTTTAATAACATCAAATACGTCAAGCGACACAAATAAATATACCATTTCTTCACTCAGAAATACGTGTGTGGCGAGACCCACACATCCGGAAGAGGATGGTAAACCAGAAGGGGAGGCAAGTTGAGGTGTTCTCTGTAGATGTAATCAAGGTGCCCAATAAAGAGTACGGATGCTAGTTTATCAAATATAGCTGTAGTGGGATCAAAACATGGTAAAGAAACAGTAAAAGACATAAACATAGTGTCCTTAATGGAACATTTCTTAGAAGTAAAGCACGGACCAGTATTGGGGTGCCTGGTCACAAATTCTAAATTTCTAGCAGCAGCAATAGGAATAGCAAGAGATGCTGGGTCATGTGATGTCTGGCTAATAGTTAGCAGCATAGCGGCTTTCCTCCCGTCCTCCTGAGAGATATTTCGGATATAAACACATATCTTCAATCAATATTTCAACAGAAAAAGCCCCAGAACACTCCACCAGTATTCTGATTATCAGAAAGATCTACAAATCGCATCATGGAAGTAACAATGCGACAGGAATTAACTCGCCATACTCCTCCTCCTCCTTCGCCAGACAAGGCTGCTAAGAAAGCCAAGCAGCAAAGTACAAAAATAACCCATTCTGCCTCAGGCAAAGTTGCGCCTACTCCCTTATCTGAAGAGCGCTTCCTGGTTGAAATGAAACTGAAGCAAGAAGCCATCACTCTTCTTGCAAAAGAAATGACTTCACTGAAAACAGACCTCTCCAAGGTATCCAGACAGGCAAGAGACACGGAGGTGAGGGCAATCTCTCTAGAGAAATGGAGGGCTACCACCGATCCTGAACTCATAACAATTAAAAAGCAACTCACCAAAATGAAACACAAGCTGGACAATCTGGAGGGTCAGAGCCATCGTAATAATGTAGTAATAATCGGGCTACCTGAAGGGGAAGAAGGCACCTCTTCCTTAGCATTTACTCAAAAACTGCTGGAGAAAATTGCATGTGTCTCTCCCAATGGTCCATCCTATGTAATAGAATGGGCTCATTGAGCATTGTGACCTAAGCCTGAACCCAACTCTCCACCTCGGCCCCTCATCTTACTGCTTTTGAATTATTTGGACAAGCAGCACATCTTATCAAAACTTAGAGAGATCCAAACAGTGATGTGGGACAGCAACAAAATCCGTATAGCACAAGTCTTACCAGCGTCTGTGTGGCAGAAAAAGGGCTCATTCCACGCAATAATATCCCAACTGATTCCCGCTGGCATACGTTTTAGGATGATGTACCCAGCTCAACTGCAGGTAAAGATTCAAGACAGGTGGCACACCTTCGAGTCCAATGAAAAAGCAAAAAAGAACTGCGACATCTATTGCCAGATTTATTCCAAAAGTGACATTCCATAGGAGAAAAGGTCTCGAGAGGTAAAGCTCGAATGAGAAGAAAAGGGTTAGGCTGATAGGGGAAGAGAGACTAAGCATATGGTTCATTTGAAAGTCCTACAAAGATGGGTTTGAATTAAGCTGTGAGAATCCTATAAAACCCTTTATAGATCAGGTCAAATGAGATGATTCAGTATCTGAATTTACTGGTTCCTCAGAGTAATGATACCCAGTTCATTTTCGAAGCCTCTACTACCGTAATGTGAGTTATGACATGCGGGTATCTTGTGTTCTTCAATATTTTGACTCTCCACTCATGTTTGGACAATTGGGGTGGTACTGAGTTGGGGATAGGGAGAGCTCTGCATGTCCTGTGTCAACAAAAACGTAGGGCGGAATATGTAGGGGCAGCAAAATGGTTGATGCTTCTTGAAGATACACATGCTCGTATGGTTGCAGCAGCAGCTGTAAACTTGTAACTGGTGCACAGCGAAGATGCGCAATGTCGCAGTGTCACAGAAGAGCTGGATATTTGCTGCCACCTCGTGGACTTTGGAAAGAACTGGTTACTGACTGATTTTACCATGCACCTGTTTTGCATGTGCTGGTTTGTGTTGTTGATGGGGGTTCTAATTATTAAGTGTTAATTACAAATACTGGAAACTAAGCTTGAGGGCTGAATGTCATAAGAATGTTAAACAAGGGCATATGAATAATATTACATCAATTACTAAGGTTTGGAACTGTTTAAACGTTGGCTAGAATGGGTAGATTTTTTTCTTCCCTTTGTTTATTCTGGTACGCTGTAGCTCTTTCCTTTTTGCATATCTGTTATGTTAACTGTTTTGGGCTGCAGGAAGAAGACCCTATCAGGGAAATGAAGTATTATTTCCAGATACAATCCTTCTTTTGGGTTGTTTTTCTTTTTCAATTTATCAGATTAAAGTGTATAGGCCAACAATTTTGACAAAGGGCCTGGAATTTGACAGGGCTCATTATAGGATTAGTTTGTACTTTCAGAAGGAGTGTATTCAAAGTATTATTTATGGTGGGATCTAGGAGGAGTGGGAGGGGAAGGGATAAGCTGAACCTGGCAGCACCATGTGCCATATCGAGGGAGGGTGTCCTCATGATACATGCTCAGGATATACAAAAAAGGACAGTTAAAAATCAAGCTAGGATTAGTTTCAGTTTCTTTCTTACTCACAAAATAAAGACCAAAGGCTGTAAAGCAGGAGAAAGGTCAGGAAACAGGCAAGGAGGGGGGTAGTACAGAAAGGGGGGTGTGTTTTGGGAGGTGGGGGGAAGGGGGACACCATGGCATCAGCAAGGTGGATACTAGTGTCACTGTCTCTCAGCCAGTTCTTGTTGAATGTAACAATACAAAATGGTGAACAGTTATAAAGTTATTACCTGGAATGTGAAGGGGCTGCATAGTAAAAAAAGCAATACAAGGTGCTCAAACACCTACGAATACTCAAAGGTCAAATAATATTCCTGCAAGAGACACATCTGCTAAGCACTGAAGCCAAGCTTCTGCACAGGATGCAAATAGGTCAAGTCTACATCGCAGGTTTATCTACACAGAGCAAAGGCGTAGCGATACTATTATCAAAAAAATTGGGGATTTCAATGTAGCCATAGTATTTGTGATTAGTCAGGCAGATATGTATTTGTCAGGGGCACTCTGGAGAGATCTGACATCCTGTTGGGTTCTATATATGGCCCTAATATAGACACTCCATCCTTTTTCATGGACATGTTTAAAACACTACTGCCCTTTTTGGCTGCACCGATGATTTTAGGAGGTGACTGGCATTTACCATTCTCTCCTGATATAGATAGAACAGGTAAATCTAAGAAAGGATTATCTCCGGCACAAATGGCCATCAGGGATGTGATAGACAAGATAGGGCTATGCGACCCCTGGAGGTTTTATATCCGAGGAGGGAGGGATTATACCTTTCACTTACCAATACATGGTACTTTGTCCTGCATAGACCATTTCCTGATTAGCAAATGCCTTCTACCTGAACTCATGGATTGTCAGATCTCCCCAAAAGTGTTATCTGATCACTCTCCGGTGACATGTACCCTATCCTTGTCTCCTTAGGTTAAGACAGAGACAATCTGGAAGATCAATAACAGATTAATGAAAGACAATCTTATAATTGAGGGTTAGGGAACAGTATTACTAACTATTCAAGGCATAACTGGAACTCTACTGGGCTCGTGGACATGGAATGAGGGGCTCAAATGCTTCTTAAGAGGGGAATTAATACAAATTGTATCTAAATGCAAAACAAAGGAACAGCAACAAATTAAATTACTGGATAATATCAAGAATTTAGAAAAAACCTAAACCAGTCAACTAATGAAACTTTACTACAGGAACTTATTTGGTTGAGGGCATGTTAAATGATTTGTTAGAGGAAAAAGCCTAATATGCTATTATTAGAACAAAATCCTCCTACATAGATTGGGGGATAAGACAGAGAAGTTGCTCGCTCTCAGGGTCAAACAGCAGGAAACATCGAGGGTGGTCAATGCAGTTAAGGCAAGGAGATAGGATACCTTAAAAACTAACCTTAAAGATATAGTGGAAGAATTTTGAATTTTTTTAATTAAATATATTTTATTAATAATTTGTAAATATCCATTATATACAGGTAAGCAAGGCATAACTCAGACATAATTTGACATTATGAAATAGTTATAAGACTTGGGGTTACATCGGCTCAATTAACACAAAGACTAGATACTAAAGCTAATAACCTTCTACCGGCCTCCTCCCTCCCTCCCCCTTCCCACTCCCCTCACCCTCCCCAACCTTACCTACTTCATACATCATTGCAATATATGGATAGAGTTACAGCAGTATGTTAATTGGGCAAGGTAGGTACACTTGAGACAAGTTCTTGCTTTGGTCGACTTCTTGGAGGCAGCAAAGGACTGTGGTACTACCAAACATCACTAAGATATCCTGGGTTATGAGCGTGGATAAGGTGCTTATAGTGTGAAAGGGTTCATTTACCAGACAAAGCATATAATGTATGAATTTTTCCCCACTTCTTATCAAAGACTGCTGGAGTGTGTCTAAGAAATGCTATAATTTTTTCTAACCTAAGATTGCTGAGGAATTCATTCAACCATTCTGAATAAAGAAATGGTGGAGGAATCCTTCCAATGTTTTAATACCATGTTTTTGACTGTGTGGGAGATAAGAGTCATAGCATACTTCCTTTCCTTTATCAAAATCTGTGAGAGGTCTCCCAACATACAGATTTCAGGCATAAAGATATCAGCAATGTTGCAAAGTCTGCCAGTGCGAGGTTAGGCATATTATTCTGGCACAGGAAACACCTAACCCCAGAAGCACTGAGTGGCTGTCCAAAGCTCCATTGTCAGCCTCATAGACTATGGTCTTATCATATATGGGTCTGCAACTACCACTGCTCTCAAATGTATCATGACTTCCCTGAATAAGGCCTGTCATCTCATCACTGGCTCACATCACTGTACCCACACATGTGACCTTTATTCCCAATCTGGATGGCTTCAACTGGACAAATGCATAAAATACCAAATCTGCATCTCGGCCAAGAAAATTATAATGGGGCTTGCCCCACCTGGTGTCTGTGCCCTCCTTAAGCCTAGACATAGGAACATCACTACAAGAAGATCCAATTCCCTTCTACTACATATCCCATGATGTCGCACGACCCAAGGACAAAGATCATTCGCCTATCAGGCATCCAACTGGCTCAACTCTCTTGGCAGTGACATAGTAACTGCTCCAACACCAGCCTCTTCAAGTCCAAGCTATGTCTTTCACTGCTTGTATCCTGCGATTGCCCATCTTAACATTTCCACCATTCCAGCTGCACATGCCCCAGCACTTACAATCAGTCTTTGCACCCCTAGCACCTTACCTGTCATATTCCCTCAACAAGGTCCCCTGGCTGCACTGTCTCCCACCCTTGCCCACCTCAACCCCATATTTCCACTCCTGCCCCTGCCCAACCACCTCTCATACTCCCCCTTACCCTCTGTACCTCCTACCCCCCTCGATATCCTACCATCACTTCCCTTACACCCACCCTCCTTCCCTTTATCTTGCTCATAGCTCAGGTCTTTGTACTGGTTATTACTTGTCTGTGGGTCAATGACTATATGTTTGTAACTAAACATGATGACTGTTCCACACACTGACATGGAACCTTTGTAAAAGAGCCGCAGCTCAAAGGTATTGTAATCCTAGATTGAAATAAATAAATAAATAAAGAGATCTACAATTCCCAGTAATGGCTCTACCCTGACCCTTATCTCATTCCACAGTGGTCTAATTTTGGGACAGTCCTACATGACATGAAATAAAGTACCCTCACTAAGACCACATCTGCTGCAATTTGTATCCTGCACCTTCCCCATTTTGAAAAGTTTCAGTGGGGTATAATACAAGTTGTGCAGGATGTAAAATTGCATAAGATGAAGCTCATCATTGGATGTGTCCCAGTATACAGATTGCCAAATCTTATCCCAAGGGATTTCTTTGTTGGGGTACTGGGCTTCTCAGTATGAGGAGGTTTCGGATCCCACAGAGCAAATAGTTGGGTTTAGCATCGAGGTAATTTGGGAGGCTGCATGAGGTTGCCATGCTAAATTATGAAGTGAGGTGATAAGTTCAGAGTGATCATTGTGCCATATTCTTGTGCCAAATTTGGTGACCAGTAAGTGGCGAATTTGGTATCCTTTAAAAATCTGCTTTTCTGGGAGAGTCAGGAGGGGTAAAAGATCCAATGTAGTCCTAAGCCTTCCGTTCTCTAGTAAATCGGAAATTTTGAGTTCCGTTAGATTAGAGTTCAGTTGTGGAGTCAGGCAATGCCCATCCAGTCTAATATTAAGATTATGGTGTAATGGTTGTGATATATCTGTGCAGTTGTCATATTTAAGTGCCCTACATAACTGACCACATACTTTTATCGACATTAGAATTAGATCATTGTCAATAACATCAGTACTGGATTTGGTATCAGTATATAGCAAACTGATTGGGAATATGTTGCCTTGGTTGATGATATGGCGTTCCAGATATAGCCATACCAGAGTGAAGGGGGAGTTATTTTGTGGAGGTATCCACTGCAGGTACTTGACTAAATGGCTGGCTAGATAGTAGTGGAAAAAAATGGGAAGTTTAAGCCATCCATTATGCTTTGGTGCCCCCAGTTTAATGTATGACCTTCTTGGTGGTTTGTTTTGCCAAAGGAACTGTGATATAATGCTGTGGTACTTTTGGAACCAGGTTTGTGGGAGATAAAAGTTCAGTATATTCAGAGGATAAAAAAACCCTTAGAAGAATGTTCATTTTGATGACATTGATTCATCCTTGTAGGGAGAGATATAGGGGATCCCATCTTCCTAGATCTTGTGGTATGGTTTCTATTAAAGAGTCTAGGTTAAGTTTCCTAATTTGAGACATATCTTTGACTAGAGTTATTCTGAGATATTTAATTTGAGACATCCAGGCTAGGTGGACCCACCCCCATCTGTGAGCAATAAGTAAGTTTATTTAAAGGCATAAGTAGCAATTTTTCTATATTATGTTTGTAATTAGAGAAGGACCTAAAAGTATGAACTATATCAAGTATTGCAGTAATTGAAGTATTAGGCTCTGAAATATGTAATAATATATCATCAGTGTAAACTGATAGATGAAGGTTAAAGGGGCCAGCTGGAATACCTTTTATAAGTGAAGAATTTTGCAGAAGGTGTAGACGTGGTTCAAGGTAAAGATTAAATAGCAGCGGGGAGAGTGGACACCCCTGTCTAGTTTCAGAGAATAGCTGGAAAGGGTTTGAATAAACCCCATTGCAGTATATTTTGGCAGATGGGTTAGTGTACAGTACTTGGACCCATTGTATAAATTGTTTTGGAAGCTGAATTTAATGAGGACTTCAAAGAGAAAGGTCCAGCTGACCCTATCAAATGTTTTCTCCACATCCAGGGAGATCAGAGCCATTGGGCATGGGGCCTATCTGGAGGCAGAGAAGATATGGAAAAGTTTTCATAAATGGTCGGCCGAGGAATAGCCTGTTACGAAACCAACTTGTTCTGGATTAAGCAGAGGGGTCCAAACCACAGCCATTCTTGAGGCTAAGATTTTGGCAAAAGATTTTGATATCATAATTCATTAAGGATATAGGGCGGTAGTTACATACTCTGTTTTTGGGTTTATTAGGTTTAGGGAGAGAATTATGAGAGCTTCTAGTATAGATGGATCGGAAAGTCTTACTTCACAGAAGAAGTTAAACATCCACAGAAGGGAGGGGAGAGTTGCTTTGCAAAAGATTTATACAAGCCAGGAGGGAAGCCATCCAGACCTGGGGCTTTATCCTCTGGGAGGGAAAGTATTGCCATTTCCAGCTCTGCCTGAGTTATTTTGGAAAGGAGATTATTTCTTTGTGCTTCACTAAGAATTGGAAGAGGGATGGAGTCTAGATATTTCTGGATATCCAAGATCTGTGGAGGGTTAATAGGAGGAGAATATAGGGGTTTATAGTAGTTCTCAAATTCTAGAACCATTTCCTTTGGATTTGTAATTGCAGAGTCATCAGTAAGAAAGTTTAAGGCTGTAATGAGCCTTGACTCCTCTTGCTTTTTAAGTCTGAGAGCTAGTAGGTGACTGGCTTTATCTCCCTGATCTACATAGTGGACATGGGTTTTCAATAGGGCATATTGCACTTGCTCTCGTAGGGTTTCTTGGCATTGATTCCTGATTTGTGTTATCTGGGTCAAAAGGGATTCATCTGGGTTGGGAGTTAGTTCCTCCTCTAAGGCTTTAAGTTGCCTCAGAAGTAGAGCTGAGTGAGCTTCTCTTTTTCTTTTTCTAATGGAAGCTAGCAGAATGCATTCCCTTCTGAGGACACATTTAAGGGCACACCAGATCTTATCGACCTGCTGTATCAAATTTTGATTAAACCTAAGATTTTGTTCAATCATTCTCTTGAGGATTTCAACAATTTTTGGATCGTGAAGCATTTGGGTATTACATTTCCAGTTGCTTTCTTTACAGAAAGTGTGTGGAAGGGTCTCCTCGAGCCACAGTGGAGTGTGGTCTGAAATAGTATGGGGGATCATGCCGCTACCCTGGAGCCTCAGCAGCACTAGGTTATTAATCAAAAAGTAGTCAATATGTGATAGAGATCCATGGGCAGAGGAATAAAAGGTAAATTGTTTAGAATGGGGATTCAGCAGCCTCCACGGATCTATTAGACCATGATCAGCTATTAATTCCAGCAAAGCCTTTTGTGCTGGGGAAAGGGCCAGTCCCTTATAACCAGGGGATCTATCGAGATCTGGTGAACAAACTATGTTCCAGTCCCCAGCCAGAATTATTGAGAGTTTCAGATAAAAGCTCATATGGAGTGATAGTGCTGAGAAAAATTCTGGACAATCGTTTTTGTTGACTGGGTAAGTGTACTAGACAAATCCTGCCTATTTTCAGGCATGACTCAGGGGAGGGGGATACAGATGAATGTCAACTGACCTTGAACCAGATTAAGCTGTTGGTGGTATTTTTAGTGAATGAGGGAAATTTGGCCAGGGCACCGGGGAAATTCCCCTACTCTTTTTTCGATAAGTGCCATGGGATCTTTAACATCCACCTGAACTTCCACCAATCCAGGCAGATGGGACCTCGGTTTAACGTCTCATCCGAAAGATGGCACCTCAGAAGTGCAGCAACCTCTCATGCTGCACTACAGTGTCAGTACTGGGATATTAACCCAAGTGTCAGATGTGGGAACTGAACTCACAGCCCTCTGATCTCCCGGCCTCAGAGGCAAGTGTCCTACCTACTGAGCCACTGACACTGTTTGGTCCATATATTGAGCCCTACACTATTTCCTCATGGTCCAGCAGTCCTTTGATAAAAATAAATCTGCCATGAGGATCTAGGTGGGAGCTCTGTATTTGAAAATATGTATTTTTTGTAATTAGAAATGCTGCCCCCCCTTTGTGCAGTAGCATTCCCAGCTACATATACCTGTCCAATTTGTCATCTGCGAAATAAATTCACCTCACATTCCAGTACGTGGGTTTCTTGTAGAAATATTATATTACTATATAAAGATTCCAGATGTTTTAGGATATGGTATATTTTGACCCTACATCTAGCCCCTTTCACATTCCAAGTCACAAATCTCGTAGCCATATTTGTTGTTTAAAGAGTTAAGTGGGACATTGGACAAGGGAGATTTGCTTAGAAAGGGCGGTTCCAAAGTGGATCTTCGCTAGGCCCAGGCTCAAAAACAGAGCAGTTGATAAGCTCAGTCATCATGCCCAAATAAAGTGCATGCACTGTGTGTTGCTGCCTTTGAAACCTGTATAGACCCTGCTTCCTTACAACTTGCCTCTTCTCAAAGTGTCTAGATTTATCCATATTGACAAATACTAAGTAAGGTAATACCTCTCACCCCTCTACTCCCCAAAACCTCAGAAGAACAAACAAAAAATAGAAGAAAGAGAGTTACTTAGCCCCAGTCCTCACAACTGACCTCCCAAAACAAATATCCACTTGCTGAAAGCTGCTATCAAGATTAATGCACCTCTATGGCATCCGCATCCCCCCCCTCCCCACAGTTTGAAATGTTAGAGGAAATTACTTATGTATGATTGTAAATATATAACTTGAGTAACATTGGCATCATAATTGTAGCACATAGCAAAGGTTAAGCTCAATATTTGAACAACACATGGTACTGGTTACTTAACTACACTTGTTTACCAGCCTGAGTGCCTTATGACAAAACTTTGTTACTCATTACAAAGTGTTAACAAATAGTAGGTTGAAACTTGAAGAGTGTTAAGACACTCAGACTTGCAGTTTACAGTTAACTATGCCATCGTAGTTGGCGCTTACTATAGTGCTGGTGATGTTTTAGGCCCTGATAATTACTCTTAAGTCCCCATACATATAGTTAGAGTCATTTGTACAAATCTGGTAAAATTTTCTTAAGAGATGTACTTGCATCAACGAAGGAATCAAATGAGTGCCATTTGCCATCATGGTATACTTGTAGAGTAGCAGGGTATCTCATTCTGTAGCATATCCCAGCCGCTATCAACTTCATAACTAATGGGTGCATTTCAGTACATCTCTGCCTCACAGTAAGCGGAAGATCTTGAGCTATTCTTATAGTGTTATTTTCCCATTGGATTACTTTGGTGTCCTTTAGTTTTTCCATGATTACTTGTTTATCCAGGTAGTTCAGGAGGCAGAAGATTAGCGGCCTTGGCGCAGAGTCTGGCGGTGGAGTGGGCCGAAGGGAATGATAGGCTCTCTCTATAATATAAGTGGGCCCATTGGGAGATGGACCAGCAAGTTTGGTGCACAGTTTTTGAACGAAAAGGATGGAATTAGCATCTTGTTCCCCCGTTGGGAGTCCCAGAATAACCAGGTTGTTCCTGCACGAGCTGCCTTCTAAGTCCTCCAACTTGTCTTCAGTTTTGCACAGCTGCTGCTTCAGGGCAATCAGCTCTGGGTTAACTGGAGCCCTCCAGTCATCTAGGGACAAAATCCAAGTTTTGTTGTCCCCAGTCCAGATAGTAAGTTGTTGCAATGAGGATTTGAGTGATTGCAGGTCCCCCACTATGGCTTGTAATGACTCTTTTGTGGGAGCAAGACCTTCAAAAAAGGTAGCCTCTGTAAGTAGAGTATGTGAGACAGGTGGAGTAGTGTCGTCCTCCTACCCAACTTTTCTTTTCTTGGCTGGGATGTTTTTCACTGGAGATGGCAGTGTGTGTTTTGGCTGTGTAGATTTCGTTTCCACGCTGGCACAATGAGAGACTTAGCAGAGTAGAAAATGGGAAAGAAACTGTCCATGCTTTCTCCTGGTGATTGCAGAACTGAGGTGGTAGTTTTAGTGGGTGTAAGTGGGGAAAGTTTGCGGAGCACTGAAGAGCACGTGTATTTGGCAGCCATCACAACCAGGTAGTCAAATTTCAAAGGTTTTATAAAGACCTACACAAGGCAAGGGCCAACCCCTACATCGCCACACTGTATTGATGCATACCTGGACACACTACTGCTACCTATCCTCTCCGAGGAACAGAGAATACAACTGATTTCTCCAATTACAGAACAGGAGATACAGCTAGCAATCAATACTCTGTCTTTAGACAAAGCCCCAGGACCTGATGGTTTTTCCTCAGTTTTTACAAAGCCCTGGCAAAAGAATTGTCCCCTTGGATACTATCATTATTTGATACCATACTGAAGGGAGAGAGTACTGATCCCTATTTATTTGAACCCTGATAGTGGTATTGCACAAGGAGGGGAGGGATCCATAATTAGTAACAAACTATAGGCCGATCTCCCTGTTAAATTATGACATAAAGATTCTTGCCAAAATCCTGGCTGCTAGGATAGACCAGAGAATACATCTCCTAATATGCACAGAACAAGTGGGTTTCCTGAAAGGCAGATCTTCCTCAGATCATATCAGGATATTAAACATATATTCTCTGCCTCCAGGGATGGTTAAACCCCTGCGGTGCTGTTATCAATGGATGCAGAAAAAACCTTTGATAGGGTAGACTGGGATTTTCTGTTCAGAGTGTTACACAAATTCAGATTCCCTCCTCTCTTTGTGTAATGGATACACTCCCTTTACACCACTCCTAGTGCTCGTATCTACTGTAATAGAACCTTTTCACAGAGATTTTCCCTCTTTTCATGAACCAGACAAGGATACCCATTATCTCCCCTGTTGTTTAATTTATATTTGGAACCCCTTCTATCCCAACTCAAAACTGACTTGGAATCCGGGGTATAACCATAGGGACATGGGAGCTCAAATTATCAGCGTATGCGGATGATATACTGCTATATCTGTCATACCCGAAACAATCAATGTACAGAGCTCTACAAGTTATACAGGAGTTCAGTGCATTATCCAATTACAAGCTAAACTTAAAAAAAATGAAAGCCTTTCCTCTAAATATGGTCACTAATAAGGAAGAAATAAAAGGCCTAGGGGTGTTATGGGAGTATAAACAATTAAAATACCTGGGCATAAATCTGACGAGGAGTCTTAGAACTTCCAGAATAAGCAATCTGAATGCACTAATGCAGGTTATCAAACAAAACCTAGACAGATGGAATAAGTTACCACTATCCCTTTGGGGAAGAATCAACTTAGTTAAAATGAATATTTTACTCTGTTTACTCTACCCCATCAATATGCTGAACATATGGCTACCTCAAGCATGGTTTACTAAATTACACTCCCTACTTTCAGCATTCATATGGAAAGGGAAACAAGCATGGCTTGCATACAACACATTTACAGTCCCTAAATGTAAATGTGGTTTGAGACTTCGAAACTTCAAATTGTATTATTGGGCAAGTCATGCAGTCAAATATCTGAAATGGATGAACTCAAGTGAAGACCCAGAACTGTTTCAATATACCCCCACCTGGCTATCACTAGAAACAGAGTTGATAGAGGCTCAAAGGTTAAATCCTAAAGCCCTTTTGTATATTACACCTAAAGTACTCCCACCAGTCCTCAGGGATAACCTAATAGGAAACTTGATAAAGATGCATACTCAAATGTGCAAATCCTTGTCTTACAAATACTTTCAGGACTCAAACCAACTGATATTAGGAAATCCGAACTTTAAAGTTGGAAATCAGTTGATCAAACACAATTGGCTTATACAATTGTGGGGAAAAGAATAGCAGACTTCTGGACCAATGGGAAAGCTCTGGCATCAGAGGATATTATTAAAAGTAACAAATTGGACTCTAGACATAGTTTTAAAGTATCACAATTGAGGCACATGGTAAACAAAGCCCAACTGACCAATGAAGCTGGAAACCAAGGGGAGTTAATAATCCAAGGTGATAGGGTAGTTAAAGAACAACAAAATTTCTCAGATCTACTCCATCCTCCTAGAAACAGCTTTACCAAAAATAGTAGGTAGCTCTAAATATTGGGATAAACAATTCCTGGAGGCAACATTTAACTGGACTAAAATCTGTCAGGACACACACAGGTTTGTTTCCCAGGACAGATTACAACTCATGCAACACCACACCATTCACAATTTATATTATACTCTGGAGAAACTGGCTAAAATGGGTAAGGATTTAGATGCCACATGCAATCATTGTAGGGCGTAGGTGAGTTCCCTGTATCATATTTTATGGGAATGCTCAAAAATAGCTCCACTCTGGTCCTTAATTAAGTAATGGGCAGACCCACTCTTAGGCATTTTGGAATACATAGAACCACGAGCATGTCTGGTGGGGGACTACTCTCGGATAGAGGTAACAGAAAGAAAATTCCACATAAGCATGACTGAAATGTCTGTCAAGAAATTGATACTCAGACATTGGTTGGATAGGGAGAAGATATCCTATACAGAATGGCTCCAGGAGCTACTACTCAACCTATCGATAGAAAGGATTGTTTCCAGTGTCAACAACTGCTTGCCTAGATTTGAGAAACAGTTGAGTAAAGTACATACTTTATATCAATGTGAAAACTGTTGCTAGTTGAAAGGGCTGAGATACATACATTTCTGTAAAAGTGATGCCATGGGGAGGGAAGGTGGGGGAAGGGCTGGGTGTGGTTATGTATTTTGTGTTAAATGTGACATTGTGCTGTTATGTAAGGTGATGTCTTGTACTTTCTTTGTCTGTCATGTTCATGTGATTAAAAAGTTAATACAGTATTTAAATACAAAAAAAGGAATAGCAAGAGATTGTAGCATACACATGGCAGCACAGGATTTGCACTGAGGACAATACCATTTATAGATATGTCTATCATGTATGATATCAGGGATTCTTCCAGATTTCAGATCATGGAAGAGATTGTTGATGGTAGTGATAATAATGATCCATAAGCAGAGCATAATATTTCACAGGTAATGTATTGATTATCTGCTTCCCTATTGTTCTGAGCAATAAGTGCCTTAATCTTGTCTTTGGAGTCTGTAAATGCCTAAGCAATGTTGTGCATATTATATACAGTGTATCTGTCTTCCTGACTAAGGCTATCCACACCGTGCAATAATGGGGGTATGATGTCATTGATCATACCAGTTTCAAACTTCTGTGAGTGTGCTTTGATAGTAGCAATATCCGCTTTATTCCAGATAGACATTGCAGTACCAAAAACACCAGTAACGGTGCCTGTGGCACCAGTGACATCAGATGCATCACATGTATTTCTTTTATGACTCTGATCATCTTTTTGAAAAGGTTTTCTCCTAAAATTGCCTCTATGCTCGGTGGTGTGTATCCCTGCAATAGGGTCTTGGTTACAAATCTGAAAAGCTGCTAAGCTGTCAAGTAACAACGTACTATAAAACAATGATGTGTTAGTAGTATGACACATACCAAATACTTTCATATTCCAATAAGTCAAATTAAACAAAACAGGAATATGCATATATTGTAAGTTATTAATATGTGAGCTAAGTAAAGCAGTGGCTGTGAAACCACTACGAGGACCAGGGGTTTGCTTTAGACATTCCAAAAGTTGTTTCTCAGTAGGGGTAACACAGATAAATACATGGCAGCTGAGGCCATGTTGTGTACAGCACAAAATTTCCTGGCAGAATCTTTAGAAAGTAAGTCACAATATGAGGGATCAGTTAAGCCAGTGATATTGTATAAACCAGAATGTGTAAGAGAGGTCTGGTGTAAGGACAAAGTGCCATTTGGAGATAATTTTGCATTGGGCCAACCATGGAAAGTTCCCTTGGAGAGTTTGACCATGGGGAGTATTTGTCCTTGAGACTTGGTTTGCCACTCAATTTGTAGGGTAGATTTATGAGGAGCAACAACCAAGGCAGTGAGGTAGGCATCTGAACCTTCCTGAATGATAATCAATTGTTGGGGATATTGGTGGAGACTCCCTCTGGGGTAGTTGCATCTGGATCAAGATGAGGAAGGAGGTGCTTTACTGTGCCTTGGATGCAGGGGATAACTCCTGAGATGAGGAGAAAATAGAACAAGATAGCCATCTTGTCAGTGTATCTGAAAAGGAAAATCAAACATTAGAATGGCTCATACTATTCCGCCCAATAGGGTGAGGAAAAGTAATTATACTTTATTTAGTCAATCATAGGAATTACAACCCTTTGCGTCATAGACTCATTTACAAAAGCTCTGCATCAGCATAGTTATACATACATTATACTCCTTTGTACAGTTTCAATAGGTTTGCATGTAACCATTTGTCAGTCAATTTGTTGTTTTGCATGAGTCTAACTTGATCGACTGCTGGACTGAGCTTGTTGACAATTGGTTAGGATCTTCCCACCTGTTGGAGAAGGAATGTGTTGGATGTGCAAATCTGAGAACCATTAACTGATCTCCAACTTGCCAATCCACTTCTTGTGCATGTCTGTCAAACTGAATTTTGGACTGTTGCTGGGCTTTGCACATGCAGTTTGCAGCATACAAATGAGTGAGTATCAGGTCTTTTCTTAATTTTTCCACATATTGGTCCACAGAAACACCGGTCTGCAGTGGGGGTGTGCAGGTCAAACAACAGGTGTTCAGGTAATCTCATACTTCTGCCAGTCATCTCCTCAAAGGGTGTCAACTTGGTAGTGGCTGAGGGTGTGCCCCTAATTGCCATAGGGAGTAACAGCAGTAGGGAATCCCAGTCCTTGGGATTGCCCTCAGTGAATTGGGAAAGCATTTGCTTAATTCATCTGTTGGCCCTTTCTACTTGACTTGATGACTGTGGGTATGTGGAACTTCTGATGAACTCCAAGGAGTTCAAGGGCTTCTTTCATCAACTCACCTGTAAAACTGGTTCCTTTGTCAGAGTCTACCTTGAGAGGTAGGCCCCACCTGGAGAAAATCTGTTCCACCAGGATTTTGGCAGTGGCTTTTGCAGTGCATGTCTTAGTGGGGAAAACTTCAACCCATTTAGAGAAGAGATCAGTTACCACAAGGGCATACTTATTGTTTCAACTAGTATTGGTAAGGGGATCAATAAAATCAATCAGTAAGGCATGCCAAGGGCCAGAATGCCTCTGTGGTAGTATCTTGGCATTTCATTTGGTAGGGATGGGATTGTTTTGTGCACAAACAAGGCAGTTGTCAATGTACTGTTTGACATCCTTGGTAATACCAGGCCACCATCCTGTGGTCTTAAGCCTCTGGAGTGTGTTTTCTACTCCCTGCTGTCCACCAGTGGGGGTATGATGAACTTGGTGCAGAAATTTGAATCTGAGATGATAAGGGACAACCCACAATTTGGTGGGGGAGTCATCCGGTTGGTACCAAATGATTTTGTAATCTGGAGACAGGTGTAATTTACCTTCATACCTTCGATATGGGTTATGGGCAGGTAAATTATACTCAGTGTCTTTACTAGGAATCTGAACACATCTTTGAGTTCCAAGTCAGCATGCTGGGCTTCTGACAAATCCAAGGGGGAGAAGGGTTCAGGTTTCTTCCTGACAGTTGCTATGTGTATGGCCGCTCTAGCCTCCAGATGGTCCATCATCCAGGTGTCCCCCCGTCGGGCCCCTTCCTTAGCAAGGGTATTGGCAGTGTCATTGAAGGCATGATAGTGGTCATGTATGGAGTGGGCCTTGACTTTGTGTACATAGAGTTTGTGTGCAAACTTCTGTGCCAGTGAATGACTGTATATTACCAGTTCCTTGTGTTTCACCAGGGTGCCATCAGAAGAGGTAAAGGAGTTATTCTGCCAGAAAGGAAGAAATTCTGTAAGAGAACAGAAACCCAGTTAGAGTCTATAAAAATGATGGTATCCTCAGTTCCATGTTGTATGAACTTGAGGGCCAGGCCACCACTGCCATTTCCGCATACTGTGATGATACCACACTGCAACATTTAGAAATCTTAACAGTGTTACCAAAAGGGCAAACTACAAATATGCCCATTCCTGTTATCTGTTCTCTGATAATATGAAGTAGATCCATCTGTGAAGACATGGCACAGTGAGGTATGCTCAAGTAGTTGTGGCATAGCAGGAAGGATGGGACCTGATCTGGTAGATCAGATGGCTACAGTGTAGCAGTCATGGGGTTCTCCCTGGAAAAGAAGGCCATGAGCTAGCATGGATGGCATTTTTGTTGGGTGGACCTTGATGTCTCTGTTCTGGAGAAGGAGGGACAAGTGTGTCAGTCTGGTGTTAGAGACTGACCATCTTTCACTCTGTCTGATAGCAAAAAGGTTGCAGGGGTATGATTCCTATTGATAATCGGGGGGGTGTACCCAATAATATACAAAAAGTGTTTGACAGCCCAGTAGGTGGCCAGAAGGTTCCTTTCACAAAGGCTGTACTTCTGTTCTACTGGGGTCAAGAGCTGTGATGCATATGCAATGGGTCTCAGGGTGCCATGCATCTTCTGGGCCAACACTGAAGACATAGCAATGTCAGAGGTGATGGATTCAAATGGAATGGCAAGGCTGGATTGAGGGTTTACAAAGCTCAAACTGAGGCTAAGGTCTGTTTCAATGACATTGTGGCTTGGGTATGTATAGAGCCCCAAGTCCAGGGACATACTTTTCAGTAGTTCATACAGGTGGCCATCTGAGCAAAATCACAAATAAAATCTCTGGAATAATTTACTGTACATAGAAACCTTCTAAGAGTGGCCACACTGGTGGGCAGTGGCAAATCTTGCAATCCCTGTATCTTCTTTCAGGTAGGGCTTCAGCCTTGGTCTGTTATCTCAGGCCCAGAAAGAGTTCCTCTTCTGACATAGTTGTGCTTTTGCTGGTTACATGTGAGGCCTGCCCTCTGAATGAGGGTCAGTAGTTCATCTAAGAGATCCAGATGTTGTTCCTATGTGGCTGTAGCCAGTAACAGGTCATCCACATACTGCAAAAGATACTGGGGTGTAGAGAAACCCTCAAGGGTGTCCATCATGTGCAGATGGAACAGGGAGGGGCTGTTATGGAACCCCTGTGGTAAGCAGGTCCACGTGTACTGCCTACCTTCAAAGGTGAAGGAAAACTTATATTGACTTTTGGGGGCCAATGGCAATGACCTAAAACCATTGGAGATGTTCATAGCACTAAACGATTGTTGGTCAGGGGTCAGTAGTCGTAACATATCTGGTGCTGATGCCACTGTCGGGGCATAACTAGGGGTGACCTGGTTTAGTCTCCTGTAGTCAATAGTGAGTCTTCAGACACCCTTGGGTTTTTTCACAGGCCACACTGGGGAATTTGCAGTGGAAACACATGTCCTGATTACAACTTGCTTGAGGAGGGACTTAATCATTTCCCTAAGAGAAGGCAAGGTCTCAGATCACAGGTATCATAGGTATCATAGTTATATCAAGCTACAAGGACATATGTTCACAAAGCTTGCCAATATGATCTAGCAATTTTAGTACTTAACCCTGTCCCCAATTGCTACATCTAAATTGTTTTTAAATATATCCATACTAAGACTATCCACTACTTCTGCTGGCAGCTGGTTCCATGTAGAAATGACCCTGAGACTGAAGCAGTGCTGTCTCACGAGAGATTTCCATTTTGGAACATATAGTTGTTTAGCATTCCCTCTGGTGTCAAAGTTTTTATCACTTTTGACTATTCCTAAATCATTAATGAGAGTAGTATCATTTAGTGCTCTATATGATAGGCACATGTTCCTCCCTTAATCATCTATATTGTAGTGTATACAAATTTAGTGCCCTCAGCCTGTTTTCGTAAGTCATACTTGACATACCCATGAGGGCCTTAGTAAACCTCCATTGGACTCTCCCCATTCTGTTTATATCTTCCTTGTGGTATGGAGACCATACCTGTGCACAGTACTCCAATTGTGGCCTCACCAATGTAGTGTACAAGGGGAGTAGTACTTCAGTCATTCTACTCGACATATGCCTAAGTATACAGTTTAGTACTTGATTTGCTTTACCTATTTGGTCTTTACAGTGTGTTCTAAATTTTAAATTGGGGTTTACAGTTATCCCTGAGTCTCTTTCTTGTTCTGTTTCCATAAAACTATGTTCTCTAATTTCGTATTTGTGTTTATTATGTATACCTTAGATGCATGACTTTGCACTTAGTAGGGTTTAACAATAGTTTATTGGGACTAGCCCAAATCTGTGTATTGTCTAAAGCTGATTGGAGTGCTACACTATGGTCAGGCTGATTTAAAACTTCCCTACCTGACAATCATCAGTGAATTTTATCATCGATATATAGGGTTCTCTAACAGCTAATGTAGATATGTAGATATTAAAAAGGCAGGGTCCCAGTACTGACCCCTGGGGTACTCCGCTGGTGACTGGAACCCAATCTGATAACTCCTTATTTACAGTAACTCACTGCTTACATTCTATCATCCAATTTTTTACCCAATTTGTTATATGGTTGTTTAGATTGTATTTTCTCAGAATATTAAAAAGTTCAAAATGTAGCAGTTTGTCAAATGCCTTGGCAAAATCTAAAAAGACCAAATCCACAGATTTACCCAAATCAATCTCTTTAGTCACTAGCTTTTAAAATACCAGTAAGTTAGTCTGGCAGGACCTAGTCCTGGTAAACCCATGCTGTGCTGGGTCAGTTAGCTCGGTTTGTTCAAGGTGCTCCTGTATAAGATCTTTAATAATACTTTTGAGTATTTTTCTCATAAGGGAAGTCAGGCTAATAGGCCTATAATTCTCAGGGTTAGTTTTCAGTCCTTTTTTGTAGATGGGCACTACTGTAGCTACCTTCCAATCTTGAGGGACTTCTCTGGTTTTAAGAGAATGTTGTAGTATACCAGTAAGAGGAACATATATATCATCAGCTATTTCCTTTAACATCCTAGGATGGATTTCGTCTGGTCCTGGTGATTTATTGATGTCCAATTTTCTTAGCTTGTCAAGTAACTACTTTAGATGGTATAATGGGCTTGTCAATAAGAGGTAGATCTACTGTGTTTTGCATCCTTTCATCTCTTGTATTGAATACAGTACAAAATACAGTACAAAAGTACTGGTTATGACTATTAGCAGCTTCAAAATTTGAAGCTTGTTTACCATCATTAGTTATTCAGGGTCCTGTAGAGTTTGCTTTCCCTTTGTTCTATTAACATGAGCAAAAAATAGATTTCTTATTATCTTTTCACTTTAAGTGCCAAATTCAATTCATATTTAGATTTTGCAGTCCTTATCATACCTTTTATACTTTTTACTAATAGCCTTTACTTGGGGACAAGATGAGAATATCGTTTCCTAATCTTCCTAAAAAGTGTTTTTTTTAATTTATCACATGTTTTATTGGTGCATTAAACCATACAGGGGTAATTGTATGTCTATTATTGTATTTATTAGTTGTGGGTATGTATATTTTAATAAGGCTTTTTAGTTTGTGTATCAATGACCTCCATTTACCCTCAACTGTCAGTGTGATAAATTCTTTGGGCCAATCCCATTGTTTAAGCCTAGTTTTTATACCCTCGAAGTCAGCTTTATAAAAATTTAATGTTTGGGTAGATACAGTATTTATTTGTTTTAACTTCTCAATGATTTAAAAGAAAACCTTGTTATGATTGTTATTACTCAGAGGATCCCCTGCCCTAATATTGGAGATACAATGTTCTGTATTAGTTAAAATAATATCCAATATTTTGTCATTTCTTGTTGGGAATTGCACTTTTTGTTCTAGTCCCAGTTCCTGGGAAAGATCCAGATATCGGACTTCAGTTTTATTAACTGTAGAAGCTGTTTGCCAGTCAATATTAGGTAGGTTGAAATCCCCAAAAATCATAAGATTACTAGCTGGGTCCAGGTTTTCTATGTGATTTAAGAGTGCCCTGTCATCCTCAGATGTTATAGAGGGAGGTCTATATACTAATCCTAAAGTAAGAGAGGGTCCAATCTGGGGAAGGAGTTTGTTTCATAATGATTCAAGATTAGGAATATCTGCTGGAATTTCCTCACTCAATATGTTATTTTGTAAGTAAATAGCCACCCCTCCGCCTTTCCTATAGATCTTACTTTTAGAGTATACATTGTAGCCCGAGATGTCTTTATCCCAACAGTCATTCTCTTCCCACCATGTCTCAGTAATTAATGCAATTTGAATGTTTTTCATTTCCAAAAGATGTTTAAATTCTTCAAACTTTTTGTTCAAACTTCTAGCATTAATCAATACACCATTCCAGCCCAAGTGGTTAAAGTTTGAAAAATTAGCTGTATGACTTGTGTTCATATGGTCACTAGAGGCCCTCTCCCCCTCACCCAGTTTAAATGAAATTTTATAACTGTATTTATTTTGTTCCCTAAGATCCTAGTTCCAAAATGATTTAGATGCAGTCCATCCCTCTTATAGCAAGCTAGATTATTAAAAGTAGTAGAGTTGTCTATAAAACCAACATTTTTTGACAAACAATATTGTCTCAACCATATATTTATTTTGTAAATCATGTGATTTTTATACGTATTTTTCCCAATGGTAGGCAGTAATCCAAACATAATTACTTCTCCCCCTTTGCTTGTAATCTGGTCAAATACATTCATAAAATTTGACTGTATATTGGGGAGGTCACAAGTAGAAAGGTTGTTTATTCCAACATGAAGAATAACTAAAGAATTAGTGGTGTTTTCTAGTAATCCATCTAGTAAGTTGCTGATATTCTGAATCTTGACCCCAGGGAGCATGCTAACTGTAGTAGATTCTTTCCATCCTTCACAAATCATTGTATCAGTCCCCCTTTTTAGGAATGTCCAATTACTATAATATCTCTAGATTGTGTTGATTCTGTAACAACTGAGTGAGAATTTCTAGAATCAGTATTGAATGGGCTTGTGGATGCTGGTGTGGACTTTTCCTCTATTATCTCAGAGTCTACTATCAAACTCTCATATCTATTTTGTAAGCTTATATACTGAGAAACATGTCCAGTCGAGGGGCATGAGGGGACTGTGATAGGGTTTTTTACTGAACTAGAGGGGGAGTCTAACATTTCATGTGTATCTCCCTTTTTTTGTTGTTGGTGATTTGTACTTGTTTCTTTTACTGCCTCATCTATGAAACTCTCCAGTAAAGTGAGTTCTTTGCAAGTATCTAATCTTCTACGTAGTTGGTCTATTTTTATAAAAGGGTGGTATTTTAGGTACATTTTTCAAACACAAACTCTTGCTTCTCTGTAGTTTCCTGGTACATGTTGTACTGCATGCACATTTTTTTCTTGTCATTCTTTCCCTTTTTGCCCTTAGTCTGGGCCATTGTAGCCTACAACTAGTAACACAAGATAAAAGTATATATCTCCAACCAGTCAACAGTACTGCTAAGCTCCTTATAGGCCTCTTTATCCCCTTTGTCCACTGCAGACACTGCAAACATGCACAGACACGAGTCTCTGTGTGCGTCTCCGCATGTGTAGGCACGCACTTGCAGCGGGGCTCACTTATAAAGCGAGTAACCCTGGAAGTAGGCATGGAAATGTGAGTGCTGCTCACTGCAACAGATATGCCCTTTTTAATGTGAATTATGCACCCAGTTAAGTTAAAAACTGTACCGTCAGTCTACTATTGTCCCAATTAACACAAAGGTATATTTCTTAGACTTGTTTCAGTCTCTGTTCCCAGTTGCCACAGCACCAGGGCTCCCCACACTGACTCCGGTGTATTAAGTAAAACAGAGTTAGTAGCTCATTTTAAAATACAGTTATTCAGGTCCTTCACATGTAAAGCAGCCCTCTGCTAAATAATCACCTATTCACTTGAGAACTCACAGTGGGGCTCACTAATATAGCGAATAACCCCAGAAGTAGGAGTGGAAATGCAATGAGAAGGGGTATTGCCGTTGCCTCTCATGCGCTGGACCTGTCACTTCAATGACAGTATGCACCTTGCCACAATCATGCTTGTTGGTAGCAAATGCCTCCAGATGCCTTTGTAGGATGGGAAGGAGCTTTGGAAAAAACTCATGGTTCTTAAACAAATCAATGACATCATACTCCTTTGTCATTTGCGGATATTGTCGCAGCCACATGTGAATGAGGGATCATGATGGTGTGATATTGTCCCTGAATCTGTATCAGTTACATGTTGGCCAAATCCACTACATAGCCATGTGGTGCCAAGAAGTTACTTCCGATTATACTAGGGTGATCATACAGTGCCATCAGCTGAAAGGTGTGATACGCCTTCAGGTGTCCCAGCATCACAGGTAGTGGTAGGGAACGGTATGCAGGTAGCCTAGTTACATCTATACCAGACATATTGGTCCTCCATCCATTAGACCAAGGTGATGTGTCTTGGTTATCATCCTGTAATACGGACACAGCCATGCCTGTATCCAGCAGTACTGTGAGTAGATGGCCCCCAACCTTGGCATCTGTGCAGTGCCTCCCATTTGTATCCAAGACCAGTTTGTTTACAATATGGATGGGGGGATCTCACTCAGGGAGCACACAAATTGTGAATAAAAATAAAATGTCTAGGACCGGGAATCAAACCCTTTCCCAGATGCAGCACCTGGGTTCCTGATGCTGTGGCTCAGTCCAGTGAGCCACGGCAGCTGCTCAGCAGAACCCACTCCAAGCAGAGGTCTTATCCTCTGCCTGGGAGTGTGTGAGTGGTGCAATACCACATACAGCAGTATATGTGGTATTGCACCATTCGCTGTCCTTGACCGTGGTCTTTTGGGTTAGCTATAATGTTATACACTATTAAGCATACAACATTATGACCCGGTAGGTCTGTTATTTACCCTTATTGTTTTTCTGGTGTTTTTTGGTTTTGTGGTAGTTCCGGTTCCCACCCAAGGATTGTTGTTGGGCCTGTGGGGGGTGTTGGTTGTCTGTGGGGAGGGGCTGTTTCTCTTGGGCCTGCCCCTCCACTGTGTAGTGCATCGTGGCCTCTGGGATGGCATCCATGGCAGCTACCTTCTTGGAGCCAGAGCTAGAATCATGGATGTAAACTCTCTCGATTTTCTGAAGAATATCGGCAAACCTCTCCGTGGTGGGATAGGTGGTTGGTTCTACCTTCTCTTGCACTGCAGGAATCATGTTTTCAAGGAACAGGGTCATGTACTCAATGAGGTCTGCATCAGTGGCTTCTCCTGCAAGATTCTTCCCTGCTCGGTAGCCCATCCAGAGCCTCTAGTGGAAGGTTGCTGGACTTTCCTTGGCATTCTGCTTCACAGGATATGTGAGCATCACTCCTACCACACCTGGGTTGTGTGCCGTAATGAGTTCAGATGCTACTTCATCAAAGGTGGCATGGCTGTCCTGTCGAACAGTGTCAGGGAGTTTTGCCCATTGGTCAGGATTGATGGTCTGACGTAGGATCTGGACCTGGTAGTCTGCAACAAGATGAAGTATTTCACATTGTGATTGGTTGATCATCCATGGCACTCCAGACATTACCGCATGGGTTTTAACCCCACCTGATAGGCTAGTGATGCACATGACTCTAGGATCAAATTTCTACCATATCCAGGTCCCAGAAACCCCTACTCTCCAGTTCAAACTTTGCATCTGAACAGGCTAGCACACCAGGATCCCTGCTGTCCTAATTACCAAGGTAGGCTTCTTAATTTGCAATAATTACAGTTTCAAACAATACAATTAATACAGTTTAACTAGAGCATGGTTATCAGACAGACTCTGAATGGGAATAAGATTGTTCCTTTTTTTCTTGCCTAAGGGAATGTACTGCCTTACAGCATTGTTAGCAATATAGGGAGTAAGCTTACTCCGGAACCCACTTTGTGTGCTCTTCCCTAATGTATGAATCATAGCAGCCTGCAGGTTTCAGCTTTCCAGCATCTGTTGTTAGCTTTGTTTGTGATTAGATAAACCACACTGGTGCAAGCGATGTTATCCGAGCCCCCCGTCTAATGATGAGCTTGTGCCAGGGGCAATCGCTGGATAAAGGTGAAGCTCTGGTGCTAAAGCACCACTTTTTGGTTGTATTTCATTGTTTTTAGTTGTTTCCTGCTGTTTGTTGCTGCCTATTAAGCGTTTCCATGGAGATCACGGTGGCAGGGGGTCACCAGATGTATAAAGTTGGGGGGGCTAATGCCCCACAGTCAAAATCCTAACAAAAGTAGGGGGGTCCAGGGGCATGCCCCCCCCCCAGAAAATTTTGAAAATGTTACCTTCAAATGGTGGCTTTTCCTGCATTTTAATGGTGAAATATATGTTTGAAAATTCTGGTTATCATAACATCTATTTAATGGTACGTGTGGAAAAATTTGGTTACTGGACCAACAAGGACAACTAAACGAGAGACACTACTTCCCGGCAGATCTGCTGGGAAGGTTACAGGACCCCAGAGCAAGTAAGAGACCAGCCAGACACCATTATCCCAGCATAGAGCAGATCTGCTGGGAAGGTTACAGGACCCAACGCAAATAAAAGACAAGCCAGACACCATTATCCCAGAAGATCTGCTGGGAAGGTTACAGGACCCCAGAGCAAACAAGAGACCAGCCAGACACCATTATCCCAGCAGATCTGCTGGGAAGGTTACAGGACCCCAGAGCAAACAAGAGACCAGCCAGACACCATTATCCCAACAGATCTGCTGGGAAGGTTACAGGCTCCCCTTTTATCAGACAGAACTGAGCCTAACACATGCCACCAGGGCTAGAAAGTATGTCAAGTACGAGTAAGAAAATTGCTCTTTTAAATCAAAAAATAAATGGCTGATGATTAGCTTAGCTCATAGCCTGCCCTAAATCACACTATATAAAAAAAACAAACAAAAAAAAAACAGGGTTATAGCCTAGACAGTACTTTATATCACAGGCTGACTTGTGTCTATTATCTGAGTTTACTTTTCTTGCTTGTCACAAAAAGCACTAATACACAACACAAACCCCTGTTAGGCAATTTAGGTTTAGAAAATGGCTATTATTTTTCTCTGAGCTCTAGGTGTTTGTGTGGTGAAGGTCAGACTCAGAAATTGAGAACATTAAAGTGTAAACCCACAACATAACCCCCACCCTGAAGGCATTTATTAATTATTGAGCGAACTTAATTTCAGCTGATGTAGCTATGAACAGACTGCAGAGAGAGAAAAAGAGAGGAGAGCCTTTGAGTTCAAGAATGAACAGGGTACATACACTGCACACACAAGTATTAAAATTATTAGTCAGTAGCATCTGCTGAGTTTTTAAAGTTTCATTGAATCCAGTCCCACAACATACTAGAACATAAAACACAGTTTCATCATTCTGTCAGAAACCTAATCCCCCCTCTGGCATCCCCCCCCAACCCTGACTGTCTCAGTCTGTGAGATAGAGAAAAACAAAAACTAAGGTCTGCTGATCACTTTTTTTTATTTTAATATTCTGTTCACATCAGGCGTACTTACTACTGTATTTTTTTTAACCTGTTTAGACTGGAGAAACTGTTTCAAATGCAATGCAATGCAACAAACTCTCCGAAGAGTAAGAGGCAGTGAGACTACTTTACACTGACTGCTGCTGCTCTGCCTATAACCGCCAAAAATGCAATACTAACAAACCTTCACAGCCTTTACTCTGTGTACCACTTGTGTCTGAAAAACAGGGCAGCAGAGGTGGACGCTTTAAGGAGACTAAGGGTCTAGCAGTCTTATGTATTTGAGAACCATTTAGTTTTTGCTACATTTCCTGGTTAAGCGTCTCTCTGTATTCAGTGTAAGTTAGGTAGAAGCTCAACCAGATGCTTGCTTAATTTAACGCTCAAACTTAGGATTTAAGCCTCTTGAAAACCCAGGGAGAGTCTAAAAAGAGTATAGTCCCTACATATCAAATCAGAAAGGTATTTAAAGGTTGCAACTGCAAGACCCCCCCAGCCCCCTCCCAGCCCGTCAATCACTCCCCTGCGGTCCGATGGCTGGCTGTCATACCTGCTGCTCAGTGGTTCCAAACTGCCAAGCCTTAGCCTGCCAGTCCAATTCTCAGAGTCCTCCTCTATTTCTGAACTGCCGCGGCACCTTTTCGTCTAAATGGGTCCTCCTCTGTAGTCCACAAAAAGCCCCAGCCACTCCTCTTCCACTTGCTCCTCCTCCCAATCTCGTCTTTCTTCTGCAGCAACCCGGCAGCCAGCCAATGAGTAACTAATGACTCGGACATTCGTTTTTCTCCGTAAATATAGCGAAGTCCCATTATACAGAGAAAAACAAAAGTGCACTCCAGGTGGTGGCTGAGAACATGCTTAATTTTAAATAAAATCACAGCTTCTTTATTTTGCAACAGAGTGAAGCCATGATTCAATTCTCTGAATGGAAATGATTGAGGGCTTCAGCTTTCATTGGGGAGCTTCAGCCTCCCCAAAATCAGTGACGCCACTGCATGGTGGCGGGAGACTCTCCCGTCTGGCTGCCTTGTTGCGATTCTCTCCCCCCATGCCCCTTCCTCTTTGCAGCCTTCGCTCCATGAGGAGCTACAGCCTGTGAAACTCATCCTACTGGTGAGGCCCTAGGCTGCAGAGAACTCACACTGGCTGACCGCATCCGGCCCCACATCCCAGGAGAGCCTGGAAACTCCCTCTGGTCACCTTGCGATCCACCGCCTCCCACGCGGTCCCTCTCGTGGTGTGGCCTACTCGGCCTGGCCCAGCATCTTTCCCTTCTGGTGACTCTTCCTCTCACAAGAGACAGGAATCCCCTCACCTTCTAATTTCACCTACTGATCCCTTCTGGGCACTCCCCCAGCGACGACCGCTTTTCCTCCAGTAGGTAGAGGCGTGTCAGCTCCAGGGATCACACAGAGCCCTCTACCGCAGCCTAGCATGGCCAGAGTGCACCACGCATCCCTGCACCCTCCTGGGCCTTGGCCTACTGGCCTATACCTTTCTACTGGTGCCACGGTACCCACACAGGTGGGAGCTAGCTTCGCTGGGATTCCAGGGAGGGTCAGCCTTGTGCTGCTTCCATGATGGTGGCAGGGCAGTCAGTGGCCCAGGCGTGGCCTAGTAGCCATATTCACCTCTAGTTGACTGCAGGGCAGAGTCCCTAGATAAAGGGGCCTGAACCAGACTCACACACACACACACAGTCAAGGAGGGCATGGAGCGAGCCCCAGCGAAGCAATCAGCTACCACGTGGTCTGCAGAAGTATAAGCAGAGTTGCTGGGGTTGTGAGCTCAGGCATCACCTACAGCAGGGCCAACGAGGATCACAGTTTATACTGTCAGAGAGCGAGAAAGAAAAAAAAAGAAGGTTATTTGACCATACGGGTTCCTCTCTCAAGCAGCCCATATGAGTCTCCAGTTACAATTTTCCACTGGGGTCCCTCTCTATTACGATCCCCAGAAACTCAGCCTTCATGTGGGTCCCTCACTATAGTGACCCCCATATGAGGACAGCACGCATCTCTCTCTCTCTCTCTGTCTCTCTCTCTTGCTGTCGCCTCTCTGCATCCTAAACCTACATATCCTCAACTCTGCCTAACAAGGCCCACCACCCGGTGAAGGCCCATTTGGCGCCCTTTGTAACACATGCATCTTTTGTCTTCCCAGATGGTCAAGGCCAAGAAGTGCACGGCATGCAGTGCTAACCTCCTGCCCCACGCCCCTGGCCCCCTGTGCGCTGCATGCCTCCACGACGACGATGACCTATCCCTGGATCAGTCTGCCGGCATGGGCCCAAGCAGCCCTGGCCCTAGCAGCTCATCCTGGCTGGATCCAGGCACCTTCCTTCTACAGAACCAACAGGCCACGGTAGCCATGATGGAGAGTCAGCAGAACTTTATGCTGAAGGTGATGGAAAAATTGGAGTCCCTCACCCAACAGAGATTACCGGCCACGCAACCTCTGGAGCAAGACATTGGGGGAGGGGCCAGCGAGGATCACATGGATCTGATGGAGCCTAGCCCGGATACTCACAAACTCGACACCGGGGAGGACATAGACCTGCTGGAGGAGGAAGATGGAGCAATCTCCAACGAAGAGGACTTGGAGCCACAGGCCATTCCATCACTTGCCTCAAAACTATGCTCCTTTGATATGGTTCCAGACCTCATTAAAATCATCAAGACCACCATGGGGTTCGAGATGGAGGAAAGGAAACCTGAATCCAAGTTGGACCCCCTGTTCCAGCAGAGGTCCACTATTAGAGAGCGTTTTCCCGTCTGTCCAGCGATCGAAGACATTGTCACTAAGGAATGGCAAACCTCCAATCCAGGCCGGATGCTGAACAAAAGAAACCTGGATCATATGTAACCCATTCAGCAAGACAAGGCCAGCACCTGGTGCACCGCTCCAACAGTCGATCCGAAGGTGGCCGCGCTTAGCAGAAGGACTATTCTACCTTGCGGAACAGTCTCCTTAAAGGACCCTACAGGCAAAAGGGTTGAGGACATGCTAAAGAAGGCTTTCGGAACAGAGGGCATGGCAGCAACAGCGTCCACAGTAGCCATTTATACAGCACAGGCACAGATACGTTGGCTAGAGGAACTCCTGGCACAGGCCAACCCCAAGTCTAGAGAGGCAGAACTATTAGAGTGCACCCTCGATACAGCAAGATATCTAGCCGATATGGCGGTAGACTCTCTCAGACTTAACGCAAGGGCCACAGCCATCACAAACAGGGCTAGACGGGCTTTGTGGCTTAAACTGTGGGAGGCCAACAAAGAGTCCAAGACTTTACTACAAAATCTTCCCCTGAAGGGTAAACATGTTTTTGGGGAGGGTCTGTTAGAGTTCCTGAAACAGAAAGACGAGGGCAAGGAACTCCTTAAAAACAAAAGTAGGCACTCCTATCCATCCTCCGCTAGACGGAGATTTCAGGGGGGGCCAAAGATCTTACCAACCTTGCAGAGACACACACCAAATTACCTCCTTTCGTGGTAGAGGCTCTTTCACCTCATAGAAACATAGAATTTGACAGCAGATAAGGACCGCTTGGCCCACCTAGTCTGCCCATTTTTCTACCTAACAGATAAGCTGCAGATCCTAGTTAACCAACAGCTTACTTCCTCCTACCCCAACTAGGACTGCCTAATGCCTGTCCCATGCATTCTTGAAGTCCCCCACTGTTCTTGACTCCACGACCTCCTCAGGGAGGCTGTTCCATGCATCCACAACCCTCTGTGAAAAATTCTTCCTCACATTACCTCTGAGCACGTCCCCTCTATCTTCAAATTGTGCCCTTGTTCTTGCACATCTCTTTTTCTGGAAGATGCTACCCTCTTGGACTTGTTAGATCCCTTGAGGTACTTAAGTTTCTATCATGTCCCTCTCTTCCTTCTTTCCTCAAGGGTATACATATTAAGCCTTCTAGTCTTTCTTTTCATGTCTTCTGGTGCAGACCCTGCACCATTTTGGTTGCCCTCCTCTGACAGCCTCCACTCTGTCTATGTCTTGCAGAGATGGGGTCTCCAGAACTGCACACAGTATTCCAGATGGGGTCTCACCAACTGTCTGTACAGAGGGATAACTTCCTGTTTTCTACTATTGATGCCTTTTCCTATGCATCCCAGCATCCCCAGCCTTCCTTCCTGCTCTCTCATTGCTTGCCCACCTTTAGGTCATCTGATATAATTACCCCAGGTCCTTTCCATTTTACTGTTGTCAGTATCTCACCCCCACTGTGTACGCTTCCCTGGGTTTTGTTCCCATGTGCATTACCTTGCACTTCTTTGCATTGAATCTGAGCTGCCATACATTTGACCATTCCTCCAACCTTGCCAAGTCCCTTCTCATCCTTTCCACTCCATCTTGTGTATCAACCCTGTTGCAGATCTTGTGTCATCTGCAAAGAGACATACTTTTCCTCCAGTTCCTCTGCAATGTCACTTATAAAGACACTCAAAAGGACCGTCCCAGTACTGAACCCTCATGCACTCACTAGTAACCCTCCTTCTTCACTGTGTACTCCATTTACTACTACCCTTTGCATCCTGTTGTCTAGCCAATTTTTATCAGGCTACCACCTTGGGATCCTCCCAAGGCTGGCTATCTTGTGTATTAATCTTTTGTGTGGAACTGTATCAAATGCCTTGCTAAAATCTAGGTAGGCCATGTCCACAGCCCTCCTGGTCTACTTCTTTGGTCACCCAGTCAAAAATCTATTAGATTTCTCTGACACGACCTCTCCATCATGAATCCATGCTGCCTTGGGTCCTGTGCCCCACTGGCCTCTAGGTACTCAACAATTCTTTTCCTTCAGAAGTGATTCCATCATTTTCCCTACCACTGAGGTCAAACTAACTGGTCTGTAGTTTCCTGCCTCTGTCCTGCTCCCACTTGTGAAGAGGAATCACATCTGCCCTCCTCCAGTCATCGGGTACCACCCCATCCTCCCATGATTTGTTAAAGAGAGTAGTCAGCAGTGTCACTAGTTCTACCCTTAGTTCTTTTAGAATTCTTGGGTGAATCCCATCAGGCCCCATTGCTTTGTCCACCTTCAATTTTATTAGTTCTTTCAGAACCCTTTCTTCTGTAAATGGACTGGTATTGACCCCGTCTTCAGAGTGTTTCTCTTGTTTGGTTTAGGTAACTCCCCCTCCTCTTCCTTTGTGAAAACTGAGCAGAAATATTTGTTCAGTATCCCTGCTTTTTCACTGTCACCTTCAACCCACATTCCCTTCCCTTTATTAAGCTTCAGTATCCCTCCTTTGGTCTTTCTTCGCTCCCTAATGTACCTATAAAAGGTCTTATCCCCCTTCTTAACGGAATTGGCTATTCTTTCTTCGGTTTGGGCCTTTGCTATTCTGACTGCCTTCCCAGTCTCTTTCTGCTTTAACTGATAAAGTTCTCTGTCCTGCTCCTTCTGTGTTTCCTTATATTTCCTGAATGCTGTCCTTTTCTCCTTAACCTTCCCTGTCACCTCTTTTGAGAACCATAGCGTTTTTTTCCTTCGTTGTGTTTTATTGACTTGCTTTACACAAAGGCTTGTTGCCTCTGTGATGGCTGTTTTGATCACTCCCATCGTTCCTCCACCCTCCTTCTTGCCTGTTTACTAGTGCTTTTCTGAGGCACTCTCTCATTTCCCAAGTCAGCCCTCCTAAAGTCCAGTACTCTTGCTTTTGTATGGCTTGATTGTATGGCTGTGTTTATCGTGAACCACACTGTTTGGTGGTCGCTTGTTCCCAGAGCATACCCACTTCTATATCTGAGATTCATTCTCATCCCCATTTGAAGTACCAGGTCTAAGATTGCTCCCTCCCAAGTGGGTTTACAATACTAGCTGTCTGAGGCATGCCCCTGGGGCATCAGAATGACCTGCTTTGGATGTGCCTGCAGCAGGTGTCAATTAACATCTGGCATATTCAGGCCCCCATCAACAATGTCTCCTTTTCTGCCATTCTAAGAAGCCTTCTATCATTTCCTTGTCCATTTCCTCCCTGAGATGGGGGTCTGTGCTACAACCCCATGTGGATTGTGTGCCATTTCCTGTCTCCAGGGTGACCCCATCTCCAGGGTGACCCAAAGTGCCTCATCTGCTCCTGCTTACTCTTTAGTTCTGTTGCTTTGATCCCTTCCTTTACATAGAGAGCTACTCCTCCTCCTCTCTTTTACCCTCCCTGTCCCTCCTGTAGATTGTGTATCCTGGTATGTTGACATCCCAGTCATGGTTCTCTGTGTACCATGTTTCTGTGACTGCCACAATATCCAGGCAACCCCCTTCCATCAAGGCCACTAGTTCAGGGAGCTTGTTACACAGACTACGGGCATTGGTACTCATCACCCTCCACTTTTTAATAGCCTTACCCCTTTTAGCTTCATTTTTGTCCTTACTGCCTTTGCCTTTTTTTACATTTAAATCTGTTCTGCTCCCTAATAACTTCTGTACCTTGGTGTTTACCTCACTAATCACCATGTTTTGTGGGGGGAGACTCGGATTTCCCTGCTCCTTTTCAGTGCTCCCCCTTGGCTAGTTTAAATGCTTGCCAATGAAGCATTTAAACCTCTCACCTAGGATCCTGGTTCCCCCCTCATCACACACCCCTGCCACCCAATCCTACCACCCTTCACCCTTCAGAACCCGTGGATCTAGGTTCGGAGGAAGAGGTAGAGGTCAGCGAGGTAAGCAATGATGACTGCCCGCACAGGACCCCTTTGGGACAAGGGTGCTGCCCTCCTGTGGGTCAAAGACTAGCACTCTTCAACCACCAGTGGTTGCACACCACCTCCAACAAATGAGTTCACAAAGTCATGTCCCGAGGCTACTCGATAGAGTTATCGGAGTCTCCCCTGACACACAGGTTCATCACCTCACCGATCACAAAAAAGAGGGCCACGGCTCATCAGGTACAACAGATCCTGTGGAACCTGATCAGCAACAGGGTGATACAGCCCATACCACCACACAAGCAGGGGTTGGGAGTTTACTCCATCTTCTTCCTCGTGCCAAAGAAAAACGGCGAAGTTCGCCCCATCCTGGACCTCAAACACCTAAATCAGCACGTAGTCCCCCAGAGGTTCAAGATGGACACTCTGAGGTCAACCCTTTGCAGTATTCATGTAGGCAACTTCCTGACATCCATAGACCTCAAGGATGCATACTTCCACATTCCCATCAGGCCGAAACACAGGCAGTACCTCAGATTCCACATACTCGGCCAGCATTTTCAATACCAGGCACTGTCCTTCGGGCCTTCCTCGGCTCCAAGAGTCTTTACCAAAGTATCAGTGGCACTAATGGCCAGACTCTGAGAACAGGGTCTCGATATCATCCCCTACCTCGATGACTGGCTGATCCGGGAGCGATCGAAGGAGCGCTCTCACCAACACACCACCCTCGCTTTAAGGGCCCTTGAACAGCATGGCTGGGTAGTAAACCTGGACAAGAGCCACCTGGTGCCCATGCAACAGATAGAGCATCTAGGCACAAGCCTAGACACAGCAAAGGGATGGGCGAGACCATCCGAGGCAAGGGTTCTCAACCTGATCAGTCTGGCATGCAGAGTGCACACCAACTGTCAGGCATCCCTGGCAAGCCTAGCCCAGCTACTAGGTTGCATGGCATCCTGTATTGACCTGGTCCCCTGGGCCAGATGGCATATGTGGCCACTGTAGACACACATCCACATGGTGGGATCCCGAATGAACACACAACCTGGAGACTACTCTCCTGCTACCACTATTGGTGAGAAAGTCACCAACGTGGTGGACAGTCCGCTTTCAACTCTAATCCAAAGGAGTCCCACTGAGGCTCCTTTCAGGTCTCCATTGAGACGGATGTGAGTCTTCAGGGTTGGGGTGCTTGCTTGGCCAACAGGATGGCACAGGGCCGATGGACCCCCGCAGAATCCAGGCTATCCATCAACGTCCTGGAAATGCGGGCAGTCTACCATGCACTAACAGCCTTCAAGTCCACTATCTTGGGACAATCAGTGCTGATCCGCTCCAACAACCAAGTGACAGTGGCATATATTACCAAACAGGGAGGCACCAGAAGCAGAGCAATGCTGAGGGAGATGGCAAGGGTCCTCAACTGGGCACAGTGCCACCTCTCCCACCTCAGCGCGGTCCATCTGCCAGAAAGCTCAACAATCGAGCAGACTGGCTCAGCCGACAGCAAGTCCACCCAGGGGAGTGGCATCTCCACACCAGTCTCTTCCTCCTGATACAGGAGACCTGGGGACCCATTTCCATGGACCCCATGGCCACGGCACAAAACGCGCAGGCCACAGACTACTTCTTGAGGTACAGGGAGAGTCATTCACAGGGAACTGATGCTCTGTCGCAACCTTAGCTCTGGTACCACTCCTACATCTTCCCACCTGTTCCCCTGCTACCTCAAGTACTCACCAAAATCCGCTTCTCTGGATGGACCATCATCCTAGTGGCTCCCTACTGGCCACAGAGAACATGGTTTGCCACGATCCTTTCAATGACTCTGGCCACTCTCAAATTACCCTACCGACCCGACATGTTGACCCAGGGCCCAGTACTACACCCGGCCCCCAGGACCCTGAAGCTCAATGCCTGGCTCCTGAAAGGAGAAGACTAAGAACCATGGGTTACCATGACTCAGTCATTGCAACAATGCTGCAGTCCAGACATTCTTCAACCACTTCTACCTATGGTAGACAATGGTTAGTGTTCACCAGGTGGTGCCGAGATCGAGCGACGGACCTGGAACTGGCTGACATGGCTACCATCCTGTTATTTCTTCAGCAAGGCCTGGATAGGGGACTGTCCAACTCGTCCCTCAAGATACAGCTGTCGGCCATCAGAGCAGCTATTGGGTCCATAGGGGGCCACGGCCCCGGCACCCACCTGGATGCCCTGCTCTTCCTAAGGGCAGCTGAGATTCTATGACCTCGAGTGTGCCCATCCATCGCTCCTTGGGACCTTCCCCTGGTACTGGACTCCCTCAGCTCAGCCCCATTCGAACCACTTCAAAATGTAGACTTGTTCTGGGTTGGTCTGAAAACCTGCTTTCTCATGGTGATATGCTCAGCCCGCAGAATTGGGGAGTTAGGCACACTGTCCTGCAGAGAACCCTACACAGTGTTCACGCCACACGGGGTACGTTTACGCACTGTTCCAGCCTTTCAGCAAAGGTCTCCTCCCCTTTCACGGGAGCAAACTAACCGAGTTACCCACATTCATTGGGGACTCTCAATCGGGGCGCTGTTGTCCTACACAGTATCTGGATGTAGACACTAATCTTTATCGAAGTACATCTAGACACAACTCTAAGCAAAAGACAGAGAGGTTGTTCATAGTCATGAGGGGCCAGAGACAAGGGAATGCAGCCTCCAAGACCACCATTTCTGGTTGGTTACAGAGAACCATTCAGGAGGCCTACATTGCAAAACAAAGGACACCGCCTTGGGGGATCAAGGCGCACTCCACTAAGGCAGTAGCTACCTCCTGCGCGGAGAGGGCCAGTGTGTCAGCAGAGGACATCTGCAAGGCAGCTACGTGGACCTCAATCCACACCTTTGCCAGACATTATTGTTTAGATCATCTGTACCAATTGCAGCCTACCTTTGCAACACAGGTCCTCTCTGCAGCCACCAACACTTCCTTTGTCCTAGACCACTCTGTCTCCCTCCAGCGGGTACAATTCCTGCTTCTTATCTACCCAGAGGATAATGTCTGAGTGCCATGGATGATCAACCAATCACAATGGGTGTTTACTCACCTGGTAGAGGTGATTGTGTTGGTTGACATCCATGGCACTCCGTGACCCACCCGTCACAGTAGTCATGAGGTGACCGGGTATAGTAGACAACATTGATCTGAACTGACTGTTTCCTTGCCTTATTATCCAACATCCAGGATGTCCACTGTCAGCCCATTAGGGGTCAAGTCTAGATTGTATTATCAGGGAAATAAAGTAAGGGCCCATGGCCTGAATTGACAGTCACTTTGCTCTGCTTATTTGTTCCGAATAGACATCTCAATTTGTGTTTTTTTCTTTATCTCCTATTGGTATTGCCTGTCACTAACCTTACTTTCAGCTTTGGAAGATTTGAACTGGAGAGCAGGGGTTTCTGGGTCCTGGATATGGTAGAAATCTGATCCTAGAGTCATGTGCATCACTAGCCTATCAGGTGGGGTTAAAACCCATGAGGTAATGTCCAGAGTGCCATGGACGTCAACCAACACAATCACCTTTACCAGGTGAGCAAACACCCATTTAGCATGCACCTTTTCCAAGTGGCAACTGAGATTGTCAGAACAGGCTGATTCAACCAATGTTGTCAGCTATTTGTTGAACAGAGTGTGTCATTTGAAGGGGATTGCAGGGGTGATCGTTTGGAGTTAGATTGTCTTGGGAACCCTGTAGGGCTGCCTGAGTGGCAGCTTCAGCCACAGTGTGGACCAGTCTGTCCTGAGTGGTGGCCTCCTGCAGCATCTGTCTGATCTGCCTTCAGAGTGTCCACTTGCTTCTGTCAGGCAGGGTCACATTGCCTAAGGTGGCATCAGTCATTTTCTCTATCTCTTACTTATAATCCACAGTAATAACGGTGATCGGTGGTGCTGTTGGGACTAGGCCTGGGCCTGCTCCCCTCATCATGGGGGTCGCCATGTTGGCATCATCCATGATGGTCATCATGCTGTTGATGATGTGGGGATGTGGTGTCATGTGATGGGGGTCCACCATGTTGTGGATGGTGGGGTGGGGTGACTGGGCCATAGCAGGGGCATGACTGGGCATTGTACTGAGAAATATCATCATCTGACTCCTCCTCCTAAGCCACTCATCACCTTGACGTGACCCGCCAGCACCTCTCGCTGATGGTGCAGTTTTGCCATTTTATATTCACAATCATCATGACTAACTTTTGCAACATTCTGATCTACATCATCCTGCATCTGCTTCTGTAATGCTCTATACATGATGCTGAATTCGCGATTGTCCCTAGTAACCACTCCTACTTCATTACAGGTGTCAGCGTGGCTCAGCTGGTAGCGCATCCGCCTCTGGACCAGAAGGTCGTGGGTTCTCATCCCCCACCAGGACTGGGCTTGCACCTAAAAATCACTGGCATCCGAGTGCAGTATTGTGGGGTGCTGTTCTGCTGGGGTGTGCTGTCCTTCAGATGAGATGTTAAACTGAGGTCCCTTCTGCTCATCCTGGTGTTGTCCTGGTGGGTGTCCAGGTGGAAGTAAAAGAACCCAGGGCACTCTTCGCAAAGAGCAGAGAACATTCCCAGTATCCTGACCAACATTCCCCTTCCCATAAACCGGTTCATGCAATTATACAGGCTGTGTGTGGGTGATGATGTGCGATATGGCCACCACCACACATTCAGTCACTTCACTACCAGTCTAGCATTGCTTGTAAAGCACTTTGGGAAACTGTGTATGAAAAGCGCTCTATAAATGCTGATTCTTCTTCTTCTTCTTATCTCATCCTGTAACTCTCCCAACTCCTTACGCCATCTGATCGTTCATTCTATTTAGTAAGACTCCTGTCTCAGGGTAAGATGGTGACTGCACACTATGTGAGCTGAGGATAAGCTGCAAGAGCAGGGTTGAGTTTGTGCCTGATTTTTAATATGAACAGGTATGCCACTGTCGCCTGAAACTCAACTTTACCAGACTTTCTTGTGCTTACTGTCTTGCTAAGGTGTCCTTCCTTGTTTTTTTCTACTCTTCTCTACTAGGAGGAAGGTGGCTGAAAATGGCAGAATGGCTGAAAACAGTGAAGCCAGCTGGACAGTGGAGGAGGAGGTGGAAAGCTCTTCGGGCAAGTGAGTGACATGGGGGAGTTACCTCATTTGGGCCACTGAATACCTTACTGCAATTTTTCTGGGAAGTGGCAGGCTGGGGGTTTGAATAAGGCTCAAAAGGCTGGAGATAATATGCATATGAAGCGGACATTTTTTATAGAATTCCAGAGAAGAATAACCCCTGGGATTGTGTTGTGCTAATCTAAAAAATATAGTTTAAGTAATACATTATGTACAAACAGTATAAACTACTCTAACTGCCAAATTTTAAAACTGTTTGGCTTAGTATTTTAATTTATTGTATTAAAAGTCTTGGTAATGGCTTTTTAGAGGGACTGAAAATAAAGGGGGGCTAATAAAAGTAAAATAGGTATATAAGGTATGAACATGTTGACTACATCTTGATCATTTCTAAATTCCCTCAACTGCCTCTTTAACTCTTCAGCAGAATACAGCTATATAGAATCACATATAATGATATATAGATGTTTAGAGGGTTCATATATAGAGAGTAATATGGTCCATGGTTAGAGAAAGGCTAAATTTTGTACACTTCCAGACATTTGGGTGATATGATTGGGTGGGGAGGGTGCTTTACTGAGCATGTGCCGGCGTCTTGTTTCTGGTTTAAGCCCTGCAGTACCATATGTAGAGGCAAACAGGGGAGAGAAATTTTAGACATGCAGCCTAGAGTATTCGTTTTTCATTTATACTATTCAGTCCAGCTAATTTAATCCGATTTCAGGTGGTATGAGTCAAGTTTAGCCCGTCATTGTTGGCTAGCTCTCAGCAAATGAATATTAAATGAGCATTAAATAGAGAGCAGTGTGAGGCAGAATTAATTATAATCTGCTGGTATTGGTAACTTTAGTGGAAAACCTACTAAAAATGTTGGTGGTGTGCTTTTGTTCGCTGTTGATTTAATAGGGTTGTGCATTGTGACTAGTGAATTTGTGGCACCCGCACACATACCTGTGACTAGCAACTTGTGATTTGATTCTATTTGTCTCTACCTGCTTTAACCTGCTTCTCCTTACCTTGTCTCTGTTTTTCTGATCATCTCGGATTGTGAAGGTGTTGGAAGAGACAAAGGAGGACAGAGTGGTAATAAGTGAATGGAAAAAGTAAGTACATTCTGTTTGAGGAGGTTGAAAATTGTTAAAACTGTTGGATTGTTAAATTAAAATCAAAATATGGTTGAGACAAGAATAATTCATTCTGAGGTGTATTAAAATAGATGGTGTTAAAACTTCCACAGGGCAGATATTAGATGAATTATTAAGGCTAAGGAGGGTTAAAGGGGTAGAAGGTCCATTGGACAAGTGGACAGGTGGATAGATATTTCAAGTCCCTCCAAGAAACTATCAGATTTTTTCCCCCCTTTGCAGTGACTGTATGGAAGGTGTCACTTGATCCTGGAAAATCGGTTTGGTAAATTTAAATGGAAGACTGAGGACTTAAACCTGTATTGAAGGATTGGGTATAAAAGGCTAATACATGTTATACATGGATACCTAAATACCATCAGCTTACAAGAAGTATTCAATATTTTGAACATTTTGGACATTTTTGACATTTTTCTACCTTGATTCTTTTTCTTTGCATATTTGCACATTTTGTAGTTTCACACTTGGCACATGGCACTTTGGCTTATTTTGGATATCCTGTTATTTTGGGCATTAGAGTTATTAAAGCTATTAGTATTGTTTTTTTAAAAAAAAGCTAGACTAGTTACTGTTAGTAGCTTAGTAGCCTAGTAGACATTTCTGATGGTGACTATTTGTACCTGGGTAAACCTTGTAACCCATCAATTTTAGAAATTTGTGTCTTGTTGTTTCTAGCTGCATTTAATTATTTCTAATTGCAGTTATTTTCCTGATTATTATGATAATAATTATTATTACTATTACTATCAATTAATACCATTAATACCATTCTCACTGTTATTTTTAGTACTTTTTTTAGTGCTGTTAATGGTAGTGATAATGGTTTATGTTCTGCATCTGGTACTGTGAATTGTTTAATTCCTTAATTGCTTAACTGTTTAATTGCCCGATTACTGTTGGTCTTGCTAGTATCGCTGTTAGTATGTTACTGTTGGTAATACACTTATTATGACTATTGCCAGTCCTATTTTTTTTTAGGGTTATTGTGATATTAACAATATGAGCCCTTGTTTGGCATTTGGTATACCTAAATAGACTAAAAGCAATAGGTAACTGGTTATTGGGGTATAAACCATAATATTGAGGTCTACTCAGTACTAAGTGAATTAGATAGGAAGATCCCTTACTCGTGATAGAAAATGAGAACTAGAAGTTAAAAAAACACTGGTAATATGAGTAATGAGGGATATGAAGGTAAATCTAACAGTAGAGATTTTGATGAAGATATTGTATGGCCTACCTGAGGACTGGAGGAGGGCAGATGTGATTCCCCTTCACAAAAGTGGGAGCAAGGCAGAAGTAGGACACTACAGATCTGTAAGTTTGACCTCAGTGGTAGGGAAAATGATGGAATCACTTCTGAAAGAAAGAATTGTTGAGTACCTAGAAGCCAGCGGGGCACAGGACCCAAAGCAGCATGGATTTACAGCAGGAAGGTCATGTCAGATGAATCTAATTGATTTCTTTGACTGGGTGACCAAAGTAATAGACCAGGGAGGGGCTGTGGATATGGTCTACCTAGAATTTAGCAAGGCATTTGACACAGTCCTACACAAAAGACTAATAATTAAGTTAGACAGCCTGGGATTGGGTTCCAGGGTGATAGCCTGGGTAGAAAACTGGCTGCACAACAGAACACCGAAGGTAATAGTGAATGGAACACATTCCAAAGAAAAGGGGGTTACTAGTGGAGTACCTCGGGGCTCAGTACTGGGTCCAGTCCTCTTTAACATCTTTATAGGTGACATTGCAGAGGGCCTGGAGGGAAAGTTATGCCTCTTTGCAGATGACACAAAGATCTGTAACGTAGTTGATACACAAGGGGGGTAGAACATATGAGAAGGGACTGGGCAAGGTTGGAGGAATGGTCAGACATATGGCAACTTAGATTCAACACAAAGAAGTGCAGAGTAATGCACCTGGGAAACAAAAACCCAGGAGAAGAGTACACAATTGCAGGGGAGGTACTAACAACAACAGAAATGAAAAGGGACTTAGTGATAGTCTTATCAGATGACCTAAAGGTGGGTAAGCAATGTGAGAAGTCAGTAAGGAGAGCCAGGGGGATACTGGGATGCATAGGAATGGGCATCACAAGTAGAAAAAGGGAAGTGGTTATCCCTCTGTACAGACAGTTGGTGAGATCCCATCTGGAATATTGTGTGCAGTTTTGGAGACCCCATCTACGCAAGGACATAGACAGGATGGAAGCAGTCCAGAGGAGGGCAACTAAAATGGTGCAGGGTCTGCATCAGAAACCATATGAAGAGAGACTGAGAGAGCTTAATATGTATACCCTTGATGAAAGGAGGACAGGGGACATGATAGAAACTTTCAAGTACCTCAAGGGAATCAACAAAGTCCAGGAGAATAGCATCTTTCAGAAAAATAGGTGTGTAAGAACAAGGGGGCACAATTTAAAGATAGAGGGGGCGGCTCAGGGGTAATGTGAGGAAATTTGTTTTCATGCAGAGAGTGGTGGATGCATGGAACCGCCTTCCTGGGGAGGTTGTTGGGTCTAAAACAGTGGGGAAATTCAAACATGCTTGGGACAGACATATGGCAATTGTAGTGGGGGGGTTGCAGGAAGTATTCTGTTGGTTAACTAGAATCTGCAGCTTATCCAATAGGAAGGGAAATGGGCAGACTGGGTGGGCCAAGTGGTCTTTATCTGCCATCAAAGTCTATGTTTCTATGGAGAAGAGTAAGGGAAAGGCAAAGAAAAGAGAACATTTTATTGCAATAAGCCCAGTTGAATCAAAGAAAGTTAAAAAAGGGGAAAACTTTAATTACAGAACATCTGAAAAAGGGTATAAATTTTGGAGAAATAGTATTGCCCCAAAAATTGAGACAGTAGTAAATCTTATAACACAGGAACCCCTGGAATGCTCTCCAAAATTTAATTAGGAGGACATGGATGGTGTAGAATGGGGAAATGAAGAGGAGATCCTATTGGAGGAAAGATAGGCTGACATATCTAAACATTCTGTGGGTCTGAGCAAAGGGAGTCAATTAGAAGGATTGAAGGATTTGAGAACTGAGAATGAAAATAGGAGTGAGAATAAAGAATTAGATTTGTCTCAAATAATATTTGCTATGCAGGAAAACTTGCAAGGCCTGGAAGAGTTATCAGAAAGGGAGTCTATGACAAAAAATAAAATTAAACATATAACATATACACCATTCATGGATCCCAATTTAATTGAGGCAATACAAGATCCACATGTAGCTAGTGTAGCAATAATGGAGCAACTAATTATTCTGAGAAGCGAAGTCAATGAACATAAAGGGGGAAGTGAATGCAATTATGATAAGATTGAAGGAATTATTACTTGTTAGGGGGATGGATGAGGTACAGATATTTCAAAAATTAGAAGAGGACCAGGAAGAGGAGAAAACATCGAACTGTGATATGGAAAGTAAGCCTATAGAGCATGATGGCCCAGAGGACATAATGAATATAGAGAAGGATTGGGAGGAGGAGGAAGGTCAAGTAGGCCAAATAGAACAAGTCCGAGAGAATGTATGGAATGTCCCTGAATGCCCTAAAAGGATGAAGAATAAAATGAAGATTAGTGGATGGAATAGTGGAGAAGAGGATAACAAGAAAGGAATATAGGGTGAGGAGGAGAAGATTTTGAGAACAGAATGTAAGGGGAAATGGGAGAAAAAAAGAAAGAAAAGTAGGAGTAAAATAGTGAGGAAGGAGGAAACAACAGAGCAGAGGATTTTGGAAGATGATAAGAAGGATAAAGACAAGAGGGAGGTTGATGAACTAAGTTTAGAAGACCAAGATGGTTCTCAGGAAGAGCAGGTGATTGAGGTTGTAGATTTGGAATTAATTAAGAAAGGACCAATCATTGATTACGATTGGAGATATGAAACTGGACACAAATGAAAGTAGCATAGTATTGAGAATATTAGGTAGTGGTGGGCGAAGTGGGCTCCATCCGCTCTGTGAAGTGTTTTGCGGAGCAAAGGCGGATTCGTGGAGTGCTCCGCAATGTGAAGTGGAGTACTTCGCGTTATAATAGGGAACGAGAAGTCCATTACAAATGCTGACTTCACGTTACTCCTCCTTCCCTGGTCACTACTCTTTCAATTTTAAGGCGAAGTGCATTGGTGGCAGTTCATTTCACCTCACTTCACCTTGTTTTTGAGCTCCAAAGGTGGATTTTGCAGTGATTCATGGGGAGTTCAGGTCACATGGGCCCTATACTGATCTGCACAGCCTCAGTTTGGGGTAGTATGAGTAGGAAGGAGTAGGAGACAGTGTGCTCTGATAGCTGTCTGTAGGAATCTTGTAAAAGCTGTTCAAAAAGCATTTTTGTTTTTTTGGGGGGATCCAACTGTAGTTCAGCAATTGTAGGAAACTCTCCTGTGCTCATATCACCAAGGAATTTTGTTTGTGTGTGGATTTTGAATGTTAATTTATAACATTGAGTATGTGTGGTAAAAGACAGTTAAAGTGTGCTCTGGGGGAGTGGCGTATCTGTGGTGTAGGTAGATTTAAGTTGGAGAACTATTGATTTCTTTGTTTTTTGGTTATATTTTTGTTATATAACTGACTGTGTTACTGTACACGTAGTAAAATTGTCAGTAATAGTAAAAATGTCCTTGCTGTTTGTTGTGTGTGTGTGGTGCAGCATTTCATAAGGTCAGGTTGTTTAAATTAGAAATTTACATTACATGGCAGTACACTGAACTTTTGCATTTGCTACACATTCCCCATTCAGTATTGTACACAAACTGTTCTGTGTTGTGTGTGCAGTGTTGCATTCATCAAATATAATACACCTTTTAAAATTTGTGACACAGACTAGTGTAAGTGCAACTAAGCGCAGCAGAGTGAACCTGCTATACACTGCAGCTGCCTGATTTTGTACTGTGATCATGTTCTCTATTGTTAGTTTTGCTGTTTGTATTGTAGTGCCGTAAAAATCAGCACTGTCTGTATTCAGTGCTCCCCCCAACCCCACGTTCAAAAGTTTTTTTTTTTTTTTACCAGACTGGATTGTTTTTGTGACCCCATCAGCATCACTGGTTACTGAAGTTGTTTTAATTCCATGACAGTCTAAGAGTAGTCTCTTATCTGTTGCTGAAGCCACAGTTGTTTATATTGCTTCACATCCAGCCAGCATCCCTCCAGTCAGAAAGTGAATGTATCAAAAATCTGAATTTGATAATAATATTTGTGGTTGATCCCCCCAAATGCCTGCAAAGAGATGTGCAAGCAAAGCTGTTTCTGGCCATGGCAATGTTGGCAGTAAGATGGTCTGTGGGCATGGTAGTAGTACGCAGGCACATAAAGTGCATTGCTGATGTGAGGAAAGGTATTTCTCCTGAAATGTTTTTTACAGCCCAATCAGCAGCTTCACTCATAGTTGGAAGAAATTATGTTTTCCCAGCCGGTGGTGTTAGTGTTACTGTTACTGGAGTTAGTGGTGGTGGAGGTAGTATTAGCATTGTTAAGTTCTAATTCCGACCACTGTACCGTATCCAAACATATTGAGTGTGAAGCAGTGCAAGTGAGTGGCAGCGTAGATGATGTCATACTTCCCAGTAACATCCCAGTAACTGAACCTGAGGATTCTGATGATCACATCAACGGTAGCATACAATGAGATATTCCGTCCACCGTGGCACTTAACGTCATGCATTTTCCATGCAGTGATTCACAGTGTGGTGAAAAAATATCAGGTGATGGTGGTGTAGATGCTGATGATGACTGTGATGATGATGATGATGATGTTGCTGTTGTTGCAACATGTAGTCCACATGCTAGCATCCAAGCAGAAGATGTGGATGTGTGTGATAGTGACATTGATTAATATGATGATGATATAATTGACCCCAGTTGGGAACCGGAGAAAAAGAAATTCAAAGTGGCTGTGTCTGAGTCTGTTTGCAGGAACTTCCCATAAAAACTTGTGATCTACCGGTTTTAGTTAATGATGATGATGACCCAGTAATCAATATGATAGGCAGTCATGGTGTTCATTTGCAGTCCAGGTGCGCAGCAGTGCCTGAATCATCACATGCCACCCCCCCCAACTTCAGTGCTTAAAATAACAGACTTAAATAAGCCACATTATCATGGACATGTTAAAAGCAGAGCATCACACTCCCTTGTTTGGGTTTTTTTTGTTCAAGATGCAAATGATGATGATTCAGTTGCAATCTGCCTGGTTTACCATGTGCGTGTGAGTCGAGGTAAAAAGGGGAGCCATCTGGGCACAGGAGGACAGCATACGCATCTTAAGAATAGGCAATTGGCTCTGTGGACCCAGCACAAGCTGGCAACTAATACCACAGTGGGGCATTCACCCGTGTCACCGGCAACCATAGCCAGCATGTTATCCCCTTCCATGACTGTTAAGCCCAGTAGGAAATTAAATGTGTGCAGTAGTGCGGTAATAAGAGCAGAGGATTACTACAGGCATGATGAGGTGGAGGACCATAATGACTTTGAAATGTTGTCCAGTGCTAGTGAGAGTAGCAGTTTTTGTGGTGGTGGTGGTGAATGCAGTATGTCTAGTGCAAGTGGTACATCAACCCCGGTTGGCAAATCTGGCAAAATAACATAATTTCTGGGTTTGTCATCACCACCTGTGCAACCTGTCTTCATCAAATGTCCACACTCCACCCCTGCCAATGCCATTCATCACAGAGCACAACTATTTATAATCAACAAAACACACATGTAAAACGCTAAGTCAGCCCACGTTACAGAGTGTTTTTGCGCATAAGCTGAAGTACTCCCCCAATCATACAGTGTCACATGAACTTAATGCTGCTGTAGCGGAAATGCTAGCAATTGATCTTTTGCCCTTCTCTTTTGTGGAGAATTCTGGGTTCCGGCAGTTTGCTGCACGTGCCTGTCCAAAATGGAAAGTCCATCCAGGACATATTTTTCTACCCGTGCTATTCCTGAGTTGTTCCGCACTGCGTCCGACAGTAAGACATGCCCTTCAACATTCCTCCTCTCCATTCATCCATTTAAGTATGGATATATGGACAAGTGGCAAAACAGTGGGGAGTTCATATCTGTGTATAACTGCACACTGGGCGCAGGTGCCGGGGGTTGTTTGTGATGTTGGTAGTGTGAATAATCAGTGCAGTAAGGTGGATTGACATGGTAGCAATCTTCCTGGAATTTGCCAGCATGAAACAATTGCTATGCACAGTGTGACCTGTTCACACACTGGTGAGAACATGTTGGACATGGTACTGACTGAAATTGACAGATGGCTAAACCCTCTGGTCCTGAGAGCTGGGTTCATAGCAAGTGACAATGGGTCAAATGTGATGAAATGCATCATGAACTGTGTTTTTTTTCATGTTCCATGCATGGCCCACTGTTTAAACCTTGTGGTTCAGGATTTTCTGCAACACCCTGATATAAAGGAAATGTTGACCATTGCATGATGTAACTGCTCTCACTTTTGAAGATCTAGAAAGGCCCATGACCAACTCCGGCAGTTGCAGATACAAAACAGCCTGCCACAGCACCACTTGAAGCTGGAAGTTGTCACCCGATGGAACTCCACATTATACATGGCAGAGAGGTTGTATGAACAATGCAAAGCCATCTCAGAATATCTTGTTATGCACACTAGCCATGAAAGTTCTGGGGCCTCCATGTCTATGACGACTGAATAGTGGCACCTCATGGACTCTGTAGTAACAATTATACGGCCTTTTGAACATGCCATGCAGGCAGTGAGTGGTGAGTCTGCCTCCATTAGCCAATCAATTCCACTGCTGTGGGTGCTGAGGCAGACATTGGTGAATATACAGCATAGTCTTGATGTTGCTGGAGACAGTGGTAGCAGTATGTTGCTGGAACACATGCTGACAGTATTCGACCAGAATCATCACATTGTGAGCATTCAGCGTAGTGACAACTTTGCCATAGCAACAATGCTGGACCCACGATACAAACATGGAATTGCATCAGTACTGGAGGGAGAGGCTGAACAGGTAAAAAATATCAGTGGTCAACCGGTGCGCATGGTTCATGGGGCACAGACGTCACATGCCAAGGTCAGCAAACCTCAGCAGCATAATCTGGCTGACGGTGTACAGTACCTGGAGGACTATCATGCATATGCTGCAAGGGGAAGGGGACTGCAGTTCCAGGTGGTCTGTTATCCAAAGTGGCTGGCATCAACTTGCTTTGGGAGGCTTTGTCCCAAGTGGATATTTGTGAATAAATGATTCAGGAGAACAGGATGATGCATCAACAATTGGACTTAGTGTGACACAGAGAATGGTTGAGTCATATTTGTCTGAAAACAGGCATCTGACAATAAGTGAAGATCCTCTTTTGTACTGGAGTGGAAAGGTCAGTGAATGGCCAGAGCTGACTGCAGTGGCACTAAAGTACCTCACATGCCCACCTTCCAGTGTAAGTGTTAAGAGGGTATTCAGCTCAGCAGGTGCAATAGTCGGGGATCATTGGACAAACCTGTCTCCTGCAAATGTTACTTTGCTAACTTTCAGTAAAATGAATGAGAGACACATACCAACACAGACTGCAACTTCGGTTTTCATACCCCAGCCTAGTCACGGTGGTCTTGCTGATGTGGAAATGGAGCATCCTGGTGGCACTGGCAGTGGCTGCCTGAAATGGCCCACCACTGATGTAGATGACAGCACAATGGAGAAAGAATTTCCCAGTGGTCAGACTTCAGACATCGATGACTGTGAGGGCAGTTTTCTTTATGAGGATGATGGTGTGGCTAATGTTGGCAGGTTTTAACTGCAGTATTTAAAAGGCGGTCTGCCCCCCCACCCCAGACCACCACCACCACTGGAACTGATGTTATCCAAGTCTGCCACCATGAGTCTGTCTGCCCCCCATGGACCACCACCACCATCACCGGGACTGATGTTATCCAAGTCTGCCACCATGAGTCTGTCTGCCCCCCACGGACCACCACCACCACTGGGACTGATGTTATCCAAGTCTGCCACCATGAGTCTGTATGCCCCTCATGGACCACCACTCCACCAGTACACCACCACCAGCTTCTTAATATTTAAACCATAAAGTGAGTATGTGCACTCATGTTTGTTATGCTGCCTCACTTTCTTAAGTTGTATGTTTTGTTTTCTGTAGCTTTTCAGAGCCACAGTGGCAAAACACATACAGTACACTTCTTTTGTTTCTTTTAGAAGGTAACAAAAACAGGGTCCATTGCTATACTCATTGGGAAAGATGCTGTAGCTGTACAGTACAGAGAGAAACCAATGTAATATCCATGTGAAATCCATTCTGGTAAGTATGAAGATTTTATTTCATCCGTTTCATTGTTTTATAAAGACTTCTGCAAATATTGCACACAACAGGTTGTGTTAGTTGACAAGATGTGTCTCTGAAATGTAACTCGACAATAGGGATTGAGATTTGAGAACCAGGGAGGGACAAATAACAGTGAAGTTGTAACTTGTAAGAAGTCATTCATTTCTTTTTTTAGGAAACTTCAAGATGCTTTGTTGTTCTGTCAAAGTGGCCTTATCCAAAAAAGTTCTTCAACATCAGGCACACCCCTCCCCCGAGCTTGGGCACACATGCAACATGCAGAAGTCATTTCATTAGATGACCATGACCATCATTAACAGCCGGACTCCAGAAGGATGCAGATGAAATCTGTGAAGTAAAAAATAAGAAACCATTACAGACAAACCTGAAAATATGATCCCCCCCAAAAAATACTTACCTTCTTGTGCTTGAGAGTTATATGTGTCCAATTTCAGTGCAAAAAATTCTCATTGAGCACTGGAATGTGCACACCAACAGTTTCTGTGTGACCTGTGTGTGATGCAGAACAATACCATGAGTACATGTCCATGTCAACCCCCCTCCTCATCACCTACAAAATACACAACCATATATCTATATCTATATCTATATCTATATATATATCTACTCACCAAGACTACTATTAGAGTACAGCCAAAGGGCACCCTTCACTTCAATTGAGATGATCACATTTAATTTGCTGGAATCATCTCGCAGAGCACATTGGAGCAGCAACACAAACCTCACAGTCATCATTTTATACTGGGGTATGTGCTGAAACAGTCTCATTTCAGTTTGTTACCACTTGTCAATTTTCTGGACACAAGGAGGATGCATTCTGGACCTGCAGGAAAAATCTGGGGACTCTGTGCCACCATTGCATGCATGACTGAGTGCGTCATTAATTCTGGGGGACTTTGTATGTGCTGAAACAGTCTCATTTCACTTAGTTACCACTTGACAATTTTCTGCACACAAGGAGGATGCATTCTGGGCCTGCAGAAAAACTCTGGGGACTCTGTGCCACTTCTGTGTGTCCTGTGACTGTTGCTGTGAGCTCACAGTCATGATGTCATACTGACATTTTACAATTAAATCAGCATTGTAAGAATGTCCTCACAGTTGTGAACTGTACTTTTTCATGCTACTTTACATTGCCACAGCAACCACTACTTACCTCCGAGTTGTCAGTGACTTGAATGATATGATTCTTCTCACAGTTTATGTCTGCTTCTCTTACTCCTACTTTTTTCATGTATGAAAACAAAATGAGCACATATTCCAATATTGTTTGGACCTGGTTTGTATTTTTTTGCAGCTGCTTTTCAATAACTATTTTTCCGTGGTGTCATATAAAACACTGACTGATGCATAACTGTTAATTAACAACAGAAGTGATATATGACAACTACTTGTTGTGAGGGAGAAAAGCAGAAGAAAACAATGACAAAGACCTGGTCACTGTCAGAACCAATTTAAAAGGAATGCTTCTTTCCTTATTTCACACATGAGAAAAGGTAGTACAGCACACTCAACTACTGCAAATTACCGTATCTTTCCAGTCAGTCAGGATGTAAGTAAAGGAAGTTGTAACATAGCATTAAAAAATATAGGTCAGAGTTATCAACAGATTGCTGCGTTGCTGCTTTACAGACAGTCACCACATTACATAGCTATGGTGAGGCACATAAACTAATATGTGGGGTCATTACTTGGAATATTTCTTGTTCCACAGAGTACAATATATGTCTGTGAAAACCACTCATAATTTCATTACAGTGAGTTACATGATGGAGGAATTACCAATCAGAAAAGCAACCCACATTGTGCCACACTTTCTCAGCAACATTAAGAAGTGATGCCAGGGGGAGCGCAGGTGCATGCTGCACTATAGTGAATGACCGGCGGATATCTCAACTATCGTTTCCTAATGTTATAAGAAATGATTTTTGTGGTGAATGTGGGAGCCCTACCAAGGCTCTTCTTACTGGAAACATGGCCACACATTTCACCACAAACTAACCATTATAACATAAAGAAACATTCGGAAATCTGCCGGACAATCGGATATTCACTGTAAGGTGCACGCACACACACTCTCCCTGCCATCACGTCCTAACATTGCTGAGAAGGGAGGCAGAATGTGGGCAGATTTTCAGAACAGGAATGCCTCCATCACGTGACTCACTGTAATGTATTTATGCCTGGTTTTCACAAAAATGTCTTGCATTATGTGGCACAAGAAAGATTCCCCTGGGAGGGAAAATGTGCATGATTTAACAATAACAAACAAAAACACACAAAATGTACAATACAGTAGTGGATGGGGCATGGGTGGAGGGGTGGTGGGGGGTAGGAAAACAATACCCAAACTTACGGCTGTGGGATGCCGTGGTGGTCCAGCAGCAGGTGCAGCACTGAAAGTATTTGCAGCTGCTGTGCTTCTACTCTATTAACCTGCTGCTCCAAAGCACTGAAATGCGTATTGTTTTTCTCGAGCGCTGCCCACACCAGGCTGAGGTCAGACTGGCTTTCAGGGACTGTGCCGGGGTCCACTGCAGTGGGTAATCCAGGTAGTGGGGCTGGTGGTGGACAGGGTGGTGCTGGTGGCTGTGGTGGCGGTGGTGGTGGAGCAGCTGATGTGGTAGCCCTCCTCCTCCTGCTGCAGTGGTGACTGCTGTGAGGCACATCTCCCACATAGCAGCACCCCTCAGCCACTGCCATGGAAGGGCCAGCAGGTGAACACCTGACCCCTTCCATGGCAGCCTGCCACTCTGCCCTGTGGTGATTCAGCATGTGGGTGTGCTGGCCACTGGTCCCCAAATGTATCCCAGGGGGCCCATGGTGCACCAGCACACCACATACATGGAACTAGACCACTGTGCTGTCTCCCCCCACACAATCAAAAAGCTCCCACACTGTGGAGCTGTGGGGGGGATAAAACACAGTACACACATGTTGGGCACGAGTCCCACCACCACCTATAATTGAAAGGGCCACCTCCTGTAGCTGTGGAGGTGGTGGAGGGGGTGCTACTGAAGCCCCAACAGCTGCTGCTAGTGGTGGTTGTGGCAGAGAAGATGGACATGCAACAGCAACTGGTGGCACTGGTGCTGCTGCTGCTGCTCCTGTTGCTTCTGCAGGGGAAGCAATACCGGCCAGGAGTCTGGAGCGGTCCAACATCACACTACCGTCCCACCCCCCACGGGTCCACACTCCTCCCCTCCTAACACACCCACAGGCCAGTGACTCACCTTCTCCAATGTGACTCTCCATCCTCCTGAGTACACGGGCCCACACACACACACACACACACACGCACACACAGTGGACACACACACACAGTCAGTCACACACAAAACAAAACAAAACAAAACTTTTACAAAAAAATTCACTAACCAAAAAAACACTAAGACAATACAAACACTAAATAAAATAGCTTTTAAAAAAGCTGTTTGTGTGTTGGCTGTGGCAATAACAAAAAATGAAAGCCAAGCAAACTCCTTTCCTCTCCTCTCCACTCACAATTTTGCTTTCTCCCTCTACAAATGCAAAGGAGAAAGTGAAACTGCTTCTCTGACTCACTTCCTTCCTGCCTGGCTAGAGCATGAGATTTACAGTACTGCAGGCCATGTGATGTGCCTATTTTCTTCTCACTTTGCCTTACTTTGCGTTAAGGCATAATGAGAACACAAAGTGGTAAAAATAATGAGAAGTGAGCACTTTACAAGTCCCACTTTCAGTTGTGCTCTATGGACGTGAAGTGACCACTTCGTGTTCACTTCATGGGCGGATTAATAATTCACTGCATCTCTAATATTAGGATATCTAATTTGTAATGACATCTTAAACTTGGATGTGCAGTTGGAGGATATACATGATGCTAGAGGGTTTTTGTATGATGAACACAATTCTGTATTACAATTATTTTTTAAACAACCGAGAGTGGCTTAGTATGTATGGAGAAACTTGGTCTCACTACAGGAACTTAAATTGAGTGTGAAACCATCTATATTGACTAATGATTTGATTACTTGGGGGATACAAACAGAGGAAGAACTGAAATTGTATTTTGATAAACAAGGGAAATTCTCATGGTTTAGAGAGAAAGATTGTGAGAGGGAAGTTTCTCCTTACATAACACTGTCTATTTTTGGTATCACATATGTGGGAATGAATAATAAAGCCAAATTAAGAACTATGATTACACATTTTATATGTAATGTATTAGGGTAGAATTTTATGAGGATGATATTATACATGTTCAGGGAGTACAAAGGTAATGAAATGAGGGAGATCAGATTTATTTGACATAAAAAGATGGGAATTTAGCTGAAAATATTTTAGAAGTGAGTTTGGAGTTATAGAATTTAGGGATTTTAATAGTGGATTTTCAGTCTTTGAATGTTGATAAAGTGACAAATGAAGTGGAGAAGGCCCAACAGCATGTGGCCTTACGTCAGGAAGGAAAAAGGATGGAGTATAATATAGCCACATATAATAGATTTCAAATGCTTGAGGAAGAACAGCTGTGACCAGGGAATCTAGAAACAGATATGGGGCTCTCAAAGTACAATGAAAAGAATATAAGTACTATATGATTTATTGAGAGAAATAAGGATCAGAACTGGGGAATCCTGTCTTGGAATATTGCTGGGCTACAAAATAAATTAGCAAATCCAGAACTAAGGGACTTTCTAGCAGGGATGGATATGGTATTGATTCAGGAATCCTGGCATGATAAGAAACAGATAGAGAGAATAATGATTAATGGCTATAGTACGATTCATTCCCCGGCCATAAAACAAAAGAAAATGGGAAGGTATGGGGGGGTTAATTGTGTATATTAGAATAGATGAGAATGTAAGGATTTTGAAACAAGTGGTGGAACAAAACTATATTCTGGTTAAAATCCACATAGAGGGTAGGCCGTTAATCATGGTAAATGTCTATAATCCACCAATAAAATCACCCCTGTATGATAAGGTACTATTTAATAATATTGTGCAAGAAGTTAAAAAAGGTCTGGGGAAAAAATCTGTAGAGATACATATAATGGGAGATCTAAATATTTAATGGGGGAATAAAATGATCTCAGAGCATAAGTACCAAATATGTACAGCCCTGGGTAACCCAAGTAGGAGTTTGAGGGGATAGTAAAAACACAGATAAATATAAACAGTTGGAATACATAATACAGGCACTACAATTAGTTATTATAAATGGAAGATTACCGTATGATACTTTGGGAAACTGGACTTGCATAAATGCAAAAGGGCAACTGTAATTGATTATGCATTGGTCTCAGTATATGATTACTGTAATTATGAAGACTTAAAAATAGTTAATAGAACAGAAAGTGATCATTGCCCATTAGTACTATATAAAAAAAGAGCAAGTCAGATTCAAGTTCTATCAAATCACGATCACATGGTGATAGTGAACAGAAGAATTAGATAGGATCCAAATAAAAAATAATCAGGAGAAGAAACTGAGTGATCATATTGTAAGAACTATAGCTAATAACATTCAGGATTTGTGGGAGCCGGAGGAAATGTAAAAAGAAATTATTGAGACATTTCAACAATTGGTTAATGAGGTAGAGAAGGATAAAAATAAGGAGACTCAGATGCAATATAGGGGTGGTTTTATAAGAATTGTAGAGCTAAAAAGAAGAAATTAGCAAGGCTGGTAAGAAAAACAAAAAAGTGCCCTAATAAGAGAAATATAATAGAGCTGAACACAGCAAGGAAAAGTTATAAGAAGTTTGTCAATTTATGTAGGATGGAACATCAAAGTGAACATTGGGATGTGATGATTAAGGCAATAGAGGATAGAGATGACAGGAAATTTTGGTCATTGGTAGCAAAAGGAACTTGTAATTATAAAACTCAGATGGATGTCTACATTGAGCCTGCCATATGGGAAAAATATTTCTTGGATATCTTTAGTGGTGCTAATTGTGTTCAAGATGAGGATGTAGGGGAACTAGATGAGGGTTTTAGATGGTTTACAGCAGCTGAGGTTAATGAAAGTATAGAATCTTTCAAAAGTAATAAAGCGCTGGGCCCAGATAGGATCTCTATAGATTTTTATAAACAATATAGAATGGTGGTCAATTCTTCTTGCTGACTTTTATAATAAAGCAGCAAGCCATGCATTTGTTCCTGATTCATGGTCAGGAAGTTTTATAGTACCTATTTTTAAAAAGGGTTCTAGGTCAGATCCAGTAAATCATAGGCCAATTAGCCTTTTATATGTGATGGCGAAAGTTTATGCAAAGATATTGCTGAATAGATTAATGAAAATATTAGATCAGTCTCATAAAATCTCAAAGTTCCAGGCAGGGTTTAAACAGGGAGTAGGTACAAGAAATCAGGTTTTTATCCTCTGGCATAATATTGAAAAATATTGCAAAATCAAAACAACAAGTGCTATTTGTTGCCTTTGTGGATTACTCATCAGCATTTGATATAATCGTTTTAACATTGTTATGGGCAAAGATGGGATGAATGGGAATAGATAAGAATCTGATAATTATTATTATAAGATTGTATACAAAGACATGGACAAAAGTTAAATATTCACAATTGGGTGCTTTGATGCAAAAAATTGAAACTAAGATAGGGGTAAGGAAGGGATGTGTCCTTGCGCCGACCCTCTTTAATTTATATATTAATGAAATTTTGCAAGATTTAGATAACCCAGTTTATCATTGTCCATATGTGGCCCAAAAACGGATACCTATCCTAGCATATGCTGACGCTTTGGCAATTTTGTCAACATCTAGATTGAGACTACAAAGAGCATTAGATAGATTAGATATTCTATCAAAAAAACCCAAACTAAAACCTAATACTGATAAAACAAAAGTGATGGTGCTGGGTTCTAATAAGGGATATAGGAAATTAACTTTAGCACAAAATAAATTATATTTTGTTTTAGAATACCCATATCTAGGAATATTAATATCTAATAATTGTAGATGGGGTAAACATGTGGGGATGGACTGGAAAAAAATAGAGCAAGCAATAAAAGCTCTTAAGAGATTTAATAACATATATGGAGGTCTGACAGTAACACCTATGGCGAAGGCCATCAATGGGAAAGTAATAAGCCAGGCCACCTACTTGGCTGAGATATGGGGTCTGGAAAATTTGAGTAAATGGAAGCAAATGTAAGTAAAACTTATAAACAAATTTTGAGACTTCCTGTAGGGACACCAAACACATTAGTAAGAGCTGAGATTGGGAAAATTAAATTGCAGCATATGATACATGTGAGGATGATAAACTTTTTGGGTTAAATCATCATGGAAAACAGATAATACTATAATTGGTAAGAGTATGAGGGAAAAGGAAAAACAGCTATCTATATAATAAAGGATGGTTATTCTTTGTATACAATCTGTTAGAGATATATGTTTTTTTTTTTAGTTGTTTAACCAGGTATAGCACACTAAGCTGAAAGCTTTTTTACAGGAGCAACCTGGGAATACAAGGAGGTTAAGTGACTTGCTCAGGGTCACACAGTATGCAACTGGAAGCTGTGGGATTCAAACCCAGGTCTGGTTTGCTGGATGTCACCAGATTTGTAGCTCAGAGCCTTAGACCACTGCGCTATACTGCCTCCTAACTTAACTCATTTAAGGAGCTATATAAGTCAGGTTATACAATTGAGCCCAAGTTATTTTAAAGAAATTAAAAAAAAATTTATATATATAAATGTTCAGAAAAGAAGGATACAGATGGGATTAAAGACCTGAGAGTTGCAAGTTGGTTAATTAAGAATACAACGGAGCATAGGCAAAAATTTGATCTCAATGCTATCCATCACCCATAGCATAGAACAATTCTGACAAAATATAGATTTGAGGTATTTCAGAGTAATGCACTTGAGAAAAGATATAATAAAGAAAGTGCAATAGGATCAGAGTGCTACTGTTATTTGAGAGAGGAAGAGGATCTTGGAGATGTGACCCTTAGGTGTCCATGGTATAAGGATGTTAGGTCTAAATACCTTGGGCAATACCTAAAAGGGATGAATTTCCCAGATAGGTACATATTGGATCTGATTTTTAACTCAGAAAATATTGATGTTCTAACTAATCTAGCAATATTCCTGACAAAAATTTCCAGTATTAGAAAGAAATGTATACAGCAATATTGTCCTCTAGAATAAAAAGATTCTATAACAGAGAAAATACAGGGTTAATATAATATAAATGCCTTTTCTTTTAATAAGTTAGTTTTGTTAGGACTTGTGCCACTCTTGGAAATGTGTTAAATGTGTAATATGAAAATATTCTGGTTTTATTATGTGGACTATCAGGTAATATGGAAGCATGAATGTGGGTAAATTCTTATTGTATTGTGATGTCTATAATGTCTATAAGGATACTCAACTATGGTATTTGTTGTGTTATGTATAATGGTAAAATGAATGTATGTACATTTTTAAGGTATTGTGATGTCCATGTGGACACTTATTTATTGTATGTATTGTATGTGATTGTTATTATGTTTCTCTTGTAATGGTTGTAGTGACAATTGGTCTTGTAGAACAATAAGAATAAATCAATGCTTAATAAGTCATTCATTTGCAAAGTCTGCCCTTATCCTGTCTCAAACTTTTACACCTGCTTCAACATACAAAGTTCCTGTTAATTTGCCTGAGCAAATGATGCAAAGGGAATCCTTTTCATTCGGCAGAGTTTGGAGTTCTGATTCAAAATCCTGCTCCCTTCTCAAACATTCAGTTTCCTGCAGTCCCATGTCCTGCTTAAGAGATGAGACTTGCAGTTCAAGTGTTCGAAACCTCACTTTGGAGGCTTCCAAAGCAGTGCAGAGAGCCACGACCAACAGCCCTTTAACTTCTCGCTTTCTGGCTGTTTGTCTCATCTCTGAGTACTGGGTTGAAATCCCCAGTACACGGTTTTCAGATTGACTTGCATCCCATGCAAAGTCAGCCCATCCTCCATTGAAGGCAAGGAAGTTTGAGACATCGAGTCTCAAGTCTGCACAGATATTTGATATGGTGGCCATTGTGTAGGAAGGAACGAAAAAAACTGTGAAAAGATGCTGTGCTGCGTATCAATCCACAACAGGTGCACTAGTTCACAGGCGGGCTACTGTGCACTTGTAAGCTTGCAATTTAAAACTGCCATGGGGTGAGGTGAGTCAGCGTCAACCACACCCAGTAAGCAGCCAGACTTTGCAAGTGATTACAAAGTGGGTGAAAAACAGGAGAGGTGATGTAGGAATGCACACCTACTGTCCCCATTGGGAAGGGAAAGTCGTAGCAACAAGTGAAAACTTTGAAAACACCAAATATTGCCTGCACGCGATTGCCAATTGTCAGGAGGACTAAACCTCACTCTCAGGTTCTTGGCAATATTGGGAATGCAAAGAATCACAGACACATTGAATAAGAGTAATAAAGCTTGTTTCTTACTACCAAAAAGAAAATCACAGTTGCTCTAAGCAGTTCTTACCATTAGGAACTGGGAGCCAATGCTAAGCGTTCCCTATACCTTGAGGAATCTCTGTGTCTCCTGGGGTCTCCGAGGTAGAAGACATAATGCCTTACATTATATATGTAAGATAAATACCATGGTTACTGTAAGATAGAAATATTTCTAGTTACAGAGATGAGCCCTATTGGCTAAATTAGAGGTGGCTCCTCAGTCCTCGATAACATTATACAATTTTGTTATAGTCATCACTTTGTGGAAACAAAGAAGTACAGTTTGTACATAGCAGTGTAGTAATACAAATCATCAGAAGATGACAATGCCGACTTATATATATACCACTACAAGGACCCAGGTGTCCTAGCATCTTGTAAACAAGAAATACATGTGTATATTAGAAAGTAAAGCGCATAGCAATCATATGCATACATAGCCTGACATCTAATCATATGGTAGATGCCCTTAGCCCTATATCTTAGTATAACATATACCTAAATGCTAGCTGTCTGCGGTGTACTCTATGGGTACCAATTAGGTGCAGGGACCTCGTGTAGCAGGTTCCACATCAAAGCAGATCACAAAAATACAATGGAGCAATAACAGAATACAAAAGTGCAAGAACAGATTACGTACAATATGCAAATATACAAAGAAGCATTGTATAGACATGCCATATAGTACAAGCTACAAAAGGAGTATAAATCCAGGAAAGCTTAGGTTCAAGAAAGCAATGAGTGGGGGGGCAGGGGAGACAGGACAGAGAACAAGGGAAGAATGGAGAGGGAGACAGAAAGGGGACACAAGAATAGGGATGATGAGGGGGAAGGGGAAAAAATTGTACTTGGTGCAGTCAGAGATGACATTATAAGATGAGGATGGGGCAGAGGGGCAAGTAAGAGGGGAGAAAAAAAAAGGAGAGGCTAGTAACATGTTTGTGATGCTTCTCATGAGTCACCACCCTATCAGTACAGTACCCTATCCCAAGCTTCACTAACCATTGATCTAGTAATTACATGTAATTTGCCCATGCATTTTTCCAAAGTATTTTCAGTACATGGTTTACTACTGCCACTCCAGGCTGATGCCCACACTTCAGGGTGTACTTTTCCCTCTGAGAGCACATCAGGCTGGACCTCTCTCAACATACCCCCTATTACTTTGTGAAGCCCTAGTCTCTAGGCTGGGCCAATCTTGGGCTACATATTCTCAATGCAGCAGGCACCCCATTACCTGCCCTCCTGGGGTTGCATTTAGTGGTGGGTGAAGTGGGCTCAATCCACTCCCCGAAGTGAATCACGGAGCAAAGTGGATTCGCGGAATCACGGAGTGCTCCACAACACGAAGCAGAGTACTTTGCATTATAATGAGGAACGCGAAGTCTATTGGAAACAGTGACTTTGTTTTACTCTGCCTCCCCAGACCACTTCTCTGCCAAATTTAAGGTGAAGTGTATTGCAGGCAGTGCGCTTCGCCTCACTTCGCCTTATTTTTGAGCTCCAAAGGAAAAGTTTGCAGTGATTCATGGGATTTCAGGTCACATGGGCTCTAGATTGATCTGCACAGCTTCAGTTTGGGGTAGTATGAGTAGGAAGGAGTAGAAGACAGTGTGCTCTGATAGCTGTCTGTGATAGGAATCTTGTAAAAGCTGTTCAAAACATTTTTGCATTTTGTTTGAGGATCCAACTTTAGTTCATTGATTGTAGGAAATTCTCCTGTGCTGATATCATCGAGCATTTTTGTTTTTGTGTGGGTTTTGAATGTTCATTTACAACATTGAGTGTGTGTGATGAAAGACAGTGAAAGTGTACTTTGGGGAAGAGGCGTATCTGTGGTGTAGGAAGATTTAAGTTGGAGAAATAGTGATTTCTTTGTTTTTTGGTTATATTTTTGTTATATAACTGTGTTAATGTACACACAGAAATATTGTCAGTAACAGTAGAAATTTTCTTGTTGTTTGTTGTGTGGATGTGGTGCAGCAGTTCATAAGTTCAGGTTGTTTACATTACAAATTTACAATGCATAACATGGCACAGTACTGAACTTTTGCATTTGCTATGCATTCCTCGTTCAGCATTGTACAGAAACTGTTCTGTGTGTGAGTGTGTGCAGTGTTGTGTGCATCAAATAATACACCTTTTATTGTGCCACAGACTAGGATAATTGCAGGTGCAGCAGTGTGAACCTGCTATCCACTACAGCAGCCTGATTTTGTACTACAATCGTGGTATCTGTTCTTAGTTTTGCTGCTTGAAGTGCCATAAAAATCTGCACTGTCTGCATTCAGTGCCCCCCCAACCCCACATTCAAAAGGTATTTTTTACCATATTGGATAGTTTTTGTGACCTCATCAGCACCACTGGTAACTGAAGTTGTTTTAATTCCGTGACAGTCTCAGAGTAGTCTCTTATCTGTTGCTGAAGCCACAGCTGTTTATTTGGCTCCGCATCCAGCATCCCTCCATTCAGAGAGTGAACATATCAAAATCTGAATTTGGTTATAATATTGTAGTTGATCCCCCAAATGCCTACAAAGAGATGTGCAAGCAAAGCTGTTTCTCACCATGGCAATGTTGGCAGCAAGATGGTCTGTGGGCATGGTAGTAATACGCAGACGCAGAAGTGCATTGCTGATGTGAGGAAAGTTATTTCTGCTGCAATGTTTTTTACAGCCCAATCAGTAGCTTCACTCATAGTTGGAGGAGATGATGTTTCCAGCTGGTGGTGTTAGTATTACTGGTGTTAGTGGTGGTGGAGGTAGTATTAGCATTGTTGCATCAAGTTCTAATTCGACCAGTGTACCGTACAAAAAATATTGTGTGTGAAGCAATGCAAGTGAGTGGCAGTGTAGATGATGTCATACTTCCAGTAACATCCAGTAACTGAACCTGAGGATTCTGATAATCATGTCAACGATAGCATACAATGTGATATTCCGTCACCATGGCACTTAACTTCATGCATTTTCCATTCAGTGATTCACAGTGTGGTGAAAAATATCAGGTGATGGTGTTGTAGATACTGATGATGAATGTGATGATGATGATGATGTTGCTATTGTTGCAACATGCAGTCCACATGTCAGTATCCAAGCAGAAGATGTCAATGTGTGTGACGCTGATGAATATGATGATGATGTAATTGACCCCAGTTGGGAACCGGAGAAAAAGAAATTCAAAGTGGCTGTGTCTGAGTCTGTTTGCAGGGTCCCCCATGTAAAACTCATGATCTACTGGTTTTAGTTGATGATGATGATGACCCAGTAATCAATATGATAGGTAGTCGTGGTTGTCGTTGCAGTCCAGGAGTGCAGTGCCCAAAACATCACGTGCCCCCCCCAACTTCAGTGCTTAAAATAACAGACTTAAATAAGCCACATCATGGACATGTTAAAAGCAGAGCATCACACTCCCTTGTTTGGGATTTTTTTGTTTAAGATGCAAATGATGATGATTCAGTTGCAATCTGCCAAGTTTGCCATGTGCGTGTGAGTCGAGGTAAAAAGGGGAGCCATCTGGGCACAGGAGGACAGCATACGCATCTTAAGAATAGGCACTTGGCACTGTGGACCCAGCACAAGCTGGCAGCTAATACCACAGTGGGGTGTTCACCCACATCACTGGCACCATAGCCAGCATATCATCCCCTTCCATGACTGTTAAGCCCAGTAGGAAATTAAACGTGTGCAGTAGTGTGGTAATAAGAGCAGAGGATTACTACAGGTATGATGAGGTGGAGGACCATAATGACTTTGAAATGTTGCCCAGTGCTGGTGAGAGTAGCAGTTTTTGTGATGGTGGTGGTGAATGCAGTATGTCTAGTGCAAGTGGTACATCAACCCTGGTTGGCAAATCTGGCAAAATAACATAATTTCTGGATTTGTCATCACCACCTGTGCAACCATCTTCATCAAATGTCCACACTCCACCCCCTGCCAATGCCATTCATCACAGAGCACAACCATTTTTGATTAACACACCACGTGTAAAAAGTTTAAGTCAGCCCACGTTGCAGAGTGTTTTTGAGCATAAGCTGAAGTACCCCCCGAATCATACAATGTCACATGAACTCGATGCTGCTGTAGAGGAAATGCTGGCAATTGATCTTTTGCCCTTCTCCTTTGTGGAGAATTCTGGTTCGGTGTTTGCTGCACGTGCTGTCCAAATGGAAAGTCCCATCCAGAACATAGTTTTCCACCCGTGCTGTCCCCGAGTTGCTTCAACTGTGTCCGACTCTAGTAAGACATGTCCTTCAACATTCCTCTCTCCATTCATCCATTTAAGTATGGATATATGGACAAGTGGCAAAACAGCGTGGAGTTCATATTTGTGTATAACTGCACACTGGGCGCAGGTGCCAGGGGTTGTTGGTGATGTTGGTAGTGTGAATAATCAGTGAAGTAAGGTGGATTGTCATGGTAGCAATCTTCCTGGAATACGCCAGCATGCAATAATTGCTATGCACAGTATGCCTTGTTCACACACTGATGAGAACTTGTTGGACATGGTACTGACTGAAGTTGACAGATGGCTAAACCCTCTGTCCCTGAGAGCTGGGTTCATAGCAAGTGACAATGGATCAAATGTGGTGAAATGTATCACAAATGGTGTTTTTTCATGTTCCATGCATGGCCCACTGTTTAAATCTTGTGGTTCAGGAGTTTCTGCAGCACCCTGATATAAAGGAAATGCTGACCATTGCAAGACGTATCTGCCCTCACTTTTCAAGATCTGGAAAGGCCCGTGACCAACTGTGCAATTGCAGATACAAAACAGCCTGCCTCAGCACCGCTTGAAGCTGGAAGTTGTCACCTGATGGAACTCCACTTTATGCATGGTAGAGAGGTTGTATGAACAATACAAAGCCAGCTCAGAATATCTTATGCACACTAGCCTTGACAGTTCCAAGGCCTCCATGTCTATGACGACTGAACAGTGGTGCCTCATGGACTCTGTAATAACAATTTTGCTGCCTTTTGAGCATGCCACACAGGCAGTGAGTGGTGGGTCTGCCTCCATTATCCATTCAATTCCACTGCTGTGGGTGCTGAGGCAGACATTGTGAATGTACAGACAGGCTTTGATGTTGCTGGAGATGGTGGTAGCAGTATGTTGCCAACACGTGCTGACAGTATTCTCACCAGAATTGTCACATTGTGAGCATTCAGCATAATGACAACTTTGCCATAGCAACAATGCTGGACCCACGATACAAACGTGGAATTGCATCAGTACTGGAGGGAGGGGCTGAACAGGTAAAAAATATCAGTGGTCAACTGGTGCGCTTGGTTCATGGGGCACAGAAGTCACATGCCAAGGTCAGCATACCTCAGCAGCATAATCCAGCTGAAGGTGTACCTGGAGCACCATCAAGCACATTCTGCAATGGCAAGGGGACTGCAGTTCTAGGTGGTCTGTCATCCAAAGTGGCTGGCATCAACCCACTTTGGGAGGCATTGTACCAAGTGGGTATTTGTAAAATAAGTGGTTTGGGAGAACAGGATGATGCTTAACAACTGGACTTAGTGCTGCTGCATAGCATGGTTGAGTCATATTTGTCTGAAAACAGGCATCTAACAATAAGTGAAGATCCTCTTTTGTACTGGAGTGGAAAGTTCAGTGAATGGCCCGAGCTGACTGCAGTGGCACTGAAGTACCTCACATGCCCACCTTCCAGTGTAAGTGTTGAGAAGGTATTCAGCTCAGCAGGTGCAATAGTCATGGATCGTCGGACAAACCTGTCTTCTGCAAATGTTAGTTTGCTAACATTCATTAAAATGAAAGAGTGGCACATACCAGCACTGACTGCAACCTCGGTATTCGTACCCCAGCCTAGTCATGGTTGTCTTGCTGATGTGGAAATGGAGCATCCTAGTGGCACTGGCAGTGGCTGCCTGAAATGGCCCACCACTGTTGTAGATGATGACACAATGGAGAAGAAATTTCCCAGTGGTCAGACTTCTGACATCCATGACTGTGAAGGCAGCTTTCTTTATGAGGATGATGATGTGGTTAATGTTAGCAGGTTTTAACTGAAGTTTTTCAAAGGCGGTGTGTCCCCCCGGTTCACCATCACTGGGACAGATGTTAGCCACTGCCACCACTGAGCCTGTGTTTGTCTGCACCCCGGACCACCACCACCAGGAATGATGTTAGCCACTGCCACCACTGAGCCTGAGTCTATCCACACCCCAGACCAGCACCATCAGGAATGAGGTTAGACACTGCCACCACTGAGCTTGAGTCTGTCCGCATCCCGGACTACCACCAACAGGAATGATGTTAGCCACTGCCACCACTGAGCCTGAGTCTGTCTGGACCACCACATCCATCAGCCATAGACACAAACATTCTTAATATTTATTCCATAAAGTGAGTATGTGTACTCATGTTTGTTATGCTGCTTCACTTCTTTTAGTTGTATGTTTTGTTTTCTGTAGCTTTTCAGAGCCGCAATGGTAAAACACATATGGTACACTTATTTTGTTTCTTTAACAGGATAACAAAAAAAGGCTCCATCACTAAAGCTCGTTGGGAATGGTACTGTAGCTGTACCATACAGAGAGGAAGCTATGTAATATCCATGTGAAATCCATTCTGGTAAGTATGAAGATTTTATTTCATTTGTTTCGTTGTTTTGGAAAGACTGCAGAAAATATTGCACACAAGTTGTGTTAATTGACAAGATGAGGGTTTGAAATGTAACTTGACTTTAGATTGAGATTTGAGAACCAGGGAGGGACACATACTGTAACAATTAAGTTGTAAGAATTCATTCATTTCTTTTTTTTAAGAAAATTCCAGGTGCTTTGTTGTTCTGTCAAAGTGGCCTTATCCAAAAAAGTTCTTCAACATCAGGCACCCCCCTTCCCCGAGCTTGGGCACATGCAACACAAAGAAGTCATTTCATTAGGTTACCATGGCCATCCTAACAACCGGACTCCAGAAGGATGCTGATGGAATCTGTGAAGAAGTAACAAAATAAGAAACCATTAGAGACAAACCTGCAAATATGATCCCCCAAAAAAATCTTACCTTCATGTGCTTGAGAGTTATCTGTTTCCAATTTCAGTGCAAAAAAATCTCATTGAGAACTAGAATGTGTGCACCAACAGTTTCTGTGTGACCTGTGATGCAGAACAATACCATGAGTACATGTCCATGTCAACCTCCCTCCTCACCAACAAAATACACAACTATATATCTATATATATACATATATATATATATATGTATATATCTACTCACCAAGGGTACTATTAGTGTACAGCCAAAGGGCACCCTTCAATCCAGTTGAGATGATCACATTGCATTTGCTTGAATCGTCTCACAGAACACATTGGACCAGCAACACAATGCTCACAGTCATCATTTTATATTGGGGTATGTGCTGGAACACTCTCATTCCACTGTGTTAACACTTGTCAATTTTCTGCAGACAAGCAGGATGCATTTTGGGCCTACAGAAAAAATCTGGGACTCTGTGCCACCACTGCAAGCATGACTGAGTGCGCCATTAATTCTGAGGGACTTTGTATATGCTGAAACACTCTCATTCCACTGTGTTAACACTTGTCAATTTTCTGCACACATACAGGATGCATTCTGGGCTGGAAGAATAAATCTGTGGACTCTGTGCCACTTTTGTGTTCATGACTGAGTGCGCCATTAATTCTGGGGGACTTTTTATGTGCTGAAACAGTCTCATTCCACTGTGTTACCACTTGTCAAATTTCTGCACACAAGGAGGATGCATTTTGGGCCTACAGAAAAAATCTGGGACTATGTGCCTCCACTGCTCGCATGACTGAGTGTGCCATTAATTCAGGGGGACTTTGTATGTGCTGAAACACTCTCATTTCACTGTGTTAACACTTGTCAATTGTCTGAACACAAACAGGATGCATTTTGGGCCTGCAGAAAAATTCTGGGTACTCTGTGTCACTTTTGTGCATTCTATGATTGTTGCTGTGAGCTCATGATGTCAGACTGACATTTTTACAATTAAAGCAGCATTAGAAGAATGTCCTGATTCTCCTGACAGATTTGAACTGTACTTTTTTATGTTACTTTACATTGCCACAGCCACCACTAGTTATCTCCACATTGTGACTCGAATGATATGCTTCTTTTCACAATTTATGTCTGCTTTACTTACTTGACTACTTTTTTTCATGAATAAAAAAATGAGCACACCTTCCAATATTGTTTGGATCAGGTTTGTATTTATTTGCAGCTGCTTTTCAATAACTATTGTTCTGTGGTGTCATAAAACACTGCCTGCTGCATAACTGTTAATTAACAACAGAAGTGATATATAACAACTAATTGATTGGCTGGAGAAAAGCAGAGGAAAACAATGACAAAGACCTGATCAGCACCAATTTGAAAGGAATGCTCCTTTCATTATTTCATACATGAAAAAGGGTAGTACAGCAGACTCAACTACTGCAAATTCACATATTATTCCAGTCAATCAGGATGTAAGCAAATTAAGTTGTAACATAGCATTAAAAAATATAGGTCAGAGTTCTCAACAGATTGTTGGTCTGCTGCTTTACAGAGATTCACCACATTACATAGTTATGGTGATGCACATAAACTAATATGTGGGGGCATTACTCCCCTGCAATATTTCTTGCTCCACAGAGTGCAATATATTTCTGTGAAAACCACCTGTAATTTCATTACAGTGTCTCATGTAACAGAGGAATTACCGATCAGAAAAGCCACCCACATGCTGCCCCCCTTTCTCAGCAAAGTTAGGACGTGATGCCAGGGGGAGCGCAGGTGCATGTTCCACTATAGTGAATGTCCGGCAGCTACCCAATGTTTCCTTATGTTATAAGGTTGACTTTGTGGTGAAATGTGGGAATGTTTCCACAAACAAGGCTTTTCTTACTGGAAACGTGCCCACACGTTTCACCACAAACTGACCATTATAACATAAAGAAATTTTCTGAAAGCTGCCGGACAATTGGATATTCACTGTAAGGAGCATGCACATGCTCTCCCCCTGCCATCACATTCTAACGTTGCTGAGACGGGAGGTAGAATGTGGGCAGATTTTCAGAACTGGGATTCCTCCATCACATGACACACTGTAATGAAATTACGGGCGGTTTTCACACAAATGTATTGCACTATGTGGTGCAAGAAAGATTCCTCTGGAAGAGAAAATGTGTAGGATTGAACAACAACAAAGAAAAAGCACACAAAAACAGTACAACACAGTAGTGGGGTGGAGTGGGAGTTGGGGGGGCAGAAAACAACCCTCTAACTTTCTGTGGCTGTGGGATGCCATGGTGGTCCTGCAGCAGATGCAGCATTGAAACTATTTGCTGCTGCTGTTGTTCTATTCTGTTCATCTGCTGCTGCAAAGCACTGAACTGCTCATTATTTTCTTCAAGCACTGCCCACACCAGGCCGATGTCAGACTGTGTTGCAGGGAATGTTGTGGGGTCCACTGCAGCACGGAATCCAGCTAGTGGTGGTGGTGGTGGAGAGGGTGGTGCTGGTGGCTGTGGTGGCAGTGGTGGTGGTGGTGAAGCAGCTGCTGTACTAGCCCTCCTCCTACTGCAGCGGTGATGAGGCACAAATCCCACCCCAGCAGCACCCTCAGCCACTGCCATGGAAGGGCCTGCAGGTGGATGCCTGGCCTCTTCAGTGGCAGCCTGCTACTCTGCCCTGTGGTGGTTCAGCATGTGGGTGCACTGGCCAACAGTCCCCAAATGTGTTCTATCAGGGCTACGGTGAACCAGCACACCACCACTGTGCTGTCTCCCCCCACAGAGTTAAGAAAACCCCACACTGGGGTGCTGTGGGGGGACCAGACACAATCCTGGCATGAGTCCCACCAGTGTTTTCCAGGGCCACCTCTTTGGCTGTGGAGGTAGTGGAGGGAGTGCTGCTGGAGCCCCTACAGCAGCTGCTGCTACTAGTGGTGGTGGTAGTGATGAAGAAGGTGGACACACAGCAGCTACCGGTGACACTGGTGCTGCTGCTGCTCCTGTTGCTTGAACATGGAGGGAAGCAACACCCAGGAGTCGGGAGCGGGCCAGCATGACACGACCGCCCCACCCCCCACGGGTCCCACACCCTCCAACCGCACCCATGGGCCAGCGACTCCTTCTCCAGGGTCCACGTCCATGCCTCCCACACAAGTCCCCAGCACACACACACACTCACACACAGTCACTCACACACACACAAAACAAAACAACACTTATAAAAAAAATTAACTACCAAAACAACAATCACAAACACAATATGAAAACTAAATAAAGATAGCTTTTAAAAAAGCTGTTGTTTTACAAAGGCAATAAGCACTTTGTCACTGACTCCTTCACTGCTCTCTCACATGCCTTCTCCCTCTACAAATGCAAAGAAGAAAGTGAAACTGCTTCTCTGACTCACTTCCTTCCTGCCTGGCTAAAGCATGTGACTTACGGTCCTGTTAACCATGTGATGTGTGGGGGGGCTGCCTATTCTCTTCTCACTTCGCCTTACTTCACATTAAGGCATAATGGCAACGTGAAGTGGTAATAATGATGCAAAGTAAGCACCTTGCAGTTCCCACTTATGCTAGGCGTCCACGGATGCTGTGGCCACTTTGCATCCACTTCGCCAGCGGATTAAAAAATTTGCTGCATCTCTAGTTGCATTCCAGCAGATAGGTTACTGGCACTGCTTTTACACTTTGGGGATTCCTCCCCACTTTCTCCCTTCTGTATCTTCCTAGAGAAAGAAATAGATCTGTTTAAAAAATGCCAGGTCCACAAGCCAGGTGGCATGTGCTGGTGGATCAGTGCATCACCACGTGGGACACCTGGGTTCAAGACCCAAGCCCAGCTCCTTTGCCTCAGGCTGGTGGGATCTGAAATGCAATGTAGAGACATTGTTTGCCAATCCTGGGGACAAGGGCGGTGAGGGTCCTGATGTATGAGTACCTCCTTTGGTGGAAAACTGTGCAGGCTTTGAGGCACTGGATGACTGCACTGGATAAGCCAGCACCGACCAGATGGGTGGTGCAGCAGGATGCGATTGGCTGAGGCTAGGGGTGGAGGGTGGGCCAGAAAACCTGGGAGAAAGCCTCTAGCTGTACAGATGATGATGCAGAGGGCCCACTCTCTCAGGCACCTCTCAGGTACTTGGCAGCTTGTGGACTGAATGTCTGGGCCCCACTTGTATAAGTGGTAATGGATGCAGGGATTAATAGTGCAACAGAGACTAAGTATGTTGTGTGTGTGTGTGTGTGTGTGTGTGTGTGTGTGTGTGTGTGTGTGTAGGTGAGTGGAGCCTCTTATTGCAAAGTAAAGCTAATTGAAATATTACATAAACTTGGCAGCTTGTGGGCTGAATGTCTGGGCCCCACTTGGATAAGTGGATAATGGCTGTGGCTGCAGGAATTAAGAGTGCAGTGGAGGGTAAGGAGTGTGTGTGTGTGTGTGTGTGTGTGTGTGTGTGTGTGTGTGTGTAAGTGAGTAGAGTTTCCAATTGTAATGTGAAGCTAATTGAAATAATCAATACTCTTAAAAAATACCTGCTCCTGGCACTCTGCCTGAAGCCAAGAAAATCATTTAAAATAATCTTATTTTATTACTAGGCCCCTCCTATCCTGAATCCACTATTGAGGGTTGTCAAAAGTGAAAAAACAACTAGTTATCCCAGTCAACCCCTCATGCAGTTTGTCATCCATTCAGTCTCCTTCAGCGTATCACTGATACAGCACAAGAGTACATGGAACTAAAGAAGGACGGGTGGAGTGGTGTGCATTACTGATGAGGCAAACAGCTCTGCCCCCATTTCAGGTCACACATACCCTTGTGTTTTATCTGTGACTGCTGCAGACTGAATGGGATAGTGTGATGCAGGAGGGGGATTGACTGGCAAGCTGGCGTTTCTCACTATTGCCACACCCCAAAATCATGGATTAATGTCCAGGAGGAGGCCCAGGATTAAAATGATAGCACTTTGTCAACTTGGAGGACTGGGCTAAGGTGTAGGAAAGCTTTCAATTCAATTCAATTCATATTTATATTTATTTATAAAGCGCCTTTCAAAATCAAGGCGCTGTACATCGTAATAAAAACAAAAAACAGCAATTAAACAATCAAATTATAAAGAGAAAGCCATGTTAAAAAGATATGTTTTAAAAGCAATTTTAAAACTATCAACGGTCGGGCATTCTCTCAACCAATGAGGTAGAGAATTCCACAGGGTAGGAGCTGAGAAGGCAAAAGCACGAGATCCTGATAACTTCAGACGAACCCTGGGAATCTCTAGCAATCCCTCATTGGCGGAGCGGAGGGGGCGGAGGGGGCAGTAGGGAGACAGAAGATCTTTCAGGTAACCGGGTCCCTGATCGTGTAGGGCTTTAAAGGTTAGTAAGCCAACCTTAAAGGTGATTCGCCACCGCACAGGCAGCCAGTGCAGTTCGCGAAGCACAGGTGTAATATGACTGGTTCTTGGAGTCCCAGTCAATAGCCTGGCTGCAGCGTTTCTGCACCAGCTGCAGGCGGCGGATATCAACCCTGGAAGCCCTAGGTATAGGGAATTACAGTAGTCCGCCGGTGGTGACAAGGAACTAAGGTCGGAAGATCCTCCTGGGGAATCAGATGTTTCACCAGCGATATTCCTCAGATGATAAAAGAGGATTTGACAACAGCTGACACCTGAGATTTCAGGTCAGGCGTCATCATCAAAATAACACCCAGGTTTCGCACCTGTCGAGAGCTAGAGAGCGGCACCCCACCAAGTGATAAGCCTGATGGATGTGCCTCACCCAAACCCCTCCCAGGATGACCTGGGCCCACAACCAATACCTCGGTCTTATCCGGATTAAGCTTCAACCAACTCGAACTCATCCAAATTCTGATTTCATCCAGACAGTTGTTAAGTACGGAGAGTGCATCACTCTGATCGGGGAGAAAGGATAAATACAGCTGAGTATCATCTGCATAGCAGTGAAAACTCAAGCTGTATCTCCTGATGATTTCTCCTAATGGCAGCATATATACTGCAAACAACGTGGGAGCTAAATGGAACCCTGGGTACCCACATGGTAGGGAGAAGGCCAGAGGAATAAATTCGTGACGACCTCTGAGACCTACCAGTGAGGTATGAACGAACTATTCATGGACTGTACCAGACAGTCCACAAAAGCCTGCAGCCGCTCCAATAGCACCTCATGGTCTACAGTATCAAATGCTGCAGAGAGATCAAGAAGGACCAGAATGGTATAAGCCTTTCGATCTCTGGCCATTAGGAGGTCACTCAATACCCGAACAAGGGCAGTCTCAGTACTATGCCTCTTCCTGAAACCAGATTGGAGAGTATCATAGACACTATGAGAGGTGAGATATTCATCCAATTGCAGTGCAACTGCCTTTTCAATAACCTTACCAACAAATGGCAGGTTAGAGATAGGCCGGTAGTTAGCTAGACAGTCTGGGTCCAAGGAGGATTTTTTAAGGAGTGGATGGACAACTGCCTCCTTAAGGGGATTAGGAAAAAAACCCCTCTCTAAGGATTTCCATACAATGTCAGCAAGGATTGGGTAGATGACATCTATACAACCTACTAACAGTGGTGTAGGACCCGGATCCAAACTACAACTAGTTGGACACATTGATTGGATGATCCTCACAATGTCAACGAATTCTGGGTGGTGAAACTCTGACCAGATAGGCCGGGGATTAGACACAGCCGGTTGCCCACCGTAACCCCCCGAAGGAGAGTTCGGACCGATGCCGGACCTGATGTCGGCAACCTTATCTGCAAAGAAGCAAGCGAACTCCTCACATCTAAGTTGAGAAAAAGCTTCTCTAGGCTGAAGACAGACTGGATTGCACAGCCTGTCCACAGTCCAGAAAAGCTGAGCAGGTCGATTCTTTGCAGCAGAAATCTCTCTGGACAGAAATTCTGCCTTCTTGAGTGATTTCTGATTGGTAGCCATCATAATGGGCTAACAATCTAAGCCTGTCGACTTCAAGGCCGATTTCATGAGATTCTCTCCAGCCTTAGGCCTGCTCGCCTTAATTCCTTCAAAGGGCCATCAAACCATGGACTCCTTGGACGGATAGTGAGAGGTCAACACGAACAGGAGCAATTTTGTCCGTGCATCTCCTACAGCCTTATTATAGGCAAGTACAAGATCATCTGGACTCATGCATTCACCCGACAAACTCGATAGGTCCAGCACGCCATAAGGTCGCTAGCCAACACCCTTAAAGGGCAGTATTGACCATCTCCGTAGGGCAGACCAACCAGAGGGGCCCTGAAACTGAACCTTATGGTGTAATGGTCCGACCAACTGACTGGTTCGACCCCCAAGTCAGTGATCTCCATACCAGGAGAAAGACCAGATCTAGTGAATGACCTCCAATATGGGTAGAGGTGGTAACAACCTGTGTCAGGCCCAGTGTATTCATCAACTGGAGGAGATTCTGACCAAATGAGAGAGTTCATCGTCGACCAAGCGCTGAAGTCACCCAGAAGTATTAATCTGGGGAACCTCAACATAAGGTGACAATGAAGTCTGCAATCCCTGTAGGAATTCGCCACCATCACCTGGACGGTAGACCGAGGAGAATCCCACAGCCTGCACCCTCGCCCAGGACATATTCAAAAGATCTAGTGTTCCCCAATGGAACATCCACAAGGCCCAGTTCAGATTTAAACATAATGGCCACACCTCCGCCCCTACGATCCTGCCTTGGACAGTGTATTACCGAGAACCCAGCTGGAGTTGCCAAGGCCAATATAGGGCCAGCATTTTCATCCAGCCATGTCTCGGTAATGCAAGTCAGATCAGCTGACCCAACAAGATCAGCTACAATAGCTGTCTTGTTTTTTATGGATCTGGCATTGCACAACACCGCCAAGGCAGGATGAGATGTCGGTGAAGACTCGGTACCTGTCCGATATTTCGGACTCTGGGTATGGGGACAAGACAGGAGCAACCTCTATCTTGACCCATTTCGCCCCAGGACGTCTTCTGGACCCTAGAACCCCAATCCACCTCCCCCCTCCTGTCCCCCACAAGGCCCAGCTTTCCACCTACGACCTCGCCTCTTCAGAATGCCCAGTGCCCGACACCTAAAATAGATGTCGGATGATAATGGTGGACACTCAAAAGGGCGAAGTTCCCTGAGCCTGGTGGGGGAATAATGCCCAACCATCATTATTAAACAAGTCACTAAAACAAGTCCAACAATAAACCAAAAAATACCACAATTATAAACGCCCTCTACCCACTCTCTCACAGAGGAAGGGAGAGCAAACCAAATAAACAAACATAAACCAGAGCAACTCAAAAATAACCAAACAATAAAATCAAAATAAAATACAATAGTTTAAAACACAGCAGAATAACTTATTAAATATTAAACAAAATTGAATTTTAAACAATTTCATATCTTTAATGCAGCACCTCTCACATGCAGCAAATACTAAAAATATTAAATAATCTCCCAACACCACCTCTCACATGGCAGGGGAGTCAATTCAAATTTGTAATAATAAATAACTATCACTCTCGCTACCTATAGTCCGAAAACTAAAACTAGTGTTCCATTAATAACATCCAAGCGAATCAGAGGAGTCTTTACAAAAAGTTCAGAAGTTCCAAAGAATCCAGAAATCTTCCAATAGTTGTTTCCATGGATGTCAGTAATTAAAACCAAAAAATACAGTCAGGAGGTGTGTTTCTGCAGGGAGTATTGCCCACACTCGGACCACAGCCAACAGCTTAAGCTGTCTCGCATGCCAGCACTACAGCTGACCCCAAGGCAGCCTAGAAGAGGCCCTGGTCTCCCCCCCAGCTCCCTGGGAGACACCCAAGGCCACTCCTGCCTGGCTGGAGACCACCAGGTAGACAACGCACCCTACAAATTAAAACCAACTCCTGTGATACCAGAATAATTCTGTACCAACATTTGTTAGATAAAAATTGTCAATTGTCCCACAAACATGATTCCGAGTAGCAAATCACCCACAAGAATGCAGAGGCCTCTCAATCTATCATGCCACAATCTAAAATGTAGTCAAAGCAGTCACCAGGCTCATTAGATGGGGGGGGGGATATAGTACAAAGACAAACCCCACGACCCAGGAATAATGGAAACAGTACAGCCTCACCAAGTAAGCCCTGGTACTATAATCCAGCATCCAAGTCTCAACAAACTAAATCCAATGCAATCCAAGTACAAGTTCAGTCTCAGTGAATTCAAAAATCCATCGACAGGAGTTTCGGCAGTTTCAACAAGTCCAAAAATCCAGGAAGCAGGTGAGAGGAACACAGGTAGCATAAACCTCACGGCGGGAGCTTCCGGAGCATTCAAACAGAGCAAACAAGTCTCCGGCTAGCTCAGCTCAACCGCCACAACTCTGCAATTTAACGAGAGAGTTCACATCCAGCACCAGCAGGAAAACCCCCATCCGATGCCGGCAGTCCAAGTAATCGCAGTCCAACCCGGAACCAGTCAGCCAAAAATCCACGGAAAATACACATCCAAAATAACAGCAGCCGCGACGCTTGACGAGATGCTACCACTAATCGATAGTCGGTGGACTTAAAATAAATTTAAGATAAACGAAGACTGAACAGTAGAGCTCCGAGCGACGCACACAAACAAATAAAAAATAAATAAAACAAAGCAAAAGAGCGGCTAGCCCAAGGTGGTCGCCATCTTAAACCTTCTTAGTAGAAGACAATGTCATTTTAAAAACCTCTCTCCCTCTCTCTCTGTCTCTCATAAGGAAGTGGACTGGAGGGCAGGAAATCTAGAGTTGGGAGTAGCACTGTAGGTCATAGGACTAGCTCTGGACACTAGGGATAGGGTATTGCTTTTTTGTAATTTTTTAAAATGTCATGAATATTTCTCCTTGGATCCAAGTAAGATTTTTTACCTTAAAGACAGTCACCATTGTTCTAGGCTAGGACCCATGAAGAAGGTAAGTAGGTAGAGAGAGAGAGAGAGGGAAAGAGAGAGAGAGAGAGAGGGGGGGGGGACCATGACATTAGGAGAGAGGGGATGAGAAGACTGAAGAGAAAGGAGGCTCAGCTAAGAACCTATGAGGTCACAAAAGGAGTGGAGCATGGGACAATGGGGAGGACAGATTTGATTTTGTAAGGGGAGAGAGAGAGAACTAGGAGGGAGGGATTTGAGGGGTTGATAAGGGGCTGCAAGTGAGGGGTCTCCCTCACTTTTGCTAGCCAGAATTTTTGTTTTTGGTCTAGCACACCAGTTGGCAATTTTCAGTTTGTTCTTAGGTTTTTAGCAGGTAAGCCAGTTGTTTATATGTCAACTCAGCTTAGTTAGGTGGGTAATTTAAAAAAATAGTTTTTCTTTTGTTAGGTCTGGATATGTAGGAGCTGGGCAAGCAGGGCCAGTGAGAATGCTTTTGGTTTAGTTTATTGCAAAGCCCTTAGTAAGCATGATACAGCACTAAAATGTATTTGGAAATCTATGCAGAAACGAAGCTAGAGTCAGGACCAGGCATCATTTGGATAATGGGGCAGGTTAATGTGGTAGCAGCAGGTACTGTGGAGGAGAAACCTGTAATGTCTTTTAGATGTGGTAGTGAGAGAAAAAATGAATGCATGCCTTTAGGTGTTTTTTCTGGAGCCTGGAGGAAATGCAGGGAAAGAGAGGAGGTTTTATTTGTTCTGGTGCTGTTGTGGTCAAGCACTGTGTGAGGTGGTGTCCCACAGAAGGGAAAAGGATGCCTCTGAGGAAAAAATTGTAGAGTATGTTTGGGTAGGCAACTGAGAAGGCTGACTACAAGTGTGGAGACAAGGGATCTGAAGCAGGAAGGAGCTCCATGTGGCCGTGGGCTAGTTTTCGGGCTGGCACCATCGGGCGCTACAGTCTTGGGGAACTTGAGCAGCATTCCAGCAGGCCAGCACACATGGTGTGTGTGTGGCCTTATTTTTCAGCCATTTTCACATTGCATGGGCTGGGTGCCTGGGAGAAGAGAGAAAATCAGGCGTTGGAAGCAGAAGGCCCCCTTTTGGTGATCGCCGCCAGCAGGCAAGAGGCCGGGGGGGGGGTCTGGATTGGGCCTTGCCAAGCAGGCAACGGGGCCTAGTAAGGCACCCAAGGAGAGTGGGGGAAAGAGTGGAAAAGGGGGGATATTTTTTGGAAGAGGGTCCAGGAAGGCCTGAAAATTGTGGGAGGACAAAGGCAAGTGAACAGGCTGCCATCTTGTGACTCCAGACCATGTGGTGGCTGCCATTTTGAGTGAAGGCAGACTGTGTGGTGGCCACCTGGTTTCTTGTGCTACAGAGGTGTTTATCTAGTGCATTAGGAGGAATCATGGCAGCATGATGCTGTGGGTTTTGTGGTGCACTGGATAACAAAGAATCGATGGGGATGCCATGTTATGATCAGTGGACCGCGTGGCAGCTGCCATTTAGGGTGCCAGCATGCCACATGGTGGCCACCATTTTGTGTAACGGAAGACCATGTGGTGGTTGCCATGTTGTATACTGGGTCCACGTGGTGGCCTTCAATTTTGGGTTTTGGAAAGGATGGTTTTTCTGATGCAATATGAGAACTTGTACAGCAGGAAGCTGCAGGGTGTACAGGATGACTAGAGCTTTGGAGGGAAGCATCTGATAAGGGTGGGGATTTCTAGGATGGAAGGGCATATAAAAAAAGTGGATAGAGAGCCTGTGGTGGCAAGAGTTTACGGAAAAACCTGTTGCCTCTGCAGAGGTGGACAAGAGTGATAGAGGAAGGCAGTGGGAGCAACAACAAGAAAATTAAATAAAGGGGGCTCACATATGTTTGTTTTGTATTTCATAACATTTGTGTAGCTGTGCTATGGATACCAGAGGAATGCGTTCATTGAAGGCTGATGCCATGAACATGATCATGGACTTGGTGGGGAGAGGCCACCAGGAGTTGGACTCTGTGGAAGACTTGGACATGGTCAATGCGACCCAGGTGGGGAAGAGGAGGAAGCAGAAGAACAAGGCTGGTTTTGGAGGAAAGGGCAAAGGACAGCCAAAGGGTGGCACCCCAAGGGCACCCACCCCAAAGGCACCTAGGCCCATTTTTCCTCTCCCAGAGCCTGCACCAGCACCTAACCCAGTTCCTATTTTGTATCCTCAGCCAGTACCTCTTCCTGGCCCAATGCCAGTGCCAGTCCCTGTACCACAGCTGTTAGCAGGTCCACGTCTGTCCCCCATCCCAGAACCACTACCAGTTCTGGTACCACAGCCTATGCCAGCACCAGTTGCAATGCCTGAATTGACCCTGACCCACCCCCACCACTGGTTCCCCAACCTACTCCAGCCCCCATTTCAGTTCCAGCCTGCTCCGCAGCCTCTACCACCAGGACCAGTGGGGCCAATGTCAGTACCGGTGCCAGAACCCATGCCACATCCAGGACCATTGGGCATCCCCAAACCCAACACAGGTACAGGTGATGTCACAGTGGAAAGTAGTATTAAGGAATATGTGGAGCAGTTGTTGGGAGGTATGGGGATGGGATTGGAAAACTTAAGAAGATTTTAACTGAACTGGAAAAGGGAAAAGGTGAAGAGAAGGTGACATAAGAAAAGGGGATGGAGAAGGGGGATACAGCTGAGAGGGTGATACGCACCCCAGGGATGCAGATAGCAGATCATATACCTGTGGCCATGAAAGAAAAAATATGGAATGGGGAGTATAGGGATGTTTTTGCATTAGTGGATAAAGCGACAACTGAAAAATATGAGAAGGGTTTTAGTGGACTTCCAGTTGTGAAGACCACCAGCTAGTCACACTCTATATCACTCCTTCGACTCCCCAATCAAAATCAACCTTATTTAACCCAAAATCGTCCTTACTAGCAATGGAACAAAAGCTAACACTCTGCTTTAAATCTTTCTGTCAATTACACTGATCAGAAAGATCATACTGCGTATGGAGACTGAAATGAAGCCCTCAGTGACCCAGACACACGCCACCACCATCCTCCGAGAAGGACAAACCAGCAAAGCATACAAAGTGGGCAGCTCTAGGGACACTCCATCCCTGCTCTGCTAATTAAAGCAACCTTTTACAAAGGACTGGCACCTATCAAGGAATCTCTGCAAGCAGTTGTGGGGGACCTACAAACTTTTAAATCCTCAATGGCTCAACTAACAATTCGTACCAGTGACAATGAAGCTTGAATCTCCTCCTTAGATGACTGGAGAACCCAAATTGATCCTGAGGTTACATCATTATGGCAATGGCTCCATAAGACCGAGGACAAATTAGAGAATTTGGAAGGAAAATCAAGGCGCAATAGTTTAGTAATACTAGGGCTTCCAGAAGGAGAAGAAGGGGTGCATCCCATCTCATTTGTACAGAAGTTCTGTGCTAAGATTGCTGGGCCTTCTCCTAATTTCCCAGCATACATCATAGAGCGAGCGCATAGGGCTCTGAGGCCCACACCTCTGATTGGAGCTCGCCGTGGCCTTTGATATTCTGCTTATTAAATTACCTGATAAACAGGTGTTAGAAATATCACTTTCTCTCAGTGCAGTTTAGCCCCTGCAAGGTATACATATTTTTAAATCAAGGATAGAAATGAGAAAGGAAAAGTGTGGCCTACTGGGATTCAACTCAGATCTCTGGTATGCTGCTCCAGCTCCTAACCATTAAGCTACAGGCTCACTGATCAAAGCGTCTGAGGAATTTCCTTACAGCCACACACACATTCCTTTCTCTAGTGTTGCGCAATTATGCAACTAGGAACCAATGTTAGAAATATCACTTTCTCTCAGTGCAGTTTAACCCCTGCAAGGTATACATATTTTTAAATCAAGGATGGAAATGATAAACAGGTAATTCTGGGCAAATTGAGGGAGTCCAAGGAAATCCAATGGGACAACAAACAAATTAGGGTTGCACAAGACCTCCCACTACCAGTAAAGCAGAAAGGCACAGAATTGCACCCACTAGTCACTAAGCTGACAGCTGCGGGAATTCAATTCCACATGAGATACCCAGCCACTCTTCAAATTAATAAAGAAGGACATAGTATTTAATTTGATATGCTTATTTCAGCTACCATGGAACTTAAAAAGCTGTATCCAGACCTCTTCAAATGAACAAAGGAGTGTCAGGAAAAACTAGTATTACACGTATGTCAATCAGTAAATGCTGTGAAGGACTGTAAAGAGTAATAATAATCAGACTCTTGACCAATCGCAAGTATTATTACATTATTGATATAAACTACATGTTGCAAAGCCGGCCCTGTGACACTGAGGGTTGAGGCACTGGATGCCACACCTCGCTCCACGCTGGTGACCCTGGCTCGGCAGCGGACTCAGGTCACTGGTGGGTTGGCAGGGGGGAGTTAGGCTTGAGTGTCCCATGACAGCTCTCCTACTCCAGGGAGGGTTGAGGCCATAGCCCGAACACTTGCCTGACTCTGAGCGGAGACTCAGAGTACTGCCAGCCCCTAACATCGGGGCATGGGCAGCTGCCATACAGCGTGATGTCGGCACTTGACGCCTTGACATTGGGGGTCCTACACTGTAAGGGGGTGGGGAGAAAAATGGAGAAAATGTCTGCCATCACCGGGAAGATGGAGCCCCCAGAGACGTGCCCTCAATGTTTCTTCACTTGCCAGACAGCCCCCGGGCTGACAAAAGTTAACTGATGGGGTAAGGGGGGCTCTGCCCCATCCCCACTCGGGGGGTAAGCCGAAGCTCCATGGGATCCAGTGGGGTCATTCAGGCAGGGTGGAAGGTAGAGAGATATCTGCCTTGGGGCTCCTGAAGGGTCAGGGATGGAAGGCTGGGAAAGGTGGATAAACAGTGATTTAAAAAAAAATTAACTACATATTGAGAGTGACATGATAGCAAGAAAGAAGCCTCGCAGAAAATCAGAAACTTCAGTTCATTGTATATGTGCTTTAATGTTGTCCTCTTTCCTCTCTTTTTTTTTTTTTGCTTCTGTTTATTTCATTACTGGGTTGAGTATATGGTTACTAAGCAGATAAATAATCTGCTATATTTTAAGGCAGACCAGTTTCCGTTTTTATACCTAACTATACTGCTTAATCAGTGCACATTATTGTGCTTTGAATACATATAGTTTTCTGTTATAAAACACTATGACAAGTCTAACTATCAACAGAAAAGAAGTAGAAATATAGGTCTAATATTACTGTATAACTGTGGGATATCCATGAGGCAGGGAGGGAGGGGAGATATGGTGGACTATCTGGTGGTTGGGAATGATTGCAATCAAATTAATAAAAGGAGCACAGTTGATAGGACTTGGGATTTAGTTTCTCAATTGTGATGGGAATGGTTTTGTTTTTTGATTTAGAGAAATTACACCTCTTCAGTAATGTTTATCAGAGAAGATTTTTAAGAACAGGAACCTTTAATAAGGGAACAAACTGGTATTCCAGTCAGAATATAACCAACCATATTTTTTCTATAATAGGGGAATGGCTAAAGTCTTGCACTTCCAGATTAGAAACTGTCCCATATATAAGAATTGGTTTATTCTTTCTAAGATAGACAAGGCTAATCCAAGATGGTGGTAAGATTTATATCTTGGAATGTCAAAGGAGCTAGTAACCGAATTAAGAGTTATCAAATTTTAAAACATCTTGAAACCCTGCATTGTAATATAGCATTTCTTCAGGAATTGCACCTAGAAGAAAAGAAGGAAATCTTTTAGAAGAAGACAAGTGGGCAGGTACTGTATATGCAGCTGAAAATGCAACATCACAAAGGGGAGTGGCAACCTTGTTACCAGGGCAACTCAATTTAGGTTCAAACAAAGTCGGTTGATATGCATGGTAAATTTATTTTTACAGTCATTACTGAACAACGTTGAAGTGATCCTGGGATCAGTATATGGCCCAACGTAGTTTCACCAAATATTTTGCATCACTTATGACTGCATTATCTTCCTTTCCGCTTACCTACTATTATTGCAGGGGACTGGAATTTAGTTTATTCACCAGAGTTAGATAAAACAACTTTTAAAGGACCTAACCTTTCATCAGCCCAGAGATCCCTGACAGAATTTATGGCAAACTATAGCTTCAGTGACCCATGGAGATTATTATACCCAAATATCCTAGGATATACTTTATATTCACCCGTACACAAAACATTATCCCGTATTGACTATTTTCTAGTGAACAATATAATTTCAGACGGTCTGATAGATAGTGGTATGGCTCCATGAACCATTTCCGATCATGCACCTATCTAGATGGAAGGAGCAATTACTGCCCTAAAAACCAAAAGTACTGTATGGAAATTGAATGTTCAGCTTCTCCAAGAAGAACAAACATTAGATGCCCTCAAGAATACAATTGAACAATTTCTTTTGCATAATCAGGATACCATAAATCAAACCGACAAATTATGGTGTGCCTTGAAATGTGTGGTCCGAGGGGAATGTATTTGACTCTCTTCCATTCAGAAAAAAAAGAGATAGGTGCTTTCATCCTCCCTCCTTTCTCATTTCAAAACTCTGGAAGATCAATTATTAATCTCAGTGAGGATATCGCAGAATGATTGGGCAAGTTAAAACACTAATATATGGAAACTCTGAGAGAGCAAGCTCAATATGCCATATTTAACAGCCATGCTAGATATATTGAACAGGGAGATAAAGTTAGCCACTTACTAGCCCTTAGATTAAGAAAACAAGAAGAATCCAGAATAGTGGTGGCGCTTAACTCCCTTAAAGATAATTCTCTTCTTACTACTCCACAGGAAATAGTAAAAGAATTTGAATTTTATTACAGGTCCCTATATTCCCCCCAAGTGCCTTTTCCCCAGATAACTGACATACAGGCATATCTAAATAACCTCCCACTTCCTTCTCTTTCACAGTTACAAGCAGACTCTCTTATAAATACTATTACCCAACAAGAATTAATGTAAGCCATTAACTCATTACCAGAAGATAAAGCCCCTGGGCTGGATGGCTTTCCACCCCATTTTTACAAAGTATTTAAGGATCAGCTTTCACCCTTTTACTAAAGATGTTTAACCACCTGTGTGAATTCGGACTCTCTGATCCCTCTCTTCTAGAAGCCCTAATAATTGCACTCCATAAACCAAACAAATCTCCACAATTAGTTACCAACCATTGTCCAATTTTCTCATGAACTAGGATACCAAACTTTTTGCCAAAATAATGGCCAACCGATTAACAAATGTATGGACACCATTACTTAGTCCAGAACAGATAGGATTTGTTGCAGGTCATTCCTCTGCTGATCACCTCAGAAAACTCTTTCATATTTTCTCTGAATCCAGGTTGACACCTTACCCAATGGCAATGTTGTCCCTGGATGCTGAGAAGGTGGTTGACAGGGTTAGCAGGACATTTTTATTTGAAGTTGTAAAGAAATTCTGACTTCCACAAATGTTCATAGGTGGATACAAATTCTCAATACTTTCCCTACAGCAAAAGTTTATTGTAACAGAGTTTTCTCAAAATTATTTCCTTTATACTCTGGAACACGCCAAGGACATCCTGTCTCACCACTACTCTTAAATTTATACCTAGAACCATTTTTATACTATCTAAAATACTCCCCTCTAATTAAAGGAATTCTGATAGATGAATGGGATTTGCACCTATCGGCGTATGCTGATGACATATTGTTACATGTCACTGACCCCTCGACCTCCCTCCAAGCAGTACTTCCATAATAGAATCATATGGAACTTTATTTAACTACAAACTGAATATAGAAAATCTACAATAATGCTACTAAATTCCACACCTACAGATCACAGATGTAGGTCTGCAACTAAACTGGACTACCAAACTTAAATATTTAGGCCTAACTATTACACCAAATTTGTCTCAAATTAAAAAATTGAATCTTGACACTTTACTAGGAACTATACAACAGGATTTAAATAGATGGACTCCCATATACTTTTCCCTACAAGGAAGAATTAATATAATTAAAATGAATGTTCTGCCTAGAATATTCTATCCCACGAATATGCTTAATTTTTATCTTCCACAGTTGTGGTTCTAGAAATTATAACAAATTATTTCCAAATTCCTATGGAAGACAAAACCACCAAGAAGATCATATATCAAGCTAGGAGCAACTAAGCAAAGAGGTGGACTTAGATTTCCAACTTTTTTCCATTATCTAGCAAGTCATATAGTAAAATATTTCCATTGGTTTCCTCTGAATTTTACCATGACAGACCAGAATTAAACCACTATGGTTACAAATTGAATGCCAGATAATTAAGCAAACTGGCATATCTCCAACTTGTTTATTATACATTACCCCTAAAACAGGCCAGACCATCTTGAAAAATGATTTAATAAACATGTCATTGAAGGTACATGCCTAATTGTGCAAAGCTCTCAAATATAATAATGGAAAAGATATATCCCAACCTTTATACTCAAATCCAAATTTCATGTTAGAAGGAAAATATTTAAAACCTAAGAAAGACTCCACTGACATGATAATAAAGGTATCGACCTATTAGAACTTGGTAAAGTTAAATCCACCCCTGCATTGTTACCTTCTCTACACCTTCCCTCTAACCAGGTATTCAAAGGCTACCAAATTAGACATTTACTGGTCAGTAAATTTGGAACAGGAATTTGTAATATAGACTAATCAGATCTACTTGATATGCTCAGTACCCTGGCATGGAGTCCACATGCTGTTTCAAAAATAGCAGCAATTCTATATCCAGCAATTCACCAGGACATCCTGGGTGCATCCTCAGTTTCCAGATTTAGAGCTATGTTGGGAGAGAATATGGCAAGCATTATACTCTTACACTTCCAATGATAAACTTCGCCTTATGCAATTTTACATATTGCACAATATTTATTGTACCCCAGCTAAGCTGGCAGCCATGGGTAAATTGAAGGACTCAAAGTGTGCTAGGTGTGATTTAAATAATGGCACTATTTTTCATGTCCTACGGGACTGCCATTCAATTAAACCCCTATGGCAAACAATCAGAAACAAAATTGATCCTTTACTTGGTCTGGAGCACCTCTTTAAACCTGAAATATGTATTCTGGGAGCTTACTCCCACATTCCAATACAGGAAAGACGATGTGCTATGTCACTGATCTCCCATTCAGTAAAAAGATTAGTATTAAAGCACTAGAACGATTCTCAACTTATTTCCTATTCAGAATGGTTAAATAAGCTCCTGTTTAACCTAAGAACAGAAGATGATTGCTAGCCTTAGACATTCCCCACTACTATTTGATAAGAAATGGGGCAAGTTATATACTTTGATCTCAGTAACCCAACATTAATGGTCTGACACAGAGACAGATGATTTTCAATCAATCCAAAAGCTTTAACATAGAAGAATGAACCTCAGTATTTATATTTTTTAAAAGATCTTTATGTAACTCTTTCTGGAATCCAACAAGTTCCTTACTTCAGTAAAGCTGTGATGATCCGTTCATAGACAGATGCTGACAAACTTGATGACTACCAGATTTAAGAGGTGTAAGGGGGATAGAGGAAGAAGGGTTTGTAGTAGAATAAAATAGCTGTAGATGTTATAGTATTAGTTATAATTGAGCCGATGTAACCCTATGGCTAAAAAGTCATGTTCTGACCACTGAATATTATATTACATGCCTGATATCGAGTATGTACAACTTAAAAATGAATAAAGTATATTGAATTTCAAAAAAAAAAAGGAAAAGGAGGGTTTTAATAAGAAGGAGTTGGCAGCCGAAGTAGAGTTAGTAGGGAAGGGAGAAGAACCGAAGGCATCAGATTTTAAGGGTAAGATATGGGATGCATGGTCTGTGGGGTTTACCTACTATAGAGCCATAGTTCAAGAAAAGAAGGCCTAGATGGGTACACCTTTTAGCATACTCTCGATTCTCAGGAGTGTGTACAAATGGGGGTGGCAATTGGCTTCAGTATGATGAAAGGTCTCCAGCAGTGGATACAAACTTTAGTAGGATTGTCACTGAGATTCTAAGCACTCAGATTTGTAGTTGTAAACTGTGACAGTAGCAGAGGAATCTGAGTTGGAGTGGTCTAAGGGCTCAAACAGATACCAGAAGTGTTGTTGGGCATACAACAGAGCATTCTGCTCTTTTCTCAATTGTAAATTTAAGCAGGCCTGTTTGGGGTGTGGGGTTGTACACCTGGCATCGAAATTCAGGACATGGAATAAGAACACAGGACTGCATACTGGGGGCAGTCCTTTTGGGGGGCAGAGAGGACAGGGGGCATTGGGACAAAGGGGGAGAGGGAGGAGGAGAGGATATTCAGATGGAAGAGGGTATCACCAGGAGGTAAGTGAAAGGGCACAGGCTGGATGTTTTCTATTGGCACAGACAACCATTAAGGTTGAAATGGTAAGGAGTTGGGTATTCGGCTATCTGGATACATGGGCTGGACAGTTAATTATGGCGATTTTCAGAATTTTATCTACAATACCATGGGGGGAAGGAAAGAAAATGGGCACAGAATTTGGGATCCATAAAAGGGAAAGATGAGCTGCTTGTGAGGTAGACTAACAAAGAGAAGGAGGCAGGGAAAGTAGAAAGTCCATTCAAGGAACCCCTTTGGCCCACCTGTGGGTGTCACCATTGGGACTCGTGCCCAAGAAGCAGCCAGGAGAATATAGGGTGATTCATCACCTGTCATACCCAGAGGGGGATTCAGTTAATGATTACATAAGGAGAGAGCACAGTAGGGTGTCTTATGGTATGCTGGAAGATGCAGTGGCATTGATTAGGACCTCAAAGGAGGCGTGGCTGGCCAAAACTGACATAGAATCAGCTTTCTGTTTGTTGCCAGTTAGGAGGAAAGACTGGGAGTTGTACAGATTCCAGGTAGATGGGTTGAACTATTTGACAAGGTCATGCCCATGGATATTCAGTGGCTTTGTGAAAGTTTGAGATGTTTAGTATGTAGTTCCAATAGGTGTTTAAAGAAAAATATAGTCATGGGTTGGTAGTGCATTATTTAGATGATTTCCTTTTGATAGATGAGGGCAAACAATGTGAGGAAAAGATGCTCAAGGATTTTCAAGATATGTGCCTTAAAGTGGGGGTTCCCTTAGTGGTGGACAAAATAGAAGGCCTAGCAGTTGTTTGGAATTCTTGGGGCTAGAGATTGATGCTGGCAAGGGGCTTTTCCGTTTGCCTGCAGATAAGGGTGCGGAGATTGAAGGAGCTGCTGGGAGGCATAATGCAGAAAAAGTGAGTGACTCTTCAGGTGGTACAACAAGTGCTAGGCCATCTGAATTTTGCTTGTCAGGCCATCGGACCTGGGCGTGCGTTTACACATCGCCTGGCCAGGACTACGAGAGGTGCCAGACAGCCAACCACTGGGTTGATATCGCTAAGACAGTTAGGGAGGACACGTGGTGTGGGAACATTTCTTACAATCATTTAATGGGATAACTTTTGTCAGGAGGAGGATTATTCAATACAGACTTAGAGTTATACAGACCGTCATGGGGATAGGAGTAGGGGCCTTCATTAAGGGGAATTGGTTTGCCGAGCCATGGCCTTAGTTTTGGAGAGAGAGAGGCGGGGGGGACTCACTAAGGACATCACCCTGTTGGGAATATTTCCAATATGGGTAGCAATGGACATATGAGGGGAAGCCCTGCACAACAAATGGGTGACTTTTTGGTGTGACAACCGAACAGTAGTGGATGTACTGAATGACAGAGAGGCAGCATCAGTCACAGTTTTGTGGATCTTGATACAATTGGTACAGCAGTGTTTACAGCTTAACATGAGTTTAGGGCCCGGCATATAGAGGAACTGAGAATACCACAGCTGACAGCCTCTCCCATCTGCAGACATACAAGTTTGGGCCATCTATCTGAAGGCGACTGAGGCGGGACCAGGATCCCAGTGGGAATGTGGGAACCTGGCTGGATGGATGGAGGTTCTACCTCAGAACTCTTGGGAAGACAGTGCTCTAAAAGCATGAGGGTCTTGGAGAACATTCCAGGCTTTTGGGTCAGACATAACATGGAGGTAAGTAGGCAGTCACTGAAGAGCAAGTAGCCAGGTTTGTGGTTTCAGGATGGAAGATGGGGGAGGCCCATGCAACTATGAATGTGCATTTAGCTTCCATAGGTTGTGTCAGTACCCTGAGGGGTTAGGGATCCCAGCAAAAGCAGATCATAAAGTGTATGATGATGGGATGGCTGAGGGTGAGAGGGAGAGACAGGACAAAAAGATGGCCCATATCGAGCACACTTGGGAGGCTAATAGGTGCCTTAACACAGGTATGCTACTCAGCCTATGAGGCCATTTGTTCACTGCAATATCTACAACAGTGTATGATGGAGCCTTTAGGGTTTGGGAGTTGCTGGGCCCAGCGATCAGCACAGCAGATGGGTCTACAGTGGGAAACATTCAATGGAACAGGAGACTATTCATTTATTTATTTAGTTAGTTAGTTAGTTTTGTTAACCAGGTGAGTATACTAGCCAAACAATGGCTATTTTCAGGCACGACCAGGAGAGTACAAAAGAGTGGTAAGACAAGTACATTACATCAGTGCAGGTGCCATAATTTAAGAAAATCCAAGACTGACCAGGTGGGAAAAGGGTACAGTGTTTTCCTACACAAAAATGTGATGAGGTCATTTGCCAAGTACAGGCCATGTGAAACTGTGTAGCCCATCAGGCTGCAGGACCTGGTATTATGTTCTTTGATGAAAATTGGGCCACAGCAATGAGGGCCCATTTGGCAGGGGTTTTAAAGAAAGGGATTGCTGCTATAGGAGAGGACCTGGGGAGATACTCCTCACACTCATTTCAGATAGGTGCAGCATCTGAGGTGGAAGTGAGAGGGATGCAAAAGGAGGGTCTGAAGAGTTTGGGCAGATGGACGTCCAGTTGTTATAAGAAATATGTTCAGTGTATCAATGACTAATGGATGTTGTTGTTTTCTCTTTACAGGACCTGAAGACCCATGTGCAAACATAGTTTAAGAAAAGACAATAATGGGTGAGGGGTTTTGTTACCAGGGTGCATCTCACATGTTTCCTTTATGCATTTTAGAAAACACCCAGCATTTAGAGGTTTTGATCATGGGGCACTCCTACATTTATTCAGTGGAATGGCAAGCAGAGAAAAAGCAGGGGGGAAGCAGCATTATTTCATTCACTGGGAGGTGCGCATTCTCTGGAAAGGAATACAGTGGATGCGATGGGGCAATTCTTGCTCTTCTGGAGGAAATATGCAGGGCCAATCTGGAGCCGCACTAATCATAGTTTATTTGGGAGAAATTATCTGGGCACTTGGCCTTGGTTGGACATTTTTATCAAATCCAGAAAGACCTGGGGGTTGTAAGAGGTGGTGGCCTAATGTCACCCTCCTGGTCGAAATGGTGCCAAGTAGGGTGTGTCGATATGCCAAAAGCCATAAAAGACACAGAAGAGCCCAGAAAAGGATGAACACGAGGGTGGGAAAATGCTTCAGGGGCCTTGGGGGATCAGTGGTGAGTCATGAGAAACTAGTAGGGAAGATAGCGCTGTTGTATAGGGCAGACAGGGTCCATCTATTGGAAATAGACAGTTACATTTTTATAACAGAATTGGGGAGGGGCATAGATGCATGGTACAAGTAATAAGTGGGGTTTAAAAAAAAGGAAGGGGGGCGAGAGTGACTGTTCAGAAAAGGGGAGGCACTTTTGCAGTAAAGTGGGAATCCCACCTTCCAAAGTAAGCAAGAGATGGGCTAGTGGAAGTAAAGAAAAGAAGGAAGACAGTCCTTAATAGGGGAGGGGGAGGAACCAAACTTTGGTGTACACCAAGGTGGGGGTAGGAGGGCTACTCAGGGGTGTGGACACCGAAGGTAGCAAAAAGGAGTGTCAGGAATATACACCTGTCCCAGGATTGAAGAAAAATACCCCTTCATATTTACATCTTGGGGGAAGCACAACAAAGTGATGTGATAAGAATATGCAATAAAAACTGAAATAAAGGTGTATAAATTATGATGACTGTATGAAGTGGATTGAAAATAAATGTATTGAAAGGTTTTGTGAATAAAAGGATTTTAGATTGATTTATGTAAATAAGGAAATTGTTAAGAATTTTAATAAAAGGTGTGCTAACTGAGCAACCAGCATAACATCATGTGTGGTTTCACTTCATTTGGGGTAGGGCTCTAGAACAGGAAGGTTTATCCCTTAAAGACAGGCATCATTGTTCTAGGCTTGGACCCATGAAGAAGCTCAGTAGGTGTGGGGGGGGATAGGGTGAGGGGGAAGGACCATGATATCAGGAGGGGGCGGGGGATGAGAAGACAAAAGAGAAAGGGTGTCTGCTAAGGACCTATGAGGTCACAAAACGGGCAGAGCAAGGGACAACAGGGAGGACAGATTTGATTGGGTAAGGGGATAGAGAGAGAGAGAGAGAGAGAGAGAGAGAGAGAGGAGAATTAGAGCTAGATGGGGAGAGAGTTGAGGGTGTTGATAAGGGGCTGCAAGTGAGGGGTGTCTCACTTTTGCTAGCCAGAATTTTTTTTTCCACCCACCACCCATGCAAGAGAGGAAGGAGAAAAAAGGGGGAAGGACAAGGAGATCATTCAAAGGAGTTAATTATGGACTGCTGAAGGTGATCAGCAGGTGGGAAGAAAATAAAAGAAAGAAGAAAGTCCTTAATGGGGAAGGGACCCAACTATGATGTACGCCAAGGTGGTGGTCGGAGGGCTACTCAGGGGTGTGAACACCCAAGGTAGCAAAAAGGGGGGTTCAGGAATGTACACCTGGTCAGTATGCCCACCATACAGTGACACCATTACAGCAAGCACATCAATGCCGGCAACATCGACAGTTCACTATAATGGTTCGCCCGAGACCCCGGCACTCTGTCTCCTGCTCCTGCACCCCCTTCCTGAATCAACTCCAAATCAGAGTTGGAATCCCATAGATCGGGTGCGTGGGGGTGAAGTGCCCTGACAGAAACAGTACCGGGGCCTGCTGCCGGATTTATGTCAACCGCAACTTTCGGTCGACATGAATCCATCGCTGTGATGTCAGTCAACAGCATAATTGTTGAACTGGCATCATAGAGCCCACCTGGTCCAGGATTGAAGGAAAAAGCTACTCAGATTTACATCTGGGGATGACAGTATAACAAAGTGATGTGATAAGAATATGTAATAAAAACTGAAATAAAGGTGAATAAATTATGATGACGGTATGAAGTGGATTGAAAAGTTATATTGAAAGGTTTTGTGAATAAAATGATTTTTAGAGTGTATTATATAAATAAGGAAATTGTTAAGAATTCTAATAAAAGGTGTGCCAATTGAACAACTAACATAACACCAGGTGTGGTCTCACTTCATTGGGGTAGGACTCTAGAACAAAACCTTATTATTTGTGCTATTCGAAAATTACCTATAAACAAAAGAATTATAGTGTATGGGAGAGTCTGGTTACCTACAAAATTCTGTAATAAAAATTCTCTTGTACTGCAGTGATGATATCACAGTGCTGTTGTGCTGCTCTAGCAATGTCATTACTGCAGCACAACAAATGAGAACACTTTTGTGAGGCTCAGAGTACATGATCCGTGGCTGCCGTCGTTAGTGCTGTCAAGTCATCTTGTCTATTTCAGTTAGCCCTAATGAGGCACAGAGTGATGGCAGCTACAGTTTACTTCTACTGCAGTTTCTCTTTTAAAATCAAAATCAATGTTTTCTTCCCATTTTAATCTCATGGTTGCCCATGCAGTATAAAAGATTTAGTATGAGCAATCATACACACAAGGCTAAGTTGGAATCTTCAGATCTCTTGTTACCATGGAAACCTGTCTATTCAAACAGCTTTGTTGTGTATGGTTGCTCAAACATAGTCCTCTGTGAATCATCACTTTTGACCCTGGTTCACACCCTGGACCCGATTCTCAAAGAGGATGTAGAACGACGCAAGCTGCGCCGGACAGCAGCTTGCATCAAAGCCCCATGCGCCAGGGACCCTGCACCCAATTCAGGTATGGGAGGTGCTCTGGCACCTAAGTCTCCACACATTCGGCAAACCTTCCCATGCGGCAAACACCTGGTGCATGGGACGTGTCTGTCGCAAGTCAAGTATGGCACAGGAAATAGCGCATAATGTATGTATGTGCACAGTGACTGACAGTCTCAGACACTGAGGACATATATACAGCACGCGCTGATGCAGACCACAGTTGGCTGCTGGATGAGCACCAAGGGGTGAGGTCCACTAGACCACCAGGTATTGGGCACTGCAGTGATTGAGGGCACATGCCTATTCTACATACAGGCGGGTAGCATCAGGGATGGGGTGGTGGCATAGGTCCTCTATGGCTACATTGGGGATGGGAGACAGTACCTGGGATGATGGGCATCATCGGTGAACCGAGGGATACAGCAGCATACAGTGGCACATAGGAAGACTGCCCCAGTGGGACATATTCTATGTTCCCGTATGCCAGCCCTGGCTGGTCTAAGGGCACTTAGAATATTTCCCACTGGGTGCTGTCTGAGGATTGCAGGCTGCAGCTTGCATGGGCCGCAGTCCACCTAGTGCCATGTCACAGTGAATTGCAGGCACAGGGTTGGCGCAAGCCCTGTTTGGGTCAGGAGGCCTGTGGTCGATGCAAGCCACCTTTGTGAATCTCACAGAGGGCAGCCCAGGGTGCAAGGTGCACCTTGCATCATATCAGATTGGCACAGGCACCTAGCGTCAGACACAGGGCTTTGAGAATCGGGCCCCGTGAGTCCAGAATGACAGGAACAGAAACCAATAGGGAGGGAAACAAAGCATCCAAGAGGATACTCTTCTTCCAGGAATGGGTGGTGGCACTTCACAGGGGTTGAAATTAAGTTTTGGGGAGGGGACGGGTTCAAGGATGGAGTAAAAAGAAACAGTTACTTGCCTCTCCAGTAAGGTGTGGTATCAGTTGATCTAATCAGATCACGAGCAAATCCACCATGACATCTTCTGGGTTGGGTGCATGGCAACAAGTTGTCTCATATGATGCCTAGTGCATTGCCACCACGCCCCCACCAGAATTTGTCATCAGGGCAGTGTAACACTGAATTAGATGGGGATTCACCTACTGGATTCTCATATGTGCTTCTGCCAGCCTCCACTTCTGCTGTCTTGAGCTCAGGCTACCAACCCAATTTAGTAATGTGTCAGAGCAGTCTCATACCACTTGAGACCATAAAGCTGGCCTGCACTTGTTTTTTTAGATTTATTATTTTTAACCCTTCCTTGGTGTTGGCTGGCACCTGCCAACTTTCTTAGGCCATTCATTCCACCAATTTCTGTCATCGGCCTCCATCCACCATTCAAATCCAGACCCTCCGATAGCTGGAAATGTCCTGAAATGTGCCACCTCTGGTTGGGTACAGGCTAGGGGTCACAGTTCACCTAAAGAGCTTATTATGCATGCAGACATTGGAAGGAGGGGGTACAGGGTGGTGACAGTGATGGGGGGAACAGCCATCAATAAGACCAATGGCAGGGACTTCCCTCCTATGTACTGTTGGTCCTCCCTTCACCCCATGACCAGTGGTAGAGGAACTGAATTTGTATGGTCACCTGGTTTTCACAATCTAGAGACAGCACTGCGGAACAAGCAGCACTAACCCACCCTCCCATGGCTTGTGCACACCGTCTCAGCAGCACACACAGAGTTCTGCCAGCCCAAAGCATGGGAATCAGAATAGAGATCTGAGCCTCAGTCTTGAGTGACAGCACATATCAGCCAGCACCACACTGTCTAACAGTACGTGCTCTCTTTACAGTACAGAGAATGTGCAATCCGTATCAGTCCATATGGCAGCTGGCCAAAGCGGTGAGAGGAGGGCTGTGCCGGTCACTGTATTGGCTCCATGGCACAGCAAAAGTGATAAAGAGAGGTGGCAGCATGGTTTTCTTGGTGCCAGTGGTGCAGGGGGTTTGCTAGAAGCCAGGGACTGCTTACACTTGTACAGTGATGTGGATCACTGGGCAGGGGCTACCACTACCCTTCAGAGAATATTACAATTTTACAGGAGTGGTATTCAGATGTTGGGGGTACCACTTCACACCAGGGAATAATGTGTTTCTAATGGGGACAGGGACTGGAGGTTGGGGGTGCCACTAAATGCCAGGGAATGATGTTTCTAACAGAGAAGGGAATTGGAGGTTGGGGGTTTCCACTGGATGCCAGGGAGTTATGTGTTTCTGATGGGGATGTGATCAGAGGTTGGGGGTGCCACTAGACATTACCTAACAGAGAAGAAGGTCTGAGGTAGGGGGTGCCACTAGATACCAGAGAATGAGTTTTACTTGACAGGGATGGGGATTAGAGGTTGGGGGTGCCACAAGATGCCAGTGGAGGATGTGTTAAATAGGGACATTATTAGAAGCTGGGCTGTCACTAGATGCCAGGAAATGAGTTTAACTTTATGGGGATAGGAATTGGAGGTCAGGGTGCCACTGAATGCCAGAGAATGAGTTTTACTTAATGGGGATGGGATTCAGAGATTGGGGATGCCTCTAGATGCCAAGGAATGATGTGTTTCTAATGAGGACATGTATTGGAGGCTGGGTGTCCCACTAGACACTAGGAAATAATGTGTTTCTAATAGAACCAAGATCAGAGACTGGCAGTACCACTGGATGCCAAGGAATGAGCTGTACTTACTGGGGATGGGATCAGAGGTTTAGGGGTGCTACTAGACACCAGTGAATGATGTGTTTCTAATGGGGACAGAGATTGGAGGCTGGGTGTCCCACTAGACGTGAGGGAATGTTTTTCTAATGGGGACATTGATCAGAGGTTGGGAGGTTCCGCTAGATATCAGGGAATGAGTTTTACTTAACGGGGATGGGGATCAGAGGATGGGAGTGCCACTAGATGCCAGAAAACAGTTTTTAAGTGATGGGGCCAGTGATAGGAGGACAGGAGATACCACTGGACACCAGGGCATGTTTTCTTTGTTACAGAGCTGCTGATCGTGGACAGGGATACCACTGGACACCAGGAAATGCTTGTGATTTTACAGGATAGGGTTCAGAGGATGAGGGTACCACTATATCTGAGAGAATGAGTGTTACTTTAAGATATAGGGACTGGAGGTTGGGGTCCCACAAAATGCCTGGGAATGATGTGTTTATAATGGGGATGTGATCAGAGGTTTGGGTCCCACTGAATGTCAGGGAATGAGTTTTACTTAATGGGTGGGGATCAAGGTTGACTATGCCACTAGGCACCAGGGAATTATGTGTTTCTAATGGGGACAGGGACTATAGGTTGGGATTGCCACTAGATACCAGGAATGAGTTTTACTTAATGGGAATGGTGATTGAAGGTTGGGGGGTGCCACTAGATGCCAGAGAATGATGTGTTTCTAATGAAGTAAGGATCAGAGGCTGGGTGTGCTTCTAGACACCAGGGAATGATGTATTTCTAATGGGGATAATGATCGGAGGTTGGAGGTGCCACTAGATACCAGGGCATGAATTTTACTTGATGGAGATTAGAGGATGTAGGTGCCACTAGATGCCAGGGAATAATTTTCACATGATGGGGCCAGTGATCAGAGCACAGCGGTACCACTGGACACCAGGGAATGCTTGTGTTTTTATGGGGCTGGATGTAGAAGGTGAAGGTTGCCACTAGGAACCAGAGAGCAGGTGTGGTCCCCCAACTGCCAACTTGGTTGTTGGCTGCAGTGTCTCCGCTGGCTGCTAGGGTTGCCTAGATTAGTCAGCTTTTTTTGGTGGTAACTGCACTGCACAAGTGGCCAGCACTATTCATTTTAGGTGCTAATGCACTGAATATTGCAGTGTGCCATATTCATGTCCCTCCCTCCCTTTGCGCACTGATCCTAGTGCACATGCTGTCTCATTTAGCATGTGCTCCTGAGCCCTATGAATATTGCACACTAGCACAAGCCCCTTACCAACAGCACACAGTCACATTGGTCACTGGGCAAAACTTTGAATATTGGGCCCATTATTCAAATATGGGGAAAGCAGAGGGCAAAACTTTGCACTGTCTCTTGAACTTGTCCAGGTGACCAAAACTGCTATATTTACTGGAATAGTGCATCAGCACTGTTCGACTGAATATAGGAGCATTGAGAACCAAAGCTTCACAACTGAATGCTGGGCAGACATGGCCCCTGAAATAGGGTGGAACAATGGCTTGACCCCACACTAAATATCCCATATTCAAACAGACCTATATAAATGAGCCTATTGGGCGTGTAAGCCACTAAGGGTCCATTTGCATCGCCATTATGGGCTCATTTTCATAGGGAATGAGGCTATACTGCATGACTATACCCACATCCTGATTGCCAGTTCCCTGAGAGCTACCCCTGGTGCTAGTTTACCATCCTTACCTGAAAAAGTAACAACTCCCTTGTACTAGTGGTGCCCCCTGATGATCGCTGGCCCGATATAAAGAAAATGTTTCCCTGGTTGCCAGTGGTTCCCCACCCCCCCCCAAGCTGATCACAGTCTTGAAGATCTAATGAAAAACTTCCCTGGTGGCTAATGGTCTCTCCATCCCCCCGCCCTCACCCTTGCCCATAGTGTTCAAATGTATTTGCTGGTGGCTAGCTGTCCCTCCCCCACCTGAACCCATGCCTGTAGTGTTAACAAGTATTCCCTGGTGTCTAGCAGACCCTCAACCTCAGCAGTAGAGATGCTGCAAAATAAAATGTTGTCAGTGAAATTGCAGCAAAATCTGCAATTTCACCACGCAAAATATTTTGTGAAATTCTGGCCTTTCACAAAATAGTTAGCAAGTGTGAAATGCAGAATTTCACCTGAAAATTGCATAATTTCACCTGAAAATTACAAACTTTCACCTGAATATTGTGAAATTTCACATTTTGCTGTGAAATGTTGCTGGTTTTGGGTGAAATTTCTCAATTTTCTGGCAAAATGTCACAATTTTCAGACAAAAGTTCACGTTTGGCACATGTGAAATATATCACAAAATGCGTGAATTTTGCAAAATAGTTAGCATAACAAAATTTATCAGTTTCACATAACACTACCCAGCAGGTAGTGCCCCAACCCACCACTCACCCATCCCCATCCCCAGCCAGTGACCGGCATAACCCTACACTCACCACCACAGCCATCCACTGACTGAGCAGTCATTGAGCATATACTGTATACAGTACATGATCACTGATTGACAGCTCATGAAGAGCTGTCAGTCAATGAGCGTGTACTTTATACAGTACACACTCAAAGACAGCTCAGTCAGCAGCAGGCCATGGTGGTGAGCAGAGAGGCTGTACCAGTAGCTGGCTCTGGATCAGGAAGTGGGGAGCAGGGCATTGGAGCACCACCTGCCAGTGTGGAGGGGTAGGAGATCTGCTAGCCATCAGGGAATACTTGTTAACATTACAGGCATGGGTTTGGATGGGTGCAGGGACCACCAGGCACCATGGAATATGTTTGAACACTAAGGGCATGGGTGAAAGTGGGGGGGAGGAATGGCTAGCCACCAGGGAAAACTTTTGAACACTATTGGCATTGGTGCAGGTGGAGACAGAGACTGCTAGCCACCAATGAATACTGTTGGAAACTACAGGCATGGCTGCAGGTGGGGAGAGGGACTGCTAGCCACCAGGGAATACTGTTGAACACTATGGATGTAGGTTTGGGTGGGAGGAGGGACATTTTACATTAGAACTTCAGGACAGTGATCTTGTGGGGGGGGGCACTGGACACCAGAGAATTTTACTCAACTCAACTCAAACTTTATTTTTTTAAAAAATTTCAGCAAGCATCGAAGTGCTTGTAAAACATTTTAAAACTCTGAAGTTAAAAATATTAATAAATAATAAAAATATGTATATCTATATAACAGTTCATCCAAGCTCCAGGAAGGCAAGATAAAACAGATACACCTTAAAATCCAATTTAAAACTCTCCACAGTCAGGCACTCTTTATTCAGCAAAGTAGAGAGTTCCACAGGGTCAGGACCACAAACGAAAAGCCTGGCACCCAAGGTTTCAAACAAACCCTGGGAACATCTAGCAACCTTGTCAGTGGAGCAGAGTGGCAGAAGGGGCAGTAGGGCAAAGACGACCTTACAGGTAACATGGATCCTGGCCATGTAGGGCTTTATAGGGCAACAAACCAACCCTGAAAGTGATCTGCCACTGAATAGGTAGCCAGTGCAGGCCGCGGTTCACATGTGTGATGTGGCATAATCTTGGTAACCCCATCAACAGCCTGGCTGCCACATTCTGCACCAGCTGCAAGTGGTGGATATCAACCCCCAGAAGCTCTAGGTATATGGAGTTGCAATAGTCAAGGTGGGAAGTCACAAAGGCATGGACCAGGATCAGAAGGTTATCTGGTGGGACCAGATGCTAATTCAGCTGATATTCCTCAGATGATAAAATGAGGTCATGATGACGGATGACACCTGAGATCTAAGTGGCAATTCACCATCAAAAATAATGCCAAGATTTCGCACCTGATCAGAGGTCATCAGCTGGCTGCCTCAAGCCAAAGCCTGGGAGGTAGCACACCTGAACCCCTCTGCCCAATGACCAGGGTCCACAACCAATACCTCAGTCTTATCAGGGTTCAACCTCAGCCAGTTAGCACTCATTCAGCCCTGGATCTCAGCGAGGCAGTTGTTAAATGTTGAGATAGCACTATCCTACTCAGGCACAAAGAACATGTATAGCTGACTGTCATCTGCATAGCAGTGAAGACTCAGCCCATAACACTTTACAATGCTCCCCATCAGCACCACATACACGGCAAATAACATGGGTGATAATACAGAGCCCTGTGGCACCCCACAAAGCAGGGAGACTGGGTCAGAGGAATAAATCCCTGACACCACTCTGAGACCTGCCAGTGAGAAAAGAATAGAACCACCTGAGGATTGTGCCAGATAGTCCACAGATCAGCCATAGGCACTCTAATAACACACCAGGGGCCATGGTGTCAAATGCCACAGGGAGATCAAGGAGAAACAAGATGCAACAGTTCTTAGTACTTCACATTGGGCATGCAATCAGTGGGGGGACCACTAAATGCCAGGGACTACTGTATTGGGATGGGGTACATCACAACACTTCCTCCACCAACTGCTAGGATTGCACGGGAGTAAGTCGTGGTTTTGATCCAGCGGTATGTGCGCCACAAGGAAACCAAGCAAAACAGCCTTCCACTGTGCACACACTCTGAATATTGGACAGTGCCAATATTCAGGTCCTCACCCATGCATTTACATTGCACTTCCATCTAATTATTGCCCAAGCACAAACCAAGTTTGCCCATGCTAACCAGGCTTTTCAATAGTACCCATCCGTGCAAACCCCGGTTTGCATGGGCAAATTCAATTTTGCACCCGGGCAAAGTATTGAATATCAGACACCTGATGTCTAATGTGCAGTTTGTGAAATGTAGCGGACTTTGCCAAGGGGACATTTTTCCATCATGGTACTACATGAAATCCCAACTCTCTCTGTTTTGCAACAAAGATTATGCTAAATATATTACACATTACTTTTTAAAGAGCTACTAGCACCTCAAAATAGGAGACAGAACATGTTAGTATTTTTTTAAACGTAGTCCCATATTACTTTTTAATTTTGAAGTATTTTTTCTTTTTCCTATGTGCTCATTCGATAGTTTTCTACCCTAATCGTATTCAGTGTGATAAGAAAAGAAATGCTTTACCTGGAAGCAGACATACCTAGTTCTGTTCCTCCCACTACATCATCAGGATGTAATCTCACTCGTTACATCACAAGCCCTGCTGCCTAATTGGTAACAACTCTTCTTGGTTGCTAATGGTGTCATAGTCGGTGAGGTCACAATGCTGATATATAAGAAGGAAAACAACTATGAAGTGTTAAGAGTGGATAGGCTGTTTACCCATAACGTACCACTTATTAATTATAGTACGTATGTGTGTCATACTATGTCATCCTCCAGGTAGTGTACTATTCCACACATCACACCTAGTACTGCCAGGTAGGGTTATTGAGGGAACAATTATGCAAGACGGTCACCAAGTCAGTCTGCTGAGCAAGCACCTGAAACCCATGGAGTTATTATTATAATTACAGTAGAAGATCTCCCTGTGTAAAATGTTAGTGATTGCATTTTTAGTATAAAATTATGCTTTAAAAATGTTGGTTGGTATTTGGGTGCTCATGTTTTCCTGCTGGTGTTAATGAGCACCATCAGACACCAACTGGTTGAGCCAGAGAGAGAAGTACCTGAAAACCACTAGCACCACCTTCTGCATCTTCAAGCTCGCCATTGATGTTATAATGTGTAAGAGACTTCTTTCATATGGGGAATATTGTATGGGTTCTCAATCTAGTTTAGATGTCTAAATGAGTGTGCAGAACTAAGGACATTACAGAGTCTTATTTCCCAGAGCAGCACACACAAGGACCTGTGCAGCTCTTAGAGAATGCAGTCCCAAGGACTGCAACACCATTGTCACCACTGCAAAACTGTCCAGCTAATGGAGAGTTTTCTGCTTATAAGAATGAAATAAGCTCTGCTGAAAATTTAAATATAATTATCCAGCTTACCAAACTAGAGATATTCACAAGCATTACCTGTAAAGCAGATGCAGGCACTGAAATAATGGGTCCCATAAAGAACATGCAGAGAGAATTGGAGCCAGCAGCTTCAGGGAGTGAGAAGCAATCACTACAACCCACATCACCCAGAGGGCATTTGATGCACTGTATGGATATGGCTACTATGCTAGCTAAAAAAATCACTACTAAGACTATTGTGCAGCAAGTGCAAGTTAGTGAACAATATCCTCAAGAAGTAGGTAATACTGACCCTGAAACTGACATGACCCAAGCTGTAAATATTAAAGATTCAGACACACAAGCACTAAGGGAACTTGTATAGAAGCTTCTGCAAACTCACAAACTAATGAGCTTTTTCATACTGATACAGCCGATCCAAATCAGCATCTCCCTACAGAAGTTTTTCAAGCCAAAGCAATTTATGAGGTAGCATAATTACCCTTAACTAATGTTACAGTACTTGTACATTCTGTTACCCCTCCCAAGACAATGATCTACTGCAGGCTTTATCCTTCAGAACAGTTGTGATGGTGACATTCAGTGATAGAAAGGCTGAAATTAAGGCAGTCAATACATTGATAGCACAATGAAATGCAAAAATAGTAACACTTTCTCAGAGAACTGATGGATTGGAATCCTGAATTTGTAATGTGGAGGATGCTATGATACCTATTGTAAATACCAAAATAAATCATAATAGACAACTAGAAATATTGTTGCAAACAATAACCAAACAGGAGGATCGGGCAAGAAGGAGTAATTTGCATCTAGGTAAGGCACCAGAGGACCTGGAAGGGGAAGGTGACCCTCTAGAGTTTTTTGAAAAACTGATTACAAAAATGAAGGGGCGTAAGTATCCAGAAGAAAACATTGCCCTGGTCAGAGCTAACAGAGGGAACACTAAAGCTATGTCGAAGAATCTCCTGCAACCCCAGATGATATTTACAAGACCCCACAGATTTCAAGATCGTGAGGCAATACTTCACAAAGCAAGGACTGAAATAGGTTTAAAATTTGAACACCACCACTTTAATGTATATCTAGAATTGTCAATTGAAACTTCAACAAAACAAAAATTATTCAACCCACTAAAATACAAGCTATTTGAGAAGGGTATCAGATTTTCCACTATTCCAGCAGCTAAATCAGATCTGTTGTGAATAATAGTCTCCCAACCTTTGACAATCCAGAAGAAGCTATGTGTGTCTTTGAATCTTGCTATGGACACTCTGGGACTAAATCTAGTAAGCTAGACAGTTTTTCATCAGGTCAACCCTACCAGAAAAATACAGGCTCCTCACAAACTACTGTAACAATTTTAGTACCCATAAGTTTAAACATAAGTTCCAAGGACAACCTCTTGGGAACCGAAGGTGTTACTTTCAAGATGTCCAGCCAACCAGAATCCTCAGTTGAAGTCATGTCAATGCCAAACATTCTGAATCAAACACTAGAAGAACATATAGATAAGACTGAGTCTCCAGGAACTGACACATCAACAAATTAATAGTTGAATATGTGGACTAATTTAGAACTTTGACAAGAATGGGGGGGGTGCAGGAGGGGTAGTGGAGGAGGGTTTTGGGGATGGGATGGAAATGGGGAAGAAATACTGAGAAATTAGGCATGACTACTTTTTTCTCCCACTCGTTCCTCCCTCTTCTTTTCTCTCTTTCACTTTTTTCAATGTTTTCCTTTCTTTTTTGCATTATGCTAATTCAACAGGAGCCAATGATAATATATTGGCCTAAGCAAATGTGAAACATAAATTTAGTTAACTTGCAGATGTTGTCTTATTAATAGAGCCAATGACGCTACATCAGCCAGAGTGGTATGCAGACAGGACAGTGATTCTGAGATGGTGAAGTCCTTAACATTCTGGTGTGACAATAGAGCAGTGGTCGAGGTCCTAAATAACAGGGGAGCCAGGTCAGAAACGGTCATGCAAGTTTTGGGATTTCTGGTGCTAAGGGTATTGCAGTTGAACATGTCATTCAGAGCAAAACACATAGAAAGGGCACACAATACCCTGGCTGACAGCCTTTCCCGTCTGCAGCTGGATCATTTCCAGAGGTTGGCACCAACAGCGGAGGAGCAAAAAACGCCCATACTAATGGACATATGGGATTTTGGGAAGAAGGAGCAGAACTGATGTTCCACAGTTCATGGGCACCGTGGACCCTGAGGGCTTATGATAGGGCCTGTCGAGTGTTTCAAACATTCAGGGCAACACACCATATGGAGGTAAGTAGGCCACTCACAGAAGAGCAATTGGGGAAGTTCACTATACAGCAATGGCAAAAAGGCACAGCCCACACCACAGTGGGGGTCTACTTGGCAGGGATTAGTGTTATTTGCAGTCTAAAAGGGTGGAAGTACCCGACAAAATCAATGTTCTTTAGAAGAATGATGCTGGGATGGGGTAGGTTAAAACAAGGGATGGTGGATAATAGAAGACCAATAGGGGAACAGTGGCTGGCAAAACTAAAGGGTGTGTTGCCGGCAATATGCAGATCGAAGGCCGAGGTGCAGCTATTTCACAAGATTTATGTTGTAATGTTCACAGGGGCCATGAGAGTGAGTGAGGCGGTAGGCCATGGCAGGCAAGACAAGGAAGGGAGATTAGAATGGGAAGACATAAGATGGGGGTTGAAGGAGATACAGATCAGGATTAAGAGGTCAAAGACAGATCAAAGGGGACAGGGTTGCATGGTAACACTAAAGAAATATGTAGAGAGCACAGTGTGCCCAGTACAGGCTTTGTGGTCTTTCGCCACAGAGCATGGAAATAGGGCAGGGAGATTATTTCTGCAAGGTGACGGAAGTAGGGTCACAAGTTATCAAGTCACAGCATTGCTCAAGAAAGGCTTGCAATTCCTGGGGGAGAATCTGGTTAATTATTCCTCCCACTCCCTGTGGATAGGGACTGCCTCACAGTGGGCAGCAGCAGGCGAGACTGTGAATAATATTTTGGAAAAAGGGAGATGGAGGTCTGCCAGTTATAAGAGATACATTCGAACACTGCAGTGTGGAGATTAACGTATCAACAATGTTTTAGTTACAGATATGGAGCCACATGGGTGGGCAGGGAGAGGTGATATCATGGTAAGAAACTAAGACCATATATAAAGATATTTATTTTGTTTAAACCCTATAGGAAGAGGGAGGAGCATGGAAGTCTGGATCTCGGGCCTCTTATATTTATTGGGCAGAAAGGAGAGCTGAGAAAAAGGTTGGGTGGAAGCAGCTTTACCAAGATGTGAAACAATGTAGATTGGTTTGGCGTGGCATCCGGGGATAAGATGGCCACAACTGCTCCCCACCTTGAAAGAGCTGAAGAGCGGTGATCCATTCCAGACTTAATTATTATACATTTAGGGGGTAATGACCTTGGGAGCAAGCCATGGGTGGACACATACATGGGGATAAAAAGGGACCTAGAGACAATACAGCAGTGGTAGCCTAGAGTAAGCCTTGCCTGGCTGGATATGATACCAAGGAGGGTTTGGAGACATGAACACAGATATAGAGCTGTGGATAGGGCCAGGAGAAAGATGAACAGAAGGGTAGGGACATTGGTAAGGAAAATGGGTGGACAAGTAATACTGCGGGGTGTGAAAGAGTGGGTAGAAGATTTCTACAGGGCAGATGGAGTGCACCTGTCAGATCTAGTCATAGACATGTTTAATACAGAAATGATGGGTTTTATAGAAGCATGGAGGAGGCAGGCAAAAAACGGAAGATAAATAAAAAAAATAAAAAAAACGTGAGGAAAGAAGGATTTAGAAGGAGGTTTCCCTGAGGTTTGGGAGAACAATACCCTAAGGGAGGGGAAAGCCAGTCATCCAATGTGAGCTGGAGACTGGCTAATGGGGGAAAAGGGTGGGGGGAGGGGGAAAGAAAAAGGAATAAGACGAAAAGAGGAAGAAGCAGAAGGAGAAAAGCGGTCTCAGTTTTCACTACTACCTAACAGAAAAGGAGAAGAAGAAGAAGAAGGCACCCAGGTTTTCACCTGGGGGGAGAAAAAAGAGGAAGAAAGAGGGATGATCAGAGATTGATATATGGATACACAAAAAATGAAATTGTCAGAGATATAAGAATAAAAGATGATGAAATGGAACATGAAATTATGATATATAATTAAATTAATTGCCGATCTGAGCACAACAACAAATAATGGTCTCTGTATTTCTGTGAGGGAAAAGGGGGGAATCCAGGACAATGGTTCCTCCACCACTTGCCATCCTGTTCTATTAAATAATATATCCTTGGTGCTAGTGGTTCCCCACACCAATTGCCGCCCATTCTATAAAATAATACTGTATGCAGTTATATTGGCCCGTTTAATTTAGAGCGTCTGATATGTAGTACTTATTAGCGCCTGTTTATATTAGCGGATGGTACATTAGTCATTTCATCATGGCTCCAAAATATTACTGTTATCTTATGCATGTCCCATGTCCTGACTCCTGAGTATTGTACTGCTACTTGGACGCAATCAGTTTCATACTCGGGACAATTTTGTTTGCACTAACAACTATGACTTATGACTGGCTCCAACTTGCATTGTAAAAACATTACCCACACTACACAGGGTGGCCATCCAAGTAAGAGCTCAAATATAAACTCATGTGACATTAAAACAAAGAAGCTTTCTGTTTCTGCACTGCCTCCTTCTGAATCAGGTTCTACTGAAACTTTGTAGGCTGCTATTTGGCAACCATCCGCTATGGGTACAAATGATGATGTGGTGCCTAAGCGCTTAGAACAAACTGAACCGCCAGACAGAATGTTTCATAAGGCTGACTTGTTTAAACAGTAAGTGAACCTGCTCAGCGCCAAAAATGCGGTGAGACTCACGTACACTTGTACTGCAAAACTGTTTCTTGACAGGAAATTTATTCTTCACAATCTGCTTAAAATGTTATGGGTATTCCAGTCCAGGATCTGTTTGCTCAAGGAGAGAACGGCGTATGAACAGCTGCTTAGTACAATGTTGCTACACCATACAGTAATGACAAATATAGTAGATAATATTAGCGATCCAAATATATTAGCGGTATTTCCGTTTCAGCTAATATCGCTAAAATAAAAGGAGCGATAATATTACCTGCTATACAGTATATCCCTAGTGCTAGTGATCCTCCCACCTTCTGATCACCAACCCTGGTGTGAATATTACACCTGGAGCTAGTGGTCCCCACTCCCTCTGATCTCTTGTATGTATGAAACGATGGTACTTGTAATTTTGCATGTGTGAAATGATGATGCTTGTAATTTATGTGCACAACAGGTCACCATTGTAAATGAGGTTTGCTCAATTGTTATACCTAATAAAACAAACAAACAAACTTCTCCAGCCACAGCATAAAAAATATTATCCCTGGTGCTAGTGGTGGTCCCCCCATCCTTCTAATCACCAGCCCCAGTGTGAATAATTTTATCCCTGGTGATAGAGCCCCCCCCCCCCGATTGCCAGCCTCAGTGTGAAATTATCCCTGGTGCCAGTGGTATCTCTTCCTCTAATCACTAGCCTAGAGTACAAAACAAAATCTCCCTGGCATCCAGTGGTTCTCTGCAGCACTGGGCATATCCACTTAATCACCTTAGCATTATCCACAGTACCGCATGAGCATACAGGGACCGGCACAGCCATCCTCATATCTCCTTGGCTCATGCTTCCTCAGCCAGCAGCTGTATGTACAAACAAGGATCACTCTTCTTATTTATATAAATAAGAGGTGCACTCCCTGCCTGTACATACTGTGGCTGACCAAGGAGGTGGGAGGAGGACTGTGCCAGTTGCTGTATGCTCCAACAGCACTGCGGATAATGATAAGATGAGTGGGGGGCATGCACAGTGCCACAGGAGGGGGAACCACTGGATGCCAGGGCATTTTTTTTTGTTCTTCTGGTCTGTTGATCGGATGAAGGTGGTCACTACTACCAGGGATAATATTTTTTACACTGGGGTTGGTTATTGGAGTGAGGGGGACCACTAGCACCAGGGATATATTATTTTACAGAACAGACCAGTGATCAGTGGGGGGGGGGGCAATGACAGGCACCACAGGGTGCAGTTGTGCTTCCCCAGCAGCCAGCCAGTTAGGTGGCAGCAATACCTCCATCAGCTGCAAGGGTTGCCCAGAGTTAAGTTATGGTTTTGTTTAGTGATATTTGGATTGTGCAAAAGGACCACGTTAAACCCTCTTGTGCAGTGCAAAGCCATTGAATATAGAGTAGTGCGACTACTCATGGCCATGTCCCTTCCCTTGTTTGCACACGTACATTGTGTTTTGCTTGGGTGCTAACCCTCTTTGTCCACAAAACAGCCCTTTTGAAAATGAGAATTTAGTGCAAACCCAGGATTATGCAGGCAAAAACCCATTAGCCCATACAAACTTTTGAATATTAGGTGCCTTGGCCCAGATATTCAAAAGGGTTGCGCCATGCACAACAGGGATGCGCCAGCACAAGTCTGAAAATGCGCCATTCTGCAATATTCAGTGGGAGGCAGATGCGCCCCAAATCACAATGTGCAAGAGCGCAATGATAATGAATGCATGTGCAACTGAAGGGGGAAGAACCATGCATAAATGGCGCAGTGCGATATTCAACAACATGCGCCATGCACAATAAGGGAGCAAACGGAAGTTGTGCAATAGCGGAAATGATCCAAAATAAAAAGGAATGAGAGACAGGTGCAAGAACACTACAGAGAAGCCACATGTTAGTGAACTGCAGGGAGCCACACAGGCACACAGAAACTGGGAGCAGGACAGGGCAGGAGCAGGACAGAGCACCTAGAACCACCAGGAACAGGGAAGGTGTGGGGAGCCTGTGCCACAGTGCAGGACAAAAGGGGTAAGTGCCACACAGCATTGAGGGCACAGATAGTGGGCAGTGCGGCCACTTCAGGGAGTTGTTCCCGGTGCAGGGGTAGTAGCAGCAAGGACAGCTGGGGAAAAGAGAAACAGCTGCTGGGGTAACACAAGCCAGAGACATGGCCAGTGCCACTATCCAGATGGAGGCAGTTATGAGGGGGGTGAGAAGGCAGGCAGCAGGGGGACACAGCCGTGGAAGGGCCCGTCGGTGGTATGCCCCCAACAGGCAATACCGAGCCTGCACCAGCTTCGAGCTGTACACTGATACTGAGATTGTGGGCCAGTACCACCTGAACCGGGCAATCCTGAGGTGGATCTGTGAGCTGTGCAGTGATGTGATGCAGGCACCCACACGACGGAGCTATGCTCTGTCAGCGGAGACCAAAGTAACAGCTGTCATGTGCCTGCTCACCACGAGTACCTTCCAAGACCAACAGGGGACACGACAGACATAACCCAGTCGGTCGCATCACGCCTCCTCACCCAATTCCTCAGCACACTGCTGCCACATGCTGCAGAGTACATCCGTTTCCCCAGCACACCAGCAGAGTGCATAGCAAACATACAGGAGTTCCACAGTGGTAGCATGTATGCCTGGCATGCTTTCGTGGCAATAGACTACACCTTGTGGCCATCCGATGCCACCTGGCCCCAAAGGGCTGCATACATGAATATGGAAGGGGTATGCAAGCATCAACTGCCAGGTGGATGACATCAATCAATGTCTGTGCCACGCACCCTGCGGGAGCACATGATGCCTTCATCTGGCACCAGTCCACACTGTGCCACAGGTTTGAGAGTGGGGATATCCCCAATGGCCACCTAGTGGGTGAGTATGCAAACCACGCAGAAAGACATGGAGCTTGGGAGGGGCATAGTTAGAGGTGACATGGGTATTGGCCTAGATGGCCCAAGGCAGGGCAACACTGATCACCAAACTAATGTCCACCCTCTACACACAGGTGACAGTGGATACCAACTCCGTCCCTGGCTGCTCACACCATATCGGTGGCCCATGACCCCATCACAGCAACACTACAGTGAGGCACATGCCACGACACGCAATGTCATTGAGAGGGTGTTCAGGATGCTGAAGGCACATTTCCATTGCCTGGACATGTCTGGCGGTGCCCTACAGTGCAGCCACTCAAAAGCCTGCAGGCTATTCCTGGCCTGTTGCATCCTGCACAACATGGCTAATGACTGTGGGATAGCCATACAGGTCAAAGAGGGGGACAGCAATGGGGACCATGAGGATGCTGGTGAAGATGGTGATGGGCAGACCCCCCTTGGTCGAAGGGACCCCCAACTGATCCAGATGGCACAGCTGCACCGGGACACCATCACAGAGGAGCACTTCAACTAACCCAGGCAAGTCATGGGGCCATGTGCAACCACCAGTGGCAAGGGCACAACCCAAAAACATGCATGGACAAACCCCAGTGGTGCATGTCATTAAGGGAATTGGCTGAGCATGGAACCGCTCACACCATCAGGGATGGGCAAGTTCTAACATGGCACGTGGTCACACACACACACACACACACACACACACACACACACACGCATGCACACATACACACACATATACACCCCCCCCATAAGACATGCACAAAGGGTAGGAGGCACTCCGACCCCAACCGCCACCCCTAGGCACACATATGTTCACAGGCCACTATGCCCAGTGCCTGTCATTGTGCGTGTGTAGGATGCTGGGCACCATTGCACAGTGGCAGACAGCACAACGCAGGTATCATCATGCACACACCACAGCAGACAGCAGCCGGGAAGGTGTGCACATGGAACATGTGTGTGTGTGTGTGTGCAGGGCCGGGTACCCCACCTGTGCATTGCACGTTGAACAACACAATGCACACAAGGCAGCATCAGCCATGGTGGGAGATAGGTCAGTCATGCACCACAGTGCCACAGCCACCATGGATGTGTAGGCGGCCCCGCGGAGACCCACCAGCAGTGACAGGCTGACCAATGGCCTCATGGGGTGGCACTGACTGTCCCCCAGGGGTTCTGCTGCGTGAATGTGACGGTGCTCGCACAGGGGTCTGCAGCACACAGAACATGCCTGCACCAGGCATGCTCGGGATGCCCACAGCTGAACCCGGTGTCGACAAGGAAGGTGTCGCACGACGCTGGGAATGGGGGATGGACATTGCACTGCGCGGTGTCTGCAACGCATGGGCAAATAACAGTGTGCCCATTGTGGCCATGACAGCTGTGATTGCCTGTGTCTGCCTGTCAATGGCAGCGGTCACATCCTCCCACATCCGGTCCATCCCTGCCAGGAGCAGAGCTGTGTCTCTGCTGCTCCACTCCTCTGCCTGGCGCAGAGCCGCACTGAGTGCATCCACCACCGTCACAAGTCGCAACTGCTGATCGACTGATTCTTGGAGTATGTGGGTGTGCTCTTGTAAGAGGTCATCTGCCTGATTGGCCTGCTGTCCCTCAAGGTGTTTGCGGCCCTGATGGGCAGCACCTCTTGAGGGTGGGCACTCCACACCAGGGCCAGGCCTGGGCATGTCCACAGGTGGTGCACTGATGCCGCCCCCTGACACTGTACCCCCATGGCCATTGGCTGACTGCTGACACTGCCCCTCTGGCTGCCACTCTCCAGGGCTCAACAGTGCCGCCGCAGTGGCTGCAACAGCCTCACTGTTCTGGACACACACCAGTGCTGCCCCACTGGTGCAGGCAGGCACAGGCTGGGACTGTGATGTTACGCAGGCCTCCACGGTGGCACCACCCACGGCCATGCCCGTGATGTCACCTGCTGTGTGGCCATCCTGCGGCCCACACGTATCACTGTCCATGAAGTGAGCTCCATCATCATCAGTGCTGGATCCGGCACCAGCCCGAGTCTCAGCATGCTGGCATCCATGGACATTGGCACACTAGGACACGGGCAGGGCCTCCTCCACACCTGCTCCACAAACATAAGCCCGGACGTCCATGCATACCCACTGTCACCCTGACCCTTGGATGCCTGTGGAGGTGGACAGGCCCTCCTCTATGACCATAGTATCACCCTCAGTGGACAAGCCCACCACCACTGACCCATGTAGATGCTCAGGAGCTGTAAGGGAACACAGTAGCATTAAAGTATCTGCCCTGCCCTGTCCCCCCCATTGACAGACCAGGACCTACCATGCAGTGACGGGCTACCACCTATCTGGAATTCACCACCTGGAACACCCTCGATGGCACAACACCACATGCTGCCAGCAACCCACTCTTCTTGTGAGGTCAGGCATTGCACGGCCAGCTGTCCCCCACTGATTGTAGCCCGTGCTGCCCTGATGGCAGCCACCTTGTCCTTAATCCTCCACCTGTCTGTGCCCATTTTATTTTTGCACTCCTGCATGGACTGCTGGTGGCTGCCATGCAGGTTGACGGCATGTGCCACCTCTTCCCATGCAGCAGCACAGGCCTGTGGTGTTCCCCGCCGTCCGCTGCACAGCGGCTCCTGGGCGAGGTAGGCCTCAAACAGGGCATCTGTTTCTGCCTTTGTGAAGTTAGGACTCCTCTTCCTCCCACGTCTCTGTTCCTCTTCCTCCACCTCACGATTGCTCATTCTTCATCCTGTGAGAATGACAGATGTTACCTGTGACTGTGCATTCCCATGCATGTCCCACACACCACAGTCCACACTCCCAAACAGCATGCAACTCACCACAATAGACTGCAATAACAGACTATGGCCACTGCAGCCCAATGTCATATTTTTATAGTGCAACGCATTCAAATGAGACGAGGAGCAATTATAAGTGGATGCAAATGCAATATCTGTGCTATTGAATGGCTGATTAGCTGATTTGCATATGCCGGCTGAATATCATGCTGTGTGCTTTGCGCAATTGTGTTGAACGTGCTCAGGCAAGGGTGCATTTCTGGGACATGTACAGTAGACACCAAATGGCGCATGCCTGGGGTGATGACTCTGACACCTGCCACGCTGTTGACGTGCTGTGCATGGGAGGTAATGCAGAGCACGGCCACCATTGTGCCAGTGGCACTACTGTGCTGTTCACATGTATGGCGCTCTGGCACTGGGGCACCATAGGCACTCTGGGGCCACAGCGTGGTAGGCCGCTACAGGAGGTGGCACACAGGCACCCAATCATGCTACATGCAGTGAGTACCAATCGCGCTGTGGCAGTCTGTGCACAAGAGACCCTTGACCCTGTGCCCGACCTTTGCACCCTAGGTGCCATGTGTCCGCATGGGTGCACCACTATCGTGCTGTTCAGTGATAGCATGATAGGGAATGGCAGCGCTGTACAGCGCAGCATCTGCATGTGGCGGACCGCACTACAGAGTGCCATTTTGACTCCAACCAGCTTCAGAGATGGCAAGAAGGAGGGCTTCTGTTTGAAGCCAGGTGGAGGTATCGGGGTTGGGGATGGATGGGTATGGCTGTGTGGGATTGCACACACATGGGGTGGGGGGACTTTGCTACTGAATTGTACTGATGTTCCTCTCTCCATGTTTGTACCCTAGGCCCAGAGGATCACCAGCGGGTGAGGGAGAGGAGGCGGTGCCAAGAGGACCAGCAAGCCGGGAGGGATGCCAGACCACACAGGTGCAGGGACCAGCCTGATGATGGTGAGTGCCTTACATCCATGATTACTATTTCATGCTGTGTAACAGGGTGGGCAGCGGGGCATGGACACCATCCATTGACACCACTGCCATGCACGCAACTTGATACAGTCAGCACTGTCCAGTGGCACTGCATGTCTGGGAGTACATCAATGGGGGTCCATGCATGCACCGGCTACATGGCTGTGCCACTGCCTTCACACCGCATAGCCATGTCACTGTACGGCCATGGTGGTGCTGTACAGGACATGGGCAGTGAGTGTGTGCAGTGGTCCACATGGCTGTGGGTGCCTGGGTAGGCAGGACTTGTGGACGCGGTCACTGTGGGTGGTCACACACCATCACAGGGGCATGGCACACGGCTGTATGCCATGCACAATGGGTGGGCTGCAGGGGCTGGACAGTCACTCGTATTGACTCTGCTCCCTTGTCCTAGGTGGACAATGCTGGATGGCCATAGAATGTGGCATGCAGGAGCTGCTGCAGCTGGTGCAAGCATCCCTGGTGGTTCTGGAGAGAATGGAGCGGTATGGGGTCCAGAGAGGAAGCACCCAGAGGCACCACAGGAGTGAAGAGTGGGGCAGACAATAGGCCCTCCATGCCCCCTGACTCACCTAACCCCACTGGACCCACCCTCACACCCCTTCTTCCTCTCCCATTTGTACACCCCTGCCCCATGCCCACCCCCTCCTGGTTTGTGGCCCTTTCCCCCACCCTTGTATATATTTGTAAATATGTTTGATTGTTTATATTGTTTGATACATACATTTTGTTATGACAACTGTGGTGGTCTCTGATTTGCTGTTGGCTACAGGTGCTTGGCTGCAGTGGTGTGCATGGTGTTGGGGTGGTGCAGGCATGGGCATATGTGTGTGTCCAGCAGGGACCCGCCTATGGTGTGGCTGGGGGAATCAGTCACTGTCTGTGGTTTTCATGCTGTTCTCTGTGTACTGGTTGCCTGTGCAGTGGTCCATGGAGCATGCTCTGTGTCCATGGCACCCCCTCAGACCATCCATGGGCTGTGCAGTTGACACCCTTGCATGTCTGTGATATGCACCATCTGCTAGCATGTCAGTTGTGGCTGTCGATGCTGGACAACCACTGTACCCAGCACAATGCCAGGTTGCCTCCTGTCACCAGTGTGGTGCTCATCTGCCTTGGGTGGCACTGTGGCCTCCACTGTTGTTGTCCCACCTCCATGCTGTCACTTGTGTCTGTTGCAGGGGATGTGCTCCACTGTCTGTCACTTGTGCTCCTGCTGCATGCTGGTGGCATACAGCTTCATGGTGCCTGCACAGGGTGACTGGTATACCTGTGCCATGTAGAGGTGCTGGCCATGTGTACATGGCTGCCATGGCCACACGCCAGTGGCTTGGTTGACCCGCTACTGTGTCCCAGTGTTGGTGTGCCCTTGGGTATGGGTGGGTGTTTGTCCATGCTCTGTGTTGCATCCTGTGTGGCGCATGCTTCCATGCAATACTGTGTGTGTCTGTGCTGGCTGTTGTGGCCAGTGCTGGGATAGGATGTGTCCTTGGCAGGGTGTGCAGGGTGCTGTACTGCTGGTGGTGGGGTCTGGGGCATGCCCTGTTGCATGTGGCGTACCTCGTGTGCTGATGCATGGTCGGTCTCTCAGCAGTACCTGGGAGGGGAACATGCAGGGTGGCACTTTGTATGCAGTTGTTGCATCGCTGTCTGCTGCCTCCCACTGCGGGGTGCTCATGGTGGGGCTGCCTTGCATGGCTCCATGGTACATAGGGTTGCATTGTCACAGAGGGAGTGGTGGCATGCAGGTGGTGTCCTGCACTGTTGGGCACTACTCCTGGGCAGGGTGTAAGGGGATCGTGGTGCAGGGTATGCTCTGCATTGGTGGGATGGTGTGGCATGGGGTGGTAGGCACTCCTGTGTGCAGGTCACAGCTTGCTGGGGGGCTGGTGCACCATGCCCCAGCTGTGGGTTGGTTGCTGGTATCCATGGGCAAGTGGTTTTTGGCTCTCCACCGGTTGTGCAGTGCATGGGGTGTGGTGGGGCGATGTCTGTTCTGCTGTGTGCTCCTCTGCCCATCTGTGGCATGGGTGATGGGCCCCTGCATCCTGTCCCTTCGCACCCCTGGTTGTGCTGTTGCACTGCTGCCCTGCTCCATGGGGCATCCCTGGTTGCGCTATAGTGCATCTGAACTGTGCAACTGCACATCCCTGGTTGTGCTATGGCACAGGTGGCACAATATTCAGTCGTGTGCTGCAGGTGCATTTTGACCTGCGCAGTTTTTAAATATCGCGCTTCTTGCGCATGAGTGCAGTGGACTTGTGCTTGCTCCTGCTGTTGCGCACTTTTTGGGTGCAGTTTGAATATCCGGGCCCCTATGTCTCAATATCAAAATTCTTATTTGAAAGCTAATCATTTTCTGTAAGATATTATATTCCCTTATGTATCAGGTGATCACCAGATAAATTTCAAAAGGCCTTTTGAAAAGGGTCTGTTATCGAAATTCATCAAGGTGTTTGTTTTGGCACCTCATTAAACTTTGAGGCACTTTATATTTTGAGAGAAGCATCATTTTACATGTTTCAATGGTGAGTGCTGCATTTTCTATAGTTGCTATTTACATTTTGTCTTTAGCACCTCCAGCCCAGCGATTTTTTCTTGTTTTGTATTCTCCACAAATAATAATATATTGGACAAGTTTTCATTAAGCAGAATGGACTTGTCATGGCTGCCCACCTCATTGTTAATATTCACTATTGCAATACAACCTTTAGCAATATCTATACACACAAATCCAATCATTAAAGAAATTCAGATCAAAAACATTTTTCACAAAATAAGTTTTTTTTTTTCAATTCAACTTTTATTAGAACTTTTCCACAAAAAAAAAGACCACATCCAGAAAGAAACATAATATCGTAAAAGGAATACAAACCAGTATAGAAAAAGGAACATCAGGATGTAGTCCCCAAGCCAACCCAACCCCATCCTCCCCAACCCCCCAAACCCTCCACCCCAATGCACAGCACTCAAACCTTAACTGACTAATAAACCCAAAATGAATTATGAAGTGACAGAAAAAAAGGTATATAAGGAACCCCAGATACCGTTAAACTTAGGAAGTTTGTATTGTAGACTAGTAATGGTCCTATCTGTTCTAAGGTTGGCTAGAAATTCATGCAGCCATTCGCCATAAGAGATCTCTGTATTGTCCTTCCAATGCCTCAGAATTACCTTTTTAACTGAGGCTGAGATCAGCCCCATAAGGTATTTCCTGTTCTTGACACCCACCAGGGACATGTCCCCTAAAATACAAACCTCAGGGTAAATAAGCTTTCCAAACCCAGTAGAGGGTCGAGGTTCTTTTAATAGACTCCATAAGACCGCTACTCGGCAGTACCAAAAACATGAAGCAAGTCCCCAGATCCCTGTTGACATCTAAAACAAGTGGAGGACGTCGTCAAACCTTGTTCCCATAATTTCAAAGGGAATAATAAATATTATGCAAAATCTTGAATTGCATTAACCTAAGCCTATCTTAGGATAGGAATTTATGGCAGGCACGCCAAATATTATCCCAATCAAATTATGTTCCGAAATGGTAAGGACCAATAATTTCTGGGAGCAAGGGTGATTGGGAATAACCCTTCAATCAGGTTATTATAGATGGCAGATATAGCATGAGGCTTCCCAACCAAAGGGTCAGATCCTCCTCAAAATTGCCTGAGACTCCATCCCTGGTGAGATTGTCAAGTTTCCCACTAGGAGGTGACGAGTTGAAAAGTTCTAAAAATAAGACAGCGAGGGATTTGATACTTAGTCAAAATTTCGGCAGAGGTGAGCAACTTACCACCCTCCACAAGCAGATCCTGCACCGACACCTTTCCCATAGGTGGAAGCCAGGTATCCCTAATAGGCTTACCATCTAATAAAAAATTGGGGTTACCCATTACTGGTTGGGCCGGATCTCCAAATAGAAAATATTTTAGAAAGGAGCATAGCTGCATATGCACCTTAACTGAGGTTTCAATGGGGGAGTTACGCAATATAGCAGGGAGAGCCTTTGACGAACAATATAGTAGGGCCCTTGGTTTAAGTCCGGAGTTGACGATACAGGAGATTTCTAAACTTAACCATAATGGCGTGTAGGTATTCATCTGTACATTAGCTATATCCTTAACCCAACAAAGGTATTTGGAGGCATGACTGGCCCAGTAATACAGCGCAAAATGAGGAAGCCTCAGACCTCCAGATAGCTTAGTGGCGGACAATTTGAAATATGATAGTCTAGGCTTCTTGTAATTCCAAATAAAATTAGATACGATACTGTGCACTGTTTTAAACCATTTCAAAGGAAGCCATATGTTTAGTATATTAATAGGATAAAATAATCGAGGAAAAACGTTCATTTTCACCAAATTAATTCTGCCCCAAATAGAGAAAGGGAAAATCGCCCATCTCCTCAAAGCCACTTCAATATCATGCGACACCGGATCCAGATTGCGTTGCCCCAGGCGGGAAATATCCCTGGTTAATATGAGACCTAAATATCTAATGGATTCTGTATTCCAAGTTAGGCCAAAAGGGGTGATATCATGGGCGTATGTTCTGAAGTTTAAGGGGAAGACCACTAATTTGCTAAGATTAAGCCAGTAATTAGCAACCAAACCAAATTTATCAATAACCTCAAGTAGAGTTGAAATGGAAGTGGTTGGGTTGGAAATAAGTAACAGCAGATCATCGGCATATGCCAACACTTTCAGGTTGCTCCCCCATACTTGAATACCTTGGATCTGCTGCTCTTGCAGAATCCGCCTGATAAAGGGTCCAATGTATAAATTAAAAGTAGTGGGGAAAGGGGCACAAAATAAGTTTATAAGCAGATGATGCTACTTTTTCTTACTGATCCACAGGTTTCTAGTAAAGTTAATCTCATTAACAAATAGATTTGGTCAGATCTTGGGGTATAAGATTAACTGGACAAACTCAGAAAGTATGGCTTTGAATCAATCACATGCTCTTCAAATTTCAGACAACTGTTCATGTAAACAAACTACTTTAATAAAATACTCATGAAACAGCATCTAATTTAGCTGAATTATTCTCTCTAAACCACATACAACTATTGACAACAAGTCTATCCAGAGCCGATACGGCTGTGGTAAGCTGCCAAATGACCAAAGTTACCTGCCTGCATAGAAAATTTTGAATGACCAGGTGTAACTTGGCCATTTTTTAGAGATGTGACTCCAAATTTTCAACATGGCCTTTTTGGGACCCCATCTCATGAAGACTGCCACTGTCATTTCATTCACTTGTACAGAAAGGTGATTTTGCAGAGTGACTGTGCCATTCTATGCTACAGGTGCAAAAACATGTTTCCAGCAGGATGTGAAAAATGACAGCTGCACTGTTAATAAGGATGTATGCAAAAATGACAATGTTGAAAATCTGGATTGAAAATGTTACAAATTTGTGAATTTAGGAGGGTGTGTACAAACTGTGCAATGCACAGTCATAATGCAGTAATTTTGGGGAATTTTTTCACCATATTTGAACATGGGCTGTTTGGGATCCCTCCTCATGAACAGTGGCACTGTTGTTTTGTTAATCAGTCCCAAAAGGTGATTTTATGCAGTGACCACAAAATCACCTTTTGGGACCAAGTAACAAAATGACAGTGACAGTGGTCATGAGGTCGAGTCCCAAGAACCCATGTTGAAAATTTGGGGCCAAAACTTCTAAAAATGGCTGATATATCAACATAAGTTGAAAACTGCATTGACTCCCATTATTCCATGCTTACCTTTGATTCTTCAGTTTGTGGTTCGGCTTTGAAAAGTGCAGTCATGTCCTGGTCCAGAGAGATGACAGAGCCAGAGGTAAGTATGGGGTAAGGAGGGGGTAAGGGGAGCTGGGTGCTCAGTGGGAGGGTGGGGTTGTGGAGGGGGGACTGGGGCAATGATGAGGGACCATTTTTTTTTACAGGTAAAAAAATAAAGATATCAGGGGATTGTTTTCTTTATTTACAGGAAAAAAAAGAAAACAAAGAATAAATCTGGGCACAATGGGGTGGGCTTCCAGTGTGCCACATGAGTTTAGGGTGTACATTTTGTGGACATGGGGATTGGGCACCCCTGATGTCAGCTTGGGGACAGGAATGAAAGGAGGGGGAGGATAGCACCAGTGGGAGAGAGTGGGAGGGTTTTATATTGCTGCAGGTGCTGGGAGGGAATGAAGGGAGCAGAGAGGATAGGGGCAGTGGGAAGGTGCGGGAGGAGTGCCATCCACAAGATGGTGGTGGTGATGCAACTATGGATGCATGGCATTCATGTATGCATAGTTGCGGTGAGTGGCACTGCCATTCACAAGATGGTGGTGCCAGCAGAACTGCGCATGTGTGTGAGTGTGCATGCACAGTTCTTGTCCCAGAATATGGAATTAACAGCTAAAATAGTGGCTGTTACTCTGCAGTGGCCGATCATGGCAGAGTGTTACAACTCTGTTGGACTTTCAGAAAGATATTTCAAAAAGTCCAATGGAAGGTGCCACAATCAGCCATTTTAAGGCTATGATCATGAAATGGATGTAGGCTCCAACCACAGCTGTCAAAATAGATAAAGAACTTTAAAAATTGATTTTTTTACCATTGACTCTAATTGAAAAAATTAACATTATTAAAATAAATATTCTCCCTACATTCTTATTTCCATTACATTCACTCCCCTAATTCCTCAAAGCTATTTTAAATCTCTTAGGAAGTAATTATATCTTATATTTGGAAGAATAAGAAACTCCAAATAGCTTACAATACACTAATACAGTACTTCTCAAGGATAAAGAAGGTTTAGCATTGCCAGAATTCTATAGGTATTACATGGCTGAACAAATAGTGGCAACTCATTCTTGGTTTTATTCACCTGGTGAACCAGCATACAGAATGGAACAATTATACAAATGTCTTCGATTATGACATGTTATCTTCTCTAATTATTATGTACAATGAAAGCCCATTTATACTAATTTTGAGGAGGCAGCATAGCACTGTGGTTTAGGACCCGAGCTTCAAACCTGAGACCTGGGTGTGAATCCCACAGCCCCCACATGCATACTGTGTGACCCTGAGCAAGTCACTTAACTCCCTTGTGCTTCCAGGTCACACCTGGAAACAAACTTTGGTTTAGTGTGCCTTTCCTGGTTAAACAATTTATTCTTTCCTTTCCCTTATACTAATTTCACAAATAAAAATACTATAGATTTTTGGGGAAAAGCTCATGAGGTCATACATTTTCCTACCAAAATTAGTTCCTTTTTACCAGTATGTAATAATTATACATTTATACCTGCAACTGTAGATAATACCTTTAAGAACTGGGTACAGAAAGGTACAGTTTTATAGAAATTACAGACCTAAATGAAAATGGTATACTTTATTCTTTTACAGATTTAAAAAAAAAACAAGTGTAACCTTCCACAGTCTCACTTTTATAGATACTTGCAGGTCAGGAACTATATTCAACAGATGAATGGTTCTTTATCATTATCATCTAACTTCTGATAGTAGAAATATTATAGACAAGGAGATAAACTTAGGACAATCTCTTTACTATATGACTGCCTCATCTCACATAATGGTATTGATCTAAATACGTTAAAAAATAAGTGAATTCAGGACATAAACATAAGGATATCAGGTAATCTTTGGAACAAAATTATACTTACTCCCTTATTCAGCTTTAATGAATCCAAGTTGCAGCAGATACAATATAATACATTATGTACAACATATTATACCCAGAAAGACTTAACAAAATTAATAATGCAATCTCACCTATGTGCCCCAGATGCACTCACATATTAGGGATGTTAATACATCTTATCCATTCATGCCCTTACATTTCTAATTACTAGACAAAAATACTTAATACTCTCTTGCATGCCATTGGCTTTAAACTATCATTTTCACCTCTAATAACGCTACTAGGCATACCGGTTCCGTTGTTATCAACCATCCAAATATAAGTCTAACTTTCGTAGCATGCCTATGATAGTAGCAAAAAAATGCATCCTAAAAAAATGGAAGGATGCTACCCCTCTGGTTTATGAAACATGGCTTAATTTTGTGTTAAACAACACAAAATGGAAAAAGATTCAGTATTATAAAAAATTATAAACAGTGCAGTTTTCAAAAAGTATGGGCCCCTTTTATAATATGATCCAAAACGTTTTTATTGACTGATGTGAACAGCTATACAGTACTGTCCTGATTTATCCTATACTGACCTTAAAGTATGAGAAGCAGTAAAAAGCTTAGGATAGATGTAACATATAGCTCTTATTTACAGGTTATATGCCTAGGAATATTTAATACAATATTGGTTCATAGTACGATGAGTAATTAGGCTATTATTATTTCTTATTTTCTCTTTTTTTTTCATCCTATTTATATTCTTTTTATTTTAAATTTTTCATTCTTTTCTTTTATGATCATGGATCTGTAAATGAATATTCTTTTTTTATAATTAAGTATGCTTTATTGAAAGATTTTACAACAATAAACCGCAATAAACACATTAAGAATCAAACAATACATAAAACAGAACATAACAAATCCAACAAACAATCATCCCACAAGAACCCCACCCCACACCTCTCCCCACCTGGAGTAGAATGTCAGCAAGCCTATGAGGGACAATGAGGAAAGACAAAATGCCAAAAAAAAAGGTATTCCAGACAAACAAAAAGAAAGAGTCCCAACACAACTAGTAAACCATTAATAGTGCAAAAATGGGTTCCCATCTGGTGCAAAAAGCAGGGAAACGATTACGGAGGGAGGTGATATGATGTGTTTTTCAACAGACAAAACTTGCAATATTTTCTGGTGCCACTCCCTTCAAGTCAGGACATCACAATCTAGCCAGTGATGGAGAATGACCGATTTCACTGTAAGAGCAATTAATGCTACATTGCCCCTCCAGGGGCTGAAGATCTGTGAAGGGAGAAACCTATGAGGCACATCTCACTGGTAAAGTAGTTCTCCAGCCCCAGGAAGGGGTCCAAATAACTTTTTATCATGTTCCAGAAGGGAACCACCTTAGCACACTCTCATAATATATGCTTCAAGGTACCCTCTGCTAAACCACACCTGGTGCATCAAGGAGAAGCAAGTTTGCCCATCCAGTAAACTTCTGGGGCATAAAATATAGGTTGTGAAAAGAATATTATGTTGCACCAGGCAGTACCTATCCTGCTTGATGCACTTGTAGAGATTCTACCACACATCCCGCAAGGTTTGAAAGGCCCACTGCAAACCCAAAGCTTGTTTCCGTAAAACAGATTCCCGTAGGGGCATCAGGGTCAGGGATCTGTAGAACCTTGTAAAGGCCTGACACCGGATGAGGCTGAACAGCAATAGAGACAAGAGTGGCCATGCTGTCCCCTGCCAGTCTCATCCAAGGAGGAGGGCCAAGATAAGCTGTAAAGGCATGAATCAACTGAAAATACTTAAGGATAGAATGACTAGGCAAATTATATTGCTCTTGAAGGTTGGCAAAAGGCAGAAAGCAGTCAATCACCTTCCATAAGAGAATCAATAGAGAAAAGTGGCAGCTGTGGGCAAAAAGAAAGAACAATGGGACAGCGACCAATACAGAAGTTAGGATTACCTATGACTGACTGAGAGATATCATTGTGCCAGTGGAACCCTAGATAGGTACCCAGTTGGATATAGGCCCAGAGGGACCAATAAATTGAAGTCTGCCATAAGGAGGAGGGCAGTTAAGAGGGTTTAATATAAAAAAGGCTATTGGGATATAATCCTATGGTCTGATGTAAGTCCCATTCAGGTTGAAGCCATAGAGGAACAAAGCTGGCTTCCATGCTGCTATAGCTGGATTTTCACCACAGAAGATATTTACTGTCATGAAGGGCACAATAATAAAGAAAAAAGTTAGGGAGCTGAAGACCCCCTAGCTGCTTGTGAGCTGTAAGCTTAAAATAAGAATGACATACCACCTGCACTCACCAGAGAAAATCATTAAGTAGGCACTGGAGTCAGGAAAACCAGGATTTAGAAAGAAATATGTTCAACATACCAAAGGGATCAAGGAATTGAGGAAGGAAATTAATTTTCATAACATTTAATGTGCTCCCAAAGGGTCAAAGGAAGAGTTAACCACCACTGCAGTCCCAATTTAATTGCATGTAGAAGGGGCTCAAGATTAAGTTTACAGAGGTCAACAGGATATCTGGAGATGCTGATGCCCAAATAAGTAAGATTATGCAGCTCCTAGGCCAGACCCATATTGATAATGGTCTGTTTAGAAAGCAAAGGATTAAGTGGCAAAACCTTTATCTTGCTTAAGTTCAGTTTGTAAGTGGAAATCTCTGAAAACTTCTCAGTTTCCATTAAGGTTGCCAGAATTGAATGCAAGGGTTCCTCAACATGGAGCAACAGATGATCTGCATAGGCTGAGATCTTGCAATGGGTGTCCACCCACCATAATGCCCTTAAAAGAAGTGTTATTCAGCAAGCTATGGATTAGAGGCTTCATATAAAGATTAAAGAGCATGGAGGACAAAGGGCACCCCTGTTGCGTCCCACTCTGTAAGTGGATTTTGTCAAAAAGCACTCCATTCCACCGAATCCATGTCATTGGTTGGTGATATAGCATGTGGACCCACTGTACAAATTCTTCAGAGACTCCAGAATGATGTAAAACTGCAAACATTTTGGGCCAGGAGACCTGGTCAAAAACTTTTCCCATGTCCAGGGAGACCAGAACCACAGGGGTACTGCCTTCTCTGGATGCAGAAGTCGAGTGGTGGAGCTTTCAGATGATCACTGGATACCCTGCCCTCATAAACTCAAGCTGCTCACCACCAATTAGCCCATCCCATACCTGTGAAAGCTCATTGGCATGAATTTTTGCTAGGAGCTTAAAATCCAAGTTGATTAAGGAAATGGGCAGGTAGCTTTCAGCAATAAACTCATCTTTGCCAGCTTTGAGGAGCAAGGTAATCCATGCCTCAGTGAGAGTAAAATTAGAAAGGCCATGAAATGTAAATGACTATTCTAAATGTTGTTCATGTAAAGTATTGAATGTTCTCAATAAAAAAAAATAAAAAAAATGCATAATACTGTCAGGTAGAAAATCTAATTAGCAAAACAGAAAAGGAAAAAGTACTTCAGATATAAAAAGTGACAGCTGACTACTTCTAAAAGTTACTATTCATTCCATGCAGTACACTAGATCTTTAATTTGCCATGAATACTTCATGAAACATAATGAGGGGACATTATCCATCCCTAATACGTCCTTATTGTAAGTTTAAAAAAAGAAAAAGTATTAACTAGGCAATACTTACGATTTGCAGTATATTGGCTTAGGCACTTCCACAAATGTGGTCTCTGGGAAAATGTTCTGCCAATGAACCAAAATGATACCACCAATTATTATATCTCCTTCCCTAGAGTAAGCCTGGACCTTGTGATTCATCAGATTACAACTTGGCCGTGCAGTACAACATGAGGAAGAACAGAGGATTGCCAAAAAATGTAATTAAACACAGCTTCATGTCAGATCCATACATTATGTCGTCAGCAGAACTCTGGCAATTTGTGCCACTATGATTCAAGAAAGAGTGAGGACATAGATAACATATTCATTCTATCACTCAAGCAGTATATCATTTGTAGCAGGATGTAAAGAGGTATTATATTTTATCATCAAATGGTTAGTTCTCTTTTCTTACAATACACGCCTGTTCTTTTTAGAATAAAATCTAATGCTTACTAAGTTTATACAGTAATACTATAACAGCTGTATCTGCCTTTTGATATGTTTCTAAAATTATACATTTAAATCATATATAGCAAGCTTTTTAACTACATTATTTATAGAATTTTAGCTGTTAATGTAATTCTGCATGTATTGCACATTATATTATCTACCAGTAACCTGACATACATATACTAATCTGATATACCTTAGTTATCCGGGGCATTCAACTACACTATGTGCATAATGTCTGTTTCTGACCACCATTTATAATACATTATCCCCCCTTGGGAAGAGGCACAATAATTGCAGTAGTATAATAATAGTAAGTAAATTCCCTGTCCTTAGTCGACAACTGTGTTGATGTTAATAGAGGGGTGGACTGATAATACAATTGTGTTGACATTAGTAACTGGGTTGTGTAATAAAAAAAACATCAATTTTAATTTTATTTTGTATTTATTTAGTTTTTGTTGACCGGGTAAGTGCACTAAACAAATCATGCCTATTTTCAGGCACGACCCAGGGGAAGGGATACAGATGAATGCCAACTGACCTTGAACCAGATTAAGCTGTTGGTGGTATTTTTAGTGAATGAGGGCAATTTGGCCAGGACATTGGGGACATTCCCCTACTCTTTTTGATAAGTGCCATGGGATCTTTCACACCCACCTGAACTACCACCAATCCAGGCAGTTGGAGCCTTGGTTTAACATCTCATCGGAAAGACGGCACCTCGGAAGTGCAGCACCCCTCTCATGCTGCACTACAGTGTTAGTACAGGGATATTAACCCAAGTGCCAGATGTGGGAACTGAACCCACAGCCCTCTGATCTCCCAGCCTCAGAGGCGAGGGTGCTACCTACTGAGCCACTGACACTGCGTAATGAAGGGATAGGATGATTATATCTGGTTGGGTTATTTCTAGGAAATCATTTGAGAGTGAAATGTGCTGAAGCAGCGATCAACAGTTCCATTCAGATAGATTTCACTTACACATCCCAAGGGAAGTCATGTTTTTGATGTCATGTCACTAAACATCACATATACTATGTGTGATTGGTTTAGCAAGGCAGTTCTCAAAGGCAATGATATTACTAGAAATGTAACTTCGACTACATGAAAATTAATGTATTCTGTGAGAATCATTCAGGGGAATAAACCAGAACAAAAATAACACCAGTGGCCTTGCTTGTAAATCATGCTATTCTTCTAATTTTACATAGAAACAGTACTGCAGGGGTGAAAAGGACTGAAAATCTCTTGTATCTGCCCCCCATTGGCCACATGACAGCAAACTGTAGCCCATACTAGGATTCATACTAGGATAGTCAAGACAACCAGAAGGCAATAGCCCATGTAGGCTGTCCCCACTACTCAGTGGCAGCAACTGCAGTTACCAGCTTCTATTAACTTGTCCAGCCCAGCTTTAAAACTAAAGAATCCAGTTGCCATAATCACTTCCTCTGTCAGCTGATTCCATAATCTGACTAATCTTGCTACAAAGACATATCAATGCATTGCTGATTTCCATGGTATCTCCACTAATTGATATGTGACCCTTAGGTGTCCATGGTATAAGGATGTTAGGTCTAAATACCTTGGGCAATACCTAAAAGGGATGAATTTCCCAGATAGGTACATATTTGATCTGATTTTTAACTCAGAAAATATTGATGTTCTAACTAATCTAGCAATATTCCTGACAAAAATTTCCAGTATTAGAAAGAAATGTATACAGCAATATTGTCCTCTAGAATAAAAAAGATTCTATAACAGAGAAAATACAGGGTTAATATAATATAAATGCCTTTTCTTTTAATAAGTTAGTTTTGTTAGGACTTGTGCCACTCTTGGAAATGTGTTAAATGTGTAATATGAAAATATTCTGGTTTTATTATGTGGACTATCAGGTAATATGGAAGCATGAATGTGGGTAAATTCTTATTGTATTGTGATGTCTATAATGTCTATAAGGATACTCAACTATGGTATTTGTTGTGTTATGTATAATGGTAAAATGAATGTATGTACATTTTTAAGGTATTGTGATGTCCATGTGGACACTTATTTATTGTATGTATTGTATGTGATTGTTATTATGTTTCTCTTGTAATGGTTGTAGTGACAATTGGTCTTGTAGAACAATAAGAATAAATCAATGCTTAATAAGTCATTCATTTGCAAAGTCTGCCCCTTATCCTGTCTCAAACTTTCACACTCCTGCTTCAACATACAAAGTTCCTGTTAATTTGCCTGAGCAAAATGATGCAAAAGGGAATCCTTTTCATTTGGCAGAGTTTGGAGTTCTGATTCAAAATCCTGCTCCCTTCTCAAACATTTAGTTTCCTGCAGTCCCATGTCCTGCTTAAGAGATGAGACTTGCAGTTCAAGTGTTCGAAACCTCACTTTGGAGGCTTCCAAAGCAGTGCAGAGAGCCACGACCAACAGCCCTTTAACTTCTCGCTTTCTGGCTGTTTGTCTCATCTCTGAGTACTGGGTTGAAATCCCCAGTACACGGTTTTCAGATTGACTTGCATCCCATGCAAAGTCAGCCCATCCTCCATTGAAGGCAAGGAAGTTTGAGACATCGAGTCTCAAGTCTGCACAGATATTTGATATGGTGGCCATTGTGTAGGAAGGAACGAAAAAAACTGTGAAAAGATGCTGTGCTGCGTATCAATCCACAACAGGTGCACTAGTTCACAGGCGGGCTACTGTGCACTTGTAAGCTTGCAATTTAAAACTGCCATGGGGTGAGGTGAGTCAGCGTCAACCACACCCAGTAAGCAGCCAGACGTTGCAAGTGATTACAAAGGGTGAAAACAGGAGAGGTGATGTAGGAATGCACACCTACTGTCCCCATTGGGAAGGGAAAGTCAGAGCAACAAGTGAAAACTTTGAAAACACCAAATATTGCCTGCACGCGATTGCCAATTGTCAGGAGGACTAAACCTCACTCTCAGGTTCTTGGCAATATTGGGAATGCAAAGAATCACAGACACATTGAATAAGAGTAATAAAGCTTGTTTCTTACTACCAAAAAGAAAATCACAGTTGCTCTAAGCAGTTCTTACCATTAGGAACTGGGAGCCAATGCTAAGCGTTCCCTATACCTTGAGGAATCTCTGTGTCTCCTGGGGTCTCCGAGGTAGAAGACATAATGCCTTACATTATATACGTAAGATAATTACCATGGTTACTGTAAGATAGAAATATTTCTAGTTACAGAGATGAGCCCTATTGGCTAAATTAGAGGTGGCTCCTCAGTCCTCGATAACATTATACAATTTTGTTATAGTCATCACTTTGTGGAAACAAAGAAGTACAGTTTGTACATAGCCGTGTAGTAATACAAATCATCAGAAGATGACAATGCCGACTTATATATATACCACTACAAGGACCCAGGTGTCCTAGCATCTTGTAAACAAGAAATACATGAGTATATTAGAAAGTAAAGCGCATAGCAATCATATGCATACATATCCTGACATCTAATCATATGGTAGATGCCCTTAGCCCTATATCTTAGTATAACATATACCTAAATGCTAGCTGTCTGCGGTGTACCTCTATGGGTACCAATTAGGGTGCAGGGACCTCGTGTAGCAGGTTCCACATCAAAGCAGATCACAAAAAATACAATGGAGCAATAACAGAATACAAAAGTGCAAGAACAGATTACGTACAATATGCAAATATACAAAGAAGCATTGTATAGACATGCCATATAGTACAAGCTACAAAAGGAGTATAAATCCAGGAAAGCTTAGGTTCAAGAAAGCAATGAGTGGGGAGGCAGGGGAGACAGGACAGAGAACAAGGGAAGAATGGAGAGGGAGACAGAAAGGGGACACAAGAATAGGGATGATGAGGGGGAAGGGGAAAAAATTGTACTTGGTGCAGTCAGAGATGACATTATAAGATGAGGATGGGGCAGAGGGGCAAGTAAGAGGGGAGAAAAAAAAAGGAGAGGCTAGTAACATGTTTGTGATGCTTCTCATGAGTCACCACCCTATAGTACAGTCCTATCCCAAGCTTCACTAACCATTGATCTAGTAATTACATGTAATTTGCCCATGCATTTTTCCAATGTATTTTCAGTACATGGTTTACTACTGCCACTCCAGGCTGATGCCCACACTTCAGGGTGTACTTTTCCCTCTGAGAGCACATCAGGCTGGACCTCTCTCAACATACCCCCTATTACTTTGTGAAGCCCTAGTCTCTAGGCTGGGCCAATCTTGGGCTACATATTCTCAATGCAGCAGGCACCCCATTACCTGCCCTCCTGGGGTTGCATTTAGTGGTGGGTGAAGTGGGCTCAATCCACTCCCCGGAGTGATTCACGGAGCAAAGTGGATTCGCGGAATCACGGAGTGCTCCACAACACGAAGCAGAGTACTTTGCATTATAATGAGGAACGCGAAGTCTATTGGAAACAGTGACTTTGTTTTACTCTGCCTTCCCAGACCACTTCTCTGCCAAATTTAAGGTGAAGTGTATTGCAGGCAGTGCGCTTCGCCTCACTTCGCCTTATTTTTGAGCTCCAAAGGAAAAGTTTGCAGTGATTCATGGGATTTCAGGTCACATGGGCTCTAGATTGATCTGCACAGCTTCAGTTCGGGGTAGTATGAGTAGGAAGGAGTAGAAGACAGTGTGCTCTGATAGCTGTCTGTGATAGGAATCTTGTAAAAGCTGTTCAAAAAGCATTTTTGCATTTTGTTTGAGGATCCAACTTTAGTTCATTGATTGTAGGAAATTCTCCTGTGCTGATATCATCGAGCATTTTTGTTTTTGTGTGGATTTTGAATGTTCATTTACAACATTGAGTGTGTGTGATGAAAGACAGTGAAAGTGTACTTTGGGGAAGAGGCGATCTGTGGTGTAGGAAGATTTAAGTTGGAGAAATAGTGATTTCTTTGTTTTTTGGTTATATTTTTGTTATATAACTGTGTTAATGTACACACAGAAATATTGTCAGTAACAGTAGAAATTTTCTTGTTGTTTGTTGTGTGGATGTGGTGCAGCAGTTCATAAGTTCAGGTTGTTTACATTACAAATTTACAATGCATAACATGGCACAGTACTGAACTTTTGCATTTGCTATGCATTCCTCGTTCAGCATTGTACAGAAACTGTTCTGTGTGTGAGTGTGTGCAGTGTTGTGTGCATCAAATAATACACCTTTTATTGTGCCACAGACTAGGATAATTGCAGGTGCAGCAGTGTGAACCTGCTATCCACTACAGCAGCCTGATTTTGTACTACAATCGTGGTATCTGTTCTTAGTTTTGCTGCTTGAAGTGCCATAAAAATCTGCACTGTCTGCATTCAGTGCCCCCCCAACCCCACATTCAAAAGGTATTTTTTACCATATTGGATAGTTTTTGTGACCTCATCAGCACCACTGGTAACTGAAGTTGTTTTAATTCCGTGACAGTCTCAGAGTAGTCTCTTATCTGTTGCTGAAGCCACAGCTGTTTATTTGGCTCCGCATCCAGCGTCCCTCCAATCAGAGAGTGAACATATCAAAATCTGAATTTGGTTATAATATTGTAGTTGATCCCCCAAATGCCTACAAAGAGATGTGCAAGCAAAGCTGTTTCTCACCATGGCAATGTTGGCAGCAAGATGGTCTGTGGGCATGGTAGTAATACGCAGACGCAGAAGTGCATTGCTGATGTGAGGAAAGTTATTTCTGCTGCAATGTTTTTTACAGCCCAATCAGTAGCTTCACTCATAGTTGGAGGAGATGATGTTTTCCCAGCTGGTGGTGTTAGTGTTACTGGTGTTAGTGGTGGTGGAGGTAGTATTAGCATTGTTGCATCAAGTTCTAATTCCGACCAGTGTACCGTAACAACAAATATTGTGTGTGAAGCAATGCAAGTGAGTGGCAGTGTAGATGATGTCATACTTCCCAGTAACATCCCAGTAACTGAACCTGAGGATTCTGATAATCATGTCAACGATAGCATACAATGTGATATTCCGTCCACCATGGCACTTAACTTCATGCATTTTCCATTCAGTGATTCACAGTGTGGTGAAAAAATATCAGGTGATGGTGTTGTAGATACTGATGATGAATGTGATGATGATGATGATGTTGCTATTGTTGCAACATGCAGTCCACATGTCAGTATCCAAGCAGAAGATGTCAATGTGTGTGACGCTGATGAATATGATGATGATGTAATTGACCCCAGTTGGGAACCGGAGAAAAAGAAATTCAAAGTGGCTGTGTCTGAGTCTGTTTGCAGAGTCCCCCCCCCATGTAAAAACTCATGATCTACTGGTTTTAGTTGATGATGATGATGACCCAGTAATCAATATGATAGGTAGTCGTGGTTGTCAGTTGCAGTCCAGGAGTGCAGTGCACAAAACATCACGTGCCCCCCCAACTTCAGTGCTTAAAATAACAGACTTAAATAAGCCACATCATGGACATGTTAAAAGCAGAGCATCACACTCCCTTGTTTGGGATTTTTTTGTTTAAGATGCAAATGATGATGATTCAGTTGCAATCTGCCAAGTTTGCCATGTGCGTGTGAGTCGAGGTAAAAAGGGGAGCCATCTGGGCACAGGAGGACAGCATACGCATCTTAAGAATAGGCACTTGGCACTGTGGACCCAGCACAAGCTGGCAGCTAATACAACAGTGGTGTTCACCCACATCACTGGCACCATAGCCAGCATATCATCCCCTTCCATGACTGTTAAGCCCAGTAGGAAATTAAATGTGTGCAGTGTGGTAATAAGAGCAGAGGATTACTACAGGCATGATGAGGTGGAGGACCATAATGACTTTGAAATGTTGCCCAGTGCTGGTGAGAGTAGCAGTTTTTGTGATGGTGGTGGTGAATGCAGTATGTCTAGTGCAAGTGGTACATCAACCCTGGTTGGCAAATCTGGCAAAATAACATAATTTCTGGATTTGTCATCACCACCTGTGCAACCATCTTCATCAAATGTCCACACTCCACCCCCTGCCAATGCCATTCATCACAGAGCACAACCATTTTTGATTAACACACCACGTGTAAAAAGTTTAAGTCAGCCCACGTTGCAGAGTGTTTTTGCACATAAGCTGAAGTACCCCCCGAATCATACAATGTCACATGAACTCGATGCTGCTGTAGAGGAAATGCTGGCAATTGATCTTTTGCCCTTCTCCTTTGTGGAGAATTCTGGGTTCCGGCGGTTTGCTGCACGTGCCTGTCCAAAATGGAAAGTCCCATCCAGAACATAGTTTTCCACCCGTGCTGTCCCCGAGTTGTTTCGAACTGTGTCCGACTCAGTAAGACATGTCCTTCAACATTCCTCCTCTCCATTCATCCATTTAAGTATGGATATGTGGACAAGTGGCAAAACAGCGGGGAGTTCATATTTGTGTATAACTGCACACTGGGCGTAGGTGCCAGGGGTTGTTGGTGATGTTGGTAGTGTGAATAATCAGTGAAGTAAGGTGGATTGTCATGGTAGCAATCTTCCTGGAATACGCCAGCATGCAATAATTGCTATGCACAGTATGCCCTGTTCACACACTGATGAGAACTTGTTGGACATGGTACTGACTGAAATTGACAGATGGCTAAACCCTCTGTCCCTGAGAGCTGGGTTCATAGCAAGTGACAATGAATCAAATGTGGTGAAATGCATCACAAATGGTGTATTTTTCATGTTCCATGCATGGCCCACTGTTTAAATCTTGTGGTTCAGGAGTTTCTGCAGCACCCTGATATAAAGGAAATGCTGACCATTGCAAGACGTATCTGCCCTCACTTTTCAAGATCTGGAAAGGCCCGTGACCAACTGTGCAGTTGCAGATACAAAACAGCCTGCCCCAGCACCGCTTGAAGCTGGAAGTTGTCACCTGATGGAACTCCACTTTATGCATGGTAGAGAGGTTGTATGAACAATACAAAGCCAGCTCAGAATATCTTGTTATGCACACTAGCCTTGACAGTTCCGAGGCCTCCATGTCTATGAAGACTGAACAGTGGTGCCTCATGGACTCTGTAATAACAATTTTGCTGCCTTTTGAGCATGCCACACAGGCAGTGAGTGGTGGGTCTGCCTCCATTATCCATTCAATTCCACTGCTGTGGGAGCTGAGGCAGACATTGTGAATGTACAGCATATAGCTTTGATGTTGCTGGAGACGGTGGTAGCAGTATGTTGCTGCAACACGTGCTGACAGTATTCGACCAGAATTGTCACATTGTGAGCATTCAGCATAATGACAACTTTGCCATAGCAACAATGCTGGACCCACGATACAAACGTGGAATTGCATCAGTACTGGAGGGAGGGGCTGAACAGGTAAAAAATATCAGTGGTCAACTGGTGCGCTTGGTTCATGGGGCACAGAAGTCACATGCCAAGGTCAGCATACCTCAGCAGCATAATCCAGCTGAAGGTGTACCTGGAGCACCATCAAGCACATTCTGCAATGGCAAGGGGGACTGCAGTTCTAGGTGGTCTGTCATCCAAAGTGGCTGGCATCAACCCACTTTGGGAGGCATTGTACCAAGTGGGTATTTGTAAAATAAGTGGTTTGGGAGAACAGGATGATGCTTTAACAACTGGACTTAGTGCTGCACATAGCATGGTTGAGTCATATTTGTCTGAAAACAGGCATCTAACAATAAGTGAAGATCCTCTTTTGTACTGGAGTGGAAAGTTCAGTGAATGGCCCGAGTTGACTGTAGTGGCACTGAAGTACCTCACATGCCCACCTTCCAGTGTAAGTGTTGAGAAGGTATTCAGCTCAGCAGGTGCAATAGTCATGGATCGTCGGACAAACCTGTCTTCTGCAAACGTTAGTTTGCTAACATTCATTAAAATGAAAGAGTGGCACATATCAGCACTGACTGCAACCTCGGTATTCGTACCCCAGCCTAGTCATGGTTGTCTTGCTGATGTGGAAATGGAGCATCCTAGTGGCACTGGCAGTGGCTGCCTGAAATGGCCCACCACTGTTGTAGATGATGACACAATGGAGAAGAAATTTCCCAGTGGTCAGACTTCTGACATCCATGACTGTGAAGGCAGCTTTCTTTATGAGGATGATGATGTGGTTAATGTTAGCAGGTTTTAACTGAAGTTTTTCAAAGGCGGTGTGTCCCCCCGGTTCACCATCACTGGGACAGATGTTAGCCACTGCCACCACTGAGCCTGTGTTTGTCTGTACCCCGGACCACCACCACCAGGAATGATGTTAGCCACTGCCACCACTGAGCCTGAGTCTGTCCGCACCCCAGACCACCACCATCAGGAATGAGGTTAGACACTGCCACCACTGAGCTTGAGTCTGTCCGCATCCCAGACTACCACCAACAGGAATGATGTTAGCCACTGCCACCACTGAGCCTGAGTCTGTCTGGACCACCACATCCATCAGCCATAGACACAAACATTCTTAATATTTATTCCATAAAGTGAGTATGTGTACTCATGTTTGTTATGCTGCTTCACTTCTTTTAGTTGTATGTTTTGTTTTCTGTAGCTTTTCAGAGCCGCAATGGTAAAACACATATGGTACACTTATTTTGTTTCTTTAACAGGATAACAAAAAAAGGCTCCATCACTAAAGCTCGTTGGGAATGGTACTGTAGCTGTACCATACAGAGAGGAAGCTATGTAATATCCATGTGAAATCCATTCTGGTAAGTATGAAGATTTTATTTCATCTGTTTCGTTGTTTTGGAAAGACTGCAGAAAATATTGCACACAAGTTGTGTTAATTGACAAGATGTGGGTTTGAAATGTAACTTGACTTTAGATTGAGATTTGAGAACCAGGGAGGGACACATACTGTAACAATTAAGTTGTTAGAATTCATTCATTTCTTTTTTTTAGGAAAATTCCAGGTGCTTTGTTGTTCTGTCAAAGTGGCCTTATCCAAAAAAGCTCTTCAACATCAGGCACCCCCCTTCCCCGAGCTTGGGCACACATGCAACACAAAGAAGTCATTTCATTAGGTTACCATGGCCATCCTAACAACCGGACTCCAGAAGGATGCTGATGGAATCTGTGAAGAAGTAACAAAATAAGAAACCATTAGAGACAAACCTGCAAATATGATCCCCCCCCAAAAAAAATCTTACCTTCATGTGCTTGAGAGTTATCTGTTTCTAATTTCAGTGCAAAAAAATCTCATTGAGAACTAGAATGTGCGCACCAACAGTTTCTGTGTGACCTGTGATGCAGAACAATACCATGAGTACATGTCCATGTCAACCTCCCTCCTCACCAACAAAATACACAACTATATATCTATCTATATATATATATATATATGTATATATCTACTCACCAAGGGTACTATTAGTGTACAGCCAAAGGCACCCTTCAATCCAGTTGAGATGATCACATTGCATTTGTTGAATCGTCTCACAGAACACATTGGACCAGCAACACAATGCTCACAGTCATCATTTTATATTGGGGTATGTGCTGGAACACTCTCATTCCACTGTGTTAACACTTGTCAATTTTCTGCAGACAAGCAGGATGCATTTTGGGCCTACAGAAAAATCTGGGACTCTGTGCCACCACTGCAAGCATGACTGAGTGCGCCATTAATTCTGAGGGACTTTGTATATGCTGAAACACTCTCATTCCACTGTGTTGACACTTGTCAATTTTCTGCACACATACAGGATGCATTCTGGGCTGGAAGAATAAATCTGTGGACTCTGTGCCACTTTTGTGTTCATGACTGAGTGCGCCATTAATTCTGGGGGACTTTTTATGTGCTGAAACAGTCTCATTCCACTGTGTTACCACTTGTCAAATTTCTGCACACAAGGAGGATGCATTTTGGGCCTACAGAAAAAATCTGGGACTATGTGCCTCCACTGCTCGCATGACTGAGTGTGCCATTAATTCAGGGGACTTTGTATGTGCTGAAACACTCTCATTTCACTGTGTTAACACTTGTCAATTGTCTGAACACAAACAGGATGCATTTTGGGCCTGCAGAAAAATTCTGGGTACTCTGTATCTCTTTTTTGCATTCTATGATTGTTGCTGTGAGCTCATGATGTCAGACTGACATTTTTACAATTAAAGCAGCATTAGAAGAATGTCCTGAGTCTCCAGACAGATTTGAACTGTACTTTTTTATGTTACTTTACATTGCCACAGCCACCACTAGTTATCTCCACATTGTGACTCGAATGGTATGCTTCTTTTCACAATTTATGTCTGCTTTACTTACTTGACTACTTTTTTTCATGAATAAAAAAAATGAGCACACCTTCCAATATTGTTTGGATCAGGTTTGTATTTATTTGCAGCTGCTTTCAATAACTATTGTTCTGTGGTGTCATAAAACACTGCCTGCTGCATAACTGTTAATTAACAACAGAAGTGATATATAACAACTAATTGATTGGCTGGAGAAAAGCAGAGGAAAACAATGACAAAGACCTGATCAGCAATTCAATTTAGGAATGCTCCTTTCAGTTATTTCATACATGAAAAAGTAGGTACAGCAGACTCAACTACTGCAAATTCACATATTATTCCAGTCAATCAGGATGTAAGCAAATTAAGTTGTAACATAGCATTAAAAATATAGGTCAGAGTTCTCAACAGATTGTTGGTCTGCTGCTTTACAGAGATTCACCACATTACATAGTTATGGTGATGCACATAAACTAATATGTGGGGCATTACTCCCTGCAATATTTCTTGCTCCACAGAGTGCAATATATTTCTGTGAAAACCAACCGTAATTTCATTACAGTGTCTCATGTAACAGAGGAATTACCGATCAGAAAAGCCACCCACATGCTGCCCCCCTTTCTCAGCAAAGTTAGGACGTGATGCCAGGGGGAGCGCAGGTGCATGTTCCACTATAGTGAATGTCCGGCAGCTACCCAATGTTTCCTTATGTTATAAGGTTGACTTTGTGGTGAAATGTGGGAATGTTTCCACAAACAAGGCTTTTCTTACTGGAAACGTGCCCACACGTTTCACCACAAACTGACCATTATAACATAAAGAAATTTTCTGAAAGCTGCCGGACAATTGGATATTCACTGTAAGGAGCATGCACATGCTCTCCCCCTGCCATCACATTCTAACGTTGATGAGACAGGAGGAAGAATGTGGGCAGATTTTCAGAACTGGGATTCCTCCATCACATGACACACTGTAATGAAATTACGGGCGGTTTTCACACAAATGTATTGCACTATGTGGTGCAAGAAAGATTCCCCTGGAAGAGAAAATGTGTAGGATTGAACAACAACAAAGAAAAGCACACAAAAACAGTACAACACAGTAGTGGGGTGGAGGGAGTTGGGGCGAAAACAACCCTCTAACTTTCTGTGGCTGTGGGATGCCATGGTGGTCCTGCAGCAGATGCAGCATTGAAACTATTTGCTGCTGCTGTTGTTCTATTCTGTTCATCTGCTGCTGCAAAGCACTGAACTGCTCATTATTTTCTTCAAGCACTGCCCACACCAGGCCGATGTCAGACTGTGTTGCAGGAATGTGTGGGGTCCACTGCAGCAGGAATCCAGCTAGTGGTGGTGGTGGTGAGAGGTGGTGCTGGTGGCTGTGGTGGCAGTGGTGGTGGTGGTGAAGCAGCTGCTGTACTAGCCCTCCTACTGCAGCGGTGATGAGGCACAAATCCCACCCCAGCAGCACCCTCAGCCACTGCCATGGAAGGGCCTGCAGGTGGATGCCTGGCCTCTTCAGTGGCAGCCTGCTACTCTGCCCTGTGGTGGTTCAGCATGTGGGTGCACTGGCCAACAGTCCCCAAATGTGTTCTATCAGGGCTACGGTGAACCAGCACACCACCACTGTGCTGTCTCCCCCCACAGAGTTAAGAAAACCCCACACTGGAGAGCTGTGGGGGGACCAGACACAGTCCTGGCATGAGTCCCACCAGTGTTTTCCAGGGCCACCTCTTTGGCTGTGGAGGTAGTGGAGGGGGTGCTGCTGGAGCCCCTACAGCAGCTGCTGCTACTAGTGGTGGTGGTAGTGATGAAGAAGGTGGACACACAGCAGCTACCGGTGACACTGGTGCTGCTGCTGCTCCTGTTGCTTGAACATGGAGGGAAGCAACACCCAGGAGTCGGGAGCGGGCCAGCATGACACGACCGCCCCACCCCCCACGGGTCCACACTCCCCTCCAACCGCACCCATGGGCCAGCGACTCGCCTTCTCCAGGGTCCACGTCCATGCCTCCCACACAAGTCCCCAGCACACACACACACTCACACACAGTCACTCACACACACACAAAACAAAACAGCACTTATAAAAAAAAAATTAACTACCAAAACAACAATCACAAACACAATATGAAAACTAAATAAAGATAGCTTTTAAAAAAGCTGTTGTTTTACAAAGGCAATAAGCACTTTGTCACTGACTCCTTCACTGCTCTCTCACATGCCTTCTCCCTCTACAAATGCAAAGAAGAAAGTGAAACTGCTTCTCTGACTCACTTCCTTCCTGCCTGGCTAAAGCATGTGACTTACGGTTCTGTTAACCATGTGATGTGTGGGGGGGCTGCCTATTCTCTTCTCACTTCGCCTTACTTCACATTAAGGCATAATGGCAACGTGAAGTGGTAATAATAATGATGCAAAGTAAGCACCTTGCAGTTCCCACTTTGCGTTGTGCTCCACGGATGCGAAGTGGCCACTTTGCATCCACTTCGCCAGCGGATTAAAAATTTGCTGCATCTCTAGTTGCATTCCAGCAGATAGGTTACTGGCACTGCTTTTACACTTTGGGGGATTCCCCTTCCCCCACTTTCTCCCCTTCTGTATCTTCCTAGAGAAAGAAATAGATCTGTTTAAAAAAAATGCCAGGTCCACAAGCCAGGTGGCATGTGCTGGTGGATCAGTGCATCACCACGCTGGACACCTGGGTTCAAGACCCAAGCCCAACTCCTTTGCCTCAGGCTGGTGGGATCAGAAATGCAATGTAGAGACATTGTTTGCCAATCCTGGGGACAAGGGCGGTGAGGGTCCTGATGTATGAGTACCTCCTTTGGTGGAAAACTGTGCAGGCTTTGAGGCACTGGATGACTGCACTGGATAAGTCAGCACCGACCAGATGGGTGGTGCAGCAGGATGTGATTGGCTGAGGCTAGGGGTGGAGGGTGGGCCAGAAAACCTGGGAGAAAGCCTCTAGCTGTACAGATGATGATGCAGAGGGCCCACTCTCTCAGGCACCTCTCAGGTACTTGCAGCTTGTGGACTGAATGTCTGGGCCCCACTTGTATAAGTGGTAATGGATGCAGGGATTAATAGTGCAACAGAGACTAAGTAGGTTGTGTGTGTGTGTGTGTGTGTGTGTGTGTGTGTGTGTGTGTGTGTGTGTAGGTGAGTGGAGCCTCTTATTGCAAAGTAAAGCTAATTGAAATATTACATAAACTTAGCAGCTTGTGGGCTGAATGTCTGGGCCCCACTTGGATAAGTGGATAATGGCTGTGGCTGCAGGAATTAAGAGTGCAGTGGAGGGTAAGGAGTGTGTGTGTGTGTGTGTGTGTGTGTAAGTGAGTAGAGTTTCCAATTGTAATGTGAAGCTAATTGAAATAATCAATACACTTAAAAAAATACCTGCTCCTGGCACTCTGCCTGAAGCCAAGAAAATCATTTAAAATAATCTTATTTTATTACTAGGCCCCCCTTCCTATCCTGAATCCACTATTGAGGGTTGTCAAAAGTAAAAAAAAAAAAAATTAGTTATCCCAGTCACCCCCCTCATGCAGTTTGTCATCCATTCAGTCTCCTTCAGTGTATCACTGATACAGCACAAGAGTACATGGAACTAAAGAAGGACGGGTGGAGTGGTGTGCATTACTGATGAGGCAAACAGCTCTGCCCCCATTTCAGGTCACACATACCCTTGTGTTTTATCTGTGACTGCTGCAGACTGAATGGGATAGTGTGATGCAGGAGGGGGATTGACTGGTAAGCTGGCGCTTCTCACTATTGCCCCACCCCAAAATCATGGATTAATGTCAACTTGGAGGACTGGGCTAAGGTGTAGGAAAGCTTTCAATTCAATTCAATTCATATTTATATTTATTTATAAAGCGCCTTTCAAAATCAAGGCGCTGTACATAGTAATAAAAACAAAAAACAGCAATTAAACAATCAAATTATAAAGAGAAAGCCAAGTTAAAAAGATATGTTTTAAAAGCAATTTTAAAACTATCAACGGTCGGGCATTCTCTCAACCAATGAGGTAGAGAATTCCACAGGGTAGGAGCTGAGAAGGCAAAAGCACGAGATCCTGATAACTTCAGACGAACCCTGGGAATCTCTAGCAATCCCTCATTGGCGGAGCGGAGGGGGCGGAGGGGGCAGTAGGGAGACAGAAGATCTTTCAGGTAACCGGGTCCCTGATCGTGTAGGGCTTTAAAGGTTAGTAAGCCAACCTTAAAGGTGATTCGCCACCGCACAGGCAGCCAGTGCAGTTCGCGAAGCACAGGTGTAATATGACTGGTTCTTGGAGTACCAGTCAATAGCCTGGCTGCAGCGTTCTGCAACAGCTGCAGGCAGCGGATATCAACCCCTGGAAGCCCTAGGTATAGGGAATTACAGTAGTCCAAGCGGGTGGTGACAAAGGCGTGAACCAAGGTCGGAAGATCCTCCTGGGGAATCAGATGTTTCACCCGTGCTATATTCCTCAGATGATAAAAAGAGGATTTGACAACAGCTGACACCTGAGATTTCAGGTCAGGCCGTCATCAAAATAACACCCAGGTTTCGCACCTGTCGAGAGCTAGAGAGCGGCACCCACCAAGTGATAAGCCTGATGGATGTGCCTCACCCAAACCCTCCCAGGATGACCTGGGCCCACAACCAATACCTCGGTCTTATCCGGATTAAGCTTCAACCAACTCAAACTCATCCAAATTCTGATTTCATCCAGACAGTTGTTAAGTAGGAGTGCATCACTCTGATCGGGAGAAAGGATAAATACAGCTGAGTATCATCTGCATAGCAGTGAAAACTCAAGCTGTATCTCCTGATGATTTCTACTAATGGCAGCATATATACTGCAAACAACGGGAGCTAAATGGAACCCCTGGGCACCATGGTAGGGAGAAGGCTAGAGGAATAAATTCGTGGACGACCTCTGAGACCTACCAGTGAGGTATGAACGAACTATTCATGGACTGTACCAGACAGTCCACAAAAGCCCGCAGCCACTCCAATAGCACCTCATGGTCTACAGTATCAAATGCTGCAGAGAGATCAAGAAGGACCAGAATGGTATAAGCCTTTCAATCTCTGGCCATTAGGAGGTCACTCAATACCCAAACAAGGGCAGTCTCAGTACTATGCCTCTTCCTGAAACCAGATTGGAGAGTACCATAGACACTATGAGAGGTGAGATATTCATCCAACTGCAGTGCAACTGCCTTTTCAATAACCTTAAAAAACAAATGGCAGGTTAGAGATAGGCCGGTAGTTAGCTAGACAGTCTGGGTCCAAGGAGGATTTTTTAAGGAGTGGATGGACAACTGCCTCCTTAAGGGGATTAGGAAAAACCCCCCTCTCCAAGGATTTCCAGACAATGTCAGCAAGGATTGGGTAGATGACATCTATACAACCTACTAACAGTGGTGTAGGACCCGGATCCAAACTACAACTAGTTGGACGCATTGATTGGATGATCCTCACAATGTCAACGAATTCCGGGTGGTGAAACTCTGACCAGATAGGCCGGGGATTAGACACAGCCGGTTGCCCACCGTAACCCCCCGAAGGAGAGTTCAGACCGATGCCGGACCTGATGTCGGCAACCTTATCTGCAAAGAAGCGAGCGAACTCCTCACATCTAAGTTGAGAAAAAGCTTCTCTAGACTGAAGACAGACTGGATTGCACAGCCTGTCCACAGTCCAGAAAAGCTGAGCAGGTCGATTCTTTGCAGCAGAAATCTCTCTGGACAGAAATTCTGCCTTCTTACGAGTGATTTCTGATTGGTAGCCATCATAATGGCTAACAATCTAAGCCTGTCGACTTCAAGGCCCGATTTCGCCAGATTCTCTCCAGCCTTCGGCCTGCTCGCCTTAATTCCTTCAAGGAGCCATCAAACCATGGACTCCTTGGACGGATAGTGAGAGGCCGAACACGAACAGGAGCAATTTTGTCCAGTGCATCTCCTACAGCCTTATTATAGGCAAGTACAAGATCATCTGGACTCATGCATTCACCCAACAAACTCGATAGGTCCAGCACCGCCATAAGGTCGCTGGGGCCAACACCCCTTAAAGGGCGGTATTGGACCATCTCCGTAGGGGCAGACCTATTAGAGGGGGCCCTGAAACTGAACCTTATGGTGTAATGGTCCGACCAACTGACTGGTTCCACCCCCAAGTCAGTGATCTCCATACCCAGGAGAAAGACCAGATCTAGTGAATGACCTCCAATATGGGTAGAGGTGGTAACAACCTGTGTCAGGCCAGTGTATTCATCAACTGGAGGAGATTCTGACCAAATGAGAGAGTTCATCGACGACCAAGCGTGAAGTCACCCAGAAGTATTAATCTGGGAACCTCAACATAAGGTTGACAATGAAGTCTGCAATCTCCTGTAGGAATTCGCCACCATCACCTGGTGGACGGTAGACGAGGAGAATCCCACAGCCTGCACCCTCGCCCAGGACATATTCAAAAGATCTGGTGTTCCCCAATGGAACATCCACAAGGCCCAGTTCAGATTTAAACATAATGGCCACACCTCTGCCCCTACGATCCTGCCTTGGACGGTGTATTACCGAGAACCCAGCTGGAGTTGCCAAGGCCAATATAGGGCCAGCATTTTCATCCAGCCATGTCTTGGTAATGCAAGTCAGATCAGCTGACCCAACAAGATCAGCTACAATAGCTGTCTTGTTTTTTATGGATCTGGCATTGCACAACACCGCCAAGGCAGGATGAGATGTCGGTGAAGACCTCGGTACCTGTCCGATATTTCGACTCTGGGTATGGGACAAGACAGGAGCAACCTCTATCTTGACCCCATTTCGCCCCAGGACGTCTTCTGGACCCTAGAACCCCAATCCACCCTCCCCTCTCCTGTCCCCCACAAGGCCCAGCTTTCCACCTACATCCTCGCCTCTTCAGAATGCCCAGTGCCCGACACCTAAAATAGATGTCGGATGATAATGGTGGACACTCAAAAGGGCGAAGTTCCCTGAGCCTGGTGGGGGAATAATGCCCAACCATCATTATTAAACAAGTCACTAAAACAAGCCTAACAATAAACCAAAAAATACCACAATTATAAACGCCTTCTACCCACTCTTCTCACAGAGGAAGGGAGAGCAAACCAAATAAACAAACATAAACCAGAGCAACTCAAAAATAACCAAACAATAAAATCAAAATAAAATACAATAGTTTAAAACACAGCAGAATAACTTATTAAATATTAAACAAAATTGAATTTTAAACAATTTCATATCTTTAATGCAGCACCTCTCACATGCAGCAAATACTAAAATATTAAATAATCTCCCAACACCACCTCTCACATGGCAGGAGTCAATTCAAATTTGTAATAATAAAAACTATCACTCTCGCTACCTATAGTCCGAAACTAAAACTAGTGTTCCATTAATAACATCCAAGCGAATCAGAGAGTCTTTACAAAAGTTCAAAGTTCCAAAGAATCCAGAAATCTTCCAATAGTTGTTTCCATGGATGTCAGTAATTAAAACCAAAAATACAGTCAGGAGGTGTGTTTCTGCAGGAGTATTGCCCACACTGACCACAGCCAACAGCTAAGCAGTCTCGCATGCCAGCACTACAGCTGACCCCAAGGCAGCCTAGAAGAGGCCCTGGTCTCCCCCAGCTCCCTGGGAGACACCCAAGGCCACTCCTGCCTGGCTGGAGACCACCAGGTAGACAACGCACCCTACAAATTAAAACCAACTCCTGTGATACCAGAATAATTCTGTACCAACATGTGTTAGATAAAAATTGTCAATTGTCCCACAAACATGATTCCGAGTAGCAAATCACCCATAAGAATGCAGAGGCCTCTCAATCTATCATGCCACAATCTAAAATGTAGTCAAAGCAGTCACCAGGCTCATTAGATGGGGGGGGGGATATAGTACAAAGACAAACCCCACGACCCAGGAATAATGGAAACAGTACAGCCTCACCAAGTAAGCCCTGGTACTATAATCCAGCATCCAAGTCTCAACAAACTAAATCCAATGCAATCCAAGTACAAGTTCAGTCTCAGTGAATTCAAAAATCCATCGACAGGAGTTTCGGCAGTTTCAACAAGTCCAAAATCCAGGAAGCAGGTGAGAGGAACACAGGTAGCATAAACCCCACGGCGGAGCTCCGGAGCATTCAAACAGAGCAAACAAGTCTCGCTAGCTCAGCTCAACCGCCACAACTCTGCAATTTAATGAGAGAGTTCACATCCAGCACCAGCAGGAAAACCCCATCCGATGCCGGCAGTCCAAGTAATCGCAGTCCAACCCGGAACCAGTCAGCCAAAAATCCACGGAAAATACACTTCCAAAATAACAGCAGCCGCGACGCTTGACGAGGCGCTACCACTAATCGATAGTCGGTGGACTTAAAATAAATTTAAGATAAACGAAGACCGAACAGTAGAGCTCCGAGAGACGCACACAAACAAATAAAAAATAAATAAAACAAAGCAACAGAGCAGCTAGCCCAACGTGGTCGCCATCTTAAACCTTCTTAGTAGAAGACAATGTCATTTTAAAAACCTCTCTCTCTCTCTCTGTCTCTCATAAGGAAGTGGACTGGAGGGCAGGAAATTTAGAGTTGGGAGTAGCACTGTAGGTCATAGGACTAGCTCTGGACACTAGGGATAGGGTATTGCTTTTTTGTAATTTTTTAAAATGTCATGAATATTTCTCCTTGGATCCAAGTAAGATTTTTTACCTTAAAGACAGTCACCATTGTTCTAGGCTAGGACCCATGAAGAAGGTAAGTAGGTAGAGAGAGAGAGAGGGGAAAGAGAGAGAGAGAGAGGAGGGAGGGGGGACCATGACATTAGGGAGAGCGGGATGAGAAGACTGAAGAGAAAGGAGGCTCAGCTAAGAACCTATGAGGTCACAAAAGGAGTGGAGCACGGGACAATGGGGAGGACAGATTTGATTTTGTAAGGGGAGAGAGAGAGAGAGAGAACTAGGAGGGGAGGGATCTGAGGGGGTTGATAAGGGGCTGCAAGTGAGGGGTCTCCCTCACTTTTGCTAGCCAGAATTTTTGTTTTTGGTCTAGCACACCAGTTGGCAATTTCCAGTTTGTTCTTAGGTTTTTAGCAGGTAAGCCAGTTGTTTATATGTCAACTCAGCTTAGTTAAGTTGGTAATTTAAAAAAATAGTTTTTCTTTTGTTAGGTCTGGATATGTAGGAGCTGGGTAAGCAGGGCCAGTGAGAATGCTTTTGGTTTAGTTTATTGCAAAGCCCTTAGTAAGCATGATACAGCACTAAAATGTATTTGGAGATCTATGCAGAAATGAAGCTAGAGTCAGGACCAGGCATCATTTGGATAATGGGGCAGGTTAATGTGGTAGCAGTAGGTAGTGTGGAGGAGAAACCTGTAATGTCTTTTAGATGTGGTAGTGAGAGAAAAAATAAATGCATGCCTTTAGGTGTTTTTTCTGGAGCCTGGAGGAAATGCAGGGAAAGAGCGGAGGTTTTATTTGTTCTGGTGCAGTTGTGGTCAAGCACTGTGTGAGGTGGTGTCCCACAGAAGGGAAAAGGATGCCTCTGAGGAAAAAATTGTAGAGTGTGTTTGGGTGGGCAACTGAGCAGGCTGACTACAAGTGTGGAGACAAGGGATCTGAAGCAGGAAGGAGCTCCATGTGGCCGTGGGCTAGTTTTCGGGCTGGCACCATCGGGCGCTACAGTCTTGGGGAACTTGAGCAGCATTCCAGCAGGCCAGCACACATGGTGTGTGTGTGGCCTTATTTTTCAGCCATTTTCACATTGCATGGGCTGGGTGCCTGGGAGAAGAGAGAAACCAGGCGCGAACAGAAGGCCCCTTTTGCGATCGCCGCCAGCAGGCAAGAGGCCGGGGCTGGCTTGGGGCCTGCCAAGCAGGCAACGGGGCCTAGTAAGGCACCCAAGGAGAGTGGGGAAAGAGTGGAAAAGGGGGGATATTTTTTGGAAGAGGGTCCAGGAAGGCCTGAAAATTGTGGGAGGACAAAGGCAAGTGAGCAGGCTGCCATCTTGTGACTCCAGACCATGTGGTGGCTGCCATTTTGAGTGAAGGCAGACTGTGTGGTGGCCACCTGGTTTCTTGTGCTACAGAGGTGTTTATCTAGTGCATTAGGAGGAATCATGGCAGCATGATGCTGTGGGATTTGTGGTGCACTGGATAAGAAAGAATCGATGGGGATGCCATGTTATGATCAGTGGACGCGTGGCAGCTGCCATTTAGGTGCCAGCATGCCACATGGTGGCCACCTATTTTGTGTAACGGAAGACCATGTGGTGGTTGCCATGTTGTATACTGGGTCCACGTGGTGGCCTTCAATTTTGGGTTTTGGAAAGGATGGTTTTCTGATGCAATATGAGAACTTGTACAGCAGGAAGCTGCAGGGTGTACAGGATGACTAGAGCTTTGGAGGGAAGCATCTGATAAGGGTGGGGATTTCTAGGATGGAAGGGCATATAAAAAGTGGATAGAGAGCCTGTGGTGGCAAGAGTTTACGGAAAACCTGTTGCCTCTGCAGAGGTGGACAAGAGTGATAGAGGAAGGCAGTGGAGCAACAACAAGAAAATTAAATAAAGGGGCTCACATATGTTTGTTTTGTATTTCATAACATTTGTGTAGCTGTGCTATGGATACCAGAGGAATGCGTTCATTGAAGGCTAATGCCATGAACATAATCATGGACTTGGTGGGGAGAGGCCACCAGGAGTTGGACTCTGTGGAAGACTTGGACATGGTCAATGCGACCCAGGTGGGGAAGAGGAGGAAGAAGAAGAACAAGGCTGGTTTTGGAGGAAAGGGCAAAGGACAGCCAAAAGGTGGCACCCCAAGGGCACCCACCCCAAAGGCACCTAGGCCCATTTTTCCTCTCCCAGAGCCTGCACCAGCACCTAACCCAGTTACTATTTTGGATCCTCAGCCAGTACCTCTTCCTGGCCCAATGCCAGTGCCAGTCCCTGTACCACAGCTGTTACCAGGTCCACGTCTGTCCCCCATCCCAGAACCACTACCAGTTCTGGTACCACAGCCTATGCCAGCACCAGTTGCAATGCCTGAATTGACCCTGACCTACCCCACCACTGGTTCCACAACCTACTCCAGCCCCCATTTCAGTTCCAGCCTGCTCCACAGCCTCTACCACCAGGACCAGTGGGGCCAATGTCAGTACCGGTGCCAGAACCCATGCCACATCCAGGACCATTGGGCATCCCCAAACCCAACACAGGTACAGGTGATGTCACAGTGGAAAGTAGTATTAAGGAATATGTGGAGCAGTTGTTGGGAGGTATGGGGATGGGATTGGAAAACTTAAGAAGATTTTAACTGAACTGGAAAAGGGAAAAGGTGAAGAGAAGGTGACATAAGAAAAGGGGATGGAGAAGGGGGATACAGCTGAGAGGGTGATAGGCACCCCAGGGATGCAGATAGCAGATCATATACCTGTGGCCATGAAAGAAAAAATATGGAATGGGGAGTATAGGGATGTTTTTGCATTAGTGGATAAAGCGACAACTGAAAAATATGAGGAGGGTTTTAGTGGACTTCCAGTTGTGAAGACCACCAGCTAGTCACACTCTATATCACTCCTTCGACTCCCCAATCAAAATCAACCTTATTTAACCCAAAATCGTCCTTACTAGCAATGGAACAAAAGCTAACACTCTGCTTTAAATCTTTCTGTCAATTACACTGATCAGAAAGATCATACTGTGTATGGAGACTGAAATGAAGCCTCAGTGACCCAGACACACGCCACCACCATCTCCCGAGAAGGACAAACCAGCAAAGCATAACAAAGTGGGCAGCTCAGGGGACACTCCATCCCCTGCCCTGCTAACTAAAGCAACCTTTTACAAAGGACTGCCACCTATCAAGGAATCTCTGCAAGCAGTTGTGGGGGACCTACAAACTTTTAAATCCTCAATGGCTCAACTAACAATTCGTACCAGTGACAATGAAGCTTGAATCTCCTCCTTAGATGACTGGAGAACCCAAATTGATCCTGAGGTTACATCATTATGGCAATGGCTCCATAAGACCGAGGACAAATTAGAGAATTTGGAAGGAAAATCAAGGCGCAATAGTTTAGTAATACTAGGGCTTCCAGAAGGAGAAGAAGGGGTGCATCCCATCTCATTTGTACAGAAGTTCTGTGCTAAGATTGCTGGGCCTTCTCCTAATTTCCAGCATACATCATAGAGCGAGCGCATAGGGCTCTGAGGCCCACACCTCTGATTGGAGCTCGCCCGTGGCCTTTGATATTCCGTTTATTAAATTACCTAGATAAACAGGTGTTAGAAATATCACTTTCTCTCAGTGCAGTTTAGCCCCTGCAAGGTATACATATTTTTAAATCAAGGATAGAAATGAGAAAGGAAAAGTGTGGCCTACTGGGATTCGAACCTCAGATCTCTGGTATGCCGTTCCAGCGCTCTAACCATTAAGCTACAGGCTCACTGATCAAAGCGCTCTGAGGAATTTCCTTACAGCCACACACACATTCCTTTCTCTAGTGTTGCGCAATTATGCAACTAGGAACCAATGTTAGAAATATCACTTTCTCTCAGTGCAGTTTAACCCCTGCAAGGTATACATATTTTTAAATCAAGGATGGAAATGAGTAAGGAAAAGTGTTGCCTACTGGGATTCGAACCTCAGATCTCTGGTATGCTGTTCCAGCGCTCTAACCATTAAGCTACAGGCTCACTGATCAAAGCGTCTGAGGAATTTCCTTACAGCCACACACACATTCCTTTCTCTAGTGTTGCGCAATTATGCAACTAGGAACCAATGTTAGAAATATCACTTTCTCTCAGTGCAGTTTAACCCCTGCAAGGTATACATATTTTTAAATCAAGGATGGAAATGATAAACAGGTAATTCTGGACAAATTGAGGGAGTCCAAGGAAATCCAATGGGACAACAAACAAATTAGGGTTGCACAAGACCTCCCACTACCAGTAAGGCAGAAACGCACAGAATTGCACCCACTAGTCACTAAGCTGACAGCTGCTGGAATTCAATTCCACATGAGATACCCAGCCACTCTTCAAATTAATAAAGAAGGACATAGTATTTAATTTGATATGCTTATTTCAGCTACCATGGAACTTAAAAAGCTGTATCCAGACCTCTTCAAATGAACAAAGGAGTGTCAGGAAAAACTAGTATTACACGTATGTCAATCAGTAAATGCTGTGAAGGACTGTAAAGAGTAATAATAATCAGACTCTTGACCAATCGCAAGTATTATTACATTATTGATATAAACTACATGTTGCAAAGCCGGCCCTGTGACACTGAGGGTTGAGGCACTGGATGCCACACCTCGCTCCACGCTGGTGACCCTGGTTTGGCAGCGGACTCGGGTCACTGGTGGGTTGGCAGGGGGGAGTTAGGCTTGAGTGTCCCATGACAGCTCTCCTACTTCAGGGAGGGTTGAGGCCATAGCCCGAACACTTGCCTGACTCTGAGCGGAGACTCAGAGTACTGCCAGCCCCTAACATCAGGGGCATGGGTGGCTGCCATACAGCGTGATGTCGGCACTTGACGCCTTGACATCGGGGGTCCTACACTGTAAGTGGGTGGGGAGAAAAATGGAGAAAATGTCTGCCATCACCAGGAAGATGGAGCCCCCAGAGCCGTGCCCTCAATGTCTCTTTTCACAGACAGCCCCGGGTTGACAAAGTTAACTGATGGGGTAAGGGGGGTTTCATCATCCCCACTGGGGTAAGCCAAGCTCCATGGGATCCAGTGGGGTCATTCAGGCAGGGTGGAAGGTAGAGAGATATCTGCCTTGGGGCTCCGGAAGGGTCAGGGATGGAAGGCTGGGAAAGGTGGATAAACAGTGATTTAAAAAAAAATTAACTACATATTGAGAGTGACATGATAGCAAGAAAGAAGCCTCGAGGAAAATCAGAATCTTCAGTTCATTGTATATGTGCTTTAATGTTGTCCTCTTTCCTCTCTTTTTCTTTTTTTTGCTTCTGTTTATTTCATTACTGGGTTGAGTATATGGTTACTAAGCAGATAAATAATCTGCTATATTTTAAGGCAGACCAGTTTCCGTTTTTATACCTAACTATACTGCTTAATCAGTGCACATTATTGTGCTTTGAATACATATAGTTTTCTGTTATAAAACACTATGACAAGTCTAACTATCAACAGAAAAGAAGTAGAAATATAGGTCTAATATTACTGTATAACTGTGGGGATATCCATGAGGCAGGGAGGGAGGGGAGATATGGTGGACTATCTGGTGGTTGGGAATGATTGCAATCAAATTAATAAAAGGAGCACAGTTGATAGGACTTGGGATTTAGTTTCTCAATTGTGATGGGAATGGTTTTGTTTTTTGATTTAGAGAAATTACACCTCTTCAGTAATGTTTATCAGAGAAGATTTTTAAGAACAGGAACCTTTAATAAGGGAACAAACTGGTATTCCAGTCAGAATATAACCAACCATATTTTTTCTATAATAGGGGAATGGCTAAAGTCTTGCACTTCCAGATTAGAAAACTGTCCCATATATAAGAGTTGGTTTATTCTTTCTAAGATAGACAAGGCTAATCCAAGATGGTGGTAAGATTTATATCTTGGAATGTCAAAGGAGCTAGCAACCGAATTAAGAGTTATCAAATTTTAAAACATCTTGAAACCCTGCATTGTAATATAGCATTTCTTCAGGAATTGCACCTAGAAGAAAAAGAAGGAAATCTTTTTAGAAGAAGACAAGTGGGGCAGGTACTGTATATGCAGCTGAAAATGCAACATCACAAAGGGGAGTGGCAATCCTTGTTACCAGGGCAACTCAATTTAGGTTCAAACAAAGTCGGGTTGATATGCATGGTAAATTTATTTTTTACAGTCATTACTGAACAACGTTGAAGTGATCCTGGGATCAGTATATGGCCCCAACGTAGAGTTACCCAAATATTTTGCATCACTTATGACTGCATTATCTTCCTTTCCCCGCTTACCTACTATTATTGCAGGGGACTGGAATTTAGTTTATTCGCCAGAGTTAGATAAAACAACTTTTAAAGGACCTAACCTTTCATCAGCCCAGAGATCCCTGACAGAATTTATGGCAAACTATAGCTTCAGTGACCCATGGAGATTATTATACCCAAATATCCTAGGATATACTTTATATTCACCCGTACACAAAACGTTATCCCGTATTGACTATTTTCTAGTGAATTATATAATTTCAGAAGGTCTGATAGATAGTGGTATGGCTCCATGAACCATTTCCGATCATGCACCTATCTAGATGGAAGGAGCAATTACTGCCCTAAAAACCAAAAGTACTGTATGGAAATTGAATGTTCAGCTTCTCCAAGAAGAACAAACATTAGATGCCCTCAAGAATACAATTGAACAATTTCTTTTGCTTAATCAGGATACCATAAATCAAACCGACAAATTATGGTGTGCCTTGAAATGTGTGGTCCGAGGGGAATGTATTTGACTCTCTTCCATTCAGAAAAAAAAGAGATAGGTGCTTTCGTCCTCCCTCCTTTCTCATTTCAAAACTCTGGAAGATCAATTATTAATCTCAGTGAGGATATCGCAGAATGATTGGGCAAGTTAAAACACTAATATATGGAAACTCTGAGAGAGCAAGCTCAATATGCCATATTTAACAGCCATGCTAGATATATTGAACAGGGAGATAAAGTTAGCCACTTACTAGCCCTTAGATTAAGAAAACAAGAAGAATCCAGAATAGTGGTGGCGCTTAACTCCCTTAAAGATAATTCTCTTCTTACTACTCCACAGGAAATAGTAAAAGAATTTGAATTTTATTACAGGTCTCTATATTCCCCCCAAGTGCCTTTTCCCCAGATAACAGACATACAGGCATATCTAAATAACCTCCCACTTCCTTCTCTTTCACAGTTACAAGCAGACTCTCTTATAAATCCTATTACCCAACAAGAATTAATGTAAGCCATTAACTCATTACCAGAAGATAAAGCCCCTGGGCTGGATGGCTTTCCACCCCATTTTTACAAAGTATTTAAGGATCAGCTTTCACCCTTTTTACTAAAGATGTTTAACCACCTGTGTGAATTCGGACTCTCTGATCCCTCTCTTCTAGAAGCCCTAATAATTGCACTCCATAAACCAAACAAATCTCCACAATTAGTTACCAACCATTGTCCAATTTTCTCATGAACTAGGATACCAAACTTTTTGCCAAAATAATGGCCAACCGATTAACAAATGTATGGACACCATTACTTAGTCCAGAACAGATAGGATTTGTTGCAGGTCATTCCTCTGCTGATCACCTCAGAAAACTCTTTCATATTTTCTCTGAATCCAGGTTGACACCTTACCCAATGGCAATGTTGTCCCTGGATGCTGAGAAGGTGGTTGACAGGGTTAGCAGGACATTTTTATTTGAAGTTGTAAAGAAATTCTGACTTCACAAATGTTCATAGGTGGATACAAATTCTCAATACTTTCCTACAGCAAAAGTTTATTGTAACAGAGTTTTCTCAAAATTATTTCCTTTATACTCTGGAACACGCCAAGGACATCCTGTCTCACCACTACTCTTAAATTTATACCTAGAACCATTTTTATACTATCTAAAATACTCCCCTCTAATTAAAGGAATTCTGATAGATGAATGGGATTTGCACCTATCGGCGTATGCTGATGACATATTGTTACATGTCACTGACCCCTCGACCTCCCTCCAAGCAGTACTCTCCATAATAGAATCATATGGAACTTTATTTAACTACAAACTGAATATAGAAAAATCTACAATAATGCCACTAAATTCCCACACCTACAGATCACAGATGGTAGGTCTGCAACTAAACTGGACTACCAAACTTAAATATTTAGGCCTAACTATTACACCAAATTTGTCGCAAATTAAAAAATTGAATCTTGACACTTTACTAGGAACTATACAACAGGATTTAAATAGATGGACTCCCATATACTTTTCCCTACAAGGAAGAATTAATATAATTAAAATGAATGTTCTGCCTAGAATATTCTATCCCACGAATATGCTTAATTTTTATCTTCCACAGTTGTGGTTCTAGAAATTATAACAAATTATTTCCAAATTCCTATGGAAGACAAAACCACCAAGAAGATCATATATCAAGCTAGGAGCAACTAAGCAAAGAGGAGGACTTAGATTTCCAACTTTTTTCCATTATCTAGCAAGTCATATAGTAAAATATTTCCATTGGTTTCCTCTGAATTTTACCATGACAGACCAGAATTAAACCACTATGGTTACAAATTGAATGCCAGATAATTAAGCAAACTGGCATATCTCCAACTTGTTTATTATACATTACCCCTAAAACAGGCCAGACCATCTTGAAAAATGATTTAATAAACATGTCATTGAAGGTACATTCCTAATTGTGCAAAGCTCTCAAATATAATAATGGAAAAGATATATCCCAACCTTTATACTCAAATCCAAATTTCATGTTAGAAGGAAAATATTTAAAACCTAAGAAAGACTCCACTGACATGATAATAAAGGTATCGACCTATTAGAACTTGATAAAGTTAAATCCACCCCTGCATTGTTACCTTCTCTACACCTTCCCTCTAACCAGGTATTCAAAGGCTACCAAATTAGACATTTACTGGTCAGTAAATTTGGAACAGGAATTTGTAATATAGACTAATCAGATCTACTTGATATGCTCAGTACCCTGGCATGGAGTCCACATGCTGTTTCAAAAATGGCAGCAATTCTATATCCAGCAATTCACCAGGACATCCTGGGTGCATCCTCAGTTTCCAGATTTAGAGCTATGTTGGGAGAGAATATGGCAAGCATTATACTCTTACACTTCCAATGATAAACTTCGCCTTATGCAATTTTACATATTGCACAATATTTATTATACCCCAGCTAAGCTGGCAGCCATGGAGTAAATGAAGGACTCAAAGTGTGCTAGGTGTGATTTAAATAATGGCACTATTTTCATGTCCTACGGACTGCCATTCAATTAAACCCTATGGCAAACAATCAGAAACAAAATTGATCCTTTTACTTGGTCTGGAGCACCTCTTTAAACCTGAAATATGTATTCTGGGAGCTTACTCCCACATTCCAATACAGGAAAAGATGTGCTATGTCACTGATCTCCCATTCAGTAAAAGATTAGTATTAAAGCACTAGAACGATTCTCAACTTATTTCCTATTCAGAATGGTTAAATAAGCTCCTGTTTAACCTAAGAACAGAAAAAGATGATTGCTAGCCTTAGACATTCCCCACTACTATTTGATAAGAAATGGGGCAAGTTATATACTTTGATCTCAGTAACCCAACATTAATGGTCTGACACAGAGACAGATGATTTTCAATCAATCCAAAAGCTTTAACATAGAAGAATGAACCTCAGTATTTATATTTTAAAAGATCTTTATATACTCTTTCTGAATCCAACAAGTTCCTTACTTCAGTAAAGCTGTGATGATCCTGTTCATAGACAGATGCTGACAAACTTGATGACTACCAGATTTAAGAGGTGTAAGGGGGATAGAGGAAGAAGGGTTTGTAGTAGAATAAAATAGCTGTAGATGTTATAGTATTAGTTATAATTGAGCCGATGTAACCCTATGGCTAAAAAGTCATGTTCTGACCACTGAATATTATATTACATGCCTGATATTGAGTATGTACAACTTAAAAATGAATAAAGTATATTGAATTTCAAAAAAAAAAAAGGAAAAGGAGGGTTTTAATAAGAAGGAGTTGGCAGCCGAAGTAGCGTTAGTAGGGAAGGGAGAAGAACCGAAGGCATCAGATTTTAAGGGTAAGATATGGGATGCATGGTCTGTGGGGTTTACCTACTATAGAGCCATAGTTCAAGAAAAGAAGCCCTAGATGGGTACACCTTTGCTAGCATACTCTCTGATTCTCAGGAGTGTGTACAAAATGTGGGGGGGTGGCAATTGGCTTCAGTATGATGAAAGGTTCCAGCAGTGGATGACAAACTTTAGTAGGGATTGTCACTGAGATTCTAAGCACTCAGATTTGTAGTTGTAAACTGTGACAGTAGCAGAGGAATCTGAGTTGGAGTGGTCTAAGGGCTCAAACAGATACCAGAAGTGTTGTTGGGCATACAACAGAGCATTCTGCTCTTTTCTCAATTGTAAATTTAAGCAGGCCTGTTTGGGGTGTGGGGTTGTACACCTGGCATCGAAATTCAGGACATGGAATAAGAACACAGGGACTGCATACTGGGGGCAGTCCTTTTTGGGGGGGGCAGAGAGGACAGGGGGGGCATTGGGACAAAGGGGGGAGAGGGAGAGGGAGAGGATATTCAGATGGAAGAGGGTATCACCAGGGAGGTAAGTGAAAGGGCACAGGCTGGATGTTTTCTATTGGCACAGACAACCATTAAGGTTGAAATGGTAAGGAGTTGGGTAATCGGCTATCTGGATACATGGGCTGGACAGTTAATTAGCAACGTTTTTCAGAATTTTTTATCTACAATACCATGGGGGGAAGGAAAGAAAATGGGCACAGAATTTGGGATCCATAAAAGGGAAAGATGAGCTGCTTGTGAGGTAGACTAACAAAGAGAAGGAGGCAGGGAAAGTAGAAAGTCCATTCAAGGAACCCCTTTGGCCCACCTGTGGGTGTCACCATTGGGACTCGTGCCCAAGAAGCAGCCAGGAGAATATAGGGTGATTCATCACCTGTCATACCCAGAGGGGGATTCAGTTAATGATTACATAAGGAGAGAGCACAGTAGGGTGTCTTATGGTATGCTGGAAGATGCAGTGGCATTGATTAGGACCTCAAAGGAGGCGTGGCTGGCCAAAACTGACATAGAATCAGCTTTCTGTTTGTTGCCAGTTAGGAGGAAAGACTGGGAGTTGTACAGATTCCAGGTAGATGGGTTGAACTATTTTGACAAGGTCATGCCCATGGGATATTCAGTGGCTTGTGAAAAGTTTGAGATGTTTAGTATGTAGTTCCAATAGGTGTTTAAAGAAAAATATAGTCATGGGTTGGTAGTGCATTATTTAGATGATTTCCTTTGATAGATGAGGGCAAACAATGTGAGGAAAAGATGCTCAAGGATTTTCAAGATATGTGCCTTAAAGTGGGGGTTCCCTTAGTGGTGGACAAAATAGAAGGCCTAGCAGTTGTTTGGAATTCTTGGGGCTAGAGATTGATGCTGGCAAGGGGCTTTTCCGTTTGCCTGCAGATAAGGGTGCGGAGATTGAGGGAGCTGCTGGGAGGCATAATGCAGAAAAAGTGAGTGACTCTTCAGGTGGTACAACAAGTGCTAGGCCATCTGAATTTTGCTTGTCAGGCCATCGGACCTGGGCGTGCGTTTACACACATCGCCTGGCCAGGACTACGAGAGGTGCCAGACAGCCAACCACTGGGTTGATATCGCTAAGACAGTTAGGGAGGACATGGTGGTGTGGGAACATTTCTTACAATCATTTAATGGGATAACTTTTTGTCAGGAGGAGTGATTATTCAATACAGACTTAGAGTTATACACAGACGCGTCATGGGGGATAGGAGTAGGGGCCTTCATTAAGGGGAATTGGTTTGCCGAGCCATGGCCTTAGTTTTGGAGAGAGAGAGGCGGGGGGGACTCACTAAGGACATCACCCTGTTGGGAATATTTCCAATATGGGTAGCAATGGACATATGAGGGGAAGCCCTGCACAACAAATGGGTGACTTTTTGGTGTGACAACCGAACAGTAGTGGATGTACTGAATGACAGAGAGGCAGCATCAGTCACAGTTTTGTGGATCTTGATACAATTGGTACAGCAATGTTTACAGCTTAACATGAGTTTTAGGGCCCGGCATATAGAGGAACTACAGAATACCATAGCTGACAGCCTCTCCCATCTGCAGACATACAAGTTTCGGGCCATCTATCTGAAGGCGACTGAGGCGGGGACCAGGATCCCAGTGGGAATGTGGGAACCTGGCTGGATGGAGTGAAGTTTCTACCTCAGAACTCTTGGGAAGACAGTGCCTAAAAGCATATGAGGGGTCTTGGAGAACATTCCAGGCTTTTTGGGTCAGACATAACATGGAGGTAAGTGGGGCAGTCACTGAAGAGCAAGTAGCCAGGTTTGTGGTTTCAGGATGGAAGATGGGGAGTGGCCCATGCAACTATGAATGTGCATTTAGCTTCCATAGGTTGTGTCAGTACCCTGAGGGGTTAGGCGGATCCCAGCAAAAAGCAGATCATAAAGTGTATGATGATGGGATGGCTGAGGGTGAGAGGGAGAGAACAGGACAAAAGATGGCCCATATCGGAGCACACTTTGGGGAGGCTAATAGGTGCCTTAACACAGGTATGCTACTCAGCCTATGAGGCCATTTTGTTCACTGCAATATCTACAACAGTGTATGATGGAGCCTTTAGGGTTTGGGAGTTGCTGGGCCCAGCGCGATCAGCACAGCAGATGGGTCTACAGTGGGGAAACATTCAATGGAACAGGGAGACTATTCATTTATTTATTTAGTTAGTTAGTTAGTTTTTGTTAACCAGGTGAGTATACTAGCCAAACAATGGCTATTTTCAGGCACGACCAGGGAGAGTACAAAAAGAGTGGTAAGACAAGTACATTACATCAGTGCAGGTGCCATAATTTTAAGAAAATCCAAGACTGACCAGGTGGGAAAAGGGGCCAGTGTTTTCCTACACAAAAATGTGATGAGGGTCATTTGCCAAGTACAGGCCATGTGAAACTGTGTGGCCATCAGGCTGCAGGGACCTGGTATTATGTTCATACATGAAAATTGGGCCACAGCAATGAGGGCCCATTTGGCAGGGGTTTTAAAGAAAGGGATTGCTGCTATAGGAGAGGACTCAGAGATACTCCTCACACTCATTTCAGATAGGTGCAGCATCTGAGGTGGAAGTGAGAGGGATGCAAAGGAGGGTCTGAAGAGTTTGGGCAGATGGGCGTCCAGTTGTTATAAGAAATATGTTCAGTGTATCAATGACTAATGGATGTTGTTGTTTTCTCTTTACAGGACCTGAAGACCCAAGTGCAAACATAGTTTAAGAAAAGACAATAATGGGTGAGGGGTTTTGTTACCAGGGTGCATCTCACATGTTTCCTTTATGCATTTTAGAAAACACCCAGCATTTAGAGGTTTTGATCATGGGGCACTCCTACATTTATTCAGTGGAACGGCAAGCAGAGAAAAAGCAGGGGGGAAGCAGCATTATTTCATTCACTGGGAGGTGCGCATTCTCTGGAAAGGAATACAGTGGATGCGATGCGGGCAATTCTTGCCTCTTCTGGAGGAAATATGCAGGGCCAATCTGGAGCCGCACTTAATCATAGTTTATTTGGGAGGAAATTATCTGGGCACTTGGCCTTGGTTGGACATTTTTTATCAAATCCAGAAAGACCTGGGGGTTGTAAAGAGGTGGTGGCCTAATGTCACCCTCACCTGGTCGGAAATGGTGCCAAGTAGGGTGTGTCGATATGCCAAAAGCCATAAGACTACAGAAAGAGCCCAGAAAAGGATGAACACGAGGGTGGGAAAATGCTTCAGGGGCCTTGGGGGATCAGTGGTGAGTCATGAGAAACTAGTAGGGAAGATAGCGCTGTTGTATAGGGCAGACAGGGTCCATCTATTGGAAATAGACAGTTACATTTTTATAACAGAATTGGGGAGGGGCATAGATGCATGGTACAAGTAATAAGTGGGGTTTAAAAAAAAGGAAGGGGGGCGAGAGTGACTGTTCAGAAAAGGGAGGCACTTTTGCAGTAAAGTGGAATCCCACCTTCCAAAGTAAGCAAGAGATGGGCTAGTGGAAGTAAAGAAAGAAAGAAGGACAGTCCTTAATAGGGAGGGGAGGAACCAAACTTTGGTGTACACCAAGGTGGGGGTAGGAGGGCTACTCAGGGTGTGGACACCGAGTAGCAAAAAGGAGTGTCAGAATATACACCTGTCCCAGATTGAAGAAAAATACCCTTCATATTTACATCTTGGGAAGCACAACAAAGTGATGTGATAAGAATATGCAATAAAAACTGAAATAAAGGTGTATAAATTATGATGACAGTATGAAGTGGATTGAAAATAAATGTATTGAAAGGTTTTGTGAATAAAAGGATTTTAGATTGATTTATGTAAATAAGGAAATTGTTAAGAATTTTAATAAAAGGTGTGCTAACTGAGCAACCAGCATAACATCATGTGTGTTTCACTTCATTTGGGGTAGGGCTCTAGAACAGGAAGGTTTATCCCTTAAAGACAGGCATCATTGTTCTAGGCTTGGACCCATGAAGAAGCTCAGTAGGTGTGGAGGGATAGGGTGAGGGGAGGACCATGATATCAGGAGGGGCGGGGATGAGAAGACAAAGAAAGGTGCTCTGCTAAGGACCTATGAGGTCACAAAACGGGCAGAGCAAGGGACAACAGGGAGGACAGATTTGATTGAGGGAAGAGAGAGAGAGAGAGAGAGAGAGAGAGAGAGGAGAATTAGAGCTAGATGGGGAGAGAGTTGAGGGTGTTGATAAGGGGCTGCAAGTGAGGGGTGTCTCACTTTTGCTAGCCAGAATTTTTTTTTCCACCCACCACCCATGCAAGAGAGGAAGGAGAAAAAAGGGGGAAGGACAAGGAGATCATTCAAAGGAGTTAATTATGGACTGCTGAAGGTGATCAGCAGGTGGGAAGAAAATAAAAGAAAGAAGAAAGTCCTTAATGGGGAGGGGACCCAACTATGATGTACGCCAAGGTGGTGGTCGGAGGGCTACTCAGGGGTGTGAACACCCAAGGTAGCAAAAAGGGGGGTTCAGGAATGTACACCTGGTCAGTATGCCCACCATACAGTGACACCATTACAGCAAGCACATCAATGCGGCAACCTCGACAGTTCACTATAATGGTTCGCCCGGAGCCCGGCACTCTGTCTCCTGCTCCTGCACCCCTCCTGAATCAACTCAAATCAGATTGGAATCCCATAGATCGAGTGCGTGGGGTGAAGTGCCTGACAGAAACAGTACGGGGCCTGCTGCGGTTTATGTCAACCGCAACTTTGATGCGACGCGACATCCACCGCTATGATATCAGTCAACAGCATAATTGTTGAACTGGCATCATAGAGCCCACCTGGTCCAGGATTGAAGGAAAAAGCTACTCAGATTTACATCTAGGGGATGACAGTATAACAAAGTGATGGATAAGAATATGTAATAAAAACTGAAAATAAAAGGTGAATAAATTATGATGACGGTATGAAGTGGATTGAAAAGATATATTGAAAGGTTTTTGTGAATAAAATGATTTTAGAGTGTATTATATAAGTAAGGAAATTGTTAAGAATTCTAATAAAAGGTGTGCCAATTGAACAACTAACATTAACATCAGGTGTGGTCTCACTTCATTGGGGTAGGACTCTAGGAACAAAACCTATTATTTGTGCTATTGAAAATTACCTATAAACAAAAGAATTATAGTGTATGGAGAGTCTGGTTACCTACAAAATTCTGTAATAAAATTCTCTTATACTGCAGTGATGATCATCAGTGCTGTTGTGCTGCTCTAGCAATGCCATTACTGCAGCACAACAAATGAGAACACTTTGTGAGGCTCAAGTACATGATCCGTGGCTGCCGTCGTTAGTGCTGTCAAGTCATCTTGTCTATTTCAGTTAGCCCTAATGAGGCACAGAGTGATGGCAGCTACAGTTTACTCCTACTGCAGTTTCTCTTTTAAAATCAAAATCAAAGTTTTCTTCCCATTTTAATCTCATGGTTGCCCATGCAGATTTAGTATAAGCAATCATACACACAAGGCTAAGTTGGAATCTTCAGATCTCTTGTTACCATGGAAACCTGTCTATTCAAACAGCTTTGTTGTGTATGGTTGCTCAAACATAGTCCTCTGTGAATCATCACTTTTGACCCTGGTTCACACCTGGACCCGATTCTCAAAGGATGTGAGCAGCGCCAAGCTGCGCCGGACAGCTTGCATTAAAACCCCATGCGCCAGGGACCTGCCCCAATTCAGGTATGGGAGGTGCTCTGGCACCTAAGTCTCCACACATTCGGCAAACCTTCCCATGAGGCAAACACCTGGTGCATGGGCCGTGTCTGTCGCAAGTCAAGCATGGCACAGGAAATAGCGCATAATGTATGTATGTGCACAGTGACTGACAGTCTCAGACACTGAGGACATATATACAGTTCGCGCTGATGCAGACCACAGTTGGCTGCTGGATGGGCACCAAGGGGTGAGGTCCACTAGACCACCAGGTATTGGGCACTGCAGTGATTGAGGGCACATGCCTATTCTACATACAGGCGGGTAGCATCAGGGATGGGGTGGTGGCATAGGTCCTCTATGGCTACATTGGGGATGGGAGACAGTACCTGGGATGATGGGCATCATCGGTGAACCGAGGGAATACAGCAGCATACAGTGGCACATAGGAAGACTGCCCCAGTGGGACATATTCTATGTTCCCGTATGCCAGCCCTGGCTGGTCTAAGGGCACTTAGAATATTTCCCACTGGGTGCTGTCTGAGGATTGCAGGCTGCAGCTTGCATGGGCCGAAGTCCACCTAGTGCCATGTCACAGTGAATTGCAGGGCACAGGGTTGGCGCAAGCCCTGTTTGGGTCAGGAGGCCTGTGGTCGATGCAAGCCACCTTTGTGAATCTCACAGAGGGCAGCCCAGGATGCAAGGTGCACCTTGCATCATATCAGATTGGCACAGGCACCTAGCGTCAGACACAGGGCTTTGAGAATCGGGCCCCGTGAGTCCAGAATGACAGGAACAGAAACCAATAGGAGGGGAAACAAAGCATCCAAGAGGATACTCTTCTTCCAGGAATGGGTGGTGGCACTTCACAGGGGTTGAAATTAAGTTTTGGGGAGGGGACAGGTTCAAGGATGGAGTAAAAAGAAACAGTTACTTGCCTCTCCAGTAAGGTGTGGTATCAGTTGATCTAATCAGATCACGAGCAAATCCACCATGACATCTTCTGGGTTGGGTGCATGGCAACAAGTTGTCTCATATGATGCCTAGTGCATTGCCACCACGCCCCCACCAGAATTTGTCATCAGGGCAGTGTAACACTGAATTAGATGGGGATTCACCTACTGGATTATCATATGTGCTTCTGCCAGCCTCCACGTCTGCTGTCTTGAGCTCAGGCTACCAACCCAATTTAGTAATGTGTCAGAGCAGTCTCATACCACTTGAGACCATAAAGCTGGCCTGCACTTGTTTTTTAGATTTATTATTTTACCTTCCTTGGTGTTGGCTGGCACCTGCCAACTTTCTTAGCCATTCATTCCACCAATTTCTGTCATCGGCCTCATCACCATTCAAATCCAAACCTCCGATAGCTGGAATGTCCTGAAATGTGCCACCTCTGGTTGGGTACAGGCTAGGGGTCACAGTTCACCTAAAGAGCTTATTATGCATGCAGACATTGGAAGGAGGGGGTACAGGGTGGTGACAGTGATGGGGGGAACAGCCATCAATAAGACCAATGGCAGGGACTTCCCTCCTATGTACTGTTGGTCCTCCCTTCACCCCATGACCAGTGGTAGAGGAACTGAATTTGTATGGTCACCTGGTTTTCACAATCTAGAGGCAGCACTGCGGAACAAGCAGCACTAACCCACCCTCCCATGGCTTGTGCACACCGTCTCAGCAGCACACACAGAGTTCTGCCAGCCCAAAGCATGGGAATCAGAATAGAGATCTGAGCCTCAGTCTTGAGTGGCAGCACATATCAGCCAGCACCACACTGTCTAACAGTACATGCTCTCTTTACAGTACAGAGAATGTGCAATCCGTATCAGTCCATATGGCAGCTGGCCAAAGTGGTGAGAGGAGGGCTGTGCCGGTCACTGTATTGGCTCCATGGCACAGCAAAAGTGATAAAGAGAGGTGGCAGCATGGTTTTCTTGGTGCCAGTGGTGCAGGGGGTTTGCTAGAAACCGAGGGACTGCCTCATTGTGCAGTGATGTGGATCAAGTGGGAGGGCTACCACTACACCAGAGATATAACAATTTTACAGGAGTGGTATTCAGAGGTTGGGGTACCACTCACACCAGGAATATGTGTTTCTAATGAGGACAGGGACTGGAGGTTGGGGTGCCACCTAAATGCCAGGGAATGATGTGTTTCTAACAGAGAAGGGAATTGGAGGTTGGGGGTTTCCACTGGATGCCAGGGAGTTATGTGTTTCTGATGGGGATGTGATCAGAGGTTGGGGGTGCCACTAGACATTACCTAACAGAGAAGAAGTTCTGCGGTAGGGGGTGCCACTAGATACCAGAGAATGAGTTTTACTTGACAGGGATGGGGATTAGAGGTTGGGGGTGCCACAAGATGCCAGTGGAGGATGTGTTAAATAGGGACATTATTAGAAGCTGGGCTGTCACTAGATGCCAGGAAATGAGTTTAACTTTATGGGGATAGGAATTGGAGGTCAGGGTGCCACTGAATGCCAGAGAATGAGTTTTACTTAATGGGGATGGGATTCAGAGATTGGGGATGCCTCTAGATGCCAAGGAATGATGTGTTTCTAATGGGGACAGAGATTGGAGGCTGGGTGTCCCACTAGACATGAGGGAATGTTTTTCTAATGGGGACATTGATCAGAGGTTGGGAGGTTCCGCTAGATATCAGGGAATGAGTTTTACTTAACGGGGATGGGGATCAGAGGATGGGAGTGCCACTAGATGCCAGAAAACAGTTTTTAAGTGATGGGGCCAGTGATAGGAGGACAGGAGATACCACTGGACACCAGGGCATGTTTTCTTTGTTACAGGAGCTGCTGATCGTGGACAGGGATACCACTGGACACCAGGAAATGCTTGTGATTTTACAGGGATAGGGTTCAGAGGATGAGGGGTACCACTATTCATGAGAGAATGAGTGTTACTTAAAGATATAGGGACTGGAGGTTGGGGGTCCCACAAAATGCCTGGGAATGATGTGTTTATAATGGGGATGTGATCAGAGGTTTGGGTCCCACTGAATGTCAGGGAATGAGTTTTACTTAATGGGGTGGGGATCAAAGGTTGACTATGCCACTAGGCACCAGGGAATTATGTGTTTCTAATGGGGACAGGGACTATAGGTTGGGATTGCCACTAGATACCAGGGAATGAGTTTTACTTAATGGGAATGGTGATTGAAGGTTGGGGGGTGCCACTAGATGCCAGAGAATGATGTGTTTCTAATGAAGTAAGGATCAGAGGCTGGGTGTGCTTCTAGACATCAGGGAATGATGTATTTCTAATGGGGATAATGATCGGAGGTTGGAGGTGCCACTAGATACCAGGGCATGAATTTTACTTGATGGAGATTAGAGGATGTAGGTGCCACTAGATGCCAGGGAATAATTTTCACATGATGGGGCCAGTGATCAGAGCACAGGGGTACCACTGGACACCAGGGAATGCTTGTGTTTTTATGGGGCTGGATGTAGAAGGTGAAGGTTGCCACTAGGAACCAGTGAGCAGTGTGGTCCCCCAACTGCCAACTAGGTTGTTGGCTGCAGTGTCTCCGCTGGCTGCTAGGGTTGCCTAGATTAAGTCAGCTTTTTTTTTGGTGGTAACTGCACTGCACAAAGTGGCCAGCACTATTCATTTTAGGCAGTGCTAATGCACTGAATATTGCAGTGTGCCCATATTCATGTCCCCTTCCCTCCCTTTGCGCACTGATCCTAGTGCACATGCTGTCTCATTTAGCATGTGCTCCTGAGCCCTATGAATATTGCACACTAGCACAAGCCCCTTACCAACAGCACACAGTCACATTGCTCACTGGGCAAAACTTTGAATATTGGGCCCATTATTCAAATATGGGTAAAGCAGAGGGCAAAACTTTGCACTGTCTCTTGAACTTGTCCAGGTGACCAAAACTGCTATATTTACTGGAATAGTGCATCAGCACTGTTCGACTGAATATAGGAGCATTGAGAACCAAAGCTTCACAACTGAATGCTGGGCAGACATGGCCCCTGAAATAGGGTGGAACAATGGCTTGACCCCACACTAAATATCCCATATTCAAACAGACCTATATAAATGAGCCTATTGGGCGTGTAAGCCACTAAGGGTCCATTTGCATCGCCATTATGGGCTCATTTTCATAGGGAATGAGGCTATACTGCATGACTATACCCACATCCTGATTGCCAGTTCCCTTAGAGCTACCCCTGGTGCTAGTTTACCATCCTTACCTGAAAAAGTAACAACTCCCTTGTACTAGTGGTGCCCCCTGATGATCGCTGGCCCGATATAAAGAAAATGTTTCCCTGGTTGCCAGTGGTTCCCCACCCCCAAGCTGATCACAGTCTTGAAGATTCTAATGAAAACTTCCCTGGTGGCTAATGGTCTCTCCATCCCCCCGCCCTCACCCATGCCCATAGTGTTCAAATGTATTTGCTGGTGGCTAGCTGTCCCTCCCCCACCTGAACCCATGCCTGTAGTGTTAACAAGTATTCCCTGGTGTCTAGCAGACCCTCAACCTCAGCAGTAGAGATGCTGCAAAATAAAATGTTGTCAGTGAAATTGCAGCAAAATCTGCAATTTCACCGCATAAATATTTTGTGAAATTCTGGCCTTTCACAAAATAGTTAGCAGAAGATGTGAAATGCAAATTTCACCTGAAAATTGCATAATTTCAACTGAAAATTACAAACTTTCACCTGAATATTGTGAAATTTCACATTTTGCTGTGAAATGTTGCTGGTTTTGGGTGAAATTTCTCAATTTTCTGGCAAAATGTCACAATTTTCAGACAAAAGTTCACGTTTGGCACATGTGAAATATATCACAAAATGCGTGAATTTTGCAAAATAGTTAGCATAACAAAATTTATCAGTTTCACATAACACTACCCAGCAGGTAGTGCCCCACCCCACCACTCACCCATCCCCATCCCCAGCCAGTGACCGGCATAACCCTACACTCACCACCACAGCCATCCACTGACTGAGCAGTCATTGAGCATATACTGTATACAGTACATGATCACTGATTGACAGCTCATGAAGAGCTGTCAGTCAATGGCGTGTGCTTTATACAGTGCACACTCAAGACAGCTCAGTCAGCAACAAGCCATGGTGGTGAGCAGAGAGCTGTACCAGTAGCTGGCTCTGGATCAGGAAGTGGGGAGCAGGGCATTGGAGCACCACCTGCCAGTGTGGAGGGGTAGGAGATCTGCTAGCCATCAGGGAATACTTGTTAACATTACAGGCATGGGTTTGGATGGGTGCAGGGACCACCAGGCACCATGGAATATGTTTGAACACTAAGGGCATGGGTGCAAGTGGGGAGGAATGGCTAGCCACCAGGGAAAACTTTTGAACACTATTGGCATTGGTGCAGGTGGAGACAGAGACTGCTAGCCACCAATGAATACTGTTGGAAACTACAGGCATGGCTGCAGGTGGGGAGAGGGACTGCTAGCCTCCAGGGAATACTGTTGAACACTATGGATGTAGGTTTGGGTGGGAGGAGGGACATTTTCCATTAGAACTTCAGGACAGTGATCTTGTGGGGGGGGGCCACTGGACACCAGAGAATTTTACTCAACTCAACTCAAACTTTATTTTTTAAAAAAGTGCAATTCAGCAAGCATCGAAGTGCTTGTAAAAACATTTTAAAACTCTGAAGTTAAAAATATTAATAAATAATAAAAATATGTATATCTATATAACAGTTCATCCAAGCTCCAGGAAGGCAAGATAAAACAGATACACCTTAAAATCCAATTTAAAACTCTCCACAGTCAGGCACTCTTTTATTCAGCAAAGTAGAGAGTTCCACAGGGTCAGGACCACAAACGAAAAAGCCCTGGCACCCAAGGTTTTCAAACAAACCCTGGGAACATCTAGCAATCCCTTGTCAGTGGAGCAGAGTGGCAGAAGGGGGCAGTAGGGGCAAAGACGACCTTACAGGTAACATGGATCCTGGCCATGTAGGGCTTTATAGGGCAACAAACCAACCCTGAAAGTGATCTGCCACTGAATAGGTAGCCAGTGCAGGCCGCGGTTCACATGTGTGATGTGGCATAATCTTGGTAACCCCATCAACAGCCTGGCTGCCACATTCTGCACCAGCTGCAAGTGGTGGATATCAACCCCCAGAAGCTCTAGGTATATGGAGTTGCAATAGTCAAGGTGGGAAGTCACAAAGGCATGGACCAGGATCAGAAGGTTATCTGGTGGGACCAGATGCTCATTCAGCTGATATTCCTCAGATGATAAAATGAGGTCATGATGACGGATGACACCTGAGATCTAAGTGGCAATCCACCATCAAAAATAATGCCAAGATTTCGCACCTGATCAGAGGTCATCAGCTGGCTGCCTCCAAGCCAAAGCCTGGGAGGTAGCACACCTGAAGACCCCTCTGCCCAATGACCAGGGTCCACAACCAATACCTCAGTCTTATCAGGGTTCAACCTCAGCCAGTTAGCACTCATTCAGCCCTGGATCTCAGCGAGGCAGTTGTTAAATGTTGAGATAGCACTATCCTACTCAGGCACAAAGAACATGTATAGCTGACTGTCATCTGCATAGCAGTGAAGACTCAGCCCATAACACTTTACAATGCTCCCCATCAGCACCACATACACGGCAAATAACATGGGTGATAATACAGAGCCTGTGGCCCACAAGGCAGGGAGACTGGGTCAGAGGAATAAATCCTGACACCACTCTGAGACCTGCCAGTGAGAAAAGAATAGAACCACCTGAGGATTGTGCCAGATAGTCCACAGATCAGCCATAGGCACTCTAATAACACACCAGGGGCCATGGTGTCAAATGCCACAGGGAGATCAAGGAGAAACAAGATGCAACAGTTCTTAGTACTTCACATTGGGCATGCAATCAGTGGGGGGACAACTAAATGCCAGGGACTACTGTATTGGGATGGGGTACATCACAACACTTCCTCCACCAACTGCTAGGATTGCACGGGAGTAAGTCGTGGTTTTGATCCAGCGGTATGTGCGCCACAAGGAAACCAAGCAAAACAGCCTTCCACTGTGCACACACTCTGAATATTGGACAGTGCCAATATTCAGGTCCTCGCCCATGCATTTACATTGCACTTCCATCTAATTATTGCCCAAGCACAAACCAAGTTTGCCCATGCTAACCAGGCTTTTCAATAGTACCCATCCGTGCAAACCCCGGTTTGCATGGGCAAATTCAATTTTGCACCCGGGCAAAGTATTGAATATCAGACACCTGATGTCTAATGTGCAGTTTGTGAAATGTAGCGGACTTTGCCAAGGGGACATTTTTCCATCATGGCACTACATGAAATCCCAACTCCCTCTGTTTTGCAACAAAGATTATGCTAAATATATTACACATTACTTTTTAAAGAGCTACTAGCACCTCAAAATAGGAGACAGAACATGTTAGTATTTTTTTAAACGTAGTCCCATATTACTTTTTATTTTTGAAGATTTTTTTCCTTTTCCTATGTGCTCATTCGATAGTTTTCTACCCTAATCGTATTCAGTGTGATAAGAAAAGCAATGCTTTACCTGGAAGCAGACATACCTAGTTCTGTTCCTCCCACTACATCATCAGGATGTAATCTCACTCGTTACATCACAAGCCCTGCTGCCTAATTGGTAACAACTCTTCTTGGTTGCTAATGGTGTCATAGTCGGTGAGGTCACAATGCTGATATATAAGAAGGAAAACAACTATGAAGTGTTAAGAGTGGATAGGCTGTTTACCCATAACGTACCACTTATTAATTATAGTACGTATGTGTGTCATACTATGTCATCCTCCAGGTAGTGTACTATTCCACACATCACACCTAGTACTGCCAGGTAGGGTTATTGAGGGAACAATTATGCAAGACGGTCACCAAGTCAGTCTGCTGAGCAAGCACCTGAAACCCATGGAGTTATTATTATAATTACAGTAGAAGATCTCCCTGTGTAAAATGTTAGTGATTGCATTTTTAGTATAAAATTATGCTTTAAAAATGTTGGTTGGTATTTGGGTGCTCATGTTTTCCTGCTGGTGTTAATGAGCACCATCAGACACCAACTGGTTGAGCCAGAGAGAGAAGTACCTGAAAACCACTAGCACCACCTTCTGCATCTTCAAGCTCGCCATTGATGTTATAATGTGTAAGAGACTTCTTTCATATGGGGAATATTGTATGGGTTCTCAATCTAGTTTAGATGTCTAAATGAGTGTGCAGAACTAAGGACATTACAGAGTCTTATTTCCCAGAGCAGCACACACAAGGACCTGTGCAGCTCTTAGAGAATGCAGTCCCAAGGACTGCAACACCATTGTCACCACTGCAAAACTGTCCAGCTAATGGAGAGTTTTCTGCTTATAAGAATGAAATAAGCTCTGCTGAAAATTTAAATATAATTATCCAGCTTACCAAACTAGAGATATTCACAAGCATTCCCTGTAAAGCAGATGCAGGCACTGAAATAATGGGTCCCATAAAGAACATGCAGAGAAATTGGAGCCAGCAGCTTCAGGAGTGAGAAGCAATCACTACAACCCACATCACCCAGAGGGCATTTGATGCACTGTATGGATATGGCTACTATGCTAGCTAAAAATCACTACTAAGACTATTGTGCAGCAAGTGCAAGTTAGTGAACAATATCCTCAAGAAGTAGATAATACAGCCCTGAAACTGACATGACCCAAGCTGTAAATATTAAAGATTCAGACACACAAGCACTAAGGAACTTGTATAGAAGCTTCTGCAAACTCACAAACTAATGAGCTTTTCATACTGATACAGCCGATCCAAATCAGCATCTCCCTACAGAAGTTTTTCAAGTCAAAGCAATTTATGAGGTAGCATAATTACCCTTAACTAATGTTACAGTACTTGTACATTCTGTTACACCCTCCCCAAGACAATGATCTACTGCAGGCTTTATCCTTCAGAACAGTTGTGATGGTTACATTCAGTGATAGAAAGGCTGAAATTAAGGCAGTCAATACATTGATAGCACAATGAAATGCAAAAATAGTAACACTTTCTCAGAGAACTGATGGATTGGAATCCTGAATTTGTAATGTGGAGGATGCTATGATACCTATTGTAAATACCAAAATAAATCATAATAGACAACTAGAAATATTGTTGCAAAGAATAACCGAACAGGAGGATCGGGCAAGAAGGAGTAATTTGCATCCAGGTAAGGCACAGAGGACCTGGAAGCGGCAGGTGACCCTCTAGAGTTTATTGAAAAACTGATTACAAAAATGAAGGGGCGTAAGTATCCAGAAGAAAACATTGCCCTGGTCAGAGCTAATAGAGGGAACACTAAAGCTATGTCGAAGAATCTCCTGCAACCCCGGATGATATTTACAAGACCCCACAGATTTCAAGATCGTGAGGCAATACTTCACAAAGCAAGGACTGAAATAGGTTTAAAATTTGAACACCACCACTTTAATGTATATCTAGAATTGTCAATTGAAACTTCAACAAAACAAAAATTATTCAACCCACTAAAATACAAGCTATATGAGAAGGGTATCAGATTTTCCACTATTCCAGCAGCTAAAATCAGATCTGTTGTGAATAATAGTCTCCCAACCTTTGACAATCCAGAAGAAGCTATGTGTGTCTTTGAATCTTGCTATGGACACTCTGGGACTAAATCTAGTAAGCTAGACAGTTTTTCATCAGGTCAACCCTACCAGAAAAATACAGGCTCCTCACAAACTACTGTAACAATTTTAGTACCCATAAGTTTAAACATAAGTTCCAAGGACAACCTCTTGGGAACCGAAGGTGTTACTTTCAAGATGTCCAGCCAACCAGAATCCTCAGTTGAAGTCATGTCAATGCCAAACATTCTGAATCAAACACTAGAAGAACATATAGATAAGACTGAGTCTCCAGGAACTGACACATCAACAAATTAATAGTTGAATATGTGGACTAATTTTGAACTTTGACAAGAATGGGGGGGGTGCAGGAGGGGTAGTGGAGGAGGGTTTTGGGGATGGGATGAAATGGGAAGAAATACTGAGAAATTAGGCATGACTACTTTTTCTCCCACTTTCCTCCTCTTCTTTCTCTCTTTCCCTTTTTCAATGTTTTCCTTTCTTTTTTGCATTATGCTAATTCAACAGGAGCCAGTGATAATATATTGGCCTAAGCAAATGTGAAACATAAATTTAGTTAACTTGCAGATGTTGTCTTATTAATAGAGCCAATGACGCTACATTAGCCAGAGTGGTATGCAGACAGGACAGTGATTCTGAGATGGTGAAGTCCTTAACATTCTGGTGTGACAATAGAGCAGTGGTAGAGGTCTTAAATAACAGGGGAGCCAGGTCAGAAACGGTCATGCAAGTTTTGGGATTTCTGGTGCTAAGGGCATTGCAGTTGAACATGTCATTCAGAGCGAAACACATAGAAAGGGCACACAATACCCTGGCTGACAGCCTTTCCCGTCTGCAGCTGGATCATTTCCAGAGGTTGGCACCAACAGCGGAGGAGCAAAAAACGCCCATACTAATGGACATATGGGATTTTGGGAAGAAGGAGCAGAACTGATGTTCCACAGTTCATGGGCACCATGGACCCTGAGGGGCTTATGATAGGGCCTGTCAGTGTTTCAAACATTCAGGGCAACACACCATATGGAGGTAAGTAGGCCACTCACAGAAGAGCAATTGGGAAGTTCACTATACAGCAATGGCAAAAGGCACAGCCCACACCACAGTGGGGTCTACTTGGCAGGGATTAGTGTTATTTGCAGTCTAAAGGGTGGAAGTACCCGACAAAATCAATGTTCTTTAGAAGAATGATGCTGGGATGGGGTAGGTTAAAACAAGGGATGGTGGATAATAGAAGACCAATAGGGAACAGTGGCTGGCAAAACTAAAGGGTGTGTTGCCGGCAATATGCAGATCGAGCCGAGTGCAGCTATTTCACAAGATTTATGTTGTAATGTTCACAGGGGCCATGAGAGTGAGTGAGGCGGTAGGCCATGGCAGGCAAGACAAGGAAGGAGATTAGAATGGGAAGACATAAGATGGGGGTTGAAGGAGATACAGATCAGGATTAAGAGGTCAAAGACAGATCAAAGGGACAGGGTTGCATGGTAACACTAAAGAAATATGTAGAGAGCACAGTGTGCCAGTACAGGCTTTGTGGTCTTTGCATACAGAGCATGGAAATAGGGCAGGGAGATTATTTCTGCAAGGTGGCGGAGTAGGGTCTAAGTTATCAAGTACAGCATTGCTCAAGAAAGGCTTGCAATTCCTGGGGGAGAATCTGGTTAATTATTCCTCCCACTCCCTGTGGATAGGGACTGCCTCACAGTGGGCAGCAGCAGGCGAGACTGTGAATAATGTTTTGGAAAAAGGGAGATGGAGGTCTGCCAGTTATAAGAGATACATTCGAACACTGCAGTGTGGAGATTAACGTATCAACAATGTTTTAGTTACAGATATGGAGCCACATGGGTGGGCAGGGAGAGGTGATATCATGGTAAGAAACTAAGACCATATATAAAGATATTTATTTTGTTTAAACCCTATAGGAAGAGGGAGGAGCATGGAAGTCTGGATCTGCGGCCACTCTTATATTTATTGGGCAGAAAGGAGAGCTGAGAAAAAGGTTGGGTGGAAGCAGCTTTACCAAGATGTGAAACAATGTAGATTGGTTTGGCGTGGCATCCGGGGGATAAGATGGCCACAACTGCTCCCCACCTTGAAAGAGCTGAAGAGCGGTGATCCATTCCAGACTTAATTATTATACATTTAGGGGGTAATGACCTTGGGAGCAAGCCATGGGTGGACACATACATGGGGATAAAAAGGGACCTAGAGACAATACAGCAGTGGTAGCCTAGAGTAAGCCTTGCCTGGCTGGATATGATACCAAGGAGGGTTTGGAGACATGAACACAGATATAGAGCTGTTGATAGGGCCAGGAGAAAGATGAACAGAAGGGTAGGGACATTGGTAAGGAAAATGGGTGGACAAGTAATACTGCGGGGTGTGAAAGAGTGGGTAGAAGATTTCTACAGGGCAGATGGAGTGCACCTGTCAGATCTAGTCATAGACATGTTTAATACAGAAATGATGGGTTTATAGAAGCATGGAGGAGGCAGGCAAAAGCGGAAGATAAATAAAAAATAAAAAAGCGGAGGAAAGAAGGATTTAGAAGGAGGTTTCCTGAGGTTTGGAGAACAATACCTAAGGAGGAAAGCCAGTCATCCAATGTGAGCTGGAGACTGGCTAATGGGGAAAAGGGTGGGGAGGGGAAAGAAAAAAGAATAAGACGAAAAAGAAGAGAAAAAGCGGTCTCAGTTTCACCATTACCTAACAGAAAAGGAGAAGAAGAAGAAGAAGGCACCCAGGTTTTCACCTGGGGGGAGAAAAAAGAGGAAGAAAGAGGGATGATCAGAGATTGATATATGGATAAAAAAATGAAATTGTCAGAGATATAAGAATAAAAGATGATGAAATGGAACATGAAATTATGATATATAATTAAATTAATTGCCGATCTGAGCACAACAACAAATAATGGTCTCTGTATTTCTGTGAGGGAAAAGGGGGGAATCCAGGACAATGGTTCCCTCCACCACTTGCCATCCTGTTCTATTAAATAATATATCCTTGGTGCTAGTGGTTCCCCACACCAATTGCCGGCCCATTCTATAAAATAATACTGTATAGCAGGTTATATTGGCGCCCGTTTAATTTAGAGCGTCTGATATGTAGTACTTATTAGCGCCTGTTTATATTAGCGGATGGTACATTAGTCATTTCATCATGGCTCCAAAATATTACTGTTATCTTATGCATGTCCCATGTCCTGACTCCTGAGTATTGTACTGCTACTTGGACGCAATCAGTTTCATACTCGGGACAATTTTGTTTGCACTAACAACTATGACTTATGACTGGCTCCAACTTGCATTGTAAAAACATTACCCACACTACACAGGGTGGCCATCCAAGTAAGAGCTCAAATATAAACTCATGTGACATTAAAACAAAGAAGCTTTCTGTTTCTGCACTGCCTCCTTCTGAATCAGGTTCTACTGAAACTTTGTAGGCTGCTATTTGGCAACCATCCGCTATGGGTACAAATGATGATGTGGTGCCTAAGCGCTTAGAACAAACTGAACCGCCAGACAGAATGTTTCATAAGGCTGACTTGTTTAAACAGTAAGTGAACCTGCTCAGCGCCGAAAATGCGGTGAGACTCACGTACACTTGTACAAACTGTTTCTTGACAGGAAATTTATTCTTCACAATCTGCTTAAAATGTTATGGGTATTCCAGTCCAGGATCTGTTTGCTCAAGGAGAAGAGCGCGTATGAACAGCTGCTTAGTACAATGTTGCTACACCATACAGTAATGACAAATATAGTAGATAATATTAGCGATCCAAATATATTAGCGGTATTTCGTTTCAGCTAATATCGCTAAAATAAAGGAGCTAATATTACCTGCTATACAGTATATCCTAGTGCTAGTGATCCTCCCACCTTCTGATCACCAACCCTGGTGTGAATATTACACCTGGAGCTAGTGGTCCCCACTCCCTCTGATCTCTTGTATGTATGAAACGATGGTACTTGTAATTTTGCATGTGTGAAATGATGATGCTTGTAATTTATGTGCACAACAGGTCACCATTGTAAATGAGGTTTGCTCAATTGTTATACCTAATAAAACAAACAAACAAACTTCTCCAGCCACAGCATAAAAAATATTATCCCTGGTGCTAGTGGTGGTCCCCCCATCCTTCTAATTACCAGCCCCAGTGTGAATAATGTTATCCCTGGTGATAGAGCCCCCTCCCGATTGCCAGCCTCAGTGTGAAAATTATCCCTGGTGCCAGTGGTATCTCTTCCCTCTAATCACTAGCCTAGAAGTACAAAACAAAAATCTCCCTGGCATCCAGTGGTTCCTCCCTGCAGCACTGGGCATATCCACTTAATCACCTTAGCATTATCCACAGTACCGCATGAGCATACAGGGACCGGCACAGCCATCCTCATATCTCCTTGGCTCACGCTTCCTCAGCCAGCAGCTGTATGTACAAACAAGGATCACTCTTCTTATTTATATAAATAAGAGGTGCACTCCCTGCCTGTACATACTGTGGCTGACCAAGGAGGTGGGAGGAGGACTGTGCCTGTTGCTGTATGCTCCAACAGCACTGCGGATAATGATAAGATGAGTGGGGGGCATGCACAGTGCCACAGGAGGGGGAACCACTGGATGCCAGGGCATTTTTTTTTGTACTTCCGGTCTGTTGATCGGATGAAGGTGGTCACTACTACCAGGGATAATATTTTTTACACTGGGGTTGGTGATTGGAGGGAGGGGGACCACTAGCACCAGGGATATATTATTTTACAGAACAGACCAGTGATCAGTGGGGGGGGGGCAATGACAGGCACCACAGGGTGCAGTTGTGCTCCCCAGCAGCCAGCCAGTTAGGTGGCAGCAATACCTCCATCAGCTGCAAGGGTTGCCCAGAGTTAAGTTATGGTTTTGTTTAGTGATATTTGGATTGTGCAAAAGGACCATGTTAAACCCTCTTGTGCAGTGCAAAGCCATTGAATATAGAGTAGTGCGACTACTCATGGCCATGCCCCTTCCCTTGTTTGCACACGTACATTGTGTTTTGCTTGGGTGCTAACCCTCTTTGTCCATAAAACAGCCCTTTTGAAAATGAGAATTTAGTGCAAACCCAGGATTATGCAGGCAAAAACCCATTAGCACCCATACAAACTTTTGAATATTAGGTGCCTTGGCCCAGATATTCAAAGGGGTTGCGCCATGCACAACAGGGATGCCAGCACAAGTCTGAAAATCGCCATTCTGCAATATTCAGTGGAGGCAGATGCCCCCCAAATCACAATGTGCAAGAGCGCAATGATAATGAATGCATGTGCAACTGAAGGGGGAGGAACCATGCATAAATGGCGCAGTGCGATATTCAACAACATGCGCCATGCACAATAAGGGAGCAAACGGAAGTTGTGCAATAGCGGAAATGATCCAAAATAAAAAGGAATGAGAGACAGGTGCAAGAACACTACAGAGAAGCCACATGTTAGTGAACTGCAGGGAGCCACACAGGCACACAGAAACTGGGAGCAGGACAGGGCAGGAGCAGGACAGAGCACCTGGAACCACCAGGAACAGGGAAGGTGTGGGGAGCCTGTGCCACAGTGCAGGACAAAAGGGGGAAGTGCCACACAGCATTGAGGGCACAGATAGTGGGCAGTGCGGCCACTTCAGGGAGTTGTTCCCAGTGCAGGGGTAGTAGCAGCAAGGACAGCTGGGGGAAAAGAGAAACAGCTGCTGGTGGGGTAACACAAGCCAGAGACATGGCCAGTGCCACTATCCAGATGGAGGCAGTTATGAGGGGGGTGAGAAGGCAGGCAGCAGGGGGACACAGCCGTGGAAGGGCCCGTCGGTGGTATGCCCCCAACAGGCAATACCGAGCCTGCACCAGCTTCGAGCTGTACACTGATACTGAGATTGTGGGCCAGTACCACCTGAAGCAGAAATCCTGAGGTGGATCTGTGAGCTGTGCAGTGATGTGATGCAGGCACCCACACGACGGAGCTATGCTCTGTCAGCGGAGACCAAAGTAACAGCTGTCATGTGCCTGCTCACCACGGGTACCTTCCAAGACGAACAGGGGACACGACAGACATAACCCAGTCGGTCGCATCACGCCTCCTCACCCAATTCCTCAGCACACTGCTGCCACATGCTGCAGAGTACATCCGTTTCCCCAGCACACCAGCAGAGTGCATAGCAAACATACAGGAGTTCCACAGTGGTAGCATGTATGCCTGGCGTGCTCGTGGCAATAGACTACACCCTTGTGGCCATCCGCATGCCACCTGGCCCCAAAGGGGCTGCATACATGAATAGGAAGGGGTATGCAAGCATCAACTGCCAGGTGGTGTGCGATGCCAGCGGATGCATAATCAATGTCTGTGCCACGCACCCTGCGGGAGCACATGATGCCTTCATCTGGCACCAGCCCACAGTGTCCCACAGGCTCGAGAGTGCGGATATCCCCAATCGCCACCTAGTGGGTGAGTATGCAAACCACGCAGAAAGACATGGAGCTTGGGAGGGGCATAGTTAGAGGTGACATGGGTATTGGCCTAGATGGCCCAAGGCAGGGCAACACTGATCACCAAACTAATGTCCACCCTCTACACACAGGTGACAGTGGATACCAACTCCGTTCCTGGCTGCTCACACCATATCGGTGGCCCATGACCCCATCACAGCAACACTACAGTGAGGCATATGCCACCACATGCAATGTCATTGAGCGGGTGTTCGGGATGCTGAAGGCACATTTCCATTACCTGGACATGTCTGGCGGTGCCCTACAGTGCAGCCACTCAAAAGCCTGCAGGCTATTCCTGGCCTGTTGCATCCTGCACAACATGGCCAATGACTGTGGGATAGCCATACAGGTCAAAGAGGGGGACAGCAATGGGGACCATGAGGATGCTGGTGAAGATGGTGATGGGCAGACCCCCCTTGGTCGAAGGGAACCCCAACTGATCCAGATGGCACAGCTGCACCGGGACACCATCACAGAGGAGCACTTCAACTAACCCAGGCAAGTCATGGGGCCATGTGTAACCACCAGTGGCAAGGGCACAACCCACAAACATGCATGGACAAACCCCAGCGGTGCATGTCATTAAGGGAATTGGCTGAGCATGGAACCGCTCACACCATCAGGGATGGGCAAGTTCTAACATGCGCGTGGTCACACACACACACACACACACACACACACACACACACACCACGCACATACACACATATACACCCCCATAAGACATGCACAAAGGGTAGGAGGCACTCCGACCCCAACCGCCACCCCTAGGCACACATATGTTCACAGGCCACCGTGCCCAGTGCCTGTCATTGTGCGTGTGTAGGATGCTGGGCACCATTGCACAGTGGCAGACAGCACAACGCAGGTATCATCATGCACACACCACAGCAGACAGCAGCCGGGAAGGTGTGCACATGGAACATGTGTGTGTGTGTGTGTGTGCAGGGCCGGGTACTCCACCTGTGCATTGCACGTTGAACAACACAATGCACACAAGGCAGCATCAGCCATGGTGGGAGATAGGTCAGTCATGCACCACAGTGCCACAGCCACCATGGATGTGTAGGCGGCCCGCGGAGACCCACCAGCAGTGACAGGCTGACCAATGGCCTCATGGGGTGGCACTGACTGTCCCCCAGGGGTTCTGCTGCGTGAATGTGATGGTGCTCGCAGAGGGGTCTGCAGCACACAGAACATGCCTGCACCAGGCATGCTCGGGATGCCCACAGCTGAACCCGGTGTCGACAAGGAAGGTGTCGCACGACGCTGGGAATGGGGGATGGACATTGCACTGCGCGGTGTCTGCAACGCATGGGCAAATAACAGTGTGCCCATTGTGGCCATGACAGCTGTGATTGCCTGTGTCTGCCTGTCAATGGCAGCGGTCACATCCTCCCACATCCGGTCCATCCCTGCCAGGAGCAGAGCTGTGTCTCTGTAGCTCCACTCCTCTGCCTGGCGCAGAGCCGCACTGAGTGCATCCACCACCGTCACAAGCCGCAACTGCTGATCGACTGATTCTTGGAGTATGTGGGTGTGCTCTTCTAAGAGGTCATCTGCCTGATTGGCCTGCTGTCCCTCACGGTGTTTGCGGCCCTGATGGGCAGCACCTCTTGAGGGTGGGCACTCCACACCAGGGCCAGGCCTGGGCATGTCCACAGGTGGTGCACTGATGCCGCCCCCTGACACTGTACCCCCATGGCCATTGGCTGACTGCTGACACTGCCCCTCTGGCTGCCACTCTCCAGGGCTCAACAGTGCCGCCGCAGTGGCTGCAACAGCCTCACTGTTCTGGACACACACCAGTGCTGCCCCACTGGTGCAGGCAGGCACAGGCTGGGACTGTGATGTTACGCAGGCCTCCACGGTGGCACCACCCACGGCCATGCCCGTGATGTCACCTGCTGTGTGGCCATCCTGCGGCCCACACATATCACTGTCCATGAAGTGAGCTCCATCATCATCAGTGCTGGATCCGGCACCAGCCGGAGTCTCAGCATGCTGGCATCCATGGACATTGGCACACTAGGACACGGGCAGGGCTCCTCCACACCTGCTCCACAAACATAAGCCCGGACGTCCATGCATACCCACTGTCACCCTGACCCTTGGATGCCTGTGGAGGTGGACAGGCCCTCCTCTATGACCATAGTATCACCCTCAGTGGACAAGCCCACCACCACTGACCCATGTAGATGCTCAGGAGCTGTAAGGGAACACAGTAGCATTAAAGTATCTGCCCTGCCCTGTCCCCCCCATTGACAGACCAGGACCTACCATGCAGTGACGGGCTACCACCTATCTGGAATTCACCACCTGGAACACCCTCGATGGCACAACACCACATGCTGCCAGCAACCCACTCTTCTTGTGAGGTCAGGCATTGCACGGCCAGCTGTCCCCCACTGATTGTAGCCCGTGCTGCCCTGATGGCAGCCACCTTGTCATAATCCTCCACACTGTCTGTGCCCATTTATTTTGCACTCCTGCATGGACTGCTGGTGGCTGCCATGCAGGTTGACGGCATGTGCCACCTCTTCCCATGCAGCAGCACAGGCCTGTGGTGTTCCCGCCCGTCCGCTGCACAGCGCCTCCTGGGCGGTGAGGCCTCAAACAGGGCATCTGTTTCTGCCTTTGTGAAGTTAGGACTCCTCTTCCTCCCACGTCTCTGTTCCTCTTCCTCCACCTCACGATTGCTCATTCTTCATCCTGTGAGAATGACAGATGTTACCTGTGACTGTGCATTCCCATGCATGTCCCACACACCACAGTCCACACTCCCAAACAGAATGCAACTCACCACAATAGACTGCAATAACAGACTATGGCCACTGTAGCCCAATGTCATATTTTTATAGTGCAACGCATTCAAATGAGATGAGGAGCAATTATAAGTGGATGCAAATGCAATATCTGCGCTATTGAATGGCTGATTAGCTGATTTGCATATGCCGGCTGAATATCATGTTGTGTGCTTTGCGCAATTGTGTTGAACGTGCTCAGGCAAGGGTGCATTTCTGGGACATGCACAGTAGACACCAAACGGCGCATGCCTGGGGTGATGACTCTGACACCTGCACGCTGTTGACGTGCTGTGCATGGGAGAGTAATGCAGAGCACGCCACCATTGTGCCAGTGGCACTACTGTGCTGTTCACATGTATGGCGCTCTGGCACTGGGGCACCATAGGCACACTGGGGCCACAGCGTGGTAGGCCGCTACAGGAGGTGGCACACAGGAACCCAATCATGCTACATGCAGTGAGTACCAATCGCGCTGTGGCAGTCTGTGCACAAGAGACCCTTGACCCTGTGCCCGACCTTTGCACCCTAGGTGCCATGTGTCCGCATGGGTGCACCACTATCGTGCTGTTCAGTGATAGCATGATAGGGAATGACAGCGCTGTACAGCGCAGCATCTGCATGTGGCAGACCGCACTACAGAGTGCCATTTTGACTCCATCCAGCTTCAGAGATGGCAAGAAGGAGGGCTTCTGTTTGAAGCCAGGTGGAGGTATCGGGGTGGGGGATGGATGGGTATGGCTGTGTGGGATTGCACACATGGGGTGGGGGACTTGCTACTGAATTGTACTGATGTTCCTCTCTCCATGTTTGTACCCTAGGCCCTGAGGATCACCAGCGGGTGAGGGAGAGGAGGTGGTGCCAAGAGGACCAGCAAGCCGGGAGGGATGCCAGACCACACAGGTGCAGGGACCAGCCTGATGATGGTGAGTGCCTTACATCCATGATTACTATTGCATGCTGTGTAACAGGGCGGGCAGCGGGGCATGGACACCATCCATTGACACCACTGCCATGCACGCAACTTGATACAGTCAGCACTGTCCAGTGGCACTGCATGTCTGGGAGTACATCAATGGGGGTCCATGCATGCACCGGCTACATGGCTGTGCCACTGCCTTCACACCGCATAGCCATGTCACTGTCTGCCATGGTGGTGCTGGCAGGACATGGGCAGTGAGTGTGTGCAGTGGTCCACATGGCTGTGGGTGCCTGGGTAGGCAGGACTTGTGGACGCGGTCACTGTGGGTGGTCACACATCACAGGGGCATGGCACGGCTGTATGCCATGCACAATGGGTGGGCTGCAGGGAGCTGGACAGTCACTCGCATTGACTCTGCTCCCTTGTCCTAGGTGGACAATGCTGGATGGCCATAGAATGTGGCATGCAGGAGCTGCTGCAGCTGGTGCAAGCATCCCTGGTGGTTCTGGAGAGAATGGGTGGTATGGGGTCCAGAGGAGCCACCCAGAGGCACCACAGGAGTGAAGAGTGGGGCAGACAATAGGCCCTCCATGCCCCTGACTCACCTAACCCCACTGGACCCACCCCTCACACCCTTCTTCCCTCCCATTTGTACACCCTGCCCCATGCCCACCCTCCTGGTTTGTGGCCCTTTCCCCCCCTGTATATATTTGTAAATATGTTTGATTGTTTATATTGTTTGATACATACATTTTGTTATGACAACTGTGGTGGTCTCTGATTTGCTGTTGGCTACAGGTGCTTGGCTGCAGTGGTGTGCATGGTGTTGGGGTGGTGCAGGCATGGGCATTGTGTGTCCAGCAGGGACCCGCCTATGGTGTGGCTGGGGGAATCAGTCACTGTCTGTGGTTTTCATGCTGTTCTCTGTGTACTGGTTGCCTGTGCAGTGTCCATGGAGCATGCTCTGTGTCCATAGCACCCCTCAGACCATCCATGGGCTGTGCAGTTGACCCTTGCATGTCTGTGATATGCACCATCTGCTGGCATGTCAGTTGTGGCTGTCGATGCTGGACAACCACTGTACCCAGCACAATGCCAGGTTGCCTCCTGTCACCAGTGTGGTGCTCATCTGCCTTGGGTGGCACTGTGGCCTCCACTGTTGTTGTCCCACCTCCATGCTGTCACTTGTGTCTGTTGCAGGGGATGTGCTCCACTGTCTGTCACTTGTGCTCCTGCTGCATGCTGGTGGCATACAGCTTCATGGTGCCTGCGCAGGGTGGCTGGTATACCTGTGCCATGTAGAGGTGCTGGCCATGTGTACATGGCTGCCATGGCCACACGCCAGTGGCTTGGTTGACCCGCTACTGTGTCCCTGTGTTGGTGTGCCCTTGGGTATGGGTGGGTGTTTGTCCATGCTCTGTGTTGCATCCTGTGTGGCGCATGCTTCCATGCAATACTGTGTGTGTCTGTGCTGGCTGTTGTGGCCAGTGCTGGGATAGGATATGTCCTTGGCAGGGTGTGCAGGGTGCTGTACTGCTGGTGGTGGGGTCTGGGGCATGCCCTGTTTCATGTGGCATACCTCGTGTGCTGATGCATGGTCAGTCTCTCAGCTGTACCTTGGAGGGGAACATGCAGGGTGGCACTTTGTATGCAGTTGTTGCATCGCTGTCTTCTGCCTCCAACTGCGGGGTGCTCATGGTGTGGCTGCCTTGCATGGCTCCATGGTACATAGGGTTGCATTGTCACAGAGGGAGTGGTGGCATGCAGGTGGTGTCCTGCACTGTTGGGCACTACTCCTGGGCAGGGTGTAAGGGGATCGTGGTGCAGGGTATGCTCTGCATTGGTGGGATGGTGTGGCATGGGGTGGTAGGACCTCCTTGTGTGCAGGTCACAGCTTGCCAAGGGGTGGGCTGGTGCACCATGCCCCAGCTGTGGGTTGGTTGCTGGTATCCATGGGCAAGTGGTTTTTTTGGCTCTCCACCGGTTGTGCAGTGCATGGGGTGTGGTGGGGCGATGTCTGTTCTGCTGTGTGCTCCTCTGCCCATCTGTGGCATGGGTGATGGGCCCCTGCATCCTGTCCCTGTGCACCCCTGGTTGTGCTGTTGCACTGCTGCCCTGCTCCATGGGGCATCCCTGGTTGCGCTATGGTGCATCTGAACTGTGCAACTGCACATCCCTGGTTGCGCTATGGCACAGGTGGCACAATATTCAGTCGTGTGCTGCAGGCGCATTTTGACCTGCGCAGTTTTTAAATATCGCGCTTCTTGCGCATGAGTGCAGTGGACTTGTGCTTGCTCCTGCTGTTGCGCACTTTTTGGGTGCAGTTTGAATATCCGGGCCCCTATGTCTCAATATCAAAATTCTTATTTGAAAGCTAATCATTTTCTGTAAGATATTATATTCCCTTATGTATCAGGTGATCTACCAGATAAATTTCAAAAAGGCCTTTTGAAAAAGGGTCTGTTATCCGAAATTCATCAAGGTGTTTGTTTTGGCACCTCATTAAACTTTGGGCACTTTATATTTTGGAGAGAAGCATCATTTTTACATGTTTCAATGGTGAGTGCTGCATTTTCTATAGTTGCTATTTACATTTTGTCTTTAGCACCCCAGCCCAGCGCATATTTTTCTTGTTTTGTATTCTCCACAAATAATAATATATTGGACAAGTTTTCATTAAGCAGATGGACTTGTCATGGCTGCCCACTCTCATTGTTAATATTCACTATTGCAATACAACCTTTAGCAATATCTATACACACAAATCCAATCATTAAAGAAATTCAGATCAAAAACATTTTTCACAAAATAAGTTTTTTTTTTTCAATTCAACTTTTATTAGAACTTTTCCACAAAAAAAAAGACCACATCCAGAAAGAAACATAATATCGTAAAAGGAATACAAACCAGTATAGAAAAAGGAACATCAGGATGTAGTCCGCAAGCCAACCCAACCCCATCCTCCCCAACCCCCAAACCTCCACCCCAATGCACAGCACTCAAACCTTAACTGACTAATAAACCCAAAACGAATTATGAAGGGACAGAAAAAAGGTATATAAGGAACCCCAGATACCGTTAAACTTAGGAAGTTTGTATTGTAGACTAGTAATGGTCCTATCTGTTCTAAGGTTGGCTAGAAATTCATGCAGCCATTAAGCCATAAGAGATCTCTGTATTGTCCTTCCAATGCCTCAGAACTACCTTTTTAACTGAGGCCTGAGATCAGCCCCATAAGGTATTTCCTGTTCTTGACACCCATCAGAGACATGTCCCTAAAATACAAACCTCAGGGTAAATAAGCTTTCCAAACCCAGTAGAGGGTCGAGGTTCTTTTAATAGACTCCCATAAGACCGCTACTGGGCAGTACCAAAAAACATGAAGCAAGTCCCCAGATCCCTGTTGACATCTAAAACAAGTGGAGGACGTCAAACCTTGTTCCCATAATTTCAAAGGGAATAATAAATATTATGCAAAATCTTGAATTGCATTAACCTAAGCCTATCTTGCGATAGGAATTTATGGCAGGCACGCCAAATATATCCCAATCGAAATTATGTTACGAAATGGTAAGGACCAATAATTTCTGGGAGCAGGGTGATTGGGAATAACCCTTCAATCAGGTTATTATAGATGGCAGATATAGCATGAGGCTTCCCAACCAAAGGGTCAGATCCTCCTCAAAATTGCCTGAGACTCCATCCTGGTGAGATTGTCAAGTTCCCCACTAGGAGGTGACGAAGTTGAAAAGTTCTAAAAATAAGACAGCGAGGATTTGATACTTAGTCAAAATTTCAGCAGAGGTGAGCAACTTACCACCCTCCACAAGCAGATCCTGCAGACACCTTTCCCATAGGTGGAAGCCAGGTATCCTAATAGGCTTACCATCTAATAAAAATTGGGGTTACCATTACTGGTTGGGCCGGATCTCCAAATAGAAAATATTTTAGAAAGGAGCATAGCTGCATATGCACCTTAACTGAGGTTTCAATGGGGGAGTTACGCAATATAGCAGGGAGAGCCTTTGACGAACAATATAGTAGGGCCCTTGGTTTAAGTCCGGAGTTGACGATACAGGAGATTTCTAAACTTAACCATAATGGCGTGTAAGTATTCATCTGTACATTAGCTATATCCTTAACCCAACAAAGGTATTTGGAGGCATGACTGGCCCAGTAATACAGCGCAAAATGAGGAAGCCTCTGACCTCCAGATAGCTTAGTGGCGGACAATTTGAAATATGATAGTCTAGGCTTCTTGTAATTCCAAATAAAATTAGATACGATACTGTGCACTCTTTTAAACCATTTCAAAGGAAGCCATATGTTTAGCATATTAATAGGATAAAATAATCGAGGAAAAACGTTCATTTTCACCAAATTAATTCTGCCCCAAATAGAGAAAGGGAAAATCGCCCATCTCCTCAAATCCACTTCAATATCATGCAACACCGGATCCAGATTGCGTTGCCCGGTGAAATATCCCTGGTTAATATGAGACCTAAATATCTAATGGATTCTGTATTCCAAGTTAGGCCAAAGGGGTGATATCATGGGCGTATGTTCTGAAGTTTAGGGAAGACCACTGATTTGCTAAGATTAAGCCAGTAATTAGCAACAAACCAAATTTATCAATAACCTCAAGTAGAGTTGAAATGGAAGTGGTTGGGTTGGAAATAAGTAACAGCAGATCATCGGCATATGCCAACACTTTCAGGTTGCTCCCCCATACTTGAATACCTTGGATCTGCTGCTCTTGCAGAATCCGCCTGATAAAGGGTCCAATGTATAAATTAAAAAGTAGTGGGGAAAGGGGCACAAAATAAGTTTATAAGCAGATGATGCACTACTTTTGCTTACTGATCCACAGGTTTCTAGTAAAGAGTTAATCTCATTAACAAATAGATTTGGTCAGATCTTGGGGTATAAGATTAACTGGACAAACTCAGAAAGTATGGCTTTGAATCAATCACATGCTCTTCAAATTTCAGACAACTGTTCATGTAAACAAACTACTTTAATAAAATACTCATGAAACAGCATCTAATTTAGCTGAATTATTCTCTCTAAACCACATACAACTATTGACAACAAGTCTATCCAGAGCCGATCACGGCTGTGGTAAGCTATCAAATGACCAAAGTTACCTGCCTGCATAGAAAATTTTGAATGACCACGTGTAATCTTGGCCATTTTTAGAGATGTGACTCAAATTTTCAACATGGCCTTTTGGGACCCCATCTCATGAAGACTGCCACTGTCATTTCATTCACTTGTACAGAAAGGTGATTTTGCAGAGTGACTGTGCCATTCTATGCTACAGGTGCAAAACATGTTTCCAGCAGGATGTGAAAAATGACAGCTGCACTGTTAATAAGGATGTATGCAAAAATGACAATGTTGAAAATCTGGAGTGAAAATGTTACAAATTTGTGAATTTAGGAGGGTGTGTACAAACTGTGCAATGCACAGTCATAATGCAGTAATTTTGGGGAATTTTTTCACCATATTTGAACATGGGCTGTTTGGGATCCCTCCTCATGAACAGTGGCACTGTTGTTATGTTAATCAGTCCCAAAAGGTGATTCTATGCAGTGACCACAAAATCACCTTTTGGGACCAAGTAACAAAATGACAGTGACAGTGGTCATGAGGTCGAGTCCCAAGAACCCATGTTGAAAATTTGGGGCCAAAACTTCTAAAAATGGCTGATATATCAACATAAGTTGAAAACTGCATTGACTCCCATTATTCCATGCTTACCTTTGATTCTTCAGTTTGTGGTTCGGCTTTGAAAAGTGCAGTCATGTCCTGGTCCAGAGAGATGACAGAGCCAGAGGTAAGTATGGGGTGAGGGTAAGGGAGCTGGGTGCTCAGTGGGAGGGTGGGGTTGTGGAGGGGGACTGGGGCAATGATGAGGGACCATTTTTTACAGGTAAAAATAAAGATATCAGGGATTGTTTTCTTTATTTACAGGAAAAAAGAAAACAAAAGAATAAATCTGGGCACAATGGGGTGGGCTTCCAGTGTGCCACATGAGTTAGGTGTACATTTTGTGGACATGGGATTGGGCACCCTGATGTCAGCTTGGGGACAGGAATGAAAGGAGGGGGAGGATAGCACCAGTGGGAGAGAGTGGGAGGGTTTTATATTGCTGCAGGTGCTGGGAGGGAATGAAGGGAGCAGAGAGGATAGGGGCAGTGGGAAGGTGCGGGAGGAGTGCCATCCACAAGATGGTGGTGGTGATGCAACTATGGATGCATGGCATTCATGTATGCATAGTTGCGGTGAGTGGCACTGCCATTCACAAGATGGTGGTGCCAGCAGAACTGCGCATGTGTGTGAGGTGTGCATGCACAGTTCTTGTCCCAGAATATGGAATTAACAGCTAAAATAGTGTGGCTGTTACTCTGCAGTGGCCGATCATGGCAGAGTGTTACAAACTCTGTTGGACTTTCAGAAAGATATTTCAAAAAGTCCAATGGAAGGTGCCACAATCAGCCATTTTAAGGCTATGATCATGAAATGGATGTAGGCTCCAACCACAGCTGTCAAAATAGATAAAGAACTTTAAAAATTGATTTTTTTACCATTGACTCTAATTGAAAAAATTAACATTATTAAAATAAATATTCTCCTACATTCTTATTTCCATTACATTCACCCCCTAATTCCTCAAAGCTATTTTAAATCTCTTAGGAAGTAATTATATCTTATATTTGGAAGAATAAGAAACTCCAAATAGCTTACAATACACTAATACAGTACTTCTCAAGGATAAAGAAGGTTTAGCTTTGCCAGAATTCTATAGGTATTACATGGCTGAACAAATAGTGGCAACTCATTCTTGATTTTATTCACCTGGTGAACCAGCATACAGAATGGAACAATTATACAAATGTCTTCGATTATGACATGTTATCTTCTCTAATTATTATGTACAATGAAAGCCCATTTATACTAATTTTGAGGAGGCAGCATAGCACTGTGGTTTAGGACTCCGAGCTTCAAACCTGGAGACCTGGGTGTGAATCCCACAGCCCCCACATGCATACTGTGTGACCCTGAGCAAGTCACTTAACTCCCTTGTGCTTCCAGGTCACACCTGGAAACAAACTTTGGTTTAGTGTGCCTTTCCTGGTTAAACAATTTATTCTTTCCTTTCCCTTATACTAATTTCACAAATAAAAATACTATAGATTTTTGGGGAAAAGCTCATGAGGTCATACATTTTCCTACCAAAATTAGTTCCTTTTTACCAGTATGTAATAATTATACATTTATACCTGCAACTGTAGATCATACCTTTAAGAACTGGGTACAGAAAGGTACAGTTTTATAGAAATTACAGACCTAAATGAAAATGGTATACTTTATTCTTTTACAGATTTAAAAAAAAACAAGTGTAACCTTCCACAGTCTCACTTTTATAGATACTTGCAGGTCAGGAACTATATTCAACAGATGAATGGTTCTTTATCATTATCATCTAACTTCTGATAGTAGAAATATTATAGACAAGGAGATAAACTTAGGACAATCTCTTTACTATATGACTGCCTCATCTCACATAATGGTATTGATCTAAATATGTTAAAAAATAAGTGAATTCAGGACATAAACATAAGGATATCAGGTAATCTTTGGAACAAAATTATACTTACTCCCTTATTCAGCTTTAATGAATCCAAGTTGCAGCAGATACAATATAATACATTATGTACAACATATTATACCCAGAAAGACTTAACAAAATTAATAATGCAATCTCACCTATGTGCCCCAGATGAACTCACATATTAGGGACGTTAATACATCTTATCCATTCATGCCCCTACATTTCTAATTACTAGACAAAAATACTTAATACTCTCTTGCAAGCCATTGGCTTTAAACTATCATTTTCACCTCTAATAACACTACTAGGCATACCGGTTCCGTTGTTATCAACCATCCAAATATAAGTCTAACTTTCGTAGCATGCCTATGATAGTAGCAAAAAAATGCATCCTAAAAAAATGGAAGGATGCTACCCCTCTGGTTTATGAAACATGGCTTAATTTTGTGTTAAACATCACAAAACGGAAAAAGATTCAGTATTATAAAAATTATAAACAGTGCAGTTTTCAAAAAGTATGGGCCCCTTTTATAATATGATCCAAAACGTTTTTATTGACTGATGTGAACAGCTATACAGTACTGTCCTGATTTATCCTATACTGACCTTAAAGTATGAGAAGCAGTAAAAAGCTTAGGATAGATGTAACATATAGCTCTTATTTACAGGTTATATGCCTAGGAATATTTAATACAATATTGGTTCATAGTACGATGAGTAATTAGGCTATTATTATTTCTTATTTTCTCTTTTTTTTTCATCCTATTTATATTCTTTTTCTTTTAAATTTTTCATTCTTTTCTTTTTATGATCATGGGATCTGTAAATGAATATTCTTTTTTTATAATTAAGTATGCTTTATTGAAAGATTTTACAACAATAAACCGCAATAAACACATTAAGAATCAAACAATACATAAAACAGAACATAACAAATCCAACAAACAATCATCCCACAAGAACCCCACCCCACACCTCTCCCCACCTGGAGTAGAATGTCAGCAAGCCTATGAGGGACAATGAGGAAAGACAAAATGCCAAAAAAAAAGGTATACCAGACAAACAAAAAGAAAGAGTCCCAACACAACTAGTAAACCATTAATAGTGCAAAAATGGGTTCCCATCTGGTGCAAAAAGCAGGGAAACGATTATGGAGGGAGGCGATATGATGTGTTTTTCAACAGACAAAACTTGCAATATTTTCTGGTGCCACTCCCTTCAAGTCAGGACATCACAATCTAGCCAGTGATGGAGAATGACCGATTTCACTGTAAGAGCAATTAATGCTACATTGCCCCTCCAGGGGCTGAAGATCTGTGAAGGAGAAACCTATGAGGCACATCTCAGCTGGTAAAGTAGTTCTCCAGCCCAGGAAGGGGTCCAAATAACTTTTATCATGTTCCAGAAGGAACCACCTTAACACACTCTCATAATATATGCTTCAAGGTACCCTCTGCTAAACCACACCTGGTGCATCAAGGAGAAGCAAGTTTGCCCATCCAGTAAACTTCTGGGGCATAAAATATAGGTTGTGAAAAGAATACTATGTTGCACCAGGCAGTACCTATCCTGCTTGATGCACTTGTAGAGATTCTACCACACATCCTGCAAGGTTTGAAAGGCCCACTGCAAACCCAAAGCTTGTTTCCAGTAAAAACAGATTCCCGTAGGGGCATCAGGGTCAGGGATCTGTAGAACCTTGTAAAGGCCTGACATCGGATGAGGCTGAACAGCAATAGAGACAAGAGTGGCCATGCTGTCCCCTGCCAGTCTCATCCAAGGAGGAGGGCCAAGATAAGCTGAAAGGCATGAATCAACTGAAAATACTTAAGGATAGAATGACTAGGCAAATTATATTGCTCTTGAAGGTTGGCAAAAGGTAGAAAGCAGTCAATCACCTTCCATAAGAGAATCAATAGAGAAAAGTGACAGCTGTGGGCAAAAAGAAAGGACAATGGGACAGCGACCAATACAGAAGTTAGGATTACCTATGACTGACTGAGAGATATCATTGTGCCAGTGGAACCCTAGATAGGTACCCAGTTGGATATAGGCCCAGAGGGACCAATAAATTGAAGTCTGCCATAAGGAGGAGGGCAGTTATGAGGGTTTAATATAAAAAAGGCTATTGGGATATAATCCTATGGTCTGATGTAAGTCCCATTCAGGTTGAAGCCATAGAGGAACAAAGCTGGCTTCCATGCTGCTATGCTGGATTTTCACTACAAAATATTTACTGTCATGAAGGGCACAATAATAAAGAAAAAAGTTAGGGAGCTGAAGACCCCTAGCTGCTTGTGAGCTGTAAGCTTAAAATAAGAATGACATACCACCTGCTCTCACCAGAGAAAATCATTAAGTAGGCACTGGAGTCGGGAAAACCAGGATTTAGAAAGAAAGATGTTCAACATACCAAAGGGATCAAGGAATTGAGGAAGGAAATTAATTTTCATAACATTAAATGTGCTCCCAAAGGGTCAAAGGAAGAGTTAACCACCACTGCAGTCCCAATTTAATTGCATGTAGAAGGGGCTCAAGATTAAGTTTACAGAGGTCAACAGGATATCTGGAGATGCTGATGCCCAAATAAGTAAGATTATGCAGCTCCTAGGCCAGACCCATATTGATAATGGTCTGTTTAGAAAGCAAAGGATTAAGTGGAAAAACCTTTATCTTGCCTAAGTTCAGTTTGTAAGTGGAAATCTCTGAAAACTTCTCAGTTTCCATTAAGGTTGCCAGAATTGAATGCAAGGGTTCCTCAACATGGAGCAACAGATGATCTGCATAGGCTGAGATCTTGTAATGGGTGTCCCCCACCATAATGCCCTTAAAAGAAGTGTTATTCAGCAAGCTATGGATTAGAGGCTTCATATAAAGATTAAAGAGCATGGAGGACAAAGGGCACCCCTGTTGCGTCCCACTCTGTAAGTGGATTTTGTCAAAAAGCACTCCATTCCACCGAATCCATGTCATTGGTTGGTGATATAGCATGTGGACCCATTGTACAAATTCTTCAGAGACTCCAGAATGATGTAAAACTGCAAACATTTTGGGCCAGGAGACCTGGTCAAAAACTTTTCCCATGTCCAGGGAGACCAGAACCACAGGGGTACTGCCTTCTCTGGATGCAGAAGTCGAGTGGTGGAGCTTTCGCAGATGATCACTGGATACCCTGCCCCTCATAAACTCAAGCTGCTCACCACCAATTAGCCCATCCCATACCTGTGAAAGCCTATTGGCATGAATTTTTGCTAGGAGCTTAAAATCCAAGTTGATTAAGGAAATGGGCAGGTAGCTTTCAGCAATAAACTCATCTTTGCCAGCTTTGAGGAGCAAGGTAATCCATGCCTCAGTGAGAGTAAAATTAGAAAGGCCATGAAATGTAAATGACTATTCTAAATGTTGTTCATGTAAAGTATTGAATGTTCTCAATAAAAAAAAATAAAAAAAATGCATAATACTGTCAGGTAGAAAATCTAATTAGCAAAACAGAAAAGGAAAAAGTACTTCAGATATAAAAAGTGACAGCTGACTACTTCTAAAAGTTACTATTTATTCCATGCAGTACACTAGATCTTTAATTTGCCATGAATACTTCATGAAACATAATTAGGGGACATTATCCATCCCTAATACGTCCTTATTGTAAGTTTAAAAAGAAAAAGTATTAACTAGGCAATACTTACGATTTGCAGTATATTGGGCTTAGGCACTTCCACAAATGTGGTCTCTGGGAAAATGCTCTGCCAATAAACCAAAATGATACCACCAATTATTATATCTCCTTCCCTAGAGTAAGCCTGGACCTTGTGATTCATCAGATTACAACTTGGCTGTGCAGTACAACATGAGGAAGAACAGAGGATTGCCAAAAATGTAATTAAACACAGCTTCATGTCAGATCCATACATTATGTCGTCAGCAGAACTCTGGCAATTTGTGCCACTATGATTCAAGAAAGAGTGAGGACATAGATAACATATTCATTCTATCATCAAGCAGTATATCATTTGTAGCAGGATGTAAAGAGGTATTATATTTTATCATCAAATGGTTAGTTCTCTTTTCTTACAATACACGCCTGTTCTTTTTAGAATAAAATCTAATGCTTACTAAGTTTATACAGTAATACTATAACAGCTGTATCTGCCTTTTGATATGTTTCTAAAATTATACATTTAAATCATATATAGCAAGCTTTTTAACTGCATTATTTATAGAATTTTAGCTGTTAATGTAATTCTGCATGTATTGCACATTATATTATCTACCAGTAACCTGACATACATATACTAATCTGATATACCTTAGTTATCCGGGGCATTCAACTACACTATGTGCATAATGTCTGTTTCTGACCACCATTTATAATACATTATACCCCCTTGGGAAGAGGCACAATAATTGTAGTAGTATAATAATAGTAAGTAAATTCCCTGTCCTTAGTCGACAACTGTGTTGATGTTAATAGAGCGGTGGACTGATAATACAATTGTGTTGACATTAATAACTGGGTTGTGTAATAAAAAAAACATCAATTTTAATTTTATTTTGTATTTATTTAGTTTTTGTTGACCGGGTAAGTGCACTAAACAAATCATGCCTATTTTCAGGCACGACCCAGGGGAAGGGATACAGATGAATGCCAACTGACCTTGAACCAGATTAAGCTGTTGGTGGTATTTTTAGTGAATGAGGGCAATTTGGCCAGGACATTGGGGACATTCCCCTACTCTTTTTGATAAGTGCCATGGGATCTTTCACACCCACCTGAACTACCACCAATCCAGGCAGTTGGAACCTTGGTTTAACATCTCATCGGAAAGACGGCACCTCAGAAGTGCAGCACCCCTCTTATGCTGCACTACAGTGTTAGTACAGAGATATTAACCCAAGTGCCAGATGTAGGAACTGAACCCACAGCCCTCTGATCTCCCAGCCTCAGAGGCGAGGGTGCTACCTACTGAGCCACTGACACTGCGTAATGAAGGGGTAGGATGATTATATCTGGTTGGGTTATTTCTAGGAAATCATTTGAGAGTGAAATGTGCTGAAGCAGTGATCAACAGTTCCGTTCAGATAGAGTTCACTTACACATCCCAAGGGAAGTCATGTTTTTGTGTCATTTCACTAAACATTACATATACTATGTGTGATTGGTTTAGCAAGGCAGTTCTCAAAGGCAATGATATTACTAGAAATGTAACTTCGACTACATGAAAATTAATGTATTCTGTGAGAATCATTCAGGGGAATAAACCAGAACAAAAATAACACCAGTGGCCTTGCTTGTAAATCATGCTATTCTTCTAATTTTACATAGAAACAGTACTGCAGGGGTGAAAAGGACTGAAAATCTCTTGTATCTGCCCCATTGGCCACATGACAGCAACTGTAGCCCATACTAGGATTCATACTAGGATAGTCAAGACAACCAGAAGGCAATAGCCCATGTAGGCTGTCCCCACTACTCAGTGGCAGCAACTGCAGTTACCAGCTTCTATTAACTTGTCCAGCCCAGCTTTAAAACTAAAGAATCCAGTTGCCATAATCACTTCCTCTGGCAGCTGATTCCATAATCTGACTAATCTTGCTACAAAGACATATCAATGCATTGCTGAGTTCCATGGTATCTCCACTAATTGATATCTATGACCCCGCGCAGATAATATTTAGGATCTTTATACCATAGACCCAATTCATTTCTTAATATATCCTGTAAAATGTTGTATAATAGTAAATCTCCTCTTGCATGCCCAATCTCCAATGACCAAAGACCTAACTTCTGCGGTCTTTTTTCCCCTCCTGCAGCCACCGACCTACTATGATCCAGCCATCACTCCACTTTCCCAGAGCTACCCCAGAGGCACATCCACACACCAGCTGGCATATGTAGCTGTACCCTCGTGAGGGACCTCTCCTAATCCCCATGCCAGGCCAGAAACCAATACCGACATACGTCTATGTGCAATGGGCCCCGCCGGGCAAGAGGAAGTCACAGCTATCAAGCTGCTGCATTCAGTGCTACCCTTTTTCCTCCATTGGATTCCCTGGGGTGCAGATTTGCAATGACATCTGGGCACAATGTGTTGACATCTGCTGCAGTCCACCCCTGAGTGCATTGACTTTGACAGTACCCCCCCCAGTGGTTACCAGAGGCCGCTGCAGAGTGGTAAAGGCCTACAACCCTCCTCGGGATAGGAGAGCAGTCCTATGGATGCTCAATGCTATCCCTTCCCTGACAACCTCTGACAATCCAGGCTCACGTCCAAACCCAGGTCACCAGCATTGCACGAGGTGTGGTGTCCAGTGCCTCAAGCCTCAGTGCCAGTGGGCCCGCCTAACTTCTGTAGTCTTTGTTCATAAGATTTATCTGCATACTCAATGATTAGCTTTGTAAATGATCTTTGTGGGTTCTCTACCAGTTTTATGTCATTTTTCAAGTAAGGACTCCAACTCTGCAAACAATAATCCAGGTTAGGTATTTTATAGGATTTGAACAGAGGAAGTAATACTACCTCAGTTCTGGAAAAAAAACATCTCTGCAGACACAATTCATCAAATGCATTGCTTTATTAGTTATGGATTTAATATGTGTTGTACTTTTTAAATCTACACTTATTAGTACACCTAGGTCCTTTTCATAACTAGCTTTCCTTAAAAACATATCATAAATAAAATAATCCTGCTTAATATTACCTTTGCCAAAATATGAAACAGTGCATTTATTCATGCTAAACTTCATCTTGTTTTTATCTGCCCATTCCATGATTGCTAGAATGTCTTGCCCAAATCTAAGTCTATCAGCAAAGGTATCTACAATTCCCCCCAATTTTAACATCATCTGCAAACTTAATAAGCTTGCTACCACTTTCAATTTTAATGTCTCCCATAAAGATGTTAAACAGCAGTGGGCCCAATACTGACCCTTAAGGCACACAACTTGTAACTTTGATCTCTGGGGACAAAAATCCATTAATACAGACAGATTGTGTCCAGTTCAATAACCAATGTGCAATCCATTTAATTATGTAGGGGTTGATGCCCAACTGGACCGACTTAGAAATCAATGTATCATGTTGCACAGTATGAAATGCCCTACTAAAGACCAACATCAGTACATCCACCACTCTTTCCTGGTCAACATGAGCCTCTACATAGTTGTAAAAACTAATTAAGTTGGCATTGCAAGACCTATTAGAAGCAAATCCATGTTGGGACCTATCCAGTCATTTTTCACCAAGAAGTTATTCATTTCCTCAGAGATGATACCCTCCATCACCTTTCCAATTATAGAAGTCAAGCTGACTGGGTGATAGTCAACCAGGTCAGCCCTACTATCTTTTTCAAAAACTGGCACTATGACCATTCTTCTCCAGTCTCTTGGGACGTATTCTTCTCTTAATGACCTTTGACTGATATCTGTAATAATAACAGGTGCCAGCTCACTTGCTAATTCCTTAACAAATTTTGGATGTATTTCCTTGTGGTCAGCAGATTTATTGATATTTAAGGCTAATTATTTCCTATATACCTTTTCAATGGTAATCATGTCCACCAACTTATCTGGTAAAATATCAGGCATTGGACTTATAGTGCAGGGGGCATCTTTGTTGAAGACAGTACTGAAATAATTATTGAATTCAAATGCCATCTCATCTGGTTTACTACACACAGTACCTTTAATGTTAAGAAGGCCAATTACCCGGTCATTATTTCTCTTATTATTGACATATGAGTAAAAGCCCTTAACATCATTTTTTGAACATGTTAGCCTCAGCTCCATACACTTTTTAGCATTCTTAATTTCTTGCTTAAGTTGCTGCAAAGAATTTTTGTAAACCACCTTATTCCTATTAGTTGGGTTGTTTCTCATTTTTCTATAACATGATCTCTTCTTTTTTGTAAGCTTATTAACTGTGCTATTAAACCATGAAGGCTTTTTTCCTCTTTTATTTGGTACATATGTGTTTACCATATCATTTATAATCCTGAGGAGTAAGTCTCAACACTGTTCTGTGTTTAATCCATTAGATATAATTAGCCAGTCAATCTGTGCCAACTCTTGCCTTATTCTATTATAGTTAGCTCTATTGTACAAACTGTAGACAGTTGTACCTGTCATCACTTTCCTAGCTTTGTTTATTTGAAAGATGATGGTATCATGATCACTCATACCAAGGGGCAGGGTAAGCATTATATTTTGAACATCCTCAGCCATATTAGTCAGTATGACGTCTAATGTGCTGTTTCTCTTTGTTGGTATATTAATGCATTGCACTACCCTTGCAGAAAATAAAGCAGTCTGCATCCTGTTACTTATGGAATTATTTGTATTCATACTACCCCACTCAATACTTGGGATATTCAGATCCCCAATCAGGATTAAATCTGCTACCTCTGCAATGGCTACTACACAATTAATACATTGTTCAGCTTCCTGAGCTGAATTATCAGGTTGTCTATAAAAAAAATGCTAATTTTGAATTTTTTACTATTCAGTCCTATAATGTTTGCCCATATAACCTCTATAGTATCAAAGTTCTTAACATTGTCATCACAGAGGCATTCTATTTCCTCCCTAATGTATAGTACAATGACTTTGCCCCTTCTAATCTCTCTTTCCCAGCTAATTAGATGGAAACCAGGTATATTCTTATTCCAGGAGCTATCATCGTTTGACCAGGTCTCGGTGACCCCAATGATGTCAATATTCTCCTCAACTATCTTCAGCTGCAATTTGGCCATTTTTTCATTATTCAGGCTTCTAGTATTAAAATATATAACATTTGCCGTATTGCTCGTTGTAATAATTATATTTTTTCTGTTTTTCCCATTATTAACCACAGTGGGGGTTGAATCAAGCACCCTTGTCCCCCAGCCCTTCAGTTTAAACAATTATTTATTATTTTTTTAATTCTCATGCCCAGCACTCTGTTACTCCTAAAACTTAGATGAAGCCCATCCTTACAAAATTACTTATGTTTATCATGCAATGTCTCCCAGTGCCTCAGAAAGTGAAAATTATTCTTCTATGACCATCTTCTCAGCTATGAATTGGCAAGGCAGATTTTTTGTGTTTATAAGCTGTTGCCCTTGGTTCTGGTAAATTCTCAGAGAATATGATTTCACAATCCTTCTCTTATAATTTCTCCCCTAATTTGATAAAATCTTACTCTATTTCTGGTAAAGATTTCCTACTTAAATCATTAATGCCTACAAGCACTACCGCTATTGGTTTTGTGCTTGCCCCTTTAAAAATATTGTCTGCATATTAAGGAGATCTTGGGATCCTTCTCCTGGAAAGCTGCTAACCATAATGCTTGCCTTATCACCATTGCATACATATTTGTCCATGTATTTTAATAATTGAATCACCAAGTACTATGACCTGTCTATTCTCATGGGCCCAGATATTCAAACTGCACCCAAAAAGTGTGCAACAGCAGGAGCAAGCGCAAGTGCATTGTGCCCATGCGCAAGAGGCGTGATATTCAAAAATGGAGCAGGCCAAACTGCGCCTACAGCTGACAACTGAATATCACACCACCTGTGCCATAGTGCAACTAGGGAGGGGAAGCTGAGCAGATCTGATGCACCATAGCGCAACGAGGGATGTGCAGCTGAGCAGTCCAGAGGCGCCATAGCACAAGCAGGGGTGCCCCCCAGCAGCAGAGCAACGCAACTGCACAACCAGGGAGGTAGGGGCCCACCACCCATGCCACAGATGGGCACAGGAACACACAGCAGAACAGACATTATCCCTCCACACCCCATGCACTGCACAACTGGGGGAAGGCTGGAATAACCACCGGCCCATGGAGACAAGCAAACAACCCACAGCCGGGCCATGGTGCCCCATCACACCCCCGGCAAGCTGTGACTGGCACACAAGGAGGGCTGACCACTCCATGCCACACCATCCCTCCAATACAGAGCACACCCTGCACAATGACTCCCAGACACCCCACCAGGAGCAGCGACCACCACTGCAGGAAACCCCATGCATGCCACCACCCCCACTGTGACACTGCAACCCTGTGCACTACAGAACCATGCAAGGCAGCCCCACCATGAGCACCCATCAGTGGGTGGCAGCACACAGCAATGCAACAATGACATACACAGTGCCACCACACACAGTCCCCCCGAGGTACTGCTGAGAGACCAACCATGCATTGGCACATGAGGTACCCCACATGGGACAGGGCTTGCCCCAGACACCACCACCAGTGGTACAGCACCCTGCACAGTATTCCAATGACACACCCCGACCCACCACTGGCCACAACAGCCAGCACAGACACCCACAGTAGTGCGTGGAAGCATGCACCACACTGGATGCTACACAGTGCATGGACAGACACCCACTCATACCCAAGGGCACAACACAGGGACGCAGTGGTGGAGCAACCAAGCCCCCAGCATTGGCCCATGTAAACTGTGTACACACAACCTGCAGTCCTCCATGGCATTGGAGTGCCATCCACCCTGCGCAGGCACTGTGGACCCATACACCACCATCATTTGCCAAGAGCACAAGTCACAGACAGTGGTGCACATCCCCTGTAACACACACAAGGCACAGTATGGAGGTGGGACAACAACTGTGGAGGCCACAGTCTCACCCGAGGCAGACATGCACCTCACCAGTGACAGGAGGCAACCCAGCATTGTGACGGGTACAGTGGCTGCCCTGCAGTGACTGCCACCACTGATATGCCAGCGGACCGTGCAGGTCACAGACATGCATGTGTGTCAGCTGTACAGGCCATGGACAGGCTGATGGGGTGCCATGGACACAGAGCATGCACCATGGACCACTGCACACAGTCATCCAGTGCACAGGGCACAACACACATGCCACAGACACTGACTGATAGCTACCCCCACACTATAGTCACCTCCACATGGACACACACACATACCCATGACCACACCACCCCTGATGCCATGCACACCACTGCAGCTGAGCACCTATAGCCCACTGCAAATCAGAGACCACCACAGTATTCATGTCAAAATAACTGTATTGAACAAACATAGAAAAGTTAACTATGTACAAGACTATTTACAAAACATATACAAGGTGGGGGAGGGGCACAAACAAGGTGGGGGTGGGTAAGGGGCAGGGGTGGACAAATGGGACGGGAAAGGAGGGGTGTGAGAGTGGGTCCAGAGGGGTAGGGGATTACAGGGGCTGAGGGACCCCTAGCGGGAGTGCCACTCCCCACTCTGACTCTGTCTTGGTCGGGGCCTCCACAGGACCCCAGTGTCATCAATCCTGCGGAGGATGTCCAACGATGCCCTTGCCACCTGGAGTATCTCCAGCAGCACCTCCCTTATCTCCTGGAGATGGCGTGTACCTAGGACAAGGGAGCACAGTCAATAGGTGTGAATGCACAGCCCCATATAGCCCGCCCACTGTGCATGGCATACGGTCGTGGGACATACCTCTGTGATGGTGTGTGACCACTCACAGTGATCACATTCACATGACCTGCCCACCCAGGCGCATACAGCCATGTGGAACGCTGCACACACCCACTGGCCTAGTCATGCACAGCACCACCATGGCCATTTAGTGACATGGCTATGTGGTGCAAAGGCAGTGGCACAACCATGTACCTGGTGCACGCATGAACCACCATCGACGCACTCCCAGACATGCATTGCCACTGGACAGTGCTGACTGTAACAAGTCGCGTGCATGGCAGTGGTGTCAATGGATGATGGCAATGCACCACTGCCCACCCTGTTACACAGCATGCAATAGTAATCATGGAGGTATGGCACTCACCTTCATTGGGCTGGTCCAGTGGGCAGTGAGGGCCCTCGCCCTGCCTGGCTTCCCTCTACTCTTCCTGCCACCAAAGATCACAGGCACGGTGGCATTCCTCTGGGCCTGTGGTGCAAACATGGAGAGAGGAACATCAGTACAATCCCATAGCAAAATTCCCCTGCCCCCAGGTGTGTGCCCTCCCACCTAGCCAGACCCATCCACCCCACACCCTGATAACACCACCACAGCCAACCCCAGACAGTCCCTCACCCATGTGCTGGACACATACAACAGTGTTGCCCATATGGAAGATAAAAGTGTGTTGACGTAACACCTATCTGGCCATGGCACCATGCCCCTCCTGGCACATGCCTGCAGGTGTGCTAGCAGCTCCAGCTCCCACTGCTGCAGGTCCCCATACCTGTGGCGGCACTGCTCAGTGCTCCTCCCCTATTATGTGGCCTCCACAAGTGCAGTGGCCACCTCCTCCCACACCTGGGTCCTGGACCTGTCCAGGGGCACCTCCCTGAACAGTGGCCCATGGTGTGGCTCCTCAATGGCCACTAGGTTGGCCAGCTCTATTGCCGACTACTGAGCTGCCCTCCTGCATGCCATGCTCTCTGCTCGATTTGGCAATATGGTGCTCTGCAGTGTGGCTCCCCATGTACAGATGCTGTGTGGTACAGAGCTGCCATTCCCTATTGCGCTGTCACCGAACAGCATGATAGAGGTGCACCCATGCCTGACGCATGGCACCTAGGGGGAAAAGGTTGGGCACAGGGTCAAGGGTCTCTGGTGCATGGACACGCACAGCACCATTGGAACCCAATGCATGTAGCGCAATTGGCTGCCTGTGTGCTACTGCCATTAGCGGCCTACTGTGCAGTTGGCCCATGAGCCTATGATGGCCCAGTGCCACAGCACTATGTAGTGACCATCGCTATAGTGCCACTGGTACAATGGTGGCCATGCCCCTGCATTGCCTACCATGCACAGCACATCAGCAGCATGGCAGACGCCTGCGTCAGCAACCTGGGCATGCGCAGTGAGCTGTCTAATATGCATGTCACAGAACTGTGCCATTGGCTCAGCACGTTCAACACAATTGCACAAAGCGCAAAAGCACGATATTCAGCCATCATATGCAAATCATCTAATCAGCCATTCAATGGCGCAGCACTGCAATTTGCATCCACTTAAAGTTGCGCCTCACCTCATTTGCATGGGTCGCGGTATAAAAGTGCGACATTGGGCTCCAGTGGCCATAGTCAATTACTGCAGTCTATTGGTGAGTTGCATGCTGTTTGGCAGTGTGGACTGTAGATTTCGGGACATGCATGGGACTGCACAGTCACCCGGTAACAACTGCCATTCTTACAGGCTAAATAATGACCAAGCAAGTTGTGGGAGAGGTGGAACGCAGTGGTGGGAGGAGGAGGAGGCCTAACTTTACAAAGGCTGAGACCGAAACCCTGTTTGATGCCTACCTGGATCAGGAACCGCTTCTCAGCGAATGGCAGGAAACACCTCAAGCCCATGCTGCTGCATGGGAGGAGGTGGCACGTGCTGTGAACCTGCATGGCAGCCACCAGTGCTCTGTGCAGGAGTGTAAGAAAAAGATGGCCATGGACAGGAGGAGGATAAAGGAGAAGGTGGCTGCCATCAGGGTAGCATGAAGTGCAACAGATGGGGGACAGCGGAGGTGGTACAGCTGACCCCGCAGGAGGAGAGGCTTGCTGGAAGCATGCAGCATAGTACCATTGAGGGTGTTCCAGGTGGTGGCTTCCAGACGGGTGGTGGCCCATCACTGCATGGTAAGTTATGATCTGTCTATGGGGGGGCATGGTAGGTCACATGCAGTAACGTGACTTTGCTTTCCCTTACAGATCCTGAGAGTCTGCATGGGTCAGTGGTGGTGGACCTGTCCACTGAGGACAGTCAGCTGGAGATGGAGGAGGGCCCATCCACCTCCACAGGTATACGTGGATCAGTGCAGTGCAACAGTGGGGCCACCTGGCTGTCCACTCTGATGTTGTTGTAACAGGTGCAGAGGAAGCCCCGCCTGTGTCCCAGTGTGCTGATGTCCACGGATGCCAGCATGCTGTGACTGGGGCCGGTGCAGAGTCCGTCACTGATGATGATGATGTCACTAACGTCATGGGCAGTGACACGTGTGTGCCATGGGATGGCCACACAGCAGGACACATCGCAGCCATGGCTGTGAGTGCTGCTGCCATTGAAGCCTGCGTGCCATCACAGTCCAAGCCTGTGCCTGTCAGCACCAGTGGGACAGCACTGGTGTTTGTTCAGGACAGTGGGACTGTTGCGGCCACTGTGGTAGCACCACTGAGCCCTGCAGAGTGGCAGCCAGAGTGGCAGCATCAGCAGTCAGCCAATGGGCTTGGGGGTACAGGGTTCAGCAGTGGTATCTGTGCACCGCCTGTGGACATGCCCAGACCTGCTCCTGGTGCACAGCGCCCACTCTCAAGGGGTGCTGAGCATCAGGGCTGTGCACACCCTGAGGGACAGGATGCCGAGGAGGCAGATGACCTCTTGGACGTGCACGCCCGCCTATTGCAAGCATCAGTCCAGCAGCAGATGCGGCTTGTGACATCAGTGGATGCACTGCAAGTGGCTCTGAAGAGGGCAGAGGAGCGTCGCAGCAGGGACACTGCTCTGATCCTGGCAGGGATGGACCAGTTGCGGGAGGATGTGACCACCGCCATTGACAGGCATGCACAGGCATTCACTGCTGTCATGGCCATAATGGGCACACAGTCAGGTGCCCATGTGTCGAATACCATGCAGTGCACTGTCCACCCCCCATTCCCGATGGCGTGTGACTTCCTCCCTGTCGACACCGGGTTCAGCTGTGGGCATCCCGAGCACCCCTGGTGCAGGCATGTTCAGTGTGCTGCAGACCCCTGCGCAAGCATGGTCGTGTTCATGCAGTGGAACCCCTGGGGGACCATCGGTGCCACCCCATGAGGCCAGTGGTCAGCCTGTCAGTGCTGGTGGGTCTCGGTGGGGCTGCCCATGCATCCATGGTGGCCGGGCCACTGTGTCGTGTGACTGATCTGTCTCTCAGCGTGGCTACTGTCTGGTGCTACCCTGTGTACATTGTGTCTTTCGGTGGGCAGTGCACAGGTGGGTACCCGGCCCTGCACTCAGACACACAGTCCACCTGCACACCCTCCCGGCTGCTGTCCACAGTTGTGTGTGAATGATGATGCCTGCATTGCGTTGTACACCAATGTGCAATGGTGCTCAGCATCTGACACACGCACATGGACAGGCAGTGGGCATGGTGGCCTGTGGACATGTGTGTGGCTGGGGTTGGCATTCTGGGTCGGTGTGCCTCCGTCCCTCTGTGCAAGTTTGGTGCATTGTGTGTGTGTGTCCGTCCATGTGGCATGTTAGTCCTCACCCATCCCTGGTTGTGTGTGTGCTTCTGTGCCCTGCCACTTCCCTTGATGGCATGCACCCCTGGTGTGTGTCCATGCGTGTTTGTGGGTTGTGCCTTAGCCACTGTTGGCTGCACATGGCCCCATGACTTACCTGGGTTGGCTGAAGTGCTCCTCCATGATGGTGTCCCGGTGCAGCTGTGCCAGCCGGATCAGTCAGGGGTCCCATCGCCCAAGGGGGGCTTCCCATCACCAGTGTCCTCATCATCCCCATCGCTGTCCCCCACTTTGACCTGTACGGCTATCCCACATTCATTGGCCATGTTGTGTAGGATGCAACAGGCCAGAAATAGCCCACAGGCCTTTGAGGGGCTGTACTGTAGGGCACCGCCGGAGGTGTCCAGGCAACAGAAATGTGCCTTCAGCATCCCGAACACACGCTCAATGACATTACGTGTGGTGGCGTGTGCCTCATAGTAGCATTGCTGCAATGGGGTAACGGGCCGCCGGTAGGGTGTGAGCAGCCAGGGACGGAGTGGGTATCCACTGTCACCTGAGTGTAGAGGGTGGAGGTTAGTTTGGTGATCAGCATCACCGTGCCCTGGGCCATGTAGACCACTACCCATGTCACCTCTGGCCATGCCCCCCCAGGCCCTATGATTGTCCATGTGGTTTGCATACTCACCCACTAGGTGGCCAGTGGGGATGTTCCCACTCTCGGATCTGTGGCACAGTGCCGACTGGTGCCAGATGAAGGCATCGTGTGCTCCCCCAAGGTGCATGGCACAGACATTGATTATGTGCCCCCTGGCATTGCACACCACCTGGCAGTTGATGCTGGCATAGCCCTTGCAATTTATGTATGTGGCCCCCTCGGGGCCAGGTGGTGTGTATGGCCACATGGGTGCAGTCTATTGCCCCTAGCTCGCCAGGCATACGTGCTACCCTGTGAAACTTCTGTATGTTTGCTGTGCGCTCCACCGGTGTGCTGGGGAAATGGATGTACTCCGCAGCATGTGGCAGCAGTGTGCTGAGGAATTGGGTGAGGTGACATGACGTGGCTGAGTGGATTATGCCTGTGGTGTCCCCAGTTGGTCTCTGGAAGGTACCCGTGGCGAGCAAGCACATGCAAGCTGTTACTTTAGTCTCCACTGACAGGACATGGCTCCGTCGTGTGGGTGCCTGCATCACATCACTACACAGCTCACAGAGCCGCCTCAGAATTGCCCTATTCAGGCGGCACTGGCCCACAATCTCAGTATCACTGTACAGCTCGAAGTTGGTGCGGGCTTGGTACTGCCTGTTGGGGGCATACCGCAGACGGGCCCTTCCACTGCCATGCCCCCATGCTGCCCGCCTTCTCACCCTCCTCATAACGGCCTCCATCTGGAAGGTGGCACTGGCCATGTCCCTGGCTTGTGTTCAACCCTCTGGCAGCTGTTACTGTATTCCCCCCACTGTCCTCACTGCTACTTCCCCTGCACCGGGAACACCTGCCTGTGGTGGCCTCTGTGCTGTGTGGCATTTCCCCCTTCTGCACTGGCTGTGGCTCCCCACACCTTCTCTATGCCTCTGTGTTCAGGGTGCCCTTTCCCTGGCCTGCCCTGTGTGTCCCTCCTGCCCTGTCTGTGTGGCTGGAATTCTGCCTCATGTGCCTTCCCTGTAGCGTTCTTGCACCTCTCCCTTGCTCCTTTTTATTTTGGCTCATTTCCGCTGTGGCGCAACTTCCTCTTGCTCCCCTATTGCGCATGGCACAAGTTGTTGAATATCGCACTGCGCCATTTATGCATGGTCCCTCCCCCTTCAGTTGTGCATGCCTTCATTATCATTGCGCTGTTCCTCAGCATGATTTCAGGAGCGCAACTGCCTCCTGCTGAATATCGCAGAATGGCGCAATTTCGGACTTGCGCAGGTACAACCCTATTGCGCATGGCTCAACTATTTTGAATATCTGGGCCTTGGACTTCATTATTCAGTTGTACTGCACTTCCATTATAACCTCCTGTATAGGCTCCATTAGAATTTGGAATCTATTGTTAAGTGGTATGGATACATTTAAAGTGGTATCTTTATTACTCTCTACACATGATCCACATGTAGTAGGTGATTTGTTCTTCCCTGATTCATTCCGTACTGGCTTTAAGGGACTCCTCCCTCTCTTCTTTCTTTTTACTGAAATAACTAGGCTCCACTCCTTGTCCTCATCTGTGTCTACACTCTGATTCTCACTTGGGAGTTTTTTGTTTGACTCTAAGTCAGCATTGCCTTCTAAACCCCTGGGTACCTTATTTTATTTTTTTTTATTTAGTTGTTTAACCAGGAGTAGCACAATAAGCTGAAAGCTTTTTTACAGTGGCAACCTGGGAGAACAGGGAAGATAAGTGGCTTGCTCAGGGTCACACAGTATGCAAGTGGAAGCTGTGGGATTCAAACCCCAGTCTGGTCTGCTGGATGTCACCAGATTTGGAGCTCAGAGCCTTTTTATTAATGCTAGATAGGATCTTTAATTGAGCAATCATTTCAGTTTGACTTTTTTCAAGAGCCTCTAGTTTAGTACAAAAAATATGCAATGTGTTTGTGAGCTCTTGATTGTGAACACATTTATCACACACAAACTTATCACAATTAGGGTTTGATTCTACCAATTTGAACATTTGGCAGTTACTGCATATTTTGCAGAAATCCCCATTTGTGGTCTGAAATGTAAGAGCCATGTTGGCTGTTAATATTCAGGCACACCAACCAAAGAAGATTCCGCTTACAATGCATTGCCCCAAGTCTAAGCACTTCCTCTGCCTTACCGTTCTTGTTTTATCTTATTCTAACTAAACAACTTATCTCATACTTCTCCCTGCAAACTCATGAACACGCAAACACATGTGCTTGTCTCTGCGTGCATCTCCGCATGCCACTTATTGAGCCCCCTTGTTAAATACCATACCTTGACCTGAAATTGGAGCACGGGTCGCACTGACACCTGAGCAGCAATTCAGCCCTAGAACTTAAAAACTCTTCTAAATTTAAAAATGCAGCCTTACTGCTACTGTGGTTCTCAGACTCTCTAGTACCACAGTAACTGGCATAAAAATAAACTAATGGGGTCAGTCTGTAGTTCCCACTCACTTCACATGAACTACAGGCTCCAGGTACACTTCCTTTACTCTGCCTGTATTATTTGTGCATACACCGACCAGGCAAATTAAAGTGCAAGAAATCATGGCAATTCATTAAACAAGCACTGCAAAGACCCTGAACTCCTGTCACACCAATTTTGGTGGTCACACAGGGAAAACAGAATCCAATACAATGCCGCTCTCTGAGCCCCCTTGTAAAGTACCGTACCTCGACCCGGAAGTTGAGCATGGGTCGCACTGACACCTGAACAGCAATTCAGCCCCAGAACTTAAAATAATAATAATAATAATAATATAATAAAAATAATAATAAAATGTATTTATAGGGTGCCTTATCTATTACCAGGGCACCTTACAATTTAAAACAGCAAAAAGCAATTTAAAACAGAATAAGAATCAATAAAATTAGCATAAGTAACAATGCACTAAAAGAATAAAGAAAAACTCAATCGTTGAATGCCTGGTGCCACAAATATGTTTTTAGGGATTGCCTAAATCCCTCCACAGTTGTGCGCTCCCGTAGCCGGCGGGGTAGAGAATTCCAAAGGGTAGGGACTGTATACGTAAAAGCTCTCACCCCAGATGATTTCAAATATACGCTTGGACTCTCTAGCAACCCCTCGTCAGCTGAGCAGAGTGATCGTCCAGGGCAATAAGGAACCAGGAGCTCTTTCAGATAATCTGGGCCCAGTCCATGTAGGGCTTTAAAAGTCAGCAGGCTGACTTTAAAGATGATCCACCATTGTACTGGCAGCCAGTGCAGTTCGCACAGCACCAGCAAAATATGATAGGATAGGGCAAGTCCAATCAAAAGCTGGGCTGCTGCATTCTGTGCTCGCTGCAGGTGATAGATTTCTACCCCAGGAAGCCCTAGGTAAAGGGAGTTCAGTAATCTAAGCGTGAGGACACAAAGGCATGGACCAATGTAGGAAGGTCGTCAGATGGAACCAGGTGCTGAACCCTGGTGATATTCCTAAGATGATAAAAGTAAGATTTGATGACAGCCGACACCTGCGAATGTAGGATCATCCCCTCATCAGAAATTACCCCCAGGTTACGCACCCGTTCAGAGGATGGGAGTGAAACACCACCAAGAAAAATTCCCAAGAATGAATCAACCCCCAGCCCCTCTATCTGACGACTTGGGTCCACGACCAGCACTTCCAGTTTTTCCGAGTTCAACTTCAGCCAGCTGGAATCCATCCACTCCTGGATTTCTTTCAGACAGTTATTAAAGACAGAGACAGCTCCAACCTGGTCAGCCTAACTGATGCTGTATTTCTCAGACTCTCTAGTACCCCAGTAATTGTTAGTAAAAATAAACTAATGGGGTTGGTCTGTAGTTCTTACTCACCTCGCACAAACTACAGGCTCCAGGTACACTTTCTTTACTCTGCCCATATTAATTGTGCACACACCGATCAGTCAAACTAAGGTGCAGAAAACCACGGCCACTCAGTAAACAAGCACTGCAAAGACCCTGTACCCCTGTCACACCCCAGTTTGAGTATTGAAACATATCTGTGCTTAACTGCTAGAATACTGTTACTCTTAATACCATTCTCCATTAGTAATTTATCTAGTCCTGCTTTGAAAGCTTGAACAGTGCTAGCTAGTGCTGTGCAGAATTTTCAAATTCTGGCAGAACAAATTTTTTTGGAATTTTCAAAATTCTGCTGAAAGTCCAACAAATTTTGCCAGAAATGGAACTGCGGAATTCCACAGTGAAAAAATGCGGAATGAGCTTTCCACAACATTTCTGCAGAATTTTATTCTGCAGATCCCAATATTTTCCATGGAAATGGTTGCGGAATGATTTTCCATGGAAAAAATGCTGTTCCACTGAACATTAGTCTGTGGATCCGAATATTTTTTGCAGAAATGGTTGTGGAATGATTTTTCATGGAAAAATGTTGTTCTGCGGAATATTATTCCATGGATTGCAGCAGGCGGAATTCCACTGAAGAATCAGTGAAATTCCAGTGGAAATTCTACTGGTGGAATGGTCATTCCATGCTAATTTCACCAGAGGAATTTCACATTCTGCACAGCACTAGTGCTAGCTTCTATAACCTCTCCAGCTTGGCAATACTGCATGTTCCCCACTCAGTGTGATGTAATACTTCCTAATAGTTTGCCTTATCTTGCATCTCTTAATTTGAGTGTGTCCTACAGTTCTGCTTGTATTGATCAGCTCAAAAATCTGTTTATGACCCACACTGTCTCTCTCTTTAGTATTATATTCAGAACACCATGATCATGTCAAGTTTCAGACCTCTCCTCTCCTCTCCTCTCTCCTCCCTCCCTCCCTCCTCCCTCTCCTCTCTCCCTCCCTCCCTCCTCCTCCCTCTCCTCTCCCTCCCTCCCTCCCTCCCTCCCTCTCCTCTCCTCTCCTCTCCTCTCCTCCTCCTCCCTCCCTCCCTCTCCTCCCTCTCTCCCTCCTCCCTCCTCCTCTCCTCTCCTCTCCTCTCCCCTCCTCCTCCTCCTCTCCTCTCCTCTCCTCTCTCTCCTCCTCTCCCTCCCTCCCTCCTCCCTCCTCTCCTCTCCCTCCTCTCCTCTCATCTCCTCTCCTCACTAAATAACTTGAGTATGTTTAAACTTTCCTATTATGTTTTGTCTATTACATTGCCAACCAGCATGGTGGCCTATGTCCTATGCTGGACTCTGTTGTCTTTCACAATGTCCTTTCTGTACTGTGGATTTTTTAATTTTTTGACCAGTTTTTATCAATGAAATATAATTTGAATTTTGGATGCCCTTCTTAGTACTGTGAGCCATTTAAAATCATTGCTACGTATAGCACCATTCAAAGTGGCCCAGCTTTGCATAGCATGAAATGCTATTGTGCCTTACATAGTTCTCAATTTTGTGAAGGTGGCTCTTAAGCAGGCACTTCTCTAATAAAGGTGCTACTTTGTGTAGTTCTGCCAGTGTAATTTTATGTGTAGTGGCACCTTCACTAGCCAAGTGCCACTATACATAGTTCTTTTATTGTCCTTTACATTTAAAACAACACCCCCATTGTGTTACCCCTCCTGCATAGCACATCTCCCTCTTGCCCTCCCCCAGTTTCACAGCAAAGTGTCTGACTTTAAGTATATCCATTCAACACAATTAATACAAAAAATATCTAAGCAAAAAACTTCTCCTGATCCCAGTGAGGATTTGAATAATCCTCTTTTAATTTTCACCCAAGCACTCTGCTTCCTTTCAGATATATAGTATACACCCCACTCCACCCATCCACTGGCACCCAGCACCCTTCCCCCACCCATCACCCTAAAAAATGATCCTGAAGAGAGTTTGGTTTCATTTAGAACCACCTGTAAAAAAGAAAACTGGCTCCCACAGCAATGACCAGCCATCATCACTCATTCATTCACAGTAAAAGAATTGGTGACATTGTGCAAGTAGAAGCAGCTGATTGCTGTTACCTCTAGCACATCAATATCATTTGTTTTGATTCTCACAAATTGTTTTACAGTATACTCAAGTAAATTCACCATGCATAGTTGAGGTGAAGTTGGGAACTTTACCCCTCTATGCGTAGGGCAAAGTTCCCAACTTCTCCTCAACTACATTGGTGAATTTAAAATTTACATCCTATTTCTACATCAGAATATGTTCTTTTTATGCTGCTGATTAATATATATCTTTTGACTGTCCTGAATGTCTTATAGTATGTGCAATTATTAATCTGAAACCTTATTTTTATCTTTATTTTTGTTATTTTTTGTTATTTTCCATGTTTTTAACCCAGGTTAACCCAACTGAAATGCAACTGCTGAGATGCCATACTCCAATTTCCATCCACTTTTCATAGCTCTGAACTGAAGCAAAGGGAGATTATCTTACCTGCTGAGTTACAGATTCAGTGGCTTTGTAAATATCTTCTAGTTCAGAGAGTTGTGCACTAACCACAATGCACTCCATAAACCAATGTGTAACATAAATTATATCATATGTATTATATGTACTAAGCACTAGTCACAAAATAATCAGACAGATTTTACTTTACTAGCATGTGTCACGCTTGATTAAAGCAATATTACTGAACACTTTAGAAAAAAAAACAGGTACCCATGCAGAGCGAAGTGTCTAATGCAATCAAAAGCATAATTTCTTCAGTTTTCATCAATTAGTATCTGAAGCTACATAAGGAAGGTGGTAAGAATATGTAAATGCACAGCAATGATTGGTAAAATGTGATCAACGCAATAAATTTGGGAAAGGAAAGGCCAGAAAAAACTTACTATTGCTTTAGTATTTATTAGTATGTCAGATAAACTTGCTTCAGTTGCACTTTAAGTGTCGGTTAACTACACTGTAACTGCATTCCAATTTAGTTGCATGTAACAAATGTGTATATACAATGTGAATACCTCATTTCATGTAATTAATGATCCATTACATTGAAACAGACACAAAAATGTAACCCTTGCTTCGTCAATAAATGTGAAGAAGCACCAAGCATTCAATTGTAACTTCCAGTATCAGTGAAGTGCCATTACTGATTGTTAACAGACACCAAGGATATTTTTCCAACTACAGCATGCTGGAGGAACAAAACTGCTATAGTGAGGATGGGCTACATGCCACATATTCAATTACATTTTAATTTTTACCAGGAAAAGACACCATTGAGATATTCATTTGCAAGGTGGTCCTGGATGGACAGCACAAGGTACAATAATGGAACACAGTTACAATTCACAATTAATACAAGATCAAAGCTGGCATAACAGATACACAGTGTAACAGGCCATGGCATGAGTACACATATTACTGCCCAAGCAATTTAGCTGATAGAAGAGAAGGTAGGGGAGATGGCAAAGTTTAATGGTAGGGGCAAAGTATGGAAAGTGTGGACTCGAGGACTATGACAGAGGGGAACTATGACAGAGAGAGGGAAGGTTCTCGAGGGCTAAAGGATGTAGGGTGGGTGTTTGAGCAGCAGAGGGTGTAGAGAGGGCCAGGAATTATTGGGAGGGATAGGGGATAAGTAATGACAGGGGCGACAGGGAGCTCAGAGGCAAACTAAGAAGGTATAAGTGCCATGCAGGACCTCAAAGGGAGAGGGGTTAGGAGTAGAATTGGCAATTCTCCTTTAGCAGGGGTTTTAACAGTGATTTGAAGGAGGATAATCTGGCAAGGTGAGTCAACACTGAGATCCTTTGGAGGGAGTTCCACAGGATGGGTAGTGAATGGCTGATGGACGAGGAGCCAAACCGGGTTCTAATCCATGGTACATCAAGCAGTATGAATGCATATTTTCTGAGGAGGTATGCACATGATGGAAATTTAAAGATATCAGAGATGTACTGGAGGAGATTCTTAGTAAGGGCTTTGAAGGTCCAGATGGATGCATTGCACCACCTTCTGGTAGCTAATGAGGTCTAGCCTAACTTGGCATGGAGAGAACAGTGGTGAGTTTTATATGGTGAGTCTGTCACGAATTTTATGGCCCTGTGGTACAGTACATCCAGTCTAGCAGGTGCAGTTTTGGGACAGTTCCTATATAGGAAATCAGCATAATCTAAGAGGGGTAGGAACATAGATTGTACCAGCCTTAATTTTGCATGATTGGTGAGCAACCGCGTAATGCGGAAAAATAATCCAAGTCTTTGTTTCAGTTTTTTTGAAAGCTCATCCACATGTGGGATAAACAAGAGATTTCAATCCAACCAGAAACCTATGTACTTAAATTTTGCCACTATATCCAGGGGTTCACCCAGCATAGTTGTAATTCCAAGGTGGGCAGTAGGAGTTGAAACTGAGGTAGTCTTCGATGAAGGTGAGATAAGCATTATTATGGTTTTCTTAGCATTGAGGAGCAGTTTCCCATGAAGCAGATTTTGCTGTAATGTATTGAATTCTTGCTGAAGAATGGTACATGCAGATTCAGGAGATGGACAGGCAACACAAAGGACAGTATAATCCGCAAATAGATTAACACTGGCAGAGCTAATGTTATGGTCTATGTTGTTAATATATATTGCAAATAGCAAAGGGCCCAGGATTGAACCTTGGAGGACCCCTCTGATGAGGGTTTTACTGGGAGATTGGTCATCTTGCAATTTAACCAGTTGCAGTCTACCAACAAGACAGCAGGAAAACCAATGTAAGGCAGTGTCATCTAGACCAATGTTTTTCAATAGGGTCAACAATAGGTCGTGGTCCATCATATCAAATGCTACAAGGAAAAGTGCAGCTATGTGATTTTTGGTGTTGAGCGAGATTTTCCAATCATTGGTGACCTTGGCTAGAGCAGTGACCATACTGTGGTTTGGCCTAAAACCAGACTGAATGAGATTTAAAAGGTTATGGCATTCTAAGAAATCTCTTGGCTGGGAATTCACTAGCTTTTCAAGAAGCTTTGACAGAATGGGTAGTAAAGAGATGGGTCTGTAGTTGTTTAAGTCACACAGGTCACCTGATTTAAACGAGGGATAACATGGGCTGTTTTCCACACTGTGGGGAGAGACCCTTCACAAAGGGACATAGTAAAAAGGTGGGTAATTGGTGGTACTAGATAATGCTAGATGGTAGTAGCCTATTTTCAGTAGGGTGGAATCTATTTGGTCTGCCCCTGCACCTTTCTTAATGTCTAAGGAGATTTGAAGATCTTCTGTCTGCTTGAGTGAGACAGGAGAGAAGCTAAATTTAGCAGTACTGCTGGGGGTGGTGGTGGAGCCACAGGGTAGAATTGCCATATGCTGGTTTAGCAGCTTGCTTAAATGGGGAGGAATCAAATGCAAGGCCTGCTGTGGTGAAGTGGTCATTGAAGGCTTCTAAGATGCCCTGTTTATTAGTGCAGGTTGAATCCCCTAGGGTGATTTTGGATGATAATGAGGAAGAAGAATTATGTCCTTCTACTTCTTTCAGAATCTGCCAGAATTTAGTGCTGTTATTCTTGGACGAATCAAGGGCACTTTGAAAGAATTTAGCCTTTTCTAATCTGATCAGTTTAGTGCATTGATTCCTAGCTATTCTGAATGCTATCCAGTCAGAATACGACTTAGTTTTCCTAGCCTCTTTCCATAGGGCGTCCCTAAGTCGTAAAGTTATTTTTAAGGTGTTGTTGAACCATGGGCAGTGTTTTTTCCTAGCCCTGCTTTTGACAAAGGGTGTATGGCAGTTGACTATATTCAGCACTAGTGTTTAGAAAATTGCATAGGCTTCAGAGACAGTAAGGACGAGGTAGAAATCTTGCCATCTAATCCTATTAAGATCAGCAAGGAAGGCAGAGGTGTTAAATTTGAGGTAGTTACATTTATAGGTATACCCTGGTGCAGAGGCATTTTTTGGTGTGAACTTTACACAGGCAATTGCCCTGTGGTCACTGATGTCATTTTCAAAGACTCCTACATGTGAGATTCTATGATTTTTGTTAGTGAGGATTAAGTCCAGAAGTGTGCTGCATGCAGGATTTTTGAAATTGGGTTGAGTCACATCAGGGATTAGCTGATGTTGACTGAGTGTGTCACAGAAGTCCTTCAGGGGTGAGGAACAATTAGAGTTCCAATCCAGATTAAGGTCACTCAGAATAATTGTTTCAGTGTCAGAGGGGTCTAGCAGGTTACATAGGTGATGTAGCAACTTAAGACCACCAGAAGAGGGTCTGTAGCAGCCCAAAACATTGATGGATTCATTAGACGATATGGAGGATTTTAGAGTGAGACATTCATATTCATTGGTCATAGAGGAGGAGTCAATTGTTGTAGCCAAGAATTTGTCTGAAACATATATTGCAATCCCCCCCCAAGTTGGCCTATCAGCTCTGAAAATGTTATAAGAGGGGATGTTGACGGATTGATCTGGGGTGGAGCATTTCAGCCACATTTCTGAAATAACTAGTACATCTGGCCTTGCATGCAATGCCCAGGCCTGTACAAGGTCTATCTTTTTCAGCAGGCTGCATGCGTTGATGAGCAGGAGGCCGATGCCTTTAAGCTGGGGTAGGTCAGTAGGGGCAGCAATGGGAGAAAAGGGCCCTGGGTTTAGTTCTACATTACCAGAGTAGAGTAGCAACAAAAGGAGTAGCTTTAAAAACCTGTGTATTAGCACTTTATATAAGACTTGAGTTGTCTTGTGCACTTGTGAGGTGTAGGGTCAGGCATTGCTACCTTGATGGCAGAGTAATGAGGACAAAGGGATAGGGCACATAAGGCAGCACATACTGGTATGTATAGAGGCATGTAGCTTCAGGGTTGTGGTCTCAGTTTCATAGCAAGATCAATAACCTCTGCAGAGGTAGTTCCAGCATAGTGGGATTGAAAGATAATGCTGTCTTTAGACAAATGTATCTGGTTGAAAAGTAAATTGTGGGAGTCATTTCTGGTGGTGTTAGTTTTTGGGAGGAGGTTAGCTGGTGAGTAGTGGGCACAGAACAGTGCTACAAAGAAGAGAAAACTGAATTGCAAGACAATGGGATATAATTTAGGGTTGTAGTGCCCCATAAGGAGGTTAAATTAAAAATTAGAGGAAAAAAAATAGGTAAAAGGCACTATATTCACTAATCGCAGGGTGCTTGCCCTTTAAGAGGATAAGTGTGAGCCCAAATCGAAAAGGGGCTACGGTCAAGGTGTATTTAATTAAGGAGTGAGGTGGGAAGGGGGGGCAAAACATCATACTGAGGCAGCTTGCAGGATCCTGTGGGAGCAAGTGATTGAAAGCTGAGGGCTGTCTGTGGGCTGCAGACTGTGCTCTCTAAATTTAATTGTAATTGTTCCTGCTGATGAGCTGCTGCCCAGAGTTAAGCTGAGGGGTGTAGGGCTGGCTAAGTATAAATTAAAGACTCCCACTGTTGGGCAGCTGCCCAGAATCAATTTGAAAAAAGCAGGCTCTAGCAGGTTACAGAGCTGTAACAGGAGGGGATAAAAGTTAAATTTAGAAAAATATAAAAATGTTCCAGCTATACCAAGGAGTACAGGGACCCCAGCTCACAGGTTTTGAAGCAGGAGACTCAAATCCAACTGGAACAAAGCAAAGAGAAATGGTGCCAAAATCTGAAACTAGGAGAGCTGGAAGAGGGCACTGTGTCCATTGCAGATTCAGCGGGCATACCTGTTTTCAGCCCTTCGTAGGCCAGGGAGCAGTTCCTGTGATTATGGCTGTGTTTGGAGGAATGCCTGGGGTGGGGGGGTTAGGCCATGTCTGCAAATAAAGGGAGAAAGATTGGCATTAAGTGGGTGGGGAAGGATTGGCTGAGTAAGTAGGACAATTAGAGGAGAGGAGGGATTAGAGAGCTGAGGCGGATAGCTGAGAGGGGGAAGGGAGAAGAGGAGCAGAGGTTTAGAGACAAGGTTAGTTAGGCTTAATAAAAGAACAGAAAAAAAGTTAAAGTCACAGAAGTGGAGAGTCTGAACAAATAGCACAAATTAGTAGTCACCCTCTCTAAAACAGTACAGACTTTGAGAGTCCCGCTAGGCTACAGAAATATAGTACTGATCTCCTCTCTAGCAGTCTATTAAATGTCCTGGAGAAAAATAAACAGAAAAAAACTAATAAAACAGAACAATAGCTGCTAGGCTGTACAGACCATTAAATACACTGTGGAAAAGAAACCTAATCTAAACGGTACAAAATGGGAAAAATCACACGGAGACAGCTTGCAGGATCTCGCAGGAGCAAGTGATTGAAAGCTGAGGGCTGTCTGTGGGCTGCAGGCTATGCTATCTAAATTTAATTGTAAATGCTCCTGCAGTTGAGCTGCTGCCCAGGGTTAAGCTGAGGGGTGTAGGGCTGGCTAATTATAAATTAAAGGCTCCCACAGCTGGGCAGCTAACCAGAATCAATTTTAAAAAAGCAGGCTCTAGCAGGTTACAGAGCTGTAACGGGGGGGGGGGGTAATTAAATTTAGAAAAACACAAAAATGTTCCAGCTATACTAGGGAGTGCAGGGACCCCACAGCTCCCAGGTTTTTTTTAAACAGGAGACTCAAATCCAACTGGAACATATGGTACTCCTATGTAGGGCTGTGCAGAATGCAGGCTTCTGCTAGTGTCATTTGTGCAGAATAGTAATTCTGCTTCTGAAATGCTTTTATGAAGTTATTTTTAAGTCCTACACAGGATTCTAAAAATAATTTATGTGTGATCCACTAAAAATTAAGCAGTAAGCTGTGAAATAATTTCCTGCAGATTATGGAAAATGAATCCACAGTTTTTGTAAAATGCAGATTAGTAATCCGTGAAAACCATTTCACTTGCAAAATGTTAAAATTCTGTTACTGGTGGAATTCCAAAGAATTTTTTTGAAATTCTGTGGAATTCCACTCTGTTGTAATCTGAATTTCCAAACAATAAAAAACAAATCTGCAAAGCACTGCTGCTAAGTGAACATATGCTAAGCAGTAGGCATCCAGCCCTAATATGTGGACCTGCCAGAACATCACTCCCTCCATGGTATGATCACTTGGTAAGGTAACCAGTGCTGGGGAAGGAGTATTGTAATGGCACTATTTTTTTTTCTTTGCCCACAAAAGCAGACGTTGAGGATTCCTTGTCCTTCATCTTAACGTCCATCCAGAGTGAGAGGAGACAGATGTATAATGGTCTGTGCCCTGAATACTTGAAGAGTTAGGGATGGAGATTTTAAAGCTATATTTGGGAGTACAGTTATTAGAGGTTGAATCCAAACACTGGGTGCTGGTGGGATTGGGAAAGAGAGGTCTACTTTTGAGTGGTAATCAGACAAATCTGCTGATCAGCTACATTTACAGTCCGTCATTTTGTTCAGTTTGATTCACCTCACATTTTAATGTACACCATTTTGTTCTGTTTATACTGATAATTGTCAAATGATTTGTGTAACCCCCCTGTTACCTGGGGTTACTAGAATCCCAGTAAGACCTAGTGGTAGGAAGGGAGGGCAGCTTGGGAAACTCCAGTTAAATGGATTTCACTCTGTCTCACTCTGTTCTCAGTCTCAGCTGAGACTGAGGGATGACATCATTTTAGAACTGTCGCAGCTGCACAAGCCACACTGAAATGTTGCAGTTGGAGGTTAGAGTAGATCGTTGGGGAATTTGAAGCCAGTCTGTGTGCAGTCTTAGAGAGAGACTGTAGTGCAGGCTCTCAGAGCTTTAAGCTCTGTTTCAGAGCTACTTTTTTCCAAGGTGTGTGTTTCCACCTGAAGAGGAACACTGAAACTGGTAATTGAAGTGGTGGCGACCGCTCTCAATGTTTCAGAGCCCCATCCCCGAGGGGAGGGGGGGAAGGTGTCAGCCTGTTTTCCAAGGGCAAACTCCCGGGTCCGGCTAAGGGAAAGAAGCTGCCTGTCTGAGTTGTGCTGAGGCACCAGAAGCTCTGTAAGAGATTCCTTGTGGAGGAAACGCCTGTGGGGCAACTGCAACCAAAGGGTGAGTTCGCTCTGAAAAAGGGCCAAGGGTTTTCACCTGAAACAGAAGGAAACTAAAGGGACTGTTACTGTGGGGTCAGAAAAAGACAGCCAAGTACAGTTGGAACATGTGGGGATTGGACTGCTTAACTCAGTGGGGGGTCAAGAGTAATAGACAAAGCCACTTATAAGTATGTTCAAGGCCAGCACAAAATGGAAAGAGATGTGGGGATTGGACTGCTTAACCTGTGGGGGGGTCTAGAGTAATGGACAATGCCGCTTATTTTTAAGTATGTTCAAGTCCAGCACAAATGGGAAGCAAGACAAGTAGACTGAATGTGAAATACATTTAGCAAGAATCTACACAGCAAAGTGCTAAGGGATGAGGTGCTTATAGTCCAGAGAAATGGTCGGGAATGAATTGTGGGAGTGAGAGGTGGGAGACCTCCCATCAGTATTAACCAAATTCACCTCTACGGATTTGCTCTTAGATACCTTTTGCTTTCCCTCAGGTACTTGGCTAGTGCCTGAGGAAAGTACCCAGACGTGGGATTAAAGAGGAAGATTCCCTGATGGAGCCGAGGTGCTCTTAGGTGGTTTAGGGAGCCACCAGAAAATGTTTCCATGAAGTATGGAAGGTGTCCAAGTGGCTGGCAAGGGTGCCGAGCCAGGGGAAAACCCAAAGTAGTGTACAAGTTTGGGTTGTGTAACCCAAAGCAGCATACAAGTCTGGGCTGTGTGCCCAGTGTGTGGTAGAACCTGAGGGCTAAAGTGATGAGGATGTGTTCTGGTCTCCTTTAATCTGCATTACCAGGAGTGCAGCCCCATGGGGGTCCATCTATGCTTTGTTTATTCTGTTTGGATGTGAGTAAAAGCCACACTTTAGAATCCCACTTCTGGTATTGGACATTACAGTTATGGCTTCCTGTGTTCAGAGTTACTTGGGTGCCCCTATGCAGAGTAGCCAAACCTAGCTTATGTGCCGAGTGACCTATTCCTCCCCGAACCCAGCCCACCTGGTATTGCTGTCAGATACAAATGGCATACCAGCCTGGGGTTACAATTTGCACCAGTTTAAAATGTTCAAATCAACCCCTTTGATGAGGATTTATATAACAACCTTGTTTATCCTCATTCATTTGTATGTTCATTCTTCACTAGAGTAAAATATTCCTTGACCTTGGGCACATCGCTTAAAGAGCTGCTGTCACGTACCTTATTTGAAGAATCTGGTACTGTATTCCATTGTAGTAAAGGTGTGCAGTGGAATTGCATGTGTTTCTCCCTGAAATTTGCTCATTCTACCTAATATATATAAAAATGAATAGCCCTGTTGCTGTTTGACTGCATATTTCCCACTGTGCACATCCTCGACCCTGAACATGATGACATATCATGAGGAAGGCTGTCAGGCATTGCTCTGAATGAACTCCGTGTGGCAAGGCTGAATCATTTTGCGATGACGTTAATGAGGCTGACACTGAGTAATTCCTCCACTATAGATTTAGAGGAGGAAGACGACGAGGCATCTCACAGTGGTTACAGTGTTTGGCCAAATCTCAGAAACATGCAGCCTTACATGTTGAAGCCGCAGCTCCATTATGACAGTGATGATGACAGCTCTAATAACACTGATCAGTCAGAAGGCATCCTAAACATGGCTACGAACATACGAAATTTGCCAGCAGATAAAGGCCTAGAGGTCTATCAAGTCTGCTCGAAGGTGCAGCTAGCACCCCTTATTCTGCAGGCTAGGGTTCATAATATTTACTGGTATTTTTACAAATAGAATAAACATATTTGAATTAGTGAGCCTGCTATTACTGCTTTCTTATTTTTAATTATTGATTTTTTTGTGTGGGCTGGTCAGCTTGCACTAGTAGTCTGTTGCCCCCTCATGACATCTTGGTGGACAGTTTAACCCTCACCAGCATCATCATCATCAGTTTATCATTACAGTTATGTAGATTTATGTATTATATAGAGGATAATGTATGGTCCTTTGTCGGTAACCGGTCTTTTAACTGTTGAGAGGTTGCCAGGGTGACCGTGTAAACCTCGAGAGCGAAGCTCGAGAGGTTTACGTCGACATGGCAACCTCGAGATGGTTAACAGTGACCGGTTGCCAATAGAGGGACTATACATTATTTTTTATAGTATATGGTCCCACGTAAAAAGGAAAACGGCTGCTTACTGTTTGAAATATAGTCACCGCCACGGCTGTTCGGTCCTTCCCTAACCGCTGCGTTCGTCCGTCGGTTCCCAGTGTAAAAAAAAAAAGCATGCACATGCGCAGACTGATCGCCATTGTTAACCTATCGATGTGACGTAACATCTATAGGTTAACAACATTTCTACGTTACATCGATAGGTTAACAACCTTAGGAAATGATGATTTCCTAAGGTTAACAGCGTTCTACCATACATTATATAAGCAATTCATGTTGATCCCCAAATCTATCACCTAAATTACTGTGTGTTGTTATCAATTGGTATCTGCAGTCATGGATCCCCCCCAGCCCATGAACTAATCACTGCCCTTGATTGTTTTGTATGTATCACCATACTCCTCTATTCTTATTTTGTTTGCTCATTATTCGTTCTTTACTCAGACTGTTGTAGTATTCATATTGATCAATCTGTACATGCATTAATGGATTAATGGCACCTATCTTCCTGTCAGCCAGTTCTCTTCCCACCTTGTTGTTTTCTCACCCACTCCCAAACTTATGACCCACTCCCAAACTCTCCAATTTATTTACCAGTCTCCTGTGGGGGACAGTGTTGAAGGCCTTTCTGAAGTCCAGATATTCCACATCCACTGCCCTCCTCTGTTCAACCACCTTCATCACCCAATCAAAGAACACTATCAGATTAATCTAGCATGGCCTCCCCTGTGTGAAGCCATGTTGACAGATGTCCTGCAGCCCACTATCCTCTGAGTTACTAACCACACTTTCTTTCAATATTGCCTCTAGCACTTTACCCATCACAGATGTGAGGCTAACCGGGTGATAACTGCCCACTTCCTCCCTGTCACCACTTTTGGAAGTAGCACCACGTCCACCCTCTTCTAGTCCTCTGGCACCCACCCTGTATCCAAGGACAGGTTAAATAACCTCACCATTAGGGCCTCTCCCTTAGCTCTCTGATCATCGTAGGATGCAGGGCATCTGGCTCCAAATCCTTGTCTACCCTCAGTTAACCTAACTCCTCCATGACCCTGTCCTCAATGACTGAACTAGGATCCATCCCTCCACCCACCCTACCCTTTCCTCCTACCACGGGTCCCCTTCCTTCTCCCTCTATTGTGAATACTGATCCATAGTAACTATTCTGCACCTCTGCCTTCTCATAGTCCCCTTCCACCTGCACTCCCCCCCTCTCCCTTTACCATTACTATCCCTTGCTTTTCCTTCCTCTTCTCCCTTATATACCACAAAAAAGTTTTATCACCCCTTTTGTCCTGCCTAGATATTTTGTCATCTCTTTCTGCTTTTCCCTTCCTAATCTTCTGCCCTGTCACCTTCATCTTCTCCCTGTAAGTTTCTCTGGCTCCTTCAACTGCATCCTCTTGTATTCTCTGAATGCTCTTTTTCTGTTCCCCATAGCCTCCATCACTTCCCTTTTGAACCAAAGCAGCCTCCTCCTTTTCCTGCTCTTCCTCACCTTCTTTATGTAGTTCTATGTGTCTTTCAGTATCCCCTCTCTTGATCTCATTGCATAGTTACTCACCCCCCCATCTCCTCCTTCCCCTCCATTTATTTTTGAATATCTCCCTCATCGTGTGAAAATCTGCCTGCCTGCAGTCCAGGACCTTTGTGATAGTCTGACTCACTTCACACCCCGCTCAAACCCAGAAGCCCACCATGTTATGGTCGCTTGCTCCTCAGTTGGTCTGTAGCCACACTCCCTCCATGATACCCCAGTTTTATAGGCCCACATCAAGTATATTACCCCCTCTAGTGGGTTACTGATGTACAATGCAACACCCCTCCTTCCTGCCAGTCCTATCCTTCCTAAATAACCTAAACCCAGGACCCCTACTTCCCATGCCTTGTACTTGTACTTGTACCACCATGTCTCTGTTATGGCTACAATATGCAGGCCCTCCTGTTCTGTTATTGTTTCTAGGTCCACCACCTCCCATCCATGACTCTGTGTCAGGTGAATTGTTCTGGCCCTACTATGAGGCCAGTGGTGTAATGTGGGAACCTGAAACCTTCTACTGGTGCTGCCTGCATTGCTTATTCTTACTTATGTGCCCCTCTCCTGAGAACGCCAGCATGTTGTAAGACACAGTTAGACAGGGCATGCTGAGATGTGCCTTCTAACTGGATCTCGGCCAGCATCCTCTCCTCTCCATCTAATCTGCATGCTAACCATACTGAACCTTGTAGCACATTGTTCTAAATTTACCACATATTTCATCATGTTCATGTCATCTGCCATCATTTTTATGTTTGCTTGCATGCAGCGCAAGAAACATATTGTGGCAGCTTGGTGCCGAAGCAGGTTCTGGAGGTGCAGCATTGTTGAGACCAATACTGGCATGGCATTTCGGGGCGTGAGTGATGTCCACCAATAATGGGGGACACAGCCGGTGACACTAGTTTGGAACCTTGCCACCAACTTGTGAAAAAATAGCCACTGCAATCAGGGGCCGGCTCGTCATTTCAGCATCAGACATTTGCTGCAGTGAGAGAGTGACCCGTCACTGCAGGGCAGGACCTTGCAACCCTGATGTTGTTTGTGAACATGGCGGTGGCTTGCCGCCTGTCATGGTGTTAATCGGCCCCTAAAGGTGATTTTGCGGTCACTGCACAGAATCACCTTTCAGGACTGATTAATGAAATGACAGTGCTAGTGTTCATGAGGTGGGCTCTCAAAAAGCCTATATTGCAAATCTGGTGGGAAAAATCAAAAAAATGACTGTTTTACGAGCGTGTGTTGCGCAGTTGATACGCAGGCTTGTAACGTTGCAAATATGCAATATTTTCACCCCAGATTTTCAACATTGGCATTTTTTCAGACTTCCTTGTGAACAGTATAGCTGTCATTTTTCACACCCTGGATGAAATGTGTTTTCGCCCTTGCGGCGCGGAATAGCGTGGTCAGTATGGGAAATCAGTGTTCCACACAGATTAAGAAACTGACAGTGGCACCGTTTATGAGCAGAGGTCCTAAAATGCCTATGTTGAAAATTTGGTGATGATACTCCATAAAATGACTGTGTTACTATCATGCGTTGTGCTGTTCCTACGCACACTCATAAGTTCGAGTATTTTCACTATTTTCACTCCAGATTTACAACATTGCCATTTTACCACACCTTCTTATGAGCGGTACAGCTTTCATTTTTCACATTTTGCCCAAAATGTGCTTCCATACATGTAGCGCACAATGACGCAGTCGGTGTGCGAAATCAATGTTCGGGACAGATTAAGAAAATCACAGTGACACTGGTCATGAGCAGAGGTGTTACAATGGCTGTGTTAAAAATTTGGTGAAAAAAGTCCATAAAATGACTCTGTTACGAGCGACCATTGCGCAGTTTCCACGCACCCTCGTACGTTCATGGATTTCTAATATTTTCAGTCCAGATTTTCACCGCTGGCATTTTCCACACTTCCTTATGAACAGTACAGCTGTCATTTTTCACACCATGGCTGAAATGTGTTTTGCACTTCCAGCGCAGAAATGCGTGGTCGCTGTGGGAAATCACTGTTCGGGACAGATTAAGAAAATCACAGTGACACTGTTCATGAGCAGAGGTTCCAAAATGCCTGTGTTGACAATCTGCTGTAAAATATCCCCAAACTAATTGCATTATGGGTGTGCGTTGCCCAGTTTCTACACTACACACGCTCGTGACTTCACCAGTTTTTTTAATATTTTCACTGCAGATTTTCAACATTGCCATTTTTTCCACCTCCCCATGAAGAGTACAGCTGTCATTTTTCACATCCTGTTCGAAATGTGTTTTCGCACCTGTGGTGCCAAATGGCGTAGTCACTGTTCAAAATCAGCTTTCGGCTAGCAAACTGATATTGCCACTGTTCATAAGGTGGGGGGTCACAAAAAACCCATGTTGAAAATTTGGAGTGAAAATGCCAATAAATGCCTGAGACGTTAGGGTTTCTGACCATAAGGCCCCACCCTGTAGAGACTGACAGGCATCAGGGGTGTGACTTGGGATTCTTGCCTGTAATGCTCATACCATTCCACACCCTGCAGCCAGTGAGAGGCATCAAGGTGTGCCTTGGACTCTTTGGCCCCAAAGTTCACCCCATTCTCCTATACAGCACCCATCTCACCATACTTCCTGATGGAATGGAGTGAGCATAAGGACCAAAGACCCCAAGGCACACCATGACACTTGTCGGTGTCTGCAGGGTAGGGTGTGGTAGAATGGCATGGCCGTTATGCCTGACGACCCCAAAGGCACACCCCAATGCCTGTCAGTCTCTGCAGGGTGGTGGTGGGGTTGGCTTCAGTTCAATACTTCACTGCCATTCCTATTATGCTGCTCTCTAACTCCTACACTACCAATGCCAATGCCAGCAAGCAAACATTCGGCATTGACAAATGCTTGTTATAGTGTGGAGCTTGTAGAGTCAAACAAGAGTGGATGATACTTAGTGTCACTTCATAGTATGCCGTATTGCTATTAGTGATAAAAAGGCACATATAGCTACTGCAAATAATTATAGACTTACAGGTCATGTATGGCATTCTGCAACACATGTATATTTATATTTATGCAGGTTCTGATCCTAGTGGTATAAGTGTTTTCATTACTGTCACATATTATATTAATGTAAATAAAATACTTCAAAATTTTTCCCTTCTGAATCCATGATATCATCTTTGATGTATTCTCAGGTGCTCATGCACACTGTGCCAGGCAATGGCAACTCAAGTAGAATCCGTGTGTTGCAGAGAAATTGCTGAAGTACTTCACTGCTCTGCAGAGCATAGATGCCTCACCTCACATCCTGGATTTGCAACTGTTTGTCTCGATATCTGGGTTCTCCAAACTGCGTACTTTACCTACAGACGGTAGTATGGAGCACAAGCTGATGCACCTGTAAATGAGTATTGCTTTATTTACGAGACCATTTTTCAAAATTCTATCTCACTCACTCATTTTATTCTGTCCATGATTGGGTTCATGGAGCAGCACCACCTCCCACTGTTTCTGTAACTGCCCATGGAAGCATTGGTCATCATAAGTGAGCTGTGAATACTATAACAACATGGCTGGCAGATGACTTTAGACCAGCAGAGTTTGTTTAGGGCCAGTTAGTGAGCAACAGTGTTCTAGCCCAGAGACTTGTCCTTGTTCTGCTATTAACATATTTTAACTGTCTGACAAATAATGATTTTTGAAAACTTTTCTTTTCAACAATAACTTGCAGGAATCATGGCAAATAATGCTGAGCAGTGAAACAGTTCATGCACCTATGCATATGGTAATGCCCAGTATAAACGCTCAGCTTTTTTGTCTGTGATTACAAGTTATAGTCCTTGGTTTTAATGAAAAACAGTTTCACATCGTCAGGTCTTGTCAGAGACTAAACGAAATGTACTTAGTGAACCAGGATCATGTTTGTTGTGTTCAAGCATCCTGTGCCTTCAAAGCTGCATCAACCAGAGTTCTGTCCCTCATTCCAGTAAGAGTTTTTTTGAATTAAAATAAAAACAGAGACTCTCAAGGAAGATTCGGTGCTCAGTGACACAGTTCATATATGTAGAGAGAAGTCATGTCACTCACCTCAGAGCTGTAGGTTATTCCAAAAAGACACTGGATGCTTATGTGAGATTTGCCAAACATTCATTTAACTTTTACTTATAAAGTGCAACGTGCAGCGTGCAGCTTACAAATGGAGGCCACCCAAGCAGGGGAGCAGCTAAAAAAGACCTAACGTTTCACCAGCAACCCTGGATTTTTCAAAGGTAGTGCCCCCTATGTTTTATACACTTAAATAGCAACAGGTCACATGGTAAAAAATCATTGGGCCAGATATTCAAAACTTAGCCCCGGGGCAAAATTAGCACTGCACAGTGTGCTAAATTAGCCCGGAACCATTTGCATGCTAAAGCAGCTGAATATACTGTAGCATGCAAATGAAGCCATGCAAACAGGGCTGGGAGTATAGTGCAGTAATAGCCTGACAAATAAGACAGCTCTGAATATAGCATCCAGGAAGTGCAAACCACAACAGCAACCCAGTGCACACAGATGTGAGGAAGGTAAAGGGGAAGTATGTGGCCAATGTGTGTGCTAGCAAAGTGGATGCACTAAACTACAAACAACAGTGCAGGAAAAATACTACAGAACGGTGTTATGGTTCAGACAGGTTTGCATGGTACAAATATATTTGCACAGTGTTTGCGCAGGGCTAACACATTTGTCCGGGGCTTTAATGTTTGCCAAGGGCAAACATTTGCTGTATTCAAAAGTGACATGCAAATGAGCCTACTTAGGCAGTCTGTGGGCAAACATCCACATTAGCATCTTATTATGGCCTGATTTGCATACAGATTGCCCAGCACTATTGCAGGGTCCCACAGCTCCACCTGTAGGTCAGTCTGAAAGTAATGGGGCAGACTTGGTCTGCTCACAGCTCCACTGGTAGGTCAGTCTGGAAGTACAGCGGCAGGCTGGGTCTGCTTACTGTTCCACCTGTAGGTCAATCTGGAAGGGCATGGTGGTAGCTGTAGGCTACGTTTGTGCACAGCTGCATAGACTATTGTGCCCCAGGGGACTACACAGGCACAGATGGTGGTGGTGGTGGTGCTGCATGCAATAGTCATACTGTAGTTCCTGCTACAGTGCATAACAGACGCTACAGTAACAAGGTGGTCAGTAGTGTGAGGGACACAGCAATGCCTATGGTGTGTAGGGCAGCAATGACTGCTGCACTCCACACAGTGACAGGTCCATCTGGCAGGTATGTTGTGTCAGTGGACATTACTGTCATGCTGTTGTGTGCTCCACAGATGCTGCACCCCTGGCATGGGATAATCACAGTGACATACACATGGCTGGCTGTGTGTGTTGTGGTGTCTGCACACATGTGCAATATGTGCATCGAGGGGGGGCACATACCATCAGATAGGCACATTGGTGTTGGGGTATTCCCTACATTGGACCATTTGCACTGTGTAGATGGTCCCAGCCTTGTGGCAGCACCCAGTATGTGGTGCAGCCTGGCCACCTGTACACCCTTCCCTCAACACCCTCCATGCCCCCAGTGCTGCATGTGTGTGCTGGATTGTGTTGGTGTACCCCAATGTGGGACTGGAGGTGTGTGCTTTATGGACACACCACCATGGTGTCCACTGGGCACTGTGGCATCCAATAATGCCTGGCATGGTTGGGACTGGTGCTAGATGATGGCAACATAGGAGTTTCCATCTGTGTGCAGCATGTTTCTTCCATGTCTGGTTTCTTTCCATGTTTAATATTTGCTGGTTAGGGTCAATAAACTACCACTGCCAGACTCTCACAAACTCCATAATTCACACTTGTGAATTATGTTGTTCCATAAACCATGTTTCTATGTTGCACAAAGTCACACAAAGTCACGTAAAGCTGCGTAGAGTCACGCAAAGCTGTGCAGAGTCGCACAAACTCACTTTTGTGCAGCGCTAACCAACAGTAAATATAACAAGTAAAACATGGGGAAGCCTGGGTGTGTGATGCCCAGAGATACACCTCTCGGGCTTTGCCCTTGGGGTCTATGGGGCATCACACCACTCGGGTGTGCATAAAATCCTCGTTAACCACACTTCCCCATGCATTATTCTATATTATGAACTGAGGAGTGTAAATAGAGGAATCTGATTGGCAGAGAGCTCTTTGAAGCCATGATGATATCAGGCTACATCATCACGGATTCAAAAAAGTTCCGGAGCCACCAGCCTCCTTGCTTTGTTCTGTCTGAGAACTATTTTTTCAAAATGTACTCCTACATCACCCAAAAACTTGTTCATAAAATGTTTAAAAACCTGTTTGTTTAATTTTTTTTATTTATGAAAATTCAAACTCAGTTCATAATAGCAATAAGTCACTCCAGGGTGTGGTATATCATGGGGTATCGTCACTTCTCGGGTTGTTGGATGCACTTGGCCTGTGGCCTTGTGCCCAACCACCCGAAGCGTGACGATATCCTATGATATACCACACCTTGTCATGCCTTATTGCTTAATTTTATCACCCTGTTGTCTGAGTAAACTCACTGGGCCAAGGCACATTGTCAGTAACCACCCAGAGCCACTACATGTGCAGCTGAGATGATACAGAATACACTAATTACATACCATTAACAACAACACACAATTAACAATGTGCAACATGGTGTCACATTGCAAGCCATTTCTGCTGCAGGTGCTGTTTCATCTCAGGTTTGTCAATGACAGGATGGTTGGCTACTAAGCAATATTACTGCATTGTATTCCACAGTTTGGATGCCTGTGTATATGGAGTGGCCCAGGGTGGCCGAACGCCCACACTGCCTCCTCATTGGCTGCATACAGTCTTGTTCCCTGTTGCTGCTGTGTCCACGCCCCCATCCTTGGTTTGCCCAGTGTTAAGACTACCTTTACCTGGGTGGTAATTTGCACCATGCAAACTGTCATGCAAAGTCACTCAAACAAACTGCGCTGTGCTAATGCACTGAATATAGCATAGCACCTGTATTCATGCAAATGCCCCCTCTCTTTGCACATTGCATACATTATACCTTTGGCCGACACTAATGCAGTTTACCCACGCTAACCGTTCTAGGGGACAGAGATAAAGGGAAGGCTGGGGGGGTTGTCATTTATGTAAGGGAAGGGATCAGATGTAATAGGGAGGAAGAGGAGGAAAATAGGTCAGAAATAATCTGGCTGCAACTACACAGCCAGAAAGTGACCAAGGTCTGTCTGGGAGTTGTTTATAGACCTCCAGCCCTGAAGGAGGACATTGACAGGGAACTGGGGGAGCAGATAAGGAGGCATAACGGCAAAGGGAGCACAGTGGTGGTGGGGGACTTTAATCTACCAGGGGTGGATTGGAGCATCCCAGCAACCAATTGTGCCAGGGAGCAGATCCTTCTGGAAGCATTCCAGGATGGCTTCCTTTCCCCGAGGGTAATGGAGCCAACGAGGGAAGGGGAATATACCAAACCTGGTACTGAAAGATGGGGAACAGGTCAGGGATGTATGGGTTAAGGAACCTCTGGTAAGTAGTGACCACTGCACAGTGTGGTTCTTAATCAACCTGGGTAGGGAAGTAGCCACTACAAAAACTAGTGCCCTGGACTTCAAAAGGGCAGACTTTGGCATGATGGGAAACATACTGGAAAGTCACATGGCAAGCATCTGCCCAGAAATGGACACAGAACAAAAATGGGCAGTCATCAAGGCAGGACTGGCTGAAGCCACTAATACTTGTGTCAAAAGCCAGAGCAAGAAAGCCAGACCAAGAAACCTAGTTGGATGAGTAGAGAGGTAGTGGAGAAGGTGAGGGAAAAGGGGAATGCATTTTGGACCTACAAGTGATCCAACAGGGCAGAAGACAAAGAAGAATATATGAAGAAATCCAGAGAAGTAAGCAGAATGGTAAGGGCAGCAAAGGCGTCTAGGGAACGGAGGTTAGCACAGGGGATCAAAGGAGAAGAAAAGGATTTCTTCAGATATATCAGAGAGAAGAGGAAGAGCAAGGATCAAATTGTTAGGATCAGGAGGGGAAGTGGGTGGCTAGAAAAGGGGGCTGAGAAGGCAGAAGTACTTAATGAATATTTCTGCTCAGTCTTCACCAAAGAAAGGGCTGGGCCCATACCTGACAGGAGGGGCAAGGAGGGAGAGGGTGGGGGAGAAGCAACCACAGATGGGGAAATCATGGTGGAAAGTGTGAGGGAGGGCCTTAAGTCCCTGAAGGTGGACAAGGCACCTGGCCCAGAAGGAGTTCACCCCAGGGTGCTGAGAGAGTTGGCAGAGGTCCTGGCAGGGACATTGGTGGTCATGTTCAATACCTATCTGAACTCGGGGTGCATGCCCAGGGACTGTAGGGAAGCACATGTTGTACCTCTCCATAAGAGTGGGCTCAAGGATGAACCAGGGAACTACAGACTGGTGAGCCTTACAGAAATTGTGGGAAAACTGATGGAGACAATCCTCAAGGAAAGGCTGGTGCAATTTCTTGATGATAACAGCCTCCAGGACAGCAGGCAGCATGGGTTTGTCTCAGGCAGATCCTGCAAGATAAACTTGGTTGACTTTTACAACTGGGTTTCGAGGGCACTGGACTGGGGACATGCGGTGGATGTCCTCTACCTGGATTTCAGCAAGGCCTTTGACTCCGTGCCATATGGTAGGCTAGCCTGCAAGTTGAAGAGTCTGAGAGCAGGGAAAAAACTGGTCAGATGGTGTAGTGATAGTATAATATGTTGATTATTGTGATTCCATTTTGTATTATGTGACTCCATTTTGTATTGTGTGACTCCATTTTACATGCTGCTTCATTTAATTGGTGTTTTGCTCTTTAGATAGCCTCATTATTATGTTTTGCTTCAGACAGTGTATTTTGCTGACTTGAAGGTCGCATATTATCAGGCAACCTGTTTTTGTAGTTTTGTTTAAACTTCTGCTTAGCTCATAGTGTTCTAGGCACCCAGCCAGTGTTTGGAGCACAGTGACCTAGCAGTGTGGGGAATTCTGAGCAGTCCTTATGCGTGTGAATTTGCAGCATCCTGGAAGCCGGCCAGCTTCTAGAATGTGGGAAAATAACACAATGAAGGCTGCACGGTTATTTAGCATGAAAAGATATAAATGTAGCTTTCTCAATGCCTGGTTAGAACCTCTCCTGCAGGGTGGACCATCGCTGTGGGGCCAGTTCCCGGTTCGAGAGACTCCTAGCCAGGCTGACAAGAGGGCTTCCCAGCCATTGGAAGAGGGCTTGGATGATGCTTTATTGAATTGGTGATGTATAACCTTTTGTATTATATTTTGTTATAATAAAGCTTTGGCTTGCTGTACTTATTGTATTGTTATTGTGTGTATGTGAGTGTGAGTGGGCAAATAGCTGCCTGGTTTGAGTTGGCAGAACAGATGGGTCAAGAACTGGCTGCAGGGTAGACAGCAGAAGGTAGTAGTTGGGGGGGAGGCATCTAAACCCAGGACAGTAACAAGTGGTATACCACAGGGCTCAGTACTAGGACTGGTTCTGTTTAACAGTTTTTTTTTTTCACTTATCATTTATCTTCGCCTCTAATACCCTCCAACTCTCCACTCAATCAGACCCCTATGTTGCTCCACACACCAACCCTGCAGACCTACAAGGTCTGCCCCTAGAGTGCCCCAGCTCAACTCCCTGAGACCCTTGATGGCCCGGATAACCCCCTGGGTGGGGTTAGAAAGATACCCCCTTACCTACCTCAGTGTTTTTTGCTGAGGAGTGAGCCTGCACAGCGGGGTCTGCCTTGTTCCTGTCAGTGGGTGGTGAGCTTGCACCGGTTCTATGTGACATGGGCAACTGAATCACAGCAACTGGACAGAAGGGTACACAACCACAAGGGTGACTGAAAAACAATATGTTGTTTAATGCATGGGGCTTTGCCCCCACACCCCCCTTAGTTAGGATTCCTACTGCAGGGGTGGCGCAACTCAGGGAAAGGGGTGAAATCCAAGGTCGACCACATTGTGGGCACCATTCTGCAGTAGCCCTTATGACCAGTCGCCAATATTCAGTCGCCCACATCACAGGCTACCACTTGCACCAGAGGTCATCAGCTAGAAGGTGTGGAGGGTTGTTTTCCTCTGTGTTAGTCCCTGATGCTGGCATGCAATGAGGAACAAGGAGTCAGGCACACGCAGAGATGTACATCCGCTCCAGTCCTCTGCCGGCATCAACCCTTGTGTTGCGGTGTCCCCCGACCACACCAACATTCCCTGAGTTCTCCAGAAGGTGGCAGTGTAGTAGCAGAGAAAGTCTCCCTTCCCAACCTGAAAAAGGAGAGCAAGCCATCAGGCACTCGATCCTTCTCCCTCCTCGCCAACCACTGGTGTTTAACATTTTCATAACTGACATTGCAGTAGGGATTAAGAGCAAGATCAGTCTCTTCGCTGAAGGCACAAAGATGTGTGCCGAGGTAGATGGGGGGGAGGGAGCAAAAGTACTTCAGGAGGATTTGGAAAAACTGGAGGAATGGTCTCACACTTAGCAGCTTGGTTTCAGTGCCAAGAAGTGCAAAGTGATGCATTTAGGGGGTCAAGAACCCAGGACACAATTACTGGCTGGAGGGTGTCCTGTTAACAAAATCCAAGAAGAAGAAGGATCTGGGAGTGCTGGTAACTGGGGAGATGAAACACTCTACTCAGTGAAGGAAGGCAGCAGTGAAGGAAAACAGGATACTAGGGTGCATAGTAAGGGGATTACTTTCAGCAGTGGGGAGGTCATCTTGCCTCTTTACAGGTCCCTGGTGAGACTGCACCTAGAGTACTGCATGTAGTTCTAGCACCCTTACTTGAAAAGGGACATCAAACTACTGCAGGGGGTATAGTGCAGGGCAACAAAAATGATCCTGGGGTTGGGGGACAGATTATATGAGGAGAGACTGAGAGAGCTTAATATGTATACCCTGGAGGAAAGAAGGGAGAGAGAGGATATGGTTCAGACCTTCAAGTACCTGAAGGGTTTGAACAGAGTGGACACCAGGTGTATGTTCAATCTGAAGAGTGAAAGGGAAACCTTGGGACACTCTATGAAGTTGGAAGGGGGCAGGTTCAAGAGGGAATTGAGGAGGCACTATTTCACAGAACGGGTGGTGGCAGGATGGAACGGTCTGCCAGAGAAAGCCATATTGCTGGAGAGTGTTGGGGGCTTCAAGAGGGGTGGAACAGATTCAAGGGAGGTTACAAACCAGGAGGGGTGCAAGATGGGGAAGGCATTTGAGGAGGGGGCACCTGCAGTCTAGTGGACTGAAGTGCTACACACTCGAGCAGACTAGATGGGCCAAATGGCCTGTATCTGCTGGCAGTTTTGTATGTTCGTATGTTCATATTTGGCCTTTTGAATATAGGAGACCTACGCAAACCCGGCACAAACCTGGTGCAAATGGTTTGTGCTCAGCGCAAAGTTTTGAATATCTGGCCCCTGATCTGTTAAAAATGGGATACAATGCAAATTTAGGAATGTGGGAGAATGGATGGATCCCTTTAGCTGACCTTTAAGGTTTTTCCATAATTTGTACCAGAAAGAGATGTTTGGGTACAAATAGATAGATAGATTATTATAGACATTATTTACATACAGTATATGTTTTATGGTATTATAGGGAGACATTGCAGTTTCTATTTGTGCGACCGGGTCTGAAGGGGACAATTAAAACCAATCATGCATGGCAGCCAAATTTGCTGCTTGATAGCATTTCCTAAAGCAGGGTAGAGATAAACCCCCTTTGGAAGTTGATGCACATCATTTTGAGAGCTTCAGCCGTGGTTTCTTTCCCTTCCAAAGGATTTTTTTTTATTATTGTCTCTAAGCCTTTGAAAAAAAATCTTCCAGAAGTTTTATGGGAACATTTTTAAAAATAAATAGAAATTTAGGCAGAGTATTCATTTTTATCATGTTGACCCATCTTATTACATTTAGTGGTAAAGAATACCAGTGTGCTATAATAGTTCATCTTTAACTTTATTCAACAAAGGTTCAAAGTTAAGTGAAAACAGACATTTAAGATCCTGGCCTATACTGATGCCTAGATGTTTGATTGTGTTAGCTTTTTGGATTGGACAATTGCTTGGTGGATTGAAAGGATTTTGATGTAATGATGTTTCCATAATTTTGGATTTGCTCCAGTTTATTTTGAAGCCCGAAACTGAGCCACATTTATCCAAAATCGCTATGATATGATGATAGTTTTGTTCATATTTGTGCTGAATAGAAGGGCATCATCGGCATAGAGGGTAACTCGATGTTCAATACCTTGCATATTAATGCCTTGGTATTGATTATTTTGTTAGATGGCAAGTGCCAATGGTTCCACAGCCATGGCAAATATTAGAGGTGCTCATGGGCAGCCTTGACACATGCCATGCTGTAGTTTTATATGCGATGATAAGTTTTTATTTGTTTTGACTCTTGCCACCAAGTTGGAATAAAGCACAGATATCAGTCTACTGAAGTTTGGACAGAACCCAAACACCAGTATAAGTTTTGTAATATACTTCTATTCAATGTGGTTGAATGCCTTTTCTGTGTCTAACATCAGTAAAGACAGATCTTTATCCTTATGTTTATCCAAAATATTCAATGTTCTTCAAATGATAGTTTTTAAATTATGCCTGTTAATAAAACCATTCTGACCTGTATGGATAATGGAGGGCAACACCCCCTTCAATCAGGTGACAAGAACCTTAGCAAGAATTTTGGCATTTTTGAGGGAAATTAGTCTATAGGACTATGGAGAAATTGGATCTTTGTGCTAGTCATCACTCCCCAAAACACTGCAGACACACATACATCCACAGAAAGGGAAAGGGAGACAACACACACCTCAACTGCTGGTGTATCATTTATCCCTCCCCATGAAATCAGCGACAAGCAAAATCTCTTGAGTGAAAGCAGCAAATTAAAACAAACCAGTTAGGGAGCATGCCCACACACAAAAGGGGATTCACATTCCTGGAAGGCAATGCTTGCAAATGCGAGGAGCCTGGCAAATAAATGACCTGATCTTGTGGCCATCCTAGAAGTGGAAAGGCTGTACTGGGTGGCTGAGACAGAAACCTGGTTCACAGAAAACCATAGTTGGGACACAGCTATACCAGGATACAGCCTGTTCAGGAGAGACAGGCAGGGAAAAAAAAGGGGGAGGGAGTAGCTATCTACATTCAAAAAGAAATAAAAGACACAGAGGTGCAGGGATACCATGGGGAGACCGAGTCACTGTGGCTAACAGCTGACGCAGGTAAAGGGACAACCATCAAAATTAGCACCATCTACAGGCCTCCAAATCAAGGGAAAAGGAGGACAAAGACCTAATAGAGGAAATATACAGGATGCCTGACAGAGAAGTGATTCTGGTGGGGAATTTCAACTTCCCAGATATAAACTGGAGCACAGAAATGGCAGCAACAACAAGACACAGGGACTTCATATTGGCCCTGTAGGGTGCTGGACTAGATCAGCAGGTTAAAGTCCCTAAAGAGGGAGATGCCGTGCTTGACCTAGTTCTCACAAACAGTGAGAGGGTAAAATAAATTGAGCTGGGTTGCAATATGGGACTCAGTGACCACCCTATGGTCTGCTTCCAAGTAAACATTAAGGAGGACACCTGTCACTCAAAAATCAAGGTACTGACTTTCAAGAAGGCTGACTTCCAAAAAATGAGAACCAGCATAAAAAACAACTTAATTGAGGCAGAAGAGGAAGACATCAAAGTCCTGTGGGGAAAACCTAAGAAAGCAATCAAGACAGCCACAGATAATGCTCCAGAAGGGTCAGCAAGGCAAAAGGAAGAAGAAATTCCCTATGGTTCTCCAGAGAAGTAGCAACCATAGTAAAAGAAAAAAGAAGGCTTACTAGACATACCAGGAAACAAAGAATGAAAAAGATCGGGACTAGTACAAAGACAAAATGAGAGAAGCAAGCAAAAAGCCAGGACAGGCCAAAGCCCAGACTGAGGTAAAGACTGCAGAAGGAACAAAGACAGGTGACAAATCCTTCTTTAGGTATAAAAGAGAAAAAAAAAGGAGAAGGGAGAAATAGTGAGGATTGCGACAGGGAAAGGAGGGATAGCAAAGGAAGACCCAGAAAAAGCGAAAATCCTAAACAGGTACTTCTGCTTAGTATTTACAGAGGAAGATCCAGGAAATGGCCCAACACTCACAAAACACAGCACACCAGGAACAGGGGTGTTCACTAGCCCCTTCACAGAAGCCCAAGTACTGGAGGCACTAAACCAACTGAAGGTGGACAAGGCCATGGGGCCAGATGAAATATATCCCAGAATCTTAAAGGAACTGGGGGAAGGAGCTGGCAGTACCACTGGCAAAATTATTCACCAAATCCTTGAAGAGTGGAGTGGTACCAGAAGACTGGCAATGGCAACAGTAGTCCCAGTCCACAAATCAGGCAGCAGGGAAGAATCAAGAATTACTGACCAGTAAGTCTCACATCCATAGTGGGGAAAAATGATGGAGTTGCTGCTTAAAAAAGAAGATTGTAGCATTCCTTGAAGCCAGTGGTCAGCAGAACCCCAAGCAGCATGGATTCACAGCTGGGAGGTCATGCCAAACAAATCTAGTCAAGTGTTTAGACTGGGTTACCTAGGAGGTGGATGATGGCGGAGCAGTGGATGTGGACTGCCTGTCATTCCTGTATGTGCACTGACTTGTTCCGATGAAAATGGGAGAGTAAACACAGCATAAAACACCTTTTGTATGTCAGGACTGCTTTGTTCAATGTTTCTGTGGCAAGGGTGAGTGCTCTCCACCAGACTTTCAATACATGCTATTTTTGGAGAAGCACCACTTTCCCAGTGCTCACGTCTACTACATCACATGGCCTACCTGGACATTAGCAAGGCCTTTGACTTTGTCCCACACAGAAGGCTGGTAAAGAAGTTAGCCAACATAGGGGTTGGTCTGAAAGTGGTAAACTGGGTGCAAAATTGGCTGCAGAGCAGAACCCAGAGGGTGCAGTTAAATGGAGCATTATCTTCAGAGGGCAGGGTAACCAGCGGAATACCCCAGGGATCAGTGCTGGTGCCTCTACTCTTCAATGTTTTCATTGCAGACATAACTAAAGGACTAGAGGGAAAGGTGTGTCTATTTGCAGACAACACCAAGATATGCAACAGGGTGGACACCAATGAGGCAGTAAGCAAAATGGAATCAGACCTAAAGAAACTTGAGGAGCAATCTGGAGCATGGCTGCTGAGATTCAACACCAGAAAGTGCAAGGTCATGCACTTCGGAAAAAGAAATCGAAAGAAGGCACATTACTTGGGAGGGGAAAGGCTAACCACCACCAGCCAGAAGAGTGATCTGGGAAGCATGATTTCAGATGACTTAAAAGTGGGGAAGCAGTGCAAGAAGGCAGCTCTGAAGGCCAGTGGAATGCTGGGATGCATAGGGAGGGGGATCATGAGCAGGATGAGAGAGGTGGTCCTGCCATTATATAGAGCACTGATCAGGCCACACTTGAAGTACAGAGCACAATTTTGCAGGTCTCACCTCAAAAAGGACATTGACTGGACAGAGACAGTCCAAAGAAGGGCGACGAAAATGATACAAGGATTGCACTGGCTGACATATGAGGAAAGACTGGGTGAACTGAACATGTACTCCCTGGAACAGAGAGGGTAGAGGTGAGATATGATTGAAAAATTCAAGTACATAAAAAGAATAAACAAGGTGCAGACACAGGAACTCTTTCACTTCAAGGAGTGCAACACAAGTAGTGGGCATGATCTGAGGCTAAAAGGAGGAAGGTTCCAAACAAACATCAGGAAGTTCTTCTTCACAGAGAGAGTGGTGGACGCATGGAATGGTTTGCCCCCAAAGGTTGTGGGGGCAACCACAATCAGAGGATTGAAAAATGCATGGGATAGTCACAAGGGAGCCCTCACACTGAAGGGAAGCTAGGGAGGTAGGTGCATTCATTTCTAGAACAGGGCAGATTAGATGGATCTAGAGGTCTCCTTCTGCCGTCACCTTCTATGTGTCTATGTATCTATGTATCTTGTCTTTTTTCAAACAAAGCAATATTTGTGCTTCTGTTAGGGATGGTGGTAGACTACCTGTGACAAAGATTTGGTTATATAAGCTCAAAAGATGGCTTCCAACGAGTCCATATGTAATTTATATAGGTCTATTGAGATGCCATCTGGCCCAGGAGCCTTTTCCATAGACAGTTTACAGATGGCATTCTTAATTTCTTGCAAGGTAACGTGGGCCTCCATAGAGTTATGCTGATTTTGAGAGATCGCATGAATGGTTAAATAAGCTAGAAATTGGTCTATTTCTATATTATCAGTGATTGTTTCAGAACTATAGAGTTTTGTATAAAAATTACAAAATATTTGATTTATGTCTTCTGGGTACTCAGTAATTTAGCTATTCTCATCCATAATGGAAGAGATAGAACATTTTGCTTGTTGAGCTTTTAGTTGCCAAGCAAGAATTTTTTCTTGCTTTTCCCCAATATTATAGTATTTGTTCCTGGAATGCAGGATTTGTCACTTGATTATTTCTGTGGTTAATTGGTTGTACTTTTCCCTTTAGAATAAGTAAATCTTGCACCTTGTGTGGATCTTTGGTGTGCATGTCACTGTTTTCTTTAGCTGAAATTTGATTCTCTGGTTCATCTAGGTTCTTGTTTCCTTGTTTATTTCTCCTAATCGTAGAAGAGGTAGTGGCACCCCTTATTACCACCTTAAAGGCTTCCCTCCATGAAATTACTGATATTTCAGTAAAAGGCTTGCCTGTAGTTCAGTGGCCAAGCAGTCAGCCACTCCCACTTCCTGAGCTATATAAGCAGTTCCTCTAAGCCTCATTGTGAAGCATTTTTTCTTTGCAGCCAAAGGCTCTGTCGGTTTGTCCTCTGAGCTGATTGGGCCTCCCTTGCTGGCTGGGGCCAGCCCCCCCCCGCTTCTTCTGCTTGTCTCTGCTGGGCTTCTGTGTTTATTTTCCTGCTTCTGGTTTGTATTTTGCCTTCAGCTGTGTGTGCTTCCTTCCTTTTTGGGGGGGAGCTTTTCTGACCTCCTAGCATACTGCTACTTCAGGGCTCATACTGCTTGCTTTCAGTTACTCACAACTCTCAAATTACTTGCACTGCAACTTCAACCGTGATCTGTGTGTTTCAGCTCAACTATAGCTGGTCCATGTAGCATATTCTATTACTTTCACCTGACTCAGATTTACTTGAACCTAGCTATACAGCTTACTCATGCTTGTTCTAATTACCTCATTGCTGCAGTCTCATTGCACTGCCTGTTGACATTATGCCTCCTTTTATTTTTGCAGTTACAACTCAATGTACTCATTTGTTTTTACTATTGCTGTACAGGCCTACTTGCTTCCTGCTGCTGCTTCGTTTACTCCCATTGCTATTGTACCTTGCTATTGTACCTTGTTTTACTCTGAGGTTAGCCAAAGCTCCTGCTGAGGCTATTAAATTAGCTTTTATATCTGCATGTGGTTCTTGGTCTTTCCATCACTTTCTTGTTTGTCCTACAGCGGGGACTGGGAGGTGTTTGGGGGGTCATGGCCTATGTGGCTAATTAATTCTGTTCTAAATCCTGTCTTTGCCATTGAAAATCCTGAGAGTTTGTCACCTTGATTTGGCTATTCATGTCTGTCTGGCTTGCCCCCAATTTAGTGCTGTTTAATTGCTATACAGTATTTATGCAGGTCCACCTATCACTACTACTGCTTACTGACCTCTGTGCAGGTCCACACTTGCTTACAAAACTGTGGCTTCTTGCTTATGCAACCCATTGCTTCATGCCTACTGCCATCCACTCGACTTCAGCATCTGGGATTCTACTGCACTCAATCTGCATTCGACCTTGCAAGTCTCAGCACTCAATGCTCATTACGAGCGCAGCATGCCATGCTCATTCAGCTTCACCAGCTTTCAGCTCTCAATCAATTTCTGGGGCATGCCAGCCATTCTATTCTGGTGCAGGGTTCCTGCAGCCGATGGTCTCACTCTGCATTTAGTCCGCATCTCGAGCATGTCCAACTTGGGGCGGGATCCTTCTCACCTGGCCCATAGCTGGGAATATCCTCACCCCGGGCTTGGCTTTAGCTAGCTGCTATTTGACAGCAGCTCCTGGTGTAGAATTTAAGACTAGCGGTGAAGGGTGGTTACGACAATCTCCTTTGGCTCTAGTGGTCCACTATATCTGTTAGCCATTAACTTTAGTGGTTTCCCTAGCAAGACATCTTCACTGCATTCTCCCTATGACTGCATGTGGTTCACCTGGTTTGATTTAGGGTGGGTAGGCCAGGTGAGTGCCTCACCAGTTGTTGATCTCCTCCTGTGCCTTGGATGCACGTATTGTTGCAGAGTTTTCTCGCAACCTTCCATGGCGTTCCTGCTAGAGGGGTTGAGTGAGAACCTTCCTCCAAATTGGAATATTTTCCACTTCCCTTTAATTTGGTTTTCCAAATTGCAGCTGCAGAGCCATCACTAATTAAACTATCCCAATCCTGGAGGGAAGGCCACCTATGCCTTGAATCCCAGAGATTTCCTCCTCATAGGGTTTTTTTTTTCTCTCCTCCATTGCCTCAGGTCATAACACTTAGTTAGCATAGTTGTTTCCCCTAGTTTCTTAGGTAGGTTCCGCTGTTGGATGGAGGTGGAGGATGACCTGCCATTTCCTCTCTCATTAGGGGATCCCCTAATCTCAAAGCAATATCAGTATCATGCTATGCAAACCTGGGCAGTCATTATGTTATCCAACTGAACATCTCATTGCATTATCAAACTGCCTATACTTCTCTACTACTACATTACAGTTAATGCTCCTATGTCACAATTACTGCTTGCTCATATGCTTCATGTTGCCTCCTTTTTGGGGATGGTATTACATTTTTGGGGGGATTCCTAAGGTACCATTAGCCACGGGAACCGTCCCGTTGCACCTTTAGGGGTGGAACCCTCTCCGAGGGTTCCTTGCCTTCATACCCCTACAGGGTGGTAATTCCTCTGGACTAGAGAGTGCAAACAGCCAAAACCAAACTAACACAGTTGCACAAGCATAACACTATACTGGCTGCATAGGTCAGTGAATTGAAAGGCTTGCCTGTAGTTCAGTGGTTAAGCAGCCGGCCACTCTCACTTCCTGCGCTATATAAGCAGTTCCTCTAAGCCTCACTGTGAAGCATTTTTTCCTTTGCCCCACCATCCTCCACCCCTCCTCCAGCAGCAGTGCTCTCTCCTTAGGGGGATTCCTAAGGTACCTTTAGCCATGGGAACCGTCCCGCTGCAGCTCTAGGGGTGAAATCCTTTCCGAGGGTTCCTTGCCTTTGTACCCCTACAGGGTGGTAATTCCTCTGGAACAGAGAGTGCAAACAGCCACAACCAAACTAACACAGTTGCACAAGCATAATACTATACTGGCTGCGTAGGTCAGTGAATGTATAGAATTGAATCTAAAATTATCCATGTCTGTTTTGATAAATTGCAGATATTCTTTTTCCTTTATAAGGATGGGGTCCAGTCTAAAGCTAATTTGTTTTGTGACATCATTACATGTTAGTCTACTTATAACTGGAGCATAATCTGACATAAGCTCCTCCTTGCCTAGAAGGTTAGTATTGTGTATACTAAAGTATTTTTGTTCGAAGTTTGACATCACTGTACTGTATCATACTGCTTAATGCCACTTCATAATTTGTTTGTCTTCCTATGTAACTTTGACTTGTTTGTACACTAACGACATGGAACCTTTGTAAAAGAGCCATGGCTCAAAGGTAATAGTTCCTAGAATCAATCAATAAATAAAAAAAATAAATAAGTATACTTCCATATTCTATGTGCATGGTTTGAAACATTAATGCTTTTGATATTAAAAAGTAATCTAGGCATGAGTACTTTTGATAAACCAGTGAGAAGAATGAATTGGATCTCTCAAGGGGGAGGCAATGATGCCAAATAACTATAAGATTCAAATCTTGCATAAAGTGAAAAGTTTGTTTTTTTGTGTGTGGCTGATGCTATTTTAGTGGAATAAATCAAAGGTATATCTAAATTCGAGTTCACGGTGATATTTAATTTGCCTGCTATAATATAAGGTGATGGTGATGTGGCAATTAGTAAAAATAGCTTGTCAAAAAATTGGAGAAATATAAGGGAACACAGCGGGGTGAAGATAGGGAGGCATATCAAACTTCCCTAAGGGAAGCAGGGAAGGCAGTAAGGTAAGCAAAGGCCCAAACTGAGAGAACACTAGCATGAACAGTAAAAGAAGGGGACAAGACTTTCTATAGATACATTAGTGAAAGAAGAAAGTCCAGAGGGGGTATTGCTATGATCAAAGGGGATAAGGGTGAGTGCATGGTGGAGGACCAAGGAAAAGCATCTATCCTAAATAGATATATCTGCTCAATATTTACTGAGAAGAAGGTAGAGCAGGGAGCTCAGCACCATGGACACAGCGGGGATGGAGGTGTGCACAACTCCCTTCATAAAAGAAAGGGCCCTACAAGAGCTTGCTAAGCTCAGGGTGGACAAAGCAATGGGACCAGATGACATACATCCCAGGGTACTAAAGAAGCTAAGGGTGGAACTAGCAGAGCCATTAGCAGAACTGTTTAGTGAGTCTCTGGGCACAAGAGAGGTCACAGAAGACTGGAGAAGGTCTCATGTGATCCCACTTCACAAAGGTGGTAGCAGGGAGGAGGCAGGGAACTACAGACCAGTCAATCTTACCTCAGTAATGGACAAGATTATGGAGACACTCCTTATTTATTTTTATATATTTAGTTTTGTTGACCTGGTAAGTGCACTAGACAAATCCTGCCTATTTTCAGGCATGACCTGGGGGAAGGTGATACAGATGAATGCCAACTGATCTTGAGCCAGATTAAGCTGTTTGTGGTATTTTCAGTGAATGAGGGAAATTTGGCCAGGACACCGGGGAAATGCCCCTACTCCTGCAGTAGGGGGACTCGCTGACTGTGAGCCATGGCCACTTCGAGTGGAATGCCGGTGGAGCAGGACGTCCCAGATGGAGGGGAGAGTACCTTGCTAGAGCAAGATAATTTGGAAGATCCAGAAATTTTTATGGATGTTCTTTCAGATTTACAAAATGTTGGAGACTCGGAGCTATTATAACCTGAAGAGAATCTTAGTTTGTTACAGCCCGAAGTTGGGATATCCAATAGAACGTTTACTGATGGTGAACTAAACACAGAGCTCCTGCAAGAATTACTAAATGCAGAAAATAAAAGGCATTTATCAGAGAAAGGACGCTTGACTGAACAGCTTACCCGCTTGAAAGACAACGGGCTGACTGTCAAAACTCCAGACCTGCTTGTCATCGGGCCTGCATACCAGGATGATGTGGCTGATCCTAAACAAGCTGAAGGGCCAGGTAAGTCTGTTGAACTTACTTCTTTATGAACCGCTCCCAATTCGGGGGATTTGGCATGTCCGGCTGGCAGTAATAGAATGCTGAGTCATTAGTGCCGGAAGCTGGAAAATCCTACTGTTTTGAATAGTGCAAATCTGGAACAGCTACATAGTGGTGCAGCGGGTGAAACAATCAAAGGTGAAACTGTCCGAGTGAGGCGTCTGCTAGCCAGGTGAATCCTGAGATACCTGAAGAGGACTCAAGCTCAAACCTTTCCAAAATGGCTGGGTTAGTCTTTCAAGCGGGATCAACAGCTGCACCCTCTATAGAAAAACATGAGGCAGTGACTTATCAAACTTCTCCCTCGAAACAAGAGGGTTTAACTGTATTTTCTTTTTCCTGTGAAGTGGATTCTAGACCGGGGATGAGAGAAGACATTAAAACTAAGCATACAGCCTTAAGGACTGCTAATAGAAACATCTGTGCTACAAACCCATCTAAGCTAGAAGGGCCTGAACGTGAGCCCCTACTGTCTGAGTCCTCACAAACTTTAAAATTGGAAAAAGGTGAACCAATGGTGCCCACAATAACCTCAGGAGAGACCTGGTCTCCCCAAAAGGCTTTAAGCAAAGCAGGTTAGACACAGAACAATAACAGTATTTGGATTCCAACCCCAGAGTGGGACCCCATGTTGAATTTCATTCAAAATTGCCCTGACTGGTGACCTAAGATCACACATTCTGCTTTGCATGTTGAGTCACAAGCAGAAAAATATAAAGAGGATTTGACATTTAAAGAACAAAATACAAACTCTAAAACTAAGAACTCTGCTGAGCAGCATTTGGCTAAAGATATTGAGCTGGTTGCTCCCATTCATGTGGAGGATGATCCACAAGTACCTGAAGCTACAAACAAACCACTTCTCTCTGAACTTTTTTCAAAAATTAGAAAGGAATCAGCCCCAAGGAGAATGCAGTTTGCATAAGATATAAGGGAGGCCTAGAAGTCTGTCCTGATGGGCATCATGTGGGCTAAATACTTTTAAAGGACTCACTAAAATTCTCTCCAAAAGAAGTTTTTGCCTTCATTAACATTTCTGGAGAGGACAACTTTGATATCAGTTTTCGATCTGCTTATGGTTTAGAGTTATTTTGGGAAAGGTATAACCAAGTGAAATTTTCTCCTACATGGACCCCCTCTTTGGTTATCCCCTTAACCAAACCTTTGATTAAATATGTCACTGTGATGTTCTGAAATGATGGGGTCCATGTTGAAGACATAACTTACTGGATAAGCCAGAAATGTGATGTACTAAGCCCTCCAGAGGTTATATTGGACACAGAAATGTTTTGGACTGGAGGATGGTGGTACAAGGTCAAATTGAGGCAGACAGAGTCTGGAATTGAACATATCCCTAATTCATTTTTATTGGGATGGGATAGAGACGTTTGTTTTTACGCTGCTCAGCCAAGGGCCTGTTATAAATGTGGGTCTAGAACACACCTCTCCAGCTCTTGCAATAAACCCAGGTGTGATAACTGTGGAGAGATTTGGCACATTGCATTTCAATGTGCAAATATGACTAAGTGTGACCTGTGTGAAGAAATAGGACATGTTTTCTCTGAATGCTCTTGGGCAGCAAAAAATAAGGCCACATGTTTAAGCCCTGATCTTCTCATACAGAATGCACAAGATTCTGTCTCTTCCAGGCCTGCCCCTTCTTTAGTTTCTGATCCTTCGGTCAGAACTACTTTGGAAGACCCGGCCCCTCCTGAGTCTCCTTTGAGTTCAGATCTTTCTCTAAAAATAAAAGCAGAACCAACCCCCCCTTTTCTCTTCTGTATCTATGCCCACAGATTCCTCCTTTCCTGTATGCTATACTGACCCTGCTAAGGCAGTAGCTACTACCTCTAGTCAACCACCTTTTACTGCTGTTTCCGTGTGCAGATCAGCTAGAAATGTGAAAGGGGAACCTGTCCCATCCTCAGTAGAACTAAGCTTGAAAAATCCCTTCTCTATCTTACCCACCCAATGGGGGATACTGAGATGGACCTGGGAGATTCAGATTCTCAGTCCACTAAAACTGAAAACAGTATCCTTTCACAGAGCAAATCAAACTATAAAGGAAAGAAAAAGAAAAGAAGGAAAAAAGAGTCTTGAAGTTGACAAAAATATGTGAATGGCTTCTTTACACGTGGGCTCATTTAATGTTCACAGCTTGTTAAACTATAAGAAAAGAAATGTAGTATTTATTTTGCTTTTGGTAACCGGGTAAGTGCACTAGGCATAAGAATGCCTATTTTCAGGCACGATCCGGGAGAAAACAGTTTACATACATACGAGATACATGTGACGCAGCACATGAAAGCAGCACAATTCAGAGGGAAATAACAATACTTGGGGAATGGAGAGACAATCGCATTGACAAAATGATAATGAAAGTTACAGTACTACGCAGATTATAATACAGATTGGAATAGGTAACACAGGAAAAACAAATCAAAAGGAGACAGGCAGCGCAAAACAGTACAATAAGTGCCAAAACTGAGAGGTTAATGAGCAGGGGAGAGGAAGGGAGAGTGGTAGGGAGAGAAAGAGAGGGAGGTGGTGAGAGAGTGGGCATGATAGGCTCTAAGAGAGGAGGGGAAGAGGTATCAAGGAGGTGGATTTAGTATATAACTGTCTTCATGATGCACTAATAGATATCTGTTTTTTGCAAGAAACCTGGATGTACACCAGTGACCAGGCAAGGTTTTTTCAAAGAGAATGGGTGTGGGGACCTTCTTATTGGTCCTTTGGCACATCTACTACTGATGGTATAGGTCTCTTATTTAACTCTTTTAATTTCAAGTTGGTCAAACTGATTGATTTAGTTCCAGGGAGAGCTCTAATATTAGATGGGGTATGGAAAGAAATGCATTGCAGATTAATTAACATCTATGATTCATAGATTAAATCTAAATGAGTTGCCCTTTTTAACAGTTTAAAGCCCTTTCTATTCACTTCATATACAGTTTTCTTTTGTGGAGATTTTAACTGTACTTTAAAACCCATTTCCGGTAAGGTATTGACACAAGAAAAACAAGCATTTGTCAATGCCGAATGTTGTCTTGCTGGCATTGGCATTGGTAGTGCAGGAGTTAGAGAGATGCATAATAGGTATGGCAGTGAAGTATTGAACTGATGCCAACCCACCCCCACCCTGCAGAGACTGACAGGCATTGGGGTGTCCCTTTGGGTGTTTGGGAGTGCAGTGTGGGAAAACATTTTGCTCAGGATGTGAAAAATGACAGCTGTACAGTTCATAAGGAGGTGTAAAAAAATGCCAGTATTGAAAATGTGGCATGTAAATATAGCAAACTTGCGAAGTTACAAGGGTGTGTGAGAAATATGCAATGCACGCTTGCAACACTGCTATTTTATGGGCGTTCGGCACCAAATTTTCAACATAGGCATTTTAGCACCTCTGCTCATGTACAGTGTCACTGTTATTTCCTCAAGTGTCCTAAGAGTGATTTCACAGCGACCACGCTTATTCTGCGCCGGAAGTGCGAAAACACATTTTGGGCAGGATATGTGAAATGACGGCTGTACTGTTCATCAAGAGGTGTGGAAAAATGGCAATGGTGAAAATCCAGAGAGAAAATATCACAAATGCACGACGGTACAAGCGTGCGTGCAATCTGCCAATGCACACTTTTAACACAGTCATTTTATGGAGTATCATCACCAAATTTTCAACATAGGCATTTTAGGACCTCTACTCATGAACTGTGTCACTGTCATTTTCATAATCTGGCCCAAACACTGATTTCCCACAGCGACTGCGCTATTGTGCGCTGGAAGTGCGGAAACACATTTTGGGCAGGATGTGGAAAATGACAGCTGTACTATTCACAAGGAGGTGTACAAAAATGGCAATGCTGAAAATCTGGCATTAAAATATTGTGAATTCGTGAAGTTACGAGCCTGCATAGCAACTGTGCAACACATGCTCATAAAACAGACATTTGTTGGATTTTTTCCACCAAATTTGGAACATAGGCTTTTTGAGAGGCCACCTCATGAACACTGGCACTGTCATTTCATTAATGGGTCCTGAAAGGTGATTTCTTGTAGTGACTACGAAATCACCTTTCGAGGCCGATTAATGCAGTGACAGTGATAGAATTCATGAGGAGGGACACCAAAAACCCCATGATGAAAATTTGGTGCCAAAATTCCAACAAATGCCCAAGATATGCAGCAAAGTTGAAAAAATCCTATTCATTCCATTATACAGCTTACTGGCATTTCCTCAGTTCGCGGTCGGCTTTGAAGAGTGCAGGCGTGTTCCCGGTCCTCCGGATTGTTCGCTGGACTCCAGAGGTAAGTATGGAGTGAGGGGTGTGGGGGGCAGGGTGCGCAGTGGGTGGGTGTGGTGGGGGCAGAAGACTACAAGGACCATTTTATGTTACAGGGATAAAAACTAACATCTCAGGACAGTTTTTCAGGAGACTTGGCATGCTGGGGTGGGCTCCCAGCATGCCACCTAACTATTTTGGGGAGGGTTGCTGCAACCGATGGGGATTGGGCACCCCATGGCACACACTGACAGCCAGGGGAGGCAAGAGCTGAGGGGATTGGGCACCCCTCGGCATATAAGAAATGTGGGGGCTGATTTGTGCCGACAGAGTGGTCTCCCCGTCGGCACACAATGAAAGCGGGGGCAGAGCAGGAACCGAGGGTTGGCCACCCCCTGACATATAGGAAATGGGGGGCTGCTGTATGCTGATGGGCAGTGGCTCCCCCTTCAGCTGGTTGGGGTATTGGGCACCTGCAGTCAGCTGTTGGTGGCCGCCCATGCTGCTAATGTAACAAACATACTTGCAAGAAAGGTCCGCTCGCCTGATGAGCTTTGCTCAGATTGCACGGACCTTTCCTTAGATGTGCTCTCGCCACATTAGCATGCATGGTGTGGCTGCCAGCATGCAGGCTGATTGGGGAATGAGGGACGCACCTTCTGATGCATGCCCTGCATTCGCCCAACAGAGGCCACACCTCCAAAGCTGAACTACCGTAAGATGTTGACTTGCGCGCAGGCGCGGCAAGCCAACATAAAAAGTATATTGTGATTCCAATGCTTTACAGAAATTAATAGACACTGCAGATTTCTTGAATTGTCACACACAGCAAAACTCTGGACCTAAGTTCACCTTTCATAAAAACAAGTTTTCTTCCACTATTGATTACATGTTTATTTCCAAAAACCCTATCTAATTTTCAGTTTCAGACTGTAGTCACAACCTTTTCAGATCATCTATTATTGCTTGGTTCCTTCTCCACTTTTCCAGAGAAATCAAATGTTAGGCCAAGATGGAAACTTAATTCATCCATCTTGACAGATCAGGAGGTGAAGGGCCAAATAGGGAACATCTTAACAGCCAGATTGTCTGTTAGGTTTTTATATGATGATTTAGGGGATTGCTGGGCTGATTCTAAAAAGGATTTTAAATATTACTTTAAAAAAAAAGGCAAGACTAGGGAGAACAACACATTTCTAAAATATGTGAAGCTTAGACAGCAGCTACAAAATCTATATTTGGTAGCTAACACCTCTAAGTTTGATTATACAAACCGTATTATAAAACTTAAAGATGAATTAATAAAATATCAGTATGACAGGGCACAAACTATGAAAGGTATACTTCAGAATGGGATAAGGAGAACTCCTTCTGAAGATCCATTTGAAGCTTTCAGAACATGTAAAAACTCCTTGTTTTTAGAATCTTTAACCAACAAAAAAGGAGACACAGTGACCTCTATAGAAGAAATACATACGGTGATTAAAGAATTGATGTTGTCTCATGTTCCTTTAAACCATCCCTCAGAAGCCACCATAAAACAATTTTTAGCCTCAATATCTATCCCTGAATTACCTGAAATTAAAACTAGTTTAACTCAAAAAAATAATGATTTGTGAAATTGAGCAAGCTATCAAGACCTTACAACATGGTACATCACCTGGATCTGATGGTTTGACAAATGAATTTTATAAAACCTTCTCAAGACCACTGTCCCTTTGTTTAGAAAAAGTATTTAATTTTTTTCATTATTCACCATATTCCTTCATGGTTTACAGAACGTTTATTGATTATGTTATTCAAATTGGGTGATAAACTATCTATAGAAAATTGGAGACCGATCACACTTCTAAACACTGATTACAAAATATTTGCTATTATTCTTAATAATTGAATAAAGAATTATGCAAACACAGCATTGTCACCTTGGCAATTCTGTGGTCTCCCAAATAAGAAAATGCAACAAGCTCTGATGATTATTAGAGATCTCATTGATCATATTGGGGTACAGGGAGGACAAAGGTGTACCATTTCAGTGGACCAGTATAAAGCTTTTGAGCCTCAGATGGGGAGAATGAGAGCTGCTGAGCCTGAGACAGGGAGAGTGAGAAAGCAGCCACAGCTTCCTTGAATCAAGAAGGTTATTTTCTAGACTGCACTGAATTGAATTATTACTTTTTGGACCTGTGTAAGTAACTAGTATTGATTCTGTTTTTGGGGTGGACTTTTCTTAGTTTTAACTTTCATTTGCCAGGGAGGAACTGTAGCTGGGAGATATTTGCAGTCAGTTGTGAGTAGACCTGTTACTTAGCATTTGTGAAATAGGTGTCTGAAAGGAAGGAAGGCACTCCCCGGGGTGGAGGGTAAGAGTTGTAGGTGATTGTTTCTGGACAGCATAGGTTTACTCCACCCACCCTTCCCTCACCCCCCTGCCCAGCGCATAACTTCCTTTATAGCAGGGATTCTGACATCACTTTCCCAAACTGCTAACAACATACACCTGTTAATATCATTAAAGGCACAGAGACACTGAATGGGGTGAGACACTCACAAGCTTGCACACACTAAAAAGAACAAAAACAAAAAGCATCTGTAACTGGAAAGGACACAGACATGTGGGGAGTGGTGCAATGCACTGGCTGTGGAGCAGCAGTCTTCCGGGAGACATTATGGAGACTGCGTTGCTTCCCTATTTGCAGGCACCTCTCTGGTCTGAGGGAGGAGGTTGTTCATCTCCATGCTGATCTGGCAAGGATTCAGGAAACTTGCTCCCCCACCCAGGGACCACCCAGGCCACCACCACTATCACTGAGGTTGCCAAGAAAGAGGAGTGGTTTGACAATGGTGGGCTCAGGGAAGGTGAGGGTGGTGGAACAGAGGTGCATTCCTCCAGTTGTGCCTCTCCACAATTCATTCACCACTCTGGTGAAGCATGGCTCCTCTATGGAGGCACCTGCAGTGGAGACCAAGGAGGATGCTGGGAACCTCCAAAATGGAGACCCACAGGAGGGTGACCCAGGAACCCACAGGGGAAGGAAACAGCTCCTGGTGGGGGACTCAATCATTAGGGGGTAGAACTGGGGGAGGGAGGGGAAAGGGAGGCAAGGTGCCTGCCCGGCGCAAAGGCTTGGAGGGACAGGAAATTAATCCTCAGGATCATGGGAGCAGCGGCAAGGGGGAGGGAGCTCGATGTCATTACCCACCTAGGGATGAATGACCTGGCTGAGAGTGGGATCAGAGCAGTGCAACAGGAGTTTGTGGAGTTGGGGAGGGGCCTTAGACAAGTAGCACACATGGTAACTTTCTCGAAAGTGCTACCTGTCTATGGCATGGATGAGGCTAGGGCACTCCGCACCATGGGATTCAATGACTGGTTGAAAAGCTAGTGCAGAGCTCAGGGATTTGGCTTCATTGGGGACTGGGGCTCCACCTGGAGGGATGTAGGCCTATACAGGTGTGATGGTCTGCATCTATCCTGGAGGGGAATCAGAATCCTAGGTGATAGGTTTACATGCTTCAATGGCAAGAATTTAAACTAGCAAAGGGGGGAGGCACTGAAGAGGAGAAGGGAAATCCTAGCCCCCCAAAAATCAGGGTAATTAGTGAGATAAACACCAAGATAGAGCAGTCGATAGGGAGAAGGGCAGGGGTAAATAGAGAAAAAGACAAAGGCAGTAGGGACAGGGATGGGGCAAAAAGAAATAAAGCCATACAAAAATGGAAGGTAATGAGTACCAATGCCCATAGACTAGGTAAAAAGCTCCTTGAAATGGTGGCTTTGATGGAAGAGGGATGCCTGGATATTGTGGCAGTCACAGAAACATGGTACACAGAGAACCATGACTGGGATGTTAACATACCAGGGTACACAATCTACAGGTTGGACAGGGAGGGAAGAAGAGGAGGAGGAGGAGTAGCTCTCTATGTAAGGGACGGGATCAAAACAGCTGAGTTAAAGGGTAAACAGGGAGGAAAGGAGGCACTGTGGATCACCCTGGAGACTGGAAATGGCTCCACAATCTGCACAGGGGTTGTTTACAGACCCCCATCTCAGGAGGAGGAAATGGACAAGGAAATGATAGAAGGCATCCTTGGGATGGCAGAGAAAGGGGAGATATTGCTGATGGGAACCTGAATATGCCAGATGTTGACTGGAGCACCTTTGCTACTGCCACATCCAAGAGCAGGGCCATTCTCAATGCCCTACAGGGGGCATGCCTCAGACAGCTAGTTTTGGAACCCACTCAGGAGAGAGCAATTTTAGACCTGGTACTCTCAAATGGGGATGGAGAGAGGATCTCTGATCTTGAAGTGGGTAGCCATCTGGGAACAAGCGACCACCAAACAGTGTGGTTCATGATAAACTTAGCTGTAGAGTCAAACCACACAAAAGTGAAGGCACTGGACTTCAGGAGGGCTGATTTTGTCAAAATGGGAGAGTGCCTCAGAAAAGCACTAGCAAACAGGCAAGAAGGTGGGGTGGAGCAACAATGGGGAAACATCAAAACCGCACTCACAGAGGCAACAAGCCTTTCTGTGAAGCAAATAAATATATCAAAATGAAAGAAAAAACACTATTGTTCTCTAAAGAAGTGGCAGAGAAGGAAAGGGAGAAAAAGATAGCATTCAGGAAATATAAGGAAACACAGAAGGAGCAGGACAGAGAACTGTACCAGTTAAAACAGGAGGAAGCGGGTAAGGCAGTCAGAATAGCAAAGGCCCAAACCAAGGAAAATATAGCCAACTTGGTTAAAAAGGGGGGATAAAACCTTTTATAGGTACATTAGGGAGCAAAGAAAGACAAAGGCAGGGATACTGAGGCTGAACAAAGAGGAAGGTGGTTGGGCAGAGAGTGACGTGAAAAAGCAGGGATACTGAATGAATACTTCTGCTCAATAGTCACAATGGAAAAGCCAGGGGAAATACCTAATCCGGTCAATAAAAGCACTCTGGATAGGAGGGTTGATATTAGTCCTTTCACAGAAGAAAATGTTCTGAAAGAACTCTTAAAACTGAAGGTGGATAAAGAAAAGGGGCCTGATGGGATTCACCTCAGAATTCTAAAAGAACTAAGGGAAGAGCTAGTAACACCACTGACTACCCTTTTTAATAAATCATGAGAGGATGGTGTGGTACCTGAGGACTGGAGGAGGTTGGATGTGATTCCCCTTCACAAAAGTGGGAGCAAGACAGAGGCAGGAAACTACAGACTTGTCAGTTTGACCTCAGTGGTAGGGAAAATGATGGAATCACTTCTGAAGGACGGAATGGTTGAGTACCTAGGGGACAGTGGGACACAGGACCCAAGGCAGCATGGATTCACAGTGGGAAGGTCATGTCAGACAGATCTAATTGATTTATTTGACTGGGTGACCAAAGCAGTAGACCAGGGAGGGGCTGTGGATATGGCCTACCTAGACTTTAGCAAAGCATTTGACACAGTCCTGCACAAAAGATTAATAAACAAATTAGCCAGCCTGGGAGTGGGTCCTAGGGTGGTAGCCTCGTAAAACACTGGTTGGACAACAGGACACAGCGGGTAATAGTAAATGGAGTCCACAGTGAAGAAAGGAGTGTTACTAGTGGGGTACCGGAGGTTCAGTATTGGGACGGTCCCTAATGTCTTTATAAGTGACATTGCAGAAGGACTGGAAGGAAAGTATGTCTCTTTGCAGATGACACAAAGATCTGCAACAGGGTTGATACAAGGTGGAGTGGAAAGGATGAAAAGGGACTTGCAAGGTTGGAGGAATGGTCAAATGTATGGCAGCTTAGATTCAATGCAAAAGTGCAGGTAATGCATCTGGAAACAAAGACCTGGGAAGAGTATATAATGAGGGGTGAGATACTGCAACAACAAAAATAGAAAGGGACCTGGGGTAGTCATATCAGATGACCCAAAGGTGGGCCAACAATGTGAGAAGGCAGTAAGGAGGGCTGGGGGATACTGGGATGTATAGGGAAAGGCATCCCCAGTAGAAAACAGGAAGTTGTTGGCCCTCTGTACAGATAGTTGGTAAGACCACATCTGGAGTACTGTGTACAGTTCTGGAGACCCCATCTCCACAAAGACATAGAGAGGGAGGAGGCTGTCCAGAGGAGGGCAACCAAAATGATGAAGGGTCTGCATCAGAAGACGTATGAGGAAAGACTAAAGGAAGTAAAGATGTGTAGCCTCGAGGAAAGGAGGGAGAGGGGGGACATGATAGAAACTATCAAATACCTCAAGGGAATCAACAAAGTCCAAGAGGGTAGCATCTTTCAGAAAATGAGATGTGCAAAAACAAGGGGGCACAATTTGAAGATAGAGGGGGCATGGCTCAGAGGTAATGTGAGGAAGTATTGCTTCACAGAGAGGGTTTTGGATACATGGAACAGCCTTCCTGAGGAGGTCGTAGAGTCAAAAACAGTAGGGGAATTCAAGAATGCATGGAACAGACATAAGGCAATTCTAGTGGGGGGTAGGAGGAAGTAGGCTGTTGGTTAACTAGGATCTGCAGCTTATCCGTTAGGTAGGGAAATGGGCAGACTAGGTAGGCCAAGCGGTCCTTATCTGCCATCAAATTCTATGTTTCTATGCTTCTATGATACGGTCTCACACCCCTTTCTCTTTCTAACCTTAGAAGCATATGGTATTCCTATCCAAGTAATACATTGGCTGAAATCTTTATATTTTGGAGCTATAATACATCCAGTTATTAGACACCAAATTACAGAAGGAGTCTTAATACAGACAGGAGTAAGGCAAGGTTGTCCCCTCAGCCCACTGCTTTATATTTTTACTTTGGACCCTTTGGTCTGCCTTATGACTGACACCCCTAAATGGGTAGGAATAGTAGGCCCAGATAAAAGAAAAGAGTTCCACATGACTGCACATGCAGATGATATTTGTGTATTTTTTAAATATTATACCAAAATTACCCTCTTTTTAAATTCTATGACTACTTATTCGGTTCTTTCAAATTCCAAATTGAATAAATCAAAGAGTAAAGAACTCTTTATAGGAACTAATGGTTTGGATCCAGTCAATATAGAAGAGGTATTATTATCCCCAGAGCCCCTTAAAATATTAGGTATCTATTTCGGAGCACAAAATATCCCCTCTTTTAATTGGGAGTTAGCATTAGTACAGGTGGATTCCAAAGTGCAAAGTTGGAGGCATTGGAGGATAGCCAAACTTAAACGTATACAAATCATTAAACAATTCATTATCCCCATGATTTTATATATTGCTATGATTGTTCCGCTTCCATTAGAGTTGGAAACAAATTTGTATAGCCTGTTTTTCCAAATGTTATGGGGTAATAGACTAAACCCCATTAAACGACAGTGTACATATTTAAAGATGGAAAAAGGAGGTCTGGGAATGATAGACCCGTGGTTTTCTTTTATACTTTGTTTTTTTCCCATTCCTTAAAATGTGGCTTAATGTCAGAAGAAGCAATATATTCCTATTGGACCAAGATAAACTTATCAGGGTATATGGCCAAATGGCAGACTACACCCCCAAAATTAAACCGTACTATTCAAATCCCACAGTGGGTTATCCCAGCTGCAATAAAATTGTGTAAATGGGGCATAACAAAGCAACAAACTATTAGTAATACAGGGCCCCAGTTATACACATTAGTTATGTCTTCAGTATTTTAGAAACTATCCTTCATCCCAAAACTTGGGAGTATTGTTCAATTAACCAATCCAAGAATTCCTATACAGATGTGGGAATTTTTATGGCTAGTAGTCTGTGGCAGGATTAACATTAGAGGAACTGCTAAATATAAGGCTAAATCTGAAAGGAGTTGCCCATATGAGGACTGCATAAATAAAGAAGAAAGTATGGAACATTTTTTATTTCATTGCTCCAATGCAAAATCTCTTTGGAATTACCTTGCCACAAAATGGAATATGGGATGGTTAAGACATATTAATTATAATAATTTCATATTAGGGCAATACCATAATCTAGGAACTGTTTATTCCAAGGATACATTAATGGTCTTTTGTTGCTACTTAAAATTTTATCTCTGGCAGGCTAGATGTCAGTGGGTATTATATCAAAGAAGGATGACCCATGAAATAGTGGGTAATCTGAAAGAGACAGCTATGGAAAAGGTGTACATTTCAGATGTAGCTATGCATACATCTGAAAAGGTTTCCACTTGATGGAAAGGGTTTTCTCTGTTTATTGAATATAAACAATTGCTAACAAATAGGTGAAGTTTAGATCGTAATACAATGTTGATTTAACTAATTGAATAATTTGTTGAATGTTTTTTCTTTTTTCCCCAATTGTTAGTGTGATTTAAACACTGTTTCTCCAATTTGTGTTCCCTTCAATTATGTTTTTTGACCTTTATGTTACTTGATGTTATTTTAATAAAAAATTCCCCTACTCTTTTCGATAAGTGCCGTGGGATCTTTAACATCCACCTGAACTACCACCAATCCAGACAGAAGGGACCTCGGTTTAATGTCTCATCCAAAACACGGCACCTCAGAAGTGCAGCACCCCTCTCATGCTGCACTACAGTGTCAGTACTGGGATATTAACTCAAGTGCCAGATGTGGGAACTGAACCCACAGCCCTCTGATCTCCTGGCCTCAGAGGCGAGTGTGCTACTCACTGAGCCACTAACACTGCTAAAGGAAAGGATAGTGGAACACCTGGAATCCATAGGAGCACAGGATCCAAGACAGCATGGGTTTACAACAGGGAAGTCCTGTCAAACTAATCTCATAGATTTCTTTGACTTGGTAACCAGAGTGGTGGACCAAGGGGATGCAGTTGATGTCACCTACCTTGACTTCGGCAAAGCTTTTGATGCTGTTCCACATAGAAGATTGATTAATAAGATAGGTAGACTTAGGGTGGGTCAGAAGTTGGTCAACTGGGTGGCAAACTGGTTGGCAGGCAGAAAACAGAGAGTGGTGGTAAATGGTATACAGTCAGAAGAGAAGCAAATCACAAGTGGGGTACCTCAGGGATCAGTCCTGGGGCCAGTCCTCTTCAATATCTTAATCAGTGACATCGTAGATGGACTGAAAGGTAAGGTTTGTCGTTTTGCAGCTGACACCAAGATCTGCAACAGAGTAGATGATCCAGATGGGGTGGGCAGAATGAGAAGAGATCTGGATAAACTGGCAAAATGGTCAGAACAGTGGCAACTGGGGTTTAATGCAAAGAAGTGCAAGATCATGCACATAGGGAAGAGAAACCCTGAAGCCACCTATAGGTTGGGAGTGGAGTTGCTGGCAATCACAAGGGAAGAAAAAGACTTGGGCATCATCATCACAGATGACCTGAAATCATCCAAGCAAACCACTGAAGTAATAGGCAAGGCTAGGGGGATGTTGAGGCGTATTAGTAGGGGTAACACAAGTCGTAAGAGGAATGTAATAATCCCTCTTTACAAGACACTGGTTAGGCCCCATCTGGAGTACTGTGTGCAGTACTGGAGGCCACACCTTCACAAGGACATTAACAAAATGGAGGCAGTCCAGAGAGCGGCAACCAAAATGGTGCAGGGACTACATCAGAAAACATATGAGGACAGATTAATGAAGCTCAATATGTATACCCTAGAGCAAAGGAGGGAGAGAGGTGATATAGGTGAAACATTCAAACACCTTAAGGGCATTAACAAGGTGAAAAGAGTCTAACATGTTTCAGTATAAGAAAATAGCAGGACAAGAGGACACAACATGAGATTAGAGGAGGTGGATTAAGGGGTAATGTGAGAAGTTCTTTTTCACAGAAAGGGCGGTGGATGCATGGAATGGCCTACCTCAGGAAGTGGTGGATATGAATACAGTGCAGAGCTTCAAACAGGCATGGGACAGGCATAAGGGAATAATACAGATGAGTATGAATAGGTAGGCCATTGACAGAGTAAAGGCCTATGGCACATTCATAAGGTAGGAAAAAAATGGGCAGACTGGATGGGTCTTGTGGTCCTTATCTGCCATCAACTTCTATGTTTCTATGGGAGAATTCTCATTAGGACCATATACATTGACTAGTGTATATTTAATACCCTGCCAATTAATTTACAGATGATATATCTCCCACTGGTATCCAGGATCGATCTGACAATTGTACAGTCAAAATTTTTACTAAACATTATGGAGACCCCTCTTGAATTATTATTAAATGGAGCATTCAGGCCATCTCCCCATCTTTTTGAGTAATAAAGGAAGTCTGCTTGAAGTAGGAGTGCTTCCTGGAGAAAAATAACGTGCATTTTAATTTTATTAATATAATTAAACATTTTTTATCCTTTGGTTCGATCCTGCATACCTTTGACATTCCAGGATAGACAATTTAACTGATTAGCCATTTTGTTTCTTGTTAAAGCCTACTGAGACAAATCTATGCCAAATGTTAAGTTTTTCATGCCATTCATGAAATGTGTCAACTGTGGATCACCATTTTATTTATCAAAGCATAATAGTCATGGATTTTATTAAAAGCAAATAGTACGTATCTAACTACCTCCCTTAACTTCCTCCACCCCTTAAAAATCCACCCCATCCACATCCCAAATCACTCTACCAAGTGGGAATCCATCTATTCATACTTGCGTAAATAAGCAATGCTACATACCTTTTTATAATAAATTTGATTTGCTTACTGTATGATTTAAATAGTTTATTAAACATTACACCATCTATTATTTTGAACCATGTAACTGCTAATTGTATGGTTCCCCATATTAGGTGGTAACAGTCCCCCCCCATGCGTTGATCTTGACATTATTGAAATCACAGAGTGGCCCCGCAACCACCTCCTTGGACCAGATGCTCCCCACTCTGTGTTTGTTAAATTACCATAACTATCTGTATCTCTTCCCCTTTTTACCGTATTCTTGTAGTGCCCTTAATATACTGCGATGCCCCCGATACACATTTTTTACTTTGTTTCCCCCAATTTTACCCTGAGTAATTATAACTTTTCATATCTCCTTACAACAATTTTGGCCCCCCCATTAAAGAGCAGCTGATGTCTTCAGGACACCTTAAACAAAGCATAATATTTAGACACAGTTCAGTTTATATTTCACATTAGTTCTGTATTTTTACTCCCCATTATTTATTACTGAGGTCATTTGAATGAAAACAGGATCTCTGCTCCTGAAGAGTTCATTTATTCCTGTTGCTTTCTCCCCACCTGAAGTCATAATGCATCACTTGTGATATCACAGTTAGGTTCGGTTAGGTTAGGTAGCCAGAAATGCCTGTACCAAACTGGTCAGGTTGGAAAAATCATGGTTCTTCCAGTCAACCCTGGAGGTAAACAAAAACTGCTCTGCCGGCCTGGTGGCACTGAGGGTTGAGGCGCTGGATGCCACACTTCACACTATGCCAGTGACCCGGGTTCAGGAACGGACTCAGGTTGCCGGGGGTTGGAGGGGAGGATGATTGAGCATTCCATCAGATGCTCTCCTCCTCCAGGGGCGGGATACTGGGGTGCTTCATGCACCCGATGTTCCAGTGCCTACTGGGAGAGCCTGTTTTCCAGTGCACAGGCAGCTCTATGGACTCGGACAGCGGAGGACGTTGAGGGCACTTAACAAAGGCATGCATCAGCATGCCGTCTGTCTGGACATGTGCTGACATCCTCACGGGGAACGGGGACAACAGGGGAGAAAAATGGAAAAACACCATCTCGACCCTGGATGACGACTGATCTGACCCTAGGACCACCTACCCACGGGCAAGACCCCAATGTGCAGGCACTCTGAAGAAAGAAACAAGGCAGGAGAGATACAGGAATTAGTCTGGCACTCTAGGGGCAGACTCCATGGGTGGGATCCACAGGGGATGATCAAGTCTAAAGGAGTAGGGTGCGAGGGCATTAAGGCGGGATAAAAAGAAAGTCTAAAAAAAAATCTGCTCTGCCAAATTTTGGCAGATCCTGAGAGAGGTCAAAGGACATTCTCCTGCCATCCCACTCCCATCCAAAATTGTGGCAAATAACATCTCCTACCCAGACAGGTGTGAGATCCTCGATTAGCTCAATAACCACTTCACTACTGCAGGCCTCGCATTCAGTGCATCGCTTATTAGTAAACTGAGTACCACAAGTACTGCCAGCATAGTTACTAGCCCTACCTCAGCCCCCTGTACTGGCTGCCCTCTCTTCAAGTTCCAGTCAGTTTCCTTTAAACGGGTGGAGGACCGTCTCCTCTCATTGGATACCAAAAAGAGTGCTGGTGCCGATTCGTTAGAACCCTTCTTCCTAAAAGCAGGCTTTTATTATCTGACAGCACCAATTGCCCATCTATTTAATAGTTCATTAATCCAAGGGGAATTACTGCCTAGTTAGAAGACCATGCACACTATCCCTCTATTCAAATCAGTAGACCCCACTGACTTGAGTAACTATAGGCCAGTCTCGCTGCTTCCTATTTTATCCAAGCTATTTGAAAAAATTGTCAACTCTCAACCAAGGGAGTACTTGGATCGTGAAAACAACTTTAACCTAGTCCAATCGGGTTTCAGACCTAAGCACAGTACCGTGTCAGCTCTTTCCAAAGTGTCAAATGACTGGCTAAAAGCTCTGGACAGTAAACAGATCATCTATGTACTCTTCCTTGACCTCAGCAAAGCATTTGACACAGTTGATCATTCCATACTGCTTGATACTTTGGGTAGCATCAGTCTAACCTCTTCTGCAGTAAAGTGGTTCCGCTACTACCTCACAAATCGTAAACAGCAAATTAAAGCTTAAGGTGAATTCTCCCCACTAAAATTACTGCCCCGAGGTGTCCCACAAGGTTCCATTTTGGGGTCTTTCCTCTTCGCTCTTTACATCAACCATATTGACTCTGGCCTGCTTGCAGGAAATGTTCACCTCTTCGCAGATGACACAGTCCTCTACACAACCAACCCCTCTTTGGACCATACTTATGTAACCCCCGGACCCCTGCCTTTTTGCAAAACGACAGGTGGCATGCTGTTGAAGCTGACAGCAGTACCTGGTTGGGACTGGGTTCAGGGAGGTCTAGGTTACTCGGCACAGGGGGCCTAGGTTTGGCTACTCTGCACAGGGGCACCCAAGTAAATACAAACACAGGAAGCAATAACTGTAATGTCCAAAACCAGGAATGGGATTCCACAGTGTGGCTTTTATTCACATCCAAACTGAACAAACAAAGCATAGACGGACCCCCATGGAGCTACATACCTGGTAATGCAGATTAGAGACAACAGAACACTTCTTTACATTTCAGCCCTCAGGCTCTGAACCTACCAGGCACACAGCCTGGACTTGCATGCAGCTTTGGGTACACAACCCGACTTGTACACTACTTGGGTTTTCCCCACTGGCCCGGCTCCCCCGCCGGCCACTTGATCCATGGTCCATTATGGGAATGAACCAGTTTTCCAATTGGTGGCTCCCCAAACCACCTTAGAGCCTTCGACTCCTAGAGGAAAATTTTCTTCCAGTCCCATGTCTGGGTACTTCCCTCATCACTGGCCAAGTACATGAGGCAAAGTAAAAATCCACAGAGCAAATCTGTAGAGGTGGACCTGGTTACTAAAGATGGGGGGTCTCCAACCTCCAGCTCCCACAATCCATACCCGGCCATTTCTCTGAAAACTAAACAACTCTTTTCTGAAAGCTTGGCAATGTAGATTACTGGGTGACGTGTCACATCTCTCTACATCTTAGATTCCCTATGTGCTGGACCCGAACATACTTTACTTTTGGCTAAGCCTATTACTCTAGGCCTCCAACTCTTCAGTAGTCCAATCCCCACCTTTACACAGTTCCAGAGTGAAAACATGGGCCCTTTAGAAAGAGCAGAACTCACCCTCCGGTTGTAGGTGCCCCACAGGCGAATCACAAAATCTTCTTGTTTCCCATACTCTTGGACAAAATAAGGCAGCTTCTTCACTAGCAGTAGCCAAGGGGTTGCCCCTGGAAATCCAGGCAAAACCTTCCTGCCCCATCCCGATTCAGCAGTCTCCACCACTTTAAAATTAGCTCACTGTGTCTCTCTTTAGGTGGAAACACACACCTTTTCCCTAATTGTAGCCCTATGTCAGGGCTGAGGCTCCAAGAGCCTAACACAGAGCTGCTGTGCTCCTCTCACAACAAGCTCCAAACTCCAACTGACCTACAGACTACTGTTCAAACCTCCCAACATTCTACTCCAACTCCCTGCTGCAGATTACATTGTGGTTCATGCAGCTGCGACAGTTCTATGGTGATGTCATCCCTCAGTCTCAGCTGAGACTGAGAACAGAGTGAGACAGTGTGAAATCCATTTAACTGAAGTTTCACAAGCTGCCTTCCCTGCCTACCACTAGGTCTTACTGGGATTCTAGTAACCCCGGGTAACAAGGGGGTTACACTTACAAGGAGCAACAGCAGGATTTTCTCATCCTCCAACACAATCTGCTGTATCTGAAGCTCTTGTTAAATGCCAAAAAAACAAAAGCCATAATTTTCTGCCCATCCTCCTCCCACAATATGGGACACCTGGTACCCCCACAGATTATCACCCTCCTTGTGAGCCATTAGAGCTAGTGAATAAATTTAAATATTTGGGAGTCTGGCTGAATAACAAACTCACCTTTGGTGCTCATCTAAATGAGTTAACAAAAAAGCTAAGGCAGCGCCTTGGTATAGTCTACCGCATAAGATGCCTACTCACCCTGGAATCTAGAAAGTGGATGGTTTAAACAACCTTTTTTCCCCTGATTGACTACAATGACTTCCTATGACCCCAGTATGTGCTCCAAATGCTTGATACACTCTAGCTACACACATTGAGATTTGTTCTTGACTTGCCCTTGCAGACTCATCACTGCTTGTTGTACCAAGCATTAGACTGGCTGTCCCTCTCCATGAGGAGGCAAATAAATGCCCTCATGTGGCTCTTCCAGGCTATGTCTAACAAACTACCACCCTATATATGTGACCTGTCTGAACGTTCAACAGGTGCCTATGGACTAAGGAACTCCTACATTGTCCTCCTTAAGCTACCACAGACAAGAACATGTCTTCTCTCAACTGCCATTAGCTCCTTTTTACCAGTGATCTGGAATAACATGCAAAAATCACTTAAACTCTCCCTGCTGCCCCGCCACTATACATTCAGATGGCTGCTCTACAGATGCCTGAAAACAGCTTATGACTCCATCAGGTAAAGCTTTACTCTGCTAGACTGAGTCCCTTAACTTCTGGATATCCCTGGCCCTCTTGTTCCCCCTGTCAGCCAGAATCCCTCTAGGGTAACCACCCCCCAACTACCCCCCCTTCCCTGAGTTAACTCCTCTGGGGGTCTTCTCAAAGTAGGGTACCCTCTTCTCTCTCTTCATTATGTGTCTGACACCCTCTTTTCCCACTGCCCTCCTCTGTGTCCTTCCTTCCTCTCCTCCCTTTGTACTCTACAGACTTCAACCTGTATATGCTGCACTTTCAATGCCTGTATTTGCACTTGCCTTACATGTTCTGCTACAGCTAATACTGACCTTGTATCCTACAACAGCCTGTCTTACTGTCTGCTGTACTATGAATTGTTGTCTACTGTAAATAAATGTGTCATATGTGTCCAGGACCATCTTGAAAATGAGCTTGCTCAATGATGTAACTGCCTGGTTAAATAAAATTTGATTGATCGATTGATTGATTGACTCCCATAACAATAGACTGTGATGACACAACAGAGGATTATGACATGAAGTAGGGAGTAAGCTACAGAGGCACATGAACTCTAAGGGAACTCTACAAGATAAAGATCATATATTTATGCAAATGTACTCAGTAATAAATAATGGAAATAGAAATATATAGAATATACTGTATATAGAATGCAAGCTGATTTGTTTCTAATTATTATGTTTTACAAAGCTTTCTTTGAGGCATCAGCAGCTCTTTAACTTTCATGCACTTTGCTAATTTCATTTTCTTAATTATTTAACCAGACCATTTATTCTTTAAATCAATGTTTGTAATGACCTTGTCCCTCTCTTGAGTATTGAACAGGACTATTCTGTCACTGAGTAATATTTAGAGGTGGAGATCCTCCTGTAATGCATTCAAATAGTGCTCACAAATGAGGAGTCATAGGCCCAGATATTCAAAAGGGTTGCGCCATGTGCAACAGGGTTGCACATGCGCAACTCCAAAAATGCGCCATTCTGCGATATTCAGAAGGGGCCAGTTGCATAAAAACATGCTGAGCAACAGCGCAGTAGGAAATGAAGGCATGTGCAACCGAGAGAAGTGGGTCCATGCATAAAGTGTGCAATGCGATATTCGAACACTTGCGCAATGCGCAAGAGTGGCTCACGGAAGTTGCGCGAGTAGCGAATTGAGCCAAAATAAAAGGCTCAAGGAAGAGGCGCAAGAACCCTAGCAGGCCGCAAACTGGAGGAGAGAGACAGAGAGAGAGAGAGAGAGAGAGAGAGAGAGACAGGAGCTGGAAGGGCAGAGAGGGACAGTGGGTCCAGGAGGACAGAGAGGCCAGTGGGGTGCCGGTACAGTGGAAGCAGCAGTGGGGCAGCAGGGGTAACACAGGAACAGCAGCCAGGGGAAGAAGCCAGGAGATGGACAGTGCCAGCTTCCTCATGGGAGAGCTGTAATGAGAGGTGAGACACCATGCTGCAGGGGCGATGTGGCGAGGGAGGGGCCCTTGGTATGCCCCGACAGAAGCGGTATCGTGCCCGCATCAGCTTCGAGCTGTACACAGACGCCGAGATTGTGGGCCGGCACCGCCTGAACAGGGCAATACTGAGACGGCTCTGCGAGCTGTGCAGTGATGTGATGCAGGCACCCTCACGGCCAGTCACGCTCTGTCCGTGGAGACCAAGATGACAGCCTGCATGTGCCTGCTCGCACGGGCACCTTCCAGAGGCCAACAGGGGACACCACAGGCATTACACAGGCGCACATCACATCCTCACCCAATTCCTCAGCGCACTGCTGCCTCATGCTGCGGAGTACATCCATTTCCCCAGCACCGCGGCAGAGCGTACAACAAACATGCAGGAGTTCCACAGGGTAGCACGTATGCCTGGCGTGCTAGGGGCCATAGACTGCACCCATGTGGCCATTCACACGCCACCTGGCCCCGACGGCCAGGCATATCGGAACCGAAAGGGGTTTTCCAGTGTCAACTGCCAGGTGGTGTGTGATGCCACTGGGCGCATTATCAATGTCTGTGCCACACACCCTGGCGGAGCACATGATGCCTTCATATGGCACCAGTCTGCACTGTGCCATCGATTCGAGAGTGGAGACATCCCCACGGGTCATCTAGTAGGTGAGTACACATGAATGGAATGCAAACTCTGGGCAAGGGTGGGAATGACACAGGTGCCATGGTAGTGGCACACAAGGATGTGGGCAATATGGACCTGACATGACACTGATCTCCACTATTTCCACACAGGTGACTGCGGATACCCACTCTGCCCCTGGCTGCTCACACCGTACCAGTGCCCCACGACCCCAGTGCAGCTATGCTTCAATGAGGCACATGCCGCAACACGTAACATCATAGAGCGGGTGTTTGGGATGCTCAAGGCATGCTTCCGATGCCTGGACACCTCCGGCGGAGCCCTACAGTACAGCCCCCAAAAGGCCTGTGGGATATTCCTGGCCTGTTGCATCCTGCACAACATGGCCAAAGACCATGGGATAGCCATACAGGTCCAAGAGGGACAGCGATGGGACGCCAGTGGCGCGTGATGTTGGTGATGAGCAGCCCCCTAGGATGGAGAGACCCCGACTGACCCGCAGGCCCAGCTGCACCAGGACACCATTGCAGAAGAGCACTACGCCCAACACAGGTAAGTCAAGGGGACATGTGCAGGCAACACTGTCCATGCTAAAGCACAGGCACACAGGGAACACACCGTGCATGAAGGTCAGGGAGTTGAAGGTTCCAGGCATACCAACACACCATCAGAGAGGGTGAGCACTCATATGGACACACACACACACACCAGGCAGCATACATGGGCAGCAGCACAGCACTGCGGAAATTACATTGCCAACACACAGCACCACCGACCACCCCCACCACCTGTACCGTACAAGTGCGTGTGTCAGGACCTGGGCACCCTTGCACCTTGGTGTACAGTGCAATGCAGGCATCATCATGCACACGCACCTGTGGACAGCAGTTGGGAGAGTGTGCAGGTGGTCCGTGTGCCAGCATGGTGAGCAGAGCACCCAGCAGTGCACTGCCCACCATGACACACATTGCACACAGGGCAGCACCAGACAGGGCCCGCACTGGGAGACAGCTCAGTCAGGTAGCACTGTCCCACGGCCACCACGGATGCGTGGGCGGCCCCGTGGCCCAGCAGCCCTGGCAGGCTGAGCAGGGGCCACATGGGGTGGCGCTGTTGCACCACCAGGGGTCCCACTGCACGAACGCGACCTTGCCCGCACAGGGGTCTGCATCCTGCCAAACAAACTTGCACCAGGGGTGCTCGGGATGCCCACAGCAGAACCTGGCATCGACAGGCCTGGTGTCGCACGACGCCGGGAACGGGGAGTGGAGAGTGCACTGTGTGGGGTGTGTGGTACAGGGGCACCTGACAGTGTGGCCAATGCGTCCGCGACAGAGACCACTGCCTGGGTCAGCCTGTCAATGGCAGCGGTCACATCTGTCCGCATAAGGACCAGCTCGGCTCGGTCCCGAGCACACTCCCTGCTATGCCGCTCCACAGACACAGACAGTGTCTCCACGGACCTTGCAACCCACCCCTGCAGCTGTACCGAGTCCTGCAGCAGGCAGGTGTGCGCGTCCAATGGGTACTGTGCCCCAATGGCATCGTGACCCCCAGGGTGTGGACGGTCCTGGTGCACAGCACCCCTTGAGGGTGGGCGCTGTTTGCCAGGACCAGGTATGGGTGGATCAAAGGGCGGGGGACATGTGCCACTGCTTGACACTGTACCCCCAGACCTGGTGTGCAACTGCTGCTGCTGCCCCTCCAACTGCTGAGGCCCCAGGTCCACCTGTTCCACCTCCGTGCTGACAACAGTGCCAGACACCTGCACAGCCACCCCGGTGCTGACAGGCACAGCCTGGGATTGTGCCAGCATGCTGGTACACAGGTGTGAACCAGGAAGGCCCAGGGGCACGTGCTGGCCTGCCATGTGTCCGTCATGGGACACACACCTATCACTGCCCATTGCAGGCCTGCTATCATCAATGGTACAGGTGCGTGCCACTGCCATAGGCACAGCATGCTGGCATACCTGCATGCCAGACTGCTGAGACACAGGCTGTGCACCCCCTGCACCCGTATCACTGACACCGGAGTTGTTGGTCCAGCGTGCATGCTGCTGCAGTGCCTGCAGGCTGGTGGCGGAGGTGGATGGTCCCTCCTCTACGTCCAGCAGGTCTGCATCATTGTCTGGACCCACCACCACCACCGTCTCCTGAAGACGAACAGGATCTGTAACAGAAAGAGAGTACATGTGAGTGCATGTGGACAACAGCCCCCCCAACAACACCACCATGTCATACCGTACAGTGATGGGCTTCCACCTGTCTGGAATCCTCCTCCTGGTACGCCCTCAATGGCACTCGGCTGCATGGCCGCGACCAGTGTCTCCTCTGTAGAGGTCAGCTGCAACACCACTGGTGGGCCCCCACCAGTGCCAGCACGTGCCGCCCTGAAGGCTGCCATCGTCTCCTTCAGCCTCCTGCGGTCAGTCCCCATCTTCTTCTTGCATTCCTGCACGGAGCTGGTGGCTTCCATGCAGGTTGACAGCCCGACTACCCTCCATGCAGCTGCATCGTTCCTGAGGGGTGCCTCCGTCCACTCAATAGTGGCTCATCCTCCAGGTAGGCCTGGAAGAGGGCCTCCGTCTCTGCCGTGGTGAAGTTCGGCCTCCTCCTACGCCCGCCGTCCACACCCTCAGCTTGGGTCTGGTCAGTCATGGTGATCTGTATGGGTGGAAGTGGACACCTGTCACTGTGCAGTCGACTGCATTTCCCCATGAGCATAGCTACCCGGCCGGGGCGGAAGCTCCGTTCCTCTCCGCATGGCAGATACTGATAGAAAGGGTGCCCTTTGTCCCTTTCTAAGTGCCCTTTTCATGCTCAGCCCCCTCAGCCTTTATCGTCCTCCGCCCATGAGCATTATCCTGAGCATCACACAGCATGTAACTCACCTCTCACCTGCAGTAACCAAATCTGGCCAGCACAACCCACTGTCGCATTTTTATAGCGCAACACATGCAAATGAGGTGTGGCGCAACTATAATGACATGCTAATCATGCCACTGCGCCTATGAATGGCTGATCGAATGATTTGCATATGTCGGCTGAATATCGCGTAGTTGCGCTTTGCGCAATACGGAAGGTCCGGCTGAGCCAATGGTGCAGGTTTGTGGCTGCGTGCTACACTGCATTGCGCATGCCCAGACAGCTTACGCATGCGTCTATCATGCTGCAGACCTGCTGAGCGCGATAGACGATTCAGGCCATGGCCACCATTGTGCCAGTGGCGCTACAGCACTGGGCACTATATGGCGCTGTGGCACTACTGCGCGATAGTCCACTGTGGCACTGGTGCGCAGCTTGGCAGTCACGCAGGATGCCTATACGTCCAATGGCACTGTGCGTTGCCTTGTGTCATTGCCGTGACCTTGTGTATGCCCTCTGACCCCTGGCGCTGTTGGCATGCCATGTGTACGTCCCTATTGCACTGTCTGGTGACAGCGCCATGTGAAGTGATGGCGCTGTTCTAACAGCGCGATTGGAGCCTGTGGTGGTCTATTGCGCAACATCTCCATGTGGGGTTACGGCGCAGCGGGGCACCATATTGCCTGCTGTAAAGTTGGTGCCATGGCTAGGAGGAGGGCGGTGTCCTGGAGCCAGATTGAAGTGGCCAACCTGGTGGCCCTAGTTGAGCCACACTATGATGGCCTGTATGGTGAGGTGCTCCTCACCAGTGCCAGGACTCATCTGTGGCAGCAAGTGGCCACTGACCTGGTGGAGGTCACTGGACGGGGCAGGTCTGCTGAGCAGTGCCGGCACCGGTACAGTGACCTCCGCCGGAGGGAGCCAGAACTTTTGTCGCAGCTGCGGTCACGTGCCAGGCAGGGCGTAGTGCCTAGGCCAGGTGAGTGTACCATCTATGCACCTATATTCTCTGTAGGGGTGTGTGTGTGTGCTTGGATGGCTGTGCATAGGTGCCGGCTCGGACACGGTTGGCTGTGTCAGTGTGTGCAGCTGTGTGATGGATGGTTATGGCTGTGTGGGCAGGCACTCTCACTGGGGCAGGGGGCACTCTGTTTTTGAGTCACACTGATGTTTGTCTCAACATATGTCTCCCACAGGCCAGAATCTGAGGATGCAGGGTGACGGTGACGTGGGCCGTGCCAGAGCCCCGGTGCTGGGGGTGTTGTGCCCCAGCAGCAGCAGCAGCAGCAGCAGCAGCAGCAGCGGCAGAGCCAGCTGCTGGAGGAGTGTGAGTATCATTACTTCATGGATGCTATTGCATGCTGGGGGGCAAGACCACCAGCCATGCACAACACAACTGCAGGGAGGTCATAATTCCACTATACAAGACACTGGTGAGGCCCACCTGGAGTACAGTGTACAGTTCTGGAGACCATACCTACGTATGGACATGGACTGGGTAGAGAGGGTTCAGAGGAGGGCAACACGGATGGTGCATGGATTGCATCACAAGTCCTATGAAGACAGGTTGGAGGAACTGAACATGTACTCCCTGGAGGAGAGGAGGAGAGGGGTATATGATGGGGACATACAAGTATCTTGGGGAACAGAGTGCAGGAAAACACTATTTTAAGCGTAAAAGATGTTCCAGGACTAGAGGCATGGGATGAAGTTGGAGGGGGGACGATTCAGAGGAAACATGAGAAAGAATTTCTTCACAGAACGGGTGGTGGACAAGTGGAACACCCTGCCAGAGGAAGTGGTGGGGGCTGACTTGGTCACGGGATTTAAGAATGCACGGGATAGCCATAAAGGAATTCTGGAGGTCAGGGGTAAGGTGCAACAGACTTATAGGAAAACAGAGTGAACTTACAAGGTCAAATGGCCAGACTGGGTGGCACATAGGCCCTTATCTGCCGACACTGTCTATGTATCCATGTATGTATGCACAACACAGGTGACATGCATCACTGTGCAGTATCACAGCACGTCTGTGTATGCGTCACTGGTGGTCCAGGCATGCACTGGGCACATAGCTGTGTAACTGGCATCGCACCACGTTGCCACATCACTTGCCAGCCTTGTTTGTGCTGTGATGGACATGGGCAGTGTGTGTGTGTGCAGTGGTGCACATAGCTGGTGCCGCCTGTTTGTGATGGCCATGTGCATGTTCACTGTGGGTGGGTGCATGCCATCACAGGTGCGGGACATTGGGCTATATGGCTTGCAGGTTGGGTGGTGTTCAGGGTTGTGGTCAGTCACAGCCATTGACTGTGTTCCCATTTTCCTAGGCCTCGAAGTTCTCCAGAGGATAGATCGAGGCATTCAGGGCCTGACACAGGTGTCCCTTGAAACCCAGGCCATCCTGGAGTCCATTAGGTGACATGGCCTGCGGAGGAGGCGTCACAGGGGAGAGCAGAACCAGGCACAGGATAACCAGCCAGCTGGGCCTTAGGACACAATACCTTTCCCACTTCTCCCATCCCTACCACCCTGCCTTTCCTCTCCAAGTTGTTCATCCCTACCCCTTGAACACCCCTACCTTGTACCCGTCCCCCCCCTTGTAAATAGTTGTTTATTGTTGTATTTACTATTTGAAATTTTATAAATACATTTATATTTTGATATGAATACTGTGTTGGTCTCTGATTTGCAGCTGGCTATGGGTGCTCAGTTGCAGTGGTGTACATGCCATCTGGGGTGGTATGGTCCTGGGTATGTGTGTGTGTGTGTGTGTGTGTGTGTGTGTGTGTGTGTGTGTGCGTGCGCTTGGGGAGGTATCTCTGGCATGGCAGTGACTTTCTGTTGGTCTTGCCGTCTGCTGCCACCCACTGCTGGGTGCACAGGGTGTGTCTGGCTTGTATGCTTCTGTGCTGCACGGGGCTGACGTGTGCTGGGGGACTGCATGGTTTCCTGCAGTGCCAGTCACTGCACATGGGTGGTGTCTTGGGGTCACAGTGCAGGGTGTGCTGTGCATACAGGGGGCTGATGTGCACTGTGGCTGTCAACCCCTGTGTGGCACTCTCCGCCTGCCAGTGGTTGTGCTGGGGTGTCAGGGCTCTGCTATGCTTTGTTGGCTTGTCCCCATGGGCACGTGGATCATCCGTCCCACCCCAGTGATGCTGTGCTTGGGGTGTGCAGGTGTGGTGTGGGTTCTGCAGTGTGTTCCTGTGCCCATGTGTGGCATGGCTGGGTGGGCCCCAGCCTGCCTCTCTGGATGTGCAGTTCCATTTGCTCTGGGGGGCTGTGCTTGCGCTATGGCAGCTCTGGAATGCTCAGCTGAGCTTCCCTGGTTGCACCATGGCGCAACATTTTGGCTCAGCTTCTCCTTCCTGGTTGCGCGATGGCGCAGTATGTGCGATATTCAGACGTTGGTTGCTTGCGCAATTTCCTCTGCTCCATGTTTGAATACCGCACCTGTTGCACATTTGTGCAACTGGTTTGTGCTTGCTCCTGCTGTTGCGCTACTTTTGAGCGCAGTTTGAATATCTGGGCCATAGAGTACAAGGGAGAAAAAAAGCCCAACTACAACGAGGGAAAATCCTGTGGGGGGGAGGTGGAGAATTATCCAGTCAGCATTAATGCTTTTTGCCATTCTATTATTCCCCAGTTGAAGGCTACACTCTATTCAGTATTACTTAGTGTCTTCTACCCAAAGAACAGAAATGTTTACATTGTTTAAGGTTCTCAATTTCTTGCTTCTTGTTTCAGTTTGAATGGGTATTTGTTGGTTCTGAGCTTCAATGGTGATCATATAGGAATTTCTCCATTTTTGGGTCAGAAACCACCTGTGTTTTCCCCACAATGTAGAATTTTATTCTGGCTGGTGGTAAAAAAAGAATTTGATATTCTTTTGTTGTAAGATAGATTTGACCTTAAAAGATTTCTTCGATTACAATGTTTCAAATGAAAAATCAGGACACGCGCTTAGAATTTGGACAGTTCTGTGGTTAAATCTCGGTTGATTCGTGCAGCTCTCAGGATCAGCTCTTGATCTTTGAAGCTGTGTGGTCTAATATATACTGGGCGAGAAAAGCATACTGGTTATGTTTCTGTATGACTTCTGCCCCCCACCCTATGAGCCCAGTCAAGATTTATTTTTTCATCAGGGTATTTTAGATTTAGGGCAAGTGTTATTATTTTTTTTCAAAATAGGTGAGGGTCTCGCCTGTACCTTCAACTCCTTCTGGAATTCCTATGAGTTTCACTTTACTCCTGCATGATTGGTCCTCCAGGTCGGTTTCTTTTTGTTTCAATTCCTGCAGCTGTTCCTTCAGAACCCTTGCATCCAAAGAGATTGGGCAGATTTTATCTTCAAGATTACTGATGCACTGCTTCACCTCTTCAGTGCGTATGTTCAGATTATTAATCGTTGGTTAAAATTTGTAATGGCCATATTTATAGCTTCCAGTGCTGAAGCAACATAAGCTAATCCAGTCTGGATTTCATTTCTTATTTCATTTTTAATTAACGCTATCAGTGGGTTAGGTGTGGGAAAATCTGTTCATCTGCTGTTTGCGCTGCAATTTTTTGAGTGGTTATCTTCTTTACCACACTTTTAACATTTTGACAGATTAAATGGCTTGTCTCATCCTGTTGTTGACTATTTGTGACCAGGCAGCTACTTTGTGCAGACTCTCCCTCAGTGTAAGGTTTAGTGTTAAGCATAATCACTTTTAGACTTGTCGCCTGAGCAATTTTTGTAATCTGTACACTGACCTGTTCTGTTCGTGAAGACAAGTCCTGCGTTTCATTCAGGGTCTGGTCTGAACCTTTCCATTGTACCTCGGACAAGATATTTTTCACCTCTTCTTCTTCATCCACCGTGTGGTAGTTGGTTTCTTCAGCATCTGTGTCTGCCACCACAATTCTCTGATGATTCGGTGCTGGGTTTCCTACTGTTGGAGTCACTGGAAACATAAAAATTAAGGCATCAAGCGGTGTTGTAGGTGAGCAAAAAAAGTTTCGCTTTTGCTGCTGTAAGCAAGTTCTAGGTTTAACAGGTTCCAGTTGTTCGTCAGGGATCCAGTTTGTAGACTTGCAGATTTTTGGGGTTGCCCTCGGCATTTCTCCTTTTTTTCTTTGTTCCAGTGCGCTTTCAACAGTGTCATTCACGTGCCTTAAATTCTTGGGCATAGTCAGAAACTCAGTAATTCACTAATGCTTCATAAAGTATTACCTGGCGTTTCATTTATAAGTATCGTACTAGTCACAAAATCAGTCATGGTTTTTGCTAAACTTTAGCAGCAAGCATCTGAGAAGTGCAGGGGTGTGCCACACGTGCTCACAGCACATGTTGGTTCTTCCTACTCCAACTCCCGGCATTTGGGCACCATCAGCATCGACTTATCCAACCTCGAGCTGTGTTAGTCCTGTCAAAGATGCAGGATAAAACAACAAATATGTTGTGGATCTCTGGCAATGTATGTCCTTATGAAAGTTGTCACGCTAGGGTACAGAAGAAAAAAATGGTGGGTTTGACTCACAGAACACATACAGTATCACATAGATAATACTGAAATTTAAAAAATGCTCAGTATTAATCGGAACTGTCTCAATCACCACATACTTCTCTTCTTGTGTGGAGAAATTCTTTGCTGGATTCCAGATCCCATCCTTTCCGGAAGAAAACAGTACCAGCAGATAGTACAAGTGATAAAGAAGCACAGGCTATTTCTTCCATAAAATCAGGCACAACTCCAGGCAAAGTTGGGTTAACATGTGAAGTGTATACATTTCTTGACTATGAATTACAAAATGAATTAGCAGTTCTCCTTACTCATATAGTACTAGTGACACAGTCCTTACCTCTGAGTATGAGAGAGGGTTTACTCCTGTATTTACATAAAAAAGGAGATAAATGGAATATTCAAAATTGGCACCCTATAAGTCTTTTGAAATCAGATTTTAAAATACTTGCAAAGATTTTAAATAAGAAACTGCTTCACATGGCAAACTTTCTTATTACTCCAGCACAAGCCAGTTCAGTGCCAGACAAGCAAATCACAGATCATCTTATACTGTTATGGGAACTTGTAGAGAGAGGTAATATGGACAGGATGCAAAGGTTTCTTATATCATTAGACCAACATACAGGCTTTGATTCTGTGAATCATAACTATATATGGTATGTGTTAAAAAATATGGATTTCCTAAAAGGGTTTATTAATTGATTACAATGTTTATATAAAACTGCAGCAGTTACCCCAGTTGTTAATGGCTGGTGTTGACCTGGAATTTGTCTAAGGAATGAAGTATGACAGGGCTGTGGGCTGTCCTCTAAGCCCTGTCTTGTATGCCTTTTGCCTTGACCCACTACTGAGAGTCTTAAATTCCTCTCCACTATTGTTCCCCTAAAAGAAGAACTATTGGCAAGGGTTCTTAAGCCACTGGTGCATAGATTGTGGCTCGAGCACCCTGATTCCCCCTGGACTCCCAGTATATATGTAACAAAAGAGCCACACCAAGGTGACCTGGGGTGCTCTGTGACAACCAACGAACCAAGAAAACAGACAGTCACGGCATTTACCCAGGGCATATGTGTCCAAAAATGAAGAGTCCAGAGTTCTTGATTCAGACTTATTGCTTCATTTTATTGCCAAACACAACAAGAATGACCCTTCTGGGCCAGGGAAACCACTCTGGAGGGGAAGGGGTGGATTCACAAAGAGAGCCAACATTTCCATAGCTGTGGAAAAATGGCTTATAGCACTACTGAAATCTAGTTGTACCAAATTCACAAAGAAAAACTCTGCAGTTGTGGAAATCCGTAAAACAGGCAAGTTACAGAAGTCCACAAGTGCTGAACTCTCCCTAACATTCTTTCCTTAGCTGAGGAAAAAGCTCAGCAGGCACAACAACAGGTGATCCATATTAACTGGAGCCGCAGACTTTGACAGTCTTGCCATAGATGCAGCAGTAAGTACTCACAGAGAGATCAGCAGCCAGTCCCTCAACTGAGACCACTCCAGCACCACTGGTACCAGCAGGGCCATGCACCACAGTGGCTGTCTGTAACTGTTGGTGGAGCTGCTGGTTGTGTCTCTCCCTGGAGTGTTTATGTTGTCTGCTTCAGTAGCACTCACTGCAGGCTGTTACCAGCTCTGCCTCTATTGCCTGTGGAGCTCCTTAATGGGCTGCACTGGGTCTAGTGGTTGTAGTTTGTTGTATTTCAATGAAAATGTGCACTATTTTTTGTTGTAACAACTGACACTACTATAGATTTGCTATTACATGTGCTTGCACATCCACTATAATTGTATCTCAATTGTTGGTACACTACAGTTTGCCCAGGGAGAGTTACACCTCACTCTTTGTGGTGCAGCATGTGCGCAGCATTTTTTTCCCCAACTGCAGGAAAATACTGGCTTTGAATAGCCTCTAATGGGATATGCCATACTTTTCAATGTTTTTTTTTCCTCAGGAACTTCTGTAGCTGTACTTTTTTCCACAGTCCACAGTGTATTTTTTACACAGCTGTGGATGTTTTGTGCATAGCACTCAGAGCAAGTTCCCCTTTTTTTCCACAGCTATAAAACCTTTGGGGACTTAGGGAAGATTTTGCACCTTCAGATTGTTTTATGAATCCCCCTCCCCCTTGTGTGGTTTCCCTGGCCTAGGACAGTCGTTCTTGTTGTGTTTGGAAAATAAAATGAAGCAATAAGTCTGAATCAACTAACTCTGGACTCTTCATTTTTGGACACATATGCCCTGGGTAAGTGCTGTGACTGTCTGTTTTGTTCTTTCTTCTTTTTTCTTTCATCTTTACTCCCAGGGACAGATATTCAAAGGGGTTGTACCTGGTGCAACAGGGTTGTGCTTGACCAACAGAGTTGTACCGGCGCAATCCAGCAATGAGCTCCGGAGTGATATTCAAAAGGTCACCTGGTGCAATGCAAGTGCCAATGCACCTGGGCGCAACGGTAATGTATGTGGTGCAAATGCAGGGGGCGTGCCCATGCACGTGCAGCACATCCCAATATTCAGCCCAGGATGTGCAGTGCATATGCAGACAGAACCCTGAGTTGCACCACATATGGGGGGCTCAAAGCTGAGCCAGAAGTATAAGGCTCAAAGTCAGGCCACCCACAGGTGGGTTGCTGAATTGCAGGGTGCAACACAGCACCTGCCAGCCGTGGGTGGCCATCCGCCCAGCAGGGACACAGTCCACATGTGCCCACACCCTCCCCATTGCCCAATGTGCTCCCCACCCTCCCATGTGGCCGATCATGGGGTGCAGTATCATAAACCCATCACCCGGTAGTCCAGTGGTTCTCCCACCCATTCAGCCCAATCGTGGGCAGTAGCAGTAGTAATCTCTGCACCTGGTGGCCCAGTAGTTCCCCTCCCATCCCACCCACAGAGGTCCCAGCCACCCAGCTCCCCCCCATCATCGGCTGCACCCCACCCACATACAGCCTGGCCTCCCGCCGAATGACAGCTTATGGTATACACTGTAAGCCTATTGGTCTACAGTGTGGACCAATGGGCTTGTCACTACACAGGCACATATATGTGAATGAGCATGTTCCATTGTTTCTGTACATTATTTTTATTTTTCCTCCACCAAAATCTTTTGAAACACCCTTATTAAGTATTTTCTTTCAAGCTTTGTGGGGGAGTAGATTAAACCCCATCAAAATAAATGTGACATAACTTCCTTTTAAGCAAGGTGGACTAAACATGGTAAATCCCATAGTATTTTTTTATTTTCTTTACTACACATTTCAGAGCATTATTGTTTAATAAAAATAAGTATTGGGAGCCTTTGCAATATTTTAATTGTTAGATATGGTGGCATAAGTGGGAAACAGGTTTATTAAAAATTGTCAGAACATCTGCCCTTGCACCAGTTTATGTTAGGGAATCCTTTATAAAATTTAAATTATGGCAATGCAGAGGAAATCATTGTATAAGTGGATTTTAGACACTATCTTTCAGGCACCTGTAATATTTGAACACTCCCCTCCCAGGTTTCTGCCCTCTTTATTGCAACAAATAGTAGAACCTAGGGTTCCACCTAAAATGTGGGATATACATTGGCTCAGTTGCCACAAGAAAGTAAACGTCAGGGCAAACCAGAAACATAAACAGTTAAATTTAAGAATGTGTATACGAGAATTCTGTTCTATGAAACTAGAAACAATGGAACATCTTTTTTTCACATGTCCTTATATTTCTGATTTTTGGGCATTAGTAGTAGAGAAATGGTCTGAACCAACTTTTAGGATAGTTACTTATGACACTTTGGTTTATGGCAATTTTAGTGGAATTTGGGGGAAATGGGATAAAAGTACTCTAAGCATAATACTTTCTGTTTTTAAATGGCACAGTTGGAACAACAGATACTTTTTTGCATTACAACAAAAGCAGACCTCACTACTTGAACATTTCCCCAAAGCCACATATGCTCTCCATGTGATTTTTACCAAGTTATCAGTGTGGGGCTAGAACCCATAGCCTTCCGATCTTCCAGCATCAGAGGTGAGTGTGCAACATACTGAGCCACTGACTATTAAAACTACTGAACAAGAAACTAAAATATCTACATACACATTCCTACCCATAATTTAATTATGACTTACAACCATATGATTAATAAATGCATACAAGGGGGACAGTGTTGTCACATGGTTAATGCACTGGATTTAGAAACAGGAGATTGCTGGTGCAAATCTCACTAGATCCAAACACACACTGTGTGTAGAGATGTTGTGAAATAAAATTTTGCCAGTGAAGTTGCTGCGAAATCAGCAATTTTGCCATGTGAACTATTTTGTGAAATTAACATATTTTGCAAAATATTTAGCTGGTGCGAAATGTGAAATTTCACCTGAAAATTTTGAAATTTCATATAAAAAGTGCTAAATTTCACATTTTGCTGTGAAATTTTGCCAGTTTTGGTCAAAACGTTGCACTTTTTGGGTGGAATTTTGCATTTTGCCCCAGCAAAATATTTGGTGAAATGTGCAAATTTAGCCAAATATTTTGTGGAACAAAATTTCTCAAGTTTTGCACAACACTAACTGTGTGACCTTGGCAGGTCACATAACCTCCCACTGCTCCAGTCCACCCAGTTGCTAACATGGATGGAAGCAGGTCCCCACTGGAAATGAAATGTTGAATTTTAGCTGGGCTATCATGGGTACATAAAATAAACTTGGGAAAAAATAAACAGACTACCTGACTGACAGATGGATGGACAGATGAGACAAACAAGCACAAAATATCTTTATTGTACTATCATAAAATATTCACATGAATAAAAAAAAAACTATATCCCAATATCAATCTCTGGTCCTCAGAACTATTGAAAACTGACTCCATAGAAACTTACACTAATTTGGAAGAACATTTTTCTATTTATTTTTATAATCTAATCATTTTTATTGACAGAATTTGCCTTTCCAATGAAATGTCCTCTAGTACTCATATCAGGCCTTAGTAGAATAATGTAGCATTTAGGAGAAAATATATAGCCTAGCAGTCCAGCACTAAAAGACAAGATAGCAAATATTTATACGGCAACCATGTATTTCCCCTGTATGCTCAGGTATGCGGGGATAAAGGAGAGCCAGACACTGGCAAAAATGAGCATACTAAAAGTGATGAATTTGGCCTCATTAAAGCTATCAGGTAATGCCCTGGCTAAGAATGCCACTACAAAGCTCACACTGGTCAGAAACCCCAGGTATCCCAGCATGCAATAAAATGGTACAATTGAGCCCTCATTACATTGGATGATGATTTTCCCATTTACAGATGTCATGTTAAACTCTTGGTAAGGTGGGCAGACAACAAGCCAGGCTAGGCACAGGATAATCTGAATTAATGTGCAGGAGAGGACTATAGAGTTTGGCACTTTGGATCCAACCCATTTTTCTTAACTTGCTATTGGGTTTGGTAGCATTGAAGGCAATGACCACAATGATGATTTTTGCAATATACAAGAGATACAAAGTGTAAAAATGATGCCAAATGCTGCTTGACATAGCATACAGGTCACATGCTGGGGATAGCCAATGAAAATCAAGGTACACAGGAAGCACATAATTAGAGCAAACAGAAGCAGATAGCTGAGTTCTCGATTGTTGGCTTTGACTATTGGGGTGTCACTGTGCTTAATAAATACGCACAGGATAGAAACTGTGATTGAGGAGCTGAATATTGCAGCTGTAGCCAGTGTTGCTCCCAAGGATTCTTCATAGGAAAGGAACTCAATAACTTTTGGGACGCACTCATCTTGGTTCTCACTGGGCCACTAATCTTGGGGACACTTCAGACATTCAGTGGCATCTAGTAGGAAGAAATAATCAAAATTATTTGTTCATTTATTGCACCAACAACAGACAGGAACTTTCTATAATACATTATCATTACTAACTATTAATATGCATATATGCCATCATTTCTGTTAGTGGCCCTTCATTAAAGAAGCAGCTGGCATGAGTTGCAAAGTGGCAGGAGTTTCCATATAGTCTCTTGAGCCAGTTAGCTAAGTGAGTCAGGTTATCTAACAGACCAGCTAACAAGTTAATACAGCCAGCAAGAAAGCAATAGGGAACAGTAATCTGGGAGGAAACACACACCCTTCTATAACAGTTCACAGGCAAGTAAGGTAAGTGATCTGAGTTGGGGTAGGCAGCCAGGATGGAAATGAGAGAACACCTGGTATTCCACCAGACTTAAATTACATATGCTATCCTGCCTGCAGAGGGCAGTGGGTGAATCTGAAGCTGTTGCATGCTGGTCTTTCCTCTGGAGAGGCATGTTACCAGCCTGGACTGGAAACTGGCTGTGTTGTATTGACATGGGGAAGGACAAAAGCTGTGGTGACTCTGAGGAGGGGCAAGGAGGAGGCTATGGTTCCCAGACACTGATAAATAAGTGCCCCGAAAATGCTATCAAGACTGCATGATGTACATAATCCTGCCTATGGAGGGCAAGTGGGAATCAATCTACAGCCAAAGAGAGGTGTTCAGTGCTGGCCAGAGGTGCAGGGAAAATCTTGTGTGGCAGCTGGAGGTGCTGTAGGGCATCAGCAATTGGATGAAGCATCTGAGGCATTTGGGATGAGGAGGCTAGGGACATGGATAGAAAGAGCGGCAGTTGGCAGGAATAGGTAGAGTAGGGATGAAGGTGGCAGGAGCTGTGCTCTCTAATGGAAGGGATGGGGTGCATCTGAGTGGAGAAGATAGAAAGCAGGGATGGACATAAGGGGGCACCATCACTAGTGTATATCAGCAACATGTATAAGCTTCATGCTAACATAGCTAAAAAGGGTCAAAATACGCCTGGGGCTGGATCAATCAGATACCAAAATTGCCAAGGAGAAGGAAAGAACATACTGTGTGGCATGGCAGGAACATAGTTTGCTTTGGAGACTCCCTCTTTAGGGCATTAGATGAGGTAGAGGGATATCACTGGACCAGGATATTAGCTCAGGTAATGTGGTGTATACCTGCATGAAGCATGGGTTGAATTAGTGCTATCGAGGGCCAAGAAAAGCAGTGGGGGAGGAGCATATCTTGATTGTTCATACTGGCATGGATGAAGTATAGAAGGGTAACTATCCTCACCTGTAGGCATGTTAATATGCAGAATATGCCTGTCAAAATGGGCACACTCAAAGGCCTGCTGTACTTTGAAGGCTGGACTTAGTGGCACTTAAAAAGACATGGTGGGGGAGTAAAATGACTGGGATACCAGAATAGAGAGATACAGACTATACCTAAGGGATAGGCCTGATAAGAAAGGTGGTGGGGTGGTTCTCTTTATATAAGAGAAAGTCACTGAGGAGAGCATCAGGGGATGTACAGTGCCAAGGAGTTCATCTGGGTTGAGCAAGGGAAAGATGGGGCAAAGAAAAACACCTGGGGCCCGATATTCAAAAGTTTGCCCAGACACAAATCCTAGTTTGCCTGTGCAAACTGGGTTTTGCATGGATTTCCTATATCCAAAAGCCTGGTTTGTACAACCAAGCAGGATTTGTCCCTAGACAAATTGTGGAGGGGGGCACTATGCAAATGGAGGAGGGGGACCTGAATATTGGTGCAGTCCAATATTAGGAGTATTTGCACTGTGCAAGATCATTTTTTGCAGTCCCTTTGCATGGTGCAGATACTGACAACCTAAACCAAGACTTACTTCCTCAAAACCCTGGTGGTTTGTGGAGGAAGTGAGCACCCCCCACATGCCAGTACTGAGACATGAAAACAGTGACCCTGGTGTCCAGTGGTCCCTCCACCCACCTCCACCCATGCCCAATGTACAGTACATACGATGTCCCTGGTGTTCAGTGGTTCCTCCCCAATCCTGATCCCCAGCACTGTACACAGAACCATTTTCCCTGGTGTTCAGTGGTCCCTCCCCATTCACGATTCCCCACCCCATACACATAACCATTTGCCCTGATGTCCAGTGGTCCCTCCCCCATCTCCATACCTGCAAAAGTCCACCTTGCTATGACAATCCATATTCCAACCTCCCCAGCCCATGTCCCATTGGTGTCTAGTGGTCCCAAACCCTCCTACAGCACTGAGATCCCCCCAGTCACCCTTACCTGAATCTCGGTGCCACTGTGAAGTGATGGTGAGTGACACAGCACTCCACCTCAGCTGCCTGCTGTCTAGCAATAGCAAGGAGCATGACTTATTTACAGGGCACAGGTGACACACCTTGCCCTATAAATAAGCCATGCTCCCTGCTACTGTTAGATGGTGGGTGGCTAAGATGGTGTGTGGGGATCTGTGTTGCTCATCACCACAGCACCGAGAATCAGGTAAGGGTGACAAGGGGGGTGGGTTCTCTGTGATGCAGGAGAGTGGGAAGGCCACTAGAAACCAATGAGACACAGGCTGGGGGATCAGAGTGTGGATTGTCAAACTGTGGTGATCTTTCACTGGTATGGGGATGGGGGAGGGACCACTGGACACCAGGGAAAAAGGTTCTGCATATGGGGCTGGGGATCGGGACTGGAGAGGGACCACTGGACATGAGGAGCAGGATATATTCTCTATGGGAGTGGAATCAGAGGGATGTCAAACCACTAGCACCAGGGATAGTTCTCTGGGACTAGGGCAATTGGGGGTTAGTGGTGCTGCACAAACCAGCCTTACTTCCCATGCAAATGAGCCCATAATGGGCATGCAAATGGCACATTGCATGCCCAATTTGGTCATTTGCATGGGTCAGATTGAATATTGGAAAGTCAGTGCGGGCGCAAGCCATTGTGGTGCCCTATTTAGGTAGCCACACTGGTGCAGCACTAAGTGACTTAGTGCTGGGTCAACATGGCCTTATTTTCAGTTGAATAGTGCCAGTGTGCTATTCCACTGAATACACCTTCTAGGGCACCTGGGCTATCCCAAAGTGCGGTGCATATTTTGGTGCTCCACTTTGCACATTTTAGAATATCCAGCCTCTGGAGGTGTACTTCAGCCCCCAAACCATTCAGTGGCTTATGATGCCCATATGATTGGGGAATAGTGTTGTGTGAAATTGGAAAGTTTTACCCAGTGAATTATTTTGTGGAATTTGGTCATTTTGTGAAATATTTCACCTGTGGGGCAACCAATATTTCACCCTCAAACCAGTGAAATTTGCTGCTTTTGGGCAAAAGTTCACCTCCCACAGGTAGAATATCTCAATTTCACCACCGGGCCCCAAATCTTTAAAAAAAGAAATCCCATCCCCGTTCCTGGTGTCTAGTGTTCCCCCCAGCTGATCACCAGTCGAATTCAAGAACCCTGCCCCCCAGTCACCCCAAGTTAAACTTGGGCCCCTGTGTCTCCCAATCTTTGAAAAATAAACAATCCCCTCACCTGTCCCTGGTGTCTACTGGATGCCCCCCCGGCTGATCACAGGCCAAATTGAAGTACAGAACCCCCGCCCAGTCAACTCCAGTTATTTTCCCCTCCCCCCAGCCATAGCCTGGCCTAATCTTCAAAATAAAAAAAACATAACAATCCTCTCCTGTCCCTGGTGTCTAGTGGACCCCCCACTCCCACCCTATCTTAAGTCAGAGCCCACCACACGCCCCCAGTACCCTGATCGGGCCACCGACACAGCCTTCCACTCACCTCCACAGCTGGCAGCCCATCAGAGTGCTCAAAAAATAAGCATGTGCTTGTACAAGCAGGTGCTCATTCATTGAGCACTCAGATGGACTTCTCCCAGCCATGAAGGTCTATGCTGATGGCCCACTCAGCCACTGAGAATGAGTGTTCTGACAAGATGAGGGGTGGGGATTCAACTAGAGACCAGGGAGAGGGAGACAATTTTTATTTTGAAGATTGGGGACAGGGTCATGGCTGGGGAGAGAAAATAACTGGGGTTGAATGTTTTTTTTTTTTACTTCAGTTTGGCCAGTGATCAGCTGGGGGGGGTCCACTAGACACCAGGGACAGGGGAGGGGTTTTTTTTATTTGGTGACTAGTGGAAGGGTTCTGGAATTCAGCCAGTGATTGGCTGGGGGGGACCACTAGACACCAGGGAGGGGTAAAAATAAAATATAAATGATGGGGCATATGTGGGTAAAATTACGAGTGAAATTTTGCAATTCCGCAAAATATTTCACTGGGGAAAATTGTCAATTTTGTGGCAATTTCACCGGCAAAATAACATTTTGCAACATCTCTATTGGGGAAATTGTGTGCAAAGCAATAGCTCATTTATTGATGATCCAAGGGGATTTCTTTTTTTTGAATATGTTATTCAAGAGTGGTCAGCAGCAACACACAGAGCATGTAACATGAACATGTGCAATCATGAATTTTGAACTACATATCAGAGTTATTATTACATTTGTCATAGCACCTGTAATACAAAGCTGTTAATATAACAGAACATGAACAGTAAAAAAAAAAAAACATATAACCAAACCAAACTTAGTCACGTAGTGTGGTCAGTATGTGTTGCTAGAAGGTCTAAGACAAAAAACATAATTAGGCCTGTCCTTCCATTTTCCAGAGACTGCAAATAATACACAGTAGAAACTCTGGTTCAGTTACAGTTCTACATTTCACATGCAGGGAGCAGCAGAAACTAACCTTCATTTTGTTCCTTTTTTATGTTTGCTTGCACACATGTGCAAGAAACATAGTGCCATCATCCGAGTTTTCAGAGGTGTGGCAGCCCTCTTCCAATTCAGTCAGTGTGTTTTCAGGCACGGCCGCAGTTCTCCAATGCCTGCTGGAGCTGTCTATGACAGCAGTCCAAAATGCAGTGGAGTACAGTTGAAAGGGGGAGCTATGCTTCAGTGAGCAGCGATAAGATATCACCTGCTCATGCCTCCCCCTACACACACACACACACACACACACACACACATGCACGCATACTGCGTTGCCCCCCCACGCACACACTGTGTAGCCAACGGGGGGTGCACAATCCCCCTTCGGCTGTGCTGTGTCCCCCCCAAAAACAGAGTTCCATATGCCATGTTGGGTGCCCACCCCAGCGTGGCTACACATCGTATAGCTGATGGGGGTGCCCAATCTCCCGTCGGCTCCACTGGTCCCCCCCTGAGAGTACAGAGTGCCATGCTGGAAGCCCACCCCAGCATGGCAACAGATGCTATCACCAATGGGGGTGCCCAATCCCCCGCTGGCTCCATGCCCTCCCACCAACCATCCTTGTGCCATGCTGGGAGTCCACCCCAGCCTGGCAAACGTCCCGCGTCATCGTCATTTTAAAAAAAAAACCCTGAAACTCAAAAACATTCCCTCGCTGTCTCTACCCCCACCCGCATCCACCCACTGTGCACCCTGCCTCCCCACACTCCCCCACACCATACTCATCTCTGGACTCTGGTGCGACAATCTTCGGTGGACCGGGAACATGTCTGCACTCTTCAAAGCTGACCGGTAACTGAGGAAATGCCGGTAAGATGTATAATGGGATAGATCGGATTTTTTCAACATTGCTGCATATCTCAGGCATTTTTTGGAATTTTTGCACCAAATTTTTAACATTGGGGTTTTTGGGACCCCTTCTCATGAATGCTCTCACTGTCATGGCGTTAATCGGGACCGAAGGGTGATTTCACAGTCACTGCGCAAAATCACCTTTTGGGACCAAGTAATGAAACAACACTGCTACTGTTCATAAGGTGGGCTCTCAAAAAACCTATGTTGAAAATTTGGTGGAAAAATTCCTAAAAATGACTGTTTTACGAGCGCACATTGCGCAGTTCCTACGCACGCTCGTAAGTTCATGAATTTTCAATATATTCACTCCAGATTTTCAACATTGCCATTTTATCACACCTCCTTATGAGCAGTACTGCTGTCATTTCTCACATCTTGCCCAAAACATGTTTCTGCTCCTGTAGTACACAATGGCGCAGTCGGTGTGTGAAATCAATGTATGAGACATAGTAAGAAAATCACAGTGACACTGTTAATGAGCAGAGGTCTTAAAATGGCTATGTTGAAAATTTGGTGAAAAATTCCTAAAAATGACTGTTTTACTAGTGCACATTGCGCAGTTCCAATGCACGCTCGTAAGTTTGCGAATTTTCAATATTTTCACTCCAGATTTTCAACATTGCCTTTCCTTATGAGCAGTACAGCTGTCATTTTTCACATCTTGCCCAAAATTTGTTTCTGCCCATGAAGCGCACAATGATGCAGTCGGTGTGCAAAATCAATGTATGGAACACATTAAGAAAATCACAGTGACACTGTTCATGAGCAGATGTCTTAAAATGGCTATGTTGAAAATTTGGTGAAAAAATTCCTAAAAATGACTGTTTTACGAGTGCACATTGCGCAGTTCCTACACACACTTGTAAGTTTGAAAATTTTCTATATTTTCACTCCAGATTTTCCACATTGCTATTTTATTACACTTCCTTATGAACAGTACAGCTGTCATTTTTCACATGTCGCCCAAAATGTGTTTCCGCACATGTAGCGCACAATGGTGCAGTCGGTGTGCGAAAGCAATGTTTGGGACATATTAAGAAAATCACAGTTACACTGTTCATGAGCAGAGGTCTTAAAATGGCTATGTTGAAAATTTGGTGACAAAAATCCATAAAATGACTGTGTTATGAGTGAGCATTGCGCAGTTTCCAGGCACCCTCGTAAGTTCATGACTTTGTAATATTTTCAGTCCAGATTTTCACCAGTGGCATTTTTCCACACTTCCTTATGAACAGTACAGCTGTCATTTTTCACGACATGGCCAAAATGTGCTTTCACACTTTTAGCGCAGAGATGCATGGTCGCTGTGGGAAATCATTGTTCAGGACAGATAAAGAAATCCAAGTGACACTGTTCATGATCGGAGGTACCAAAATGCCTGTGTTGACAATCTGCTGTAAAAAATCCCCAAACTAATTACATTACGGGTGTGCGTTGCACAGTTTCTATGCATGCTCATGACTTCACCAGATTTTTTAATATTTTTACTGCAGATTTGCAACATTGCCATTTTTTACACCGACCCATGAACAGTACAGCTGTCATTTTTCACATCCTGTTCAGAATGTGTTTTTGCACCTGCGGTGCCAAATGTCGTAGTCACTGTGCAAAATCAGCTTTTGGCTAACAAACTGATATTGCCACTTTTCATGAGGTGGGGGGCACAAAAAAAACATGTTGAAAATTTGGAGTGAAAATACCAACGAATGCCTGAGGTGTTAGGGTTTCCAACCATAATGCCCCACCCTGTAGAAAATGACAGGCATCAGGGGTGTGACTTGGGATTCTTGCCTATAATGCTCATACCATTCCACACCATCGAGGTATGCCTTGGACTCTTCAGCTCCAAAGTTCACCCCATTCTCCTATACCGCACCCATCTCACCATATTTCCTGGTGGAATGGGATGCGCATAAGGGCCAAAGACCCCAAGGCACACCGTGACACTTGTCAGTGTCTGCAGGGTAGGGTGTGGTGAAATGGCATGGCTGTTATGCCTGACGACCCAAATGCACATGCCTGTCACTCTCTGCAGGGTGGTGGTGGGGTTGGCTTCAGTTCAATACTTCACTGCCATTTCTATTATGTAGCCTGTAATTTCTACACTACCAATGCCAATGCCAGCAAGCAAACATTCGGCATTGACAAATGCTTGTTGATTTCAGCATTCATACAGTAACTACTGGGCACAGTCCACAGATTTCAGCAAGTGCCAACAAGGGGGAGTAAACTTTTATTGCAAACTAACCTGTGGGTGAATATTTTTGTACTTTCTTTCAGCAGCAGTCAAACATAATAATTCACATGGTCCAAGTCAACCAATAGAGTTTCTCCTGGATGCAAGCAGTCCTGCATAAAGGCAGACACTCTGACATGTCCCAGCAGGTTCATGTCCCAGTGAGTGAGTGAGTGAAACAGCAAAGGTATGGAACAGGTGTAAGACTGGTGACTTAGACATCAGCAGGCATCAGCAGAAGGAAGCAGGAAAGTGGAGGACTCTGCCAGCTAGGGACAAGGCTGAGACGAAGCAAGTGGAGTTTAGGGAGCTGGGGAGGAGTCTTTGGAAGGTAACATGCTCAGTGGCTTTCTCGGAGGTGCTGCCTGTCTACAGCAGGGGGGGGAAGGAGAGGGATATCAGCACCAGGAGCTTCAACTTATGGTTGGAGGAATGATGCAGGGAGGAGGGGTTTGGCTACATTGGGTACTGGGGACCGACCTGGAAAGATAAAGGCCTATGCAAGAATGATGGCCTGCATGTGTCCAGGAAGAGAATCACATTCCTCAATGGACAGTTTAAATGTTACTTTGATGAAAATTTAAGCTAACTGAGGGGGGTGGCAGAAGAAATCAGGGAGACAGAAACTGCCCCCCACAGGGTGAGGTAGAGAGTAGGGAGAACCTGAGGGGAGTGGAACTCTCCTATGGAACTCCCCTAGCATGCAAACTATTAAAGGAAGAAGTATTATAGAAACAAAGGGGAAGGGAATAGGAGCATTAAAAAGAGAAGGGGAAGGGGAAGGGGGATAACTAGCAGAGTGCTAACAAAATCTGGAAGGCCATGTGTGCAAATACTAGAAGTCCAGAAAATAAGATTCCTGACATAGAGGCCATCATGGCAGAGGCTGACCTGGATATAGTTGCCATTACTGAGTCATGATGCTCTGAAAACCATGCCTGGGACATGGCCACACCAGGCTATATTCTGTTCAAGAAAGACATGGTGAAAGGAAAACAGGGAGTGTGGAACTTTATTTGAGGGAAAGTATAAAAGCTATGGAGATACAGGGAATACAGGGGCCAGGGGTACTGTGGGTCACCCTGGAGTTTGGAATCACAGCCATTATTCGTACTGGTGTGATCTGCAGACTTTCAGCACAAGGAGAGGCATTGGATAAGGTATTGTTGGAAGCCATTGGCAAAGATGGCAGAAAAGGGAGATGTTGATTGGGGGAGGGACTTCAGTCTGCCAGATGTAGATTGGAGCCTCCCAGCTGTGGCTTCAGATAGAAGCAGGGACATCCTTGATTTCCTGCAGGGGACATTCCTCAGGCAACTAGCCAGTGAACCCACTCATGATGGGGGCAATACTGGAGTTGGTACTCACTAACTGGGACAGGGCTGAAGAAGTGAAGATGGGAGGGCACCTGGGGACTAGTGATCACTGTACAGTATGGTTCAATTTAAGAATGGCTGAAGAATCAAACCATAAATATGCGAGGGTCCCGGGCTTCAAGAGTGCAGATTTTATAAAGATGAGGAATGCCTCATGGATGATCTGGCAGGGCGGGATGATCTGGGGTTGGTGGAACAGTGGGCAAAGCAAAAAGGGGGCATAGTGAAGGCAGCAAATATCTGCATTAACCAAGTGAGCACAAGCAAGAGGAAAAAGAAATCATTATGGTTTCTAAAAGAGGTGGTGGTCAAGGTAAATGCTAAAAGGGTTGCATTCAGAAGGTACAAGGAGACACAGAAGGAAGAGTATAGGGAAGTGCATCAAATGAAATGGAAGGAAGCAGGGAAAGCAAAAAGAAATGTGAAGGTGCAAATTGAAGTGTAACCCCGGGGACACTTTTTAACAAGTTAGCACACCCCCCATTAAAATCTGAAACACTCGTACCCACATACTGGCACACCACTTTACTTTACAAATGGATTGGTACCACCCTTCACATTAGGATGTAAGGAGGAAGAGAGGGGTGGGGGTACAGAAACAAAACAACATGAACCTTGTGTAAACATTACAACTCAGGTCTTGGGTGGAGGCATCTAGGCACATGCTAGATCTAACCTGCTGAAGGGTCCCCAGTAAATCCACACAACTAGAAGCAAAAATCAGAATGTCCAGAACAGTTACTGGGATTGTGCAGTATAGCTTTATTAAACAAATGGAAATTTAAAGCAGAAGTGGACCCCCAAGGATCAGTCTAGACAGGACAGGTACATTTCATGAACTCTCCTTGCATGTAGTACAGTTTATGAACACACAAAAAAAAACATTTTCTTCCCAGTTTCCAAAATGGTGCATCTAGTGGACACCTGGTTAAGCACCCGAACATTTTCCTCCCTTGAGTGTCATTTAGTGAATCTAAGCCACACACTCAGAACTCTTCTTTGAACATAGGTGCAAATAAGTGACACTCAGTCACACACCTTAACCTGCAGCTTGGCCCTTGCTCAGGTATAACTGGTGTACTTTACGAACCAGGAAGCCCTGCCTTGTAAGTACTTAGATGGCGTTCCTCCCACCCTTTGCCCCAAACAACAGTCTCTGCCATTCTTTAGGGTTACACCACTGAAACCCCCATTTCCCACTGAAATGCTAGCAGTCCCAGACTTTAACTTTGTAACACACTGGGGTGACCAGAGAACAAATTGCACTCACTTGGGTGAACATTTTAATAGAAACTTCACTCACTTTGGTGAACTATGGGCACTGACAGGTGCAATCCAGCCTTATCTATGAGTATATACACCCCAGACTTATGAGTCCCCTAAATTATATGGAGAGCTGGACTCCTAGAACAGTACTCACAAATGGTTGTCCCTTACACTGGGCATGGAACAACAAAAGAAAAAGGTATTCTCCTGGATAGCTGATCAGTCTCTCAAAGTCCTTTCCAAGGCAGCTGACACACAACCATAATCTTCAGGGGATTGCCCCTTGAGTCCACTGAGAACATGCAGTTCCTTCCACTTCACTGGGTGTAGAAATCAGGAAATCCTGCTGTGGCACTGGTCTCCACCACTTCACTGGAAGCTGGAAATGACACCCCACTAGGGTGAGAAATCCTAGGCCCTTACCTCAGAGTCAGCTGGCAGACCTCCCCACTCAAGCTGTAACTGAAACAGGCTCTGACTGACTATTGAGTATTCTAAGCTCCCCAGAGCAGCTGTCCACAAAGTGTGGCTTATGCTGCTGCAAGAGTTCTGAATGACCTAATCATTCTTCCCTCAGGCTAGCTGAGTAAACAATAATGTCATTATGTAAAAAGGCCCTAATGAGCTCCCTACCAGTTGCCTGCATCCTTCCTAACACTAATACTGATAGGATTCTAGTAACCCCAGGGGACTGGGTGGTTACAGAAGAAAGAATAGTTCTTGAGGTAACAAAAGGGGACAAGACATATTTTAGGTATAAAAACAAAAAGAGAAATGAGGAAGACCAAGGGAGGGATTGTGCGGTTAAAAAGGGAAGGGGAGACTGTGCAGAGTGGGACCAGGAAAAGGAAGACATCTTGAATAAATACTTCTGCTCAGTGTTCCTAGAGGACGGGTAAGTGGAGGGACCTCCAAAAAAGTAACAGGAGCTTTGAAGGGGGGTAGACACTAGTCCTTTTTCAGAGAAGAGAGTCCTGAAGGGACTCACTAATCTGAAAGTGGACAAAGCAATGGGGCCAGACAGCATGCATTCAACAGTGCTGATGGAGCTCAGGGAGGTACTTGCTGCAACTCTGAGAGTCCTATGTAACAGCTCACTGGAAACAGGAGTGGTTCAAAGGACTGGAGGAGGGCAGATATAGTACCATGTCACAAAAGTGGAAGCAGGGAGGAGGCTGGCAATTATATGCCAGTCAGTCTGACATCAGTGGTGGGAAAGTGGACTTTGCATACTCAGAAGTCGGTGTTGGAGAAGTTGGAAGGGAGTGGGACATTTCACTCCCGTTATTTCGCTCCCTACCCTCTCGTGTCTGATATCTTGTTCATATTCTAATTCACCCCCATGTGATTTCGCTTCCAATTATTGCGCTCCTGCTTTAAGTTAATGCCTGTGCTCCTGCCACTCTGTGGTACTCCAGCTCTCTCAGCAACACAGTCATTATCAGCAATGGAAGCTTAAGTAATAAGGGTTATTCAGAGCATTTTCTGAGGGCTTATAGTGTACAGCCAACAAGGGCAAAACCAATCCAAATGATCAGGTAAAGCACCCCATATATAGAAGCATGAAATAACAAAAAAAAAAAAAGCAGCACCACATAAACCAATGTCCTGTAATCATTCTCCAATCCTGGTGCAGTCATGCAGAATCTAGCATGGTTGTACACTGAAGAAGTTATCCCAGTTCGAACTGTAATTGTATATCGTACCTGACGGACCTGCATCATATGAAAACTTAGATGCGGATCAGGATCTTCTTCCAAAACATAAGTTAGGTCGAAAGTCGGGTGATTACGTATGCAGGGAACATCAAAAGCAAGAGAGGCTAAAAAGTGATATTCAAGTTGTATCCTGGCATCTACTGGTGTACCTTTGTCCTGTCATCCAACAACAGAGCTTCACTCATGCCAGTAGCCCAACTGCCTGTGTTGGCTGCAAATCACACTGGGATTCTAATGTGCACCAGGATGTTCCTTTGATACAGAATCTTGACTTGAAACAAGAAGTCAGTGTACAGCAAGGGAGCTAACAGCAAATGAAGACAGGGAACAATGTCAACTGAGGATACTCGTAGAAGGGGAAACTGGTCACACTCTGAAGGAAAGCCAGATGAAACAAGGACCATTGTTCTTTTCTCAGAGTTAAGGAAGTGTTTTAGATTACTGTGCAACTGCTGGCAACAGTGCTCATCAGTGGCTGGAATTGTGACCTGTTTCCAGATTTGGACTTCCTTTCTCCCTCCCATAGACTGCCTGCTCACTAGCCCCCAACTGGCCAAGTACACAGCGTGAGAGGCTGTGTTGGAGCTCTTCGGTCATTTCCAGATGGAGCTGGAGGAGTGAGTGGGGGGGACCAATCGCTGTTGTGAGGGGGCGGGGAGGCTTTTATTCAAATGCAAGTGCCGCTCACAAGTGCGAGCATAGCGCGAGTGTTGTGAGTGGCACGAGCACCACTCAGTGTTGAAATTTTTTCTGCTTGGGATGAGAGGAAGGAAGCAGGCCAGGCTACAGAAGTTCTAACTGTGATAATTAGGTTTCTTTTGATAGGAAGTGTTTTAAATGTTTTTTGCTTGCATTAATTAATGTGTTTATTGGTTTATCTAATTAGGCATGTGTAGGGGGTCTGTAGGGTGATCTGTAGGGCTCAGGATTACTTATAGGAACTCACAGCTGCATGCTCTGCATCCCTTTGTCCCTATCCCTGTGTCTGATACTATTATCATGCATTGCAGGGAAGTGGGGATTGTAAGGGATTGCTCTGCCTGTGGGCTGTGGGATGACCAGGAGTGGGTTGATCAAAGGATAGAGGTGGTTAAGTCCAGGAGATGCCCTGGAGTAAGTAGGGCATCTAGGAGAAGCCAGATGTGGTTGGTGCCCATTTCCAAGGGGACCACCAGTCCGAGTGGTCAGGTAACCCGAGGGGCTGCGTCACCCTTTACATCTCTGATGGCAGTGCTATGCAATGCCAGGTCGGTCAGAAACAAGATGGCAATTATTGTCACCTTGATTTCATTGGTACCTGGCTTGCATTACGGAGACCTGGGTGGGAGATGATGCTGGCCCTATTTTTGAGGCTGCAGTCCCCTCAGGATACACCGTGGTGCACTGCCCCAGAGAAAATCGCAGGGGTGGCGGTGTAGCCATTTGTTTTAGATCGAGCCTGACCTTCACCGTGCACCCAGTGGGAACCCCAGGTTCATTTGAATGTGTGGCCATTCATGGAGGACTTGGCATTGGCTGCAGGATCCTCCTCATCTATTGCCCTCCTGGCCCAATGGGGGGCTTCCTGCAGGAATTCGCCGAGTTTGTTGCCGGCAAAACATTGGATTCCCCAAGATGTATTTTTCTGGGGGATTTCAATGTTTGGGCTGAGGATAAAGCTCAAAAGTGCATCAGTGAATTTCTGCAGAGTATGTCCCTTTTGGGGCTGGTGCAGTTTGTTGGTGCACCTACTCATTGCGATGGCCATACATTGGACCTGGTGTTCTCACTGGGACTTGAGATCATAGATCTTGCAGTTGATCAGGTATTTTGGTCTGATCATTGCACAGTGAAGTTCATGCTAGGGCTCCCGTCATAAGTTCTTCCCCTGCTGAGATGATTTGCTGCCGCCCTTTACGTGATCTTACCCCTGAGGGTTTTATGGCGGCAGTTGACTTATCTAGTATGGGTGATGCATGCGTCGGAGCTGTTGATGTCAGGGTAGACACCTATAATAAGGTGTTGTCTGGCACCATCAACTCCCTCGCACCTATCTATGTATGACCCAGAACTTTGTACCTGAGGTCTCCTTGGTATGATGGAGATCTCAGGGAAATGAAGAAGCTGGGTCAGAGATTAGAGCACTGCTGGAGGAAGTCCCGTCTGGAGACAGACAAACTGGTCCTGTGTGCGCATTATCACGCATATCAGGAGGCAATCAACCAAAAGAAGACAGCATTTTTGTCTCGGGAGATTGCTGCCAGGAGAAACCGACCAGCCTTACTCTTCCGGACTGTTGATAGACTTCTCCATCCTTTCTGTCTTCAGTCTGGAAGAGTTTCCTCAAATGAGGACTGTGAGGATTTTGCTCGGTTTTTTCTCGGACAGGGTGTCTTTCATCCGGTAGGAGGTTTCTTCAGCCAGTAATACCATTGCTGTCAGTGGTTGTCAGTTGTGTTCTAAGAGCACTCTGCCTAGTTGGGGAGAGTTTAGGCCAGTGGAGGTTTGTGAGGTTATTGAGGTGATGGCCAACTTGAGGCATACTTTTTGTGAACTGGACCCTGTGCCAACGCGCTTTTTAATGAGATGCGTTGACTCTGTTGGCCCGGTGTTTGCCCTGATTGTCCGGTGCTCCTTGAGTCAGGGTGTCTTTCCAGATGCCTTGAAGGAGGCTCTGGTGAGACCTCTTTTAAAGAAATCTTCTCTGGACCCGGAGATTAGGACAAATTACCATCCAATCTCCAGTCTTCCATTTTTTGGGGAAGATTGTTGAGAAGGTAGTATCGCTTCAGTTGGAGGAACATCTCATGACCCACAAGTTGTATGATCCCTTCCAGTCAGCTTTTTGGGCCAGACATTGCACTGAAACTGCGTTAGTTCGGGTGCAGAATGACATCCTCAGGGCTAGAGATTGGGGGGACAGGACAGTTCTTGTTATCCTCGATCTCTCCTCAGCATTTGATACGGTGGACCATTGTGTGTTGCTTCTCTGCCTGAGGGGAGTTATGTGGACTCACTGGTATTGTCATCAAGTGGTTTGAGTCCTTTCTCACTAATTGGAGGCAACGGGTTGTGATGGGAAATTTCTCATTTACACCCTGCCTCCTTTCGTGTGGAGTCCCTCAGGGTTCGGTATTAGCCCCAATGTTGTTCGCAGTATATATGCTGCCCCTGGGGAGGATCATTAGGAAATATGGTCTGAGTTTTCATTGTTATGCCGATGATACTCAGCTATACTTATCCTTTGCCCCAGGAACACCAAATGCAGTGGATGTGCTAAATATCTGTCTGGCTGAGATTAACGACTGGATGGCCTCCAGCTGGCTACAACTGAACCCTGACAAGACCGAGGTATTGGTAGTGGAGTTGAACAGAGTTCGTGATGGGATGGCCTCTGACTCTGGGACTGGCCTTGTGCTAGGAGCTGTGTCATTGATGGCCTCCCCTTGGGTGCAAAATCTTGGTGTGATTTTTGACAGGAACCTGTCCATGGAGGCTCAGATATCCTCCATGGTTCATTCCTGTTTTTTCCATCTTAGAAACATTGCCAGGATTAAGCCCCTTGTTCCAGCTCTGGACCTCCCTACCTTGATACATGCCTTAGTCACTTCTAGGCTTGACTACTGTAATGCCCTCTATCTTAGGGTCTCTGGAGATTCTCTTCATAGACTACAGCTAGTGCAAAATGCTGCTGCCCGGCTTTTGTCAGGGCAAAGCAAATTTTGTCATATTACTCTATACATGAAATTGCTCTGGTGCCTGTCAGATGGGAGTATTCTTCAAGGTGGGTTTCTCACCTATAAGGCCCTACAGGGCAGGGCCCTGGTTACCTGTCTGATCTCCTGGTACTTTCCACCTCTGTTCCGTAATCTCCGCTCCTCTAGTGGTGGCCTCCTAACTGTTCCAAGAGCGAGACTAAAGTCTGCGTGGGACCGAGCTTTTAGTGTCTCCGCTCCCGCTTTTTGGAACTCTTTGCCATCTGTAGTTAGGGAGGCTCCCACTATAACTGCCTTTAAGGTTCACCTGAAGACCTTCCAATTGTTGCAAGCTTTCGGGGAATAATTTTTGATTATATGTATGTTGTAATTTTAATTTATAATTTACACGGTATGAAATGCTGTATAGTTTCTGTGCGGCACCCAGAGCCTTCGGGATTGGGCGTCTTTTTAAATAAATTTGACTTGACTTGACTTGACTAAATATGAGATCCCCGGTTTGGTCTTCACGGACTCTAGGATGAGTGCGAGCAAGCACAGGCAGCCTCAAGGCAGCAGATCCAGACCTCAGCTACCTATTCCTGCAATGCGCTTTGATAACCGAAGTAAAAGGTCTATAATCTCTGGTATTGTTCAGCAAACCATTTCTGTTTGTAATAATCAGAGGTGATTCAGATTAGCATTTAAAAGAATGGAGGCTGTTAGGTGCAATCAGCGTGAGTGAAATGCCCTGGAGTGAATGTTCATGAGGAAGAAATTGCGTGGCAGTGAAATGACGGGAGTGAAAGTGGCAGGAGTGAAATGTTGTAGACCCAAGTTGGAAAATGTGGTAACGTAGTACCATAGTCTATTATGTCTGGTGTTTGGACTGTGGCTCATGGCTATATGATTAAATCACAGTTTTCACAATCATTTTATGGTTGATGAAATGTTTTAATTTGCTGAAGAAGTGGCAGTACACTGAGTGTTTTTACACCATATGGTTTTCCAGTTGTCATCCCTCTACTCAGCACCCTAGTGGGATAGACATAAAATAACTAGCTTAGAGCTCTGTAAGAGTTTCAGTGCATTACTACTCACCATCCTTTAAACAAAATAGAACTTCCTAGTCACACTTTATTTTAAGTGTCTGTGTAACTTCCAGGTAGGTAGGCTAACCTAGGTCACTCTATCCTGCTGCAAGCAGAAACAGGCAACAGGAGAGAGAGAGAGAGAGAGAGAGAGAGATCATGCCGGGGGGGGGCAAGATGGAAGGGACTACTAGCTAATGCCAAGAGTCTAGGGAACAAAATGGGAGACTTAGAAGCAGCGGTGGGAATGGATGACTGAGACCTTATAGCAAGATAACATGGTTGACAGACTACCACAGTTGGGAGGTGGGATTACAGGGGTATAGTCTTTTTAGGAGGGATAGAAAGGGACAAAAAGGCAGAGGGGTAGCCCTGTATGTTAGGGATGGGATTAGAGCAGTTGAGGGCAAAGAGAAGAGTTCTGCAGAGATTTGTTGGGTTACTGTATGCAGGAAGGGGGGTGTTAAGGGTAGGGGTGGTCTACAGACTGCCACATTAGGGAGAGGAGGTGGAGAGAGAGCTGGCTAAGGACATACAGAAAAAGTACAAGGGGGAGATCCTGATGTTAGGAGACCTGAACCTACCCAATGTGGACTGGGGAATACCATAGGCTAGATCCAAGAAAAGCAGGGAATTTTTAGAATCCTTGGAGGATGCCTTCATTCACCAGCTAGTAAGGGAACTGACATGAGGAATAGCCACACTGGATGTAATACTGTCAAATGGGGACAGTGTGGAGGAGGTAGAGGTTGGGGAGAATTTGGGAGACAGAGATCACCGGATGGTCAGGTTCTCTCTTTGGGCTGGGACAGTAACGGGTAGGTCCACAACCAGAGTACTGGACTTCCAGAGGACAAAGTTTGGGAGGATGAAGAAAACTGTGCAGAAAGAACTTGAAGGGGAAACAAAATCTCGAGGAGGTAGAGGAGCTTTGGGGGGCAATAAAGGGAGGTTTTCTCAAGGCCATGGATCAACGCGCCCAGAAGATAATCAAACAAAAGAGAGGAAGAAAACCCCTGTGGTTCACAGCAGAGGTTAGGGAGAAAATGAAGGCATTCAAAACCTACAAAATGTCACAAGGTTTAGGGGAAAGTGAGGTCTATAAGGAAAAACTTAAGGAGGTGGAGAAAATGATTAGAAAGGCTAAAGCAGCAACGGTGGAGAAAATTGTGAGGGAGGCTAAAAGAGGGGACAAAAAAGTATTTCTGAATGTGAGTGACTGGAGGAGAAGCAGGCAAGGGATTCTAAGACTTAAGGTGGATGGGGGTATACCAGTTGAGGGGTATAAGGAAAAGGCAAATCTGCTAAATGAATGCTTTGTGTCAGTATTCATGGTCTAGAAAGTAGGGATTTGGTCAGAATTACAGCTAAGGGAAAAGCAGGGAAAGGAGGTGGACACCAGTCCTTTCACAGAGAGCAGATTATTGGAGGAGCTGGGGAAAATAAAAACCATTAAAATTATGGGCCCAGATCAAGTCCATGACAGGGTACTAAAGGAATTAAAGGAGGAACTGGCAGCATCTCTTGCAAAACTGTTCAATCTATTCCTTCACATGGGGAGGGTCCCAGGGGACTGGAAGTGGCCAGAGATGGTGCTGCTTCACAAGGGTGAGGAATAAGGATGAGCCAGGCAACTACCGCCCAGTTAATCTTACATCTGTGGTAGGAAAATTGATGGAAACCCTCATAAAAGAATGAATAGTATGACACCTAGAGATGGGGGCCCTTACTGATGACAGCCAGCATGGACTCACTAGTGGTAGGTCATGTCAGACCAAACTGGTGGACTTTTTGAGGGTGTTATGGAAGTGTATGATATGGGGAGGGTAGTACATGTGGCCTACCTGGATTTCAGGAAGAGGTTTGATTCCATCCCCCTCAGGAGGTTGGTAAGCAAGCTAAGAAGTTTAGAGGTGGAATGCAAACTGACAAATTGGGTGGAAGATTGGCTTGGGGGGAAGAACTCAGAGGGTAGTGATCAATGGAGTGCATTCCAGGGAATGAGGGGTGACTAGTGGGGTTCCACAGGGATCGGTGTTGGGACCCATATTGTTTAACGTATATGTAGGGGACTTAGCAGAGGATCTAAATGGGAAAATGTGTCTGTTTGTGGATGACACAAATGTCTATAACAGAGTGGACACTCCAGGGGGGATGTGTGGAGAAAATAGGGCAAGATCTGGCCAAGTTGGAGGAGTGGGCATAAAGGTGGATGCTTCAATTCAATGCAAAAAAGTGTAAGATAAAACACATAGATCACAGTTACCCCATTGCCACATATGGGCTTGGGAGGGGGAGAGACACTGCAGGTTATGGAGCTAGAAAAGAACCTGTGACAGAGACTGAGGAGGGACTGCATTTCACTCAATGCGTTGTGGAGTAACACTCCATAGGGGGGCTACTAAGCTATAACTTTAAGGAATAAAAGGTAAACCACTGTTGCCCTAAACGAATGTAGTCTCACCAGTTTATCTTATTGCTGGCCCTTTCGTTTTTTGCTCACCACATCTCCTTTGTTTCACCAAGAAGAAAACTTGTGCAGTGGTCCAAGTTGGATTGCCGGAGCTGGAGGGGGGGCGCCTTTGGAAAGCCCTGAATTTTGGATTGATTCACATGGAGTGAGCTTTTACAGTCAGCGGTCAGTGTTCAGCGGTGGTTAGTGACCAGCTTTCAGTCCCTCAGTCTCTCAGAATACTCCTGGGAGTAATATTAAAAATGCTGAAAATGTTGAATTTTCCCCGATGGAAAAGGGGTTAGAAAGAGACTCTCTCATAATCTTTTGGCTTTTGGGAGTTACTGGGATGTGCTTAAGCTGAAGAGACTTTCAGAAGGAAAGTAGAAAAAACAAAGAAAAGTGTGTGGTTCTGGACATGTTTATTTTTTTCCTTTATGAAGGGAAAAGGAAGCAGATCTTGGACTTAGATCTGGACTTGAACTTGGGGTGATTTTTTTTTGTATTACGTGTGTCTTCTTGTCTGTTTTTGTACTTTTGTACTTTTGTGTTCTTATATGTTCTGGTGATTTTCTAATACTATTGGAATTGTTCGGTTAAATTATGGAGTTAAATCAGATAAGCATTATAAAAAAGCTACAACGCTAACTCATAATCATTAATCACTAATTGTTGATTGTTTAACAATATCAAAAGCCATTTTGTATGCCTGCATTTCTTCGTGCGCTTTGATTATATCATTAGTTGAACACTAGGTAATAGGCTGATCCTGTTTTGAGTTGCGCTCATGTTTGTGGCTTTTTCAATTGATTAATTACTGTTTGTTAATTTAAAAGCTATTGAATGCATAAGGTCCCTCGTGTTTCCCATGCACTCCAATGTGTGTACTAGTTAAAATAGGCATAGGTGCTTTCTTTTGTTCAAATAGCCTGGAATGCTTGTGAAACTCCACGGATGTCCATCTAGCTACGAGGGTTTTTTTTCTCTTTTAGTTGTAGAAAGTGCCATTTGCTTTATTTTTTGACCTGAGCTAAGTAGTTAAGCAGCTGCTTTTATTTTCTACATTTCTACTCACCGTTTGTAGTGCGTAGCTGATTTTTTATGCTTGTTTTAGTACTGGGAGTTTTGCAGACTGTCTGGATGTAAAATAATAGCCCAGTTTCTAATTGTGGCACTGTGCCTTAAATGCTGGAATACTCTGCTACCACCTGTTGTTTTTTCAAGTTTCTCCAATCTAAATTTAAACTTACAGTTGGACAAGTTAGTTGTTTTGGTTTTATTTATAAAGAATTGTTAAGAAGGGGAGGTGAATGTTTTTATTATCTTTTGTTATATCTATTGTTACTTGTGTTTTAAGTTAAGATTTTTAACTTTTTTATGGTTATGGGTGTGCTGCTAACTTACTGATTTTGTTTTAAGATACTGGTATACACAACTGTTTGTTTAACTTTTTTAGTGTTCAGACAACACATCCAGTTTAATGGACAGACCTGCTTGCCAAGTGTCCCAATTATGAGGATTGTGAGGAGCATAAGAAGAAATTGTATTGTTGTCATTTCCACTCCAATCGGAAGCTGTTTTGGAACTCTGGCTAAAGAATCGAAGGATTATTTATCAGCCTAAAAGGACTAAAAGTTTATAAATCACTCCAGTGGAAAAGGAAAAAGAGATAATTAACTGTGGTGCAGTCAAACTGAATTGTATTACATATATACTTTTTAGTAATTGGGTCTTTTTAGGTAATGTTTTGGTTTCCAGGTTTTTGTTTTGACCTGATCTGATCTGTTCTGTTTGCTACTGGGGAATATTTTAAGTGTTTTTGAAATAGTCCAACTTTGTGTGTTTTCTCTGCTAATTGAAACTTATTAATATTGATTTATATTGAGGAGCTAGTATTTTATGCAGGGGGGTTTTAGTGGCTAGTGAAATGCCAAAAAAAGATGAAAACTTATAGTAAAAAAAATCCTTCTAAGCATGGAAAAATGGGAAATATATCTAAGCTGTCTAAAAAAAGCTCTAAAGAGCATTATTTTGCTTGATAGTTCTAAAATAACGCACTTAATGAGACCTGCCCCAGATCAGATAGAGTTAAGGGGTTAAAAGAGGCTTAATAGAGGTTTGTACCTAGATCTGCATCTTTTCCTGATCTTTGTATGAGAAGTAAGGAGACCTGTTCAAGTGAGCATCCTTTGTTAGAGGAAATTAGAATCATTGAAGAAAATAATTTTTTTAAAAGTATAGTGATGCTGGAGGTCCCCAAACCTGGCTCTGGGTTGTTTCATTTAGATTTGGACTTGTCTGAAATGAAAGGAAATCCAATTAGAGAAGAGTTGGTAAAGATGAAAAGTATAGAGGATTTGAGGGAGAAATTAGTTAATAATAAAAAGTCAGGAAAAAGTGGCAATAAAGTATTGGGCCAGAGTAATCTAACAGCGAACAGGAATGATGTCATCAGTGAAAAAATGGTATTGATACTGATGTGAACTGTGACAAAGTTACAGATGCTGTTGATAACAACAGAAATGTTTTGGATATATTTGTGTCATCTCCAGAAGCTGTGGATATTTACCACAATACTAGGAATGAGGGGTTTGATACTGAGAGATCTGAATGTGAAAGTGGATCTTATTTTAGCGATGTTAACTCTTTTATTACATTATATATGAAACAAGGGCATAAAGAAATTTTAAAGCACCCTATTAACAAAGTAAGATGCATGGATTCTGAAGCGAAGATCCACCAAGTGGATCAAACATGTCCAGATATTGATAATTATGATACTAGTAATAGTCATTTGGCAAGCTAAAAGAGGTATAATGTTCTTATTGATAAACTTAATGAAATTAAGAAAGAAATTTGTTTTGGTAATACACAGCTTGTGGAATTGGGTGTTTTGTTTACATCACTTGTGGAATATTTTGTGAAAACCTCTAACATGCAAGAAAAAATAACTCCTATTATGAAAGTTGGTAGAGATGTAAAGGATATTCAGAGAAATAGGCAGATCCATGAAAATGAGAAAATTAGGGCTGCCGCTTCAAAAAAAGGAAAAATGAGGAATATGATGAATCAGGAAGAAAGAGAAAAGGGGGATAAAAAGACAATAAAAGGTCCAGAACCAAACTCAGTGAAAACTGTAACAAGTGAGACAGCTGATAAAGAAGCTAAGGAAATAGACCATTTAATCCAGGAATTAAATCAGAGAAAACAACAACTAAGAAAGGATTGTGAAAAACAAAGTGGACATTGTCTAGCTTATGAGAGTGGTGTTGTAGTGAATCTTAAAGAAAAATTAGTTTGTAAAAGGAAAACCAATGTTGCAGAAAGGTTTAACTCAGAGTATGAACAGGTACATGCCAGGAAAAGCATTGCACCTAATAAAAATATGGATAACAATGTAAAGAAGGTAAAAATTGCTGATGTTGAAGACAGGAAAGATAGGTTCATCAGGGAGGGAGATATGTTACCTACGGTATTCTTAAAAGGTATACCAAAGGGAAGAAATGAGAACCCCTGTACTCTGAAGTTAACAATCTATAACTTGGTAAAAGGTATTGTAGGTCATAAATTTGGTTGGCATGACATTGCATCTGTCTATAGGTATAAATCTATCCCTTTTAAAGGGTGGCTCTGCTTAGTGTTAAAAAAAGTAGATTCAAGGTTATATTTGATGAAAGAAAAAAGAAAATTTCAGGGATTGGGAATATTATTGGACTCCACAATTAGTTTCAAAAAATTGGATACTAGGTGAAGGAAAGGAAAACAAGAAGGAATGTAAATTAATTAAACAAGCAAGAATTACGGCATATATGAAACCAACAGATACGGAAATTAGTTTGGAGGGCGACTCGGAAGTTTCAATTTATATCTGAGGAAGGAAGAAACTAGGGAATAGAATTAACAACAGTGTGATAATGGAATTGGATCCTATTACTAATGTGGAAGAATTCTCAAATGTCAATAATGTAACTGCACTAAGTGATTTTCAGGCAAGTATATTATCCCTAGATGATAGCAACAATTGACTTAGTAACACAAGGATTGAAAGCTACCCATCCACGTTAACATGGAATGTGGAAGGTTTAAGATCTAAAATATAGGATAAATGTGTTTTGGAATGGTTAAGTCAATTCCCCATTTTAATATTCTAGGACACTTGGATGGGTAGACTAGATGATGAGTATTTAATTGAAGGTTACAATATGTGGCATATTCCTGCTACTCGGCAAAGTAAATTTGGAAGGAGTTAGGGTGGATTGGCTATTTTCATTGATAATTCACTTGTTATAGGTTGTATTGAATTAAGTTTGTATGATGATTTTATGTGTATATAATCTTGAAAGTTGAAACTAAATGTATTGTACTGTTTAATATCTATATTCCCCCTCAAATAAAGCAGATTGATAATGGGAGGATTCTTGAGATTTTGGAGAGTGATATTGACTCTGTTACAGTTTGATATCCAGGTATTAAATTTATTTTAGCTGGGGACCTCAATGCATGTACAGGAAACCTGATAGAAGAAAAAAGAAGTGACTGGGGTATAGATGATGTTTTTAATATTCCAATTAGACATTCTAAGGTTAAAAAGGTTACAGGAAATGGCAGGCTTTTGATACAGTTTTTAGGGAGAAATAATTTGAGATTATTAAATGGACGTTCTAGGAATGACTGGGAGGGGGAAAAACATTTCCATCATTAAATGGGGGTGGTGTAATAGATTACTTTAGGATAGATGCTTCTTTATATCCAATTGTAGATTTTCTCAAAATCCATGGAGTATGGGATAGCGACCATTTTCCATTAGAATGTAAAAGTAAGATAGTCTGTACAATGTTTGATAGAAATAAGAAAAGTGTGATGGAAATAAATCATACTATGTGTATAATTTATAGTAAAAAATTGTATGGAATGAGTTCACTAAAACAGTAGATAGAATTATAGACTGTAATCAATGTCTGAAAACTTTATTGAACTGGAGTGGGGAAAATAAATTGGAGAATGAGTCAAATTGCCATAATGTGATAAGAATTTTTGACCAGTTTATGGAAAACTGTAGTGAGCAATTATGTAAGGTAGAGCGCCCAATGTATAATAATAATGTTGGAACAGATAAACCCTGGTTGGATAAAGACTGTAGGAAAATGAAAAAAGAAATCAGGAAAGTTGGGAAACTAAGGTTGAAATCAACAACCCCCAAAGTTTTTGTGCTATGAAAAATTTGAAAAGAGATTATAAGAAATTATTAGTCTCCAAAGAAAGATTATATAAACAAGAATTGTGGTAGCAGTCACAACAGTCAATATGGAGGAAATATACAAAATGATTTTTGACACTTGTCGCATATGGTTGTGATGAGAAGAATGTGAGATACAATCTATATGGTCTAATTCCAGGAAGTATGTGGGTGCAATATTTTGAAAACATTTATAATAGTTATTTGAAAGCAGAGTGTGCTGAAGTTTGTGATTATTCTATGGAAAATAAGTTAAGCTGTCCTTATGTATGTACAGTCGCTGAGGTTATGAAAGCCATTTTAAATAAAAAATAAATAAATAAAGCAGCTGGTCATGATGGTTTATCAGCTGAAATCTTCCTTCATAATCCTGAAGATTGGGCAAAGATTTTGGTCTTAATTTTTAATATGATAAGTCAATGTTTGTTATTACACCATGACTGGAATCAAGGTATAATTATATCTTTATTAAAGAATGGTGATGAACAAGACCCTAAGAATTATAAACCAATTACACTTCTTCCAATAGTACAACAAATTTAAACCAGGTTAATTTTAGATATATTAAATATTTGGGTGGAGGAAAACAAATTAATCTCCAAATGGCAATGTGGATTTAAAAAAACAATGTGGTACTCTAGATCTAATCTTTATGCTGAATTATATTATAGATATTTATGTAGAAGTAAAGAAAACTCCAATATATATATACATGTTTCATTGATATAAAAGCGGCCTTCGATTCAGTTAATAGGGGCATATTATGGGAAATCCTGAGGAAATTGCATATTGATCTGCATTTGCTGGGTATTCTTAAAATGTTACATTATAATACTACAGCAAGGGTACGTTATATCAGGGATGGAGCTCTAACTAACCAAATAAATATATATATTTTTTTATTCCAATTGTTTAACCAGGTGAGACACACTAAGCTGAAAGCTTGTTTACAGGTGCAACCTGGGAGCACAGGGAAGTTAAGTGACTTGCTCAGGGTCACACAGTATGCAAGTGGGGGCTATGGGATTAAAACCCAGGTCTCCAGATTTGCAGCTCAGAGCCTTAAACCACTGCACTATACTGCCTCTTTAAAAAGGTGTAAAACAAGGATGTCTGTTGGTGCCAACTTTGTTTAATTTATACTTCGAAATCTTGATGAGTAAATTGAAGGATATTGATACCTTTGTGCCCAAAGTCAACAATGAAGAAATAAAATTGTTATTGTATGCAGATGATGCTATACTTCTATCAAGAACTCCATTAGGTTTGAAAAGTGGTATCACTAATATAATGACAACCTTAAAAGAGTTGGATTTGGAAATGAATGTAGGAAAGACTAAGATTATGATAATGGGTTGAAAGAATAAGAGAAAATTCTGGAATATAAATGGTATTAACCTTGAAGTAGTGCAGACATATGAATAGCTTGAGGTTATATTCAATAGAAATCATTCTTGGTTGGCTCATGTGAGGGAAATTAAAAACAAATCTTATAAAACTACAAGTGATATTTTGGCATTTGAAAATAAGTTTGCAGAAAATAGTTTTAAATCATTAAAAACAACATTTGAGGCCAAAACAATTTGTCAACTTCTGTATGGTGGGGAAATCAGGGGGATTTATCTTGATAAATATGATAATATTGAGGCAGCACAGAATAGATTTCTTAAACTTATATTGAATCTGCCAAGGGATTGTCCCTCTGCTTTTCTGCGGCTAGAATCTGGTTTGTTCCCATTAAATGTAAGGTTATTAATAAAGGCAGTTAAGTTTTGGGGTAAGATCCAAGGTATAAATGAAGATAGGCTACCAAAACTAAGTTGGAAAGATTTTACTAATCATTTACAAACACATAGGGCCAGATATTCAAAGCATAGTGCAGCAAGCAAACCAATAGTGCTGGAATAGCGCAGGATTAGCTCAGAGCAGCCATATTCAAAGAACCTGTTAGCGACGCCAGCAGTAGCGTGGGGCAAAACCAATAATGTATGCAAGGGGCAAAAGGGGTGTTGGGCCAGCATACATGCGTAAAGGGATATTCAAAGCCCCAGCACCATGCTATGACACATAGCATGACACCTATCACGGCGCTAGTTACCACCTATAAAAGGCTGATCTTAACCCAGGGCAAAACACTTAGCAGGAGGGACCACAACAGGAAGTGAGAATGTGTGCAGTGCCAGTAGCAGTGATGCTGCCATTGATGGCAGCTGTAGTGGAGGAGGAGGAGGAGAGGGAGCAAGCACAACATGGGCCACAATGCAGGCCAAGGAGATGGTATGCTGCAAACAGGTGGTACCAGCCCGGTGTCTCCTTCGAGACCCTGCCAGATGACCACATCACTGGCCGGTACAGGATGAACAGGGGAATGTTGAGGCAGCTATGTGAACTCGTGCATGAGCAGCCGCACTCAAACACCAGACGCATCCATGCCATGACAGTGGAGGAGAAGGTGACAGCAGTGACGTGCTTCCTTGGCACAGAGATGTTCCAATGACCAACGCGGGGACACCATCATGGTATCGCAGTCTGCCACCTCATGCCTCCTGACCCAGTTCCTAGAGGCTTTCCTGCCACATGCTGGGGAGTTTATAGTATTCCCCAGCATGGCAGCAGAGCACAGAGAAACAATGCAGCAATTCCATCGAGTTGCGCACCTACCATCTGTACTGAGTGCCATTGACTGCACCCATGTCCCCATCCATGCACCACCTGGTGATTGCAGTGATGTGTACGTAAACAGGAAGGGATACCTTTCCATCAACTGCCAGGTGGTGTGCGATGCGACTGGGTGCATCAGCAATGTCTATGCGCAGTACCCTGGCAGTGCCCACGATGCCTTCATCTGGCACCAGTCCCAGCTGTGCCAGGCATTTAAGGAGGGCAGGATGCCCAGTGGGCAACCAGTCAGTGAGTAGCAGCATACAAGGCATACACATGACAGCATGGATGGGGGAAGGCAGGGGAGGACAGGGAAGGGGTGTGGGAGGGCTACACATAAGTGCAGGACAGCAACGGCCAGACTGCAGCACGGCAATAACAAGTACACACCTTTTGACAGGGGACAGCGCCTATACTCTGTGACCCTGGCTGCTGACACCAGTACTCTGTCCAGCCACAGTGGCCAAGGAGATGTACAACAAGGCACATACCAGCAGAAGGAACATCATAGAGAGGTGGTTTGGCATCCTGAAGATGCGCTTCAGATGCATAGACACATCAGGTGGTGCCCTACAGTATATGCATCAGAAGGTATGCTGTATCTTTTTAGCCTGTTGTATGCTGCACAACATGGCAATGAACCATGGCATACAGGCACCTTAACCTGAGGGACAGTCCAACAGTGAGCCAGAGCCAGCGGTCAGGGGGATAGTGGAGCAACTCAAGAAGAGGGATCCTCGCATGGCCCACAGGGCCATAGAGCACAGAGCCAACATCATCAGGACACTGTCACAGACCAGAGGGTAAGTACAGACTGCACAGCAACATGAAACAGTACAATGCTGAAACTATTTAATGTGCACCAACAACCAGAACAGTGACACCAACAATCACAAAAGGAACACAACAGAGTGGAACAGAAAACATGTGTGCATGTGGTGTGATGTGGGGTGTGTGCAGGTCACATGGGGTGGACACACAACCACGGCGTAGTGTCACTGGGGATGCATGATGTGTGGTGGGAGTGTAAGGAGGGCAACCATGGCAGTGGAAGTGTGAATGTGCATGGGATGGTGTGCGAGGGTGTTTTTTAGTGGGCGTGTGTGCATGTGTGCACACGGATGTGGATGTGCCAATGTTGACACGGGGGGTGATGACTGTGCAGTGGTGCAGTACGACTGTGACTATCACCAACGACTGCCACCACGCAAATGTCGCGCACCACTAGTGAGGGTCACAGACTCCGGGGTGCTCTTGGCCGAGGACAAGCCAGAGGAAAATGGTGAGGCAGGCAGGGCAGCTCTCCTGTGCCCCCGTTGAATGGCAGAACCTGACAGGGCAGGTGGACCGTCACAGCAGCGCTGTGTGCACAACGTGGTGTGTGACGCAGTGGAGCTGGACCCAGTGCCAGCCCTGTGGCCATGGGTCACCTGCCTGTGTGCCCCTGTGCCTTATGCACCCTGACCAACTAGCACATGCTGGTGACCCCCATGCACCCCATGAAGTACATTGGTGATGTCGACCACTGCAGCCATCAGACCAGCAAAGCCACGGTCGATTGCACCCACCATGCCTCCGAACCTGTCCTCCACCCACTGTTCAGCATGGGCAAAGCCCACTGATATGGACTCCCTTATCAGTGCCAGCTCATGCCTCAGCTCCCTCCGTAGGCCATGCAGGTCCATACAAGCCTCCTGCTGGGACATGACAGCAGCCTGCAGGAGTGGGCGGGTACCATGGGCATCCTGCTCCAGGGGCGCGTCCCCCTCATCTGCAGCTGGCACAGGTGCCTGCTATACAGGAGGTACAGGATGCTGTTGCTCATCCGGCATGGCCTGTTGCTGCCGACTGCTGGTGGTGCACTGTTGCACAGGATGGCCCTGGACCACAATCTGTGAGGGACACCGCATGTCCAGTGGTGCAGACATGTTCCCCACACTGCTCACCACCAGATGCACAGGAATGGCCACACCAGCAATGCTGAACACCCCTCTGGCACCTGTACCATGGCCTGCTATCAGATCCACCCCTGTATCCCCCTCCACAGGCATGTCCAGGTGGTGAGGACCCTCTGACACGTCAGTGTCATTGTCACTGATCACCGTCACTAGGAGTACCAGCCCAACACCCAGTTCCTCCATTTAAGCATCCTCCAGGTACTCAGTGGATTCCATCTCCCCGATTGCAGTGTGTCCCCCCTCCCCAGGCAGATGCAGCCCTTGTCCATTGGAATGCCACACATGCAGTGGCTCTGTGCATCACCGACTGGCACCCAGACTGGATGTTGATGGCTGTTCATCATCATCATCCTCCACAACCTCTGGACCATGGTCAGACATCCTGTGCTGATCCTGTGTCTCTGCAGGCCTTGCAGACACCGCTGTGGAGAAAAACGGGACAGGATCAGTTACCTGTACATGAACAGTGTGCCCTACCACCCCCATCACCACTGCCACCACCACCACCACACCATGCACACCCCAGGACACATGCCAGCTGCCATGGCCATGCACACCCCACACACCAGCCCATGACTACATGCACCCATCCAACACACAGTGCACATGCCATTGCCAGGCAGCTGTTCGGCAGCCCATGGTGCACCCCGTGCAGGGCACCAACAGCAAGACTCTGCACCTATGCCATCACACCATGCAGGATATACACATGTGAATACAAACCTGTCCTGGGCAGTGCAAGAGGCGTCTCACAACCACAACCCAGCACACCTGCGACTGCCACCAACCGCAATGTAGATGCCACCATAGCCATGAGCAGCTCCTCCACCCACTGCTGTTGGTCTTGTGGTCCTCCACTGGTCTGCATCGGTTCATGCAGCCACTGTGCCTCCTCTTCCTTGGTACGGTGCAGCAGGTCATTCCAGCGCTTTCGCACCACCTCGATCATCCTGCCACGGCCACCAACTGCATTGGCTGCAGCTGTCACCTCCTCCCAGACTTGGTGCACCACTGCATCCATGGCCCTGTGCGTGCGGAGCACCTGCTCCCTCTCCTTCACAGCATGCACCAGTGTTGTCAGCTCATCCTGTGAGAACTTATGTGTGCAGATGTGCTCTTGTCATGCTGCACTACCTATGGGACAGATGGAAAGGGACATGTGTCAGCAGCTGTGGCAGGACTGCATTGCATTGCACATACACATCACCATGCCACCCCCTAGGATGTCACAGGCCACATGGACATTGCACTGGACATCATGTGCATGTACGGGGAAGATGGCCACATAGTCATTGGCCACCCTGTGTCTGTACAGCAAGTCCTGGACCCACATGTACACTGCTGTCACCCGTGGCTGGCATGTGCACCCATGAATGGGGCCACCCCTATGCCCACCACCTGGCACTGTACTGTGCCCTGCATGATCACTACGCTGAGTGCGTGGACATGTGGACTGGCACGTAGACAATGGCAGGACACCAGGCACAGGCCACACTGTGCTTGGGATGGCACAGCACCGGGACCCTGTGTTCCCCCAGCAGAGCGGTCACAGCCTACCATGCCCCACATCCAGGGTGTCATGGCAGTGAGCCAGTGTTGCAGGACATGCCTCGGTATTGCACTATGGCCCTTGCCTGGTGCCCACAGTGTGCAGGGGCACATGTACAGAGCACTGTATGGTATGCTGTACAGGCACACATATGTAGCTGTGTACCATCATGCAGCACAGTGCTTGCCTGTGGTCCTATGTGTGGCTGACCATTCCCCAGCAAGTACATCTGTGGGCTGCAGTATGGGCTGACCCTGTTCTGAGCTATTGCCATTCCAAGAGTCCCACAGCAGTTGTACATACCTGCCTCTCGCTGCTCACCCCTATTTCATCTCTCCACCTGTCCACTGTTGTTCTGCAGTATCCGTAGTATGCTGCATTCCCATAACACAACACTGGTGGTGCACTGCTTGCCTTTTTATAGCCCAGCCAGGCAATCAAGCCTGTTATGCATGCAAAGCAGTGCATAATGATATGCTAATCACACAGTTTGCACCATGCATGCACAAGTACCCCCATTTGCATATTCTGGTTGAATATGGCCCAGATTAGTGCCGGGCTAACACCTTAGTGCTGTTCAAATGTCCGCACCATGCTATTTGGGGGGCCAGCACCACGCTATCCCAGTAGCGTGGCACTCTGTGGTATAGCGCGATCACCACACATGCTCATGAGGCCCCCATGTCCACGCTAGCATCCTGGCATCAGGATGTAGCACCACACTAGCCTACACAGTGCAGCGCTAGGTGCATGCATGGTATTCATCTCCAGGGTCATGCCAGGGGTCATGCATGCACAGTGTGGCCACTTCTGGGCAGTGCCTTGCTACGTCATTTGTGATAGCGTGGCGCTACAGTGGTTGTTGCAGGAGGCTCCTGGGTGTGTCAACCACCCACTGGGTATCTTAACAGGTGTAAGGGATTCCGTGCTGTGTGGGCAATGCCAGGATGTGGAAGACAGTGTGCTGTGGTGCACAGGGATAGGTGCTGGGGGGAGGTGGAGAAAGCCAACCTGGTGGAGCTGGTCCAGAAGAGGCACTGGAGACTCTTTGGGGAGGTCAGGGAAGGGGACCTCCCATGTATGCAGGTGTGGTCCATGGTTGCACGGAAGCCTAGTGCCTGCACTGGAATCTCCTGTAATGCAGAGAAGTGCTGGCACAGGTACACAGACCTGTGATGGCGGCAGAGTCAGCAGCTTGAACACTACAGGTGCATGGTGCATGAGGGCACTGTGCCTGTGCCAGGTAAGTGGCGATGTATGTTGACACCCATTATCATGATCATGTTGGGCTGCAAGTGTGTGTGCGTGAGTGTGTGTGTGTGTGTGTGTGTGTGTGTGTGTGTGTGTGTGTGCACGTGCATGTGTGTGCCACACTGCATGGTGCTTTGGAGCATGTGGCACTGGTGGGGAGCCACATGTTGGCCCCCTAGGGGCCCAGTACATGCTGTGGCCATGGATGTGGGTGGTGTGTCCTGGTGCAGCACCAGCCTGCAGTCAGCAACACCATGGTGCCGGGATCCTGCTCCTGGGGGACTGTTGACATACACACACATGGGTATGCGGATAATCACAGGACAGCTGCAACAGGCACTGTCGCACAACTGTGACGCCATGACTTCCTGATGTGTGTGCCTGGTGAATGCTCCTTGCACCCTGCCACCCTCTGTGTGGGTGTCCTCCATGTTCACTCCCTGTGTGTGCAGAGTTGTTGGGATTGCATGTGCATCTTGCCGTGCTGCACATGGTGTATGCTGTGTCATGCTCTAACACCAATGTTTCACCTGTCCTCTGTAGAGCGGATTGAGCAGCCCATGGCCAGAGAAGGGGACCAGAACATGACCTAGGAGCAGCAGAGAGGTAGCCCAAGGGTGCCGTCCATGCCGCAGTGGGTGCAGGAGAGCAGTCCTGAGAGTGGTGGCATGTTGCATGAGTACCTATCTCATTGATCTGTGATCTGTGCTCTTTCTCTGTGCTGTGTGTCTCATCTGGGTGTTCTGCCACTAACTGGTCTGGTGGCATGTCTGCAATGGGCAGTGGGCCAGTGGTGGTGTGGCACTGTGCTGTTCTGCACACTTGTGTTGCACACCACGGTCGGGTGCTGCCAGACTGGCCCTGGGGGAGGGAGTGGGGCACTGTCGGCTTGCATTGCTGTGCGGGTGCCTGATGGCTGTGGGTGCTTTGGTGGTGAGTGCTCGGTGGGGGTCACATGCTGTCAGCTGCCATGCCCACCTCTGGGGTCCCTCCAGCCCTCACCACAGGGCATCTGCATTTGCACTGGTGGTGTTGCCTTGCTGTCCTGTGCATTCACTGGATGGGCCTGCATGGCGCCACCTGCATGCCTGTTGTGGATGCAGGACACCATGCCCCATGCCTTCCAGGCATATCTCTCATCCCTTTGTCCACCAGCTGTGGAACATTGCCTGTCATACTGTGGTACATTATCACAATGGGTGGTATGCATTGTGGATTCCTTACCTGGGTATCTCATGATGCTGTTACTGTGTTGCAGTTATGTTCTGAGGGTCTGTTATCACTATGCTAATACATTATGTGCATCATTTACTATTGCGTGTTGCCTGACAATGTTGCCCTTGGCTGTGGAACTTGTCCTTACAGGGTGAAACAGGAGGCTTTTGCCCCTTGGGTTGGGGATCCTTCCTTGTACCATGTCACAGTTCTGTGGTATGCTTTCAGTGGCCTTGCTTGGTGGCCAGCATCTGTGCCCTGGCTGCCTGTTATCCCCTGGCCTGGGTCGGTCATTGGCAGGCCACTGTCATGGTTCAGTGCTGCTCCAGCATGCCTTTAGTTGTTGTTGGTGCTGTGCTCTATGTTACGGTACATTGCCATCTGTCAGTGGGCAGCATGTCCCAACATGTGGGTGCCCTTGTGCATGTTGTGGCATGGCCCTTGCACCCAGCTCTCCGGGGGTCTGGCTGTGTGTCTGCCATGTCTCGCTGTGTGCTGTACTGGGGTGGATGGTGTCACAAGTACCCTGGTGCTGTTGGGATCATTGTCATCATGTGTGTTGGGGTTTGGGTTGGTGCCTGTGTTGCCCTGTGCTGCTTTGTGGGCACCTTCCAGGTTGGCCTACTGGTGTGGCACTCACCTCCACTTGGGATTGTCCATTGGGACATGCTGTCCATCCCTGTATGGCCACCTTTGGCTGCTGTCTGCCTCCTGGCTGGTGTTCCATCCTCATGGTCTCACCCTTCCTCTTGTAGATCCACTCCAGGCATCACTGTGGGCAACCAGGCCAGAGGAGTCAGAGGGGATGGAGGACCTGCTGCGCTGTATCGTTCGCCAACAAAGGACTCTGATAGAGCAGCAGGCCATCTTGATAACAGAGACGAGGAGAGTGGCAGCTGTGTTGGAGGCTCAGCTCCCAGATCCAGCAGGCAGCTAGCCATGCCCTACATCCCGTATTGTGTTGCCTTCACACACCCCCCTTACTGGACATGTTATCCTTTCCTGGACTGTATTCCTGTGTCCCTGTGTGCATCCTCCTCCCCTTTGCATCCTTCTCCTGTACCTTCTTGTACATGCTGTTATTATTTCTACATATGTTTGCCTTTTGGATCCTTGCTTTGCCTATAGTGCATTCCTTTTGTTGTTCCTGTAGTGGGCTTTTTGTTGCATGGGTTGTGTGTTGGGGGCGCTTGGCATGTCGCTTAGTGGGATTGGTTCTGTTGTCTTTCTTTGTTATGGGGGGGTTGTCCAGTGGTGGTTGGGGCATTGGTAGTTCTGTGTTTGGTTTGTTCTTTGGTATTGTATGGGTTTGCATCACTGTTATGGTCCTGTTACCCTTCCTTTTGCATATTTGTTATTACAGTGCATTTAATACATTTTACTGTGTCCTGTGTCATTCTTGGGTGCTGGGGTTATGCATGGTTTGTACTGTTCCTTGTGTTCTCCACATGGGTCTGGGTTGTTGCTTGCCATTTCCGTGTACGTGTGGCATCCTCCAGGCTGTGCACTGTGGTGTGCTCCTGATACCTCATTAAAGCCTGTGTTTCATTGCATGTGTCCCAGGGTCAGGCTGTCTCACCTCTGCACTGTGTTCCATTGTGTGTTTGCACTGCCTGCCTGGATGCTGTATTCAGTGCTGTCTTATGTGCTATATTCAGTGCTGTCTTATTCCCGGGCTGTTTTTGCCCTGCACTTCTGGCCCTGTTTGCCCGGCTTCCTTTGCTTGCTATATTCATCTGGTTTTGCACTGCATTTTACCTTTTGAATATAGCTGGCATTTTGCTCCAGGCTATGTTTGCACGCCAGGCAGTGCTACCTTGGCCATGGGGCAATTTTTTGAATATCTGGCCCATAATGTTAAAAATATTTGGTTTTCAAGATTGAATGAAAAATTGAAATGTGTAGGGTTAGAGGGGCTCATATCGCTATCTGCAAATTGTAATGTTGTACAATATATTGAAAGTGTTATGATGAGATTAAAAGATATTGCAATTACTAGGGATTTTGAGAAAATACATGAAGTTGATAGGTTTGGTTTATATTCATTAGTTAAACAATATTGGGGTACGGAGACTTATCTTATGATTTGTGAAAAGAATTTGCACAGAAATATTTTATGTAAATTGAAATTGGACATGTTAGGTATAGATACTTCTAAAATTAAATAAAATTTTGCCTAGATCAAGAAGTGTAATTGTATAGATAAGTCTCTTCCTAGGATGTTACATGTTATGTATAACTGTAAAAAATGGGAGAAAGAGAAATGTAGATGGTTGTCTCCTCTTTCTGTTGCCTTAAACCCAGGGGTTATTGATGATCCCCAGAAAGAAATGCTAAAATTAGAGAAATTAAATGTGATATTTGGCATTGAGAAATTTGTGTCCATATGTGGAATTTAGAATTGTTAAGCTTATACGTATGTGCAATAGATATGAATGTATATTTTAAGTATGGAATGTTATAAATGATGTGGATTTTATACATTTGTGTGTTAAATAAACTTGAAACTTGAAACCTGGTGAATTGGATTTCAGATACCCTAAAAGTTATGTATCAGTGCAATAGGGCAGCAGGAAAAGCGACAAGAATACTGGCATGAATAAGGAGGGGCTTCAAAAGTAGGAAGAGGGAGGTGATAATGTCACTCTACAAAGTGCTGGTTAGGCCACAGCTGGAGTATGGCATACAGTTCTGGAGGCTGCACTTGCAAGGAGACAAGGATAGGCTGTAGCGGTTCCAGAGGAGGGCAACCAAAATGGTCCAGGGGATGCAGGGGAGGTCATATGAGGAAAAGCTGGAAGAATTATTTCTGTATACACTGGAAATGAGAAGGAAAAGGTGGATATGTTGGAAACCTTCAAGTATCTGAAGGGAATTAACAAAGTAAGGGGAGATAGCGTATTAAGGCTGAGTGAAAACACAACCACCAGAGGCCTTGCTTTCAAGCTGGAAGGGGGTAGATTTAGGGGGGACATAAGGGGGAATTATTTCTCAGAGAGGGTGGTGGGTCCATGGAACAGATTACCTAAATGGATTGTAGGGGTAGATACAGTGGACAAGTTCAGATTAGCATTGGACAGCTATATGGGTCTAAACAGAAGAGAAGGGGTAGGACAGAAAAGAAAATGGTAGGATGGTGGTGGGGGTGGGCCATTACTTGGGCAGACTAGATGGGCCAGTCGGTCCTTTTCTGCCAGAAGAATTATATGATTCTATAATTAATTACATTAAACAGGGGTAATTACACTGTAACCAAAACAAAAGTTCAAAAGTGCTTCAACTTGGAATGGATGGGGTGAAGCCAGCCAAGAAAACAGAACACAAAAGTTGCTGAACTCCAATAAGGAAAAATTAGCTGTAGATGCAAATAAGATGGATTTATTCCAATAAATTAAAGTAGGTTCAGTCAGAGTAGTCCTCCACAAACCAGATGCCTCTGTGCTTTGACCTGCTGGTCTTTCTCAGGGGGTGGGCTCTGGGAACTGACATGACAAAATTTAAACTAAACAGCTAATGACATCACTGAATCACATGTTACAGTTAATTGCCATAATTAAGTGCAAATACCACCGGTAGCATTAGAGAGCTGAACCATGTGTTAAACTTTCATCATCACATGGATACAGGAGTTCAGCCTGCGCTCACCCGTAGTCTAAGTAGGTAGCACCTAGAAGAGAAAAGAAATCCATAAAACAGCATGAGTTTAAATGATGATAACCTAAGACCACAAATAAAATTACACAACAATAATGTTTACAAATAGGGCCTCACATCCAGTTCATTGTTCAATCCAATAGGGTTCATGCTATTTAATGTAAAAATTCAATATGTCTCTTGCCATGATGGTATCCCTTTAGGCTCTCGCCGTTATCACTTAGAACATGCTGTGATAGTCTATTTAAGTCTGTCTCCCCAACCCTCCTTCCCAATCTTACCTGTTCTATTCCCATAAATTGTAGACCATCAGGTTTGCCACTATGATTCAGCAAAAAATGTTCTGCAACAGAATTTGTGATGTCACCATTTCTTATATCTCTTACATGTTCCTGTATGTGGACTTTTACTTGTGTTGTAGTTTTGCCCACATATAATCTTGAACATGAACACCAGATGTTTCCTGCCACATGATTGAATTCTGTGCTGAAAGTAACATTGGAGAGTTTATCTTTTTCTTTTACCTTAGGGGTTAGCAAACTGGTCCATTCCCATGGTTCTAGCTTTCATTAATGCCAAAGTCAGTGTTTCCTGTGAGTATCCACTTGCCAGAAACCTTTGTGTCATTTCTTCTGCCTGTACATCAAAGTAAGAGTCTAATTTATAGTTACGCCTAATGTGAAGAAATTATCCATAAGGTATTGAATCTGTTAGAGTCTTTGGATGTGAACTCTTCGCATGTAAGATGTTATTATAACCCCTAAGGTAAAAGAAAAGGATAACCTTTCTGATATTACTTTCAGCACAGAATTCAATCGTGTGGAAGGAAGAAGTGGGAGTATACTAAGCATTGGCCCATATTATCCAGTGATAATGGGTTGGCAAAAAACATTGGTACTAAGCATATGATCACTTTTAGAAGAGGGTGTAATCTGAAGGGCAAATTTGTATCTAGCTGTTTCTCTGACCCCCTTCCTGAGAACAGGACCTGGTTACCCATCAGACCACTTGGAATGTTCTACTGTGGTAATTGTAACAATTGTATTGTGTACTGTATTGTGTACAAGGAAACAGATTTATTAGGGAAGGATGTCACAGGTTTGTTAAAATCAGACAATTTATCACATGTCACTGCATACGTGGTATATGTTATTTGGTGTTCATGTTCAAGATTATATGTGGGCAGAACTACAAGACAACTAAAAGTCTGCATACAGGAACATGTAAGAGCTATAAGAAAGGGCTGCGTCACTCACTGTCCCTTCACCACAGCACTGAGTTTCCAGTACAGGTGACCGGGGGTAGAGTGGGATAAAAGTGATAAAAATGAGATCCATATACCAGACACTTTACGTTGTATTGCAACACATGAGATTATTTGTCCATTGATATAAAGTTTAGTATTTGAGAAATTTGGATTTAACATTTCAATTTCATTAATTATGTTTTTCCTTTTTCTATTAATCCTCTAATGCCATAGTTTTATGTAAAAACCTGTAAGGGCGCCCTGAGCCTTCAGGGAAGGGCGCCCAAAACAAATAAAATCTACTACCACTACTACAACTACTACTACTACTATTTTTTATGTATAGCAACTGCCTATTCATATGGGTCACATGTAGTTGCTAGAATATGATGCACTGGTAGTATTTGCACTTGTAATTACAGTAATTAATTGTAGCATATGATTCAGTGATGTCATTAGCTTTTTATTTTAAATTTTGTCATGACAATTACCAGAGCCCCCCCCCCAGGAAGACCGAAAGTTTGAAGATTAGGGCATCTGATTTGTGTAGGAATACTCTGACTGAACCTACTTTAATTTACTGGAATACATCCACTTTATTTACATCTATGCCTCATTGTTCCTTATTGGAGTGCCGCAACTTTTGTGTTCCCTAATTACACTGTAGCTGAATGTTTGTTGAATTTACCTACAGTGCTGTTGCAGTGCAGTTACACTGTAACTACAGCATAGTTAATGAAACAAAGTGTTACCAACTTCTTCACATCCCTCTTAAACCTACCCCCACCAGTTTCCATTCATGACTGTGGGTTCTTGATTCTGAACACCTGCTAAGTAGTTCCCCATAGTTCACCTTTTTTTATTCCCTTCAAGAACTTGGAGTCTGTATCATATCCCTCTCCCCCTCCACCTGGTCTCCAGGTAGTACATGTTCAGTGACTTGAGATGGTCTTTGTAAGATCTATCCTCTTCGCTCTGAATAACTTTGGTCACCCTGCATTGCACTGTCTCCAGCCTTTTCCTGTCCTTCTTTAGGTGAGGACTCCAAAACTGAGCACAGCTTTCCAGGTGAGGCCTCACCAGTGACCTGTATAGAGGAAGTAGTGCCTCCTCTTTCTTGCCATCAGTACTCCTTCTGATACACCCCAGCATCCTATTTGCCTTACTGTAGGCCTTATTAAACTGGCTTGAATATTTTTTTGTTTGAGGGAGTCACTAATCATGACTCCCTGGTCCCATTCCTCTGCTTTAGAACTCAGTTTAACCCCTTCTATCCAGTACTCTGCCCTGCATTTTTTCTCCCTAGGTGCATAACCTTGCATTTTGTGACTTTGAATTTAAATTGCCAAACCTTAGACCACCTCTCTAGCCTTTGTAGATTCCTCTGCATCTTCCTGATTTCTTTGTCACTATCTACCCTACCACAGAGCTTCATGTCATCAGTGAAGAAATGCAACTTGCCTTGGATGCCCTCTCCAATGTTGCTGATAAACATATTAAACAGGACAGGACCCAGGACAGATCCCTGATGCACCCTATTTGTGACCTTGCTCTCTCCCAATTTGACCCCATTTACCACCACCCTCTCCTGTCTCTCCTTCATCCAGTTTCCTACACATCTAATTATGTCCCTAGCTGTGCCCAGGTCCTCCAGCTTCTTTGGCAATCTTCTGTTTGGCACTAAGCAGAAGGCCTTGCTGAAATTGAAGCAGAGTAAATCCACATCATGGACCTTACCTTCTACCTATTTTTACCCAGCCAAAGGTTCGTCTGACAATACCTCCCTGCCACAAACCCATGCTGTTTACTATCCTTCAGACTGTTGCTGTCTATGTAATTCACAATGTCTTCTTTAATCAGTTATTCCATCAGTTTACCCACTACAGAGGTAAGGCTGAGAGGTCTGTAATTCCCTGGTTACTCCTTCTCCCTTCCCCTTTGTTTAGTGGGAATACGTTTGTTACCCTCTAGTCTTTCAGAACTACCTCTGTCTGAACTGACTGATTGAATAGCACAACAAGGGGTTCAGCCAGTCCCACAGCCAATTCATTGAGTACCCTTCAGTGCATCCCATCAGCCCTGGGGCTTTAGTTACCTTTTAAGCTTCAATCCCTTCTGGATCCTTTCTCTGGCAAATACTGGCTGCCTTATTTCAGGAATTCTCCAGACAACACCTTTGGTGCCACTTTCAGGTAGGGGAACCATTGTCTTTCCTTGTGAAAGCAGAGCAGAAGTAACAAGCCAAAGTTACAATCATGTTGCAACAAGCATTCTACATTCAACCTACCAGACTACATCAATACCACCACTGAATCATGTATTCCCTCCAGTTCAGTTCTAGTAAACCATACTACTCCTCCCCTATTTTGCTTACGCATCCCAACATAAAGAGCCTAATGAGTCATTGACTTTATGGTTGTACTGTAACTTGAATACAGCATGTTCCATGGGCCTGTAAGTGTTCAATGTATGAAAACCATCATTTTATGAATGGAGTAAAATTAAGAAAGGTTCCAAATTTCGAAAATACTTTAAAGATACAGCAGCTACAAAAAAAATCAATGTGCAAAAATATATGACTGATGGAATCAAAACTGATTCTTTGTTTACTAGAAACATAGACAGGGATGAAAGAAAATGACTTGAAGGACATCTTATCCTACTAGAATTAATACCTGCCTTTGATCTACTGCCAGACATGGTCCAACTATTTAATCAGCCCCTGAACTGACAAGTCCCCCACTTGTATCTGCCCTATTTCCCTATTTGTTAGTACCTATCCCCTTAGCCAGTCCCACCAGTCCTTAATCCCATTTATAGCCCCAGCCTCTACCACCCCTTTTGGTAGTGTATTCTGTTGATCCACAATGTTCCCTTTGAAGAAACACTTCTTAATACCCCTCCTAAACCTTATGATACCATCCCCCATCCTGCTCTCTTGCCACCACAGTTTCATTTCTAGTGAACATATCCACATTGTCAACATCCCTGAGGAATTTGTTCTTTTGAATCATATTCCTTTTCTTCTTCCTGGCCTCCACTGAGTGCATGTTGAGATCTGTTGAGGTCTGTCAGCCTTTCCCTATAAATCCTACCCTATTGTGCCTGGGTCATTCTGGTGAGCCTGCATCACACTGTTTCTAGTGTGGGATCCAGAACCGAGCACAGTACCCCTGGTGTGGCCTTATCAAGGTCCTGTACAGGGGCACCATTACCTCTTTCCTCCTACAGTACTGTTAAAATACCTGGCTATACACCTCATTCTATTCACCTTGCTGTATGCCTTGTTATGATGTCTTGAAGCTTTGAGACTGTTGCTGATAATGCCCTGAGATCATTCTCCTTCTCTGTTTCTCTTACCCTTATTCCACCCATCCAGTATTCTGTACATGGGTTCCTCTACCAATGTGCATTTTCTTGCATTTCTCAGAGTTGAATAGAAACGTCCATATTTTGGAACACCTTCCCAGCTTTTGTAGGCCATTCTTCAATTCCCTGATACTCTCCCAGCTGTTCACTTTGCCATACAGTTTTGTGTCCTCCACAAAGAGACATAGCTTGCCTTGTGTATGCTCCCCTATGTCAGTATTGAACATGATGAACAGAACAGACACCAGGTCTGGCTCAGAAGCACCCACTAGTAACACCCCTAGCTTTTGTATTGATCCCACTGAATACCAACCTCTGTTGACCCCCCCACAACCAGTTCCTTATCTACCAAGTTAGTCTTTTTATAAACTCCAAATCCTGCAGTTCTTTGACAGCCTACTATGCAGAACAGAATCAAAGACTTTGCTGACATGGAGGTACAATACATTGACAGCCTGTTCCTGTATACTACCCTGGTGACCCAGTAAAAGAAAACTGTTAGGTTAGTCTGAAATTATCTTCCTGCAAAAAACAAATGTGCTGTTTTTTTTCTCCAATATCCCCAATCACTTACAATTACTCTTATCTGATCTTTTACTGTACCCTTGAGGAGCTTACTAGCAATCATGGCAAGACTAAATATCCTGTAGCTTCCTGGATTCTCCTACCCACCTCCTTGTGGTGTGGTACCACATCTGCTGACCTACAATCCCCTGAAAGTACCCAAGTTTCCAAACAGCAGCTAAACAGATCCATTAGAGGTGCACTACATGCCAGCCCCAGCTCTTTCAGTACCCTTGGATGCAAGCCATCAGGACCCAGTGCCTTGTCCACTCGGCATGCTGCAAGCCCTTTCCATACCTTATCCTCTGGGCTCTTCGCTGAACCCTTTCAATCAAATCTATGAGAAACCTGATTGGTTGGGAGCAGAGAGCAGGCATGAATGCTGAACCATTGTGGAGGAATGGCTGCAGCAGGAGTCAGCAAATGCTTCACTTTTATTTATAGCAGGTGTGCCTGCCACCATTGCCATACAATACATTATGGGACTGCTGACCTTTCTAGACCAACTTTGGTGCCTGCTTGTTCTGAGGCAAAGGGGTGAGAGCAAGTGGAACAGGGCCTCTGGACATCTCACCCTGGGGTGGAGTCTTTAGTGGTGGAAAGAGCCTCCCCACTGAGAGAGAGAGAGAGAGAGAGAGAGAGATTCAGCGAAACCCATGGCGGCCTATCGGCTTTGTCTCCCAGTACTCGAGCCAGATCTACTACCCTTTTGGGAAATGAACAGCAAGAATCATGTGATACCCACACTGAATACACTCATTTTTAATTCAGAATTTTACCTCTAGAACTTTTTACTGGACTAGTCTGGGACAGCTCGGAGTACTAACTCACAGACATAACAATTGTGAAAGCTGATGCAATTTTAGAGAGCACAATAATTCTTACTTTCTACATGAGTTCAGATATTTACCATATATTGATCTGTTGATTTTGTCTCACTAGATGTATGTGCACTTGAATGTACTTAGGTGTTATTCAATTTAAAAAATGTTTGGGTTTCATGTATCATTAATGAAAACAACCAGAAGTTAAGAAAGAACAGTAACCATGCTATGCCCAAAGAAGATAAATGCTGCCCTACTGCTCAGGGGGAGTAAAATAATTTTAGATAGTGTTAATTGATTTATGATTTTTTTTTACTTTTTTGAGGTTGTAAACTTTATAAAACAAAAAAGGAGACTCACAGGAAGTAGTACTAGATCACCTGTTGGTCCTCCTAGTCACATGCCATTAGACATTTAATGTACAGGTGCTGGTGTTGGTGAAAGCAGCTCATCACACTAGAGCAAGCACACATGGAAGGCAAGGTATGAGTTAGCTTATAGCAAATGACCAGAACTCAGTCTGCTTCCCACAGTTTGGCTACAGAGAAGGGGTTAATTCTACCCTTCATTTGATTGCCTCAGCCACTGCCATAAAGCTTTGGTCTTTGAGCAGTGCGTGCTAACATTCTTATACTCATGCTGCATATCTGAATGAGTGGAGGGATTGCATAGAGTAATAATAATCAGTCTCTTCCCATTTGCCGCACTTCATGGTTACGTAATTCAGCAGCCCTGTGGCTCAGTGAACTCTGAGCAGAAGAAGTAAGGTGTTTGTTGATATATGAAATACCGTTGTAGTAATAACCACTGCTTTATTATAAGTATAATAACTTAGTTAAACAGAAGAGTTAAGTTAAATTAGCTAACTAAGAAACAAGCTATTGGGTGAGTATTAATACTGTGTAATTAACTTCAACTAAGGGTACTGCTGTTTTATCAATACCTGGTTGAAACTAAGACTCTTCTATTAGCTCTGTATATTTTATATTTGTTTACAGTGAAGCGGGGACTAGATCCAAAAAAGACCAAGAGGAGTGAAAGCTGTGTGGTGGAGAATTGAGAGTGATTTTTTAAGAGTCTAAGAACTTTGAACCATAAATTTAAAAGCAGAATACAAAATATAGCCACTGAAGGAGATGGACTCCCAGCAGCAGCTGTGGTACAGAAGCTGTGGAAGGACCAAAGGACTTAAAGGATGTAATGTCTTTTATTTTATAACTCACAAAATCAGCAGTCTATCCATCAAGGAGCATTCTGAGGACTTGGGTATTACAAACATCACAAAGGTTTTGGAGAACACAAGGAGTATTCCATGTGAAAACTAACCAAGAGACATTATATTGTTAATATAAATGTTTTATAACTACTCTACATAATTTTAGGGGAGCTGTGATAGTGGCATCGTATGCATTATTTGCACTGTTTGCATTGTGTAACTAATAGATATTAGATATATATTAGATATTGAATTATCTGCAGTACTCTTGTAGAATTTATGTCTCAATATTGTGACCAGGAGCCGCTGGTAATTAATTTTCAAACTAATAGTCTCATCTGTATAAAGGTGGTTATATTCATTATCAATGCCAGTGGAAACCAGAAGTGGCAAGCCTTCCTCTTAGAGTAAGGATTTAGCTAAATGTAACCTAGTAAAATTTAAAAACTTGGGATCTTTCAAAAAGGTTATTAAGGGACTAAAGAAGAAGAAAGGAAAAACTAGCCCATCAATTAGCCCACCTAGTGATCTAATAAGTAAAGCTGAAAATCTTAACAGGGAGACTGTTGATAATGAGATAGAGGGGATACAAGAAATAACAGCTTCTCCCTTAGAGATTAAAGGAGCGAAACGAATACTATAACAAAGCGCAAGAGTGTGAACAAATTGAATGCTAAACCAAAAATGATCCAGCCCCTTATCAGGGATTTGTTGAATAAAAGGAAAAGAGAGCAGAATGAAGAACAAAGATACAATAATTTAATTTTGGGTACTGGATCCCGTGGTGGAATTAAAAGAGAATAAGTCAGTGCTACAAGATACAGGCTTGCAGTACAAATGTCGGGTGCTCCACTTCAGGTCTGATTTAAATTTCAAATGTGCGCCATCACATTATTAATAAACAACCAGTTTCAGACAAAACAAAGTACACCAAATTCAGACCCTAATGTCATGTCATGATAAAGAACAGTGTCCTTTTATTTAGACACATAAAGCCAAAACCATGTTTTTTCTTCAAAAAAGACTTCTTTTAATTAGATTCTTGGTGCCAATAAAATCATGACAGTCTAAAAGAACAATGTGCAGCAAAGTAGAAAGAGTGCAAACAGAAAGAGAGACCTTATTTATTAGACTAACACTGCATATCTGAAGCACCCCTGCTTCAAACTACTAGAACCTTTGAGACTGTAATGTTTTTATTGGAACCAAGTATCTAGTTAAAAGAAGCCTCTTTTGAAGAAAAAACCTGGTGCCCGATTCCAAGAGGGGCTACTCTGGTGTAAGGTGAAATACGCCAAACCCCATGCTGTATATCGTGACTTACGCCATGCATTATGCCAGCCCCCATTCCAAGTTGCAACTTGCACCATGGTGGCTACAGGCTATGACATTCATGGGTTACACCACCCACTATGCCACAGCCCACAACACCATGGCGCAAGTGTGGGTTATGACAGCAACATCGCCCAGTTCTAGATGGGTGGCTCTCATAACCTGCAAGTGTTATTCCAGAAGGGACACCGGTGGGGCTAAACTAGGACAGTCCAGAGCTGCTCTAAGTGGTAGCTAATGGTGCTATCCATCAGCTGCCCACCCATGGTGCTGCAACACCGGCACACCTGGGTCCTCCTTGCCCCCACAGGCATACCCATGCCCTGTCCCAGAATGTTGGGGACCCCAGGTCCATTTCTGGTGCACCCCCTGGATGCCTGTACCATTGGTCCTGCCCTCATGCTCCCTGGTGTGTGTCGAGGTGGTCCAGGGTTGGGGGGCTTCGGGAGGGCTGCCTGTCACCGGCCCTGATTTGCAGCATGCAGTTTCTATATGCCATACATGTGACAGTAGCCTACACCTGGTGTATCCCACATGTCACAAGTGCTGGGATCCTGCCACTTTTGGAATATGATGTAGGGTCCCTGGCAGAGAGGTGAATGGCATAACTCGCAACCGCATGCAAGTTATGCCATTTGTTCTGGAATTGGGCCCATGGTCCTTGGCTATTTGGTTCACAGAATGTGTCTAGGATAAAAGGACACTGTTCTTTATCATGACATGGCATTAAGGTCTGCTATTGGTGTACTTTATTTGGTCTGAGACTGGTTGTTTAAAGATACAGGCTTAATTGACTTGGTGAACAGAGAAATAAGTAGAACAGCAGAGAGTATAAAGGAAAAAATTCAGACCAACAATAGGATCAAATAAAAAAAATAAAGAACTCAAACAGAGTCTGAATGGTTCCTATTTTACCTTCAAAGCAAATCATGATCAAGAGGAGAAGCTAAAGTTATATAAAACAAGCATGTGTCAATGCCGAATGTTTGTTTGCTGGTATTAGCACTGGAAATGCAGGAGTTAGAGAGATGCAGAATAGGAATGACAGTGAAGTATTGAACGTCATGCCAACCCCACCTCAACCCTGCAGAAATGGACAGGCATTGGGGTATGCATTTGGGTCATCGTCCATAACATTCATGCCATTTCACTTCACCCTATACTGTAGACACCAACACATGTTGAGATGTGCCTTGGGGTGTTCAGCTTTACAGTCACCACATTCCATAAGGACATATGCTGAAATGGGTGCAGTATAGGAGAATGTGGTGAATGCTGGGGCCAAAGAGTCCAAGGCACACCTCGGTGCCTGTCACTGGCTGCAGGGTGGGGTGGGGGTGGAATGGCATGAGCATTGCAAACCGGCAATCAAAAGGCACACCTGATGCTGTCAGTCTGCTCTGGGTGGGACATTATGGTTAGAAACCCTAACGCCCAGGGCGTTTGTTGGTATTTACATTACAAGTTTTCAACATGGCCTTTTCGTGACCCCCATCTGGGACCTCTTCTCATGAACAGTGACACTGTGATTTTGTTAATGTGTCCCGAACTTTGAGTCCCCACAGTGGCCGTGCCATTCTGCGCCAGATGTACAAAAACACAGATGAGGCAGGATGGGAAGAATGACAGCTGTACCATTCATAGGTGGGGTGAAGAGATGGCAATGTTGAAAATCTGTGGTGAAAATATTAAAAATACTTGAACTTCAGGGCTGACATGGAAACTGCATAATGCATGCGCGTAACACAGTCATTTAGTGGAATTTTTTCACCAAATTTTCAACATAGGCATTTTGTGACCTCTGCTCATGAACAGTGTCACTATGATTTTCCTAATCTATCCCGAACATTGATTTCCCACAGTGACTGTGCTATTCTGTGCCAGATGTGTAAATGCATATTTCAGGCAGGATATGAAAAATGACAGCTGTACTGTTCATAAGGAGGTGTGAAAAAATGGCACTGTTGAAAATCTGGAGTGAAAATATTACAAATGCACTAAATTATGAGGGTGTGTGAAAACTGCGCAATGTACACTCATAACACAGTCATTTCAAGGACTTTTGTCACTAACTTTTCAACATAGGCATTTTAGCACCTCTACTCATGAACAGTGTCACTGTGATTTTTTTTAATCTGTCCCGACCACTGACTTCCCACAGCGACCATGCTATTCTGTGTCGGAAATGCAAAATCACATTTTGGCCAGGATGTGAAAAATGACAGCTGTACTGTTCATAAGCAGGTGTGGAAAAATGCCAATGTTGAAAATCTGGAGCGAAAATATTACAAATTCGTGAAGTTATGAGCGTGAGAAGAAACTCAATCAATCAATCAATCAAAATCTTTATTTATTCAGGCGGATACCATTGAGCAAGGCTCATTTGCAAGGTGGACCTGGTCATGAATACATCAAAGTATAGTACAGAAGCAGGTATACAAAAAGCAATAATATACAAGGAAGAAAAAGTATATACCATGTATACAGTATGAGTACAAGGTTGAAATAAATAAAAAAAACAACAACATTATTTTACAATTGAAGAAGTCAACAGACGTACAATCAACCATAGGCATACAGGGGTTATAAGCAGAGATCTTTTGAGTGAGGCAGCCGGCAACTACACATATAGGGGAGAGAAGCCGTGTATGGGGTGGCAGGTTAGACAGGTAAAGAAGGGGAGGGATATATTACCGACGACTGGGGGAAAATTGGGCTAAAACCACAGAAAGAGAGCTGGCCCGGTGGTGCTGAGGGTTGAGGTGCTGGATGCCACACCGAGCACCATGCCGGTGACCCGGGTTCGGGAATGAGCCCAGGTCACTGGGGGTCTACAGGGGGAGAAGAGATTGAGCATCCGTAGGACTGCTATCTCTTCCCAAGGAGGGCTGGGATGAAATGATGACTCCTGGAGTGGCCTCTGGTGGCTATCAGGGGTGCCCAGCATGGCGACGTTGTGAGCACATGGGGCAGAGTTTGCGTATGCGCGCTCTGCAGAGGAAACAAGAAAAAAGGGAAAATGCCCAGCCTTGGTAGGCAACAATGGGGTCTGGTAGCTACCCCCCACGCCCAGCAGTCATGTATGCCAGCTGACCTCGGGTCTGTCATGGTCCATCAATGTCCTCATGTAGAGTGGTGAAGGTGAGGTGTGGATGCCTGGAACTTGTGGGAGAGTCCCCAACCAAGTGTCAGGACTGAATCTCAGACATGGCGGGATGGAGGTAAGCTGTGTGCCCCCATCAGAGAGAGTCCAGGGCTGAGAGAGAGAGGTGGATAAAGAAAGTAAAAAAAAAAAAAAGCAGAAAGTGATGATGGCTGTCATGTACTTGTTTATTATGATAATGACGGAGGAGGGGTAGATGATCGGGACACTACTATGGATGGGGTGGGACTTTAGCCAGGCTGGAGCAGACAGGGAAGGGTGGGTGCAGAAGGAAGAGTTAATAGGGAAAGAGTGAGAGCCAGGGGTAGAAACATGGCGAGCATCAGGATGGAAAGGGGGAGATGCGGAATTAGTGGGCTAGCGGTGAGGAAAACATTTGCAAGCTGCTTTCATGTAGTGATCATAGAGCACCTTGAAGATATTCAGGCTAACAGGGCAGCTCAGCTTCAAGTTCCTTTGTAAACTGTTCCACAATGTGGGTAAAGAGAAGCTTAGAGCAGCTTTGCCGAAATGAGTGTTGACCCTTGGAACTTGGAGGGCAATTAGGGAATAGTTCCTTAGAGCATAGGTGCCTAACACACTCCAGGAATACAATCTGAGACATATGAGGGGAGCTTGTTGGTCACCGCTCTGAAGGCCCATAGGGCAGCATTTCTATTCCTTCTATAGTGAAGGGAAGTCCAGCCTAACGATGAGTACAGGGAGCAGTGGTGTGTGGAAAGTGGAATGCCAGTAATGAACCTGATAGCTCTGTGGTAGAGGGTGTCCAACTTAGTCAGTGCAGAGGCAGTGCAGTGGCTGTAGAGCAGGTCTGTGTAATCTATTAAAGATAGGAAGGTAGCTTGAACCAGTTGAATCTTGGCCTCCTTTGTTAGCAGGTGGTTGATTCTGCAGAATAGTCCTAATCTTTGCCTTAGTTCCTTCTGTAGTTCTTCGAGATGGTCGGTGAAGGAAAGTTTATGATCGAGCCAAACTCCTATATATTTGAATTTAACTACATACTCTAGTGTTCTCCAAGAACAGTGGCAATTTGTGGGATAGCCCCCCCCCCAGCAGGAATTGCCACGTGCAAGGAGGGGGAGAAGAGCATGGCTTTTGTTTTTTTGCATTGAGCAAAAGCTTTTTGTTTATGAGCTGGTATTGTAGAAGGTTAAATTCAGCTTGGAGATCTTCACAGGCTGCTTCCGGCGTGGGACGACTTAAGTACAGTACAGTGTAATCCGCGAATAAGTGGATGTGGGCGTTTTTGATGGGGTCATTGATGTTGTTAATGTACACTGCAAAGAGGAGGGGACCAAAGATAGAGCCCTGGGGCACGTCCCTGAGCATAGGTTTTAATGAAGAAAGATCACCTTCAGCTTTAACCTGCTTTTTCCATTCTCCAAGGTAATCTGCAAACCAGTACATAGATTTATGGTCCAGGCCTAAGGTGCTTAGGGAGGAAAGAAGCAGGCTGTGATCTACTGTGTCGAATGCCTTACTAAGATGCAAGAAAATGGCACAGACATGCTTCTTGTTGTCAAGGTCTAGGAGCCAATCATTGGTCACCTTAGCTAGGGCTGTTATGGTGCTGTACTTTGCTCTGAATCCAGACTGAACTGGGTTTAATAGGCTTCTGGATTCTAAGTATACCCCTAGCTGGCCACACACTATTTTTCCTAGTAATTTAGACAGGATAGGGAGGAGGTAGATCGGTCTGTAATTATTTAGATTGCAGGGGTCACCTGCTTTTAATAGAGGGATGACATGGGCTATTTTCTATTGAAAGAGGAGGCTACCCTGGGAGAGTGACATGTTGAATAGGTGGGTAATTGGCATCGCTAGCACATGGTAGGCACATTTCAGATAGTATGGAGCTATGAAGTCGGAGCCTGCTCCCTTCTTGGTATCCAGTTGCAGCAGTAGGTCTTCCACCTCTTTTAGAGAGACAGGCAGGAGGGAGAAGGCCTCCTCGGTAGAGGGGTACTGGTGGGTTGGTGGGCTCTGAGCTGTGCAGAGTTCTTTGGCAGGGGAAATATCAAATGCTAGCCCTGCCGTTGCAAAATGGTTATTGAGGGCTTCCAATATCTCTGATCGGTTAGAGATAACGCTGCCACCGGACTTAATTTTTGCTGGAATGGAATTACCAGGTGTGTGTTCAGACATGTCTTTTAATGTTTTCCAGAGCTTTGAAGGATTTCTTGAGGCAGAGGCTAGCTCCGAATGATAGTAGGCGGCCTTGGCTGCTCTGACCAACTAGGTGCACTTGTTACGTGCTCTCTTAAAAAGACACCAATCCGAGTCGTTCTTGCTTCTTCTGGCTTTTTTCCATAAAGTATCCCTTTCTAACAGGGAAGCTTTGAGCTCAGGCGAGAACCAATGGCAGGTGCTGCTCCTGACCCACACCTTATCCAAGGGTGCATGCTTATTTAAAGCCTCACTGAAAATATAGTAAAAAATAGTATATGCCCTGTTAACCATTTTGGCTAGGAAGAATTCCTGCCATCGTGGTGAATGTTTCAAGTTGTGGACGTATGCAAACAAATCAAAGTTGCATTTGCACCTCTTGATAGAGAACTTTGCCACAAACTGTGGGTTGTGCATGGATCTAATGGTGGTGATCATACAATGATCACTAATGTCTGAGAAAAATGTTCCGACATGAGAGAACAGATGTGGCTTGCTAACCAAGATTACATCTAAGAGGGGGCTGTTGTTAAGGTTCTTTTTATTTGAGTGAGTAGACTTGCCAATGAGTTGCACCAGCCCTAGAGTGTCACAAAAGGATTTCAAGGGAGCTGATGCATTTGATAGCCAATCATAGTTCAGGTCGCCAAGAATAATGGTTTCCAAAGAACTGAGCCCCAGCACGGAACTGTGGTGAGACAGGAGATGAGGCCTAGCAGAAGGGGGTCTGTAGCAGCCTATTACACAGAGTGCACTGGAAGGAGAAAGTTCAATCTTTAGGGTCAAGCACTCAAATTCTTTGGGGGAGGATAATGCATCTATGCATGCGGCTGAGTATTTGTCCATTACATAAGTTGCCACCCCACCTCCTCTTGATTGCCTATCCGCTCAAAAGAGTAAATAATTTGGAATATTGATTTCATTGTCTGGGGTGGCTGACCTAAGCCAGGTTTCAGCGATCACTAGGATGTTAGGTAGGATGTGGCTCACCCAAGCCAGGATAAGGGTGAACTTTTTAAGCAAACTACAGGCATTAAGATGCATTAAAGACATTCCTTTGATACCTGCCAGGTCTGATGGAGAAGCAAGGGTGTCTAATGGTCCTGGGTTGAGTTCGACATTGCCTGAGCACAATAGTAAAAGAAGCAGGATTCTTTTTAAGGCAGTGAACTATAATTTGTAAACACTATTTTTGGGGTGATAGGGGAGGTGGTGTTGATGGGTAGGCCTGTACCCACTCCTGGTGTTATACTGGCCTAGTGTTGCAGCCACTATTGTCCTGGCAGGAATTTGCCATGAGTAGGAAGTCTTGAGTCTGGATGGGGGAGTAATCTGCAGAGGCAGCTCGGGAGATGTCCCACTCCCCGGCATGCACAATGCATGCTCATAACACAGTCATCTTATGGACTTTCATCATCAAATTTTCAATACAGGCATTTTAGCACCTCTGCTCATGAATAGTGTGATTGCGATTTTCTTAATGTGTCCCAGACACTGATTTCCCACAGCGACTGAGCTATTCTGCGCCAGAAGTGTGAAAACACATTTTGGCCAGAATGTGAAAAATGACAGCTGTACTGTTCATAAGGAGGTGTGGAAAAATGCCTATGTTGAAAATCTGGAGTGCAAATATTACAAATTCACGAAGTTATGAGCTTGCATGGAAATTGCACAACGTACACTCGTAAAACAGTCATTTTTTGGATTTTTTTCACAAAATTTCCAACATAGGCTTTTTGAGAGTCCACCTCATGAACACTGGCACTGTCATTTTGTTACTCAGTCCCAAAAGGTGCTTCCATGCAGTGACTGCAAAATCACATTTGGGGACAGAATAATGCCATGATAGTGGCTGAATTCATGAGGAGGGGTCCCAATAACACCATGTTGAAAATTTGGTGCCAAAATTCCCAAAAATGCCTGAAATATGCACCAAAGTTGAAAAAACCCTATTTATGCCATTATACAGCTTACTGGCATTTCTTCAGTTTGAGGTCGGCTTTGAACAGTGCAGACGTGTTCTCGGTCCATCAAAGATCATTGTGCCAGGCTCCAGAGGTAGGTATGGAGTGAGGGGGCATGGGGAGGTAGGGTGCACAGTGGGTGAGTGCCGGTTGGTGGAGAGGACAAAGACCAGTTTGGGACCATTTCCTTTCTTTCAGGGAGAAAAAAAGACATTGCAGGAAGGTTTTTTTTTCAGGCTTGCTTTCAGCACACTAGGGAGGGCTCCCAGTGTGCCACCTGCCTTTTTTGGGGTGGGGGGACTTAAGCCGATGGGGATTGGGTCTCTGTTGGCAAAGAATGTTTGGGGGGGTATGATGCCAAGGGGTAGTGGGCACCCCTTCAGCACACAACAAATGGGGGAAGGGTTACATTATGCCGATGGGGAGTGGGCTTCCCCTGTCAGCAAATGAACTGGGTTCAGGGCATGCAGATAGGGGGACTGGCCACCCCTGTCAGTTTGATGGGTCTGTGAGGTGGTGGTAAGCCACCACCATGTTTACAAAAAATGTTACACTAGGCAAGGTACCGCCCTGCAATGACGGGTCACTCCCTCATTGAAGAGGAATTGCTGATGCTGCAATGATGAGGCAGCCCCTCATTGCAGCGGTGAAATCATTTCAATTTGGCACTTTTGGAAACCAATGTCATCAGCACAATGCACCTGCATTGGTCCACCAGTGCCAAGACCCCAAATGCAGTGCTACTGTTGGCTGCCACAGTGCTCCACCTCCACAACCCGCTTCTCTCCTAAGTGGCTGCATAATGTTTCTTGTGCATGTGTGCAAGCAAACATAAAAATGATGAGGAACTAACAAAGGCTACATAATCTGTAGGGGATAGTACTCAGTTTATGAGCCCTATAGAATTAGCAACCCCCCCATTGGAAACACTAACAAGGGACTGTACTAATGCACTAAAGGATCCCCTACCAGCCAATGCAATGATATATGAACAACTGTTAATGATTAAGCAGGATCTCTAATTCATTAAAGGAGTATGTATAGAAAATAAGAACAAAATTTCTGCTAGATAATACTTGGATGATAAAAGAAGGGATGGAGCAGGAAAAGGTGGTGAGTAACAAAAGAGATGATTTGGATATAATAGTTATAGATGAGGGTGAGACATCATTGAGGTCAGATGAGGCCTCTATATTTATGACTGATATACCCCATTCAATAGAAAAAGGATCAGAAAAAAGTATAGAAACAGACTTAGAACTGGTAATGTTGCCAATGGGACATGAAATCCAAGATAGTGTAATGGAGGAATTAAGATCTAAAAATCCCAAGATATGGGAGAAAGGGATAGAACAGGAATGAAGAGCAGTGGAAAAGAAAACAGGGAAAAGGGAGGTCTCTAAAAAAAACAAAGGTGTAAAAGGCTAAAAGAAAGGTAAAAAAAACTCATACTTTCTTCAAATAGGAAGATGGTTAACAAAGGAAATGAAACAGAGAGGAGAATAGAATTGGTTGAAAAGGAACAGATGCTGTTTGAGGAATATAAGGACTTAAAAGATGTTGACAATAATAACAAGAATAGGAAAGCGAAAGCTCCTAGGCAAGCAAAACTTGAATCAGTAGTTAAGACAACAAAGGTATGCAAAAAGGGTAAGAGGGTGTTTAAAAATAATAAGCATCCCCAAAACCCTGGGACTGGAGCAAATAAGGACAAAATGAAAAAAGGGAACAATAAAACAAGAAACCAGGGCAAGAAAAATATTAGGACAGCCAAGAACATCAACAGGCAAAAATAAAATCTTGAAGAAGAAATAAATATGGATTCAGAAAAATCAGAAGGAAATAAAACAAGCATTTGTCAATGTTGAATATTGTCTTGCTGCCATTGGCATTGCTAGTGCAGGAGTTAGAGAGATGTATAATAGGAATGTCAGTGAAGTATGGAACTGACACCAGCCCCAACCCCACCCTGCAGAGACTGAGAGAAATTGAGGTGTGCCTTTGGGTCATTGGCCATCACGCTCATGCCATTTCACCTCACCCTACCCTGCAGACACGATCAAGTGTCCCGGTGTACCTTGGGGTCTTTGGGCCTTCTGCTCACCCCATTCCATAAGGAAATATGCTGAAGTGGTGCTGTATAGGAGAATGGAGTAAGCTTTGTGGCCGAAGAGCCCAAGGCACATCTCAATGCCTGTAACAGGCTGCAGGGTGGGGGTGGGGGTGGAATGGCATGGGCATTGCAGCCGACAGTCCCAAGTCACACCCCTGATGCCTATCAGTCTCTACAGGGTGGGCTGTTATGGTTGGAAACCCTAACACCTCCGGTCTTTCTTGGTATTTGCACTCAAAATTTTTAACTTGGGTTTTTTGTGGCCCAACCTCTTGAACAGTGGCATTATCAGCTTATTAGCCGGAATTTGATTTTGCATAGCGACCTCACCATTTGGCATCACAGGTGTGAAAACACATTTCTGGCAGGATGTGAAAAATGACAACTGTACTATTCATGAGGAGCTGTAAAAAATGGCAATGTTAAAAAATCTGGAGTGAAAATATGAAAAATTGGTGAAGTCACTAGCGTGCGTAGAAACTGCACAATGCATGCCTGTAACGCAATTATTTTGGGGATGTTTTGAACCAAATTTTCAACATAGGCATTTTGGGACCTCTGCTCATGTACAGTGTCACTGTGATTTTGTTAATGTGTCTCAAACCTTGATTTCCCACAGCGATCATGCCATTGTGTGTGTCACATGTGCCAAAACACATTTTGGGCAGGATATGAAAAATGACAGCTATGTAGTTCATAAGGAGGTGTGAAAAAATGGCAATGCTGAAAATCTGGAGTGGAAATATTAAGAATTGCCAAAGGTACAAGTGTGCATGGAAACTGCACAATGCACACACGTAACAGTCATTTTGGGGAATTTTTTGCCAAATTTACAATGTAGGCTTTTTGGGAGCCCACCTCATGAACAGGGGAATTGTCATTTCACTAATTGGTCTGGAAAGGTGATTTTGTGCAGTGACTGTGAAATGACCTTTTGGGACCAAATAATGAAATGACAGTGACTGTGTTCATGAGGTGGGGTCCCAAGAACCCCATTTTAAAAATGTGGTAACAAAACTCCCAAAAATGGCTGAGATATCCACCTAAATTGCACCCCCATTGACTGCCACTATAAGATTTACCATAATTTCTTCAGTTTGCTGTCAGCGTTGGAAGAGTGGAGACATGTTCCTGGTCCACTGAAGATCACTGCTTCTACTTCTGCAGGTAAGTATAGGTGAGGTGGGTGCGAGGAGTTGGGGTGCGGAGAGGGAGGGTGCAGGTTGGGGGAGAAGGCTGTTGGCAATGATGAGGGACCGTTTTCTTGTTTTTCAGGTTAAATAAAAAAAAGACATTGTGGGTCTGGTTTTTTTTCACAGGGAAACCTGGAAGTCAGCACACTGTAGTGGGCTCCCAATGTGCCACACTACTTGGGGGATCAATGCTGACCTGGGGATTGTACATCCCGAGGTCAGAAGATATGTGTGGGAGGGGGCGCATCTGACACCAGAAGTGAGCATCCCGGTGTCAGAAACACAACAGCAGGGTTTGGCACACTGGGGTAGACTCCCAGTGTGCCACATTAAAGGATATTGGAAGGCATTAAGCACCCCAGTGTCACCAGGTGGGAGGTCCACCAGCATGATCGGGATCACTCTTACAGTACAAGTGCCTTTGGGCACTTAATACTCACAGCCCATACAGAGCTTAGGCTGTGGCCTGCTCCGCGTGGTTGGGAGAAACTTTACAGCCTGGACACAGCGGGATGTGGAGGAGACAGGAAAGGAAAGTGCCTCCTGCCACCATTCAGGCAGGGACTGGTGGGGTGGCAAGGCAGAGAGGTTATAAGATTTGCTCTCCTACCACCACCTCCATGTTGATTCAAATGTTTCACAAAGAAAGGCACTTAGGGGAGGCACATCATCTGTGCCGCTGCATGACAAGTTTGTCTTTGATTGCAGCACTGAATTTGCTTGAAGTTGGTGGCACTGCATAAAACTTGTGTCTTGGCTGGCATGCTCGCTAATTGGGGAATGAGGGACTCACCTTCTAAAGCATGCCTGCATTTGCTAAAACAGACACACATCTACATTTCTCCTACTACCATCTCCTACTGCCACAAAATGTTGCTTGCATATGCACAAGACAACATAAAAAGTGACAGAATAGAGCGGCCAGTCAAGAGTATAGAGGAGGACAAGGAACAGGTTAATAACCTTAGAGAAATATTAAACAGGAGACTAGAAACAGATTTTGTGTTACCTTTACATAAAGTTCCTATTATGCTGGACGAATCAGAAGTGAAACTAAATTCACATTTAAAACAGTTCCTAGGGTCAGTCATTCAGGGGAACAACAAATATGATACTATGTTAAATAAATTAAACGTACTAAGACCTATGGAAATTATGGAACTGGTTCTACTATTATCAAACCAGTACTATGTTCTCAAAGCAATCAAGAATCAAAAAAACAAGATCAGAAATATAGGCTTCGAGATTGAGAGTGTAGTGAATATTAAAACCCTTTTTCCAGAATATTATGAAGGTATAACATTACAACAAAGAAAGGGTACAAACTCCCAATCTCAATGCATGGGATTAGTAATTTCTTAAATGAAACCAAGAATAATCTATAGATGAACTTGGTGGACTTATTACAAAACCTGTTGAAAGACAAGGAGTTACATAAAATGATTAAAAAAGCTAAAAGATGGGAGGCTGATGGGCCACTGACTATCTGGATTAGGAATGAAACTGACTATCATTACATTTCATCAAAAGCTGTAACTGGACAAGGTAGACATTCACCTATATGGAGAGGTAGAAATTAATACTAGAAGACAGAAAGAGCCAAATAACACCCAATGGTTGAATTTAATACATGCATCAAATAGATACCACATATTGCAAGAACAAAATGATAATTGACAAACAAAGGAAAACTGTCTATATTCAGGAAGACCTCTAGTTGCACAGGAGTATAATATCCTGTCTTGGAATGTGGCTGGAATAAGAGCGAGACATGTGGATCTATCTTTTATGGATTACTTAAAACAATTTAATTGTATCTGCTTACAAGAAACATGGATTAACAAAGAAATCAATATAGAAGGGCACAAAATGTTTTATAAGGAGGTCAGAAGTATAAAAAAATATGTCAGACTGTCTGGTGAACTTATAACTTGATGTAGAGTAGTAGATCAAGTAACACAAAATGAGATTCAAACTGGTCCTGAACATATTTTAGCAGTCTGAATTTTCTCCAAAAGACATATATTTATTATTATCGATGTACATTTTCCTCCTGTGGGGTTCAGATTTGTAGATAGGGGTGATTAGATGAAGCTTGTGAGTTTAGTAGACAGCTATATTCAAAGGGAACCTGAGTGTGGAATTATTATTGTAGTGGATTTTAATGCCAGGGTAGAACATAGCCTGGAGCCCTCTCTAGTGAGATAAAGAATGCATTTGCAGCTCAGAGACTGCACTCTCTCAAAATGGAATGTACATCCAAAGACACAAAAGAATGTGAAAGAGGGAAGCAACTGTTAAGAGATTTGGAAGATAGCAACTTCCTTCTTATTAATAGGAGAACAAAGGGAGACTCACAAGGGTCCCATACTTACATAGGAAGCAGGGGAGCATCAATAATTGACCAATGTTAGATCATGGTAAACATCACCCCCTTGGTATTAGATCATTGAATAGGGACTAGAACCAAATGTGAGCATAGAGCATTAGAGATTAAAATAGACCTTTGGCCAATCATAAACAACATAAATAAAAATAAACAAGAAATCATTAGAGTCAAAAAAGGGGTGAAATGGGATTTAGTAGAGAATTATAAATCAATTTAGTTTTTAAATGATTGTGGTGCCAGGGACAATATTATCACCATAGCACATAATAAAGACACAGATCAGTGCATATGGTCTTTTGAAGGAGTCATGAGAAACACTGCATCGATAATTCTTAAAGTTTCAATTAGCAAAGTGAAAAAGGGGAGCAACTGGTATGATCATGTGTGTAAGATGCTCAAAAAGGAGATTAATAAATGTACCAGAAACACACAAAAGGCATCCACTGGGGTTAATAAATTAAGGTTTAATAAGATGAGGAAAATGTACAAAAAATTAATGAGAACTAAAAAGGACACTTATAGAATGGCAAAGTAGGCATAATTCGAAAAGGCAGTATGGGCAAAAGATAATAAAAAATATTAGCACATAGTAGCTAATGGCTGGGAGAATTACTCTGAAACAATTGGGAATCATATTGACCCTAGTACCTGGGAGTCTCACTACAGATATCTTTTTTATGACACTGGGGCAAAAGGAGAGAACCATTCCATTTCTGAATGGATACCTATCAGAGAAATAATTACAGAGGAGGACATAAACTTAGCCATATTATTGGCAAAGACATAAGGGTCAGGCCCGGATGGCATCCCGCTGGATATAATATTAGATGATCCAGAGGTGTGGACTCCAACCCTGAAGTCCATGTACAATCATATAATTCAGTCAGAAAAATTACCCTCTACTTGGAAAATATCATCACTCCTATTTTTAAAAAAGGTGATAAGGCAGAGTCTAAAAATTACAGACTGATAAGTCTATTGGATACATCTCAGAAATGATTTATGAAAATTTTACATAAAAGAATAATGACCTGGATAAATAGGCAGAATATACTAGATGGGGTACAAGCAGGCTTTATGCCAGAGCACTCAAACATTGATCAGTGCTTTGTATTGGCCCATCTTATACATAAATATATTTATCTTAAAAAACAAAAGCTGTTCTGCCTGTTCATAGATCTGAAAGCAGCTTTTGATAGGATCAAAAGGGAAAAACTTTGGGAAGTTTTGGAAGAGTTTGAATTAGATCCAGCATTGCTTAATATGCTGACGGTATTATATATAGGATAAAGTATAGGGTGCGGTGTGTTATGAGAATTTAATACACACCTGAATTGTTGGAAGGCACATAAACCCTGAGGATGAAGCCTGAGGGTTTTATGGTAGCCATCCAACAATGAGGGTGTGTGTTAAATTACAGTGTATACACTACACCCCATATTTTGTTTTATATAATTTAAGGGGTTGCATTTTTTTTGCAGACTGCGGTGCAGAAATAAAAAGGTTTTATTTATTTTGATCCATGCAGTCAGCACCTGGTCAGTGGTGCTACCACCTACTCACCACCCCAGTCCTCGGTGAAGTTAGAGAAGGAGGAGGCAAGAGATGCTGGCTGGTGAGGAGCACTGGAGACAGGCAGTAGGAGGGATAACTTGGGGGCCTTGCTGCTCTCAATACTCCTGTCTTATCTGGCCTGAAGGAGAGTGCGAGACTGCATATGTGGCTTTCCTTGTGGGCACCGCCGATGAGAGACAGAAGCTATTTTTAAAGTAAAAAAATGGGAAACCTTTGTGTACAGCACGGATCTGGACCATTTTCTCTTCTGATGTGCCACTGACAGTCTGACACAAAGAGCTGCATATTAACAAAATGCTGTAATACACATATGTGTATTACAGCATTTATTACACAACTTTTTCAATGGAAAACAACGCAACCCATTAATTATACAGAGATAACTACACCTCAGTGAGGTATAATAAAGGAGATAATACCCACAAATTTCTCTGCAATATTGGCCTAAGACAGGGCTGCATTCTATCTCCAATATTATTCAATCTGGTTTTGAACAAAGTATTGAGAGAGTTGTATGACCCCAAGCTGCACATGCCTAGATTGGGCTCCAGGCAGTGCCCTTACCTGGCATATGCTGACAATGTCATTTTGAGTTCACCTAGCTATCTAGGGATTAAGAGAAGCCTAAGTAAATTTTATGAAGGTTGATGATTTGTAACAGCCACTTGGTAAAATTGGGGAAAATATGTACATTGACGTGTAAAAAACATAAAACCAAACATGTAAAAAAATTCTACTATTTGGGGATAGTGTTTACATATAACCTAAAGTGGCATGAGCACATAAAATCCATGGGACAAAAGGTTAAGAGATTCATCCCATCGTTAGAGAAATTTGCATATAAATATGGAGGACAATCGGTAAAAAGATCACTTAAAGCCCTAAATGCCAAAACCAAGAGCCAGATCCTATATGGGGCAGAAATATGGGGACAGGATAGAACTGACATACTGGAAACTAACGTGAATATATTTTATAAAAGGTTATTGGGTTTACCAAGTGGAGCATCTTCCACTCTGACTAGATTGGAATTAGGGCAAATGCTGATTAGATGTAATATCGAACAGAGACTTTTCTTATACTGACTTAAAGTATATAACGTACATAGCGATAGATTACCTGGAGTATGTTCGGAGGAAACTTTGATTTATAATCAAGCTGGATTCTCTTGTCCTACCATAGACATACTTGAGAAAATAATCAAGCCGTATGGATTGTTGTATTGTCTAACCGAAAATTGCAGGGCACCACTAAAAGTTATAGAAGAGCAGATCAGACTTAGAATACGGGATATACATACCCAAAGAGAAATGAGCTTGGCTAAAAATTGTAAAATAAGTCATTGGTTGGCCAAGAATATGAAAAGAGAACTTGGAATGGAATTTTATCTTAACAAAATTAAAAAAAAATAAAAAAAAAAAGAAAGTCCATTACCAAATTCAGATTTGGGTATGTAGATAGCCAAATCTTAAGGAAATTTTATGGAATGACCAATTCAAATGTATGTGCCTGCAACTTGGGGAAGACAATTTAACATATCTACTTATATTCTGTTCCTTGTACAAATATGAGAGGAAATTATTTCTGGGAGATATCTTAGCAACTTTGGATATGGAACCCCGTTATCAAGATAATTATTTGTTAAAACCAATAACATAAGCATACTGGATAAAATTGCAAGGTTCTGTAGAACAATAGTCAGAAAACAATTTCATATAGCTATTGATAAGCTGAGCCTGGGAAAAACATGAAATGTGAGGACCCCACAAGTCCAACTAATAATTGAGGGTAATATGTATGTAGAATAAATTCAATATGATTGTATAATTAAAAAAAAATACATTAGAGAGTGTTTTTAATGAATTTTATGATATGCACAGTATTGGTTAGTGTTGCAGCCCTCTATTCTTATTTATTGTATACTTGTTATTTGTACTCTTTGTAACAACAATTTTACTTTGTCAAACAATAAAACTGAAACTGAAACCTTATCTTCTGTGATCTGAGCTGGCTTGATTTCTCTCACTTCCCTCATGGATACTTCTACACCACTTTCCAGCAGTGGTTGACCCCTCCTCTACAGTAAATGTAGAACAAAAGCTGATAATCAGTTAGCTTGCATTCCCCACCCACCCTCTTTGTTCAGCAACCTGATAATCACCCCTTGACTTCCTTTTTCCATAATATACCTGAAACTCATGATCCCCCTTTTTAACCTCTTCTAATCCTTCTACTATTCTTAATTCAGTATCTGCCTTCAATCTCATACCCATTCTCCTTGCTACATATAATTTTATTTTCCTTTGTTAGACCTCTCAATTGTCACCTCTTTGTTTATCTTTGTATTTTTTTAGAAGTCAGAATTTGGGCCTTCACCACCTCCCTTGCAGTACTAGAAAACTAGAGCAGGTTTCTGTCACCTTCATTATGTCCTTTTTAATAACTTCCCATTTGGCTTCCACTCCCAACACTTCCCCTACCCCTAACAACTTGTCACTGATTGCCTCCCTCATCCTCCCGAAGTCTGCCTCCTAAGGTCCAGAACCACAACCTTTGATGTAGAGCGAAAATATCCCATGGTTATTTAAAACCACACTGAGATGTGGTCACTGGACACTAGTCGGACCTTACCTCCAACTCTCTCACCATTTCCTTTGTTGAATCTTTAATCCATTGCATCAGGAAGCAGTCCAGCAGGACATTCATCAGTGCCTGATTTCTCATACATTTGGTCAACAGTGCCTCCCAGTCAGCATCCACCATGTTTAGATTCCCTCTTATTACCACTTCCCCCTTGAAGACAGCTTTCAGATTTCTTCCCACAAATCTCAATTCCACTTCTCCTTCTGGTTTGGTGGCCTGTACACTACCCCATCACAATCTTTTTCCCACCCTTTGCTGTGAGTTACATTCATGCTGATTACACCTCAACCTCTCCTTCATCTGTGGCTTTGATATGCTCCTGTTCATACAGGACAATGTCCACTTAACTTTCCTTCTGTCCCTAATGAACCGTGAATAAACATGGATCATGAGGTCCCACTGACTGTGCTCAGTTGCCCATGTCTCAGTTACCTCAACTAGATCAAGGATTACCTGTGCCACCACTGCTTGAAGGTCACTTATTTTGTTTCTAAGTTCTTAGTATTTAGGCTTATTACCCTGCATAGATTCCATTGTGGTAATATTTTAGCTAATGTCAAGATTATTATTACCCTCCAGTTTCCATTCTGAGACTCCCTGTTTGCTCTTGGGTGCTATTCATTATTATTGTTAACTACCATTGTGTTCTCAGCCATTCCCCCTGATTATTTTCCCCTTTTCCCTTTTGTCTTGTGTTTTCCATTTTAACCTCGACTCTATCCCTCATTACCTTCCACTAGCCTGCTAACCCCTCCCCTTTGTGGCTCCTGCCTTTCGTGTAGTACTCCAACAGGTGCCTTCTCTGCCTCATTGCTTGCTTCCTTAAAGGTTGCTTTTAAATCTCCTCCTCAATGATCTTAGTCATGGGAAAGCCAGTAATGTCTCCCTTATGTGGGTTAGTGCTCTTATTCAGTAGTTCTCTAGCGCCCCCCACTGTAGTTTAAAAACTGGTCTCTATTCACATCCAGTTTTTGTCCAGGTGTCGGTGCTCCCTCACAGGTTAGATGTGGGCTGTCTGTCTTAAACCATGTATGATTCCACCATCCAACACCCAAGTCTCCAGTTAAACTGAACCCTTCATTACCACATAACTTCTTTAGCTACCTGTTAAAGGTGATGGTTTTTGCCTTCCTTCCCTTCCCTTTCTGGTGCACTGGAAGAACTTCTGAAAATGTTATAATTGATGCAACCTCTGTAAGTGATGTGCACAGTCTACAAAAGGAATCTTTAATTTGCTCCACTGTTTGGTTTAACCCATTGTTTGACCATAAGAGGATAATCATTTCTGGTCTGTCCCCTGCCTACTGTACCAGTTCACCTGCTCTCAGTATGATCATCTCTGCTGTAGCTCCTTGTAGACACTTCAATAATCTATCTTTCTTTCCTCTGACTACCACCGCCACCTCTCTTTCCCTGACAAGAATCCCCCATTAGGATGGTCCACTGATGCAGCAGTAATGCTACCATTTGTGTCGCTAATGACCCGGGTTTGCAAATGAATTCTGGATCATTGATAGGACAGCTTTCTTTCTCCAGGAAGAGAGGCATCTAATGCCAGGTGATAGTCCACCCCAAGAAATGGCTAGAGGTAGGTACACATGGGACCAGTGCCTAAGCTGGGGGCTGGTGGAGTGGCAGACATCTGCATGTCAGGGGGGGAAGCATGCCCAACATGTGCTCTTGTCATTGCACATCCACACCATCAAGGCACACCTCAAGGAAAGAAAACCCATCCCTGCAGCAGCAAGATAAAGTCAGAAATCTGTGGAGCCTCTCTGTCTGAATGATGCCAGCCAGCTTGTTAGGGGAACCAGGTTGACCTTGATCTCTCCCCTAGCTACTGGGGAAGCCCTGCCATCACAGATCTCTCCATGTGGGCAACTGGGGAATGCTGGGTGGGGGGAGAGGAGAGTGTCTGATAGGCTGACACAGGGGTATATCACCTCCTGCAAAGAAGACATAAAAAAAGCAGGATCTTACTGGCTGACCCACCCCAACTGATGCCAGGACTCATAATCCTAGGAGCCCCCTGAATTATTCATGCAGTGTTGTACCTATCAGTCCCACCCTTCCTGGCACTACATATCCCTCCCAGTAGGGTGAAATGATTACGCAGTGTCAGCAGTGCCACCACCCTCCTTCCCCTGAGCTAGACTACCTTGTACAGTTCCCCTTGCCCACCACCCTCATACCCAGGCCTCTGGGGGATTGGAGCAGCCAATAGAAGACTCATTCCACACTTGGCCCACCCTTCTGTCTTCTAGTCTCCTTCCTTTCAGCAGTCATCTCAATTGTGTGTGCTGCCAGCCTCCAACAAATAGGACAGCTGCCCCTCTCCAGAATCACTCCTCTGAAGACAGCTGCTCCACATCCTTTACAGCTGGCTAGGTCCCAACATGAACATCTAGGAATCTGTATTCTCCTGCTCCTCCTCTATATACCCATTTGGATTTATGTGATAAAGGTGAGTTGTTTTAGTCACAGACCAATAAGAGGGACTAAACAACCACCCTAAGTCACAACAGTGAGTGAAAACAGATCAACTGCCACAAACAGTGATTGTCAATACATGCAACTACCAAAACAAAGAATTAAAATTTTTTTTATGCAGAGGGGCACCCCTGCACCCCCCAACTAACAGAATCTCAACTCTGAGGGGAGTGGACTTAGAAAAAAAAATAAAAGTCCAGGATGCACAAAAATCCTATCCTGCCCCAGGATCTAAACCCAGGTCCTTTAGCTCCACAGGTGGTGGCTCTAGCCACCACGGCAAATGGCCAGCTTAGCAGGGTCAGGCCACACTACCCCTCTTTCCATCTTCAAGAAAGTGCTGCTCACTGCTGCTCACTACTGCAGTCACTCTCACCTATTCCTCGCTATACTGCACCACTCACTCTTCCCATAAGCAGTTTTATTGACTCACTGTTATTGAGTAGCTCAATAAAATGCACTCATATCACATTTCAATATTCCAGACGTGGACTGGAGCATCCCAGCAGCAGCATCAACTAGGAGCAGATTTATCCTGGGCTCCCTTCAGGGTGCCTTCCTCAAGCAACTGGTCATGGAACCAACTCGGCAGAAGGCAATACTGGACCTTGTGCTCACAAACAGGGACAATGTGATGGGGGTAATAGTGGGGGAGCACCTGGGTAACAGTGACCACCAGTCATTGTGGTTTGAAATCACAGAAAGAGCTGAACCAAACCACACAAAAACATGTATCCTGTATTTTAGGGGAGCAGACTTTGGGAAAATGGGGAGATACTTGAAAGAGGCATTAAGGGGAATGGGGCAGGAATCAGGGGTTGAGGAACAGTGGGCAGTATTAAAAATGTGGATTACAAGAGAAACAGAATTATGCATTAAGCAGGTTAGCAAGAGGAAAAGGAAGAGGAGACCATTATGGTTTTCCAAAGAGGTAGAAAAGAAAGTGAAAGCCAAAAAGATTGCATCCAGGCAATACAAAAAGACACAGGCAGAAGGGGATAGGGAGAAGTACCAGGAGAAGCAAAGGGATGCAGGGATGTCAGTAAGGGAAGCCAAAGCTCAGATAGAAGAACACATTGCAAAATCAGTGGGTAGAGGGGACAAAACCTTTTACAGGTACATAAGTGGAAAAAAGAAAGGCAAAGGGAGGGATAGTGAGACTGAAGGGGGAGGATGGGAGCCATGTGGAGGATGACAACAGTAAAGCTGACATATTGAACTGGTATTTCTGCTCAGTCTTTATTGAGGAAGAGGAGGGTAATGGGTCTGAAGGGAGTACAAGGGTGAGAATGGTGTAGAAATGGACATAAGTCCTTTACACAAGAAAAGGATTCTGAAGGAACTAAGTAATAAGAGTTGATAAAACAATGGGGCCAGATAGAGGTGCACCCAGGGTCCTTAAAGAACTAAGAAGGTGATGGATGAACCTCTGGCTATTCTGTTTAGCCGATCACTGGAAACAGGGGAGGTGCCCAAAGACTGGAGGACAGCAGATGTAGTCCCCTTATACAAAAGTGGGAACAAAGAGGAAGCGGGGAACTACAGACCAGTTAGCCTCACCTCTGTAGTGGGGAAGATCATGGAAGCGCTACTGAAGGAGAGATTGGTGGAACATCTGGTTGTCAATGGACTACAGGACCCAAGGCAGCATGGTTTCACCAGGGGGAGGTCATGTCAGACCAACCTGGTTGAATTATTTGACTGGGTGACTAGGGAGGTGGATCAGGGGAGGGCAGTGGACATGGCCTATCTGGACTTCAGCAAGGCCTTTGACACTGTGCCACATAGAAGACTATTACACAAACTGGGGAATATGGGTGTGGGCAGGACAGTAGTGCGGTGGGTAGGTAACTGGCTGAGCGGCAGGACACAGAGGGTGGTGGTAAATGGCTGTCACTCCACAGAGGGAAGAGTGACCAGTGGGGTACCACAGGGATCAGTGCTGGGACCGGTCCTATTCAACATCTTCATTAGTGACATTGCGCAGGACCTAGAAGGCAGAATTTCACTGTTCGCTGATGACACAAAGCTCTATTACAGAGTAGACACACCAGAGGGTGTAGACAGAATGAGAAGGGACCTGCAGAAACTTGAAGACTGGTCAGGGGTTTGGCAGTTGAAATTCAATGCAAAGAAGTGCAAGATAATGCATATGGGGCACAAAAACCCTGGCACAATATATCAGTTGGGGGTGAGGATATAGCATGCACCAAGCAGGAAAGGGATCTTGGGGTTATCATCTCTGATGACCTCAAGGTAGGGAAACAGTGTGACAAGGCAGCAGGTAAAGCAAATAGGATGCTGGGATGCATAGGCATGGGCATCACCAGCAGGAAAAGGGAGGTCATAATTCCACTATACAAGACACTCAGTGAGGCCCCAGCTGAGTACAGTGTACAGTTCTGGAGACCTTACTCATGTAAGGACATAGACAGGTAGAGAAGGTTCAGAAGAGGGCAACAAAGATGGTACATGGATCGCATCACAAGTCCTATGAGGACAGGTTGAAGGAACTGAACATGTACTCCCTGGAGGAGAGGAGGAGAGAGGGATATGATAGAGACATACAAGTATCTTACAGGGAGGAACAGGGTGCAGGAATACACTATTTTAAGCGAAAAGATGTTCCAGGACTAGAGGCATGGGATGAAGTTGGAGGGAGGATGATTCAGAGGAAACATGAGGAAGGATTTCTTCACAGAACGGGTGGTGAACAAGTGGAACATCCTGCCAGAAGTGGTGGGGGCTGAAACATTCACGGGAATTAAGAATGCATGGGATAGACATAAAGGAATTCTGGAGGTCAGGGGTAAGGGGCAACAGGCTTCTAGGAAAACATACACTGAACTTACAAGCTCAAATGGGCAGACTGGGTGGGCCATAGGCCCTTATCTGCCGACACTGTCTATGTATCTATGTATCTATGATACCTCTCATTCCTATGAGAATTTACTTGTGAGTGCACTGCAACATGGTTAGCGCACCCTAGATAGGGTTTAGCAGCTACTGCCTACTGAATTCCTTATTGAATCTTTTTAATGTTCATCCCCTTCCTGTAGGCAGTATTACAACTATGTACTAGTGGATAGTTTTTGTACCTAACACTTGTGGAATCATGCTCCTGATGTACAATATATTACCCTACATTCTGCAATTGTTTCAAGTTTCCCGTTTTATGCTAGCACCTTACATGTGCAGGATCCCCAGCATCCTGCAGGGTTCCTTGGATTAGGTCTTATCCCCTCCCAGGTGTTATTTCTCATTCCCTCCCTCCCTCTCATTATCCCTCTATAATTACAAAGCCTAACCACAGGAGGGTTTACAATCACCTGAACTTCCCTGCCCCATTGCAGGGTTCATTGCATCCTGAGGGGTTCTCTTTTTGGGTCAGGCCTTATTTTCCCTCCTTGGTGTTAATCACACTTACTCCCTCTCTGTCTCTCCCTGTCTACTCCCCACTCCAGTCCCCTGTCCCCTTGCAGGGTTCCCCGCATCCTGAAGGGGGTATCTCAGGAACATGACTGCACTATCCGTCATCTCATCCTCTCTCTCCTCCACCCCTTATTTTATGATTGCACTTGTTCACCTATTACCATTGCACTTATTAGTTGTTCTTACAAATTACATATGTATGCAACACTGTTTGTAACAACTGCCTTAATTAATTATATGCTATGTTGATCTTTGTAACTTGAATGTAAAATGTCTCATCCCTATTGTACCCCTTTTCCCAGGTCACACTGGAAGAAGAACAACCTGTTGCTCAGTGTGCCTTCCTGGTGAAACATTTCAATAACTAAATAAATAAAATGTGTGATGAGCAGGGTTCCTTCTGCTTGATAATATATTTTAAAAATGGTTACCGTACATTCATTTTTATTTTATGTTTTTTTATTTAAAATTTGTTAACTAAGTTAGCTTCATGAGCATTAAATGCCCATTTTCATGGATGATCTGGATATAAAACACACAAAGAACAATATAGTTAACAGAGTACAACAATTACAGAAATACATTAGTTACAGTTACAGGACAATTTTTTCCAAGCAACATTTTTTTAACTTTGTTTTTAAAAAACAAGTTAGATTTTGCTTGATATAAATGAGCAGGCAAATTATTCCTTTCAAAAACTACTTTGTAAATAAATGACCTTTGAGCAGATGTTCTTTTGAGTAAAGGAAGCTTACGAGTATTAACAGTTTGAGATTTAGTAAAATTAATTGAAGTAGTCTATGTAACTTGCTCTTTAAAAGAAACCATAAGAGGAACCTTCCAAAAATGCCAAAAAGAATATAAAGTAAACACAACACTCCTCATAAGAAAATGAATGCATTGATGAATGAAAATGACAATAATGGTTCAGTCTTGGACATAGTAAAACATTTACAATCAAATAATAATATAATCTGACCCCTATTACCAGATACATTCATAATACTCAGTACAGATTTATCAAAGGACACACAATTCCACAAGGAACAAGAAAAATTACAAGTTATTTTCCATCTCATAAACACAAAAGCAGCTTTTAGTGAAGACATCTATCATGCGGTAGCCTTGGACACAAGCAAGGCTTTTGATGTAATTGATAGAACCTATATGATGGCAATATTAAAAGCCTGGAATCTTCCTGCCCAGCTTTTAAAAGTTAATACAACACTTATATGCAACAACTATTGTAAGATTTCAAATGAATTCATATCTTACAGGGTGAATGGTGTTAGTCAAGGATGTCCCCTATCCTCTACATTATTCATACTTTGTATTGAACCCTTACTACAAAATGTTAGATCAAATCAAAAAATATTAGGGATCAGCACACAACAAAAGAATCTAAAGTTAAGTGTTTTTGCAGACAACATTCTGTTAATTCTTAAAGATATACATACTGTACCTCATTAAAAGCTGCCTTACAAGAAATTCAGCTGTTTTCTGCCCTTTCTGGTTACAGATTAAAAAAAATGAATCTGTTCAAATGAAAATTTCTAAGCATAAATCTCAATCAGTGGAATGATTTTCTACTGACTTTAAGACTCTATTAAATATATGGGTATAAAACAAACAGTAGAACAACATACAGATATTAAATTTAACTTTAATTCCGTTAAACAAAAAATCCAGATAATTGGTGTAGTCTGTCTCTTTCACTAAAAATGATGGCTATGCCACACTTTACTTTTGTGACATACAGTATCATAGGTGCTCTACCTTTACCATGGTTTAAGGACTTAAAGAGAATCTTCACAAAACTTTATGGAGAGGGGGGAACCTTGTATTGCATGGACCCTACTAATTACCCCAAGAGAATTAGGGTGACTTGGTTGTCCTGACTCCTTAAAATACATGCAGACCCATATAACTAGTATAAACCTAAAACAAGCCAGCCAATGCAATGCAACATATAGTAGAGCCAACAAGATGTTGGAGTGTATATGGAGAGGATTTGACAGTAGGCATTGGGAGGTGATACTGTCACTGTACACATTCCTGGTGTGACCCCACCTAGAATACTGTGTCCAGTTTTGGAGCCCACACCTTAACATGGACAGGTACAGGCTAGAAACCATACAGAAAAGGGCAATCAAAATGATACAGGGGCTTCAGGGGCTACCGTATAAAGAGTGTCTTGAGGCATTAAACATGTACTTGCTGGAGACAAGAAGGGAAAGGGGGGATATGACAGAAACCTTCAAGTACATGAGGGGAATTAATGCAGTGCCCTACTCTAAACTATTTACCAGGGCATCCAGCTCAAATACAAGGGGGAATGGATGTAAGCCGAGGGGTTGGAAATTCAAAAGGGATCGTAAGAAACACTGTTTCTCAGAAAGGATAGTGGAGCCATGGACTGGAGACCCATGATATCAGCTACTCAAATTAAGTGACTCAACATAAGTGACTCAATTTGAGCAACAGTGGAGGCAGCGAATATGAATGAATAGTCAGAGGAATTACAGCAAAAGTAATGGACAGCTATGGACTGAATAGCTAAGCAGAGGTATTAACTGAGGGATAGAAAGTGTGTTTGGGAGGGTTGCTTCCAGCTGGCTGTATAGCATGGTGGGTTAGGTGATGGTCTGTAATGTTGGTGGACTGGGGTTCAGGAATAGAGTGACACTTCTGTTTTTTGTGGTTTTCAGTGTTTGTAGTTTATTTTTTTGTTTTTTTTAGATGTTCTGTTCCCTTGAGATTGTTTCCCCCCAACATTCTCCCCTTGTACATAGGCAGCCCCCCATGGTGTAGCCCCCTCCTGTGATTTCTTCTTTCCCCCAGTGTCACGTCCCCCTGGAGTTGTTTATATTAGTTATGGGGAGTGTGGAGGGCAAAGCCTCCTGCAAAGGGGGGTGTGGGGGGCAGAGCCACCACACAGAATGATATTTATCTGTTGTTTTTCTAGAAATTAATGTAAGATCATTTATTTTGTATGGTGCTGTGGTGTCCATCATTGTTATTGCCATTGGCAATATGTAGTCACCGTTTAGTGCAGCGCTTTTTTTGGTGGTACTGTTATCACATGGTACCCATTGAACAGGCTGCCTGTGGATGTAGTGGGAGATAAGACTGTATCAGTCTTCAAACAGGATTGGGATAAAGAGTATGTTTGAATTAAATCCATGGGTAAAAGTATGGTCTGGGTCCAAGGATCTCCTAGGGTCTTGGGAACTCACGGGCAGACTTGATGGACTTTTGATCTCCTTCTACCATCACCTTTCTATGTTTCTATTTTGGAGGTGGTCCTTTTTAGAGGATAACATATCCCTATTCCAAGAGTTATTATCTATGAATGCCATCAAAGATGTAAATATTGTGGCCCAGATATTCAAAGGAGATGAACTTGGCACAACTCAGTTGCACCAGCGCATCTCCAAAATGTGTCCCTGGGCTATATTCAAATGGGAGTGATGCACCACACAGCTCCAGATGCATGCAATGCAAAGATAATGTATGCAGTGCATTCAGAGGGGGCATTCCATGGCATACATGGAACATCTCCATATTCAGCCGAGATGTGAGGCGCAGCTGCCCACACATCTCGGAGATGTGCCATACAGAGATAGGCATGGAAAAATCATGCCTAATGTAAAGCCATCCACAGGCATGCTCCTGTATTGCACAGTGTAACACAGTGGCCCAGCCCCTGGGTGGCTATCCCCATCCCCAAAACCCCATCTGTATGAGGAGTATAACCCAAATATCCCTGGTAGTCCAGTGGTACCCCTCTCCCATCCCCAAAGCCCCATCCATAAAATAGAGAAATTCCTGGACATTCCCAGTAGTCTAGTGGACTCCTCTACCCCCGATCCACTGAGGAACCCACACCCCACCCTGCTCCACCTGTCCCAGTATGACCTTGCAACCAATGGACAGCACCCCTCCTCACACCACCATGGCTGCCCACCAAATAAACTGTCACGAATGACAGCTTACTATAACACCTACAATCCTATTGGTTGACACTGTCGACCAATGGGCTTGCAGTGTGTACTGTAAGCCATAATTTACAAGTTTCACAGGGTAGACGTGATGTCTTATACTATTATACACTTGGGGATGGGTGGGGGGCCCACTAGACTACCAGAGACAGAGGGGATGCTGTGTTTGTTTTATATGATTGGGGATGGGAGGTGGGACACTAGACTACCAGGGATACTGTTTCCCCACATAACATTTGCAGGATCAGGTCTCACATGCAGAGCATCTGGCACATCCTGATGGGTGCATCCCTGCACAGGACATGCAAATGGGGCCATAATAACATGCAAATGGACCCATTTGCACCTTGCGTGGCTAATGACCCCATTTGCTGTCTGAATATCTAGAATTTGTGCTCAGCACATCCCTAAGATGCACCGTGCATCCCCATTCCAGGTATTCAGACCATGCAGGGGGACGTGTCAGTGCATCTTTGGTGGCCCCCCTGTGCACCGCCCACATCAATTGCTATGATTAGATGGGATGTGCATTATCGCATCTCATTTGAATATAGCAATTTTGCAGTCTGGCACAACTCAGTTGCACGGAGCAACCACTTGTGCCCATTGAGGGCGCAGTTTGAATATCCTGGTCTCAGAATTTATTCTTGGTATATAGCTCACCTTAAAGAAAAGATCCACTATTATTTAACATGGTTTACTCGTATTAAAAATATCATCAAACATGATAAAATTAGGATTAAGTTACCAAGGTTATTTTTTGACATTTGAACAAGTAAAGAAATATGGGGTATACACCATGGAATAAATAATAAGCCCTTCCTTAAAAACAAAATACACACATGGAAAAATCTATTGATAAATGGGACATTTCCTACCTATAACCTACTCAGAGATAAACTAAAAGGATTTATTCTGGACTATTTCGTATACTATACAGTAAAACACAAAATTTGTCAGGTATGTCATAGTTTTCATTATGATAAGAACTATTTTAGAACTATTTTAAAACCACAAAAGGAGATCACATCAAATGGTAAACAGAAGTTATGGGATAGGATATATAACCTGATTGTAATAAGCAAAAAAGATACTAGGAAAAGTGTAAATAAAAATAAGATAAGGAAGCAAATCTAAATTTTACACAACAACAGTGGAATAATTTGAGGATCTTAGCCAATAAAAACTATATTTCAGCAAAAAATAAGACTATTTAATGAAAACTATTAGAAAGAGCTTGTCCCCAGAACCGCTCCCAGGAATGAAGAATGCCACAACTTTGTTAACTTTTTGGTTGCTCGTGGTAATATTTATTTAGCACAAAGATATTTACACTGTCTTGTGTCCTCTTTTGATCTATATATCATAAACAACTCAATCCACAAATTATTCTTGGTTCCGGCCTTTTCCTTCCTCTGGTTGCTTACTCATCTTGCATTTTCAGGGTCCGGACACTGTGAATCTGGCCCCCTCCTCCATCACCAGAACCAAGCCAGTTCCACCTACTCCGGGCCTTCGCCCTTCAGGCCTGGACACTTCTGAATCCGGTGCCTGGACCTATCCCTCTTCCCCATCTTAACACCATGTCTGGGTTCCTTGTCCCCAGCCCATGTAGCCTACCCCCTTTCCCCTTTTCTGGCACCCCTTCCCCCCTCATTCCTCTTTTTCCCTTCTTCCACTGCCCCACCTCCAGCTTGAGATGGATGGTGAGGCTCCCCCCTTGCGGGCTAGTATCTCAGACCCTTCTTAGCTAATTCCCCTATTAGCTCCCCAATAGGCCTCAAGAATAGACACATGCCAAATTCTGACAAGTGCACCCCATTGGACCTGTACACTGCAGCTTGGTCAAAGGAGATGTCTTTATGCTGCAGGTGTACCACCCCATTTCAATTACAGCCCTCGCTACCCTCCTATTCAAATGCTTTCTCACCTTCTCAGTCAATGTGACATGCTTGACCCCTCTCCACACCCTGCGTGAGGTGATGTCAGACTAGCCGATGATCACCATAGGCCACCACCCCTTAATTATCTCCCAATCCCCCAGTATGCTCTGTCCCAGTAGTCCCCATGGAATACCCCCAAGTCATTACCCCCAGGTGTATGATGATGCAATCTGGCCTGCCCCACTGGACCCTTAGCTCATCCAACAGTGGCAGCAGTTGGGCCCACATCATGCTCCTAATGTCTTTCCATAGCAACTTGGTTTGCTCCATGTTGTAGCGTAATTCTGTCCCCTTGAAGTGGTGACTGCAAACCTCTCTGCCCAATAGATGAAGGAATGCCCCACTATCCAGACCTTCCTCTTGGAACCTGCCACAGGAACAAGAGAAACAGTGTGAGTTGCTGTTATCAACACCTGACATACATCTTGTAGCAACTGGACTTCCAGTGCCCAACCTTCTGTAGCTCCTCCACAGCTGCCCCTCTCTCTGCTGCCTCTGAGGCTGCCCCAGTCCAAAAGGGGTGAAGGGTAAAATACCCTGGGTCCTTGCCCACAAATGCCAGGGCCTTCCTGAGCACTGCCCCAACCTGGAAACTGGTGACCGGGAACACGTCTCCATGGCAGAACAACACCCCCCCCGCTACCCCCCCGAATGCTCTCATATGTCTCTAGCCCTGCCACCGCACAGTTGGTAGACTGTGGCTGCTGTACCAGTGGCACCATGGTCCCTCTCCCCCCCTTGGTCAGTCTTTCACCTGGCCAGCCTAATGACCACTCCATCCTGCCCCCATACCAGGCTTTTATGTTGCAATGCCTGTCCCGCTGCTGACTTCCATGGGGCCACCACTTCCCCCACCTGGAAGACCCTTTCTGCCATGGTGGCAAAAATGGCCCTGAAGAGGAGTGCCTCATTATCCAAAGAGCACACCTTTTGTGTAGCCCCTAATACCCTAGTCAGCAGCTGCCCCTTAATGGGGCATCTTCGGTCCTTCCTAGTGCCCGGCCCCCTCTGCCACTGCATTACCATCCTTTTTATTGCCCTGCTGGCCGCGACATCCAGCCATCCCCTGTCCTGGCATACCCAACTAATGCTAGCCAAGTGTACCACTACTGTTGCATGGGCCATACCTTCTTCCCATTTCTCCACTACAAATCTTCTTATCTGTTCATCCCAGGCTGGTTCATCCATGTCCCAACCATGTTTTCCCTTAAATTCCTGGAATCTCACCCACCACCCCTCGTAGGCCCTCAAAGTGTTGGCCAACCAGGAACCACGGTACAGCACCCTGGCCCGGGCCCTCCAGCTTCTCACAACCAGTCTGGAATCTTGGTCCTGTGCGTCGCCACCTGTGGCCTCGGCTCCTGAAACCTTCCAAGCTGTAAATGGGAAAGACTGTCAGCCACCTCATTCTTAACTCCTTCAATATGCTGTGCTTTGAAAGACAAATTCAGCTGCAGCCCCAGCAATACCATGCATTTAAGTATCTTGCCCACAGTCTCAGTCTTCCCAATCTATCTGTTAATGATCTCCACCACTCCTTTATTGTCGCACCATAAAAGGATGCTCTTACCCCACATCCTTTTGCCCCAAACTTCCAACTCTGCCCAGATTGGGAATATCTCCAGAAAGGTGAAGCCCCTCAACAGGCCACTTGCCTTCCAGCATTCCAGCCATGCTTCTGACATACACTATCCCCCTGGAAGTATTCACCCATCCCCAGGGTGACCGAAGCATCCATAAACACCTCCAAATCTGTATTCCATTCCCAGTCATCTTGCCAAAATGTTACTCCATTATAGCTGTCCAAGAATTCCTCCCACACCTTAAAATCTTCCTGTACTCCTTTGGACACTGTCACCCAGTGCTGTGGCCGCTTGGCCTTCCATGTCACCCTGCACAACCTCCTCATAAAGCCCGTGCCCAGGCTAATCACCTTACAGGTAAAATGAAGGTGCCCCAGCAGTTACTGTACCTGTACTAATGGCACCCTCCTCCTCCCCGTCACCCCTGCCAATAGCCCTTTAAGCTGTGCCACTTTGGCCACAGGGAGCCTAAAACATCCCATCTCCATGTCCACCTCTATGCCCAGAAATTCCAGCCTATGGGCCAGGCCCTCTGTTTAGCCCTGTGCCAATGGTATCCCTATGTGTCGGCACATCCCCTTAAAGTCCTGTAACATCCTAAGTGCCTCTCCCCTTCTCTTGCCAATGAGGTGGAAGTCATCTAGATAATGTACTACCCTCCTGTGCCCATACCTGGCCCCAAATACCCATTGCACTCAGGTGCTGAATGCCTCAAATGTGGAACAAGCCACTGAGCATCCCATTGGCATGACGTTGTCAAAGTAGAGCCTCCCCTGGCATTGAAAACCCAAGAGGTCCCAATCTGCCAGACTGACTAGGAGTAGTCGAAATGCCGATTCAATGTCCGTCTTGGCCAACCATGCCCCTTCAACTGCCCTGATCAATATTTTGGCTTGCTCCAGTGAGACATATTACCAGGGACAGTGGTTTACCGTGATTGAGAAAGGGCAAATTCCATTTTGCAGACTGACAAAACTGGTATTGTCACCGGTGTCTGCAAGTCCAAAATCGTTTTTTACTGGTGTTGGCTTTGTAACCTGTAATTAACCATTTTTTCACTCTGTTTGCATGCATTTTCACATTTCTACATCTGCTGTTGCATATCTGCACTTGTAGCAATCAAGTTATTTTAGAAGCTACAGTTTGTTAAGGCAGCAGGCGCACTACATCCCCTATCCCTCCTGTATAATGACAGGACCACTAATGCCCCCTATCCTTCTGATGCAATGGGGACAGCAGTACTGTGGACCCATTGCTCTGGTCTGATTGGCAGCAGCCCTGCAGCCCCCATCCCTCCAGTGTGATGGCAGGAGCAGCACTGCGGCCCTCCTCCCTCCTGTGCAATGGCGGCAGCACTGTGGCCTCCATCCTCCCGGTGTGTTGTCAGTAACATGGTGGTAAAGCTGTGCAGCCCACATCCCTCAGGTGTGACAATACAGAATATTAGATTGCAGGACACTTGGATAAATTAAAAGGAACTAGCCATTAGAGACTGCCACCAGTCACCACCAGTCACCACACAATGCAGACTAAATTACCGCCCAAATGACTTTTCTTGTAAGTTTTCATCCCAAGTAATGTTAATGAAGTCAATAAAAGCAAGTACACCATTTCAAGAAAGGTAGTTTATAAAGAGTGCAAATATTGCAAATCAAAAATATACAACAGTTGAAAAATGTGAACAAAAACAAAATCTAAATGAAAATGTGCAGAATGCTGAAAAGTGAATATATATTGAAACAAGTGAACTAAAATTTAAATACAAATACTCGAAGTGTCAAATGTGCAAAGGTACAGGAAATGTGGAAAACTGTGCATAAACAAAACCTAAATGAAAATGTGCAAAATGTGCAATACAGTATGTATGAAAACACACACACACACACACACACACACACACACACATGACATGACAAGAAATATGGAAAACAAGCTAGCAAAGTTATTGAAAGTGTTTACACCCTATAACTAAAAAAAAATGTGCAAAACGTCAGTAGAAAATGTTCACCAATCTAATCCTTTGACTTACTGTACATAAGCTGGGATAGCAATCTCATATTGTCTACTAGCAGGTTACGTCTTTGGTCTGTGTGGATCTGTCTGTAGACTGAGAAAGATCTCTCCACATCGGCACTCGACACAGGTATCCAAATGGCTTGCAGAGCAGCTTTGGCTAGTACCAGTAATTGTGGCTGCACTGAAATCCAGTACTGGCCAACATTAAAGTCCATTATGTCTGGAAGCTCTCCTATGTCCTATCCAACATACATCTTCCAGTCCTTTTGTAGTGCAGTTTTATTGTGCAGTTCAAATACACCAATGTCACTGGAGTAGTGTGTGAAGTCCCTACTCAATTTCGTAAGGTTGAAGGGGTTCAAAATACGGCAGGCTTTCAAGAACCCTATGGCTGGGTTTGTTTCCATATGTTTAGCCATTTTGTTTAGGGCGACCCCAAATGCTTTTTGGAAAATTGCAATCTGCTCCTGCTTAACCCGTGGCCTAAGAGTAGCTAAGTTTTCATCTGTCCTTTCTCCAAATGCTTCCGTTTTTGATACACTCATCTGAAACCTCTGCTTTATTCCATGTAGTGCATCAAATACAGAAACAGCCAAGGGTTTGTCTTTCCTTTGTGGAAGTTCTATGGTGCTGATGAGATCATTGCAGTTTTCAGCGATGAAGGCTGTGTGAATCTGCAGCTCTGTAAACCCGTCTTGGAAAAGTTTTCTCAACGAATTCATGGAGTTGCAATCACTTGCTTCCTCCTGGAAAAAGTCTCTTAAGTGCTGAAGATACAGTGAATGGTACTTGACGGTTTCAAACCAAGTGTTCCAACGGGTTAAGACAGGAACAGGAGGCAATATTTTCTTTTCTACATCTCGCCCCTCCAGGAATGCCAAGTACTCTCTTACATTTGGGCGACTGCTGGAATGAGTATTTCACAACTGCCACAAGTTTATTGACCAGTTCAAAATGGTCAATCCATGTGTCTCCCACCAAGGATAACACATGTGCCCAGCAACCAACATGGATCACATGGGCACCAATAAGACCGATAAAACCTCTTTGAAGCACTTCACCATGTACCGCGCATTGTCACTGATGAAGGCGACTACTTGGTCCATCTCCACATCATATTTCTGCAATGTCTTTATAACACTTTTGTGCGACAGTGGTGTGATTTACTGCTGTCAACTCTGTTGTTTCTGCAATGATAGATTGTCCACCCTGCATGACAAAATTATGTTCAGTATACAGCGGGCATCTGCGTCCGTCCCTCATCGCACATTAGAGAAATGTCTTTCCTTTCACAAGCTGTGAAATTCATCCTCCATTTCCTTTCTCAATTTGGGCAAGTAGTTCTGCCTTAACGTGGATACCTTTGGAGAGCACAATTCCTTTAACGTTGTCCCCCATCCAGTCTCTTATGCACGGTTGATCCAACTTTTCAATGGGTATATTTGCACCACACCAAGCCCTTAATACACCCAATACAGTATTCTCCCATGCTGCAGCTGCAGAAGTTGTGGCATTAAAGCTGGTGTAAAGTGTCACCTGTCTATTGCTATTCTTTTGGCTTGCATTCTTCATATGTTTTTTACTTTTGCAGTAATCCACCACTGTATCCTTCCTCACATAGTCAATGGGGTGATCACAAAAGCGACAAAACATTTTCCCTCCATCCTCATACATGCCTTCCAACTTGAATTGCAATGCACGGTCCTTAGCAGTGACACTGGAAGGTTTTGCCATTTTGCTTGGTGTTGCCATCACGATGTGTAGAACAGATGACTCCAAAGAACTAAAATGTGGAAAACAAGTTGGAGAGATATTAAAACAGGCTTTAGAACTACTTTAAAGCTTCACAACAACAACATTAAGGATTGAAATATCACAGATAACTGCTGCCCATGGATGAGAGTCTGGAGAACAGCAACAGAAAACACGTTGATCTCAGCTGCTCACAATACCAGAATCAGAATCTCACTGCTAATCCATGTGGACCATGCTCAATCCATGGATGGCAGTCGGTAGGAGCAGCTACAGAAATCAAGCTGTCCTCAGAAGCTGTCACAGGCTTGACTATGTAATACAAAGTACAATATTGACATCCAAATATAGCCCTGGTCACAGCTGATGAGAAATCCTGATGACATACAGGATCCCGGGCTTGCTTCCCGCATTGCACCAAGACCTTATCGGTCTCCCCAGCTCAAACAAACTAAGACTTGAAAAAACACATGAATATGAAGATCACACCATACCTTTTAGAGATGATTATTTCCAGCAGAAATTCACACCAAGCAGGAATGTAGAAGCCTAAAATTCGAAAAAAAAAAAAAAATTATTATCTAAACAAAGTACACACACACACCCCTCACCCCCACATGCACAAGTAAATGACACCTAGTAAGACATGCTATCTTCCTCCTCTGCTGGAAAACAGAACCTAGAAGTCCTGCTGTGAGCCACCAGGACTAAGGTGTTACCAATATAGCCATGGTTGCAGCCACCTATCCTGAATGCCAAGCAAGGGGCCATATAGCTAGGGTCTTATTGCAATGATTTAGCTTGCCACCCACACTCTTCAGTCCCTAGCTACCACCACCAACAGGAAACACCTTTGTGCAAACCACCCAGGGTGTATAAAACTTAAAGCAGCAGATCCCCAAATGTCTGCATTTGAGGACAAGGGCTCTGGGTTAACATCTGGCAGGTTGTACTAACACAACCCACTTCCATGGAGGATGTTGATGCAGACACCCTCCATTCGTTCAAGTCACTCATCATGGACAAGTCCTCACTCACTGGGTTGCAGTACTCAGTGACTGGCACAAGGGCCATCATTGAAAAAATGTCCAACCAAGGTTTGTGTCAGTATCTCTGCAAGTCATTTTCAATTATTTTAATTGTAGTTGATGGTGGGGACGTTACATGGTAGCCCAACTTGCCACCAACACTCCAAACCATTCAGTCACTAACCACCTGAAAATAACTACCTCTAATAGCTACTGTTGCCCCCATACCAAGAAACTGAACCAGTCTTCACCAAAAAATAGAACGATGAGATATCCAAAATAAACTTACTTTTTCAGCGGACAGGACATGTTGCTGTTAGCAGTCTGGAGTTCAGGCATCCACATCAGTCAACAGGCCAGGGTTGGGTGTGAGCTGAACTGCAGTACAGTCTGTAGCAGAGCACAGCCTTGAAAGCACCGAGAAGTCACTTCAATTTCCTTCTCCAGGTAAAATAGAAACCGCAGCCTTTCCTCAATATTTGACTGCAGCTCCCAACCGTCCCATGTGACGGCAGAATGTGCAGCACTGCAGCCCCCACCCGTCTTGTGTGACGGAAGCATGAACAGCACTGCAGCCCCCACCCATCCCGTGTGACGGCAGCATGTGCAGCACTGCAGCCCCCACCCGTCCCGTGTGACGGCAACATGAGCAGCACTGCAGCCCCCACCCATCCCGTGTGACAGCAGCCTGTGCAGCACTGCAGCCCCCAACCATCCTATGTGACGGCAGCCTGTGCAGCACTGCAGCCCCCACCCATCCCGTGTGATGGCAGCATGTGCAGCACTGCAGCCCCCACCCGTCCCGTGTGACGGCAACATGAGCAGCACTGCAGCCCCCACCCATCCCGTGTGACAGCAGCCTGTGCAGCACTGCAGCCCCCACCCATCCCGTGTGACGGCAGCCTATGCAGCACTGCAGCCCCCACCCATCCCGTGTGACGGCAGCATGTGCAACACTGCAGCTCCGACCCGTCCCATGTGATGGCAGCATGTGCAGCACTACAGCCCATTGCCATGTACAAATCTGTCCAAGCTCAGACGTGAAGTAAGCTGAACCACCAGACACCAAGGTGGACTCCATCGGTTCAGTCCCTATCTAATATATAGATGCCTGATTTGGTTTATTTGTAAACAAAGTGCATCCAACGTAAAAAATTCAAGTGATTAATGAGGATGCTAATGGAGAGATACACAAACACAATCTCTGTCAAAGAATAAACCAATCCAGAATCACAAAAATAGTAATTTGTGAACTTTCTGGCTATCTTCATGAAAATGGAGCCTCTTAGTTTTCATGTCAGAGCTCAAACTCAAGAAAGGAGTTCTGCGGCAGTGGTGAAACTTTGACAGCTGTTCCAAATTGGGCTTTGTCTCTCCTATCCCTCCTGCAGTTAGTATAGGTCAATGAATCTTTGCACCTGATGACTTATCCCAATTGGTACATCATCTGGAGCACCCAGAATGTTAATTATGGCACTACTGAACAAGACACACTCTTTTCCTTATTAAAACTGCAAGTTAATGACAATGCCTCACTCCTTTCTCAATTGGCAGCGTAATAATGGCCTAGACACACCATCCATCGTACTTGTAATAAAAGGGCATAAAACTTCAATGTCAAAGCATAAGGGCACTTGAAGAAAGGGCAAGGTAGCATCATCAGTTCATGAGAGAGAGTGCGAGATGTTCACAAGCTCTTAAATTAATGAGCCGGATGTACCAGAGAATTAAATAATTTGAGTGAGTCCATGCAAAGTTTATTAACTTAATATAGTGCCTGCAGGGGGGGGGGCAAGATAGATGAAGTGAGCCCCAATCTGTACAGTGGTCATTGCTTCACCTCAGCCAGTAGTTCTCCTTTAAGAACTCACTAGTCACCACCTCTAGTTCCCCATCCCCATCCTAGCAAACATGGACTGCCCTGGTGCCAAGGCAGTTACACCACACCACCTAGGAGAAAAGCCACCACAAGAATTTTGCATGAATGACCACTCCAGATACCCATGGCCATGCACTGTCACACAGTACCCCCTGAAAGGCAAATACTTGGGTGGTATTTTTTTATTAGCATCACCTATGATGAAACAGTGGTTTGTGGGCCCGGTTGTGGTACTAACATACTAAAATGCCAGCAGAATAGGCATAACAGTCTTTCGCTTCTGCTTGTTTGGTCAGCCACCACCCTGGGAGCTGACCTTGCTGCCGCCCTCACCTTCTCTGGATTCTCCCTTCCCAGTTCTGGATATTCTCACTGCATTGGATGTTGCTTCCAGAACCCTTCCCCTGTACCCGACCTACCCCCTCTTGAACCCCTCCACTGTCTCTGCCTCCACCAACCCCCTGGGCAGCGCATTCCATGGCTCCACCACCGTCTCAGTGAAGTAGCATATCCTCCTTTTTTGACCCCTGAATCTCCCCCCCCAGCTTCCACCCATGCCCTCCAGTTGCCCCTCCTCCTTCCTGCGAAGCACCCTGACTGCTCCTCCCCCATTTACTCCCTTCATGTACCTGAAGACCTCTATCATGTCTCCCCGGTCCCTCCTCTCTTCCAGTGTGTACATATTTAGCTCTGCAAGCATTACTCAAGGTCTGGCCTCACCAAGCAGTTATACAGAGGGAGTATCACTTTCCTCTCTGGAGGTGATCCTCCTAGCAATGCATCCCAGCATCCTGCTGGTCTTGGCTGCTGCCCTCCTACAAGTCTCTGAGTTGTTCATCTTGACATCCATCACCACCCCCAGGTCTTTCTCAGCCATCGAGAGTTGTAGCATTCCCCTCCTGGGTGTACACTTGGCCCAGGTTTCTGGCCCCCAGGTGCAGTAGCTTGTACTCCCATCGATTCCTTTAACTCCTGAGCACTTGAATTACCTATAGCCTAAGGCTGCCTTCTTTCCCCACACCACCTTCTGGACCTCCCTGGTCCACCAACAGGGTTTTCGAGCCCTACCGCATTTTCATCTTCACCCCCCTCCTGATGATTTCCCACCTACTGTCAGCGTCCATGTCTGACCCAATCACATCCAAATGCTCCTTAAGGATCCTTCCCATTTCCTTAAAATCCACCCCCCTGAAGTCAGTCATCTCTGTCTTTGTGCAGCCTTCTACCCCTCCTAGGTCCAGGCAGAACCAGACTGTGGCATGGTCACTCCCTGCCAACAGGTCCCTTATCTCCAGGCCCCCAATCTGTTCACTGTCTGCCAGAACCACATCCAGTACCTGCGCCTCCCTGGTCGGTTCCCCCACCTGCTGAGTTAGGAAGGCATCTTGAAAGACATCTGTTCCCTGGCCACTGAGGATGGTAGCCCAGGTTGCCGCAAAGCCCCCCCCCTGCAACAACTTCTTTATTTGGAACATTTAAATTATATAAGCACAAATCAAGACTGGCCACCAACAGGCCTCCAACATATTCCATTAGAAATTACAGCAAAGGTTCAACATAGAAAATTTAATAAAAGTGGTAAAATTGTTAACATGCAGTTCAACAGTTTAACTTTTCTGTTTATCCCTAGGTAATCCAATGTCTGCATCCTCCAAAATTGATGAAGGAACAGAAGGACAATCCACATTCCAGCTGCACAGATGATGCCCTCTGGGTTCAGATGAAACATGGAGGTTGATTGTTTGATGATGTTTAATAAAGATTTTTGTCTGAGCGTGTGTCTGTATTATTCTACACAGATATGCACACCACCCAACGATACTTTACATCATGTTTAAATACAGGATAGCCAGGATAGAGACAGCAGGTCCCAGGCAGCACAACACAGGAAATGATAAATGAAACAAATGAAAAATATGCATTTCAGTAAAGACATGCCCCCAAAAAATCACCACAAAATCAAACAACGCACCTTCCCCTACCCGGGGTGGGGGGGAGGAGGGCAGATATTAAAAAAAATATATATATATATATATATATATATATATATATATAGAGAGAGAGAGAGAGAGTCGGCAGACTGGCAAACATGCTGGAAAAAATGGTTCTGTGCCACTCTGCCACCCGTCCCTCCCTCAGAGGCCAGAAACATTTTTGCCAGCATGTGAACCAGTCTGCCCAGCCCGTCCCTCAGCCGACCATCAACAAAAGAGCACCAGAGCATGGCACGGACCCGGCAGACTGGCATACATGCTGGAAAAAATGGTTCTGTGCCACTCTGCCTATCCATCCCTCCTTCAGAGGCCAGAACCATTTTTCCAGCATGTGAACCAGTCCGCCCAGCCCATCCCTCAGCCGACCAACAACGACTAACCACTGGAGCATGGCATGGACTCAGCAGGCTGGCTACATTCTGGAAAAATGGTTCTGTGCCACTCTGCCCACCCGTCCCTCCCTCAGAGGCCAGAAACATTTTTGCCAGCATGTGAACCAGTCCGCCCAGCCCGCCTCTCAGCTGACCACCAACAAAAGAGCACCAGAGCATGGCACGGACCCAGCAGACTGGCATACATGCTGGAAAAAATGGTTCTGTGCCACTCTGCCCACCCGTCCCTCCTTCAGAGGCCAGAACCATTTTTTCCAGCATGTGAACCAGTCTGCCCAGCCCGTCCCTCAGCCGACCAACAACGACCAACCACTGGAGCGTGGTACGGACTCGGCAGGCTGGCTTACATTCTGAAAAAAATGGTTCTGTCCACCTGCCCACCCGTCCTCCCTCAGATGCCAGAACTATTTTTGCCTGCAGTAGTGGACTGAGATCCATGTTGAAAAATTGTGTTCAGCACATTATTCAATGATTTATCTTTGTTACAGTAAGCACAGTAGCTCATGCCCCCCCCCATTTTCTCTCCCTTCCTTGCGTTCCTATTCAGAAAAAAAAAACCAAAAAAACTTACCAGACTATGGCAGGAACATAGAAAGGCAGTAGTCCTGTGGCATCAGATGGCAAGGCAGGTCAGGTGCAGCACAAGGAAATAGGAAAAGTCAGAAGAAGGAAGCTAGTAGGGCAGGTTGCCAGCACAAAAGTTGGCAAGTCAGCATGGGCAACGGCCACACTACCAACCCAGATGGACAAGAATGTCCATCTTTTCACCCCCTGATGCACAGCCACTCTCCCCACTAAAATGGACCTGCACGCCCACTTCCCCCATCCACCTGACATGCATGCCCACTCCCCAGACCATCATGGGCTATAGCCACTCTCTCCCCACCCCTGCCACTAGCCCTAACAAAAGCAAAAGGGACCTGCAGGCCCACTTTCCCCACCACCATGGACCTGCATGCCCAGTTCTCCAACACCACAATTGACCACAATTGACCAACTACTCTAGTTCCACGTGGGCAAGCAGAAACACTGACCAGGTAATTAAGGGAGTGAAATACACCTTCATTTAGTTACTTAATTATAAATAATTAAATAATTAATTGCCTAAAATGCTGCCACAGTCAGTACTTTATATAATAATAAACTAAATAATTATCTCAAATGCTGTCTACAATGCTGTCGCCATCAGTTCTTTAAATAATTAATATAGCCCCTGTATGTATGCCACAGCTACTATAAAATATGCAGATCACAAGTCGCAAGTTGCAGATGCTTAAAATATGCAGGTTGTAGGCGCTAAGAAGTACCATGCACTTGTATCATCGCTGTTAATGAATGTGCTTGTATGTGAGAGCTTTTTTTTGCTAGCACTATTTTTATCATGCTATTTTCACTGGATACCATTTAGTGTGATTTGTGTTGAGTTTCAGATCACAGTGTTTGGACATAATAACGCAATCTATCTGCCTCCATGGAGCTCCAGGAAGTGGCTTGCATGCTGAGAGTCTTCCCTTCTACTGCGATCTCATTTTCCAGGAAGAGAAATATACTGGAAGAGGTAATCCAAAGTAGGATTCCACTGGGGAAGGGAAGGAATGCCGTTATTGAGGAATGAACGAGCAACAAACAGAGATACTTGACCCTCCAAAAATAATAAAGCATGAATTTGTTCATACTTTATCACATAACTAACCAATAATTCAGCAAGTTTGAAGGGTGGACGGTGACGCTGGTGTGGGGTGGAGGTTAAATCTCATCTCCAGGCCCTCCAACATTTCACAGATCAAAATAGGTACACTTCTTTGTTGCAGTGAGTGGGGAGGGGGGTGGCCCCCCCTCAGGTTTTGCCAGTGAGAATGTGGCACAACAAATAGGGCAGGTCCACACAATAAATAGCCTGTATCGTGCTCTCTGATTGGAGTCAATGACTCAGTCCTTATCCCCTGGGCACCCCCCGCCAGGTTTGCTAGTGAGATGACTGGCACAACAATAGAGCAGGTCCACACAATAAACAGCCTGTGTAGTGGTGCCCGTGGAATCAATATGCAACAAATACTCTTATTGATTCATTGTACAAGCAGTCACCACCACCGCAAAGGACCTTACAACTGACTACCTTCACAATTACTGCCTGTCTCTTGTTTTTGACTCCACGTTGGTGTTCCAACACTTTCCACACGGTGACACCTTTAAGCAACAACTGACAGCCCGACCCAGGTCGGCAACGGTATTGTTTAATTCTTGTTGTAATAAATGGAAGTAAGTTCTGTAACTAAATCATAAAAAGAGTCTCGCTTCATTCGGGGGCATACTATCCTTACTTTCTGCCTCTGTGACTCAGTCTCTCAAAAGCATCCTGGCAACCCGGTCACCACGTGCTCCTCTGCTGTGTGATGTGGGGGCAGGCAACTTGACAACGCCGGTGCTCTGACTGTAGTGTCTCCCCGAGTCCCAACCACCGCTTTCTCCATCCCGCCGCCGTCATCTCTTGGCCCGCCATGGCTCAGGCACTGGACTACTTGGACTGAGACTGGGGAGAGACTGAGTTCTCTTCTGACTGCCATTACATCCGGACTCCTGCCAAGCTCTCTGTGTTGTGGAAAGGGCAACAAGGCTGCATGCACCACACCCTCAGCTACTTCCTTGGGGGGTCACACTGCATCAGCGAGTGTCGAGACCTCTGCTCATGGTGCCACACATTTGTCAAAAGGGAAGGCACCACCACTGGTTACCATGGGGACCGTCGGATGCTCCCTGCCTTGGACTGCTCTGGCTCACCGCAAAAGTGAAGATTTCGGGGAGAAAATTATTTTAAATTGTATTTAAGGAGGCAGCAAAATTGGTACATGGTATGATCCAAGCAGGATCTGGTACCAGTCTTAAAAATGTGGTATTGTCCCAGAAAAAACGGTACAGTTGGAGGGTCTGCATCTCTCGCTTTAAATAAAAAATGACAAAATAAATCCGATCGGGTCAGTGTTTCTCCTACTGACAAACACAAATCTTCTTTTGTTTTTCAAGGGAAATAAAAAAAGTAAAAACTTACTGAAAGAAGACCGTAAGAGGAGCAGGCAAGTCAGCAGGCGTCCAGTAAACCGATGGTGGGTGGCGAGATGAGAGGCAAGCTTTTGCAGGGAGACACAGCAGCTACAATGAAGAACGACGAGATTAGGGAGCGCAGCAGTGTGCCTTTTAAGGCATTGTAATCACGCAGCTGGCAAGAACAAACGCTAGTTTGGTTTTCACGCTGATTTCCGTTTGGCCAATGGGAAGTCCGTGTCTCTTGGGGAATTCCGTCAGCCAATCAGCATTCTGGTCCTCCGTCCGTTTTTCCGTGGGTGTGGTAAACCACTGTCCCTGCATATGACACTGTCTGGCGGTGGTCTGGTATGCCCTCATTCACCGACGAGCCTTCCGGGTATGACAAATGGTGAATTAGGTGGAACTCCCCCTTTGCCTTCTTTGGCATGATGCACAAAGGGGATACCCGGAATTCAGCTCATGGGAGGCCTCCAGTGGCCCCTCCACCTGCCCCGCTTCAGTTTTCTTCAAAATCTTAGCCCACACCACCCCCTCTTTTCCTTTCACTGACCCGAGGTTCTTGGCCCTTGGCCCGGCCCTCCCCCTTGAAAGCCCAGTGAAAAACCTGTCTGGAAACCCTCCCTAAGCTGTCCCCATATTCAGGTAGTCAACAGTCCATTCTTCCACCGCTGCAAAGGAAATGGACGTGCACACCAGCACAAGGCCCCACTGTCCCGAACCCTGCTCCCTCCCAATTCCAGCCATAAGGGGCCGTATGCTGCCCTCTGTGGCATCCCCCTCACCCCCTGATCTACCCTTCCTGGGCCCTTTAAAAGGACTGCTCATGGTATTGGCCCCAACTCTGCCCCCTCTTTCTCCCCCTGGCCGGCAGCTGGACATCGGGTGTGACCCCCCCCCCCGCATTTTGAACATGCATGCCAGAATTTGCAATTGTTCCAAGGGCAGGTGGCCTTGTTAAAACCCCAACAGGTCTTAGCCACCACGGTCGAGGGGCTCCTCTTTGTGTGATTGCCCCTGGTCCCACTCTCTTCCCCTGAAAGGATCCTCACCCACAACTCTGAATGGGTGCAGTCCCACCTCAGATCTCCCTTTGCTGCCATTCTATTCCAGAATGCTTCATCATATTTCAGTTGCCCATACCCCAACTTTGCTCTGTACGCATCCCTGATGATGGACATGTATGTCAACAATGGAATGGCAAGCCTGGCTGTTCTCTAGTAACAGTGCACTGTAAATAATAACCCCCCCTTGCTAATTCTCTATGGTTTTTTCTTTATACTTGGCCTCCTCGGCCTTGTGTCCTATGACTACCAAAGCCACTGCCATCTCCAACTTCCCCACCGATTCCTTCTGCTCATATTTTTTGGCTGTGTCCTCGTCCACAGCCTGAAAATATCCACATACTCTCCCTTCCAAATCTCTTCTCTGATTGATGCCGGGACATGGTCCCCCAATGAGCATCCCGGCGGTCCTTCATACAGCTTTTTGTTTGTTACCAGGGCCAGGTCCCCCGTTTTCTAGCCCCTTTACCTTTTAGGGCCTGCACGGCCCATTCCATTTTCTCAATCCCAGCGTCCCCCATGTCACCCAACATCCCTTCCAGAAACTCTTTCAACCCGTTTTCATCAGAGATATTTACGCTGTTCTTACCCCTGTCAGGGCTCTCCCCATCCAGTTCCAGTGTCGGCAGTGGTGCCGGGATTGGCGCGGGGTGTGGCACCTCCTTCCTGCACTTCTTCTCCATCTTCCCCCTGTTTCGGCACTCCTCTCACTCCTTCTGCTTTTTCTGGGCCTCTTTCCCTGCTTCCCTCTGCTTTGCCGCTACCACCAACTCCGACATCTGCCCCATCAGCTTAACGGCCTCTTGCATCATCCTTTCATTGGACATTGGATTGCGCTTGGGTGCCGTCGCTGCTCCTGGTCTCTGCTAGCATAAAAATTAGAAGTAAGTGCCCACACCTTGTGAAGCATCCTGCCTGGACCCTACCAAGGCCCATTTTGAAACACCAGGGCATGACCCCAGTGTCAAATACCCCAGGCCATTCTACCTCAGAAGTATACTTGCCTCCACAAACCCACTTGAGCTGCAGTCCCTGCTGCTTTTCTTCCCTTCTTCTGCCCCCCTCTTCCCCCTCCCTCCCCCATGCCCTGCACAGTGGTTTTCTTCTGTTCGCCCCCGTCCAACTGGATTCGAGAGGCCCAGCCCGCTGAACCTCTCCCCCTTCCCAGGTTCCCAAGGCCTGCTGGCTGAGTGCCCTGCTTGCATGCACGCAGAGTGCCCCTTCTCTCTGGCATCCTTGGCCTTCCTCGCTTGCTGCCAGGCTCCACCTCCCTTGCATCCACGTTGGTGTGGATCAAGACTTGTCCTTCATTGCAAAGTGGGCCCCACTCTCTGGGAAAAACCTGCCGGTAGTGCCTCATTCCACCACTGAGTGCACCCCGGCCTCCATTGTCCCCACCCTTTATGCAGAAGCCTGCTGCCTCTCTGTGCTCACCCAGCTCTGCGGTGTCGCCTGGGTGCTCCTTCGATCTGCCCCCTACCAAGCCTCCAGGCTGATGAGGGGGGTCCATCTCCCTTACATGGCCTACCATTTCCTTCTGCCACAAACCCCTTAATCTTTGATTGCCCACCAGTTTTCCCACAGAACCAGCCCCTCAAAGCAGTGCCCCCCCAAAGGAGCCAATTCACCTCTGTTCAGGCCTCCCCATGTCCACGTCCGACCATCGCTTGTCCCTGTGTTTCCTTGCAACCGACCCCTCATGAAAATATTCAGCCAATTCACAGAGAACACTCCACCAAATTAGACCCCTTCCTCCATATTACCATCCTCGTACCACTGTTACCACATCCAGTAAACGTACAGATCCCCCTTTGTTTTGTCCTCTATAACATGCCTTCATGCTCGCCTGCATGTTAGGCCTCAAGGCCTGCAATCCAACAATTGTCTCACATCCCTGGGCTGCCACACCGCCCCAAGCTCCATGGGCCTACCCACCCAACTGGTATTTCTCCTGCCTTTTACCAGGGTGGAAGGCTACTCCACAGATCCCCATATGCTCCCTTAACTACTTACAGAAGTGGGTGCCTTTGGCTGCCAGTGGACTCTTGCCGCATATCTTGAAGCCCTCCCTCATAATAATGAGGGATCTCATGGCCCGCATTTGTTGTCCCCCCATTGTGGAAACAGTCAGGCTGCTCCTGGCTCCTTCAGTCCATGTTCTGGGCCATCTCCATCACGTCCCAGCAACCGGACCCACCAGGCCGTGGCATCCAGTGGTCCCCCTTGTGCACCATGCCAGAAACTGGGCCTTTAACCCTGCCTGCACTAAGTAGGCCACCACGCAAGCCCAGCTTCTAAAATCCCCTTGTCCAACCTCCAAGTCCACCTTTGCAACAGTGATAGATGCACCCAACGTCTCTTTTTGCTTCTTTTTTTTTTTAAACAAAAACCTTGCATCTCATGACCTGCTGCATTCATGGTAAAACCCCCTGCAACCTGCAACAGCCTAGCATGGCTCTCACTTACAACCCTCCTGCTTTCCATCACCAGACATGAAAACTGGCCGAAACACCACAACGCCAAGGCCTGAGCTTCCACCCAGCTCATCCGCCTGGTTCACCAATTCCAAAGCCTGCCTTCAGCAAAACCAACTAACAGACCATTCACTTCACCTCTCAGACCTTTTCCCATGATAATGCTGCTTTTACTTCGTGTCTACTATCTTGTTTAATTAACACAACCACCATGACTTCACCACCACAAAACCATGGATAATTTCTTCTTGTGTATTAACAATGGCTGTCGTTTGTGCTTTCCAGCCTGGGTCCCTTCTAATTATCACAAACAAAGATAATTCACTATAATAACACACTTAATCATTTCACTCTGCATCTAAACCTTTCCCTGTAATTAGACAATTACTTCCAGGCCCTCTCTGCTTCAATTATCACCACAAATTATTAAAAATCCAGCTAAACCACATTGGACCACGTGGCATGCAAGGCCTAGCTGCCCCTGTGCCTTACCTAATATCATCAATGATGTGCTGAGCTCCAAGTTCAATGGAATTTTCCCAGCAAAAGAGGTCATTCTGAGGTTGCCCTGGCCTGATTTAGCCCTTCAGGACCCCTGCTCAGGACCCCTGTGGATCCGTCCCCCAGCCAATCCCTGGGGCTCTGGCCTTGCCTTGTCATTTGACCCTCTGCCTGGCCTGTGATGTCACCACCAAGCCCCTCGCCTTCCCCTTTTCCCTATCCTTTTCCCCTCCTCCCTCTTGTTCCTTCCTGGCAGGGGTCATCAGACAACCCGACCTGCCTTTTAGTGGCAAGCCTCATTATCATACTCCAGTCCAGATATCAAAAATGAACAAATCTTATAATAATAAATGTTGACATGAATGTGTTGTACAAGGTATCTCTTATCACTGTTTTTGGCAATATCCACACATTCTGAACTGGTGGAGTATAAGTAGAGAAACTATGCAAAGATTCTACAGATTTATAGTCCACTAAAATCAGATCTTTTCCTGTTTAATAACACAAATGGAGTACTAGAGAACTAGCTACAAATTGCACTATTCTCCTTAGCAACCATAGCTATGAAGAGACTCATATTAAATACTTGGAATGTAAAACATATATTGGTGTTTGAAATAAATAAATAGTGGAATATCTTTAGGAAAAAACATGTTATATGAAAAACTATTGTACATATTACATGAAACAGTATATCATATTCAGAGGTCCTCGTGGAGAGAAATACAGAAAAACCTAGCTCCATTAATGAGAATAGACAGAATCTCCCTTTACAGGAAGGAATTAATTATAATGTATTTTTCCAGCAAATGGAAAAAAAGGTGGGTGGGAGACAAGGTATTAAATTAACAAGTTGTAAGCATGATGTATGGGGGGTGGGGACTTGGGTATATAAGCTGCTTAGATCCAACTTATTAGGTATAACATATTTGATGGAATTGCGAAGAAGGTTATAATTCACAAGATTAATGGATGTTAATATATGTATATATGTAAATTTAAGATGAAATGAAATAAAAATGATACAGCATTTAAAATCATTAAATGTAAATAAAAGAAAAACATAATAGAAATATTATAGTAAACCTTAATAAGACGACATACCTTACCCACCTGTTTGATTGGCAATCTCCCCTTTGGAACATGGGATACAGTCAAAGCAGCAGACTGGCTGTCCCTGTTGTGCAGCCTTTCTGTACCCAGGAGGGCAGCTCTCACTGCAGACAGAGTGAGGGATCTGGAAAGTAAAAGGAGGAACAAAATGGGTCAGAAAGAAACTCTCCCAAATCTGCTCCACAAGCATTGGAATAGTTACATTACCTGAGCCATGTTTACTGAACTGGTTAACAATGGAATTCATCCTCATGTACATCTTGCTCCACCTCCTCTCACTGCCCTAAAAGTCCTCCTCCATGAACACTCAACTCATGTCTTCTCAACCAAGGATTTTATGTACCTATGTTTTATTGCCGTGCCTGTATCTGGAATGTGCAAACATTGTGGAGACCAGACATGTCTGATGTGACAATCAATTCTATGGAATTGTAATCTTAGATTCAGTGTAACTAGACTATGCATTTAGCAGGACATTTTTGTAAACAGGGCTGCTAAAGTCCTAACAGTTCAATCCTGTTAAAAAATAATGATTCAAAATGAAATGAAATGAAATGAATGTCTTCTCCTGCACCTAATTTTCTTTCTCTCTTGCCCAGTTTTGCATTGAGTGCATTGCGTTTGCACTATGTGTGTGCCAATCGCTATATTGTATATGTTTTTTTTTCTATTTCCACACTGTGTGCATTCTTTTACATTTGGTTTTCATTCTGTTTACTGCTATATTTTGCTCTGCTAATATATTGCACCATTATTGTATACAGTAACTCAAGTGATTTATCTGTACAACAGAAACTTATTTGGCTTGCCTTATAAATACTACTAAAAATCTATATATTTTTCATTGTACTGTGATAGCTCCCTGGTAACCTTCCCTTAGGATGCCTCTGGAAACAAACAGGCCTCAGCTCAATATATCTTTGCTAGTGAAATGTTTCTTTTTTTCAAACTTTCTATTTATAGGTTATTCCATTTCAGAACAAAAAATAAAAAAGATATACAGTACATAAATGCCAGTTATTAATATCTTTGAGATCAAAAAAGCTGTTCCCTTCCCTTGCACTCAGATCCTAGGGGGTGGGGGGAACATTCAAAGAGGTAATAGGAAGAATATATTTAGTAAAAGCTAAGTCCCTTAAGTCATGAGAGGACTTCAAAACTGAGTGTCTAAAAAAGCTAAAGGTTTATTACAAATTGCCATAGATATATTGCCAGATCTCTGATCATTTTGCCAATCTTTCTATGACCTCCCTTTGTGCCCTAATCCCCTCTCTAGCATCCACCCTTGCACAGATCTTCAGGATGTCTGCAAAGAGGCAGATCTTTCCCTGTATGCCCACCCTTATGTTACAAATGAATATGTTGAAGAGGATGTAGCCCAGGACTAAGCTATGCAACACCTCATTTGTAACTTCTTCAGCATCTGAGAATTTGCCACTACTCTCCAAGTCCTTCCCCTTAGCCAGTACTCTACCAAAGGTGCTGTCAATTCTTCCACCCTTATATCCTGCATTTTTATGGCTCTGGGTGCAGTCTACAGCCATTTTGCTTTCAGTGCTTTTAAAACGGTCGATCATGGCACCTTCCATTGGACTTTCGGAAGTGTCCTTCCAAAGGTCCAGTGGAGCTTGTAACACTCCACCACCATTGGCTGCTATGGAGTAACAACCACAGTATTTTGGCTGTTAGTTCCACATTCTGGGACAAGAACTGCACATGCATGCCTCGTGCACATGTGCAGTTCCTCTGACACCACCATCTTGCAAATGGCATGTTGCCATTAACTGCAGCTGCACATGTGCGAATGCTGTGCATGCACAGTTGTGTCGCCGCTCCCATCTTGCAGATGGCATTCGGCGGCGCTGGTGGCACAAGCTCACTGGAGCTTTGGAAGCTAGTCACAGCCAAATTAGCTCTGGCTAGATCTTGTTTTGACCAGCCTCCTGTGGGCAACAGAGTTAAATGCCTTGCTAAAGTCCAGGTACAGTATGTCAACTGCCTGTCCTTTGTCTATCACTGTACTAGTCCAGTCTAAGAACTCTGGCATGATGTCTCCTTGGTGAACCCATGCTGCCTATTATTCTGTAATCCATTTGTTCAGAGAAAGTCTGCCAGTCTTTCCCTCAGTGTTGCCTCACTTAACTTACCCACTATACATATCAGGCTGACTGGTCTACAGATGCCAGGTTAATCCTTTCTTCTGCTTTTACACAGAGAAACCATGTTGATTATTCTCCAGGCCCTAGGGACCACTCCTGCATCTAGTGAGTAGTTGAAAATATCTGCAAGTGTTGCTACTATTATCTCAGTTGCTTCTTTGAGTATCTTAGAGTGTAGCCCATTTGGACCCATTGATTTGTTTACCTTTAACCCTTTTAGGCCTTTCAGTGACAGATTCTTCCCTGAGTGTTACATCTCCATACCTCCCTTCTATTAACCCCATGCCACATTCTGGTAAAGGTCTCTCTTCTTCCCTAGTAAATAAGGAACAGAAATAATGGTTCGGTAACTCCTCTTTTCTCATATCCCCTTCATCTAATCCTTGCCCTTTTTCAACCTCACAATACCCTCCCTGACTTTGTATTTCTATCAGATATACAGAAAGAATGCCTAGTAGTGTAGATAGTATCCTAACAGGTTGAATACCATCAGACACCTTCATTTTTGTTGGATTTCAGATGTCCTTGGGCAGCATAGAAATCCACCCAATGATCTGACCTCCTATGATCCACAGTGAGTATTGAAGGTATTTGTGTAGCCTTCACTTTCACCCCCTGGCCCGTTCTTGCATGCCAAGAAGATGAAAGCACTTCCTCAGGGAATTATGTTTGAACACTCTGAGGCTCAAGTTCAAGTTCAAGTTTATTGCAGAAAGACTCCATTGAGCAAGCTCATTCACAAGGAGGTCCTGAAGGTAATGCACATACAATTGCACATTATACAGTACAACACTCTGATAACCAATTATAGAGAGTGCACACAATGCTCTAATCAGGTAATTCATAGCAAGATACAACGTTACAGATATATGTGCAGATTCGGGACAAACAATATTAGCTGAGGTTAAACACTTTGTCGCTGTAAGATGCAATAGATAATCAAAAAGTGGTGAAGTACTAGAAGAAGGAAACAATAATGGTGAGCAGGGTGGGGGAAGGGAAGGTTAGCAAAAGGTAAAGTAGGTTGAGGGATAAAGGTCTTAGTATGGCAAGGGCCAATAGAAACAATAGACAAGACGCACACATAGGGATAAAAGGGGCTTAGTGGCAGTTACAAATATCTTTTATTTTAGATGCACTTAGCACTCTGAAGAAGTTGACCGAGACAATGTTAGTTAGTTATAGTAAAGATTGGAGTTGGTTCAACATAGAAGGGAGGGCATACAAAATAGCACATTTGCCAAAGGAGGTACGAGTCCTAGGTACATCGAGTAAGACAAGGTCAGTTTTCCTAAAGGAATATGCACTGTGGGAGATGCAGATTAATGATGTTAGGTAGCATGGTAATTTCTGTAAGAGCAACTTAAGGGTCCAAATGCCAGCGTGGAGCAGGCATCTAGTGGTGAGAGATGTTCAACCAACAGCTGCATACAAATCACAGTGGTGAGTGTGGTAGGGGCAGTTGGTAATGAATCGTAATGCACAGTGATAAAGGACGTCAAACTTGCTTAGGTTTGAAATTAAAGCTGTAGTGTAAATTAAGTCACGTAATCGAGTAGGGGAAGGAATGTGGCCTGTACGAGCCTTGTTTGTATCTCGAGGGAGAATAGAGACCTATTTCTAAAAAAGTATCCTAATCATGCTTTGAGCCTCCTGGATAGTTCATCAATGTGGTCATTAAATGAGAGCTTATTATCTAACAAGATACCCAAGTATTTAAATTTAGGAACGACTACCAAAGATTCACCTAGTGCAGTAATTATAAATTAATTTGGTTGGACGAGGGGGGGATCAGTGGAGGTACTGTGAGTGAAAATGATTGCTTTCATTTTCTTAGCATTAAGGAACAGCTTGGCTTTTATCAGATTATTTTCGAGCTGAGCGAAATCAGCTTGTAATACATCCCTGACCTGCGATACCTTAGATCCAGAAATATACAGAACAGTATCGTCTGCAAAGAAGTGCAGGTTGGAGCTCGTTATATGAGAGTCAAGATCATTTATGTACAGATAGAACAGGATTGGGCCTAGAATGGAGCCTTGGGGGACTCCTCTGACAAACGGTAGGGGGGCAGAGAATAGGCCATCCGCTTTAACTTTCTGGGTTCTCCCTGATGGGTAACTAGTGAACCACTTAGTGGTGGTCAAAGTAGCACCTAAGTTGGACAGGCAAGAGACTAGAAGGTTGTGATCAACAGTGTCAAATGCTTTGCTAAGGTAAAAAAAACAGTACCAGTAACCAGCTTAGCATCGACGGCAGAGATCCAATCATTTGTTACTTTTGCCAAAGCCGTGATAGTGCTGTGATTTGCCCAGAAACTGGATTGGGCTGGATTAAGGAGTGAAACAGTTTTGATGTGTAGTTTTAATTTATTTATTTATATTTATTTATTTATTAAATTTTGTTAACCGGGTAGGCCCGCTGGGCTCCGAAGATCCCTTTTTCAGGGGCGACCCGGGGAATATAAGGATTTGAACATACAGACAGGTATCACAGAGTCATCGAATCATACAGGGTTGCTAAGACAGTATACAATATCCCAATTTTGTGCAAGAGGGCATGAGGTGCATTGTATTAGTTGGTACAGTCATAATACAGTGCAGTATAATTGATACAAGATATAGCAATTCAAACAGCAGTACATGTAAGGTCCTGATCGCTGAGTAGTACAAATAATACGGGGTTATGAATACACCATACAGTTTCTGTGGACAAATAATATGGGGTTATGAATACACCATACAGTTTCTGTGGACGTGGGCAACAAATACATTATAGTATGGAATACAGCAGTGACGTCAGGTGGAGAGGCGAATAAGTGCTTCTGTGTCTTCTGTGTATAATTTGGTTATAGACCAATGTTACGAAGATTTTAGAGAGGATAGGCAAGATGGATATAGGTCTGTAGTTGTTGAGATCACATGAGTCCCCTGATTTAAAAAGGAGAAGGATGTGGGCAGATTTCCAACAGGTCAGAACTTCATCAGAAGTAATAGAGAGGTTGAAGATATGAAGAATCGGGGCTGTGAGGTGGGCATAACCTAGTCTTAGAAAGAAAGGTTCAAGATCATCATCCCCTGCACTTTTCTGGATATCAAGTTTAAGAAGTGAGTCTTCAACTTCTTTATAGTTACACAAGCACAAATGAAAGGGGCAGGATGAGGTGCGGGTGGATGGGGTGGAGCTAGGCTGACTCATAGCATAGCTGGCATAGGGTGAGGAGTTGAACGCTAGTCTGGCTGTAACAAAATGGGAATTGAGCTTTTCTAGAATTTGAGAATTACTTTCCACAATCCTGCCATTTGCACATGTCTTGGTAGAAGTGGAGAGAGCAGTGGGCTGCCCTTCAATGGATTTGAGTGTCCTCCAAATTTTGCGGGAATCCCCACTTGCCCATTCGAGGGAAGAGATGTAGAAGTGGGCTTTGGCAGTGCAAACACTTTTTACAGAGGCATTTCTAGCCACACCAAAGACCTGCCAATCTGTAGCTCTTGGAATGCCTAGCTTGGGCCCAGAGCTTGTCCCGGTTAGTAAGAGCTGCCTTGAGTCCTGGGGTGAACCAGGGGTGAGAGTTTTTACGCACCCCAACTTTGATTAGGTGGGCATGCTTATTTATCAGTGTGGCAAGGTTATCACTGAGGATAGAGACAGCCTCATCAACACTTTTGGCAAGGTACAGATCCTGCCATCTGATCTCACCTAGGTCTGAGAGGAAATTAGCTGCGTTGAATTTTTGAAAGGAGCGTTTAGTTATAAATGTGAGCTGCTGGCGGGCCATAGTTTGAGCTCTTATGCATACTACAACCCCATGGTCACTCACATCATTGTGGAAGACTGCTGTGTGGGAGATTTTATGGGGATGAGTGGATAAAATGACATCTAGGAGGGAGCTTTTGTCTGAGTTAATGGCATTAGTCCTTGTAGATTCACAAACTAATTGCACAAGGCCAAGCTCATCACAAAGAGATGTAAGGCAGTGAGATTTTGATGTAAGCCAGTCCATATTGAGATCTCCTAAGAATATTGTTTCTGTATTAACAGTGCAGATTAATGATCTGAGTGTGTTTAAGATTTCTGAGCCACCAGCCAGAGGCCTGTAACCCCCAAGAATACTGATGCATTCAGAAGAGGGAAGGTGGAGCTTCAAGGAAACTACTTCAAATTCCTTTGATAATGATTTGCAGCTGATATCTGAGACTATGTACTTGAGTTTTAAATAAATTACTACATCCCCACCCCCAAGATTCCCTGTCAGCTCTGAATAGTTTATAGCCAGGAAGGGTAATTTGTTGGTCAGAATTAGCCTTTTTGAGCCATGATTCAGTAATAATGATAAGATCAGGATTAATATGCACAGCCCAGGCTTGTAGTTGGACACATTTTTTGGCCAAGCTCAGAATATTGACTAATATCATTTTAAGGCCGGGGCAACTGCAAACTCTGATGGGGAGGAGAGTTGCGGAGGTGGGCCAGGATTTAGTTCAACATTACCTGAACAGAGGAGGAGCAGCAGCAGCATTTTCTTTAAGGAACTGATCAAAAGAGAGACCACTTTTTTATTCTGGGACCTCCCATTGATCCTTACCAATGGCATGATTTTGGAGCTGGAGGCAGTAATGCTGAATTGTCGAATTAACATTATAAGGGAGAGAGTACTTTCATAGTCAGAGGTGAAGAGAGCAGGAGGGGCAGTGGGCAGAATGAAAGGTCTGGGCGCCATGGGGGGTAACAAGAAGTGAGAGGTACATTGAGCAGGGGTAGGATGAGATATAATTTGGGTGACCAAGACTAGGTTAGGTTAAGGTACATCATATTGTAGTGTAGGATAGGGTATACTGAGTTTGAGGATCACAAGCGTAACAATAAAGAATGCCATATTTCCAGGAGAAGTGTGACAAGGTTTTATTAGGGAATGGATGTTTCCTGCAGAGTATGAAACCGGAACACAAGCAGACCCTCAGGGAATAATAAAAACTGCATGCGAGGGAGGGAGGAGAGCAGAGAAAAATAACAGGTTGAACAATATAACGCTAACCCACACAGCACAAACTGTCTTACTCGGCTCCCCTATCAGCAAATGTTGGTTAAGTCACCAAGGCCAGTATTACCAATAAGAAGAAAGGAGAACCAAGGTGGGCAGAGCAGACCTGTATTTAATGGTGGCCTGGGAGGAGGTGGGGGAGCGGGAGAAAAATATTGAGCAGATCGGTGCCCAATGGCACCAGGAATTGCTGCTAAAGTCTATGTGTGCGGGCGCACCAATTGCTGGGTAGCAGGGAGGCAGACGAGCCAATCGGTATAGACCTGCTAGCACGCCGCACCAATCAGGGATCAGCCATCCGTGCTGGTTCAACAGAGAAAATCAGTGGTCGTACCTTTGTTGGGATCCGGGTTGGGCGCTCAGAATTCCGGCGAGGACTGTGGCACGGGGTTGGGCGGTGGCCATGGAGACGGCTGCTGCTGGCCTCCTTGCTGCTGGAGTGCTGCTCAGGTGCAGGACCCTAGGGAAGGGAGAAGAGAGCAGGGTAAATATACAGTCTAAGGAGGAGTTAAGGGCAGGAAGCTGGCAATGGATCATCAGAGGGGGGGTGGAGGTGCTTGTAGATAGGACAAAAGAAGCAATTAGGTAATCTGGGTGTAGGGTGGCCAGTGAATAATATGCAAAGTGAGAGAAAGGTTGATCAGCAATTAACAGGGGTGAGGGGCAGCCTCAGTAAAAAGACAAGAGGAAAACCAGCTCGGGGTCGTGTGGAAAGACTGATGGAATAGAGAGGAGAGGAGAGGAGAGAATAGAGTACAGGGCTTAAGAGCAGGCAGAGGGAAACATAGGCATTTAAAAAAAACAGTCAAGGGTCAAACACTATTTAAACTGTAACAGACTATCAGGCAGCAAGTTTAGTAAAAAGTGTAATAGTAACAAAAAAATATATATAACACAGGAGTATTCAGTATAGTCTTAGTATAGGACAATTCCTGGTAAAGGACATTTGGCAGAGTAGATACAGGCAAATTAAGGAGCTGAGAGAGAGAGAGAAAAATATCGAGTAGAGCAGTGCCCAAAGGCACCAGGAGTTGCTGCTGAAGTCTATTTGTGTGGGCGCACCAATCGCTGGGCAGCAGGGAGGCAGACATGCGCCAGAGATGCTGCTAGCGCACCACACCAATCAGGGATCAGCCATCCATGCTGGTTCAACAGAGAAAATCAGCGGTTGTACCTTTGTTGGGATCCGGGTTGGGCGCTCAGAATTTCATCGAGGACTGTGGCATAGGGTTGGGCAGTGGCCTTGGAGACGGCTGATGCTGGCTGCCTTGCTGCTGGAGTGCCGCTCAGGCATAGGACCCTTTGTTGAGATCCAGGTTGGGTACTCAGAATTCCGGCTAAGAGAGGGCTCATGCTCCTACTCCTACTGTTGTCAGGCAATGTGCATCCAAACCCTGGCCCAATCTCCACTAAGGCCTCCAACCAGAACAAACCCTCAGGTGCCCTCACAATCATGTCTATTAATATCCACAGCCTCCTTCCCAAAATTGATGCCCTGCAAGTCTTTATTGGCCAACATTGCCCAGACATTCTGGCAGTTGTCAAAACCTGGCTCACACCATCGGTCCCTGACCAGGCAATCAACCTTCCTGGCTACAATGTCTTTAGGCTTGATCGGATGTCAAAAAGAGGTGGTGGTTGTGCCTTATATCTAAAAGATACTATCTTGGGACACCCCATTAATACTGCTCCCCAGTCTACTACTGCTCAGATTCTTCCCATCAGAATCCTCCTAGGTGCCCAAAACAAAGCCCTCACAGTTGTCACTATTTACATTCCTCCCAAAGAACAAGGAAATGGGCTAACTGCAGTACTGGACTTTGTCAGGTCACTTCTACTGGACACTGAATCTATCCTCCTAGGGGACTTCAATGTAAACTGGCCCGCTGCCGAAGCAGGGGCACATAGGGACTCCATCGCTACGGCCAACCTCACCCAGATGGTCGACTTGCCAACCAGAAAAAATTACAAGACCAACACCAGCACCCTCCTGGACTGGATCCTGACTAGCCACCCCTCATGGATCACAAACACCTCTGTCTTTCCTGACTCACTCAGCATCCACCCCCCCCCCCCGTCAGCTGCACTTGGTCAAACAAATTCACTGAATCATCCCCTAAAACCATCACCAGCAGAGTCCTACCTCATAGTCAGCTAACTCATCTCAAATACCACCTCCTCCCCCAAGACTGGACACCAATTTTCAAAGCGACTAATGTGAATACTGCCCTGGACCACGTCATAAAAATCTTCAATGAGGCCTGTAACAAATACGCCCCTGTAAAAAAGAGAAAAGTTAAAACATTCTGTAACCCTTGGCTCACAGGAGACCTCCTTAAGCAACTAAAAACAAGGGACCACCTCTGGGAGCTGGCCAGAAACTCTGGTAGGCAAGATGATATCTTAAACTACAAATGTGCATGGAATGACTGCACCAAATCTATTCGGCAAAAGAAATCAGCCTATTTTAAGAATGCCCTTATGAATTCCTGGGGTAATGGAAGAAACTTCTGGAAAAACATAAAATAAGTCACTGGGAAACAGTCCAAATCCCCCCATCTGTGCTCAACATAAATGGAGTTACTACACTTGACCCTAAAATCATTGCGGTCATGTTCAATACAGCTTTCACCAACCTCAGCACAGTTCTACCCCCTGATTTCTTTAATGAAGATGATGTTCTTATGTCCCCAATGACCACTACCTCAAATAATCAATCACTTTTCTACTTTAAAGTGGTCAAGATGTACCAGGTTTGCAAGTATGTTATCAAAGCCATTAGGAAATCCAGATCCAGCAACAACTTCCTGACCTCAAACTCCTGTCCCTCACCCTAGATGAGGTACTCAGGCCACTGACCAGGATTTTTAACCTCTTTCTCAGCCTTAGCCAGTTCCCTGACAAGTGGAAATCTGCCACTGTTACCCCATCCACAAAAGTGGTGACAAAGCTGCCCAAGAGAATTTCAGACCAATCTCTATCCTACCTCCCCTCTCCAAGGCACTGGAACATATTGTCTCTGACCAGCTTACAGACTTTCTGGATAAACACAACACCCTGTGCAGGCAACAACACGGGTCCAGAAAAGGACACAGCACCTCCTTGGCACTACTTGAATTCACCAGCACCATCCATAACTCACTGGACAATGGTCAGCAAACTGGCTCTATTTTCATCGATTTAACAAAAGCCTTTGACACCGTTAACCTCCACCTCCTGCTGGTCCAGCTCCAAAATGCTGGGCTTTCACTTGACTCTGTTAGCTGGCTCAAAAGCTACCTGGACAATCAGACCCAAAGAGTAAGAATTGCTGATACTCTCTCTGATGCCAGACCTGTCCGCTCGGGTGTCCCCCAGGGTTCCATCCTGGGACCCCTCCTCTTTAGCCTGTTCCTAAACTCACTACCGGATTCCTGCCCTGAACAAATCATACTCTATGCTGATGATGCAGTAATCCTAGCCTCACACCATGACCCTAAACTACTGCAAGAAAAACTCCAGCAGGGTTTCTCATCAGTCGAAACCTGGTTCCTAAATCATAAACTGATCCTGAATCAGAAAAAAACAAAGTCCATGATTTTCAGTAGCTCTTACAATGAAAACAAGCAGTACCACCTCTCCATTATAACCAAGCAAGGAGTCACTTTTGAACAAAACCAATCCTTCAAGTACCTTGGCATCACCCTTGACTCGCATCTCTCCTATGCTGCCCACATTAATAATGTTGTGAATGCTGCTAATACCCGGCTGGGCCTACTGTTCCAGCACAGGAAACACCTAACTTCTAAAGAATTGTCAGTCACTGTCCATAGCTCTATCATTAGCATTATTGATGACAGACTTATCATTTATGGGTCTGCTACTGCCACCTCTCTCAAACGTGTAACTATCTCCCTAAATAAGGCCTGTTGATTCATCACCAGATCCCACCATATCACTCACACATGTGACCTCTACTCTCAAACTGGGTGGCTACAACTCGACAGTCGAATAAAATACCAAACCTGCATCACAGCCAAGAAAATAATGATGGGACTTGCTCCTCCTGGAGTCTGTGCTCTCCTTATACCCAGATACAGCAGCTTCAATACAAGTAGGTCCAAACCTCACTCTCTGCAAATCCCCCGGTGTCGCACAACCCAAGGACATAGATCATTTGCTTATAGGGCTTCCAGCTGGCTAAATTGTCTTTGTAGCAACATCTCTGCTGCACCCACACTTGGTGTCTTCAAGTCTAGGCTTTGCCTCACCCTGCTTGCCTCTAGCTCCTGTGACTGCTCATCCAAGTAGTACTCACATCCTGCTGCTCATGCCTCCTCATCAAGCACTTCTGACCAACACTGCTCATATGTTGGTACTTACACCTGTCTGTCCATGACAAGGCCTCCGGGCTGCCCTGCCTCCGCCCCCTGTTTCACCCCCCTTTTTTGCCCCCTCCTTTCCTCTCTACCAGCTCCTCCCCCCTTTTTCTTTTCCTCCCCTACCGTCTAACAATCTGCGATCTTCTCTCTCCCTAACCTAACCCCCAGACCTACCTCTGTCCTTATTTCCACCTCTCCTTTATGCCTCCTGTATTCCTTGAAATTGCATGTCTTGTTAGTCAAATGTTAATGATTGTTTACTGTTACACATACTGTATGCTGTACTCAGTGACATGGAACCTTTGTAAAAGAGCCTCGGCTCAAAGGTATTGCTGTAATCCTAGAATGAAAAAAATAAAAAATAAAAATAAACTATGATCCAGTGGATCTGACCATCATATCCATGTATTCAACCATCATATCCAACTATCTGAGGTGAGGTCTGAAGGATGCAACCGCTAATACCTGGTCCAACCACAGATCCACAACTGACTATGGATCTGAAATCTGCCTTTGGTAGGATCATGGTCAGATTTGGAGGTGGATACCAGAACTTTCTGACAGAAGTTAGTCAGATCCACAAAAGCACTACCTGACCACCACTAATGCCTAATTCTGCAGCTTGACTCCTCTTGCTGTTTTGAGTTTGGTCTCAGCCTTACCATTTTAAATCTTACAACTGGCCTTCCTGGTTGCCCTTAGATAATCCTTCCTACACACCTCCCTTTGATTCCTCTTGTATTTCTTGAATGCCCTCCTCTTTTCCCTTCATGCTTCCTTCACATGTGAGATGACCCACATTGGGTCTCTTGCTGTCCTCCCCTTGTTAACCCTCCCAATACAGCCTTCCATGGCGTTTAATATACTTACTTTGAACATTTACCATTTTTCTTCCACCCCTTCTACACATAGCATTCCCCACCCTATTATCCCCTAGTAGCATTCATGTCCTTTTGAAGTCTGCTTTTCTGAAATTTCATACCTTTATTGCTCTGTTCCCCTTGTTGACTTCCACTTGAACTTCCAACCATACTGTCTTGTTGTCATTTAACCCCAATGGTTCCTGGACTATTGTATTTTCAACCCCTTCACTGTTTGTGAGCATCAGGGCCAATAGTGCTTCCTCCCTTTTGTGGTCCTGGACCAATTGTGTATGGAAAGCTTTCTGGCATGCTTCTACCAGGAGTTTGTTCCTTGCACTTGCTGTGACTGGGACTTTCCAGTTCACATCCAGCATGCTGAAGTTTCCCATTATCACTATTTCCCCAACTCAGATGTCTTCTTTAGAATTTCCCCTAGTTCCTTGTCTGCCTCCTGTTTCTGGCTTGGTAGCCTATAAACTACCCCCACCCTAATTGGTTTACTCTTCCCTGTGGCTACTAATACTCACACAGTCTCTGAAACTCCAAAGCCATACTCTTTGAGATGCTCATGGTCACTCCCATAAATGAGTATACTATCTAGAGCAAGATCTTAAATCAGTTTTTGCCCAGTGCTTAGCACCACCACAGCCTTGCTGTGAGTAACTAGCAACATCCAGGTTGCCATGGGCAAGTGGCTACTACAGGTTCCCATCTTCATTGACTAGTCCAAGACATTTGACTCCCTGAACCATGTGCTCCTTCTAAGCAAGCTCAATACACTTGGCCTAAACAGTTCCATGATAAACTGGCTCAAAAATGCTCTCTAGGGCAGGCAACAGATTGTATCATTTAAAGGGATAAAGTCATGACCTGAGTCCATTTTGTCAGGCATCCCCCAAGGTTCAGTATTGGGCCTGATTCTGTTCTCACTCTTAATCAGTGACATACACCGTGTGTCTGAGAATGATTACTTACACCTACAGAATATACAAATGACAACATCCTTTTTACCCATGGGAGGGATAGGTTCTCAGTTATAGCCTCTCTACATCAAGATTTAGATGAGGTCAATTCTTCATTGTACTAAATAAATGGATGTTGAATACAGGCAAAATCCAAATAATGTTTTTTGGGGTCCCATAAGAAACTCAGATGCACTAACCAACAGCTGGTCATCCGTATCTTAGACCACAATGAGCTTCACCTCACTACTACATACAACCATCTGGAAATGTTGCTGGACCACCATCTTAGATGGAATATGCACATTTAAAATCATAAATTGATTACACAAGAATAAGGACTGCTTTTCCACTCCTACACACCTGCACATAGTGAAGACAATGATAACTTCTTTATTGGATTATGGGGACATTCTGTATTATGGGGCCAATAAATCAGTCCTAAGCAAGTTAACTGTCCTGTGCAACAGGCTTGCTCATTTTGCGCTAAATGCGCCCTATGATAGCCTCCACTACAAGCTTTATAGAAGACTGAATTGGTTGGACCTAGGTGATTACAGATTACTTCATCTGCTACACCTCATTTGCAAGTGTACCACAAGTAAGGTGACAGGCTACATTCTGACCCTAGTAGAGCCTATACCTGTCCAGGTGGTGCTTAGACCAACTGTAGGACTGCAATATATTATCCCCCACATGTACACCAAAGTGGATTCAGGCTGAATCTGTCATGTCGCCCTCTGGTTTGGAACAATCTGCCTACTGGCTTGCCTCCAGTCCATGTCTACCCCCCCCCAATATTTTGGCCCCATAGGTAAATGGCACAATCTGCACTTCTTGCCTTCTTGCCACCTAGGCCATGCTGTACCTGATGAGCTCTGTGTGCCTATAGTATGAGTGATGGTATATTGTACTGACCTACATCGTATGCATGATATGATGGGATTCATCTATCAATGTGAGACATGTATGGAAGGTAGCTTTAACTGTTGCTGTGTAGCTGTGGGAACTAGGGTCATCTCTCCATAGATACATAGACAGTGTCGGCAGATAAGGGCCTATGGCCCACCCAGTCTGCCCATTTGAGCTTGTAAGTTCAGTTTGTTTTCCTAGAAGTCTGTTGCCCCTTACTCCTGACCTCCAGAATTCCTTTATGTCTATCCCATGCATTCTTAAATCCTGTGATTGTTTCAGCCCCCACCACTTCCTCTGGCAGGGTGTTCCACTTGTCCACCACCCGTTCTGTGAAGAAATTCTTTCTTATGTTTCCTCTGAATCATCCTCCTCCAACTTCATCCCGCCCACTAGTTCTGGAACATCTTTTCGCTAAAAATAGTGTTTTCCTGCACCCTGTTCCTCCTGTAAGATACTTGTATGTCTCTATCATATCCCTCTCTCCTTCTCTCCTCCAGGAGTACATGTTCAGTTCCTTCAACCTGTCTTCATAGGACTTGTGATGCAATCCATGCACCATCTTTGTTGCCCTCCTCTGAACCTTCTCACCCTATGTCCATACGTAGGTATGGTCTCCAGAACTGTACACTGTACTCCAGGTGGGGCCTCACTAGTGTCTTGTATAGCGGAATTATGACCTCCTTTTCATGCTGGTGATGCCCCTGCCTATACATCCCAGCATCCTATTTGCTTTACCTGCTGCCTTGTCACACTGTTTCCCTACCTTGAGGTCATCTGAGATGATAACCCCAAGATCCCTTCCTGCTTGGTGCATGCTGTATCCTCACCCCCAACTGATATATTGTGCCAGGGTTTTGTGCCCCATATGCATTATCTTGCACTTCTTTGCATTGAATTTCAACTGCCAAACCCCTGACCATTCTTCAAGTTTCTGCAGGTCCCTTCTCATTCTGTCTACACCTCTGGTGTGTCTACTCTGTTACAGAGCTTTGTGTCATCAGCGAACAGTGAAATTCTGCCTTCTAGGTCCCTGCCATGTCACTGATGAAGATGTTGAATAGGACCGGTCCCAGCACTGAGCCCTGTGGTACCCACTAGTCACTCTTCCCTCTGTGGAGTGACAGCCATTTACCACCACTCTCTGTGTCCTGCCACCCAGCCAGTTACCTACCCACCACACTACTGTCCTGCCCACCCATATTCCCCAGTTTGTGTAATAGTCTTCTATGTGGCACAGTGTCAAAGGCCTTGCTGAAGTCCAGATAGGCCATGTCCACTGCCCTCCCTGATCCACCTCCCTAGTCACCCAGTCAAAAAATTCAATGAGGTTAGTCTGACATGACCTCCCCCTGGTGAAACCATGCTGCCTTGGGTCCTGTAGTCCATTGACAACCAGATGTTCCACCAATCTCTCCTTCAGTAGTGCTTCCATGATCTTCCCCACTACCGAGGTGAGGCTGACTGGTCTGTAGTTCCCTGCTTCCTCTTTGTTCCCACTTTTGTATAAGGGGACATGTGAGGGATAAGGTGAATGTAAACTATTGTGAAACTGTGTTGAAAATCTGTATTTGTATTCAAGCTATATTGTATAAACTGTACATTTTCCAAGTTGCAACCAGATCCTTCTGCTATTGGAAACCATTGCATATACATGTCTGATTCAATGGTGTATTCATTTTTCATGAATAACATTATTATTATTTACCTAACTGAAATAGTCAGTTAAATAGAAGGTTACACTTTAAGAGCCACTTAACTACATTGTAATTGCATTGCCGTTGCAATGTAGTTCCATGAAACAAACATATAACTACAGTGTAATTATCCTGTGCTCGCAATTAATGATTAGTTACATTGAAATGGGCACTTAAAGTGTAACCAAATAGAAATTAAATCACTATAACAAAATAATAGCCCTAACTGTAGTAAATATTATCAATATTGACAATATTTCAGTATTTATTTTTTTGTATTATTCGAATCAATATTATAACTTAATCAGGCTGAAAGAGGGCAATATTGTTCCATTTGCAAAGATATAAGGGATGGCGTATCGAAAATTCTTTTAAAACTTCAACTTGATGATGAAGATCTTCTAATGGATGGTATGTGATTAATGATTTATGTCATGGATATGAGGATTTTATTATACTGTATGTGTTTGATGATCTACTATATGTTACTGTTTAAACTTTGCAGCATAAGGCACCATAATAAATTTGCCGTTTTGGCCCAGAGTCTGTAGGATCTTCAGTGTATTGTTTTAATAAACAAACCATTTATTAATGCATTGGCTAAAACCACTGTAAAATAATTCTAGTAAATTACAGACTTTTGAAAAAAGATGGCATTGTATTTAGGACAAGGTTACAGGCATCTCACCCACTGTAATCAGTATACCGTATAGTGAGTGGCAGTCATTAAATGAAGCAAAAAAATAATCATTGTCAATGATGCTAGTAAGCATTTTTAAGTTAGAACTGACCTGATTGTATGCTGAGTTCCATATGATGGCACTCTCATTAATGGTGATTTCTTCACCTTGAGGAGCTCTGTAATCAAACCCACCCACTGTTACAAGTCTACTAGTACTATCAGAGAACATCTGCCAGTTAATGATGTCATATAAGGCTGGAGGGTCCCCATTTTCATCAAATAACACTTCTTCATTGGCTTTGGTCTGAAAGTAGACATTTTTCACATAATGTAGAACCTAAAGATTTAAACCAGGATGAAATAAGAGCGTCAGAAGACAATATTTACTGGAGAAAAAAAAACAGTATAATTCCTTTCAATATAATATAGGTTTTCAAGGAACTATTAAACCCCTCATGTAATAAAGGTCATAATTTGGTCTTGCATAATTGTAAAATATATATGTAACAAAAAGTATTAAGACAATACTGTATTTTTCCATCTTTTTGTGTCTGTGGCTAAACACATAAGTCTCAGTTGAAGATCACCAGGGGTGCAGGCAGATATTGCTCAAATGTAATTAAGTACTTAACTCAGCTTAAGTTGGCTTAAGTTTATGAAAAGAATGGGGTCCTATTGTCCACTTTGAGCCAGGTCATAATGGAGACCCCTATGGTGTTTACTCCCAGTGTCACAATGACAGGTTATTAAAGTAACTGACATGTTTGTCCAGAGTGAACCCTTAGTTAGCATGGCCCCTGTATCATGTTTCTCTGGTATGATTGGGTTTTTGCACTTGTAGAAAAAAATGGGAACTTTCCAGAAGCAGTGGGCTGAGCTACCCATGTGATGCAGCTAAGGAGAGGTCGCCCTACCAGGTATATCACACAATGTTTTTGTCATTGTTCTGTAGCTCCATTTTAGGAGGTCAGATACTGAGCAGAGTCCCACTGTATGAAAGGGGAGCACTGGTTTGGGGCAGTCGGGAATGTTATAGCAGACACAGAAATACAGACTGCTGAGGGTGTCAGGGAAGGGGAAGAATAATTATTCTAATACATTAAAGGGAAAAGAAAGGCTGGAGGGATTGTTAGAGTTGAGGCACTGGGGCAGCTTAGGAGCACATTCTATGGATCTTCTGTCTGGATTTCTTTGTTAAATAAAATTGCTATATATTATTTACCTGTCTGGACCTGGATATTTCTTGGAGGAAGAGTGCAACTATTTATTCTGTGGTGTTTGTGCTATTGGACTTGTGACCCTTCTGTTGTTGTACCACCCTATTTTTTGCCAATCGCAGCACCTCACCTGGACTGCATTGTTAGACCAGCAGAGATGTAGGAGTAATGGAAGATAAGGAGCAGAAGGGTAATGTTTTACTTCTGTTCTCTATTTATGGTAGAGGACAATGGGCCTCTACCAGAGAGTGGGGTCAAGGCTGTCACATAGGGGCTGCAGGTAATAGGGCTAATGCTGATTACATTTAATAGGATAAAATGGCTGGATGCCATAAAGGTAGATAAGGGGCCTGGCCTAATGGCCTACACCTGAGGTTGATCAGGGAACTGGATTTAGTGCTGGCTGAGCCCTTGGCTGAGCTATTTAATTGTTCAATATAGCTTGGAATGGGGCTGAGGGAGTGAAGAACCACAGACTTGGTCTTACTCTACAAGGGGAGTCATGGATGGTCCGGGCAATAACAGACAAGTTACTCTTACCTCCTTCATAGGTAAACTGAATGAGATTCTAGTGAAAGAAAGCTTAGTGACCTACCTAGAGGAAAATAGGCTGAAAGATAGCAAGCAGCATGGGTCTGCATCAGGGTGGTCATGTTATACCAGCCTGATGGTATTTTCTGAGTGGGTCATTAGGGTGGTGGACAGAGGGCAGGCAGTAGATCTGCTCTTCTTTCATTTCAGCAAAGCCTTGCATTTGGTGCTACAGAGGAGGCTGCTGGAAATGTTGGAAGGCTTGGGAATAGAGAAGGGGTTAGTCAGGTGGTTGGGAACTGACTGAGGCAGAAGCAGCAAAGGGGTAGTAGTAAATGGGGTCAAATCTAGAGACGTGGGAGTCATAAGTTAGGAGCCACCAGGATCAGTCCTGTAATGTGTCTTATTCCATATAGTCATTAGTGGCATATAGGAAAGTATTCAGTGTAAGATGTGTCTCTTTTATTATGACACAATCTATGCGACATGGTGAATGAAGTGGAAGAGGTGAAGGAGCCACAAAAAGCCTTGGAAAGGCTGGAGAGGTACCTGAAGACATGACAACTGAGACTGAATGCTAAGAAGTATAAGGTGATGTACTGATGAAAAAAGAACCCACAGAGTACTGGATGTGGGGGGGGGATTAGACTGGACACTACAACCAAGGAGAGATTTGTGAGTCATCATCAGTGACTCACTTAAGCAATATAGTCACTGCAATAAGGTCTACAGTAAGGCAACATGGATGGTGGGGTGCACTTGTAGGGGTTTTAACAGTAGGAGAAGGGACATGAACTTGCCTGTATAGGTCACTGATGGTGCCTCAACTGGAATACTGTGTCAAATTCACACCATAGAAAGACATAGATAGCTGGAGTATTTGCAGAGAAAGGTCACCAAAATAATCTAGGGCCAGCAGGACATATCCTATGAGGAACAGCAGGAGACCCTAAACATGTACTCACTAGAGGCCAGAAGGGAAGGCAGACATGATAAGGACGTTTAAGTTAATAAGGGGAGTAAATAAAGTGAACACTGAAGACCTATTTATTAGAAATAGGGATGCAGTCTTGAGGGGGCATGATTGGAGGTTGCTGGAGGGTAAATTCAGAAGGTATGTGAGGATGTTCTTCCCTGAGGGTAGTGGAGCTGTGAAACAGATTGGTTGCGAATATGGTGGGGTGGGTACTATAAATATGTTTAAACTTAGCTGGAATAGAGAAAGGGGATTAATATTTTCTTTGGGGAAACCTGGGGGATTTGAGGCTTATGGGAAGGGGTGGAAGGAGATAATACACCAGTATTAAAAGTTTAGCAAGCTCAACCTTGGCCAATACATAAAGATTTTTATCACATTTACAATGCATCTTACATTTTTTAGTGTTTACAGGGGTGCACCTCATGCGTGACCAGGCAAAAGTAAACCGTTATAATACCAGTGCCCCCCCCCAAAAAAAAGCTGCTTTAAAGCCTGCAATTAATGCAAATCAATTCAAGTGTCTTACTTGTTTTTTTTTCATCATTCTAACATGTTAGAGGGGTTCTTGGTATCATCACTTGTCTGGAATATAATCAGCCTGACCAACAATGACAAGGTGACCCACTCATTGATCAGGAAAAATCTTTGCATTTTATATTTTACTGTGCCATTATGATCTGAGGTCTCCCTGCTTTCTCTTTATCTTGTGGGGGAAACCACTGTCTGGCTTCAAAAAGTTTCATATTTTAAATGTTACCATGCCATTATGAGCTTGATAATACACAAGGACACTAGCTTGGGGTGAGATAGTAATAACTATATGGGCAGATGGGCAGGAACTCAGTCTCTGCTGGCTGTGTCTATGTTTCTGTGAACATGTGGATTTCAAGGCCTGTGTGGAAAATACCAAGTTCTGATTCTGCATAATATCAGCGGGATAAGGAAAGGTTAAAGTAAGAGTTAGAGAGGCTTTTCTGTTTATCATTCTTCTATTTAAATGTTACACTTTGTTAAAATTCCTAGTTTTGTAGTATGACCTTTAGTTTGTTGAATATCTTGTACATCTAGTATAAATAGTTAATATTTTATATTTAATATAAATCTGTTACTGGTGCATTTTAATAAGCACAAGTAATCCATTTTATTTAGCCAGGTCAGTGATCTAGTACAGGACAGAATTCTACCAAACTTAATAAGAAACCTGAATCTGATACAGAGCAGAGGAGGAGTTTCCTGGAGCAACTGAGGGGATTCCGATGTCTGCTGTGCCTTTTACAATGTGAGCAAGTACCTGACCTTGTGCAGTGTCAGCAGGGGCTTATGGTTGGATAAGAAGGAACAGCACAGAGAATTGTAACCTGGTTGTGGCAGCATGTTTAATAAAATGAACTCAATAACTCTTGTCACATCACTGAGACATCTTGAGAGTATGTTGAGTGTGTGTGACAGTACACAAGATGTTTAAATCAGTTTTTGTTTTTATTTTTCTATTTACATTTACCCACCCTTCCTTCCTTCCTTCCTTCCTTCCTTCCATTCTTTCTTCCTTCTCCAGGGCATAGTAAAGGTAAGATAAGATTTATTCATATGGCACCCAATCCCAGAGGCTCTGGGTGCCTTACGCAATCAAAGACAAGCAGGGTAAGTAATAATAAAATAAAAGCTCCAAAGGGTTATACAACATTTAAAATTCAAACATAAATAAGCACATTTTTTTAAAATAGTTAATACATAATAAAACAGGTTTAAAAACACTATGGGCAGTCCAGAAGAGCCCTTTTAAAAAGATGAGTCTTTAGGTCCCCTCTTAAAGGACTTCACCAATGGGGCCTCCCTTACTAAACTAGGAAGCGAGTTCCAGTGTGTCGAGCCAGCCACCTCAAAAGTTTGATTGCCAGAGGCCATAGTACACTGATAAATGAAGTTATCATATCCAAGTGTATACAGGTATAGAAAAGAGATGTAAGATTAATGTGTGCAAAATTAAAAGGCCCCAATTTCAGTTATGGAAGAGGGTGGGTCAAACTGTGCCTTTGGCATTGTGCTGCACAGGAAGCTGATTAAAAAACTGAGCAGTCTAGCTGGCCCAATGGCATGTAGAGGGCTGAGGCATTGTGCCTTACCTCCTGCCACACCAATGAGAGAGAGCAATGCGGCTCCCATAGTAGATGTGACCCCTCTTGAGAAGAGAGACAAAAGCCCACCTGCCAGCAGACCCTCGAGAAAATGGAGAAAAAAAAATCAAGCAGCCCTTGGGTGGGATCAGAAGTGGTGACTTGGATTACAGACTGGTTACTGTATAGGTGACAGATTGTGGTGGTTAACGGCAATCATTCTAATGCTGGGAGAGTGACCAGCGATATGCCACAGGGCTCAGAAGTGGGACCAGTCTTGTTCAGTGTCATCATAAGTGAAATTGCAGATGAACTGGAAGGGAAGGTGTGCATTTTTGCCAAAGATATCAGAATCTGTAATAGGTTGACAATAAGGAAGGTGAGAAAAGAATGCATAGGGATCCTGGAAAACCCAAGGAGTGGTCCAGACCATGGCAGTTGGAGTCCAATGCCAAAACATGCAAAATCAGGCATCTAGGGCACAGGAACCCATGAAATGATTATAGGATGTGGTGAGATAATGTCAGCCACTAAGCAGGAAGGGGACCTTGGTGCTATCATATCTGAAGACCTTAAAGTGGCAGAGTGATGAGACAAAAGCAGTGGATAGGGCCAGTGGGATGCATAGGGAGAGGTATCACCAACAGGAGGAGAGAGGTGGTGTTGCCATTATATTGCTCACTGGTGAGTCCCCACCTGGAGTATTATATCCAGTTCTGGAGACCCCACCTCAGAAATGACATAGACAGAGTGAAGGCAGTCCAGAGAAGGGCAACTAAAATGGTGCAGGGGTTGCTCCAAAAGCTGTATTAGAAGAGACTGAGGGATCTCAATGTGTACACCCTGGGAGACAGAAGAGTGAGAGAGAACATGATAATGATTTACAAGTACCTCATGGGGATGAATAGGGTACTGGAGGGATGTCTCGTTCAAATGAGAAAGAGCACTAGAACAAGAGGGCATGAGATAAAGCTGTGGGGGAGGTTTAGGAGGAATGTGACAAAATGCTACTTCACTGAAAGAGTAGTGGACCCCTGGAATAAGCTGCCAGCAGAAGTGATGCAGTTGAAAACAGTAGGGGGCTTCAAACATGTGTGGGATAGGTACTGGGCAAAATTAGGAAATGGGCAGGGAAAAGTGATGGTTGCAACAGATCAGTTAGCATCTGCAGAGACAGACTAGCAAGGACCATCTGGGCAGACTGGATGGGTCAAATGGTCCTTTTCTGTTGACAGATTCTGTTTCTATGCCCCACTGAGCCACTGCCACCAGACATTTGTACTATGGGCAAAACTATAAAATATTGTTGATAAATGTTACAGGGTGCAAAGGGAGTTTATACACGCTAATAAATTGGTTATCAGCTGAGACAGTGTTGCAGCATGACATAGTGACACTCATATTTTTTTTTCCTTTTTGATAATCGGTTAAGGCCCAATTGGCACAATACATGTTTTCAGGGGTGCCCTGGCAGCACTGGAGTGGTTCAATGACTTTCTTGAAACCATTTCTTAAAAAGTGACAATGAAAAATAAAGTTTTGATACAAATATGGAATAAATTAATTGTTCTGATGTAGTCAGAATCATTTTTTGTCTTATGTCTTACAACTTTTCTCTTTGCTCATTCTCCTTCTAGAGTAACCTGTCTTACCAGGAACCATGAACATGCAGATCACTACTGTGTATAGAATTTTAATCATCTGTTTAAAAATTCACTTAAAAGTCCAGGAACTGGTCTGTTCACCTCTTGAAGCATTTATGATTTATGATTCAATGATGCATTCATAATGCTGATTTTAAAGAGTGCCGATGACAGCAACTTACATTTTTTATAATCTTGATCTACAAGAGAGGGTTGTCTTAGTGACAGTTACAGGTTTTCTAAAGAAATAGTATGTATAATGTGCACATTGTTTTAATTGGATGTACCTTTTTTAATCCAAAATCTTTTCTTATATGTGATTAACCACAGAACTTCGTAACAAACCCTTTTTTTTCTTTCCTTTTCCCTTCTCCCTCCCCTGTCTTCTTCCCTCCACAGTTCACCCCTCCCTTTTCTTCCCACTTTTTCCCTTCCCCCCCACACCCTTACCTCTTCCCTTTAAGCACTGGGTAATTATGTAATTGTCAAAACATGAATATGTATGAGCTTTGCACTTAAATAACTCACCACCCACTCTAGACCACACCCCTGAAGAAGACTCGCTAGGAGTCGAAGTGCTGGGTGGTTAGAGGAAGCAGAGTTGTGTTTTGTCTTCAAAAAACTTATTTTGTTATATTTTCGATATTTTTGGACTTATTGTAGCCTTATTAAAGAACCCAAGTGATACCATACCTTGGTCTGTTTGCTGACTTTCTTAGGGTCACACAGTATGCAAGTGGGAGTTGTAGGACTCAAATCCAAGTCTTCTGGCTGCACAAAGCTCATTCTCAGGTCAATGCTCTAACCTCCAGCATATAGTGCCAGCCACAGGGATGAGGTATAAGTATAATGTGCCATGAAGTAAGTCCATCTCAGAAAAATGCATTGTTCAGAAATGTTTCCTCCCTATGCCCCCTTATCTTACATATCCCTTCCTGGGCATCAACTTGGATTTTTCTATGGCCTGATGGCAGTTGCTCTGGTAGTCTGGTGGTCCTTAAAAAACTCCCCAATGTTCAGCAACATCCCTAGTATCCAGTAAAATCCCTCTCCATAACATACTGTATCTCATCAAATGTGCAGCTTTTCTCTAGCATGTACTGAACAATAGTCCCACCCCCCAAAAAAATAAAACTTGCTACATTCCCTTATATAATAGCAGTAGTCCCCAGTATTGTATGCTTGTAGCAGTCAGAAGGAAGGGGGTTGGTATGAGGCAGCCATGCTCTGAAAATAACTATTGTAACTATGCAGGAAAGGCCTGCAAACCCCATGGATTATAGCACGGTGGGGGTTACAAAGTCTTAACTGGTATCAAGTGTTCACAGTGACCACTTAATGATAGTAATTCTGTGTATGAGGCCCACATATCTTAAAGATAGAGAATGCAGGCATTTGGTCATGTCAGCATTTTCAGCAATCACATCATCTACAGTATTTACAAAATATATTTGTTATATGTTAATACAGTACTTTACATTTAACTTGAGTTACAGTACATTTCAGATGGAGTTTGAGTGTTAAGTGTAATTAAGAGAACAAGAACAAATGAAAGCGCAACATTTTGAAATTTCAAATCTATTTTTAGAGTTAATGTAATCATGTCTTTGTGTCTACTGTAAAACTTCCATCTCAACTAGTATCTTCTGGTGCTTTTGCAGGCAATGCCTGTTTTTAGAGGGGAGACTGACATTTTCAATGGAATTAGTAAGATGCAGAGTGACCTGCAATGACTAGAGAGGTAGTCTGGGAGTTGAAATTCTATGCCAGAAAGTGCAAGATGCATCTAAGGAACAAGAACCCCAGTGCAGAATATTGGATCAGAGGGGCAATGTTGAGCACTTTGACTAAGGAAAGGGACCTAGAAGTCATCATTAGTGACTCCCTCAAACAATCAAGCCAGTACAGAAAGACAAATAAAATACCAGGATGTATCAGAAGGGAAATTGACAGTAGAAGAAAAGAAGTAGTACTACCTCTTTATAGATCGCTGCTGTGGCCGAACCAGGAGTACTATGTCGAGTTCTGGAGTCCTCCCCTCAGGAAAGATAAGGGCAGGCTGGAGATTGTGCAACAAAGGGTGGCCAGGATGATTCAGGGCCAGCAGGACAGAGCTTGTGGGGATATGTTTCTAGCCCTAATAGTTACAAAGTTAGAATGTTAAAGCAAAAATTTCCTTAAAATAGTATTTCTTTGGAACCATCAGGAATATAAACTTATTTCTTTTAAAGAAACATTTGGTGTCTGCTAAATTGATATATTAGTGTATGATATTGCTAAACTTCCCACATATTAATATAGGAAAAGTTAAACATTAAATAGTTCTATTTAAAATTCATTTTTTAATATATTGACATGTATAGCCATGCATCAACATTTATAAACTATTGCTATGATCAGTTCATGTTAATCAGACACCAAGATTTAATTTAAAGACAACAAAGTTTTCTAAGCCTAACAGTTCAAAAGATACAAGTTTTCAAATATAATTTCAAGCATTATGAACTACTGTACGATAAATATTTTTGAAAATGATCAGAAGATATAAATGATTGTTCTGTTTATGGTTATGGCAAATGGTTCTTTAAGGAATGAAGTGAATCATTTTTATTGGCCTATGTTAGCTCTGTACTATATATCCTGCCATGATATAGTCCCACAAAAGAATCACCATTATAGAGTGTCCTTTGTACTTTGAATTTTGTTAACACAATAGCAGTGGTGTCTTTGTGTTGGATTGTACCACTTTAGACAGATGTGTTTCTCTAAACAGTTAAAAGAGTGTAAAATATTGTTTTGGAGCCACATAACATCAGCTTTTGGATACTAGGTGGCAACTTCAATATTTACTAATAAAGAGAATTTTTTAGAGCTTTTTTAAGAGTCATAGGGCCCCTTCCTTCTTCTGCACTGTTTAAGAATAAACACATTAATTTCTGCTTGTAATACTTTCCTTATTCCCTACCCAGGTCTCTCTGTTCCATGCTCTAGCACATATAAGGCTGTTATGTATACAGTATCTTGTTGCCTGATGCCACATTTTAATTCTCATCCATCCTAGCCTTAAATTCCTCCACTGGGGTAGCGTGAACTCAGAAACCAGTGTCATGTCATGTCATGTCTTTAAAATCATTAATGGCCTTACACTACCCAGTTCCACCAAGCCCGGTTCAGCAGAAAATCTGGCAACCAGCTTTACAGTGACATACACAATGTCGACCACGATTGCGGTCCACATTTTGCGGTCGGGACAACAAGTGTGTTTTCATCCTCCATACTTTACTATAATCATCTCCACAGCTGAGATGTTTTGGGAAGGGGGTGCAAGACCCAGAGAAGCTGTGCCAAGGGTCCACCATTACAGCGACCAACAGTGACCTGTCAATTTGTCACTGTAAGCGACCAGTTACTGTAATATTTTTGACAGAGTAACATGCAGCTATGCTACCCTACTATATCTCTTTAACCTTTGTATTCCTAGAATCCTCTACCAGTCTTTATTAATCAGCACAACTCCCCTTACCATCAAGGTTGTCAATTTGCTGCTTCTGGCAGTGGGGGGTCTTAAACACTCTGCTGCCCCATATCAAGAAGCTCCTTGACAATCGATGTCCTAGTTAACGATTGTTTATTTTATTTGTTTCAAATTTTTTACCAGGAAAGACATACTGAACTGAAATAGCTTGTTTCCAGATGCTTTATGGGGGAGGGGGAAAAGGAGATCACAACAATAAGTTGCAACAAATAGGTTGCAATTACTATCATGAACTGAATAAAAATAATCGAGTTCTCTGATTGGCTGAGAGTGCCTCTTAGCCATGACTAAATCCCACAACATGATCAGATTACAAAAAAAGAACAGTCAGCGCAGCATCTTTACCTCCCTTCATACAACTCCACTTCTTGAATTTCTTCAACACCATCATCCACCAACCACGAGTATCCACCGTTGCAAACAACTCCCATTAAAAAAATCAGCAAAATCACCACAACAACAGTTTACTTCAGCAACCAAACTGCTAACCAAACCACAACTATAACACATCCACTGCAACCGCTAGTAACTGCCACTACAAAGATTCTCAGATATAAAGTGAAAAAAAAAATTAGCAATACACTGGAGACCCCCCCTCCCTGATGAAGAGGGACTGTTCCATTGAAGCACTGGGGAAATGTTGCTCAGATGCCTTGTAATAAATTATTTTTTCAGAGTATTCTCCTAGAGTATCACTGCATTTTTTGTTTCACTGTCTATGGCCATTTGTCCAGCCGATCCTGGGGATGACCGATTAGCCCACTGGTTTTGTTTAAAGAGTTTACCTAATTTACACATGAAACCACCAAGCCACCAGCACAAGAAAGCACATCGGCAGTGCAGTAACAATGCTTCTGTCTCCTCAACTTCCACAGACTCGTGAATAAAATTTAATGGCACCAACAGTGGTGGCGTCAACATTCAATTCAACTAATTGTCAACATATACTTGCACTTTAAGTAAGACCTCTAAGTGAAGCTCCTGGCAGAAGGAATTTACTATAAACTGATGCTCAGGCAACATACTCAGCCAACATGGTAGAAATTCATGAAACAAAATGACTAAACATGTGAGCAGCACTGACAACTGCTCCTCGCACAGTAGCAAACAATAGACCAACATACTTTCTCTGTTGCGATCTTCTTGCCTCCATAGACAACTACATATAACAAGTATACTCTGCTTCTACAAACACTGTTATACAACAGCACCACCTGCTGTTCACAGCAAAAAAAATATTTTTAAAATGTATTACTACACATTAAAAATCAAATAGTAAAACATTTTAAAAACTATTTTTATTGCTTTATGTTAATACAAATATGGATCCTGTTCATAATAGCAATAATACACCCTATGTGTGGTATATCATTGGATTTTGTCACTTCTCAAGTGCATGAGACATTCAGCCTGTGGCCTCATGCCTCATAATGCACTTGAGGCATGAAAATATCCCATGATCTATTACACCCTGTCATGTATTATTGCTTAATTGTCTGACAGTCAAAACATATCGACAGATATGTAATAATGTTCCTTGTCTATGACCTCCATCTTTTCTCTTACTCCCCATCCTTAATCTCTCCTTACATTTCCCCTGAATTTGTATATCAAATTAATTAATATAATCTGTATCTATATGTAATTTACTGATGCTGTCTATTTAACAATGAAGCCTTTTGAGAAAGGAAATTGCATGTTAGATGCTTTACAAAATAAACACAAATTCTAATGTATGTTTTAGAATATAGCACAAGGGTGGTTATTTATAGTTCAGAATTAATTTGTTCCTTAAATATGAGGGCATTTTATATTGTGACAATCATTCCTTTGTTTTAAAGAAACCCAATCACCCAATGGAGCTATAAGCACCATAGTAATTTAAGGTCAGAAGGAACATCATGTCTACCCCCCATTTCAGAAGCAGAGGACACTTAATATACTAAGCAAAGATGAGCTAATTTATAGGGAGTTCCAAACCATCTTACTACCCAGGGTACCCTATAACTCTCTTGGAAAGTACAATGTTACCCACGCTTACCTTGCATTCCTGTACTGTCCTCATATCCACTGATTTCAAGCTGTTCCATAGGTTCACCATGTTCTGAGAGAATAAATGCTTTTGAGTGTTACCTGTGATGTTGTCACAACTGAACATAAGAGTGTGTCACCATATCTTGCTGGAGGATGTCACATTAAATGTCTCTGTTCTTTCTTGTCAATATCCAAGAATATGCTGAACACTGAGATCATGTCTCAGTTGCACGTGTCACAGCTTGCCATGCTGGTGACTTGGATCAAGTCTCAAGCCCAGGTTGTTATTTATTCAAGTCTCTGAATTACAATCTTTGAGCTAAGAGCCTGTTTCTAAAGGCTCCATGTCAACAGACCAAAAACAAAACAAGGGATACAACAACTGGTAATACAAGAAGACAACAAACGGATAACAAATAGTTACAATTGTTAACATAAATGCTAAGAATAAGAACAAGGTGGAGGCAAAGCAACTGGTTGCCATAAAATTCACTAATTACCCCCCATTCTTCCCCTTCATATGCTCCAGTCTCAGGCCACCCACCCTGTATTCCATTCTGACAGCCTTCATTTCTAGCTGCATGACTCTGCACTTCTCTGCACTCAACCTCAGCTGCCATATCTTGGACTACCTCTTAAACCTCTTGAAATGTTCCTTCATTAGCCCTATTCCATCTTTAGTATCCACCCTCTTGCGGATTTGTGTATTATCCATGAAGAGGAAAATCTCATCTTCAATATTTTCACTTACGTTACAAATAAAGATGTTAAATGGGCCACAAATATAATGCTGAGCATTCACATCAAACACCATTTGCCATAGGGAAGGTGTGGGTCTCCTCTAGTTCCATGAATATTTCTGGTGGCCCAGATGAAGGGAGTTATGTGGGCAGTAATACACTGCTCCATATATTAAGGTAAAACCATATAACTGGCATGAAGCAAGACACTGACATAAACTAAGTGGGGTCATTGTTCCAGTCTTGTGACAGTAATTTTTTTTTTATTGATTAATTTTATATTTGTGGACTAGATTGGCACACTGAGCTTAAGCTTGTTTCCAAGTGTGACCCGGAAGACCAGCAAGGTTAAAGGGACACTGTCAACCTTTTTTGCATCACTTATTTCTAGGTGAAAAGTAACACTTTTATGATTGCTTACCTTCTCTAAAATGTGTTGATGTTGCTAGTTGTGAGTGACTGTGTTGGGGTGTTTACAAGTCCAGGAAAGATGCAGTAAGGGCTATCAAGGGAATGTAAAATAAAATATCATTGTGTGGTAACATCAATATGATGTTCAGGCTGTTTTTCACTATTTAAAAGAAAAAGGGAATCAGAATCAAACTATCATTTACATAAACAATCTCTACAAAATGTGACCAATTATAAAATGTGCTTTTTAAACTAGGGATGTTTTGAGGCCTAAGGGGGTTGGTATTGTGCCTTTAAGTGACTTGTTCAGGGTCACACAGCATACAAGCGGCAGTTGTGAGATTCAAACCCAGATCTGTTGGGTCTTCAGGCTCACAGCTCAGTGCTCTAAATCTTGGGAAATACTGACTTCTAACAGCACTCTGAATGTGGTGGACATGTTCCCAGCCCTCTTTTAGTGCGACCGAATGGTCTCCCATCTCAAACTTTGCCTGAATGGCAGGGTATTGGAGATAAAGGGATGAAGAATAGATAAAAGATAATGATGACCCTCAGTAAAATGGTGCGACAACGTTCTCCACTCCCAGTTTCATGACCTAGACCTCTGGGTTGACTCACACTCGTTTGCTCCAACCAAGAGGGCACATTTACAACAGTATGCAAGGGTACATGCAGTTTGTGTTTGAGGTAAGCATTCTGGGTTATTTGGATTGGATGAAGGAGAGATTGACACACAGGGTGAGGAGTAAGTAAGTAAGTAAGTAAAGTTTATTTCTTTCAAGCACTGTTCTCAAGCTCAGGGCACTTTTACAATAGTTCAAAAACACTTTAAAACACACCATTTAGAACAATAAATACAGTGAAAATAGAGTGAAAATTAGAAAACGAAAATGCAAAGATCACAAACCTCAATGTTTAGGATTGCCACATAACTGAAAACATGCAATATGCTCATCTCACCTGCCAGGGCTGAAAATCAGAACTGCTGGCACACGTTTTGTTACCAAATGGCCCTTGTGTGGACTTGCACGAAATCATCTCATGTAAAGCATATGCAAAGGCATAAATCACAATATAAGCACTGTCAGTAAATCTCAAATTATATAAATTGAATAATGACAGAATGTCACTTTCTTTCAATGTTTCTGTCCCTGTGCAAGATGGGGTTCCTTCTTCATGCTGAACAATTGAAGCTGATGTATTCTCAATCCATGTGCAGCTAAACACTTTCTCCCAGAATTCTTTAACAAAAATGTCATCCTGAAAACTGTGAGGATGAATACCATTCAGGAAATTCTTGAACCCTGGTATAGTATCTTCATGAAAAGCTAATCCAAGGGTACTATTCAGGAAATTCCAGATTTTCTTTGTGAATGTGTCTTGAGTGAAAACAAACATTGTGGGACCAATCCAGACCTTCCCTTTTATGTTTTGTTTACAAATCTCCTCCAAAAGAGAAATGACAAATGCTACATGTCTAAAGAGAAAGATTACAGTCACTGATGATTGCTTGATCACATCAATAATTTGGGTGATCCTGGCCTACGCATTTCGAATGGGGATGATCTCCAGGAATGCAACACAGCCGCCAGTCATGATTATCTCTTTTTTCAAGGTTTGGCTGCCCTGATGACCATGATCACTATCTGAGGCAATAATTCCTACCCAATTCTAGCCAAAGTGCTTCAGTAATCTAGCAAGGGCATAGGATTCAAACTTTTCATTTGGGACAGTCCGCAAAAAAGATGGAAATTGAGCCTTATCACTTCCTAGAGATATAACAGATTCATAGCTGGTCTGGAAAGGAGATAATCTTTTTTAAAAAAATTTCAATTTTCAAGTGTTGATATACTAATAATGGACATTAACTGTCACAAGATAATATTCTTAACCTGCATTAGCACACTAGTCTATCTAACTGACAGGAGCTTGAGTCAAAACTATCCTGCACATATCACTAATTTAAAACTCAAATCCATTATAGTTATGGATAATAGGAAAATGTAAATATATATTACTGTTCCCCAATTGTTAGGATTCAACTAGTAGTTTACATTAAAATGCTACTTTGCCGTAGCAAATTAGCCCTAGGAATAAAAGCTGGAGAAGTTTTAAATGCTCAGGCCTACCATCTGACTACAATACTTATAGGGCCCAGTGTAATGCCTGCAAAAAACAAATATGACTAGCTAGCTACTTCTGCAAGGTCTGCCTATTAGATGCAGCAGGTGATTCAAGATAATTCTGGTCTCTCATAACAACCTTCTTCGGTACTAAATCATCCCAGTCTAACAATTATATGGTCCTCAACGGTGTGCGCTGTAATGATCCAGCCACTATTGCAAACTCCTTCAACCTCCATTTCTCAGACCTATCTAAATACACTTCTTCCTTTACCCCTGCCCAAACCTCTATCCCTTCAACTGACTCCACACCAGATCAACCTCTCTTTTTCTTCAAAGCAATAAACAGGACTGATGTCCTAAAACTCCTAAATACTATCTCTGATAAGACTAGCATTGACTCTGATGGCCTAGAGCCTAGGCTTCTGAAATTGCCTCACATCTCATTGCCTCCCCTCTGGCAAAAATCTTTACCCTAGCTCTCTGCCATAGTCAAGTCTCTAGAGTCTGGAAAATTGCCAGAATCACTCCAGTTTTCAAAAAACGGTGATCCAACGGACGTTTCTAACCATCGGCCTATAACTATCCTCTCAGTTTTGAGAAGAAGACTTGAAAAACTGGTTCCCCCACAAACCATCAACTTTCTTCTCAACCATAACCTCCTCTCCAAAAATCAGCATGGTTTCCGTAAAGATCATAGTACTGCCACAGCCCTTCTTATATTCATGAATGATACTCTCATCCATGGATAACAGACTTCTGACAGGAGCATTTTTTATTTTTATTGACCTAAAGAAACCGATCTTGTTGACCACACTCTTCTTCTCACCAATCTGCTATCCCTGGGTTTCTCAACACATGCTGTAGCCTGGTTCAATAGCTATCTAACTAATAGGAAACAGGTTGTGAAATTTAACTGTGCCATATATGGTCAAACTACAATCAACATTAGTGTTCTTCAAGGCTCTATCCTGGGCCCCCACCTCTTCTCCATTTTTATTAACAAAATTACTCAGAACATCACGACTTGCTCATCACTCCTTTATACAGTTGTTCTGGTCCTGTATTATAGCTCTAAAATGTACCTGACATCAACCTTACTCTCTCATCTGCCTTCCTTAACATCCAAGCTTGGTTCTTCAAGCATAGGCTTCTCCTAAATGTTGGAAAAACTCAAGCAATGCTCTTTGGTTCCACAACAAAGCTCCAAGCTAACCAAAACTGACTCACAATGTCCTGCTTGGATAGCTCCTCACTGGAGACTGTGAACACCTTTAAATATCTTGGTGTGCTACTTGATGGATCCCTTGACTTTGATCTACATATCTCTGCCAACTGCAAATCAGTCGATGTAAAAATCAGGCTTGCGTATAAAACAAGCTACTTCCTAATCCCTTCTGCTAAATTGGCCATTGACCGGGGCATTTTGCTCCCTTTACTCATTTATGGTTCTGTCATATATATAGGTGCATCTAAAACTGCTCTTAATAAATGGGATATGACTTATAATACTATCTGTCATTATGCCTCTATATCCCCTCATTATAAAAATCGCTGTCAGCTCTATGTCAACCTTAAATGGCCCTCCCTTACCTCCTATCTACTCCTCTCCTTTGGCTCCCTGATTGATAACATTATCAGATCTAATACCTCTACATCTCTAGCCTCCCTGCTGCTTCCTCAATCCTCCTTCTATGGCCTATAATGTGCTGACCATACTACTGTCTACATCCGTCGTGTAAAACATCCAAAGGTGTCTGTGCTTTTTCGCATAGTGCCCCAAAATTCTGGAACTCCCTTCCCTTATCCATCTGACATACGTCAAGTCATACCCTCTTTAAAAAGGAACGTCAGACTCTCCTAACTAAATCCATCTCCATCTGTGCTTTAATCCACCTTAGACTATTCTTCTACATACCTATACTCTCTAGATTCACTCCTCCCTGTCCTTATGTGCTGCTACTCTTGTTCCCCTAGAGCTTTATCTCCCCACCCTGACTTGCCTCTTGTCTAGCTCTAACCCCCTTTCCCTCTCTGTTTTTCTGCAGTTCCCTATTCCTTACTCTCCACTGCCCTGTCAATTACCTCCACACTTGTTCCCATCCTACTATAGCCCCATTCTTACTACTTTCCCCATTCTTCTACACTGTTTTAACACATTGCCTCTGTGGCACTATTGCATAGATATAGCAATTAAACTATTAGCTGCCAATGTGCTTGTTTTATCTTGCAGCTGCATTACTTGCTGTGTGCCTGTGGCATTGAATATGCTCTTATTTCTCTGATTTTTACATTTCTTCCAATTGTTTGAACCATATTTTTCTCAACTCACTGCACTATTAGTTTCATTGACATATGGCAATCACCTCGCACACCTTGTGTGCAGGGTTAGCCCTGCCCACTGTGTACTTCTGTTACTGTACTGCCCTCATTTTTGCCTTATGTCCTATTGTAGAACAATGTTTTCTATTTATCTGTGTCTCTGCCTCATGGAGTTATGGTACTTACATTGTAAAATACACTGCTTGCTATTTTGCTGTATATTATCTCTGTGTTGTATAAGTACCTTGTACTACTTCTTATTTTTGTTGTGTTGTATCACTATGTTGTATGCCATTATTGTATTTCTGTTTTTTCTGCCATTAAGTACTGTACATTTGTTACCTGTTCTGTATTCTAGAGTGTAACCTCCTGGGTCATGTTTGAAAATAAGCATTTCTATGTCTAATGCACCTACCTGGTCAGTAAAAACTAAATAAATAAAAATTATAATATTTTAAAAAATACGGTATAGATGCTTAACTTTTTTTTGTTGTGCAACTCTGAACATGACATATTGCCCCATGTCTGTTTTTCAAAGCTTACACAAAGCAATGCTCAATTTTCAAAATCCAGGTGTACTTTTGCTATACTTAGCTTACAAATTGAGGTATTAAAGAGACTGGACACAATTTTCCAGCTGATTGTAATCTGGTATATCTTTTATATCTATGTTTAGCATTTTTTGTATCTATAACTGGAGCTAAAGGTATACAGTTAAAAGGGTGACTGAGATTAAGTGATTCAGATTTGAGCAGTTCAGACCCAGTGCTTGTAAGGAGAGCAATCCTGAAAGGGTAGTGACTGGGAAGTGCAGGGTGCATGGAAGAGTGAAAGAATACTAGAAGATGTCCAGAAGGTATGTTAGGAGTGATGGGGGAAAGCCACTGAGCTGGCTTAGTGGCAAGGTGGTTAGGGAGGTTGGATCTGGTAGGGAGGGTGGAGGATTTGGGGCTGGGGTGAAGCACAATATTTTGTGCATTTGTGTGCTGGTGTGTTGTTTTTTTATTCCTGGTTCCCCCTTCCCAACATGCACTCCCCCCTTGGAGTTTGTTATTTTAGTAAGTGGGATGGAGGGGGAGAAGCCCCCTGCAAGGGGTGTGTGGTGGTGAGCCCCCCACATAAATAGTTCAGGGGTAGTTTCCTTGCTGTGAATGTACATTGCCGTTGTTATTTTCAGCGATGCACATTCACTGTAATGGCTATCACCCTTTGGTGATCACAGTTATCACATAGAACCAGAGATAAAGTACCATAACACAACTAGAAATTCTGCAGATAAGTCCAACTTTTGAAAATAGCTCCAACAATACAGTACATGGTCTAGATATATCAGAGCATTCCCATCCATTACCTAACTAGGAGTTGCATCTATTTTCTGATTTTTAAAAATTCTATCAAATATAAATAGAAGTTGCATCCATTTTATGACTTTTGAAAATACCAGTCAATGTAACTAGTAATTTCACTCCTTTAATGACTTTTGAAAATATAACCCAACATAACTAGGAATGTGGCCCTTTTTTTTGACTTTTGAAAATTATTCCTGACAAGAAGAGGAGCTACATCCATTTTATGATGTTTGAAGATACCACCCAACATAACTAGGAATTTTGCCCATTTTATGCCTTTTGAAAGTACTACCACAAGACTTTCTTTAAGACACAATGTCTACCAAAGTGACAACAATTAGAAAGTTTTTTTTTTAAAGATGTTAAGTTGGGCTCTGAGAAGTCATAAATTCTACTTGTAGAATTCCTGTGGAGCTGTCATTTTTCTTCCAACATTTTCCTCAAAACTTTTTGAAATATCCCAGAAAATTCTGCTGAAAAGTACAGTAAACATCATACAATTTCAAATGTAAACTGTTGAATTTTTACTCAGTTGGCTGAGCAAAATGTATCTTTCATCCATGGAATTCCAGCACTATTACAGTTTGCCCATAAAGTCAATGTACACTATAGAGCATTTAGTACAGTCACTGTAAATGGTGACACTTTTAGTACAGTTAACATCAATTGTGGAATGTTTAGTAAAGCCAGTGTAAACTGTGGAAGATTTAGTACAGTGTAAACAGTGAAACATTTTGTACAGTCAGTGTAAACTGTAGGATATTTAGTAAATTCAGTGTAAACTGCAGAATATTTAGTGACATGAAAGTAAACTGTGGAACTTTTTTACAGTTAATGAAAACTGATACACTTTTTCTACAGTCAGTTTATAAACAGTTGAACATTTAATAAAGTCAATGTAAACTGCCGAATGTTTAGTAACATAACTGTAAGCTGGAACTTTTAATATGGTTAATGTAAATGTGGAACTTTTAGTACAATCAATATAAAACTGTGGAGCATTCAGCACAATCAGTGTAAACTGTGGAACATTTAGTATAGCCAAGGTAAACCATAGAACATTTAGTACAGTCAGTGTAAACTGTGGAACATTCAGTACAGTCACGGTAAACCTTGGAATATTTAGTACAGTCAATAGAAACTGTGGAGCATTTAATACAGTCAATATCAGCTGTGGAACATTTAGTAACAATAATGTAAACTGTGGAACTTTTAGAACAGTCAAAGTAAACTGTGGAATGTTTACTGCAGTTAATGTAAACTTTGGAGAATTCAGTATAATCAGTGTAAAATGTGAGACATTTAGTAAAGTCAATGTAAACTGTGTAATATTTTTATAAGCAATGTAACATGTGTAACATGTACTAAAGTCAGTGTTAACTGTGGAGCATTTTTAGCACAAACACACATTTTGGAAGTATTAGTACAATTACTGTAAACTGGAACTTTTAGGACAGTCACTTTAAACTGTGGAACATTTAGTGCAGTCAGTGTAAACTGTGGAACGTTTAGTACAGTCAAACTTTGGAATGTTTACTACAGTCAATGTAAGCTGTAGTAAATTTAGTACAGTTAAACTGTTGAACATTTAGTATAGTCAGTATAAACTGTGGACCATTTAGTAAAGTCAATACACTGAAAGTTTTTGTTATGCTGTTTAGTGGTCGCACTTTTGTTAGGTGAGTGGTGTGTGCAGATTGCTTTTGTTTATTGTGAAATCAACATAGACTGTGGAATAGTCATGTAAGCTGTTGAACATTTAATGAAGTCAGTGTTAAATGTGGAGCTTTTAATATATACTTAATGTAAACTGGCACATTCAGTAACATAAATGTAAATGGTGAAACTTTTACTACAGTCAATGTAAGCTGTGGAGCATTTAATAAAGTAAATGTAGGCAGTATGGCACAGTGGTTTAAGGCTCTAAGCTGCAAATCTGGTGACCTGTGTTTGAATCCCACAGTCCCCACTTGCATACTGTGTGACCCTGAGCAAGTCACTTAACTTCCTCGTGCTCCCAGGTTGCACCAGCAAACAAGCTTTCAGCTTAGTGTGTCTCACCTGGTAAAATAATTGGTAAAAAAAAATGTAAACTGTGGAATATTATGTATAGTCAATGTAACCTGCAGAACATTTAGTAAAGTCAATGTAAAGTGTAGAATATTTAGTAACATAAATGTAAAATGTGGCAGTTTTAGCAAAATTAATGTTGACTAAGGAACTTGTAGGACAATCAGTTTAAACTCAAAAACATTTAGTGCAGTCAATGTAATCTGTGAAGTGTTTAGTACAGTTCATGTAAACTATAGAACATTTAGTAACATCAGTGTAAACTATGCAACTTTTAGTACACTGGCGTGATATACAGACCTCCAGCACTGATGGGGGGTGGGATGGAGAAGATTCTGGTGGAAGCCATTCAAAACATGGCAAATAAGGTGGAGGTGCTGCTGGTGGGGGACTTCTATCTACTGGATGTAGATTGGAACATCCCAGCTGCAACTTCAACTAGTAGCAGGGACATCTTAGACTCCATACAGGGGCATTTCTCAGGCAACTAGTAAAGGAGCCCACTCATGAGGGAGAATTATTAGATCTCATACTCACCACCAGGGACAGTGCTGCAGACGTCATGGTGAGTGGCCAGCTGGGGACCAGTGATCACCATATGATGTGGTTCAATATAAGAATTGTGCTAGAAATGAACAACACAAAGGTGAGGGACCTGAACTTCAGGAGGGCCAATTTTACAGAGATGGAGAATGCCTCAGGGATGCCACGGCAGGGGGAGAGAACTTGGTTGGAGAGGAGGAACAGTGGGTGAAACTAAAAGCACATATAGGGAAGGCAACAAACCTCTGTGTCAGGCAAGTAAATGAAAGCAAAAGGCAAAAGAGACTTCTGTGGTTCTCAAAAGCGGTGGCTCGGAAGGTAACGGTGAAACATTAGCATTCAGGTGGTATAAAAAGTAGGCATGTGCAAAAAAAACCCTGCCAGCAGAATTTTGGTGAAAGCCAAACTTTTGTTTCCACAAAAGTTTGAAAATAATTCTGCCAACTTTCATGGAAATTCCACCTAAAAATTTCAGAATAAATGTAAGAACTGTGGGTTAATGTATTACTCTATTAGGAAAAAATTCTGCAGAACTGATCACTGTCAGTGTTCAGCTCTATGACCCCCCCATAGTTTAATTCATTAACCATTCCCCCTCACTAATCACTGACCCCTGTTCTCTGGTTTCTTGTGCCACCCCACTGATCGCCAGCCCCATATCAAAAAAATTGTTAGTGTTCCAGTCCCCCCACCCTACCACTGATCACCCCGCCATATAAAAAATAATAATATTCTAATTCTCTTGTGTCTAGTGCCACCCCACCCATAGATCACAGGTTCCATATAGAAACATAGACCTTGATGGCAGATAAGGACCGCTTAGCACATCTAGTCTGCCCATTTCCCTACCTACAGGATAGGCCAGAGATCCTAGTTAACCAACAGCCTATTTCTTCCTACCCCCCCACAAGAATTGCCTTATGTCTGTCCCATGCTATCTTGAATTCTTCCACAGTTTTAGACCTCACAACCTCCTCAGGAAGGCTGTTCTATGCATCCACTACCCTCTCAGTGAAATAATACTTCCTCACATTACCCCTGAACTGCCCCCCTTCTGTCTTTAAATTGTGTCCCCTTGTTCTTGCACATCTCTTTTTTTGAAAGATGCTATCCTCTTGGACTTTGTTGATTCCACTGAGGTACTTAAAAGTTTCTATCATGTCCCCCCCCTTCCCTTCTTTCATCAAGGGTATAAATATTAAGCTCCTTTAGTCTCTCCTCATACGGCTTCTCTTGCAGACCCTGTACCATTTTAGTTGCCCTCCTCTGGACTGCCTCTATCCGGTCTATGTCCTTGTGGAGATGGGGTCTCCAGAACTGGATGCAGTACTCCAGATGGGGTCTCACCAACTGTCTGTACAGAGGTATAACAACTTCCTGTTTTCTGCTGCTGATGCCTCTCCATATACATCCCAGTATACCCCCATCCCTCCCTACTGCCTTCTCAGATTGCTTGCTAACCTTAAGGTCATCTGATATGATTACCCCCAGGTCCCTTTCCTTTTTTGTTGTTGTTACTACCTCCCCACCCATTGTGTATTCTTCCCCTGGGTTCTTGTTTCCCAGGTGCATTATTTTGCACTTCTTTGCATTGAATCCTAGCTGCCATACTTGACCATTCCTCCAACTCCTACAAGTCCCTTCTCATCCTTTCCATGCCTCCTTGTGTATCAACCCTGTTGCAGATCTTTGTGCCATCTGCAAAAGGCATATTTTTCCTTCCAGTCCCTCTGCAATGTCACAAGCTAAAGACATTAAAATGACTGGACCCAATACTGAACCCTGCGGTACCCCACTAGTAACTCCTCTTTCTTCAGAGTGGGTCCATTTACAATTACCTTCTGTGTCCTGTTGTGCAGCCAATGTTTTACCCAGGCTACCACCCTGGGACCCACTCCCAGGCTGGTTAATTTGACTATTAATCTTTGTGTGACTGTGTCAAATGCCTTGCTAAAGTCTAGGAAGGCCATGTCCACAGCCCCTCCCTGGTCTACTACTTTGGTCACCCAGTCTAAGAAATCTATTAGATTCATCTGACATGACCTTCCTGCAGTGAACCCATGCTGTCTTGGGTCCTGTGTCCCACTGGCCTCTAGGTACTCAACTATTCTTTCCATCAGAAGTGACTCCATAATTTTCCCTACCAGAGAGGTCAGACTGACAGGTCTGTAGTTTCCTGCCTCTGTCTTGGACCCACTTTTGTGAAGGGAAATCACATTCAAATTCCTCTAGTCCTCGGGTACCACACCATCCTCCCATGATTTATTAAAAAGAGTAGCCAGTGGTTTCACTAGTTCCTCTCTTAATTCTTTTAGAATTCTGGGGTGAATTCCATCAGGACCCATTGCTTTGTCCACCTTCAGTTTTAGGAGTTCTTGCAAAACCCTTTCTCTGTGAAAAGACTGGGATCGACCTCCTATCAAGAGTGCTTCTGTTAACTGGATTAGGCACTTCCTCCTCTTTGTGAATACTGAGCAGAAATATTCATTCAGTATCCCTGCTTTTTCACTGTCCCCTCTGCCCACCCACCATTCATTCTATTCAGCCTCACTATCCCTCCCTTTGTCTTTCTACGCTCGCTGATGTACCTATAAAAGGTTTTATCTCCCTTCTTAACTGAATTGACTATCTTTTCCTCAATTTGTGCCTTTGCTATTCTGACTTCCCTCCCTGCTTCATTCTGCCTTAACTGGTACAGCTCTCTGTCCTGCTCCTTCTGTGTTTCCTTATACTTCCAGAATGCTATCTTTTTCTTCTGAACTTTCACAGCCACCTCTTTTGAGAACCATAGTGGCTTTTTCTTTCATTTTGATTTGTTTATTTGCTTCACACAAAGGCTTGTTGCCTCTGTGATGGCAGTTTTGATGATTCCCCATTGTTTCTCCACACCTCCTTCTAGCCTGTTTGCTAGTGTTTTTCTGAGGCACTTATATCAAAAAAGGTGGTGCCCATCCTGTCCTCCCACCCACCCACCAATCACACCTCCATATCAAAAATAAAATACCCTTTTTCCCTGCTATCTAATGGCCCCCATACCTACTGACCACCAGCCCCATAGAAAAAATGTTTTAGTGTCCAGTCCCCATACCCCCACCTGTCAACTGCCCCTCCATATAAAAAAATAATAATATCCATTTGGCAGGTGGGGGACTGGACACACAAAAAAATTTCTATAGGGTCAGCAATTGGTGATTGGGGAGACCACTACACACCAGGGAAAGAGGGTATTTTATGTTTTATTTAGAAGGCCAATCTGTGGGTAGGTGGGGGAACTTTCTCCACCTCACTTATTACCCTCCTTTAAAGCTTTCTCTCTCACCTTACCCTCTTCCTTTACTTTCCACCTCTCTCCCTTTGCCTCTCCTCCCTATTTCTACTCTTTCCAAACCAATGGCAACATAACAGCACTTATTGTATATCTGTATATTGTATATACTTTTCTTTTGCAATGCCTATTTTTTCACATTTTTCTGAATTCTTGTTTTCTTTTGACTGTCCAAACTGTAATGTTTGAATCATGCTGAACAATGTTTCTCCTAACCCCAATGTTGATTGCATGTGATCCCCTTCCTCAGTGTGTTCATGTGCTGCATCACATGTATACTCATGTATTTGTAACTTGTATTCTGCCAGTTTGTGCCAGAAATTAGGCATTCTTATGCCTAGTGCACCCACCTGGTTACCAAAAGCAAACAAATAAATAAATAAAATGGACACCGACATTGTTTTTATATGGAGCCAGCGATCGGTGGGTGGGGGGGCCACTAGACACATGGGAATGAGGATATTATTATTTTGTATATGGAGGGGTGATCAGCAGGTGGGTGGGGGGACTGGACACTAACAATTATTTTTATATGGAGTTGGTGATCAGTGGGGGGGCACAAGAAACCAGGGGCCTGTGATTAGAGGGGGGGCTGTAACACAAAATAATTCATTAAACTGCAGATGAAATAAATTACACAGTTTAATATATTATTACACAGTTCAGCCCAAAAATGACACAGAAAAGAGTGACAATTCAGAGAAAATGAACTGCAGTTTCTGATCTTGCCATTCCATGAAAATTCCACCAAGGCAGAATTCACAACTTTCACCCATTCCTAATAAAGAGACACAGAGGGAGGAAGATAAGGAGGTATATCAGGAGATGCAGAGGGAGGCAGGGAAAGTAGTCATTAGTGCAATCGTGCAAACAGAGGAGACAATAGCGCAGGCAGTTAAGACAGGAGACAATGCTTTTTTCAGGTATCTAAGCAAAGGGAGGAAGACCAGGGGAGGGATTGTAAGGCTAAGGAGGGAAGAGTGAGAGTGTGTGGAAGGGGAGAAGGAAAAAGCAGACATCCTGAATAAATACTTTTGTTCAGTGTCCATGGAGGAAAGGGAAGGAGAGAGGCTACAGATAATTAGCAGAGGCATTGAAGAAAGGGAGGTGGACACTATTCAATTTACAGATGAGTCAGTTATGAAGGCACTCACAAATCTGAAGGTGGACAAGGTGGGGGGATCAGATGGGATATACCCAAGGATATTGCGGGAGCTCAGAAAAGTGCTGGCTGCACCTCTGACAGTCCAGTTCAACCACTCACTGGAGATGGGAGTGGTCCCAGAAAACTGAAGGAGGCAGATGTAATCCCACTTCACAAAAGTGGTAGCAGAGAGGAGGATGGCAGTTACAGGCCAGTCAGCCGTACTTCAGTGGTGGGGAAATTAGTGGAATCATTACTGAAGGAAAGAATTGTGGAATATCTTGAATCCAGTGGCTTGCAAGATCCAAGGCAGCTTGTATTCACAGGGGGAGGTCCTGTCAACAAATCTGATAAATTTATTTTTTTATAATTAATATTTTATTGAGGATGTTTCCATATACAAGCACACCATGTTATATGTTAAACACCATCCCAGTATCCAGGCAGAGCTTAAAACTGCTCTGTGAACAACAGACCAAGAGATAAAACATACTGAGAATGATACCAGAGGACAGAAAGAATCATGTGATTCCCAGATACCTAATGAACAAGTTAACACACCACTCACTAGATTACTAAAACCAGAGTCCTTCATCTTGTAGAAATAGAGTTGTCCTGTATGGAAGAAAAAACAATGGCCCAGATATTCAAACTGCACCAGTCTGAGGCGCAAGCCCCTGCGCTGCTCAAAATAGTTGCGCAGGGGTGTGGCCGGGGTGATATTCAAAGGAGTTGCGCTGTTGAGCAACTCCTTTGAATATCGCCCCCGAGCCACAGCACTTGCGCATGGTGCAGTGGAACTTGAGCTACCGCAAGTTGCCAGAGTTGAGCATTCAACTTGCGGCGTTATACCATTGCGCCCATGCGCAATCTCCGATATTCAAAAGGTGACATGCAAATGGGCCATAATTTATGCAGCGCTGGGGGGCCATTTGCATCTCTTTATGGCCCCATTTGCATGCCATTTGCATGGGGGTGCGCCGATCCCTCAGACTTGCTCCTGGCCACCCTGCCAGGCAGCAGCCATCGGGGACCGACGACACTGCAGCCCGATCGCTGGCATCACAGTTACATGCCCCCCACACCTCCCACAGCCCGATCGCTGGCATCACAGTTACATGCCCCCACCTCCCACAGCCCGATCGCTGGCAGAACACATACATGTCGCCTCAACATCACCCACAGCCCGATCGGGGCAGAACCTGTATAAACCCCCCAGTGCCCGATCGCGGGCAGAATGTAACCTCCCCCAACCCGAATAACTCCCTGGTGGTCCAGTAGGATCAGAAGCCCGATCGGGCAGAATGTCACAGCAAAACCCCCAAACATCTCCTTGGTGTTCAGTGTCCCCCCACTCTACCTACGGCCTCCCTCCACCTCGCTTCCCCGCAGCCGGGCGAAGCGACAGATCCCCACTGGCTTGCCGCTCTACCGCTTTCACGCTTCGATTGCGGTTACACGCTGATTGGTGAGTTACAGCCAAGGGCGGTAGTCATATCAGAGATGATAGTCCAGACGGTGAATGATCATTCACAAATCTGACTGTCATGTGGACGGTATGGGCTGCACGCCCATTGGCTGTAGCTCTGCACTAATGGGCGGGCAGCCCTACCGACAGTCAGTCGGTGGGTGGCGGGCGGCAGGCGGTGGATGCTGTCGCCGCCGGCCGCGGGGAGGTGGAGGCGCCGTGGTGGGTGGGGGACACTAGACACCAGGGAGATGTTTGGGGTTGTGTTGTGACATTCTGCCCGCGATCGGGCTTTACGGTCCACTGACCACCAGGGAGTTATTCGGCTGGGGGAGGGTTACATTCTCCCCGCGATCGGGCACTGGGGGTTTATACAGGTTCTGCCCGCGATCCGGCACTGGGGGTTGATACAGGTTCTGCCCGCGATCGGGCACTGGGGGTTTATACAGGTTCTGCCCACGATCAGGCTGTGGGATGGGGGACATGTACGCGTACTGCACACGATCGGGCTGGTGGGGGGGCACAGGAGCGAGTTGGGGCCAGCCAGGGTGGCAGCTGCTGTGTTGCACCCTGCAATGCAGCAGCTCACCTGTGGGTGGCCCTCGACTTAAGCCTTTTTTGGCTCAAGCTTGTATGCGCGAGCTTGGGGTTGGCAAGATAAAACTTCCGCGCAACCGACTGAATGGTTGCTTAGATTATGCATGGATCCTCCTCCTGTTGAGCATGCATTCATTTGCATTGCTCTCTTGCGCAACCTGGTGCCAGTGGCGTAACTGCCTCCTGCTGAATATCGCAGAATGGCACATTTTGGACTTGCGCATGGCGCAACCCTGTTAAGTATGGCGCAACCCTTTTGAATATCTGGGCCAATATATTTTGGTAAACTACAACTTTAACAATACAGCATCCCACTATGAAGCAAATGGCAAAAATAAGAGAACAATTAGCTAGATTCAAACAAACAATAACTAGATTCAAACAGACAGCAATTGGGCACCACTGCCTGGGAAAAGAGGGGGTAGAGAGGAAGAAGGCCAAGATATTTGGGGCACTACCTCCAAACCATTACAACCAGCAACAACTTTGCCAGCCACAGACAAACCTAACCAGACACTGGAACATCAAGGGAAGTCCCAGCCTCATCAGTGACAGAATGAATACCAAATACACTGAGAAAAGATCCCCACACTCACTGGAATTGCAGATATATACCTATCACTAAGAATGTTCGCTGCTCATAACCAGTGAGGCAAACCATCAACCCACTCCTCTAGAGAGGTAATGCCTACAATTCACGATCTTCATAGCTGTACTTTCTTGGCTTAAGTAATAGCAGCCATAAACCAGTCATGATGTGGCTTATAAACAGTAGGAATCATCTGAGTATTCCCCAAAACTATCAAGGAAACATCTCATGGAATGGTAGAATCCAGAACTCTCTCAATTAACAAGAGTAGTTGGTTCCACCAATCTACAATTTTTGGGAAGTCCCACAAGAGGTGAAGAAGTTTGCCATTCGCCATATTGCAACACTAGCATACTGGACTCTGAATCAGCTGCATCTTATGAAGAGCAGGGGTACAATACCAAAGATGAAAGGTCTTGAGTAACATCAACCGACCCACTGTGTCTTTACAGGCTCCATAGGCATTGGCCAATACACACTCCTTTTCTACGTCAGTAAAAGCATGGCCCAAGAGTGCCTCCCAGTGGGCCTTCAAGCGAGTAGTACTTGGGGTGTAGTCCTCTAAGAGAGCTCTGTAAAAATGTTATGTGCTAGGAGGAACAATACAATGCTTACCACTAGATAGGTCCCCCATAATTTCTCCTCATTTATCCCTACCCAATAGACATAACTGAGCACCAATTATCTGAAACAGCAAATGGCAAAGCTGCAAATACTGCCAATGATGTGAGGCTGGAAGGGAAGCTGCCTGTTGGAGATCAGAAAAGGACCTGAGATAGTAAGTACTATGAGAGAAGAGATCCTCTAACCACACCAAGCCTTCCCTAAAGCAGATAGGCCAGTGTAAGTGTTGTCCCCCCACCTTCAACTGTGAGTTATGTGACAAGATAGCCCATACATATTTGTACTGTCCAGATATGATATAGATACATGGGCTGTGGTTCAGAATTAAGCCACTGGCCCTTTAAGCATTCTATGATAAAATCACCAAGTGCTGAGATTGCTCTCAGGCCCGGTTACATATTAAAGGCTAGGACACCTGGTTAGAATAATGCTACATGAATAGCGCCAGTCAACATAGTGCTGGTTCATATAGTGCTAGCATGGACAGCAAGAGAGAATTTACAGTGCTTTCAGTAAGCACTCCCCTGGTTGCTGTCCATGGTGATTAGGGCAAACAAGGGAACCAAGATCCAGGAAGCTGGCTGAGCTGCTCCTGTGGCATGGAGGGCTAGAGCATTGAGCAATTCAGCCAATGGCATTGGAGACCAGAGTTCAAATCCTGGTTTCCCTCTTTTTGTGCACTTGGGGCTTAGAATTATTTACATGGAGCCATGGACACAGTATTCCATAGCCCCATAAATTTTAACTTTCCCCATGATCTGCCCCCCCTGGAGTGAGAATCCTTCAGTCCATGGAGTGCGGGGGGGCAGAACCTTCTGTGTTGGGGGGCAGAGGGGGTGCAGCCCCCTGAAATAAAAATAACACACTTTTATTGCTGCGTAGTTCTTGACCGCACAATTATTGTGAGCACTGTTTTGACCCAGTGCTGGATACAGGAACTCATAAATGAAAACATTAACTACCTTCATTTGTATCTGAAAGATCAGACCTCAGCACAAGGAGAAGGGGAGATGGGAAGTCTGAAACCCTTTTGAAAGTCTTGTTGTGGGTTTCCTGACACCAAGGGAAGATATTGTCTATTTCCAGTAAGTGTCACAGCAGGGGGCCGGCCAGGGGAACAAAGACAAAATACATTAAAGGAAATAAAGGTATCTGATTCTATAGAGGGCTAGGCTGGAGCATGAGAGACAACTGCAGACAAACAGATGAACTACTGAATCTGGTATTTTATATCCAGGGCAAAAAGTGAAATACTGAATGTGGTACAAAAGCAAAAATGTAACTACTGAATCTTATAAAAGAAATGTGTCCTCCAATCAGAAGTTAGATTGGAATGACAACACTGGCTGTATTAGAGGAAATGCACAGTTAAGAGCCTTGCTTTTTGGTATAATTTTGCCAAGTGTTAGCTTTGGGTAGTTTTGCTGAAAAAGAACTACCGATTAGTGAAGAGAACTTTGCCTCACTGGAGAAAGAGAGAACACCTCTTAGGAAAGGAGCCTTTCTCCGAAAAATCCTGAATTTTGTTGAAGATGAAAATTCAGAGAGTGACATCATCTTGCTGGATTGTTTGAGAACTCTTTTCAGAAAACTTGAAAATGTTTTTTGGCAGATGATACTTTTCATTCCTTGGACTCCAAACATTAGTAAGATAGAACATTTTAGCATGTATAGTGTGCAGGTTTATTGTTTAATTCCACGTTTCTTTAACATTGTTGTCTGAAACCCAATACCCTAAATTGTGTAGAATATTTTAATGTGTTTTCTTTCTTTAAATAAACGTTTTTATGATTTTCCTATCAACTCTGCCTGGGCCTAATCTGCATGGTATACATTTTAAGGGAAAAGGTTTTGTCAGACTAATGTCTCAGTTAAGTAGGACTGCTTGACTACTAACTACTGAATTTTTGAAAGAAAAAGCTCTTTGGACAGAAGGAGGGGAATATCTTCTTCTTGCTAGTCTAAGTCACAGAGTTCATCGGGGGGGGGCTTCTGGGAGTAGAAGGTCCAGCCATGCCTAGGGGTGAGCTCCTGACAGATTTGGTGCCAACTACTAGGACTTCTGAATTGTCTGTAAAAATCACCACACAATAGAAGGCAGAATTTGAAAAAGGGAAAAAAATTGCTTGTAGACAATAATATCCTACCCTGTTTACATTTTTGTTTTGAGAAACAAAACAGTGTTAGTATGTGGGCAGAACATGGCTTCCAAGTACAACACTTTAAATATGGGACAGCTAAGGCAGCTGTGTGACGAAAAGAGAATTTCAAGTGAGAGCTGAAATAAAAAGTAGCTCACTGAAGCCCTTGTGGTGGCTGATGCAGAGGCAGCCAAAAGGAAAGTGAAGTCACAGTCAGTGATTCAAGGTCACCAGACCTCAAATGTCGAAGGGGTGAGAGAGGAACCAGGAGCCATGGGTCCAGAGAGAGGCATCTGAAGAAAAGAAGCTGCAGAAGCTGAGGATCCAGGTGGAGATGCAGAAATCACAGCTTGCCCAGCAAGCCTGACAGCGGAAGATGGAGTTGGAGCAGAGAAGGTTCAAAATAGAGATGGAGGAAAAAAACAATGCCAAAAAGTGGCCAAGGTGAGTGAAAAGCAGTGCCAAAGAGAGGCAGAGGAAAAGCATGGCCAAAGATAGGCTGAGATGGAGTAAAAGCAGCTCCAGAGCATTTGCACTGGAGAAGCTGAAACTCTGACCAACTGCACCTGAGCAGGTATGTGGTGAGGGTGAACTTGAAACTCCAGGGCTGGGGTATAAATTAAATAAAAAATTGATTGCTGAATTTGAAAAGGGGGAGGCTATGCATACATTTTTTAATTTGTTTGAAAAGGTCTGTATCCAGGCTAACATACCCAAGAAGGCCTGGAACTTTCATGTCTCCCCACTGCTTATTGACAAGGGGCGTGAGGCATTGGGAAAGATGGACAATGTGGATAGCTGAGATTATGAAAGCTAAAAACTGTGTTGCTAAAAAAATATGATTTAAGCCCCAAGGCCTACAGGGAAAATTTTGGAAACATAGAAATAGGCCCAAAATGAGTTTTGAACAACTCGTCACCAAACAGCGTCAGTATCTGAAACATTGGTGAGAGGGGGTGAAAGCTAATTCAAGTTGAAGCAATTCAAGAGGTGGTACTGTTAGAACAATTCTTTTGAGCATGTTCAACAGAGCTCAAAACCTGGAGGAGGACCGAGATCTCCAGACATCCAAACAGGCTGCTGAGCTGGCAGACCAATATGCTCAGAGCAAGCCTGCTCTCAAGGAAAATGGGGGAGCAGGGAATACATGGGCAAAAGGTAAAGGTGTGCCTTTTGAACAGCCAAAAGCTATGTTGCCTCTAAAAAAAGAAGGGAACCACACTGTAACTTGAAAGGATTTTGGGGAAAGAAAAAATGATGATTGCTGGTTGTGCAAAAAGCCAGGCCATATTTCTAGGCAGTGTTCTAAAAAGACACAAAATGTAAAGGGACCTGTGCAAACTGAGCTGGTTGCAAACTGTATTCCTTAAACTATTCCTGTAAATATAAGAAAGTATATTTACTCAGTCACAGTGAATGAGGTACAGACCCATGAGTAAAGTGATACCGGAGCCTCTCCTACTCTAGTAAAAGAGGAACAAATCCTGCCTAATCAGTTTGTATCTGTAAGGGATTTCACTGGGGCAGAGACAACCTACCCCTTAACCAGTGTTACCCTGGATTGGGGAGATGCAGGTGAAGGGATACGGAAGGTGGCTGTAGCCGACACCCTCATTATAGATGTTATTGCAGGAAATGATGTTCCACAGGGGTTGGTATGTGTTGTTACCTGGAGTCAGACAGCTAGGGGTGCCCATGACCTTTGTGACCCCACAGAGATTCCTACAGGAGCGGTTAAGAAACAGGTCAGCCAGCCTGTGGCTCTTGAAAGAGAGGGTGCTAACTGGGGAATGGAACTTTCCCTAGTGGCAGTTCACCAAACTGCTACTGAGGTGTGCTCTAAAGAGGGAGGAGTAACACATAGCCAGAAGAAGGGGATGAGTGTAATACTGAGCCCCTACTGCCATAGCTATAAACCTCAGTCTGGGAAATGATAGGGGTAGAACCCATTCCTTGGGCAAGTGTGAGGAGTTAGCAGCAGCACAGTGAACTGACCCTAGCTTGGAGAAGCTGAGGGCCTGGGCAGAATCTGATGGAACACAGTGAGGTAATGGAAAACACTGAGTATTTTGGGACAATGGGCTGTTGTATACCCAGGACATAAAGACAGAGAGACTGGTGATGGGCAGGCAGCTTGTCATTCCCCAGGGGTATCTTGAGACATTGCTGAAGGTGGTTCATGACATTCCTATGTCTGGATAGCTGGGCATTGCTCATATCATGAAGCACTTAGCCCACAATTTCTGTTGGCCAAATTTCACTAAGCAGGTGAAGGAGTACTGCTAATCCTGTCACTGGTGTCAGGAAATAGGGAAGGCCGGAAGAAAAGTGAGGGCTGACCTGATATCTTTACCAGTTGTGGAAGAACCATTCCAATGGTTTGGAATAGATATTGTGGACTCTTTGAACACTCCAAACTCCTCTGGAAAAAGGTACGTATTGATGGTAGTTGATTATGCTATCTGCTATACAGAAGCCATCACCCTGTCCTCCATTAAGGTGAACAAAGTAGTGGATGCGTTGTTAGGGATTTTCTCCTATGTATGATTTCCACAGGAGGTTATCTCACATCAAGGAGGCAACTTTATGTCAGACCATATGAAGTGTTTATGGGAGAAGTGTGGGGTTGTACAGAGGTATATGATGCCTTACCACCCACATGCCAGTGGTCTCATAGAGAGATTTAATGGGACCCTAAAGGCTATGCTTATGGCCTTTCCAGATCAGCTTGGGCAGGACTGGGAGAGGTATCTCACCCACCTGTTGTTTGCCTATAGCTCTCCTACCCAAAATAGATCGGACTATCAACCAAATGTGTAAAGGAAGCTCCTGAGTAGGAGTTCTATGTACCCAAAGAGATGCATCCCAAAGGATTCCTTCTGGTGGAGGCCCCCAACAATCTCTCTCTCTCTCTCTCTCTCTCTCTAAATCCAGCCATCTGATTACAGCCTGTGCTATCTCGGAATTGAACCACATCAAAATTTGCCGCATGCAGGAAGCCAGATAATACCCTTTAAACCAGGAGGATCGAAATCCCCCATTAGTGCGAGTGGCAATTAACAGTGATGCTGAGAAATTAGCCATATCACCCTCCCAAAGAAAATCAGAAACAAAAGCAGATACTTGTTTGCAAATAGAGTTCGACAACTTAAGAGGCAAAATGCGGAACACATAAAGAAACTTAGGGAGAATCTTCATTTGTAAGGTTTGTAACTTCCCCCAAAGAGACAGGTTTTGACTATAAAAAAGTATGGCCACCTCCATTCTGGCTCCCATTGAACTTTCAGATAATTTTTCATCCCTTTCTGGTCTCCACAACTCTTGGAATAAAAATGACCAATTAAGGGAAGGAACTCAGTTGTATTCCAAGAGTTGCGGAGACCAGAAAGGGATGAAAAATTATCTGAAAGATCAATGAGAGCCAGAATGGAGGTGGCCATACCTTTTTATAGTCAAAAGAACATCATCTGCAAACAGCATGGTTTTATAAGTATGACAACCCACCACAAGCCATTGGATGGACTAGGACTCTCATATTTTTTAGGCTAATGGCTAAAGGCTCAATAACCATCACAAATCACATGGGGAACAGGAAGCACCCCTGTTGTGTACCCCTACCTAACTTAAAAGGAGAAGAGATTCTCCCATTTGTTGGAACTGCAGCCTGGGTGATGTGTAACTAAGCTGAACCCAGCAAATAAAGCTGTCCCCAAGCCAAATTTCTGAGAAACCACCGGGAGATAGGGCCATTCAACAGAGCTGAATGCCCTTTTGGTAGCTATAGCAACAGCTGCCACAGGGTCTGACAAAGATACCTAATTCCATATCAAACCAACCAATCTCCTGATGTGGTTTGCACCATCTTGACTAGCCATAAACCCCACTTGACCTGGGTGGTCTAATGATGGTAAAACTTTCACAAGTTAAGTTGTCAGCACCTTGGCCATGATTTTATAGTCCACATTCATTAACGAGATGAGACAATAGATGGAACACTGGAAAGGGTCTTTACCCTTTTTCATTAAAACTGTAATGGTGGCATCATTCATAGTGAAAGGGAGTTTACCTTGCTGCTAGGCTTCTTGGAAAGTATCTGCCAATAAAGGACTCATCAGGTCACCAACAGCTTTATAAACTTCTACCGGTAACCCATTTGGCCCCTGTGTTTCTCCACCAGACATGTGATAGATAGCAGATTGAATTTTCTGAAAAGAAATAGGACTAACCAGCCTCCTTCTCTTTTCATTTGTCAAATGAGGAAGATCAATGGACTCCATGAAATCCTGCATATCATCCTGGGGGACACCAACACATCGTCTTGAAGCATAAAGGTCCACATAAAACTCACAAAAAGCTGTGTTGATGTCCACTGGGTTGGTAACCAAAACATCCCCACTCTTTGTCTCCATTTGTTTAATATGATAAGCGAGAAGCCACCCTGCATTCTCTCTTTCCATTTCCAATGTAGACTTGGACCACCCCACAACCTAATACTTAGTGGAGCATATGGTACAGACACACTTATGTGTGATTTATCATGATTTATTTCATTATTTCTATATATATGTAGTGTGATAGAATACGGTGTCATACTAATAAGATGTGTGCATATAATTGTAACACAGGGCTATGTGCTGGTGAACTCTGCTGTTGTTATATATTTTATTTTGGTTATTATGGTTTTGATAAATTGTTTTATTGTTTTATATTAATGAATTTGTACAGTGCCTTGGTTTTGGAAAGGTGCTTTTATAAATAGTTTGATCTGATTTGATTAAGTAACAGTATTAGCATTATTTATGTATTTTCTTATGGAGGCCTGTGGGTCCAGTTTAAAGTTCCTTTTCATTGCTACGCAGCTAATATTAGTCTGTTTACTAAGCATTTTGTATTGTTCTCCAAACCAGCCTTGGCTAAACTTACTTTGATCTATCTCTTCTCTGGTAAGGCAAGAACAGTCTTGCTGGGGCAACGGATCCATCCGCAGCAGATAACATTACAAGAGAAACAAGTTCCTGCACTAACAGAACACCCATAAATACTTCTGGGGATATACCAAATAATACCACCTCACTTACACCTGTAATTACTGATTCAATTAGCAACATGGATATAGAAGCTAGCCCTTCAACTGAGAAGAGGAATATAGTAGTACTAGGGAATCAAGTGGACTAAAGTGGCTGACATAACTAAGATGTGTGACAACATTCTAAAAATGCAGGGAAAATCCACTTGTTATTGGTGGTGCAAATAACATCTTCATGATTCCATTGACAAAAAAAAAACCATGTTGCGTTAACTAATACATTGATTGATTTGGGATGTGAAGTTGCTCTGTCTGAAATTCTACCAATCCCCAAAGCAACTCAACATCATAGTGACAAGATTAAAGCAATCAATGAGTGGTTGCAGAAATGGACATTAAACAAGAGCACAAGCTGTATCACTCATTGGGAGGAATGTGACTGCCAGGAAGAACTATATATTGTTGGGATGGTATACATCTAAGCAGGGGGTAGCTTGCTGCTTGGGAAACACACTGCATCCTTCATCAATAAATCTTTTAACTAATACATTGGGGGACAGGAATTACTGGTCCCTCTAAAAACAGGAAAAAAACCATAAAGAGAACTACTGTACAGTATCACACCACAACAGTAAGCTAAACATAAAATCGTTACATATGCAATAATAATAATAATAATAATAAAGCAGACAAGACAGTAAACTTTCTGCTTTTTAACACCTATAGTCTGTCCAACAAAATAGAGGAGCTGAATATATATTGAGATCAAACAACATCTCAGTCTGTGGAGTAACTGAGTCTTGGTTCCAGGATAAAGGCTGGAACAATGAGATCCATGGCTACACAAAAATGCAAAAATCACACAGGAAAGAAGGGTGGAGGTGTAGCTCTATATATTAAATAAATACAGAGCCCATATGGTATCACCCCACTTGATGAACATGACATGGAAATAGTATGGGCACAAATTACATTGCTAACAGACAAACTGCTGGAAGTCTTGGATACCAACTCCAAATTTGAGTAAAGAGGAAAATGAGAACTTCTCATCAGTAATAGACAGTATGGAAACACCACTAAATTACATCTTGATGGGAGAATTCAACTTCCCTAAAATCAACTGGTCCATATTAGAAGGTATCAGTAATACAGAAAATAAATTTATTGATGTCTTAGTTAATCATAACCTAGAACAATTAGTAACTGAAGGAACCAGGGAAGATAAAATACTGGACATTGTTCTAACAAACATCAAAGATGGTATATCCACACTGAGAGATATTCCACTGCTTGGAGACAGTGACAATAAGATGGTAACACTAAATGTCAGCATTAATGACAACTATATTAAGGGGGTAACAATAGTTGAAGACTTTACAAAAGCTGATTACAAGCTTATTAATGAATATCTTTCCACTTGGGACTTGGAAGCTGACCTAAAGAATCATAATTTGGGATTTGAGGTTGCCCTGTCTGAAATTCTACCAATCCCCAAAGCAACTCAGCATCATAGTAACAAGACTAAAGCAATCAATGAGTTTAAGCCACATATGGGATATCAGATCAAACAAATTGAATTACTGTATTAATATTTGGAGGCCAACAAGAACAAAATACAATAATAAGCATAGTATTCCATTCTGGTGGAACAACAGTATCAAAAAAGCTACAAACAGAAAGAAAAGGTCATATGCAAAATATAAAACAGTTACTGCCTTAAACTGGAGTTCATTCAAAAAGTAGCAAACTTGGTTAAATCAAGTATTAAAAAGCTAGAAACATCTTGAAATCAATCTAGCAACAGATTCAAAAGATAATAACAATAAATTTTATAACTATGTAGGTTCACTAAGAGGTAGCCACATGACTGTAGGTCCAATTGAAACAAGTGAAATACTTAATGATGAAATGGAAATGGCAACTGAATTTAACAACTACATCTTGAGTGTATTCAAATCCAAAGAGCGCATAATCAAACCTACCCAAACTAATCAGGAATTATGCCCCCATTCACAATAGAGAAAGTGAGGAAGATACTTCACAACCTAAAAACTAACTTCTTAGCAGGACCTGATGGGTTTCACCCAAGGTTTCTAAAAGAAATTACAAATGTAATACTTGGTCCTTTTACTGCCCTATTTAATGCATCTCTAAAGGAAGGCAGAACAATTCCCAAATGGAATGAAGCATCTGTTACCCTATACAAAACTGGCAAAAAGAAAGGTGTATCAAATTATAGACCAATTAGTCTAACATCAGTGGTGGTAAATTGTTAGAGAGGATATTATTATCTCATATTGAAGCCCATATTTCCCAAAACATACTACTGGACATAACCAGATGGCTTCTTTCCCAGTATATCCTACCTAACTAATCTACTGAACTTCTGAAATGTAAGTGCAGCTCTAGATAAAGGCCTACCCATTGACACAATATTCTTAGATTTCTGAAAGGTCTTTAACACAGTTTCCCATAAAAAATCTTTTTTTTTGATATTATGTTTATCCTCCATGGCCTGCTGTTGATATTCGTCTCCCTTTCAACCTGGCAGTCACCCCCCCCAACCATGAGCCCTGATTACTTGGCAGTTACAGGCAGTCTTGGGGGAGCGGTGCACAGCCAAGCAAGCAGGGACTTAATGGAGTCAGCAGTCATTTTTTTCCCTGTTTTTCTGTGTCCTCTGCCTCCTCACGGCCATGAACACTCATGCATGGAGGCATGCAAATGCCATATCAGCACGCTGCTTGTCTCCCATGGTCTGGCGCTGCTCCCCATCCTCCACCTGGGGGCAGCCAAGGAGCGGCATTACAAACCCGCTCACCCCAGGAGAGGAGAGGAGAGCTGTCATCAGATGCTCAATCCTCTCCCTCTTCTGCTAACCCCCGGTGACCCGAGCTCACTTCTGAACCTGGGTTCGGAAATGGCATGAGGTGTGGCATTCAGCACCTCAACCCTGAGTGCCACTGGGCCAGCTTCCCATAAAATCTTAATTTATCATATGATTGAAATGAAATTTCATAAAAATATTATTAATTGGGTTGATTCATGGCTCCTCAACAGGCATCAAAGGGTGGTCATCAGGGGATATGCCTCTGCCTGGGGATTGGTCACTAGTGGGGTACCTCAGGGCTCTGTCTTGGGGCCTGTTCTGTTTAACATACTTATCTCATCTATTCAGATTTCATCTAACACATGGATGTCAAAATACATAGGCAACTGTAAAATAGGGTGTATTATTAATTATTCACAAGCAGTGCAAGGTTTCCAGGAAGATCTGAATAGACTAGAGATATGGGCTCAAGAAAATAAGATGCTCTATAATGAGAATGAGTGTAAGGTTATGTACTTAGGACACAACAACCCACAGACCCAATATAGATTAAGTAATTGATTATTACAGGAGACTTCTAATGAAAAGGATTTGGGAATTATGGTAAATAACAAACTTACTTTTGACACTCACACTAAAGCAAAGGTTAAAAAATGCCAATGCATAATTGGGTGCATCCTAAAACACATAAAGAGACAGGAATCAGAGGTCATTATTCCACTTTACACTAGCTTGGTAAGGCTGTATCTGGATTATTGCTCTCCTTTCTGTGCCCCAGCAACTGTGAAAGGGAAAAACAAACAGAGGGAGTTCAGCAAAGAATCAAAAAAACAAATAATAAAGAATATGAGCAACCAGGATTATGGAAAAAAGGCTTGAACAATTAGATCTGTATTCAATGGAGTACAGACATTTAAGAGGAGACCTATGTATTACCTATAAGGCTGTGCATCATGCACCACTGATGGAAACAATTGGGTTAGTGAAAAGCAATGCCAGTGCTAAAGCTAGAAAACACAATCAAAAATGAAATGGAGAAATGTGTAGAACCAAAAAGCAGAGTCAATGGTTCACCCAACACGTGGTATCTCCGTGAAATGCACTTCCAAAGATGACAATTGATAGTAACAGTATGGCTATATCTATCTATCTATCTATCTATCTATCTATCTATCTATCTATCTATCTATCTATCTATCTATCTATCTGTCTGTCTGTCTGTCTGTCTGTCTGTCGGTCTGTCTGTCTGTCTGTCTGTCTATCTATCTATCTGTCTATTTTCATATTTTCTACCTGGGCTATGGTCGGCTTGATCATCCCGACCACCCCCCAGCCCTTCCCTCGACATCAGGCCCACCTCCTCACCTCCACAGATTTCCCTCCATGGTGGGGTGGTGAGGAGCTTCCCAGCTTGACCCACTGGAGTAGGATCTGGTTGAGGAGGCACCATTCGGGTGGGCAGCAGGGGTCGGAAGCTCATGCTGCCCAACTGTAACCCATTTTTCCACTTTTCTCCCTTTTGCGGAGTGTGGGCGTGCAATGACGCTTAGGCACAGCATGCCAATGTCTGCCACACTCTGCACCCTTTACTATACTGCTCTAGTAGCACCCCCAATCATCACCAGGGGCCACTACAGAGTGGTGGGTCCCTGGATCCCTCCCAGGGAGAGGAGAGGAGTCCTCCAGACACTCCATCCTATCCCTCCCTTGCTGACCCCTTGTGGCCCGGGCTCGCATCTGAATCAAGGTCACCAGCATGGTGCAAGGAATGGCATCCAGCACCTCAACCCTCAGAGCCACTGGGCCAGCTAGTATGGTTATATTTAAAAAGCAATTGGACCAACACATGGAAAATACAACCACTATGTTCCCATAAATGTACTTAATAATCCACCTTCTATTGTGGTGAGCTCCTAAAAGGCAAAAGCCTTCTGAGCTTGTAAAAACCTATGAAACTATGAATCTATGAACATGCAGAGAGAGAGAGAGAGAGAGAGAGAGATAGAGAGGGGGGCAAGCTTACTGACCTTCTGCCAATGCCTCCGACATCAGGCCCACCTCCTCACCTCCACGGCTTTCCCTCCATGGTGGGTGGTGAGGAGCTTCCCAGCTTGACCCACTGAGTAGGATCTGGTTGAGGAGGCACCATTCTGGGTGGGCAGCAGGGGTTGGAAGCTCATGCTGCCCGACTGTAACCCATTTTTCCACTTTCTCCCTTATGGAGTGTGGGCGCAGTAATGATGCTTAGGCACAGCATGCCAATGTCTGCCACACTCTGCACCCTTTACTATACTGCACTAGTAGCACCCCCAATCATCACCAGGGCCACTACAGAGTGGTGGGTCCCTGGATCCTCTCAGGAGAGAGAGGAGTCCTCCAGACACTCCATCCTATCCCTCCTTGCTGACCCCTGGCGGCCCGGGCTCGCATCTGAATCAAGGTCACCAGCATGGTGCAAGGTATGGCATCCAGCACCTCAACCTCAGAGCCACTGGGCCAGCTAGTATGGTTATATTTAAAAGCAATTGGACCAACACATGGAAAATACAACCACTATGTTCCCATAAATGTACTTAATAATCCACCTTCTATTGTGGTGAGCTCCTAAAAGGCAAAAGCCTTCTGAGCTTGTAAAAACCTATGAAACTATGAATCTATGAACATGCAGAGAGAGAGAGAGAGATAGAGAGGGGGGCAAGCTTGCTGACCTTCTGCCAATGCCTCCGACATCAGGCCCACCTCCTCACCTCCACGGCTTTCCCTCCATGGTGGGGTGGTGAGGAGCTTCCCAGCTTGACCCACTGGAGTAGGATCTGGTTGAGGAGGCACCATTCAGGTGGGCAGCAGGGGTCAGAAGCTCATGCTGCCCGACTGTAACCCATTTTTCCACTTTTCTCCCCTTTGCAGAGTGTGGGCGTGCAATGATGCTTAGGCACAGCATGCCAATGTCTGCCTCACTCTGCACCCTTTACTATACTGCGCTAGTAGCACCCCCAATCATCACCAGGGGCCACTACAGAGTGGTGGGTCCCTGGATCCCTCCCAGGGAGAGGAGAGGAGTCCTCCAGACACTCCATCCTATCCCTCCCTTGCTGACCCCTGGTGGCCCAGGCTAGCATCTGAATCCAGGTCACCAGCATGGTGCAAGGTATGGCATCCAGCACCTCAACCCTCAGAGCCACTGGGCCAGCTAGTATGGTTATATTTAAAAAACAATTGGACCAGCACATGGAAAATACAACCACTATGTTCCCATAAATGTACTTAATAATCCACCTTCTATTGTGGTGAGCTCCTAAAAGGCAAAAGCCTTCTGAGCTTGTAAAAACCTATGAAACTATGACTCTATGAACATGCAGAGAGAGAGAGAGAGAGATAGAGAGGGGGGCAAGCTTACTGACCTTCTGCCAATGAGATTTCTGTTGGAAGTGTCGTTACCTAGTATCACACTTTTCTTATCTACGAGTATAAGAATTTATGCAAAATATCATTTTGTTGAATCTGAATCCAGAACAGAGAGACTTCATGGTGTTTGAGGCTCTCTTCCTGGTTCCCAACAGGTATACTCTGTTTTCTGTGTGACTGGTAATAAACTTTGCTCCTGCCATATCTTTGGCTCTGTGTTGTGTCTTTACATCAGGTCCAGAACTTTGCCTAACAAAGTGGTGACCACGGCCAGGACTTTTTGGACTGAACCAATGCCAAGATGCACCAGATTAAGGGTGGATAATAAAAGGCGTTCAAGTCTAATGCCTTTCTTTGCCACGCAGAATAGGTCATGAGGGCCCACCGCTACCAAGGTGCACAACTGTCTGATTGTTTGGACCAAGGAGGGTCGACACTCCTTGGATCTCCAGTCAAGACAGTTAAAAGGAAAGACCCCACAACAATGGCCAATAATTCTGAGCTCAGTGTGGACATCCTACATCTTATTGCCTCCCATGGAGACTGGCAAGATTTCACCTCAGAGGTGAAACTTGAGAAGGACCCAACCCGAAGTATGTAGGGAAGCTATACGCTGAGGTTAAGTTCAAAAACCAAAAACATGATCAAAAGGGTGCAATGGTTGCTGCTTTGTATGCTTTGTGTCAGACATTGGAATCTAAGGTTTCAGCTGTGAAACAGAAGTTGGAATCTAAATGTTAAACTTTGAAACAGGAGTTGGAATCTAAATCTAAAGAGCTTTGTGTGTTAAAGAAAGAGATTCAGGTTGTTAAACAGGAGAATGAGGCTGGCCCACTGGCACAGCATTTGGATTTCCACTTGTGATGCTGGTGATGTGGGTTCAGGAAAAGTCCCGGGTCTTTGGAGGGCCAGCTGGGGGGAGAAGGATCAAGCATCCCGTGGACAGCTCTCCTTCTCTGGGGGAGGGTGGTATGTGCTCAGTGCACAGAGCGATGCCCGGTGGAGGCTAGGTGCATTACATAGCACCAGTGTATTAACAACTCAGGGCAGGGAGGGTGCTGGCCATCATTGCATGTCCCTGCCCCTGCTTAAAAGGAGAAAATTCTGCCTATGGCCATCTATGTGAAGCCCTGCCCCCAGGGCTCAATCAGCCTCCCATCCAGTTCTTCGACCAGGATCAGTGCTTGCAGTGCCAGTAAAGGAATGGTGCCATGACCCCACCACCTGAGGATAAGCCAGGGGTAACAGGGGAACACAGGCACAATGGGAGGTGGGAGCCTGGGGGTCCATGACCAAGGCAGATGCCGACAGTCTATAGGTGACAAAAAGTACCCTAAATAGAAAAAAACAACAAACAGGAGAATGAGAAAGAAACTAGTAGGCTGAAGAAAGAATGTGTTAAATCACAGCAGGATAAAATGCAGATGTTATTGATGAATGCTGTGCTTATGGACATGAATAGATGTTGAAAGTGACTGTGCAGAGCTGGAAACAGAGCATGAAAGATGTCAGAAAGACTTAGGAAAAGAAATGGTACAGAATCGTGATGTGAGAGCCACATAAAGAGTGTTACAGGAAAACATTAGTGAGGGAATGTTGTATGATAGTGTGAATCATACTGAGTCTAAGCATGAGGTCAAAGCTACATCAGCAGCTAATGCTCCTGAAGGATCAAGTGAAAGTGAAGCCTTGGGCACCACCCTTCATATTGTCATCCTCTGGTGAGGGTGATGATGATGATGATGTCTGTGTTCCCTGGGATGCTGGGGGATATGGGCACTGCCCATCAGTGTCCGCTCTGACAAGGGGGGACAAAAATGAGATATAGTGTCTGATTGCATAGGTTATAGCTAAGAGTGAATTGTTAGAAAAACAGGCTGAAAGATTGCAAAAGGCTGCAGCAGATGCTTTGAAAAGAGAAAGCAGCAGCTCATACAGGGTGTGGCTACAGCCACTTCAGAGGCAATTGCTAAGACTATTATACCACAGGACTCCTGAATCCTTGCCGAGCCACAGTGCTTTCCTATGTGCACAAGCTGTTCAAAGCATAGCAGACAAAATTGGCAGGATGGCTCCAAGAGTTGCCATCTAGAAAAGGTACAACAGTACTGACACATGCTTGGCTTGCCACTGGAGTATCAGGTCCAAGTTCTCAAACAAACAGTGGGACCCACACTATGGGCAAAGGTACAGGAGAATGTCCATAGTGATACTAAAGCTTCCTTTGAGGCAGTTGCTGCCTGCCTACTGGCAGCCCATGATCCAAATTCTGTCAATGTAGTGCTGGCTATGTGTGTTAAACAGCATAACAAGCAGACCCCTCCCCAGTATGAAGGATGGTTGTGGCTTGCTTATAGCACATGCAAGACACTTGCAAAAGAGGACTCAGACTGGGACTTGATTGAATGCAGGTGTCTTTCCCTATGAAACCTACTCCCAGCACTAAGGAAGACAGTGGTACTTAGTGTCTATAGAAAGCCTGCCACCAGGAAGACTTATGCTTCCAAATGGAAGTGGTTTACCATATAGTGTGAATCTAGGCAGATCAGCCCCTCAGAAGTGGGACTGCCAGCCTTGCTGGACTACATGGTTCATCTTCAGGCCTTGGGCCTTAAAATGTCTACCCTTAAAATGCACCTGACAGCAATGTCTGCTTACATTTCAGCAGACCAGGAGAAAATTGTGGCCTCTCACTCCATTTACAAAAAATTCTTCAAGGGTCTTCTCCCTTTTTACCCATCTCTCAGGGAGCCTGTGCCCCCATTGGACCTTAACCTATGCATAGCCAAGCTCATGAAACCCCCCCTTTGAGCACATGGCTACTGCTGACCTCAAGTAAGTCACCTAGAAGGCTGTTTTTACTGGTGGCTATCACCTCTGCAAGAAGGGTTTCAGAGCTCCAAGCCCTCTGCACAGACGCAAACTACATCATCTTCCTAAAGGATAAAGTAGTCCTCAGGACTAATTGAAAATTCCTTCCTATGGTGGTGTCTGAGTTTCACCTGAACCAATCTATTACCCTCCCTGTGTTTTTCACAGCAAAGTCCAGCTCGGGAAAACTGAAGATGCACAGCTTGGATGTCAAGACGGCATTGGTACACTACCGAGAGTGTACCAAGGCCATAATGTCATTCCACTTACAGCTGTTCTTCACCTATGGTGAGATGGGTAAGGGCAGACCAACCTCAAAGAGGACTATCCCTCATTGGATAGTCTTCTCCATACAGTTTTGTTATAGCAAAGCAGACAAACAGCCACCTCAGGGGCTCAGAGCTCATTCCATCCATGGCACAGCTGCCTCTGTTGCAGCTGCAAGGGACATACCCCAAATGAAAATTTGTAAAGCAGTTACCTGATAGATACTGCACACCTTCGCAAAGTACTACTGAATTAATATATAGTCCAGAAGTGATGCTAAGTTTGGAGTGCAGTTTTGCAGAACCTTTTTCCAAAATGGGTTCTGTGTCCAGCCTCCCAAAGTACAGCTTCATAGTCTGCATTAGTTAAGCTTAATGAGGGATTCCAGGGGTTTTAGGAAAAAACTACTTACCAAAGTAATGTTGTTTCTTCCAGGGGATCCCTCATTGGCCCCAATCATGAATGTGCAGGTAATATGCACTGTAGGTGCATTACACACCAGCAGAATTCCACACCTGTGGACAGATGTGCACTGGCTGGTATTCACCACCAGCCGCCACCAGCTCGTGGCCCCACCCCCTGGTGCACAGATGGGTGGAGGGCACTTATGCAAACCAGGTGTGTATACAATGGGATGTCTGGCACAGGTCCTCAAACAGATCCCTTGTGCCTGTGGGGTGTGGAAGGCAGTAGTGGGCACAATGTGCACCACCAGCTTGGTTGGCCACCTCAGCCCTCCTTGATGATCCATAGGCCAGGGCAGCATGTGGTGGGGGTTTGCAGTGGCCCCATGGCAGAGAGACTACTGACGGTGGCATTCTGGGGGGCACATATCCTTTATGGCTTGGTGTATCCCAACATAATGTGCACCCCTTATGCCTAGCTCTCTGCATCTTTGTGAATGGTGCACAGTGTGGACACACCCCCTGACACACCCCTTGTTCACCCCGAGGTGCATTGCTGTCTGTGTGGCCAAGGAATTGGGTGCCAAGGGGCTGCATGCCCCTATTGCTGAATTCAGTGCACTGGGCCCCCAGGTGCAGAGTGGCTACGTGCCATAGATACACAGCCTGTAGTCAGTCTGCACAATAGTGCATAGGGCCCATTATGCTTTAACATCCTTCCTAGCCTCCCCTTCCAGAACCTAAAGCTTCTCCAACCTGCAGTTCTATCTATGCACTGCTTACTGTTCACACACACTTCTTTTTGCCAGTTTTTGTCTGCCATAAGTTGTCCAGTTGAGCCATATGTTGTTCCCTCTTTCTTTATTGCTATGGTGCTTTTTAGCTATGATAACTTAGGATAGTAGATAGGGGCTATTGTCCACTTAGCCCCCAATGAGTCTGAGGGAAACTACCATTAGCAGCAGCACCTAAAGCCAGAGATTTGAATTATGTTCTAAGTTCCACTGCAAAATTCCTTTATTTACATGAGTTCCAGTCTCCAGAACAGTTAAACCTACTGGGCTAACTGCATTAGTTGAGCATAATGAGGGATCCCCGGAAGAAACAACATTACTAAAGCAGTGGAGGAAGAGTGTAAGGAGGGGGAATTGGACAAGTCAGAAATACTAAACAAATACTTCTACTCAGTATTCACTAAGGAGGGGACAGATCAAGGACCACAGTTGGGGTGCAGAAGCAATGGGGGGAGTGAACACCAGTCCATTCACAGTAGAGAGAGTTCTGGAAGAACTCACAAAGCTGAAGGTGAGTCTGGCCATGGGGCCAAATGGCATCCACCCAAGGATATTAAAGGAGCTGGGAAAGGAACTAGCAGCACCTCTGGTGTCCCTGCTCACAAAGTCACTCAACACGGGTGTCATTCCAGAGGACTTGATTGGGTGAGGAGGACACATGTAGTCCCATTGCACAAAAGTGGCAGTATGGAGGAGGTGGGGTGCTTCAGGCCAGTCAGCCTCACCTCAGTGGTGGGAAAAATCATGGAAACACTGCTGAAAGAAAGGATAGTGACACATTTGGAATCCAGTGGTGCACAGGATCTGAGGCAACACAGAATTATAACAGGAAGGTCATGTCAAATGAATCTAATATTTTTTTTGATTGGGTGACAAGGAAACTTAATCAGGGAAGGGCAGTAGATGTCGCCTACCTGGATTTCGGCAAAGCTTTTGACACTGTCCCACATAGAAGGCTGATTAACAAGATAAGTAGTCTGGGCATGGGAGACAAGGTGGTGAACTGGGTTAGGAACTGGTTAACAGACAGGAGACAGAGGGTGGTGGTAAATGGGGTACAATCAAGGGAGAGGGGGTGACCAGTGGGGTACTTCAGGGATCAGTACTAGGACCAGTCCTGTTCAATGTCTTCGTTAGTGAATTGCAGAGGGGCTGGAAGGAAAGGTCTGACTGTTTGCAGATGGCACCAAGATCTGCAACAGGGTGGATACTCCAGAAGGGGTGCAGAAAATGAAGAGGGACCTGGAGAAGCTTGAAAGATGGTCAGAGATGTGGCAACTGAGGTTTAAGGTAAAGAAGTGCAAAATAATGCACCAGGGTAGAGGGAACACTGGGAGAGCTACAGGTTGGGGGGTAGAGGAGCTGACTGTCACCAAGGAGGAAAGGGGACCTAGGGGTTATTATCTCTGATGAACTTATGGTATCAAAGCAGTGTACAAAGGCAGCAGGGAGGGCCAGTGGTATGTTGGGGTGCATAGGCAGAGGTATCACTAGCAGGAGGTTGGAGGTGGTGATGCCATTGTATTAAAGATTGGTAAGGCCTCACCTGGAGTACTGCATGCAGTTCTGGAGACCACACCTGTGCAAGGACATATATAAGGTGGAGACTATCCAGAGAAGGGCAACAAAGATGGTGCAGGGCTTACACCACAAAACATATGAGGAGAGACTAAGGGAGAGCATTAGGTAATCACTGGAGGAGAGGAGATGAGACAGCAGGGGGACATGATTGAAACTTTCAAGTAGCTTAAAGTCATAAATAAGCTGCAGGCAGGGGATCTTTTCCAATGTAGAAAAAGTACTAGAATAAGGGGGCACAATAAGAAATTGGAGGGGGTAGATTGAGAGGTAATGCAAGGAGGTTTTTCTACACAGAAAGGGTAGTCGACACATGGAACAGTCTGCCACAGGAGGTAGTGGTGGCAAGCACAATAGAGGGGTTTAAGCATGCTTGGGACAGGCACAAGGGAAGCCTGAGTGGTAAGGGAGTAGTGACAAGTCATTGATCACATAGGATCAGTAGCCACATACAATGTACAGGGCCTACGGGAAGGCTGGATGGGCCTAGCAGTCCTTATCTGATGACAATTTCTATGTTTCTATGTTTATACTGTGGTAAGTAATTTTTCCTCCATCCAACCAGCAGCCAACCAAGGCTACAAATGCATGTGGCTGTCTCCTGCTCTTCTGTGAAATAAATCACCAGCTGTATGTGCATGACTGGGTAATGTAATTGCTTCAGTGATCTATAAAATTACTTGATTCTATCACTGTGATTCCTTAATTTACCTTATATATGCCATACTTACTGCAGATGTGTAATAGTGTAAGTATTTCTCTGTGTGTGCCATATCTCTGACTGTTGCTCTCCCATTGGTTAAAGTATGTTAGGACAACATGCCAACTGTATGATGACATACATGCTGTGAAAATATAGCTATTTCAACAGATTGTAGATAAGCAGCCAAATTTTGCAGTAGGCATGTTATAATACCTGATCAGCATTTATATTTTGTGAATTTTATTTGTATTACAGTAGCGTACATGCGTGAACGCACACACACACACACAACACACACACACATATAGATATATAGAATAAATGATGGATAAGTGTGGCATATAAGGCAATAAATCCAGTGAGGAGGTTATCTAGATAATAAAGCCATAAGCCTGAAAGATGGGTGACTTTGTGGTCTGCTTTTTCCCCTTGATAGGTTTATTTCCTACTATAACACACCTGTCCATCATTTATTTTATGTACTATGCTTGGATAATTACTATTATTTTAATTGCAATTACATGTGCAGGGAAAGGGTATACAGAGAAATAACTGCTAACCACTTTTATGGAGAAAAAGATCCATCCATGTATGGAGCAGTATAGCGCAGTGATTAAAAGCACTGAGCTGCAAACATGAAGAATTAGGCTTGGATCCCACAGCCATCACTTGCATAGTGTGTGACTGTGAGCAAGTTACTTAACTTCCCTGTGTTCCCAGGACGTACCTGGAAACAAGCCTCAGCTTAGTGTGTCTTTCCTCCCCTTGAGGGAGGGGGATCACATACAATCAACTTTAGGGTTAGGAGAAACATTGTTCAGCATGATTCAAACTTTACAGTATGGATGGTGAGAGAAACAATAATGCAGAGAAAAAAACACGTGAGAAAAACAGGCATTGCAAAAGAAAAGTATATACAACATACAATAAGTGCCATTATGTAACCATTGGATTAGGAGAGTAGAAACAGGGAGAAAACAAGAGAGGGAGAGTGGTGTGAAGCAGAGGAAGAGGGTAAGAGATGAGAAAAAGCATGTAAGGAGGGTTATACAAGAGGTGGAGAAAGATGTCAGAGGAGTAGTTGTCTAGGGGCATGGAGGGCAGGGAGAAGGATGGTCTAAGGTGGATGAAAACAAGTGCAGGGGTTAGTAGCAAGTAGATGATTATGGTGAAGCTTCTTGAAGCTAGCACAGGTGGGAGCTTGACATATAGTTTAAGATATGGAGTTCCAGTACTTTGAAGCCATGTATGAGAAGGCATGTGAACCCATATTAGTTTTGCATCTAAGGATATGGAGGGTGGCTTGGTCAGTAGATCGGAGCCCACAGGAGATGGGTTGTGAGTGAAGCAGAGAAGCAAGTGATTGGGGGAGATCTGATCTGGCAATACCATTAATTAGAGAGCCATAGTACTGGAGTAAATGGACAGAAGGGCAGAGCAATTTAAGGTCAGCATAGAGCTGCAATGGTGTTTGTAGCATGGAGATGCAGAGGCATAGTGGCAGATTGTATTATAAGTGATGTCCTATTTATGGAGGGAGGACTTTGTGGCAGATAGGTACCTGTAAGTGACTGAGCTATAGGCTAGGGCTAGGAGCAGAAAGCCTTGTGCCACAGTTGGTCTAGCAGATGGAGTGAGGGCATTGCTAGTGCAGTTGGCACCTCCTATCTTGGCATTGACAGATTTACAGGTGGTGGTGATGTATAGATCAAAATCCAGAGATTCATCAAGAAGAATGCCTAGATATTTAAAGCAACTGGTGCTAACCAGTGGGGAACCATCAGCACAGGATAATTTGAGGGAGCTTCAGCTTGTTTTAAGTCTGGCAGGTGAGTCAAAGAGCATGGAGTGTGTCTTGCTTGTGTTGAGAACAAGGTTATTCTCTGTTAGCCAGGATTAAATACTTGAGAAATGCAAGGCTAGAGAATGGTTTATGTCTGAGATATTTCTTGCACCGTGACAAATAACAAGATCATCCATGTAGAGTGGAGATGAACGGGTTGTTTCTAGCAGTGGAAGGTCATTAATGAAGATTGAGAAAAGCAAGGGTCCAAGTATGGAGCCCTGGGGAATGCCAACGTGTATAGACATGAGGTCAGATATGAAAACTACAGCCTGTTTCCTGTTAGACAGATAGCTATTAAACCAGGCCACTACTCTGGCAGAAAAGCTTAGGGAACATAGTTTTGCAAGGAGGAGGGTATGATTGATCAGATTGAATGCTTTTGTTGAATTGATGAATACCACTCCTGTCAGGAGGCCAGAGTCCATAGAAGCATAGATGTCATTTGTGAGTTTGAGGAGTGTGATGGACATGCTGTGGCCTTTGTGGATGCCATGCTGGGAGCAAGAGAGAAGGTTATGCTTCTGAAGATAATCTATGGATTGGGTTGCCACAATTTTTTCCAAGATTTTGATAAGCACAGAAAGAATAGCTATAGGTTGGTAATTAATGATTTCTTTAGGATTACCCTTTTTAGGGATGAGTGTAATTCTAGTTATTTTCCAGATATTAGGAACTGTGCCATGGCAAAGTGAGAGGTTAAATATTTTTGTTAGGGGGGAGGCTATGAGAGTGGCAGCAGCTTTCAGGGTCCTAGATTCCAAACCATCAGACCCTGAGTTGATGCTGTTAGGGACTGAGAGTAGCAGCTTTAGAACTTCACTTCTTGTGATGGTCCAGAATCTAAACAGAGGATGCAGGAGTAGAGGTACCACATCCCTGGAGGGGGAGAGCAGAGTGTCCAGAGGGGAAGGAGGCCAGGTAAATAGCTAGATAGGTCAGAGAAATGGTGACTGAGGGAGCTGGCGATGTCACGGTGTATGTATGTGTATATGTGTGTGTGTGGGGGGAGGGAGGCTGAGTTGTGACTATCCTGTTTCCATTGAGGTGCAGCAGTTATGTCTCCTGTGAAGCACTTTTGGCTGGGGTGCAGAGGTTAGCCAAGTAGGATTCCTTACTTCTGGCCATTAGTGAGGTTGGCCATTTTAAAATATTCAAGTGGGGAAAGAGAGAAAAACAGAGGCACCCTGGAGATCATGAACTGAACTGCTACATTCTGGACCCTGTGGAGGAGTATCAGGTGCTGCCTACCTGCTGCTCCAACTTGCTTACCTACAAGTAGCTAGAGATCTGCCCACCCCCAGTCTGAGTCCAGCCTACTGCTGAATGAGCCCTGACTGGGAGTTACATCAAGATATGTTATAATTTAGTTTTCTTTGCATCATCAAAATTTGAATCACGAGTTCTTGTGGGGAAACCAGTCTCTGGCCGAATCCTTTATCTAATGTGTTCTGACTTATACCATAAGAGGCTCACAGCTGCAAAAGTAGCAAAATGACCAAATAGTCTTTTGCTGAGGTCAGCACAAATCTCAAAAAACAAAGATGTAAATGTGGAGGCAGGTACTAAAAGACACAGCTTTTTATTTAAATGTCATATAAAGAGAAACAGAGAAAAATCTCGGCTAAAGTACACATTTCCATCAAGTGCAAGCATACATAATGTGCAAACAATGCATATATGTGCAAAACAGGCATAAACAATGCACATAGAAGGAAGAAAATGGGGGGGTCCACAGTAAAAACCACACAAAACAAGGTACTGTCCCCACAGCTGATTATAAACCAAACGGGCAACATGGTAGGCTGTGTGCTTAATGTAAAAACTACCTTACTGTAGTCGAGTGTGAATATCCTTCTTTTTCCTCAATTGCCATCATGGACCACCAACCTGGGCTGCAGTTAATAAATTGTGAGGAGAAAAATAAGGAAGAACACCAAAAGACCAGATAGTCTCAAAGGAAAGCTACACAAATGGAAACAGATGCCAAAAAAGTGTGGTGCAGTGGTCACAATTAAACATGTGCTCTACACCCTGCAGAGGTTGATGGGAATGTTTACATATCGACATAATTCACAGTCATCCTCAGAGATGGCAAGCAAGGAGCTTGCTAGTCAGGAGAAGGCCACACAACTCCTCGATGCAAGCTCAACACTTGCTAATACTCAGCTTATGCAGTTTTTTCTACATTTTTCTTATTACTACTGCGTGGACAAAGTCACAATGAAACAATTGCAGTATCAGTTCTCCCCACCCCACCCCAAAATAAAGAAAACCTAAACAGTCTACCAATGGGTAAAAGCATGACCCCACTGAGCATGAGATATTGCATTTTAGCTCTGCTTTCCCAGGTAAACACAGTCTAAAAATTGATAAAATTAGATATTGCATCTCAGCAGGTTTACTCTGGGTGCATATGTAGTTAAACTTTGTAAATGCAGGACCCCTGTACAGTAGACCCCAATGAAAGTATATATTTAAACTAGTCTGTCATGGCAAAACTATGCTGTAAAAGCAGGACACCACTGAACATGAGTTATTACGTCTAAGCTAATTCTGCCTAAATATATTGTAAAAAAAGTAGGTAAAAGAAGGACCCTGACTGAAAATGATATATTGCATATTTCCTGTGCTATCCTGAGTTAATAGAGTCAAAAATGTGTAAAAGTAGGACTCCACTGAAAATGAGTGCATCGCATTTAGTCTGTCCTGGGCATATATGTATATCTAGTAAAAATGTGTGTGCAGAATTACCATCCGGGAAGGAGTTGAACATTTTATCTCTCCTAACTTTAGTATTTTTCAATATTTTTACACCAGATTTGCAATATAGTGATACCTTCTCAGTACCTCATGAATATGACAGCTGTCATTTTTCAAATTCTTGCCAAAATGCTTTTCTTTACGTTCCGAAAGGTGATTTTGCAGTCCCTGTCTGAAATCACCTTCTGGGTAGGAACTGACAATTATATCTGGTCTTGGTTATGAGGTGGCGTCATAAGAAAGCTTTTTTGATGATTTGGTGTAAAAATATTAAAAAACAAAATAGTTATGAGCCTACGATGATGTTTGCAAATGCAGGATTGTAATTTTGGTAATTTTCAACATTTTTACTGCAAATTTGCAACATATCATTTTTCAAATCCTGTCCAACATTTTCTTCCAACCTGAAGGATGATTTCATGGTCCCAGAATTAAATCGCCTCTTGGACAGGAGTAGAACATTTTCTCTTGACCTTATTCATGAGTAGTGGTCATAAGAAGGCTATGTTTTAAATTTGATGTAAAAATATATATAAAAAATGATGAAGCTATGTTGAATTTTGCAAACACTGGCTCATAACTTTGATAATATTCAGTATTTTTACCCCCAACTTTTCAACAGCCATTTCTTTACAGCACCTCATGAATGTGATGGCTGCCATTTTTCAGCTCCTACCCAAAATGTGTTTCTGCATCCTGATAATTGATTTTGCAGTCCCTGCGCAATATCACCTTTATCCAAGCAGCTGCACATTTTCTCTACCCTTCTTCATGAGACAGGGTCACAACAAGGCTATGTTGAAAATTTAATGTAAAAATATTAAAAAACAAATGTTTAATATTTGTACCCCCAATTCCTAACCTGCAGCCCTATTGGCTCTGGCCAGAGTTTTTTTTTTTTTGGACTCACAGACTGGGCCCTTGAACTTTCCCCAAGGGCTTCCCCTTTTATAAATGCTTTCAGGCCTATGTAGGGCTTGTCTGTCAGTTACTCTCCCTTTTCTCCACCTCTTTCATGACTATTCATAAATTATTCCAATGGGCTTTTAGGCCTGGCCCCTCCTTTGGGTGTCACCACACCCACATATTAATTTATTTAAATCCTTCCCCTCCCACTCTTGGGCATAGGCCACCCCATGCAGTACTGACTGTGCTGCTAAATAATTTATTTTTTCTTTAAAATACCTTGTAGGCAGTCAGCACTTAGCTGCTGGTGCTGCCACTGACTCACTGCCCCTGCCTGAGGTGAGGAGCTGCTTCTGGGTGAAGGGAGATCTTGTTCACAGTGGGAGGGAACTGAGGGATGAGGAACAGACACCGCAGTAGAAGACTAGGGGGCCTCACAAAACCTGATGACTGCTTCCTGGATGCGGCTCCTGTCACGCTGCTGACGGGGGACAGGAGAACATTTTTTTTTAGCTAAAATAAAAAATTAAAAATGAGGTGAAACAGAGCCCACACCACACTTAGGATAAGGAGGAGGGGACAGGAGCAAGGATCAAACCACCGCACACTAGACCAGGACCCGATGCCAACAAGGTAAGCCCTTTGCTATGCCTTACTACTTGTGTCACCTCTCTCCCTTGCACTCTGACTGGCAGACATCTTTTTCTTTGTCGGGGTGCCTGAAAGCACTCTCCTGACCACTGCTGCCACTGAACCCAAAACGCAATCACTCACTTTTTCAATAACGGCCATTACTGTCCACACAGAACCATCCCTGATGTTCAGGATGCCGAGTTCCTAGTGACCAGGGAGGCAAGCAGCTGCCCACCATGAGCTGGTATAAGTGGATGGCACACACTCATACCAGTGCTGTGCAGGCTGCAGCCAAAGGAGAAAATAAAATGGTTTAAACTGCAAGGATGTAGTTTACTTCTAGGGGCTCCTGCAGTACTTAAAGCCCCCATCCTGCCACCTAACTACTGGGGCACCTTTTACTAGGGCACACTGGGGAGACTGGGGACTATGGGGAAATGCTGGATAATTGCTGGGGGAACCTCAACTTTGGGATATTACATTAGTATTAGAAAGAGAACATGACATATTTTCAATAACTTGAAATTTGGCTTCATGAAGGAAATGCTTATGGAAACATATCCTTTTAGGTTACAACCTGGCAAAACAAGATAGAAATGGAGGTTTTGCAATGTATTATCTGAACAAGTTTTTCCCAAATTAATCTCCTTGTCAGTTCATAAAATCTGTAGTACATAATTGGCTGTGGAAGAGAAACTGCAATCTAGTAATCATATTTTGCTAGTTTGTTGTTATATACCACCTAAACTCCCTCGCCAGAATATTCTTGAGTTAAAACTGATATTGCAGCCTCGTATTTTCTTCCATGGGTTAGATTTACTACGAGTATTCAAAAAGTCTATGACACTGGTAAAAAAAACTTTGTAAAATGCAAGATTAAGACACAATTCAGTTTATGTTTCATACATTTTTTGCAATTATGCTCCCTGTTATTTTTTTACTGAGGAGACATGCATGAAAACATGATCACTTTCCCCAAGACTTCATCTGGTATGGCAGCTTATCTACACCTGGCATCATAATACCCTTTGTATGACATCATAATCATCTCCACAGGAACTGCTGTAATGTCATACACACATTTGTGATGTCTGGTGTAGTAAAGCAGCTAGAGCAGATGTCTGCTATCATGTTTTCGTGTAAATTTCTTTAGTAATGAAGAAATACGAGCAGGTCTTAAAGAAAAAAAAATTGAACCATAAGCTGAATTGTGTCTAAATGTTGCATTTTTCCAAAGTTGCCCTAATGGGGTCAGGGTCTCTTTAATAAGCACTGAATAAACATAGATAAATCCCAGCATCAGAGAACTATGTCCTTAAGTTTGCATGTAGTACAATTTACTCAACAAACCACAATATAAGTTTCCTTATATACCACGGGCTGCTCAGTCACTCTATCCTATCCACTGTAGCCATTCGTCAACTTTGTCCCCATTTACCCTGCACAAGTCCTCAGTCAAGCCAGCCATCTCAATCATAAAAATCTCTCCACACACTTACACCTTCTGCTACTCCTTCTGCTCCTTGCAAGGGATATTTAATCTAATCCCGGACCTACCTGCCCTCCCACCGATCCTCAGCTAACTCTCCCAAAAGGCCTGTGGATTTTCCATACTAATAGATATAGCCTCCTCCCCAAATTAGATGAACTAAAAGTCTGGGCAACTCAACAATCCCCCGATATTCTATGCTTAACAGAAACTTGGTTGTCCTCCGGCATCGCTGACTCACAACTGGCCCTGCCTGATTTTAGCCTTCTCTGACAAGACCGTGGTAAATGTGGTGGAGGAGAGGCTATCTACTTTCACAGTTCTCTTAACTGCACTATCTGTCATCACAAAGCTATCCCTCACTCCTACAAACTCCTCCTAATTAACCTCACCTTCCCACTTTCATCTCCCCTCCTAGTGGAGGTCCTATACACCTCCCCAAAACTTTCCCCTCCATCTCTTGTCTCTTGCATCTCCATCTCCACTGCCTCTGCACTAGCAAATGCTGCTGAAATAATCCTTCTAGGTGACTTTCACCTTGACTGGCTCTCCCCTTCTTCAATCAATTCCTGCCAGCATGTTGAGGCAATAAACCTTACCAAACTGATCAAAGTACACACCTGTCCAAATCCAAGTAGTGAGACACACTCCCTCCTTGACTGGGTACTTTCTTCCCACCCCCACTGCATCTGTTCTGCTGGTATCCTACCCAATGTACTCAGTGACCACTGCTCCACTTTCTGCATCAGAAAGACCTTTCCTCCTCCCACTTCCCCAAATATATCCAGTTCCACCCCCTCAAATCCCTAGACACATGCAAACTTTTTCATGACTTGGCCCTGGCAGACTGGTCCTCAGTCCTTTCTTCCCTCTCAGTCAACACTGCCCTTAAGCACATCACATCCATTTTTTTAAAGATCTGGAATTTCCATGCACTGCTCAAAACTACAAGGGTAAGATGTACCCAGCTCCTCTGGGTTATCCCCTCCATATTAGCCAAGTGCAGGCCTCATGACCATACTTGGCGCCGCTATAAATCCTTAGGTGACCAGCTCTCCTTCCAAGCCTGTCGCACTCTTCATAACAGCTGCACCATCAGCATCTGTCGTGTTAAAGCTGATTTTTTTAAGTCACATTTGCATCATTCAAACAGTTCCCCAACCTCTTTCTGGCAGAATCTCCAAATGCTCCTACACCCCCACTCTGATTCCCCTTCTCCTTCAATCTGTGAGGGTAACTCACTAATCTCCAACCCCTCTTGCTTTGCCACAGCACTAAATGAATATTTTACTTACTGTGGAGCTCCGTCTGGCCCCCTGTCCTCCCCCCTGCACCCCTCTTTCTCCTCTTCAGCCCTCAGGCTTTTAACTTCCCCCAATCCTGCCATCTGAAGTCATGAGAGCTCTTGAGGCACTAAACCCCTCGAAGTCCAGCCCTGATGGCCTTCACCTCAGGCTCCTCATAATCCCAGTCCCCTCAATAGTTACCCCTTTAAACTATATCCTCAACTTGTCACTCTCCTCAGCCACTGTTCCTGTAGCCTGGAAATGTGCCACATTCCTTCATCTCTTCAAAAGTGGTGACACCACCATCCCTGGGAACTATCACCCCATCTCCCTTCTCCCCACCCTTGTAAATGTCCAAGAATCCCTTATCCCTTCTAGGCTAAACAAATTCCTCATCACCTCAAATATTCTCTCCCCTTTCCAATCAGGGTTCAGGAAATTCCAGTCAACCACTTCCTCCCTCCTTCACCTTACCAACACCATTCACTCTGCCATGGATCTTGGCCACATCACCTCAGCTACCTTAATAGACCTTGCAAAAGTCTTTGACTCAGTTTCCCACTCTCTCCTCTTACTTAAACTCAGCTCAATTGGTCTTTTACCTGCCTCAGTATCTTGGTTCAGCTCCTACGTTACAGGTCACTCCCAATCAGTGTCTATATGCATTGTCTTATCCCCCTCCCTCTCCATCCTTGCTAGCATGCTCCAGGGTTCTATCCTTGGGCCCATTCTCTTTTCTCCCTTTATAAATGATCTTCCCTCTGTCTGCACACATGCCAGTATATATATGTATGTGGATGACACCGTCTTGTTCCTGTCTGGTCCATCCACCCTAGCAGTCCAAATCTCCCTTCAAAATGATTTCACTACAGTAACTTCCTGGTTTTACACTAATTCTCTAAAACTACTGTAAACACCAACAAGACAGTAGCCATGATTTTTGGCTCCAGATAAAAGCTAGCCAAGCTCACCTCCCTACCGATCTTTTTCTCTATGGCTAACACCCCTCTCAACAACATCCCCTCGTACAAGTACCTTGGTGTCTGGCTTGACCCCTCCCTTGGCTTCTCCCACTTTAGTGCACTATGCACTAAACTGCATCCTAAATTAGGTCTACCCTACCAACACAAGGCCAGCCTCTCCCTCACCTTAAGATGTGTTCTTGTTGTCCAGTGGATCCTCCCAACACTCAGCTATGCTATATAGTCTACAGTGCTGCCCCAACCACTTCCCTCACCAAGCTGGATGTCCTCTTCCATGCCTTCTGTAGGTTTACCTCAAGCTCCCCCCTTAACCCATCACTGCAATATTTACTCCTCCCTCCAGTCTCTTGCACAGAGACTCTCCTCTCACTGATCCACCTTCATAGCCAAATACTGGTTTAGATATCTCCCATCCTACCTCGCCTCACTCCTGCCTCCCCCTTGCCCTACAACTTGAGATCAAATTGCACCTGCACCTTTTCCCTCCCTCGTGTATGAACCACAGCTGGTAAACTCTCATTCTCGTATAGATTTCCTCCCCTTTGGAACAGGGTCCCCTTCCTCACTTGTCTCTCTTCCTCCTTCCTTTCACTTAAACGCTTGCTCAGACCATCCCCTCTCTCCTGCTTACCCTCCTAGTCCTCACCTTCTACAATATTGTCTATCCACTTCATTGCCAAGTTCCACTGTAAATACCCTATTTTGTAATCTGCTGTGTGCCACTGTATACATCTGTTATTGCATGCTGTTTGCATTTCATTTTTAAACACTGTATATATATATATATATATATATATATATATATATATATATATATATATATATTGATTTTTCACCATGTCCTCACTTATCTTTGTACATAACTCATGTTGCACTTTCTCTGTATACTGCATTACCTCTGTGTTGACTCCTGCACCCTCCCTTGGGTTGCATCTGGAAACAAATCTTCGGTTAATTGATGCCTTTCCCAGATATCAACTTTTAAATAAAATAAATAAAAATAAATGTAGGTGTTTGAAATGCATCTAGCTTGAGTCCATTATATTTAATATTTACAAGTTGTCCCTTTTTATAGAATGTGTGGGAGAGTTAAACATGGTTTGCTGTGTCAGAAGGAAAATTGAAATTAAAGGGGAGCCTAAATGTTTTGATTTCAGATTTTATAAAGATTTTGATTTTCTGGCTTTTATTAATATCACTGAATCAATTGAATGGGAAAGGCTAAAAGGAATACCTGAAATAAATGTTGCTTTGAGTTACTTTGTTTCAGAATTTTTTGTAGTCTTTGATAACCATCCTCCTATAAAAAAATACATAAAAATACCACAACCCACATTTTTGAATAAATTAGAAAGGAAGGCCTGGCAGATTGCTCATGACTCATATCTATTGAATGGCTAGGCTAATTACAGGCATTGTGTAAAACAAAATGGTAGCTGCTGTAAGGGATGCTTAAAGGAGTTATTTTAAAACCTCAACTTCTGAGGCTGCAAGTGACTCTAGAACAGTGTAATCCATCATTAAAAATGTTAATGATTAATAGAAAAGTCAGATTAATATAAAGACTGAATTAGAGGAAGGAGGTATCATTGAATCCAGAGTGTTGCCTGATTTGCTTAATATATATTTAGTAATTTTGCTAATTGCTTTATTAACCAGGATCCCATAGCATCCAGAATCATCTTTTGAGGTGAAACAAAGATTACTTCTGTATGTAGTAAAATCAGAGAGGAACACTTTTCCTTTTCCACTATGCAGCCTCATGAAGTGTTGGAGTTCCTCTTAGATTTAAAGGGTAATAAAAGTTGTGCTCCCAATAGTCTTACACCTCAACTTAAAATACACAACTCATCTGATTTTCTAACCTCTGACATACTTGTTTGTATATCAGTAAAATTCTAGAAAAACTCAATAATGAGGAACTTCTTGCAACTGAGATTTTGAATGATAGAATATCTGTCCTGGCCTATTCTGATGATGTGGTATTAATCTCATTGACCAGAACTGATTTACAAAAAATTCTAAATAATTTTGTCAGCAATATGTAGTAAATTAAGTTTAGCACAGAACACACAGAAAAGTAATGATACTTAGGTCTGACAGTAGCACATGAAATGGGATGCTTGCTGGAGAATCTTTGGATTTTGTAAGGGAATTTGTATATCTAGATGCAAAGTTTAGCACTAACCTAAATTGGAACAAGCATATCAAACCAATCACCAATAAAAATACATTGCATCTTCCGCCCTTATGAGGTTTAATAACATCTATGGTTGCACTATACTGTATGCATCTGTCTTGTTTTTGTTTCTCAGGTTCCTACATTGTGTATTATTGTGTTGGCACTTAAGCAATAAGGCATGACAAGGGGTTATGTAAATGGTCTGTTAATCACCCTTTTGGGATGTAATGTGGCATGAGGCACAGCTGAGTGCTACATGCCCCTAGAGGGTGATTAACTGACCATTAATATAACCCCTGGGAGTGCCTTATTGCTATTATAATAAAAATATAGTTTTTTGAATAGTGTTAAACCTTGTTCAGCATATGATTAGGCTGTACATGTATGTTAATCAAAGATTAACATAGGGCTGATAGAATGTTTGTAGTCAATCAGAAAGCTATGTTTCTCAGACCCATTTTATAATTAATGTTTAAAACCTGTACTACATGCTTGTTGCTAGCTGTCTTATCTTTTGTACTTTACTTTCATGATTATTTGTACTTAGTGTTACAACCTGTACAATATGTTTCTACCCTATCTTATGTACTTTACCTACTTGATTATTTGTATCTTGTTCCTATGTGGTTGCTACTGTCATGTACTGTGTACTGTTTCTCTGTAACCTCCTGGGTCGTGCCTGAAAATAGTCATTCACTTAGCTAGTGCACCCCACCCGGTTATCAAAAACTAAATAAATAAATGCTAATCCTGATGATTTAAGCAATTAATGCTAAAATTATAAATCACAGACTGTATGGAATAGAAGTCTGGGGTGACACAGAGCTAAGTATCGTAGATAGAAATTTGAACAATATTTATAAAATGATTTTGAAGTTACTAGGGGGATCACCGAATGCATTAGGTAGGGCTGAGCTGTGGCAAATTAGCCTCAGGCACACTGCAGATGCAGAAATGGTAAATTACTTGCCGAAATTAAAACATGAACCAGAAAACTCTTTACTGGTAAAATGTTTGTAAGAAAAAATACAAATGGAAAAACATACTAAAAATGAAAATCAATGGCTTATATACATACTGAAATTACTAAGAGATATGACTTGATGTTGCATTTAATGGAGCTGGGGAATTTTGGAAGAAGAAGAAGAAGATTATTATTTATATAGTGCTTTTCATACACGTGGTATCCCACAGCACTTTACACGCAGTGCTAGATTGGTAGTGAAGTGATTGAATATGTAGTTGCAGCCATTTCGCACATCAGCACCAACATATAGTCTTAGACAATTGCATGAACCAGTTTTACGGGAAAGGGAATGTTGGCCAGGACACCACCGGGGAAAGTCCCCTACTCTTTTGAAAGTACCTTGGGTTCTTTTACTTCCACCTGGGCAGCCACAGGGCAGCACCAGGATGGGTAGAAGGGACCTTGACTTAATGTCTCATCCAAAGGACGGCACACCCCAACAGTACAACACCCCTCTAATACTGCACTCATATGCCAGCAGTTTAGGTAGGAGCCCAATCCTGGTGAGGAACTAGAACCCACAGCCCTCTGGCCCAGAGATGGATGTGCTACCTACTGAGCCAAACTAACACCCATATACCAAATATATATATTTAGTTAGTTAGTTATTTAAAACTTGATAACCAGGAAAGGCACACTGAGCCAAGGCTTGTTTCAAGGTGTGACCTGGGGGAAGGGGAAGGTGGAGTAACAGTGCAACACAGTATTGGGCTAAGGAGCAAATACAAAATGAGAGCACACACTCCCCAGTAGTAACACTAGCAAGGGAGTGTATAGATGATTGCAAAGTGAAGGGGCATCATACAGAATGATATGTTTACATAGGAAATCAAACATCTAAGAGGAGACCAGTCATAGCAAGACTTTGAGACAGGTTATAGCAACAATGAGACAAAAGGCTGTGAGACAGGGTAGAAAATAGGAAACCAAAAAGTGAGCTTAAGTATTGCATGCATAGGGAGGGTGAATAGGAGAACAGGAAACACAGGTAGGTGAGCATAAATGTGAAAAGGGGAGGAGGAAGGCTACAACAGAGGGATACAGGAGCAAGGGGGCAGGTCTAGATCTTAGCAGGTGTCTGAAGTCATAGAGGGATGGGGAGAGGCAGAGGGAAGAGGGGAGCTGGTTCCAGAGGGAGAGATAGAGGGGAGGCAGTAGGAGAAGACAGCTTGCACAGTACATGAGCAAGGGTGGTGAATGGCAAACATTCTGGTGTATCTGGTGCATAGGTAGTAAGAGGAGGAGCAGGCAGGGGGTAGAGGAGTGAGGAAAGGTAGGATGGGAGGGTGCTGAACCCTGGCAATAAAGGAGGTACAGTGGGATAGGCAACATTGTGGGAGAGGGAGCATGGACAGGGATAAATATAATGTGCAATGGTGCATACAGGGAGAGAAGTTGGTGGCAAAGCAACAGAAGGCATTGCTGAAGGTGTCCATTCTGGCTAGGGAAGCAGCAGGAGTGGTATCATTGACCACATCCAGATAGTTGAATACCGGGAGGATCATTTTAGTAATTAGCTCCCTATGTATTTGCTGTACAAGGCTCTGAGCTTGGGATGGTTTGGTGTGAATAATGTCAATGTGGGTGGAAAAATCAAGCTTGCTATCAAGCCAGAGCCAAAGGTATATTTTTTTCTATTATTTGTTTATCCCTCCTGGGAGACCTGGCAGGTGGCTGTGGTCCGTCCATACAGAAAGACTCACTCTCCAGCTTCCCTGTGTCCCCATATCACTGGGCCCAGTGAATCCCCTGCAGATTTTCCCCCTGTGGTGGGGCCAAGGTGGAGGGCGCTGGCCTCCCCCCAAAGACCCAATCCAGATGTGGGGCATGATCCCTGTGGACACAGGAGTCATCACAGAATCTCCCAGGCTTTGTCTTTCCTGTTTTCTCCTTTCCACCCTTCCCTACTGATGTGACCACATCAGCACATGTCTCCTGGACCACACTGCCCTGCAGTCACTGCCAGAGGGTAGTTAACGAGTGGGATGATGAGTCTCCCTCATCCCAAGAGAGGAGAGCATTCCTCCATGTGCTCAATCCTCTCTCACCCCTGCTGACCCCTGGTGGTCCAGGATCATTCCCAATCCCAGGTCACCAGTTTGGTGGGAAATGTGGCATCCACCACCTCAACCCTCAACACCACTGGGCCAGCTGAGCCCAAGGTATTTGAAGGTGGGGACAGTGTCAATGGGGGTGCTGTCCAAAGAGGTGAAGACAGGGGAAGGTTAGAGCATGGCCAATCTCTGGCTGGTGCTAAGGGTCATAGACATGGTCTTCTTAGTGGTCACCTTAAACTGGTTTGCCTGGAACCAGCACAGAACACTGTGGAAATAGCACTGTAGTAGGACCTCTACAGCTGTGGTTGAGAGGCCGGAGGAGTAGATGACTGTGTCATCCACATACATGTGGATGTGTGAGGTGACACAAGCTGAGGGTCACTCAGGCAAATAGAAAAAAGGACTGGGCCAAGGATGGAGCCCTGAGGGACACCTGCTAGGATTGGGATGGGGGACAACAGGACTACACCCACCTGAACAGATTGTAGGTGGTCTGTGAGGTATGACTGAAACCACACCACAGCTGATACAGAGAGGCCCAATGCATGCAGCTGTTCAGCAGAAGAGGGTGGAACTCAGAGTTGAAAGCTTTGGCTAGATCAATGGAGATTGCTCAAGTGAAGTGTCCCTGATTAGATCTATGACCAGTGTTTGACAAAAAAAGTTTGTCGAACAATTGGACAGCAAAACCATCATGTTGATCTCATTTGCAGCTGGCAGACAGTTTCCAAGTTAGAAACCTGTTTTGTTTGGGGGGCTTTGCCCTCTGAACCCCCATGTGGGGTCTGTGCTCCCCACCCCCCCACTTTTTATAATCAACTCTGAGCCTGAGCTAATTAGGAGGGGGATGCAAATCCACCAAATACAGTGCCTGGGTCAAGCAACCATCTGTATAGCGACCTGGCACTGTAGTTACTGTACTGATGGTCACTGTAAAGGTGTCGCTTTCAGCGGTGGATACCTCCCTGATCCATCCTGGTGAGAATGGCATCGGTTACATGGAGCAGGGAGGACACAGTCGAGTGTTTCCTGTGGAAGGCAAACTGGAATGGAGAGTGGAGGTTTGAAAAGGTAAGGAAGCCAACAAGCCTGGAACATACTATAGATTCTTGGAGCTGGGCAAGAGAGGGGAGAGTAATGAGGGAAAAGGAGAGGTTTGGGAGGAGAGAGAGAGGGAGGGAGGGCTATGGCAGGGAGCAGAGATATATAGGAACTTGGGGTCAAGACTGTCAAGACTAGATTTAGAGAGGTTGAGAGATACGAGGGCAAGGTAGACTTCCTGGGGGGAAACAGACAGAAAATAGAAGCCATCAGGAGGTAGGCGAGGGGGAGAGACAGTAATGTCAGGAGGAGTGTGACAGGGTACAGAACAGGTGGTGATGAATTTGTTTAAAAGTGCTGCTACAGAGGAGGGTTCTGAGACAGAAGAGTGACCCACCAGGAAGGTGGGGGGACAGACTGGGCAAGGGAATTGAACAGCTAGTGGATCACCTTCCAAAACCTAGAGGGTGACGAGAGACTTGAATGGAGGTTTGCCTTGAAGTAGAAGGCCTTGATGGAGTGAACACCTTCAGTGCAAGTATTCCTGAGTGCCCCATAAGACTGGAGGTCAACCAGGGACTATGAGGATTTAAAAGGTGCCCACGCCTAGTCCTGGAATTTGCAAAGATTGATTAGGTCAACTGAGATCCACAGGTGGTGTAAGCGTTTAACCCTGGCCTTCTTGGGGGCAGGGGCATGGATGTTCCAGATATTGTTAAAAATAGTGGTGAAAAGGGATAAGGCTGAGTCAATATCAGGGGTTGATTACACAGGGGACCAGTCTGAGGCTGCAAGGTCATTTAGAAGGGCATCAGTGTCTAGTGACCTGAGAGGCTTGTGCCAGATGTACTTAGTGGCTGATGGAGGGAGATGCACTTTCCTTTTTTTTTTTTCCGTAATAAATTTTACTTATTTTCCAAATACAGTATAATACAATAATAAACACAACATGGAGCAGGTACAGATAAGACAAGTAGAAAGATATCCCCAACTAAATCCAGTAATGTAGAATCAAGTACTAATAATACTTACAGTACAAAGTGCATTTCAATATCAGAGCATGTAAAGCAGATGGCATGTGAGTCTTCTTGTGTAAAATTAAAACTGCTTAACCAATTTATCCAGTTGTGTTGGGCACCAGGATACACTGACTATGGATATGCATGTCAAATGTTTACTCTATGCATGCTAGAGCAGAGAAGTTACAAACATCCACATTTTTGATAGTTTTTACAAAGTTTTGCAAATATTTACATAGTAAAGTTTTAAACCCCTGTAACTTAAAAATCTCTTATCTAATTATGTCCATATTTAGATAATTCTATGAGCATTACAAAAAGGTTATCAATACTAATTTACACATGCCTAGCTCCAAAGGTGTCTGAGTTATATGCAGATAAAACATGTTGATGAAATTTCCTGAAAAAAATAAAATGACAGATTTTAAGCATATATAATTTTGAGAAGATGCATCATATTGTCATGAAATCTGACATGTTGTTAGAACACCTATCATCAAGAAATCATGTCAAATTTAAGATCCCTGACCCAATAGATGGTTAAGGTATATAACCTTCTTATGATCCCACCTTATTTTTTATTTATTTATTTTATTTTAGTCTTTGGTAACCAGGTAAGGCCCACTAGGCACAAGTGCCTGTTTTCAGGGGCGACCTGGGAGCACTGGGTGGTTAAGTGACTAGCTCAGAGTCACACAGTATGTAAGTGGAGGTTGTGAGAATCAAACTCAGGTCTGGTCTGCTGGATGTACCAGGCTCGTTCACACCTCATTCCTCTAGCCTCTAGGCTATACTGCCAGCCAAATAGAAGAAGGGCACAGAACATTTTGAACTCCTGCCTGAAAGGTGATTTTGTGCAGGGACCGTGAAATAAAATTTCAGGATGTAAAAAAAACATTGTGGTCAGGATATAAAAAAATGACAACTGCCACATTCTTGAGGTTCTGTAAAGAAATGCCTATGTTGTAAATGTGGGATATGTTTGAGAGGGGTGTGGGGTGGTGGATGCTGAGAGGGAGGGTCAAGTGGGTTGGAGAAAACAAAAATAATAAAAAAAAAATTAACCATGAAAATGTAACCGTGAATGTGTGGTAGTGGTACAGTTTCCTTTTACAGCTGACAAACATTTCAAGCATTCCAGGCTGACCAAAATGGATCAGCTTGGTTTGCTGGGCAGCGTACATCAAAGGGAAGAGCTGACCCATGATTGGGTCGGCTCTTTCTTTTGATATACACAAAGTTTCCAGGCAGCAAGCCAAAACTCCATCATGATCAGCCTGCCTGATGACTGGTGTGGCACAGACTTGCCCCTAAAACACTACTCTGCATTGGATGAGCAGTGTCACACCCATCAATAAGCACTATTGCAATACATTCACTTGCCCGTGCGCACATGGCAAGCATTAAAATTACCTCCATAATTTCTTCATGAAAAGACTAAACTGCTTAATAAAGGGAGATAACTTGTATTTCCATGAGTGTATAGGTTTGTAGATATATATTCAATAATCCTTGTTTTGCATTATTTAAATCAGTCAGTACAGTACCTAGTATTTTTTGTTTTCTTTTCAAACTAAAAAACATGTTTCACAAAATATACACAAGTTGATGCTGTATTCCTAGAATATATAGTTTAAGATTCTGTACTGCCACCAAGCTCCTCATTGTGCTACTGTTGCTCGTGGCAGGTGATGTTGAGCCAAACCCAGGCCTGGCTCCCATTCTCCCATCTAACTTCCTTGTGGATTTAAGATTATCCATCTGAATATTAGGAGCCTTATATCCCAACTCTTGTTGCAACCCCTCACCATTACCCTTGCTCTGATATTCTGATCATCTTCAAATCTTGGCTCAGTTACATAGTTCCTGACAGCAGTGTAGCCTTACCTGGTTACTCCCTTGCATGCCAAGACTGGCTCAGTAGAGGTGGCAGAGTGGCCATGTATGTCTCTTCTTCACTACAGTTCACTCTGGTCCTATCATCCTCCTTTCTGGATGCTTACAAAATTCTCCTTGTCAAACTCATGCTCCCTTTTACCCTCCCCATTTTGTAGCTGGGGTCTACTGTCACTACAGGCTCCCTCCTCCATTACCACCCTCATGATCACCCTCTTGTCCCATACTTCCACAGGTGAACTTTACGTCATGGGTGACTTTAACTTGGATTGGAAATCCTCCTTGGACTCCAAAACCTGTGAGGACATTTCTTCCCTAAATTTGACTCAGCTTATAAATGAACCAACCCTAGTAAATACTAAATTACTAAATCATGCACTCATTGATTGGACTCTTACATCTCACTCTCACAGAGTAGTTGCAGCTGGCATCCTCCCAGATGCCCTAAGTGACCACCACCTAATCTATCTGGTGTGTAAAATTCACCTGCCTATATCCCCCCCCAAGGATTATAATGTCATGTTCCTACAGATCCCTGGACCTTGCCCCTCTTCTCGAGGATCTATCTACTACTGACTGGTCCCCCATCCCTGCTGCCATCTCCATTGACCGTGCATATATATAACCACCCCTACCCTTCTATCTGGATGCCCACTCATAAGTGGGGCTGCTGAAGGGATATAGGTTGGCACCTGGGTTTGTGGTTAGAATGGGCTTGGTAGATATCTCTGGATCCAGACAAGCTAATATTTATTGGGGGGGACTTCAATACAGTGACAGACTTAGGCCTGGATAGGATTGGGTCCCACACCACAGGCCCTGCTAGGTCCAGTAAAGTGCTCATGAGGTTATGTGCAGAGCTCTTTCTGGTTGATGTGTGGAGGTTTGTCCACCATTCAGATAAAGACTACACATGCTACTCTCCTAAATATAAGATGTATTCTCGTATTGATCGCTGGTTAGTCTCAGCAAATGCCCTACCCTCTGTGCTTAGAGCTGATATAGGGTATATTTCAGTCTCAGATCATACCCCAGTCACGTTGGAGCTATCCCTAGCTCCAAGACCCCCAGAGTCAGTCTGGCGCCTAAATGTTAGCTTACTGAATTTAACAGAATTCAAACAACTTATACAGCGATCGATAAAGGATTATCTAGAGATAAACTGAAGGGAAGACACAGAGGTAAGAGTTAGGTGGGATGTGCTAAAATGTTATCTAAGGGGTATAGTGATTGTCTTTGCAGCGAAACATAAGAAGGCTCAGTTTAAAGAAAGGGTAGAATTCGAGGCGAAAATAGCCCAGTTGGAAAAGACCCATAAAGAGACATTAGACCAGAAATGTGAGACCGGACTAATTAGGTCCCGAACCAAATTGAACAAGATCCTAGACCTTCAGACAGAGAGACTCTTAACCTATGCCAGACAGAGGTTTTATGAACACAGTAACAAAGCAGGTAAAGTATTAGCATGGCAGCTACGAAAGGAAAGGGCTTCTAGGGCAGTACATAAACTTAAAAGACACGACTCTAATGACATAACCTGGTCCCCTTCCCTAATTACCACACAATTTCAAAAATATTATTCCTCCCTATATGGCAGGGACAGGGACATAGAGCATGAAAAGAAAACTCAACTATTCCTTAACAAGCTTCGACTCCCTACCCTCTCTGAGACCCAGAGGAAGGAACTCGAGACCCCTATTTCAATAACAGAAATAACTCAAAAAATTAAGAACCTGAAAAATGGAAAGGCCCCAAGGATGGATGACTATGTTTTGGAATTTTACAAAACCTTTTTAGACCCAATTCTGCCAGTACTACATGACACATATAACGAATTGTGGAGGGGAGATGGGGCAGCCCCTAAGTCCTGGAGCCTTGCCCAGATCTCTATGATTTTAAAACCAAATAAAGATCCGGAAGACTGTAGATCCTATCGGCCAATCTCATTTTTACCGGTGGACCTAAAAATCTTTACTGGGATACTATCCAATCGACTCCAGGAAATAATAGGCTGCCTAGTACACAGGAATCAGACCGGCTTTATCTGAGGGAGATTCCTCCAAGATAACATCCGACGCCTGTTAAACGTGATCTCAGCTCATAAAAGTACTAAACACCTACAGTTAGCAATCAGTATGGATGCTGAGAAAGCATTTGACAGGGTGGACTGGGTGTTTTTGGGTGAAACCTTAAAAAGATTTGGCCTGGGAGAAAGGTTTGTCAATGCAGTCAACAATTTATATAAAAACCTGGAGGCCAGAGTTAAAGTAAATGGGCACCTTTCCGAGAGATTTTCCTTGGGGAGGGGCACGAGGCAGGGCTGCCCCCTCTCTCCACTACTTTTTGCTCTATCTCTGGAGCCCCTTGCTATTGAGATCAGATCTAACCCAAGGATCCAGGGGGTGGAAGTAGAAGGCCATGTCCAAAAAATTGCGTTATATGCAGACGATTCTTTGTTCTTTATATCACATCCAGAGACTTCGGTTCCAGCATTAACCCATTCACTGGAAGAATACGGTGCAGTGGCTGGTTATAAAATCAACCTTCAAAAATCTAAAACATTAACCCTCAGTGGATCCCCCTCAAGGGACTTTAAAACATCCTTCCCCTTTGCGTGGGCCAAAAATAACACAGTCAAATACCTAGGAATACAGGTCTCGGTGGACCTCCCTCTTCTATATAAAAATAATTATGCCACATTATTTCAACACATACAGGCCGATATAGCCAGATGGCATCTACTCCCCCTGTCTCTATATGGCAGAGTGCAGACTCTTAAAATGAACGTTCTACCCAGACTCCTCTTCTTATTCCAGACCCTCCCAATTCATCCCCCTAGACTATTTTGGGCTAAATTACAAAAAGAGTTCCAGGCCTTTATCTGGAACAGGAAAAAGCCAAGACTAGCTAAAAAATTGTTGCAAGCCCCCAGAAATAGGGGAGGCTTGGCTCTCCCAAACTGTTACTATTATTTTTTAGCAGCCCAAGGAACCCAGCTGTGTTCCTGGATAAAACGCCAGGTGGATTCTGGGTGGTATCATTTAGAAGAAGCCGCAGTACATAGATGGGCCCTATGGGTGACCCCTATAGGCAATATACCTATAGCCCTGACCAGAGAGATTAACAACCCTTGGATTCTGCACTTGTTCTGGATTCTAAAAAAATTGAGGAAGCTTAAGGGTACTCCAGAGGGACTGGGACCCCTTTCCCTAATAAGATTTGAAGCCTCATTTATCCCACCGAGGGAGAACTCAGGATTCCAATATTGGGCTGCACAGCAACTTTCTACTTTTGCCCAATGTATTGGGAGAACTAATTGCCACCCCTTCACTTACCTAAAGGACAAATTTCACCTCCGCCAGGAGGATCACTTTAGATATTTACAAGTCCGACATTACATTTATTCTGAAAACAGGTTGCAAGAAATCATTAGAGAGAAGACCTCCTTAGAAGAGTTTTTCTATTGCAACAGTAGGATAAGAAATATCCCACACCCCTTGGCTCAACTATATGGGATCCTAATTAACCTATTCAACCCAGGCTTAGTCAAACTTAAACAAAGATGGGAAACAGAGCTAGGGATCTTGATCTCACAACAAGCCTGGGAGAATAGACTAACCAGGGGTTGGCAGGTGACAAGCTCCCCTTCTTGGCGTGAATTCCACTGGAAAGTCCTGTTGAGATACTTTCTTACACCCTCTAAAACAAAACACTTTGCAGCAGGGAGACCAGAGCAATGTTGGAGATGTGGTGGGGCAAGAGGAACTCCAGCACATGTAATGTGGGATTGCTCCAAAATCAGAAATGTTTGGAAGGAAGTACATGAATATATGCAAAAAGTATCAGGTCTCCAAATCCCCTTTAAAGGGGAAGAAATGGTGCTGGGACTTCCTTACCTGATTACAGGACCTAGACAGGTGAGGCGGTTACCACAAATGATGAGAGTGGCAGCACTGAAAGCGATCACTTCAAGGTGGCTTTCTCCCCATCCCCCAACAGTAGAAGAATGGAAAGTCAGAATGAGGCAACTGGAGGCAATGGAACAGATCACTTATAATCTAAGACAAGGGAGGGAGGTATTCGAAACTGTCTGGTCCCCTTGGCAGGTCTTGGAGTCAGTGGGGGAAAGCCCTGGACATTCCACTTAAAACATTTCACTTAAAGCCTTAGAGCTTCATTTAGGGAAAAAGAGCTGTTATGTTATCCTTATCAATTTTTCAAAAGCGAAACTGTATCAGAAGCCACATTTTAAAATAATGTCACAGAATGTAAGACATATTAGGATGCCTGAGTTTAGTTTTGATGTTTAGTTTAATTATTTAAATATAGAGTCCATTGACTGGCTTTGGTTTGAACTAAAATATCAAGACAAGTCAGCCTAGAACACAGATAAGTGATAATATCCACTCTGTCTGCACAATAGACATGGAATAACCTACCCAATAGTAAGAGAGAATGGAAGGAGACTAAATGAAGCAGGTCTTCAACTCCTATATTGTCTATTTAAACCAAACAAGAACTTACTGAATAGTATATATTTTATCAACTGTGTTTAAAGACAGAGTGGTTGTAAGATGTAAACATCAAGTCAGTTAAAAATGTTATATTACATAGAACAATGTAAAGTTATGTAAAATGAATCTATGGCTACTCAATAAAAGATGAAGTTTAAAAAAAAAAAGAATTGGCTTGGCAGGTGGCATGGTGCATCCACCTATGGGGATCCTTATAGCAGTGTACTGCCAAGGTGCTTCCCCACAGGAAATGAAATACAGTTCCTTCCCTTGGTAACAGGTAGAATAATATACACTCCCCTCCCACTTATCACTCTAAACATGCAATATTACATTACACAATAATGCAAATAATTCAGCAATTGCAGTAAAATAAACAAGGGGGGTTATTTTGGGACTGGATAATGAGGTCAGGAACAAAAGAAGCAAAGTGTAGTAAAATATCAAAAAAAAAACATTCTAAATATTGTAAGGAGGCAGAATAATCAGATGCCACTCTATATTAAAACCTAGTATTCTTTGCCCCAGCCTCTCTCCCCCCACAGGTGCACCAGTTAACCCCACAGTCCCTGTGGGAGCTCCCAAATACATTGAGTGCACACTGAGGAGTTGCAGGCCTGTGACTAGTAGAAACTGGGGGCAGCACCGTTGCAATGGTTGGATGCTGCAGATGCAAAGTACAAACTGCACCGGGGGTGTAGAAATACAGTTTATTCTGGCTGTAACAGTTGCTGTGGGCTTAGCTAAGGCCATGCAGTAAGCCCAGATGGAAATCAAATCAAATCAAATCAACTTTATTTTTATAGCGCCTTTCAGAAAACCAAGGCACTGTACATAAAACCAAACACTTAAAAATAACAATTTAAACTAAGAACATTAAAACAGATCATCCATGAGTAGGGAAAGCTAAGCTAAATAAATAAGTTTTTAAATTAATTTTAAATCTATCGACAGTTGGGCATTCTGTCAGCCAACTATGTAGAGAATTCCACAGGGTTGGCGCTGAAAAAGCAAAAGCACAAGATCCAGATGTCTTCAATCGTACCCTGGGAATCTCCAGCAATTCCCCGTTGGTGGAACGGAGAGGACGGAGGGGGCAGTAGGGCACCAGGAGATCTTGCAGGTAACCGGGTCCCTGATCATGTAGGCTTAAAGGTTAGCAAGCCAACCTTAAAGGTGATCCACCACCAAAGAGGCAGTCAGTGCAGCTCGAGGAGCACAGGCATAATATGACTGGTTCTGGAAGTCCCAGTCAAAAGCCTGGCCACCGCATTCTGCACCAGCTGCAGGTGGCGGATATCAACCCCTGGTAGCCCTAGGTAGAGGGAATTGCAGTAATCAAGATGGATAGTGACAAAGGCATGGACCAGTGTTGGAAGATCATCCGGAGGAACCAGATGTTTCACCCAGGCGATATTCCTCAGATGGTAAAAAGAGGATTTGATGACAGCTGACACCTGAGATTTTAGGGTCAGACCATCATCAAAAATAATGCCCAGGTTATGCACCTGATCCAAGGTAGTGAGTGACATACCACCAAGTAATAAGCCTGATGTTTGATCAGCCCCCAAACCTGCCCCCGGATGACCTGGGTCCACTTCCAGCACTTCAGTCTTATCCAGATTCAGTCTCAGCCAGCTGGAACTCATCCAACATCTGATCTCAGAAAGGCAGTTATTTAGCACGGAGAGTGCATCATCCTGTCTGGGCAGAAAGGACATATACAGCTGAGTATCATCTGCATAGCAGTGAAAACTCAGACTGTGTAGCCTGATGATATCTCCCAATGGCAGCATATACACTGCAAACAACATGGGGGCTAGAATGGAACCCTGCGGTACCCCACAAGGCAGGGAGTGAGCACCAGAGGAATAAATTCCAGTGGCAACTCTTTGGGACCTGCCCATGAGGCAAGAATGGAACCATTTAAGGACTGTATGAGACAGTCCACAAAAGAAACGCAGGTGCTCCAACAGCACACCATGGTCTACAGTGTCAAATACAGCAGTTAAATGCAGGAAAGTTAACTATCTAGCTAGCAGAACCATTAGAAAAGTATTTGTTTGGGTAAGACCCCAGTACTCATGATCATTTGGTGAATAGGAGATGCAGGAGTTAGGGGACGTCTCCCCATGCAAGCAATTTGGAAGAACAGGTAGGACTAGCGTGGATGCAGGTGATGATCCTCTTCACCCCACAGAGGACTTGTCTTCACCCACCTCAACAGGTAGGCAAGCTGTGGTTTTCTCCCCACAGTGGAACTTGTCTTCGCCCACCTTGGCAGTAGGCAGGCCATCACCTTCACCCCAGAGAGACTTGTCTTCACCCACTTTGCAAGTAGGCAGGCCATCATCTTCACCCCACATACGGACTTGTCTTTACCCACCTTGGCAGTAGGCCGGCCATCTTCTTCACCCCACAGAGGGAATTGTCTTCACCCACCTTGCACGTAGGCCAGCAGTTGAACAGGCAGACAGGACCTCAGAGCTTGGTCCCCTGCTAGGAATCACAATCTCTTGAATCAGGACAGTGAGGCAGTGGATTTTACTACCTCACCCAAGCTCAGATAAATTACTTCTTTCAGCAGCCAATGATACCTGGAATGCCAAATATCACAATTCAGGCAGGCTAAGGTAAACCCCCTTGTCTCTGGGATTTACTAGACTGCTAGCAATAAATTCTGAAACTTCTCAGTTCGTTTTGGCACAGGCTAAATATTTCTTGGCTATGACAGCAGCAGGAGCTGTCAAAAATCAGTTGTTTCTCTTCAGAAACTCACAACTCACCCAGGGTAAAACTGTCAACCCAAGAATGTTTAGTTTGAATCTTGACACCTCATTGGTCCACCTTAGTCTCAAGCTCCACACCCAGACTGGATGTAATACAGCTACCAATATGATTCCATACTGTCTTCAAGCAGACCTCAGCAAAGATGGACACCCTCAGACAGTACTTGCTCATCTCAGTCCATTATATTTAAAAGTACGCAGTCTTGCCAGCATCTGGCTGCATGGCTTGGACCCTCCTGGTCCCATCTGGTGGTCACTAGGGCCAGAGGGCACTTTGGGGGGAAAGGAGCTCCGTAGGAAGCTTTGTTTTGTGGGCTCTCCAGGAGGAGCTGTCTCTCAAAATGGCACTTTTGGCTCAAGGAATCATAGGACTTGTAGTCCCTGTGGGTGTTATGTTGTCCCCTTACTCCTGGACCCACTGAAGGAATGGATTGGGTCAGGGAGCCTTTTTTAAAAGTTTTATTTCTTTGTTTATGGTTCCCCCCAGTCCCTTTGCTGTCCAGTGGGGCAGGAGAGAGGCTTCCTACAAGCAACGCTCCTGTCACATTCTTAATGGTTCTTGAGGCACCAAGAACAGTCTGTGGCCTTTCCCTGTGCCCTCCGCCCCACTCTGTGGCAGTTCTAGGGTGTGTGGAAGCACCACAGTGTGTGGCTCACTGGCTGTGCTCTTCATTGGATGCTTGAGGTGCCTGAATTGTCTGACACACTCCCCGGCCCTGGCGGCAGTCCAGAATTGGGCCAGGGGAGCCAGGATGCAAGCAGCTTGCTCGCCGCATGGGATCAGGCACTTGGAGGTGTCACAACAGAGTAGTCTGCTCCCCAGCCCTTTGGCAGTCCAGGAGTGGGCTGGGGAGTGAAGAAACCAGCTGGAGGCATCGGGAGGCAGCAGGAGCCCCAGGAATGTTCCCAACTTGGGAGGGGGGTTACATTCTCCCCCCCACTGAAATGCTTGGCATCCTTGTCAAGGCTTGAAACATCAAACAATGCAATACAATACATTACATTCTATCTAATACACATGATACCTGAGTAACCAACATTAGCATTGCGTTTCTTAAAACACAGGGCATGCACTGAAATGAATACTTTCCCACCATGGTTTACATGTACACCTCCCAATTATGAGCTGTGGACAGCACAAGGGGGGCAGCAATAGAGGGCTTGGCAGCATATTAACCCTTTTATGTCTCACATTGACAGGGAGATCAGAAGGGACACCAACGAGATCATAAGTGAGTTTTACTCTATGCTTGACTTCTCTACCAGAGTGGCAAGGTACTACGGGTTCCTCAGGAATAATTTGATCAGGATCATTAATGGGTTCTGCACACTCAGCCACAGGGAGTTTGAATCTTTCAGTGTCCTGGATTGGCTTTATTTCTGGAGTATCAACATTCCTTGCATTTGGAACACAGTTCATGACAGTGGGCCCGGTATCAGTTGGAACAAAGGCACTGCAGCCGGATTCAATGGCCTGGAATGACTCACATTACTGCCTTCTGGTGCTGAAAGTGGACAGTCCATGGGATATGGTGCAGGCCAATAGTGACATGATATTGGACAAATATAAGATTCTTCATCCTCCGAACTACTATTGAACACATCAGAATGTGTCACGGGGGCAACAGGTATTTGTGGTAGAACTTGGCTGTGTCTTTTATGCCTTGTCTCACTTTTAGTGATCAGTCTCCATGGAGGTGAGAGAGGTACTGAGTTAACAACTTCTGGCAACAGTTGGCCATTTGGCAAGAGGTGGTTTTGATGCAGTGTTTTAACCACCATGTTTCCTCTTTCCATTCTTAATCTGTATACTGGAAAATTTGGAAGCTGTTCCACAATTACATAAGAATCAGATTTCCATTGGTCCTCTATCTTGTGTTTGCCTGGGATCTCCAAGTTTTGAATCAATGCTCTGTCTCAGGGCTGGAGATCTTGTTCTCTGGCTGTCTTGTCATATTTGTTTTTGTTTGCTAGGCCAGACTTTGCAGCTGCTTCCTGGGCCACTCAGTAGGCTTCTGTTAGTCATGCTTGCATTCTCCTGGTATACTCCAAGTGTGTCTCTGGTAGGGCACCATCTGCAGACACCTGAAAACCTAAGTCCACTGGAAGTCTGACTTCTCTCCTGAACATTAGGAAATAGGGTGAGAACCCCATTGAGTCATTTCTAGCGCAGTTGTAGTCATGGACTAGGAAAGGTACGTGCTGGCTCCAGTATGCCTTTCTGTTAGGATCCAATGTTCACAGCATATTAAGCAGTGTTCTATTGAATCTCCCTCTGACTAAGGGTCACCTTGAGGATGGTATGGAGTACTACGAGACTTCTTGATGCCCATAATGCTTGTGAATTCCCTGATAAAGTGACTCTCAGTCTCTCCTTTGATCAGAGTGCAGGTGTTTGGGGAGTCCATAGTGCACAAAATGCTTTTCACACAATACTTTAGCCACAGTGGTTGCTTTTTGGTCTTTTGTGAGGAAAGCCTGTGCATAGCAGGTGTTGTGGTGAGTTACTACTAGAATGTTACTGATGCCCTTCTGATAAGGTTCAAGGGAAAGGAAGTCCATGCAGACCAAGTCCATAGGCCCACTACTGGTGAAGTTTACAAGAGGCGCTGCTCATGTGGGTAAAGTCTTATGGGTGATGCACCTATTACAGCTTTTGCAATGTTGTTCCACCTCCATAACCATATGAGGCGAGTCGAAGCAATCTTTTACCAGGCCCAAAGTCTTATCAATTCCCAAATGTCCCATGTCCTCATGAAGTGCTTGCAAAACTATTCAGCAAAATGTTTTGGGCAGCATCACTTGCTCTTTGGAAACTGAGTTTGTGTTTTGGAGATACAATACAACAGTCCATGCTTTAACAAAAATGTGTTCCACTCTTTCAGGAGAAGTGATACATCTGGCAGGTTTTCTTTGACTTGAGAGGATGATAAACCATTTTCTTTGGGTAAGATACTGTCTCTTAAACAAGGATCTGCTTCCTGTGTTTTTCTTCAATCTGTAGGAGATAAATGAGGCAAAGAGGTGTTGTGCAGTGTGGTGAATCATTTGTACACTTCCATTACGGCATCAGGATGCACTTCAAGTAGTCTACAGCTCAGTCTGGGTTGGTGATGGCAGGACGGTCATGAGGCACCATCATCTGGCAAACAGCTTTCACTCCATCTTTTGAAATATAGGTCCAGGGCCCCTCCATGGGAGGAGTATTATGGGGGCATCTGGACAGTGCTTCTGCGTCTATGTTGTTTCACCCAGGATGATATTGCAAGTGGAAATTGTAAGCTGATAGTGCAGAGATCCATCTGTGCTCAGTGGCATCCATCTTGGTGGTGGTCAGCACATATGTTAGTGGGTTAGTGTCAGTTAGCACAATAAATTTGGCTCTATACAGGTGCTCATGGAATTGATCAGTCACTGCCCATTTCAGTGCAAGGAACTAACTTATGGACTGGATAGTGCTTTTCAAAGAAAGTCAAACTGTGACTGGCATAGGTGATGGGTCTCATACTTTTGTCGTGTTCCTGGTAGAGTACGGTGCACAAATGTTCATGCTGGCATCAATGTGAAGAGTGTATGGCTTGGTGTAGTCAGCAAAGGCTAGAACAGGAGCTTCTGTTAGGAGTTGAATAATTTATTGAAATGCATTCTAACATTCATCTGTCCATCTGTCCCCAAAAGATTAATTGGTCTTGAAATATTCACTGGGATATGTCTCTGTGGCTCCTAGATGTTTGCTCTACTGAATTAAAGGATATCCTTGAGTTAGTTTGTGCAAAGGGCTTACCACCAAAGAGTAGTTTTTTACAAATCTCTGGTAGTACTCGCAAAATCCTAAGAAAGATTGAAGCGTTTTTAAGTTGGTGGGTCTAGGCCATGTAGTAGGAGCTTTCACTTTTTCTGGATCAGTGCTGTTACCTTGATCAGAAACAATATGTCCCACATACTTCATGGAAGTCTGGCATAATTGACACTTGTCCAGGGAGAGTGTTAGACCATGTTTCTTCAGTCAGTCCCATACCTTGAGTAGTCAGTTTTCATGTTCTTCTAGTGTTCTCCCAAACACTATCAGGTCATCCAAGTAAACTAAGACTTCTAAGAGATTCATGTCACCCACCACCTTCTCCATCAGGTGCTGGAACTTTTCTGGGGTGCCAGATATTCCTTGTGGCATTCACTCGAACTGGTAAAATCCCAGTGAACAGATAAAGGCAGTCTTCACCTTGTCTTCCTCAGCCATCGGTATTTCGTAATAACAAGTCCAGAACAGAGAACCATCTACTACCTGTAAGGCTGTGTAAATCACCTTGCACTCACAGCATGGTGTATTTATTGGCCACTGTCTGCTGATTCAAGGTGCGATAGTCAATGCACATTCTTATGGCACCGTTCTTTTTCTGGGCCACCACCATAGATGAGGTATATGGACTGTGAGATTCAATTATTATCCCTGCCTTCAGGAGCTCTTGCAAATGTTGCTTAACATCTTCAATATCTGTGGGTGCCAGTCTTCCCAACCTTTCACAGAATGGGTAATCATCATATAGGCAGATGTGATGATCCTCTCCTTTTGAACACCCTACATCCCATTCATGGCAGGAAAATACATCTAAGCAGTGTACCAATTCCTTCTTTAATCAGTTCTTCCAGCTGGTGAGAATGGGAGATGAACCCAAATTGAACACCACTTCATCCAGTGGAGTAGTCTTCTCTGGAGAGAATGTGGCCATGACCACATCAGCTGTGTAAAGATTGGCTATTACTGTAGCAGAGTGCACCATCAGATCCTTGTGAGTCTCATTCTTTAGCTTTATATTGATCCTCTTGACTATCACATCATTTCCAGGCAGCACTCCTTGCTGGACCATAAGACCATTTGGCAGGCCTCTTCCTGGTGACTGCACAATAATGATTTGGTCTGACAGTGACTCATTGCAATCCACAGCCCCTTCACCATGCACTTGGCACCAGGGGGCACTATCAGAGGATCATTCCCTTGTTTGATGACTCTGACAATCTCCTCCGGGTGGCTGCAGACCTTGGTCTCTCTCTCCAGGTGGGCAGTACTCACAGTGGCATGAATTGGTAAAGACTGGCAGGTTCTTTCCCCTGCCTTCTGCAGGCACAGGTGAGCCAGGCCTCCAAACATATTGGCATTTCTTTCAATCAACACTGGTGTCTTGCCCAATCTCTGGGCATCAGGAAAAATAAGGGCTAAGGTGTTGATTCTTTGAAAGACTCCAGCAAAAGTCCCTGGAAATTCAATTTGCACAGCAATGTAGCCATCATAGGGGTAGCTGGCATTGCTGAACCCCCACACGGAAAGTCCCTCTAGAGGTTGCGAAGACAATTGCTTTAGGTAGGCCTGGTAAAAAGATCAATAAATGATGGTGACTTGTGATCCACTGTCCAGGAGGGTGTCACATGGGTATCCTTCAATAAAAATCTTTATGGTAGGAGTAGGACCCGTCAGTCTAGATGGTAACTTGTTTCTGACAGTTGCAGTAGGGCTGGTTCATCTTATGGAGTGGTTCACTCTCAGACTTCCAGGCTGCTCCCTCACCAGGCTCCATTGTCATTTCCCTATGGTTGTTGCTGTCTTTCCCATTTCTGGTTCACTAGCTGCTCATTCTCAGGCCTAACTCACCCTCATATAAGATGTCCATCTTCTCCACAATGAAAACAAAATAGTTCACCTTTGGGTACAGTTGAGGATTGAGGGCTGACCCTTGGATCAGGGGAAGGATTCAGCGGGTGTTCACACCTAGGTGGAAAGCAATTGGCTCATGGGTGAGGCATCTGTGTCATTCACATGGCTTTGACACACTCAGTGAGTTCTTTTAACTGCATTTTCAGGTCTGAGTTATCAGTTTGTTTTTAGCTACTGTCAACTTGGGGCTGCAAGAGAAAGGCTTTCCCAATAGGCTCTTGCAATGAGCTGGCAATGTCTTCCTGTGACTCTTCCTCTCTCACCTCATCAAGAAGCTGTCTGAAATTATGATGGTTGGCTGGGCATTCTTTTAGTCTTGAAGTTATCAGAGTCCAACTTGAATATACAGCACCTCATAAGATTTGGTAGAGTCTTATTTGGGCAACTTGTGCAGGGGTTACTCCTCCAGCCTCAACTATTTTATGAATCATTGTCTCTGCTCGGGTCATGTAATAGGACAGTTTCTCTCCCACTTTCTGGGTGGTGGCTTCCAGCTGAAAAATGAGGTCTTCCTTATGCTCAAATACTCTGTAGGAACTTCTCAGTATGATGATATGGTCACTAGCAGTGCAATCTGGTTTGCTTCCTCACAGTGATAGGATGACTTCCAATGCCATACCTCTCAAGCTCTCTACTATGTGTTTGCATTTCTCATCATCTGAACATTTCCATGCTTGCTCCATCGGGGTGGCTTGACTAGTCCAGCTCTTGTAGCCATCCTCACCAGAAGGAGTGGGGATAGTGCCAGAGAAAATAAGCAATCTTCTATACTGTTCACAAGGTGGAATCAAATAAGGGGACCACTTAGGTCCTCCAACCCAGGGTTCGCCAGTGGGTTTCTTCTTTGTCTGGTCACTTTCTTGGAACATAGCTCTAATATCTTGAATTGTCTTTCCCTCAGTGGCTAACAGTGAGTATAACTTCTTTTCAAAGTCACTTGGGTCTTTAGGGTCCTCAGCAGGAGGATCCAGGCTGGCATGGGTAATTAAGACCCATGGGGTGAGGTCTCCATCAGCATGGAACTGATCAGGCACTCTAGAAGGATCAACATCCTCTCTGGACTCTATCAAAACCCAAAAGGCTTGCTGAGCAGAACTGTAAATCCTCCCATGTTCAATAACTTTTCCCAAACATTTTATGCTGCCTATATTCTTTCAACATGGTCCCTTGCGGTTGCGTCAGGGATCTCTCATGCCAAAATTACTTTTTCAGATTAATGTCCACACCCTTTGACCATTCCTGTAATCCTATGTGATCCATCATAACTTTGAAATGTTTTTTGGGGCTACCAGACTGTTCCCAATAGAAACAGAGGTGCTGCAGAAAAGCCCAAAAATCCCAGAGGTGCCTTCAATTTTGTAGCCACCCCTACCCTCCTATCTGGACACCCACTCATAAGTGGGGCTGCCTAAGTTATATAGGTTGGTGCCTGGGCTTGTGGTTAGAATTGGCTTGGCAAGTGGCGCGGTGCCTCCACCTATGGGGATCCTTATAGCAGTGAACTGCCAGAGTGCTTCCCCACAGGAAATGAAATATAGCCCCCTTCCTTGGTAACAGGTAGAACAATATACACTCCCCTCCCCATTTATCACTCTAAGCATACAAATAGTACACTGCACGATAATGCAAATAATTCAGCAATTGCAGTAAAATAGACAAGAGGGGTTATTTTGGGACTGGATAATGAGGTAAGAAACAAGGGAAGCAAAAGGTAGTAAAACATTCAACAAAATCCTATTATAAATACTGTAAGCAGGCAGAATAATCAGCTACCACAGTACATTACAACCCAGTATTCCCTGCCCCAGTCCCTCTCCCCCACTGGTGCACCTGTTAACCCTGCAGTCCCTGTGGGAGCTCCCAAATACGTTGAGTGCACACTGAGGAGTTGTAGGCCAGTGACTACTAGACACTGGGGACAGCACCATTGCATGTTGGATGCTGCAGATGCAAAGTAAAAACTACACCAGGGGGTGTAGGAATACAGTTCATCCTGGCTGTAACAGTTTCTGTGGGTGTAGCTAAGGTTGCACAGTAAGCTCAGATGGAAAGTTAACTAGCTAGCTGGCTTAACTGCTAGAAAAGTATCTGTTTGGGTAAAACTCAGTACTCATGACCTTTTGGTGAATAGGAGATGCAGGAGTTGGAGGATGTCTCCCCTGAAGGGAAATTGGAAGAACAGGCAGGACTGGTGTGGATGCAGGCAATGAACCCCACAGAAGGACTTGTCTTCACCCACCTCGACAGGTAGGCAAGCCGTCGTCTTCACCCCACAGAGGGACTTGTCTTCATCCACCTTGGCAGTAGGCAGGCCATCATCTTCACCCCACAGAGGGACTTGTCTTCACCCACCTTTGCAGGTAGGCCAGTAGTTGAACAGGCAGCCAGGACCTCAGAGCTTACTGTAGGTCCCCTGATAGGAATCACAGTCTCTTGTGTCAGGACAGTGAGGCAGTGGATTTTGTTACCTCATCCAAGCTCAGATAAATTACTTCTTTTAGCATTCAGTGATATCTGGATTGCCAAATATCACCAGTTCAGACAGGTCTACCTGGAAGGCAGTATAGGACAGTGGTTTAAGGCTCTGAGCTGCAAACCTGGAGACCTAAGTTTGAATCCCACCATCCCCACTTGCATACTGTGTGACCCTGAGCAAGTTACTTAACTTCCTTGTGCTCCCAGGTTGCACGTATAAACAAGTTTCAGCTTAGTGTGTCTCTCCTGGTTAAATAATAAATAAATAAAAGGTTGAGGTAAATCCCCTTGTTTCTGGGATTTACCAAACCATTGGCAATAAATTCTGAAGTCTTCAATTTGTTTTGGTACAAACTAAATGTCTCCTGTCTATGACAGCAGCAGGAGCTGTCAAAAATCAGTTTTCTCCTCAGAAACTGACAATGACTCAGTCAGGGTCAAACTGTCAACCCCAGAATGTTTAATTTGAATCTTGACACCTCATTGGTCCACCATAGTCTCCAGCTCCACATCTTGATTGGATGTACTGCAGCTATCAAAAAGATTCCACACTGTCTTCAAGCAGACCTCGGCAAAGATGACTGCCCTTAGACAGTACTTGCTCATCTCAGTCCATTATAAATAAAAGTACACAGTCTTGGCAGCATCTGGCTGCATGGCTTAGACTCTCCTGGTCCCATCTGGTGGTCACTAGAGCCAGGGAGCACTTTGGGGGAAAGGAACTCTGTTGGAAGCTCCATTTTGTGGGCTCCCCAGGAGGATCTGTCTCTGAAAATGGCATTTTTGGCACAAGAAATCATGGGACTTGTAGTCCCAACAGGTACCATGTTGTCCCCTTACTCCCCGACACTGGAGGAATGGATTGGGTCAGAGAACCTTTTTTTAAAGGTTTTATTTCTTTGTTTATGGTTCCCCCTAGCCCCCTTTGCTGTCCGGTGGGGCTGAGGAGAGACTTCCCACAAGCGGAACTTCTGCCACATTCTTAATGGGCACTTGAGGCACCAAGAAACAGTCTGTGGCCTTTCCCTGTGCTCCCTGCCCCACTGTGCAATATTTCTAGGGGTGGGAGGCACCACAGTGTGCAGCTCAGCAGCCGTGCACCTTATCAGTTGCTTGAGGTGCTGAAATTGTCTGACATGCTCCCTGGCCCTAGCAGCAGTCCAGAATCAGGCCAGGGAGCGAGGATGCAAATGGCTCACTCACTACACAGGATTGCATGCTTTGAGGCACAGCAACAGAGCAGTCTGATCCCCGCCCCTTTGTCAGTCCAGGAATGGACCGAGAAGCAAAGAAACCAGCAGGAGGCATAGGAAGGCAGCAGTACCATCAGGTAAGCTCCCAACTTAGGAGGGGGTTACACATAGGACTATTTTTAAGCCAAATTTCTTGCTACTTTTAACCAGTATGCCCCACTTAGGTGCACCAGGGTGTGTGGTAATTATTTCCCCTGGATCACCCCTATAACTACTGGCATGCTTTCTCAATCACAATATAGCCTGAAAGGCACATAAATCTTCTGGTTCTCCTGCTGACTACCAATACAACCATGCACTCCATAATACTTGCACTTCTGCAATAAGGCTTGCCAATGCTGAATACTTCCAATCTACCTTCCAGTCCAATTTAAATCATCCTTCAAAATGTTGGAAGTTAGTTCAATCCCTTTTCTCCCCACCTGCCATCCCCCGTCCCTGTACTTTGTGTTGATGGCTCCAGTTTGTCAGATCAGTTGGCTTTAGCCAACAATGTCAACTCCTACTTTACCATCTGCACCTCGGCCCCCCTCTCATCCCTCCCCTTCCCTCCACCTCTTCGTATGTTGTTTCCCCATGCCCCACTCCATCTCCTTCTACTCGTATCCCCTGTAACCACTCTAGAGGCTCTCCTTGCCCTAAACCCTTCCACTGTCACCTCCCCTGATGGCCTTGACTGAAAACTCCTTTATCTATTTGCCCGAGCCATTGCCTCCACCTTACTTCCCTGCTGAACCTCTCTTCTCATGCCTTTGTCCCAGCAGCCTGGAAGCATGCCACTGTCCTTCTGCTTCCCAAAGGTGGTGACTCCACCACTCCAGGTAATTACTGACCTATTTCTCTTCTCCATAGCCTAGCAAAACTCCAGGAAAAAGTAGCACTCTCCCAGATCTCCTCCTACCTTGACTCCTCCAGTTTCTTTACCCCTTTCCAGTCTTGCTTCCAGAAGCAATACTCCACTATCTCCTCTCTCCTCAGGATCACTAATTCCATCCTTACTGGGATGGATAGTGGCCTCATCATCTCTGCCATCTTTGTTGACCTTGCCAAGGCTTTCAACACTGTCTCCCACCTCCTCCTTTTTTTCCATTAAATATATTTTATTGAATCTGATAGGAAAAAAACACAGTCACCATACCTCCTTCTTGCCAAGCTCTCTGCAGTTGGGCTATCAGACTCTACCACAAACTGGTTCCATGGCCAGCTGGTAGATTGGACTCAATCCATTCAGATTGCTGACTCTGTGTACCCCCATCATAACAGATGCCCCTCAGGGATCTGTACTTGGTCACTTTCTCTTCTCCATCTTCCTAAATGACCTTCCTGCTACCTGCTCCTCCACCTGTACCAACATGTATGCAGATGATACTATCCTGTATACCTCTGGACCCTCCCCCTCTGATGTGGCTACCAGGCTTCAGCAAGACTTTGAAAATGTTCAGCACTGGCTACATTCACACCAACTTTCCCTGAATACCAGGAAGACTGTCTCCATGACCTTGGCACTAGGCAGAGATTTCTCAGACCCCCACTTTCCACACCCTCAGTGGGATGAAACTGAGGATACATCCTCCTTTAGGTATCTTGGTGTCTGGCTAGACCAGCACCTTGACTTTTCTGGACACACGGATTGCATCATTGAAAACTGCATCCCAAGTTAGGTGCCTTGTACAGAAACTGTGATTGTAACCCCTGCTCTGCTGCCAGGCCCTGGTCCAGAAAATTTTCCTTATAGTTTTTGACTACAGAGATTTAGTCTCAGTGCTTCCCCAAACTTCCCTAGCCAGACTGGACACCCTCTATCACTCCTTCTGCTGCATCGCATTTGACTGTCCTGCTCATACTCCCCACTGTAATCTCTGCCAATCTCTCTCTCTCCTCCTTCGAAGACAGGTGCTACTCACACTACATCTCCTTCATATCTAAATTATGATTCAGCTCTCCCTTCCTACCTTTCTTACTCACTGTCACCCCTACCACCCCCACTCACTCTAGAGCTATGGATTCTTGCACCAAGGTTGTTCTTACTAGATCCTCCACTGCTGGTCAGTCTGCATTTTCTCACCATTCCCTAAACTGTGGAAATCCCTCCCTTGTTATCCATCATGCCAGATCCCTCCTGCTCTTCTCCCTCCCACACAGTTGTGTTATTTAACATATTCCTATGTGATATCGCAGACAGGATTAGGAGTAAGATACAGTGAGGTCCACCAGGATGAAACCCACTTTTGAAGCACTATGCAGTATGCTGCAGCAGACCTACTGAATAACGCAATGTAATTTCAATGGCAACTAGTCTCTTTTGTCATGCAGGACACTGTGGCATTCTCTTCATCCTGGCAATGTCCCATTTCCTGAAATGACAAAAGGGACTAATTGCCATTGAAATTACATTGCTTTATTCAGTAGGTAAGCTACAGCATCATGCAGAGAGCTGCAAAATGCTGCAGAATTGGGTTTCATCCTGGGGACACCACTGTATGCCTGTTCACAGATGAGACCAAGCTCTGTGGGAAGCTGGACATGGAAGAAGGGAGGCAGGAACTCAGAGAGACCTGGATAGGCTGGAGAAGTGGTCTGGGATTTGGCAGGTGGTATTCACTGGTAAAAACTGTAAAGTTATGCACTTGGGGGCAAAAACCACAGGGACTAAGTACTGGTTGGCCAGTGTGCAAGTGAGCAGGTTGGAGGAGGAGAAGGACCTGGCTGTTATTATCTAGAGTGACCTAAAACACTTGTCACAATGCAGGAAAGCAGCTGCCTAAACAAATCAGATGGTGGGTTGCATAGCCAGGAAATCACTAGTAGGAAGGCTAGGTCATTTTGCCACTGTACAGGTCCCTGAGAGACCACAGTTGGAGTACAGTGTGCAGTTTTGAGCCCTTATCTCAAGAAGGATGTCAAATTGCTGGAGGTAGTGCAGAGATGGATGGCAAAGATGATCAAGGGCCAGCAATGTGACACCCACAAGGAGAGACTCAGGGGCTCAACATGTACTTCAAGGACAGATGGGAAAGAGAGAATGACTGAGACCTTCAAGTACCTTAAGGGTATAAACAGGGTGAGCACCAAGGGTGTCTTCAGTTTTAGTGAAACAAAGTCACTAGGGGCAACAGCCTGAAACTGGTAGGGAAAGGTTCAGAAAAGAGATTAGGAGGCACCTTTAACCAAGAGGGTGGTAGCCAAGTGGAATGAGTTACCAGAAGACGTGGTATCCCTAAAACGGTGGACAGATTCAAGAGAGGTTGTGATTTGGTGAGGAGGAAAGGTGCAGGTAGCGGGGAAAGACAGGGCAAGGGATACCTGATGGTGGTCATGGGTGACATGGGGCTGTTCACTCTGTAAACACTGTGGGAACTGTACATTCTGAGGAGATACCAAAATCAGAGCTGCTCTTGCAGGGACCAGGCTCTTAGTGACTTAAGTATATTCCACATCCAAAAACAGTCACAGAACTCACTTCTCTCTGGAAGTCTGAAATAAACTTAATGTCCAGGCTTAATTTGCCCCAAAGACTATTTAAAAAAGTTTATTTCATAATGCTCAAGGAGGAAAAACAAATGACTAAAGTTTCACCTCATGATTAGACTTTGTCAAAAGTGATTGCCCCTACAGACACTTTCATTATATAGCAGTAAAACACAAACATATAATTTCTATAACCAATCATATAAAGTGATATGTTTTCAAATTAGAAAAATATTACATACCTTTAAAGTGCTGATATCTAAAGTGCTATACGGGAACAATTATAAAATTAAAAATGTGCTACCCACTTTTTATCTGAATTCATTTTACCACAGACATAAAATTAGCTCACTATTTCCAAGTCCTAAGGAGACTAATATATCTTCATGTAAAGGCTATAGATATGCATGAATAGTATATTATATTTACATTCACTTCACATTTTAGCATGGCCCAAGTTACACTGGTACAATTATCTTTATCCTTAATGTTCAATTCCTTTAGAAAAGATATGTCACAAATAAGAAATCAAGACCTATCATAACATAACACCAGCAATCATACTAATGAATGGATATGATATTATGGTATGTGATACTGCATAAATTCTTTTCACAGCTATACATCTGCAATCTGAATACATCTTCCTTGTGTGAGAATCTGTGACTTTTGATATTGTTTTGCAAAAGTGTGTGCCTTTTTTGCCCATTTTGTTATTGTCATTATTTATGATTGTTGGTGTTATGTTATGATGAAATGCTTAGCCCAGTTGGACCTTCCATTTCTTTCCTTGTGGTTCTTCTTCCCCCTTTCCCTTCCTCCCCTTCCCTCACCTGTACTAACCCCTTCTTTTTGAGGGTCTTGATTTCTCATTTGTGACATATGTTGTCTAAAGGAATTGAACATTAGGGATAAAGATAATTGTACCTGTGTAACTTGGGTCATGCTAAAATGTGAAGTGAATGTAAATATAACATAGTACCCACGTATATCTATAGCCTTTCCATGAAGATATATTAGCCCCCTTAGGGCTTGGAAACAGTGAGCTACTTTTATGACTGTGGTAAAATGAATTCAGATAAAAGAGTGGATAGCATATTTTTTTTAATTCTATAATTGTTCCTGTAAAACTCTTTAGATATCAGCACTTTAAAGGTATATATAACTTTTCTGATTTGAAAACAGCATGATTGGTTATAGAAATCATGTTTGTGTTTTACTGCTATATAATGAAAAAGTCTATACGGGCAATCACTTTGACAAAGCCTCATTGTGAGGTGAAATGTTAGTTGTTTGTTTTTCCTCCTTGAGCATTGTGAAATAAACTTTCTTATAGTCTTTGAAGCAAATTAAGCCTGGACATTAAGTTTATTTTGGACTTCCAGAAAGAAGTGAGTTCTGAGACATTCTGAGCAGATTTGACAGACTAGACGGCCTTTATCTGCTGATATGTTCATATGTATGTTGTCTAAAAATAATTTAGCCTTAAGAACCAAAGGTACATGGTTTGAGACCTGCAGGGGACAGTAGCACACTATGGGAAGAAGGGGGTATAGCTGGATACAGGCTCAGTGTACTGCCATTCTGGAACACTTGATCAGTGCTTTAGGATTTGCAAGAAAGCGAGTTGTGTTCACAACAGAGGAGGGGAACCTTTCAATTGTCTTTGCTTTGTAGCAGATATACTGCAGGTGGAGGCTGCTTCTAACTGAAAGGTGAAATAAGGAATTTACAATTATCAGAAAAAGACAGTCTTGTTACAATTCTTAAGATTTTCAGTGCAGGAAGAGTTCAAAGCACAGCTGACTTATTTTGGGGCTGACTGCTTCAGAGCACAAACCACTAGGCAGTTTTTGGGCTGGGGAGGTTTACCTGTGTCTGACTTGGATGTCTGGATTTTCTTCTGTTTGATTAGCAGGGATTTTCTCTGTCAAATTGTTGTGTATAGTATCTTGCAGACAGGAAGGCACTTATCACAGCGGTGGGTCGAGCTCTTAGCTGATTGTTTTGTGAGGGCACAGTTTAGGCCCAACCCTCCCACCCTCACCCCACCCACCCTGGAAATAGTTCCTTTATACCTGGGGTTCTGACATCATTTCCTCAAGAGTGCAAGGCATATCAATGTCATATCCTCTAGCACACAGCACTGAAAATATACGATCATACATTGTATAATATATATATATATATTTCTATATATAACAAACCAATCACACACACAAAAAAATGTACATAATCATGTGGGAGTAGTGCAATGTAATGGCTGGGGTAGCAGTCTTCGGGAGACTTTCTGGAGGCTGAGATGCTGCCCTATTTGCAGACAACTCTCTGCCCTGAGGGAGGAAGTTGCCGTCTTCAGGCCACACTGACAGCAGTAAGAGAACCTTCCCCAGGCCAGACTGGATGGTAGGAAGGAAACCCCCATCCAGGGAGCACCAGAGCCACCACCACTACCTCAGAGGTTGTAAAGAAAGCACAGCAGTTGGACCACAGTGGGCTCAGGGAGGATGAGAGGGTGGAACAGAGGCACACCCAGTCAGTTGTTCCACCCGCCAACCATACACTATTCTGGGGAGCACAGCCCCCATGGATGCACCCACGGAGGAGATTAAGGAGGCTGAGGACACCTGTCACAAGGGAGGCCCACAGGAAGGAGGCAGAGGATGCCACAAGGAAAGGAAGCAGCTCCTGGTGGGGGACTCAATTATTAGGGGATAGAACTGGGTGAGTAGGAAAATTAGAAGTGCATGCCTGGTGCCATGGCTTGCAGGGACAGGAAGTGCATCCTCAGGATCACGAGAACAGCTGCACGGAGTCTGAGCTAGATGTCATTGTCCACCTAGGGACAAATGACTTGGCTCAACATGAGATTAGAGCAGTGCAGAAGGACTTTGTAGAACTGGGGAGGGGCCTAAGACAAGTAGCACACACAGGATCCTTCTCAGAGGTGCTGCCTGTAAATGGCATGAGTGAGGCAAGGGTACTTTGCACCATGCAGTTTAATGAGTGGTTGAAAAAATGGTGTGGAGCACAGGGATTTGGCTTCATTGGGGACTGGGGTTCCACCTGGAGGGACACCAGCCTATACTGGCAGGATGGTCTGCATCTGTCCAGGAAGGGAACAAGTCTTTTAAGCAATCAGTTTAAATGCTTCATTGGCAAGCTTTTAAACTAGTAAAGGGGGGAGGCACTGATAAGCAGCAGGAAAATCCCAGCCTCTCCCTACAAAACAGGGTACTAAATGGGAAAAAGACCAAGTTAGAAAGGTCAGTGGGGGATGCTGCAACAGAAAGTAAAGCCATCAAAAAATGGAAAGCAATGAGTACCAATGCATGTAGTCTGAGTAACAAGCTTCCTGAATTAGTGGCCTTGATGGAGGAGGAACATCTGGATATCATGGCAGTCACAGAAACATAGTTCGCACAAAACCATTACTGGGACATAAACATACCAGGATACACTATCTACAGGAGAGACAGAGAGGGTAAAAGAGGAGGAGGAGTAGCTCTTTACATAAGGGAAGGAATCAAAGTAACAGAACAAAAGAGAAAACAGGGAGGAGAAGAAGCACTGTGGGTAAATTTGGAGACCGGCAATGGCACCACAATCCACACAGGGGTTGTATACAGACCCCCTTCTCAGGGGGAGGAAATGGACAAGGAAATGATAGAAAGTATACTTAGTATGGCAAAAAAGGGGAGATATTATGGTGGGTGATCTGAATATGTTAGATGTTAACTGAGTGCAGTTGCCGTGATCCACTTCAAGATGGGGTTATTCTAGATGCCCCACAAGGGCATGCCTTAGACAACTAGTATTGGAGCCCACTCAAGAGGGAGCAATCCTAGACCTGGTTCTCTCAAATGGAGATGAAGAGAGGATCACAGATGTAGAAGTGGTTAGCCATCTGGGAACTAGTGACCATCGAACAGTATGGTTCAAAATAAACACAGCAATAGAGTCAAGCCATACAAAGGCAAAGGTACTGGACTTTAGGAGGGCTGACTTTGCCAAAATGGGTAAGTGCCTAAGGAATGCACTAGCAAATGGGCAGGAAGGAGGGGTGGAAGAACAATGGGGAATAATAAAACTGCCATCACAGAGGCAACAAGCCTTTGTGTGAAGCAAATAAACAAAACTAAATGATGTAAGAAACCACTATGGTTCTCAAAGGAAGTGGCAGTGAAGGTTCAAGAGTAAAAGAAAGCTTTCAGGAAGTACAAGGAATCACAGAAGGAGCAGGACAGAAAATTGTATCAGTTAAAGCAAAAGGAAGCTGGAAGGCAGTCAGGACAGCAAAGGCCCAAACTGAGGAAAAGATAGCCAACTCAGTTAAGAAGTGGATAAAACCTTTATAGGTACATCAGGGAGTGAAGGAAGACCAAGGGAGGGATAGTGAGGCTTAATAAAGGGGGGTAGGGTGGGCTGAGGAGACTGTGAAAGGCAGAGATACTAAACAAATATTTTTGCTCAGTATTTACAAAGAAAGGGGGGGCACCTAGAACAAACAGTAGAAACACACTGGATACAGAAGTTGATACCAGCCCATTTACAGAAGAAAGGGTTCTGAAAGAACTCTTAAAACTGAAGGTGGATAAAGCAATGGGGCCTGATGGGATTCATTCCAGAATTCTAAAAGAACTAAGGTAGAATTAGTGACACCACTGACTACCCTGTTTAACAAATCATGGAGGATGGGGTGGTACCTGTGGACTGGAGGAGGGCAGATGTGATTCCCTTCACAAAAGTGGGAGCAAGGCAGAAGCAGGAAACTACAGACCTGTTAGTTTAACCTCAGTGGTAGGGAAATGATGGAATCACTTCTGAAGGAAAGAATTGTCGAGTATCTAGAGGCCAGAGGGCACAGGACCCAAGGCAGCATGGATTCACAGCAGGAAGGTCATGCCAGGCAAATCTGATAGATTTCTTTGACTGGGTGACCAAAGTAGTAGATCAGGGAGGGCTGTGACATGGCCTACCTAGACTTTAGCAAGGCATTTGACACAGTCCCACACAAAAGATTAATATACAAGTTAGCTAGCCTGGGAGTGGGTCCCAAGATGACAGCCTGGGTAAAAAATTGGCTGGAAAATAGGACACAGAGAGTAATAGTAAATGGAGTCCACTCTGATGAAGGGGGGTTACTAGTGGGGTACCGCAAGGTTCAGTATTAGGACCAGTCTTCTTCAATGTCTTTATAAGTGACATTGCAGAGGGACTGGAAGGTAAAGTATGTCTCTTTGCAGAGGACACAAAGATCTGCAACAGAGTTGATGCACAAGGTGGGGTGGAAAGGATGAAAAGGGACTTAGCAAGGTTAGAGGAATGGTCAAAGGTATGGCAGCTTAGATTCAATGCTAAGAAGTGCAAGGTAATGCACCTGGGAAACAAAAACCCAAGGGAAGAGTACACAATGGGGGGTGAGATACTAACAACAACAAAAATGGAAAGGGACCTGGGGGCAGTCATATCAGATGACCTAAAGGTGGGCAAGCAATGTGAGAGGGAAGCAATGAGGGCTGGGGGGATATTGGGATGCATAGGAAGAGGCATCACCAGTAGAAAACAGGAAGTTATTATCCCTCTGTACAGACAGCTGGTCAGACCCCATCTGGAGTACTGTGTGCAGTTCTGGAGACCCAGTCTTCACAAAGACATAGACAGGATGGAAGCTGTCCAGAGGAGGGCAACTAAAATGGTGCAGGGTCTGACGGAAGACATATGAAGAGAGACTAAAGGAGCTTAATATGTATAGCCTCGAGGAAAGGAGGAGAGGGGGGACATGATAGAAACTTTCAAGTACCTCAAGGGAATCAACAAAGTCCAAGAGGGTAGCATCTTTCAAAAAAAGAGGTGTGTAAGAATAAGGGGGCACAATTTGAAGATAGAGGGGGGGCAGCTCAGAGGTAATTTAAGGAAGTATTTTTTCACAGACAGGGTTGTGGATGCATGGAACAGCCTTCCGGAGGAGGTCATGGAGTCAAAAACAGTGGTGGAATTGAAGCATGCATGGGACAGTCATAAGGCAATTCTAGGGGATGGGGTAGGAAGAAGTAGGCTGCTGGTTAACTAGGATTTGCAGCTTATCCAGTTTGCAGGGAAATGGGCAGACTGGGTGGGCCAAGTGGTCCTTATCTGCTGTCAAATTCTATGTTTCTATGTTTCTATGAAGGAGCAATAAAGGGACACTGTCAACCCCCTTAAGCCTCAAAGTGTCCATAGTTTAAAAAACACATTTTATGTTTGGTCACATTCTATAGAGACTGTTAATGCAGCTGGTAGTTTAATTCACATCCCTTTTTTCTTTTAAAAAGTGACAAACTGACTGCCCACCATACTGGTGTTACCACACTAAAGCATGTTTGTTTACATTTCTTGAACAGCTCCCACTGCATCTTTCTTGGACTCAAAAATACCCCCAACACAATCTAACCACTCATTATGCAATGGGAGTAGAGGAGACTCTTCTATCATAAGTGGTTGCACTGTTTGAGAGTGTTTCTAATGTCCAGGAAGTGTGCACTAAGAGTAGTTTGATGATCTGAAGCAAAACAAAGCTGGGCATAGCTATACATTACCATGCATTTCATTTCTAATAAGCAAGGAGGCAGATAAAACAACCGGCAACATCAATGAATTTTAGAGAAAGTAAGCAATCATAAAATGTGGGTTTTACCTAAAAATAATATGATGCCAAAAAGGTTGACAATGTCCCTTTAATGCCACAAGTTTCTACTGTCGTCATAACCACTATTATGCCTACCTTACTCATCATGGTGTGCCATTTTTCTCCCTGAGGCAGTGGAAAACTTACCATCTTACATCAGGGCAAACGTTGTTGTATTGCAAGAATCAGATTTGCAGAAACACCTAAAAAAATAAGAATAGACCACAGAGTTCAGTAAATACAGTTCATGTTAGTCCATAATTTCTCCAAAATTAGGACATACAGATTTAGTCTTTGCTGTACTGGTCCTTGTAAGAACAGATCCAGAAGCAAATGATTTGATACCTTTTATTGACCCAACATAGATGTAACAAAAGAACACAGTGCTTTAGGTTTTGGATCAACAAGTCCTTCCTCTGAAGCTAATCTTAAGCTTCAGAGGAAGGACTTGGTCCAAAAGCTAAAGCACTTTTGTTATTTTTGTTACATCTATGTTGGTCCAATATAAGGTGTCAAATCATTTGCTTCTGGATCCAAAATCCCGAGGAGACAGAGTAGGATGAGAGGAATTTGCTGCAGTCTTGTCACCAGTGGTGCCTACCCTCAGTAAAAGAAATGCCAATGTTAAACTGCTTTCAATGACAGTCTCCATCTCCCACAGTGCAGGAGCTCAACAGGTCCAACTAAACCTTAAACAACAACGTAATAGTCATTTATTCCCATTACTCATGGCACCCTGCAGTAATAGTAGTCCATTAGTCCTGAACTTAGAAAAAAACTCAGCTGGGCTTCGCATTCTCTGCTATCAGAGTCACTTACCATATTTCAAGATTGTTCTGGCTCCATTCTACCCTTATTTTAACACTCAGTTTTGTAATGTCTTTTGGGTTTGAATAAATATATGTCTGTCCATTGCAGGACTGAAATTTGGCTGGAAAAATTAAGAGGAATTGCACTCAAGTTCTTTGAGTTGTTTTTAACCATTGCCTAGTGGAGTAGCTGAGGTCAGAAAACATAATCCTTCTCCATCCACCTGCACCACTTTCATCCATTTTGTAGGCCAAAACACCTCGGCTGGATTCATGAAGTGCCCAGAACCTAAGTCCCACTCCACAACTGCTGTTGTGGACTGTAACTCCCACAGCTGCAGAGGTTACAATTCACAGCCACAGCAGATGCGAGGGTGTTACGGTTGCTCCACCAGCTGTAGCACATTCCCACTGCTGTGGCCATCTCCTGGTGACACCACCTGCAAGCAGCTAGATCATGGAGCCGGTCATAATCGGCTCCACCTTTATGAATACCCACTGCTGCGGGTAACCTGCAGATCTGCAAGTCATAACCCACTTGGCTGAGGTTTACCTGAAGCTGCAGGTATTTCTCGAGTTTTGTTAATCCTGCCCTTATCCCTCTGAGTCAGTGACTCTGATCTTAAGAGCAAGGTTCTAGATGTTGATTCCTGCCTTTTCCTCCAATTCCATCTTACTATTGTTCAAGGTACTGTATTCTTATACCCAGCCTAACATATGGCTTTCGAGCCTTCTTTACCTCATTAAAGTGTAACATGGTTAAGTAGGACATTACAAACAACAGAATCCCTCCTGGAAAGGCTGTGTTCTGGTAAAACTGTATACACCTGACGCAAAACATGGCACCAGCTTAGCTACATAAAAAGCTTTATTTGACTACACCAGAAAAGTGTATAAAATGCATCTACTATCATTAGCACAGTGCCACTATTAAAACAAGCATTTGTCAATGCCGAATGTTGCTTTCTTATATGTTTGTTTGTTGAATTTTGTTGACCCGGTAAGCTCACTGGACCTAGAAGTCCCTTTTTCAGGGGTGACTGGGGGGGGGTACAGATAGTAAGCAACTGAAATTGAACCAGATTAAGCTGTTGGTGATATTTTTAGTGAATGAGGGAAATTTGGCCAGGACATTGGGGAAATTCCCCTGCTCACAGGTAGGGGAACCTAACATCCTGGTTCTCTGACACAAGATGGTGTCCAGTATGCAGGAGGAAGAGTTGGAAGCTATGAAGACAGGCGAGAGTGTTTCTTCTCCTGTCTCGCCGATACTGGAGTCTTTTACTGAAACACCTTGTATGACCATGGCACCAGAGGAAGACTCTGGCCTTACAGAAGATCTTGGGATTGTACAGGAACAAACGGAGGATACAGATATAAAACAAGAAGGTGACATCCAGGGCCAAAAGGCTTTGGAAATGACCATAAAGGATTTATTGCAAAAGGAAGAGGAGAAGCATCTGGCTGCACATCAAGCATTACTTGTGCAAATGGCAATGCCAGACTCCCTGAGACAGGATATGCCTGAGATTCAGAAGCCTGAGGATGCAGAACTTACTATTGTCATTTCACAAATGGATGCAGCATTGGCTATGCAGTTACCTGCTTCACCAGTCTTGGAATCAGAGTTGAAGGTTAGTGCTGAATCTTTTAATTTGTTGGATAACACTGCAATACGGTAGTGGGTACAGCATCGGAATAGCACAAATGGGGTTATACCCTGGCCTAAGTCATCCCACATCTACAAAATACAGAATGACTTGTGACACTAAACAGGGCCAAATATTGTGGATGGGGATACTGCACACACGACTGAACTATCAGGCCTTAGTTGGGATGCACAGTGGTTGTATTGGATGGTACACCCGAGACATCGTGGTCATCAGAGCAGGCCTTGCTTGCAGTGGGTTGGGAAAGAGATGAAACTAATAGTCACTGGGTTTCAGGGGCTTCACCCATCTATATCCCTGATGTCAGGGAGGAGATGCGGGGTGATGCTATCAACATTCAGACACCTGGAAGTACCCCTCAAGTTTTGCAACTCCAGGAGGAGTTGGTATTAACACAGAACCCTATCTTATGTTGGCCTGGAACTTCCACAGAAGTATTACAGACAGTTTCTGGACCTAAATCTCCTCAGGATGCACCATCTCAGAAAAGGGTTGACAGGCCTCTTATTCAGCAGCAGCTTCAAGGACTATCAGTAGTTAAAAGCATGCCTTTGCAGGGTTCGATGCAACCAGCAAAACGGCATAATGCAGTCCAGTTACGATGCCTGGGGAGGCTAGTGGAGGTCCCAGATAGAGTGTATGTTGCAAGGGTTTTGCTTAAAGACTCGCTGAAATTCTTTGCAAATGAGATACATGCATTAATCCATGTATCGGGAGAAATGATGTTTGATGTCAATTTTAAGACACAACAAGGTTTGGAACATTTCTGGATAAAATACCACAGATTGAAAAATACTCTGTTATGGACTCTCTTTTCTGGTTTTACCCTTATCTCAACCCACTAAAAAAACTATAACTGTTCTTTTCTGAAGAGAAGGGGTCAGTATGAGTGACCTAACCCATTGGCTCAAAGCACGGTGTTTAGTTCTTTCAGAGCCTGAAGCTATATTTGACTTGGAATAATTGTGGACTGGGGGCTGGAGGGTGAGAATAATGCTGAAAATGACTGATATGGGCATTTTACATATCCCCAACAGCTTTTTCTTGGGTACAGATTGAGGGGTCCTTTTCTACCTCAGACAACCTAAGGCATGCTATTGATGTGGCTCGGTGGCATATCTGAGTAGTGCATGTGATCAGATTAAATGTACAATTTGTGGTGCACTAGGTCACTTAGGTCTACATTGTGTGGAACAGGAAAGATGCAATCTATGTGATGTACTTGGACATAACTTTCAAGCCTGCCAGTGTGCTGCTCACAATCTGCCCAAATTTGCTGATGGTGCAGAACAGTGCCTTTATATCACACTAGAACACAAAAAGAGAATTTTTACCTGAAATGAATGAGAAAGTGGTGTGACTGTGGGCCCCGTGACTGATACCCCAAAGGAAGAAGTTGGTTCATCTGATCTGCCCAAGGATGGGAGTCCTATGGCCCTGAACCAGCTGCAAGATTCAGAGGTCTTGGACCCCTCCCCCCCGCTAGAGACAGTAGTGCAAAACGGAGCTGGAATTATGGAGAAAGAAATTGCAGCACCACCAGTTTCTACCGATAAACAGGGACTTCCTACTAGGGCTACTGTGGAACAGCACACTTTACGTGTAGTGGATAAATCAGATACAGAGGTAATGAAGCCTACTCTTTCACCTCCACCTACAGGAACACAGTTAACTACACCCAGGGTCACCCACAGTAGGAGACTGCTTGACTCTTCCAGAAACCCTCAGATAACTCCTGGGGCGGTGCCTCTCCAGAATAAGTATTAACTGTTACACAGTACAGGGGGAATCTTCTGGTAGTGATTCAGATTCCTCATCGCTTCACTCTTCTATCCCTGACCAAACAACAGATATGGAGGCACCTATGGAATGGTCAGGTACCCAAAAAAGGAAGGCTAAGACTAAACATAAGGAGACAGTTATTTTTTGCCTGTTTCTGTGATGCTGAATACGGAACATTTCTTTCACACTGTTAATGTTAATAGTATTAAGAACCCGAATAAACAGGATTTGGTTTTCTCCCATCTAATGATGTATGCTTCAGGGATTATATTTCTCCAAGATGTTAGATTTCATATACGCTACCCAAATTGTCACAAGCCACTAGGACATGGTACCCTGGACCTTCCTTCTGGTCAATGGGTCAGGAGGCATGCTCAGGGGTGGGCATTTTATTTAATTCCCCAGGAGGTAACATTGGTGAAATTGTATGACCTAGATCCCGGGAGGGTGCTGATCTTGGATGTCATGATTCAGCAAGTGCCATATAGACTGGTTAATCTCTATGCCTCACAAAAAGTGCTTAGGGTGGATATTTTAAAACTTATCCAACCCTTTCTGCATACATCACAGTTTGTCATTTTTGGGGGAGATTTCAATTGTGGCTTATCCCTGAAAGATTGATCTCTCATCTCTAAAACCTCAAAAATTTATTTTGACTCCCTTTGTTTAACGTCCATACTAAAAACAGCCAGATTGATAGACTCTTATACATCCCATACGGGGTTACATATGCCTACCTTTCATCAGGGGAATCTGGCCACCAGGATAGATTTCCTTTTCATATCTCATCAGTTGCCCTTCAGGAATGCGACAGTGACAACAGCTTAATTTTCTGATCACAATATGGTATACGTTTTCATTGGGGAGGTAGCCACCATTCAGAAGGGTCCTGGTATTTGGAGGATGAATACATCACTATTGCTAGAGAGGTATTTTAATTTTATTTTGACTGATTTTGTGTTAGCTAGGAAATCTGTATTTATTTTGTATGAGGATGCAGCGCAATGGTGGATAGACACTAAACGTAACCTGGGATTTTTCTGGAAGCACTATAGTAAAACTTTAAGCATGTCCAAATATAAGGATTATTTAGCTACTAGAACCCATCTACAACAGTTAATGATGCTGTCCACTGCTACCAAACATAATTATACCCCCTAAAATCAGGTTCTGAAACAATTGCAACTGTTTCATTTGGAGAAGGCTCAGTCACTTCGATTTCAACAACAGTTTGATGTAATTGTATCCAGGGACTCTGTTTGTCCATTTGAATCCTGTCAAGCATGAATAGGCAGAAAGAACTGAAGGCCTTATATGACCACCTAGGACAGACAGTCACTACTAACGACAGTGTTATGGAAGTTGTTACTGATTATACAAGGGAGAAATATGGCCCCATTGCTTTTGACCCTGTACAAGCAGCTGATTTATTATCCCATATTGATCTCCCTGGAATTTCTCTATCAGATGGTACAAAGCTAGTCATGGATATACACATAATGGAAGTTATGGGAGCCATTCGGTCTTTGAAAACAAATAATGCCCCAGGACCGATGGCTTATCCTCAGAATTATATAAAGTTTTGGCCCCAAATCTTGGGAAGAATTGACTCAGGTCTATAACTGTGTTTTGAGAAGCTCCAACCTGCCTCTTAATCTGAATATGGGTTCTTTGATATATTTATTTTAAAAAGGGGATAAAAAGCATTGGAAAATTGGAGACCGATCTGTTTATTAAATACAGATTTTAAATTACTTTCAAAAATATTGGCAAAACGCCTGATGCATGTGGCTAAAGTTGTTATTTCAGATACCCAAACTTCATGTATCCCTGGTAGAAGTATTCAAGATAACTTGGTGCTGTTGAGAGAGATTTTGATAGAGGAAATTTGAATCTCTTGCAGGGGTAAGTCTTATCCTTCGACCAAAAGCAAGCCTTTGATGCTGTTAATCATGATTTTTTATGGTTGGTTTTAGAACATTTTCAAATCCCACCAGTCTTTATTGAATGGCTCCCATTACTCTATGGAACTGCAACAGTGTTTCCAGTAGTAAATGGCTGGCATGGTCCATTGGTTGGAGTCAAGCAAGGGATACAGCAAGGGTGCCCGTTGAGCCCCATTTTATACCTTTTTATTTCTGGATCCTTTGCTTCGCATGCTACAGACCTCTCATTTATTGTCCCCTATTGTTTCTGCTTCATCATTACAAGTACGTATGACTATGGCATATTTAGATCATATGTGTTTGTTGGTGTGGGATGAAGCCTCTATTTTGGAAGCCTTATGGTTAAGTTCAGCATTTGGAAGAGTAGCAGGGGCCTGTCTTAACCTCCACAAATGTGCAGGGCAGTTTTTAGGAACTGGTGGACATGCCTTAGAGAATGTGGGTGGGATTGTGTTCCAGAAGGGTTCAATTAGAATATTTGAATTCATTTTGGGATGGAATGTCCAAATAGGTTTAATTGGGAAGAGAAGCTAGGAATTGCACAGCGGAAAGTCTCTGGTTGGAATAGATGGAAAATGAGTAAGAAGAAGAGAATGTATTTAATTAAGACCTATTTGGTCCTTGTTTTTTTGTTTTTGAGTTACGTCTTTCCACCTCGAAATGTTTAGAAACTCAATTACTGAGTGTTTTTTTCAGGCAGTGTAAAGGAGTCGTGTTAACCCTATACAACAAAATAAGCTATATCTGCCAATTAACCAAGGTGTCCTGAACATGGTACATCCATTATTATTTTATCATAGTATTTTTTTATGACTAATCTATGCCCGATTCTAATTCATACTGGTAAAGGGTGGGAACCTTGGGTTTTTGATATGATCAGTGTTTGGTTTCAGTTGTGGGAAAGGGGTGATTTGAGGGGGTAAAACAGCTTCAGTCAGCCCTAATGTACTGGAGAGAGACTTTAACTAGATTAATACAATGGCAGGTGATGTCACTGGGGATGATCATGGTACACAGGAAATGGATGTATACTGATTTATTGGACACAGTATGCCAGGTGCCTATAGTTTTGATCATTGCCCAGCAGAGTATAGAACAGATCACCTGAGTTTCTTGAGAAATCCCAGGATCCCCCCTCATATGTGGGACCGGCATTGGTTGGGATGCCATGGTAAAATCAATGTGAAGGGTAACCACAAACATAAGCAGATGTGTGACAGGTACTGTAGTAGACTGGATTGCATTTCTCAGATTGAAACAGAGGAACACCTGTTTTTTCAATGCTCTTTCATTTCTGGATTTTGGGATTTTTTAGTCACAGCATGGACAGCCCCAGTTTTTGCTTTAATCTCAATGGAAATCCTTGTATATGGACAAGTTTCTGGACCATGGCAGGTATGGGATGGTGAGACAGTGGCAGTAATCTTTACTGTAAGTAAATGGCAGATATGGAATGCACTGTATGTATACAACAAAAGCAGACATCATATCCTGAACTCTTGGGAAAATAGCAAAAGATGTATTGTTAATTTGCAGAAAAGAAAGACAGTAGTTACAGGAATGTATTTGGTTGAATAAGTGGTATAACATACCTTGGATTACAGATTCTGATGCTCCTATTACATAAGGGGTTGGTTATCATTATGTGTACTCATGCTAGGTAGCCTGAATTCTGTATTTCTACTCTAGAAAATATTTGTCTCAATGTTTTAGAACAGGATTTTTCTTTTTTTCCTCATTTTGCAACTTCCTAATTGATATTGTTTCAATACATACTATATCTGCTTAAACCAAAGCTGTTTTCCGATGTTGACAACATTGTACCTAAGTTTTCCCTTTTACTTTGTTTCCTTTGTTTTCTCTTATATCTGTTCTTTTTCTTGTTTTCTTTTAGGAGGATGTTATGATTATGCTTGGTTGTGGGTTTGGGATTTTCTGGTGAGGGATTTGTGGATATTATGTGATTGTAAATATACATGGTTTTCTTTTGTGGTGTTATATTTAGTGTTTGTTTCTATTAAAATTTACCCTCCTCTTTTTGATAAGTGCCATGGGATCTTTAACATCCATCTGAACTACCACCAATCCAGGCAGATGGGACCTCAGTTTAACATCTCATCCGAAATGTGGTACCTCGAAGTGCAGCACCCTCTTATGCCGCATTACAGTGTCATATTTGGGATATTAACCCACGTGCCAGATGTGGGAACTGAACCCACAGCCCTCTGATCTCCTAGTAAGTGTGCTACCTACTGAGCCACTGACACTGCAATATGTGCAGTTTAGGTATTTGGAAGTGATAGTACCATGCCTAAGAATTGTCATGTGCCCCCCCAAGACATCCACTGTGTCTTTCTGTTCAGTAATCACAGAAGAGGGGGAGGAGCAAAGGCCACAGCAGTACAGCAATTTCCAAGGTGGTGAAGAGGTGGAGAATAGTCCATTCACAATCAAAAGAGTCCTGCAGGAGCTGACTAAATTGAAGGTGGACAAAGCGATGGGACCAGATGGCATGCACCCATGGATATTAAGAGAAATGTGAAGGGAGATAGCAGTACCTCTGGCTGCCATTTTCACTGACTCATTCAACACAGGGGTAGTACCAGAGAATTGGAGGAGGGCACATGTGGTCCCTCTACACAAATGTGGTAGCAGGGAGGAGGTGGGAAATGTAGGCCGGTCAGCCTCACCTCAGTAGTGGGGAAGATCATGGAGATATTGCTTAAAGAAAGGATAGTGGAGCATCTAGAAGCCATCAGAGCCCAGGACCACAGGCAACATGGATTCACAGTGGGGAGGTCATGTTAGACAAATCTGGCTGATCTCTTTGACTGGGTGACAAAGGAAGTAAATCAGGGTGGGGCAGTGGACAATGCTTACCTTGATTTCGGCAAAGCCTTTGACACCGTCCCACATAGGAGGCTGATAAACTAGCTGAGTAGGGTGGGCATGGGGAAAGGTGGTAAACTGGGTTAGAAACTGGCTAACAGACAGGAGGCAGAGAGTGGTAGTAAATGGGGTGAAGTCTGGGAAGGGGTGACCAGTGGGGTGCCACAGGGATTGGTCCTAGGGCTAGTCCTGTTCAATGTCTTCATTAGTACCATTGCAGAAGGGCTGAAGGAAAGGTCTGCCTGTTTGCAGATGACACCAAATTGTAACACAGTGGATACCCCAGAGGGGGTGGAGAAAATGAGGAGGGACATGGGAAAGCTTGAAAAATGGTTTGAAGACTGGCAACTGAAGTTTAATTCAAAAAAGTGCAAAATTATGCACCTGGGACACAGAAACCCTGGGGAAAGCTACAGGATGGGGGAGGGGAGTTGCTGACAGTCACAAAGAAGGAAAGGGACCTGGGTGTTCTTATTTCAGATGACCTGAAAATGTCAAAGTGCTATGGCAGCTGGGAGGGCCACTGACATGCTGGGGTGCCTAGACAGGGGTATCATCAGCATAAGGAGGGAGTTAGTGATGCCATTATATAAAACCATGCTCAGGCCTCACATGGAGTACTGTGTGCAGTTCTGGAGGTCACACCTTCATAAGGATATTAACAGGCTGGAGATGGTCCAAAGAAGGGTGATTAAGATGGTACAGAACTTGCAACACAAGACTTATGAGGAGAAATTAAGGGACCTCAATGTGCACTCACTGGAAGAGAGGAGAGAAAGTGGGGATATGATAGAAACATTCAAGTACCTCAAGGGTATAAATATAACTACTGAGAAGCAAGAGACAGCTGCTATAGGCACATGTGCCAGCTTCTGTGTGATATTCTTTTTTTCTTATAAATATGTAATCTCCAGTATTTCAGTAACCATATGACCACACTGCCTTCCTTAGGAAATTTTACGCTGGTTGATGCCTGGTGTCAGATGGCAGACAGAGGGATGACTAGATTGTGTTGCCATTTGAAAAACTTATAGAGTGTTCTTTTACTGGTAAGCATTTTGGAAAACTGGTGAAGTTCTCACAATTTTTATTATGAATTTATCTCCTTATGTCTATCCCCTTTGGTTCCTCCATCCCCACACCCCAATAGTCATCGGTGGCCACAACTGCAGCCTTCTTCTTGCCAAGATGGTGGGTGAGCAGCTGCCTTCACAGTCTGTGAAGTCTGACGTCTTTTAGTGTCGCTTATTGGTCATCTTCCAACACAGGTGAGGTGCTGCTAGCCCAAAACTAACTCAGGACAAGCAGCTTTCAAAGTTGGGAAGAAATGGAGTGAGCAAGAATCAAGTACTCATTCAGATGTGGCATTGATTTTCAGATCAGCATACCAGTGTGGACATTTCAATAGAACCCCAGCTCTTTAAGCAGCCTTATGAAGAGCAAAGGCTTCTCAAAGCACTGGGCTTCTGTTTATTGTATTGTAATGGGCTGCATCTAATTTGGTAATTTACTGTACCTTACATCCGGATGCATGGAAGGCACAACTTTAAATAAACACTGCACCTGAATGAACACATAATGCTATAGAAACATAGAATTTGTCAGCAGAAAAGGACCCATCAACCCACCCAGTTTGTCAAGTGTTCTCTACCTACTTGTAACCCCTGCCTGTATATGTTACTGTATGTCTTATTCTGCCTCGTCCATCAGTACCTCCTTGTGAATGAGCTTGCTCAATGGATTTTCCTGCAATGAACTTGAACCTATTCTATCTCCACAGCCCTATTGATCTCCATTGACCCCCTTCTTCCCCTTTTTCTAATACACCCCTATGTTTATCCCATGCATGCTTCATGCCCCCTACCATTTTAGCCTCCACCACTTCTCCTGGCAGTCTGTTCAAGGCATCTACCACGCTTTCAGTAAAGAAATATTTCTTCACATCTATCCTGACCTCCCCCTCTGGCTTCATTGTATGCCCCTTGGTTTGGGTGCTCATCCTCATTTGAAGGAAACTCCCCAACTGTACCCTGTTTACCCCTGTGAGGTATTTTGTAGGTCTTGATCATGTCACCTCTCGCCCTCCTCTCTTCCAGAGTGTGCATGTTAAAATTCTTCAACCTTTCCTTGTAGGGATTCCTGTAAAAATCCCGAACCATTTTAGTTGCCCTCCTCTGGAAAACCTCCACCCTATGTCCTTTCTGAAGTGTGGACTCTAAAACTGGACACAGTGCTCCAGCTGGGGGTATACCAGGGAGTGATACAATGGCAGCACAACAACCCTCTCCTCCTACTGGAGATGCTACTCCTTATGCACCCCAGAATCCAATTTGCCCTGCCCATAGCCTTGTCACACTGTACTGCCACTTTGAGGTCCTCTTATATAAAAGCCTCAAGGACTCTTTCATGTCTAGTGAGTATCAGTACCTCCCCCATCCTATACTCTGCATCAGGGTTCCTATGCCCTTGGTACATAATTTTACACTTGTTGGCATTGAACCCCAACTAAGTAAGAAAATGGAATTGATTTGAATGAATTGCAGGTTTTTAAGCAGCTTTTTAGGGAGTGTGTATGTGTGTATGTGTGGTGGGGGCTCTGCTACTATAACTATTTGCTTTCGATTTTGGCCTCAAATCAGGTGATCTCCTGTAAACAGATAAAACACATTTAAAAACACTCCTAAGAAATGTGATAAAGTCTCTGTACATTAGCCAGGGCTGAACTTGCTGAACCCTTAACACTGCATTGCAGACAGTAGAGATGCAGCCTGTTCCTAATTAATGTGCTTCCCACTGGTCACCTGTGAGCCTCTTATGGGCCAGAGCTCACTACACAAGCATTTGTCAATGCTGAATGGTTGCTTGCTAGCATTAGCAGTGAAAGTGCAAGAGTTAGACAGATGCAGTATAGGAATGGCAGTGAAGTATTGAACTGACACCAACTCCACCACCACCCTGCAGAGATGGGCAGGCATTGGGGTGTGCCTTTGGGTCATCACCCATAACGGTAACAACATTTCACCTCACCCTATCCTGCAGACACTGACAAGTGTCAAAGTGTACCTTGGGTATTCAAGCTTTACACTCACCTCATTCCATAAGGAAATATGCTGAAATGGGTGCAGTATTGGAGAATGGGGTGAACTCAGGCCAAGAGTCCAAGGCACACCTCAATGTCTGTCACTGGCTGCAGGGTGTGGGTGGAGGTGGAATGGCATGAGCATTACTGTCCAACAATCCAAGTCACACCCCCGACGCCTGTCAGTTCCTACAGGGTAGGGCGTTATGTTGGGAAACCCTAATGTCCTGGGCGTTTCTTGGTATTTTTACTTGATATTTTCAACATAGGCTTTTTGTAACCCCGCTGCATGAACAGTGACACTATCAGTTTGTTAGCTGAAAGGTGATTTTGCACAGCGACTGCACCGTTTGGTGTCACAGGTGCGAAAACACATTTTGAACAGGATGTGAAAAATGACAGCTGTACTGTTCAAGAGGAGGTGTAAAAAAATGTTAATGGTGAAAATCTGGAATAAAAATATGAAATAACTGGTGAAGTCACAAGCGTGTGTAGAAACTGTGCAATGCACACCCGTAATTATTTTGGGGATTTTTTACACCCACCCACAGCCATATCCCTTCTCCTGAATGAAAGCACTCATTTCCTTACTAACTCTGTATAGTAAAACCAGCAGTTTCACAACCACCTCCCAATACTATATTGGAGGGTACTGTGCAAAGATGGTCCATTGAGCTAGCTATGTGTGAGTCTAGTATAATTCTCTGTGCTTGTTAGATACATTTTAGTGCAGGGGTAATTTCAGAAGCTATTCTTAGCATTAGTTAGGGATGTTAATGAAGTAAGGAGAGGTTAGCTGGGTTTTTATTTTTAGTTCAGGAGGCCAGCATTGGTGCACTTCAGATTGTAGTCTTACCTTGCTGGTGGACTGCCTGACACTGCTTTGGCTTGCAGATTCTGTGCTGCGGTCTCAAAGTTTAAGTTCCATTTTTTAAAGGGGCTATCCCTTTACATCCAAACATCCCACTAGCTCTACCCACTGCCTTGTCACACTGCCCTGCCACATTAAGGTTCTCAGTTATGATAACCCCCAAGGTCTCGTTCTTGCCTAGGGACTGTTAGTACCTCCCACAGCCTATACTCAGCAGCAGAGTTCTTTGCCCCAGATGCATGATTTTGCACTTTTTAGAAATCAAAACGTAGATGGTCCCTGCCTATTCCTTTTCTACAGACCCTAACTGGTCTCCAGTGACTCTTTTTACTCCCTGCCTATTTGTTAGTATTCCCCCAATATCTAACCCAATTTACTACTTTGACTCCCACTTGTAGGCTGGTCCATGTATTAATATGCCTCCTGTTTGGCAGATTGTCAAAGGCCTGTTAAAGTCCAGACAGGCCATGTCCACTTCCCTTCCCTGATCAATTTCCCTGGTTGCCCATTCAAAGGAAACCTATTAGATTAGTTTGGTATGCCCCTTCCCCATAAATTGGTGTTGTCTGTAGTATTGCAGACCATTGTATCCAAGACACTACCAGCAGAGTTTCCATTAATTTCCCCACTACTGCAGTGAGACTTACTGGCTTATAGTTTTCTGCCTCCTCATTGCTGCTGCTCTTATGTATAAGGACCATGACAGCCCTTCTCCAGTCCCAACTGGACCACATCTGTTTCAAGTGAACTGTTGAACAAGGCTGTCAGTGCTGCAGCTAGCACCTGCCTTAGTTCTTTTAGTACCCTGTGGTGAATCCCATCCAGTCTCATAGCTTTGTCCATCTTTAGGGCTGAAAATCATTGCAGGACTTTCTCCTCATCAGAAAACAGACTTGTGTCTACCTCCCCCATTCCTCTTTCTCACTGATGTTCTGTCATCTCCTTCCTCCACTGTGAAGACATAACAAAAGTACCCCTTTAAGTTATCAGTTTTCTTTTGGTCTCCTTCCACACGGTCACTCCCTTTTGCCCTTCTAATTCTTACTGCCCTGTACTTTCCTCTTCTCACTTATGTGCTTTAAATACAAACAGACCACTTCTCAGTGTTCAGCTCCTGCCAGGCATATTTTAATTCAAGGATGGAAATGAGAAGGGAAATGTGTGGTTCGCTGGGAACTGAACCTCAGACCCCTGGTATGCCATTCTAGTGCTCTAACCATTAAGCTATAGTCTCACATACTTAGCAGGCCTGAGTCTTTCCTTAAATACACACAGATTCCTCTCTCAAGTGTTGTGCAATACTGCAACATAGAAACATATCAGAAATACAAACAGACCACTTCTCAGTGCAGTGCAGCCCCTGTCAGGCATATTTTAAATCAAGGATGGAAATGAGAAAGGAAAAGTGTGGCCACTGGAATTGAACCTCAGAACCCTGCTATGCTGTTACAGTGCTCTAACCATTAAGCTATAGGCTCACATACTTAGCAGGACTGAGTCTTTCCTTATAGCCACACAAATTCCTCTCTCAAGAGTTGCACAATACTGCAATATAGAACATATCAGAAATACAAACAGATCACTTCTTAGTGCAGTTCAGCCCCTGCCAGGTATATTTTAAATCAAGGATGGAAATGAGAAAGGAAAAGTGTGGCCCACTGGGAATTGAACCTCAGACTCCTGATATACTGTTCCACTGCTCTAACCATTAAGCTGTAGCCTTGCATAGTTAGCAGGCCTGAGACTTTCCTTAAATCCACACAAATTCCTCTCTCAAGTGTTGCACAATATTGCAACATAGGAACATATCAGAAATACAAACAGACCACTTCTCAGTGCAGCTCAGCCCCTGCCAGGCATATTTTAAATCAAGGATGGAAATGAGAAAGGAAAAGTATGGCCCATGTGGCTTTGACTCTCAGACCCCTGGTATGCCATTTCAGTGCTCTAACCATTAAACTATAGGCTCACATAGTTAGCATGCCTGAGTCTTTCCTTAAATCCACACAAATTCCTCTCTCAAGTGTTGTGCAATACTGCAACATAGGAACATATCAGAAATACAAACAGACCACTTCTCAGTGCAGCTCAGTCCCTGCCAAGCATATTTTAAATCAAGGATGGAATGAGAAAGGAAAAGTGTGGGCCACTGTGAATTGAACCTCAGACCCCTGGTATACTGTTCCAGTGCTCTAACCATTAAGCCATAGGCTCACATAGTTAGCAGGCCTGAGTCTGTACCTGATGAAATACTTATCCCTTTAGTGACCACTTTAGAAATAATTTTCTTTGTTCACCTTTGCTCCCCTCACTGCCTTGTCTGCTTCTTTTTACCTACCTTTCCTCCTCCCACTGCTTTTCCTTATACCTCTTGAATGCAACCATTTTTTCTTTTACCACCCATGACACTTCCTTGGTGAACAATAATGGCCTTCTGTTCTTTCTTATTTTGTTTACTTCCTTCACACATAGGTTAGTTATGCCTTTATTTTTCCAACTTTGCCTCTATCCCTTCTTGGCTACCCCCACCCCCACCACTTTTAAGCAATTTCTTAGGCAATTTCCCATTTCTGTAAAATTTGATCTCTGAAAGTCCATTACCCTTGTCCTCATGTAGTTTGCCTGTACTCCTGTCTTTATGTTGAACCACACTGCATGGTAATCAGTGGTACCCAAGGGACTGCTCCCTGTGAAGTCCCTGTCTGTAAGCACCATAGAAACATAGAATCTGATGGCAGATAAGGGCTATTTGGCCCACCCAGTTTGCCAAGATTTTCTTCTACCTTCATTTTTGCTGCAGACCCACTTGATCAATGCACTGTATCTTCCCCCTTCCTTCCCCCTACGATTGCCTTGTGTCTATCCCAGGCATTTTTCAAACCCACCACTGCTTTCACTCCCACAACCTCATCTAGAAGACTGTTCTAGGAATCCACCACTCTTTCTGTTAAGAAATACTTCCTCACATCTCTCCTGAATCTACAGTTGCAGCTCCAGAAAAGTTTACTGGTACCCCGGCATGAAGCTCATTATGTATGTGGTACCCTGTATGACATTCGTACTTACGTGTTGGAGCGTAATGCAGTGTGGAATGCAGCATTGCAGAATTTGCTTAATGATTTCTCATTTCATCGGAAGGTGGCAATAACCACTCATTCCAGAGTGATTGCTGCCCTGGAGTGCGATTTGAATTTTCTTTTAACTTTAGGTAATTATTTACCAGCAGATGGCACTATCCTGGTCACCTGTTCCATCGCATGAAAGCCAAAATAACGCCTTTCATACCATCCAAGTTGTGTACTGCATTTCAAAAGCACCACGTTGTGTTGTACAGGCTGCTGTGTATAGCCAATCCTAATTAAAAAAAAAAACTACTGTACAAAGGATACAAAACAATCTTCATTGCCTTAAAATTGACTAATGTTCCTGAATGGGCAGAAGACACTGGTAACCCCATCCTTTACTTTGAAAATATGTTGTCTACAGCTCATGGATTGAAATACCCAGAGGAAAAAAATAATTGATCTTGCACACTGTGGTGGTTGTCCCAGGATAACTAAACAAGCAATGCAGATTGACCCTCCCTACCTGAAATACTGTACATAAAACCCCACCACTATATTGACTGTGAAAAAGTGCTGCAAAAAGCTAGAAATGACAGAGGATTAAAAGTGGATGGGTTAGAATTCCTGGTGTACTCACATTTTTTTTAAGATATACTGGATTTTAATGAGCTCAATACATGTAAGGTATACCTGTACACTGTGTACTCCGTGTATTCAGTAATGTACTGTAAATGATGGATTTCTAAGTATATGGTGGCATTACAGAAAAAGTTGACATATGGGAAGGGGGTTGGGGTTTCCTTCATTGCTCGTTCTCACACAAACTTAAAGAGCAAGAGCATACTTGTATGACAGCAGTTACTGTATAAATTCTACTAGCTATTAATGCTACCAAAGTGCTTGCAGTGTATTGATGCAGACCAGCTCACAGATTATCTGACCAAATACAACCTCCAGTGCAAAGAACTGCATGGCTTTAGGAAAGCACATAGCACTACTACTGCCTTACTGGAGTGTACTGACTACATACACAATGCATTTGACAGAGGCCAGATGATGGGGTCAATCTACATTGATCTCAACAAGGCCTTTGACACTGTCAACCACTCACTCCTGCTACACTCACTTCAGGTCATTGGTCTCTCCAATGAGGTCACCAGTTGGTTCACCAGCTATCTTGATGGTAGGATGCAGCAGGTCAGAATTAATTACACTTTCTCCAGCTGCCACCCAGTAAGCTCTGTAGTACCCCAAGGCTCCATCCTTGGACCATTACTGTTCAGCATTTTTCTAAACTCACTACCAAAAGCATGTTCTAGCAACATCTTACTGTATGCAGATGATGCTGTCCTCTTCGCTGCCCATACTGATCCCACCCTACTCACTAAAGACCTACAGTCTGAGTTTGAGGAGGTTGAATGCTGGTTTGGAGAACATAAACTGCTGATGAATTACAAGAAAACAAAGGTGATGCTGTTCACTAGCCAGTAAAGTTGGCACAAAGCTACCTGTCTAGCCATACTAAATAAACAACACCTCCCTCTGGAGCAAGTCAAGGACTTCAAATACCTGGCTGTAACTCTAGATAGCACCCTGTCCTACTCTGCCCACATCAATCTAATATCTAGAGCAATCAACTCTTGCATTGGCGTCCTTTATAGAAATCAGCACTGCCTCACCCCTGAGGTGCTTAAGCTTGCTGTATCACGCTCCAACATCTTACTAGTTGATTATGGGCTAATATTCTATGGAGCAGCATCTGATGCTACCCTTAAAAGAATCACCGTTGCTCTCAACAAGGCATGTTGGCTGGTTACAGGCACCATCAGGTACACCCACACATGTGACCTTTACATGCAAGCTCAATGGTTGAACCTCAAAAATAGGATCACTTACCAAACTTGTCCATTTGCCAAAAAATAATTATTGGAAAAGCTTTGCCAAGTGCTCAGTCTCTGCTAGTACCAGACCCAAACCCTGCAATACTCCCAGGGCAACTGTGGCAACCCTCCTGGTCCCATACTACCAGACTGCACAGGGTCAATGATCTTTTGCTATAGTGCACCCAACTGGCTGAATCACCTGCCACCAGAGATCCATCAAATCCTCCATTGGCCCATTTAAGCTTAACCTGTGCTAGCACCTCACCCAGCTAAGCTGCTATGACTGCTCCTAGGGCTAGACCCTACTCAACTCTTGCTCTAGCCTTCCCCCATCCACCTTACTAACTACCCATTAACCATCCTGTCCCACCCTCTCTCCCCCTCCTTGCCTCTCAACTTACTACCAACTTCCTCAAATTGACTGACAATGACACATGTTGTCTCCTACACCCCACCCCCTCTTTGTTCTACATCCTCTCTCTCTCTCCCTCACTCCCTCCCCCTCTCTCTTCCCCTCTCCCTCTCCTTTCTCCCACTTCCTCCTCCTCCCTCTTTTCTGCTACTGTTTTATGATCTGTATTCCTCTGTGATCTTAACATGTACAACAACCTATGTGTTGTTCCTTCTCCTATATAATTGTGAACTTTTTTGCAACCTCGTTTGTTACTTGTTACCTGGCCATGTAAGAACCTTCTATTTTTATTGTACTGTGTTTGTAATTGTAAACTGATGCTGAACCTTTGTAAAAGAACCTCTGGTTCAAATGTATTATAATCCTAGCAATAAATAAATAAATACCAGAACAGCCTAATTGATCATTACAGTCCCCGCTATTGGGCTTCCGCTTCTTTTCTTTTGTTACTTTTAGCCGAACATCATATTTGTCTATCTCCTCCTTTAATTCATTTCTATTTTTGTTTAAATACTGCTCTTTTGATACTTTAGCTGCTGTAGGTCCTCTTCTAACTGCCATAAGAGCTGGAATATCTAATACCTTACTGGTGCAGCATCTGCTAATATTACTGATGGCTTAATCAATTTAATTGAGGAATCAATACCTTGTAGCCAGCATTTTATTTTTATTTTTTTAAGATATATACTGGATTTTAATGAGCTCAATACATGTAAGGTATACACTTGTACTCCATGTATTCAGTAATGTAAATGTTGGATATCTAAAGAAAACAGTTGAAGCTAAAATAAGTAAGTAGATGGTGGCATTGCTGAAAAATATAGCATTAGACCACAGCTGGAGTTCTGTGTCAGTGATCCTCCCACCCAAACAAAATCCTCCCCCTCCACAGCTTGAAGTCCTTCCTGCAATTTTATTGTACCCCTGTTAATGTGATTTATACTTTCAGGGAGTGCTGTTCTCTATGGGGGTCCTTTTACTGGTGTCTAGTTTGTTCATACTGGGCATACTGAAGTGGTATTCTATTTAGGTAAATGTTAAAGTTCAGGCTCCTGTATTGAGCAGGTCTCAATTTATATTTGTAAATTATGTATGGTTTGCCTATTTCAACTGTCTGATGAAATTTATACAATGAATGTTATTGATCCATTAAAAACAGCACTTCTATGATTGGGTTTAGTGTATATCCCAGTATTAGTGAACTGAGGGCCAGATATTTAAAACTTTGCCCGGGGGCTAAATTAGCACTGCCCAGCAGGCAAACTTAGCCTGGAGCACAAAGAAAGCCATATTCAAAAGGAATAGCCCAGGGCAAACAGCTTCTGAATATAGCATGGGAATGAGGCTGGGCAAACTGGGCTGGGAGTGCAGGGCAAACTTAGCCCTTGAATAAGACAGCTCTGAATATGGCAACCAGGAAGTGCAAACCACAACAGCAACACAGTGCACAGCGATATGAAGGTAGGTAGAGGTGAACTGTGTGGCCAATGTGTGCGCCAGCAAATGCATGGACCCAGTACAGTTGCAGGCAGCAGCATATGTGAAAGTACAGTGTGCAAAACTGTAAAATATTCCCAAACTGTTTGCTCAGTGCTAACACATTTGTGTGGGTTTAGCGCAGGGCTAAATCGTTAGCCTGGTGCAAACACGTTTGCCCGGCGCTAAACTTTGCCATATTCAAAAGTGACATTCAAATGAGCCTACTTAGGTAGTCTGTGGGCAAACATCCAGATTAGCATCTCATTATGCCCTGATTTGCATGCAGTTTGCGCCTTGTTAACTGTTTTGCCCTGTGCTAAACCCGCACAAATGTGTTAGCGCTGTGCAAATAGATTGGGGAATATTATAGTTTTGAACACTACTTCCACATGCGCTGCTGCCTGCAGCTGTACTGGGACAACACAGCATAGGCACAGATGGTGGTGTTGCTGCATGCAACTGTCACACTATAGGGCATGCTACAGTGCACAGCAGACACTACAGCAGCAAGGGGGCTAGTAGTGTGTGGACACTGCAATGCCTATGGTCTGTAGAGCAGTGATGATGACTGCACTATGCACAGTGAGAGGCCCAACCTGCACGTGTTTACTGACAGTGGACATTACAGTTACGCTGTTTGTGACCCACAGATGTTGCACCTTTGGCATGGGATGCTCACAGTGACATGTACATGTCTGGCTTTGTATGCTGTGGCAGTTGTACAGCTGTGCATTATGAGGCTGGGGGCATATATTATCCGAAAGGCACACTAGTGTTGGGTATTCCCAATACTGGCCCATGTGCACTGCATGATGTGTCCCAGCCTTGTGGCCGCACCTGGTCTGTGGCACAGCCTGGCCACCCACACACTCTCCCCTCAACATCCTCCATGCCCACAGTGCTGCATGTATGTGCTGGCATCTGTTGGTATCCACAGAAGTGTGGTCCACAGGTGTGTGCTGTATGGCCACACTGCCATGCTGTCCACTGGTGGCAGGGTCACCACTTACTGCCTGGCATGGCTGGGACTGGTGGCAGATTATGGCATCATTGTAATGCCATCAGCAGCATGCTTCCTCTATATTTGGCTTTGTCTATGTGTCATATTTATTTGTTAGGGTCATGCAAAACCCATGCAAACACCGCGCAAAGCCATAGTGTCATGCAAAGCTGATTGCCCAGGGTTAAGACAAGGTTTTCCTGGGTGGTAATGTGCACCAGGCTAAGTGTCACGCTAAGTCATGCAAAACCACTTTGCATGACACTAGTCGCTGAATATAGCATTGCTCCTGTATTCATGTCAGTTTGCCCCTTGCATACATTATGATTTTGCCCAGCGTTAATGCAGTTTGCCCACGCTATTTGGCCTTTTTAATATAGCAGACCCACGCTAATCCCACGCTAAATCTGCACAAATGTTTTTTGCCTGGTACAAAGTTTTGAATATCTGGCCCTTAGTCTTTTAAAATAATTTTTCACTTGGGAATTAAAGTGTTTAAATCCATTTGTGGTGGTGGATTTTCATGATTTGTAGTTCTTGACTAATGCACTATGGGGATACACTCACTTGATTTCTTTTTGCTACTGCAAGGGTTAAAATCTGAACTGTGAGTAGCATTATTCAGAAAAATACTAATGGATGCTCAGCACCCTATGTGCAGCTCAAACGTTATTTAAAAAAAAAAAAAAAAAGCAGAATGGGGCTAGAAAGATCCAGAAGCTGAATGTTTCTTGTGTTGGGTTCAGGGTAACAAAGACTTGCAAGCATACTGTCGCAAGGGTTACAGAAATCCCAGACAGCAGCAAGAAACTGAATGGGAAACAAACCAAAAGAGACCCACCAGCAGCAGGCATTTAACTTCTTCTAAAAAAAAATAAAACAGTGAATTTGCTAAACAAAAAAAAATCAAAGATCCTTTTTTCCTAAAGCATTGATATTAGTGCAGCCTTCATCAATGATAATCACCCTGTTCTATGGGAAATATTCAAAAATTGGTAAATAGATGAGAAATTACTTTTATTAATACAAAGCCATTTTTTAAAATAACCTTTATTTTTTCTTATAAGGTGGTCAGTTATAAAAAAAATATTGTCTAAAGTTGAGAAACATTTTCTAAAACCAAATTGTCTAGTTCTTAACATTTTTTTCTTCCCTTATTTATTCTTCATTTAATTTCTCTACATTGTAAAGCAATACGCCTATAATTAGCAGGCTCTTTTCTGCAGACATTCTTATAAACTGGTATTACTTCTGCAGTGAGACAGGTTTTAGGAATATTCATGGAAAGTCACTATAAATTATATCAGTTTAAGCACTGCTCACCTAGTCAGACATGTATGTTTAAAACTGTCAGGAAAAAAAATCAACAAATGTTTTAAGTTGTTTTTCTACTGTGTTTGGTGTGTTCTATCTGCTGGTATTTTCAGCTGTAGAGACAGAAGAACCACTAAGTTATCAAGTAGTCCCATTAATGAAGAGCAATTAGTCATCATGCCAACAGACAGTTGTGTAGGTGGACTAATGTTTCTTCTCACAGCCAATGTGTGAACGTGAAATTAGTAGGGGGAGGGGCTGAATTGTTGTTTCCCATATGTCTTTCACACTCACTGTTTGAACAATGGTAGTCATTTAACAGGGAGAGGGGTGGATTACTTGAGCCCTTAATCTTTTAAGGAGCTGTTTAGAAGAATCTGCAGTCAGTGGGATTCTACTGCTAGTAACATGAAAATAGGGAGAACTGGATGTAGGCTCAGATCCAGTATGGAAAATAATGAAAGAAAGAGTGACAGTCTGAATTAGAGATCACTGTAGAAGGTTAATGCTAGGCATTGTTTTTTATCCACATATAGTGAAACATGACTGTAGACACAGGGAGGAATGAGTGCAGGAGCAACTGTACAGAAGGGCAGATAAATATTTAAAATGTGACCAGTCTGTACTTTTACCCCGGGGCCACAATCTGGGACCAGGTTTTAAAAAACTATTATTATTATTGTGAAAATCTGGGGGTGGGGGGTGGGAAGTTATTACAGGTGGGAAAAGTTTCAATTCAATCTGATATATAATCCTTTGTAGTTGTACCAGTGTGCTTTTTACAGCTGAAAGCTGTCAGGTTGCTCACCCTCATCACTTGGTAGCCCAGTAAACTCAAAAACAATGGAAAAAAAGTAGATATGTGGAACAGTAAGATCATGACATTCTGTACAACATCTGTGCTATGAAAGAAATATTCGGTCCATATTCTGCAGCAGATGTGGCTAATGCTAATCTCTGACAGTAGATTTTATTACATTACCTTGCAAAAACTTGACATATAAAAACAAATAATATAATTTAAATTACATGATACTTGTCCTTGGTATTTAAGTATTTTTCATGTTTTTGCAGGTTAATATGATAAAATTTACTATTAGAACTTACCACCACTCTATCATGTCTCCTACAGTATGTGGACAGGAGATTTCTTTCTTAGCAAAGATGCCATAAAGAATCTCAGTGTCTTATTGCCCTACATTCTGCACAGTTGCATGAGACAACATTTTTTCTGACTATTTTTGTAACAGAAAACCATCTGGAGCAACAGGTGAGCGGGTAAAAGGTGAAACGTGACTGGTGGTAGAGGAGTGGCCATGAGACTATCCCTCATCACCTTGAAAGGACCAACATGTTTTTTTTAATCCATTTGCCAATGGGAAAGTATGGCAAAAATGTAATCCATAACTTTAATAGCCCCAAACCAAAGATGAGTCTCCTGAATGTTAGCACTTTCACCTAATACAAATTCCACAGTAGTGCATCCTTAGTTGTCACTAGGCATAACAAAATTGACAAAAGTAACATAAAATAAATAATCACATTTCATAGCTAAAAATAAGGGCCCACCAGACACCAGGGAAACAGAGCTCAACTTAGCTGTCACCCCCCCCCCACACACACACACACACACAATTTCTGGTTGCCAAAGGTATTTACATGAAAATAAGGAACTTTCTCCATTACAGTTCATTCACAGTTGCATTCCTCAGCAATAGACTAACAGTCCATGTTATACTTTTTATATTGCTCAGCCCTTTATGTGTTTGCTGATTTAACAGTATTCAAATGCTGATACAGTTTAATGCTGTACATCAATATTTGGATTTCTTTAATGCACACTTAATTCAGAAATTGGAGGTCACCATCAGAGAACATAAAGCTTCCATGATACTGTATATACTCACTGTAATAATACAAACAGACTGAGGGCTACATCCAATATTTTTAAAGAGCCAGCCCTTCAATGGGGTTTGCTTTACAGGTATGAAGTACATAAACATGCAATGGCCTAATCTGATGTGTGCAACTCATAAATGACAAAAGATCAGTTATTCAAACTAACAATGCCTTTATCAAATGTTAAACATGAATATAAATGCTCAATTAACGTTATCATAATTTTAGAGAAGAATAACCAATGCCTATATTAAAATGTTTGGGTCTACATGCATTCAATACGTAGTGTAACACTTGTTTCAAGAGGAGGTGGAACTAAGTTCCTGTGGGCTCCTGTCTGATTTCAAACATGTGATCAACTGTGAACCAGGTGAGAACTTCAATTGTAGATCTGTCCTTGCTGACATGTAAGGCAGAAAAAAAAATGCTGCACCCCTTCCTCCAAGCTCCCTGTTAACTGTTTCACGATCTGCAGCCAGAATACACCAGCAGTCTTGCCACAATAAATATAATCCACAGAAAAACAAGAGCAGGAAATAGGTGCTCCACAGAACCGTCTATATAAAGTGGTGATCAATAAAAGCAAAGTTAGAAAAAGGAAAAAAACATGGAGCACCCACTCTAGACTAATATTAAAGCAATGTACTCCAATGTGTATGATATTTAGAAAAAAAAACACACACACAAACCCAAACCATGTAAGGAAGTATATACTCACATTGTATTCAGGTATATTCATCATATTTAACATGGTGCAAAACAGTACATAAAAAAATATTTGGCAAGACATCAAAAGCAGCATCAAAAATATTGTTAGAGAGACAAAAGGGGAAGGCAGTTCTAAATGTTACAGCATCGCCCGCAAGGGTGAAAAAAACTTACATTTTGCTTCATCTGGGCAGAGCTTCTTCAGAACCTCTAAAAGTATGCTGAATATACTTGAATAAAATGTTAGTATATACTTCGTTACATGATTTGAATTTGTGTGTGTGTTTTTCTAAATGTCGTACACATTGAAGTGCATTGCTTTAATATCAGTCCAGAGCGGGTGCTCCAAGTTTTTTCCATAATCCACAGAAATAATTTAATTACAAAATTTTCTTGTGGCAAAAACAGATAGACATACTGTACATAATGTGGACCTCTGTTTTTCATCTGTCCAATGAGTGTGTGTACCAGCCTGTAAATAGAACAGTATGTACTGTATGTCTGTTTTTGCCACTAAAAGTTTTGTAATTACATTATTGTTGTGCTAAGTGCGGATGTAACACAGAATGGGTGGATCATTTACATTTTTAGTTGCAATATAACTACCAAAAATAGATGTTTATTTGACAGAAGTGCACCACGACCCATTTTAAGTACCCCAGGCCACCAGGAGTTAAGAAACAAGTTGACACTTTAAAACTGAACAGTTTTCTTAAAAGGACAAGGGCAGCTTTCAATGTTTTTTTTTACTTATGACATGATGAAAAATATGAGCAACTACCAGTGGCATTCCACTTTTCAGAGTGCAGAATTCCCATCAGAGACTCAGTAAAAACAGTATAATACCCTGGAGAAGAGGAGGGATTGGGGGATATGATTGAGACCTTCAGGTATTTGAAGGGGATTAACAAAACAGGTACGTAAGGGATATTTTAGCTGAGGAGAGGAAGGGACACCAGGAGGCATAGTCTCAGGTTGGAGGGTAGACGATATCAAAAAGAGATGAGGAGGCATTTTTTCACAGGAAGGATGATGGAGAAATGGAACACTCTACCCGAGGAGGTGGTATCCTGTTGCACAGTGGGCAGTTTTAAAAAGGCAAGGGGCAAGTTGTGAGGGGGGTAAAGGTGAGGGGAAGAGGAGGGGACAGCTACAATATAAGAGTGCTAGCTGCACATTCTAGCAGACTAACTTGATAGGCCGTAAAGCCTGTTTCTGCTGGCAGATTTGTATGTTTGTATAATTACAGTATAAACTGATTTCAGCTCTGAACTAGAAATCTATCACCATGTAAAGGTGGTGCCTTCAAACTCCATCAATCAATCAATCATCTTTATTTTACCAGGTGAAAACACCATTAAGGACAAGCTCATTTACAAGGTGGACTTGGGGAGGGAAACAAAGACAGCACATAAAATACATAATACATAATATATAGTGGGAGATAATCAGGTGCATGACAGTAAACAAATACAATGTTCATCAACATATTTTTGGACTAGACAGTTAACAATAAGTAATAGATTTACATGAGTATACATGGTACTCAGTTAAGAACAGTATGACATATTATTCACCTGTGACAGGGGAAGGGGGAGTAGGGAGGTTTACGAAATATGGAGATAGAGACACTGCCATGTGGTCAAGACCAAGGTTCCTGAGAGCGATGAGGAGCAGATCATGATCAACTGTATTGAGCACTATGCTCAGGTCCAAGAACAAGGCACAAACATGTATTTTAGTTCCAAGGATGTTAACCAATCGTTAGAGAGTTTGGCTAGTGCTGAAGTAGTACTATGTCTAGGCCTAAATCCAGATTGGATAGGGTTGAGGAGATTATTACTTTCAAGGAAACTCCTAATCTGCATGTTACACACTTTTTCCAGTAGTTTGGATAGGATGGGTAGCAGTGAGATAGGGCATTAATTATTTAGATCACTCCTGCAGCCAGATTTAAATAAAGGTATGACATGTGCCATTTCCCAATTGGCAGATAGTGTACCCTGGGACTGGGATACATTGAATAGGTGAGTATAGGACAAAATAACCAAGTTTTAGAACTGATGCTGAGTTATCATTTGGAGCTGAGCTTTTGACTGCAATACAGAATGATGATGGATAAAGTGCAATGGCTGGTGGTCCACACCCCCACCACCCCCTCTCACTCACACACTCTTTGCATTTGTCTAGTCTGCCTTACATGGAAAAACACAGAGAGGCACTTGACTACTGCTCCATGTCACAATAGCAATTGCAAAACAGTGATTGTTATTATGACGAGTGTATATCGCCCAAAAAGCAAATTGGTGATATACACATGCCGGCAAATGCAAATCTGTCAAATACATAGTGTTTATGGGGGGGGGGCTGAGCCCCTGCAACACACCCCCTGCAGGGGGCTTTGCTCACCCTGCACCCCTCTGATTTTGGATTACCAACTCTAGGAGGGTGCATGTCAGGGAGGGGTCAACACACGGGAATGCAGAAAAAATAAAAAAACAACAGTTGCAAGCAGCAGCAAAAGTCTCTCTCCAGTCCAGCCCTGAACCCAGTGCCTACTGCACCAGAGCCAGCCACCCTCACCACCCCACCACACAGCTGACTCAGCTGCAGCAGGCACACTCCCCTGTCACAACCCTGTTCCCTATCCCTCTCCTTCACCTCCTTATCCCTCCCCTTCTGGTCTTCATCCCTCACTATTCTATCATTACCCTTGTAGGGTAGCCCAACATGATAGCACTGAAAATGAGTGGCAGTTTTTACAGTCACTCATTTTCAGTTGCTATCATCAATGGATACCCTCCACTACAAAGGGACATAAGGTGGTGCACCTAAACAATGAGAAACATGAAAAAAGGTGCACCCCCCAGCTGTCTATTTTTGGCCACTAAAAGTTTAGTAATTAGATTATATTTGTGAATTACATTCATTGTGCTGAGCATGCTGGTGAGCTACAGATAGTGCACACAGTGCACACACAGCTTGGGGGGGAGGTGGGTGCACCCTTTGTTTTGTTTTTCTCATGTTTCTCATTGCTTTGCTGCACCACCTGTAGTGGAATGTCTATCCATGTTTTTTTCTATGTAAGGCAGACCAGTCAGATGAAAATTGTGTGTGTTTGGGGGGGGCACTAGAAATCACACCTTATCCATCAACAATGAAGTCAAATGTTCAGCTACAACAGATGAGGAATCAATATCTGTTAGTAGCCATTGGGTTTACATGGTAGTCGACTAGCCAACATCATCACTTATACATAACAGTACAACATATGGCAAAGGTAACAGAGCAAAGCATACCACATGAGAAGAGCCCACCTGAAATGACAATGACCAACAAAGACCTGCACAGAATCCAGCACATGCACATGTGCAGGCACCAATATGGCACTGCTGTGCTGCCTCCAGCTACAGTAGATAGAGTACATGCTCCAAAGATCCTGTTGTTCACACAAGACTCCTCTTCTGATTCCATGAGGGAGGGTGATAGCTACTGCAACCAGTAACAGTGAGACATAAATGCAGGAATATGTCATACCATGATATGCTGCAGGGTGTTGACTATTGTCATTATGTACCCACAACAAAAAATCCTGCCCAAATAAGTTTGTTTCAGATCTACAGAAAAGATGGCGCTACCACCCTCCTCTAGACCAATCATGATATGTTGTGCATCTGAAAAGGACGTCTATAACAATTGGTCTACAGTTGTTGGACTGGGCCAGCACCACCCTTTCTGAAGATCCAAAGACATTTACTAAGGTAAAAATAAACAAGTTTAACTAAGCTATTTTAAGGTTACAGTAGAGTAATTCAGTAAAGGAGACTTGTCACTCCCTTATTGAATTATGTGCTTCTCTTTCATTTTTCCATGGATAAAATGAACTGCTGCTTTAAAATACCTTTAAGAAATATTGGGATCTCCAGCATTTCATGAGTTCTCAATCCCAGATGTGTTTGAAAGATATCCTGAAGTAGTAAATCTGTGCAAATGCAATAGCCCAGCAGTAGCGCATTCACTGTGATGTGGGCGGCCCAGGTTCAGGAGTGACCGGACTGCCTTGGCCAGGGATTCTACAATCTCAGTGGGGTCACTGAGGTTTCAGCTTCCTAGCACAGGTGCATGCTGTGGCTCTAGATGCTATAGCACCATGCTGTTAGGGTGGGAAAGGCTGGAGGGATGAAATAAAAAGAGAAACACCTTTCATCCTGATGAATGAGAACAACTGATTGTCTTGTCTCCACACCACTCAGAGCAGGTTCTGTGGGATTTGTGATGACGTGGCTGGGAGGCTGACAGAGCCCAAGCAGGGGGACAGATCCAGATGCTGGGGAGAAAAGCGTTGACTGCATAAAATATATATTATATATAACTAAAAATACTCTATTGAAGTGCAGGTACAGATGACAAGGGAGTTTTACAGTATGTCTCCTGGGAGGGGAACAAAAAGGATGGAAACAGATTGAAATGTAAACATATTATCTGGCCTTTTATTCATCCATAAAAATAAGCAGTGCCCCCCCCATTCACCCCAACAACACACATAAAAACACCCCACAGATTGGTACAAATTTGAAATATACAAATTGCCCATCATTTACTGACACTCACTATAAGGCCCTGATCACAGAAACTAAATGCAAGGAGTGGTGGTGCTTTGCATTGTTCTGAGAAACAAGTTTGTGATGCCAGAAAAAAGCAGTAGAATGGTCAATCCAGGTAAAGTAATTAGGCAACATCTTCTAAAGGGAGAACTCAGAATATCCCATGACATTTGATACAGCAGTGAGGTATGTATAAGTGTAACCACAATGACTCTTATTCTGCCAGGGGACAGATGGAAAAGGGAGGATCTGGGGAAATAAATTTAACAAATACCATTTAATATTTAAAGAGGAAAGTTTTGATCACTTGCATGTGCTCTAAGACCTACACACCCTAACTGATGTGCAAAGACATGGGTTCATAGTGACAGAAAAAGTTGAAATTTAATTTATAAACATGCCATGTGAGACTTTGTTCTGGTGATTCTACATTTCAGTTTCTGCAGACCAAATGGGTCTCCATGATTAGTAAAATGAACACATCTCCAGTACTGTCTCAGAGGCAGACTGTTATCTCAGAGGCAACACTTTTCTGCTACACTTATAATTCTTGATAACTAAGTCCTTTTTCTTTATATTTACTGTTCTAAATCCACATCATAATTGTAGTGGAATACATGATTAAAATAAAAATTAAAAAAGGAAAAAAATTAAGTTCCTTTCCAGATCTGAACCCATATCTCATGCTGAATATACAACAATGTAAGACTTATGTTCAGTTTTGGCCCATTGTCACTTGCTTGCAAGCCTGTTTACAGACCCACTGCACCACAAACCTCTAATGTGGATAGTTATTCTCTTCAAGGATTCATTTACAGTACTGATCCCATTCAGTACTCTTGCAAATTGCTTCATTGGTGTGCTCACTGTGAGTATTCCAACTTTCTTTTACAAATATGCAAACACTTATTGTAGAAAAAGGCACTGTAAATAAAATTAAAAAAATAAAAGGAGGAAACAACACTTTGACAAGAAGTGCTTTGACTGACTGCAGAAAAACTCTGATCTGTTGAAAGTCTGGGAAAGTCTGGGAGACCAAGGAGATCACAGCCAGGGATTGTTTTGATGTCACTCAGACTGAGAAATGCAAAAATACAGAAATCAAGGATTGTTACTGAATTGAAGGGGGTGGGGTCACAGGTTTGACTTCTTAATAGGTGACTGATGCTGGTGTTTTGTGTTTCTGTGCCTAATTTACAAACAGACCCAAACTACATCTGTATAAGTGTATTACACACATGGACTGCATTACTGCTGGAACCAAAAGAACAGAAAAATCATATATTTAGTTAGCTAGCACTATTGGATCCCCTGCCTGCAGAAACATAAGTCCATTGAGACAACAGCTTAACAGCAAAACTAAAAGCACTACACCCCTTCCACATAACCACTTAAGCATTTTTTGATCACATATTGTATAGAGGCCATCAGAATGAACTGTTACAAGAGATGTAACTCTTTTGCCTTGCTGAATTACAAATGTCTGTTCCCTATAAAGAATTAATACATACAGACACATGCAGATGTACAGCAGGTTGATTTCCCTTGAAATGTCATCTTCTTTCCTGCTTCATGGTTGTCTTGGCCAGCCTCCCATTCCTCCTGTAAAGATACTGTATATTGCCAGAAAATATATTTTTAATGTCCATTTGCAAGCAAACAATTGTTGGCCCCCCATGAGTCTGCTGATTTTTACCTGAGGAATCACAGGGAATGTCATTCCATGAAATCACCTTTTTCAGTACCAAAATTTAGATTTTAAAATGTTCTGGGTTTTTTTTTAAAGTCTGGGGGTGATCAGGTGGGGGGAGGGACTGCCAGCCACCAGGGATTTTTTTTTCATCTGGGTTGGGTAATTGGTTGTAGGAGGGATGACTAGCTCGCAGTGATTTTTTTTTTTGCACAAGTTGGGTGGGTGATTGGGTAGGGGGAAGGATCAGGATGACCGGGTCATGCACTCTGTTTTTATGTTTACATAAGGTTTGTGGATGTCATTTAATTTTCATATATATATCTATATATCTATATATATATCTATATATATATATACATACATATATATATACATATATATATACACACACACACACATATACACTCACAAATTACTGTTTACAGAACGATCAATCAAGGAAGTTAGGTACTCTTGTGCTGAAACCTTTACATCCAATTTTTTGCAATTTTATATCTCTGTGGAGGCAATGTGCTATAGTATTAGAATGAAAAAAAACACTACGAAAATTTAAACCATTTTATTAAATACTGACATTTTTGCAAGACAAGTAGTACTAAGTGTAGTCCCCCCTTAAAATACTGAATAGATGCAGCAAACCATAGCTGGTTCAGTGCCAAATAAATAGAAATACTGAATACTTTCTATATTTGTAATTTATTTGAGTTTTTAGGGAACATTTTTCTTAAATAATTATATAGTGGTAATATTTCTGTTTGGACCTCAAAACCACTGCAATTGTTTTTTTTTTGTTTGTTTGTTTTTTGTATATAGCCACCAGTGATTTTTTTTTTTTTTTTTCAAGTTGGACGGGTGATCAGGTAGGGAGAGGGATCAAGATTATTTGATCATGCACTCTGTTTTTATGTTTACAAACTGTGCATGGGTGTAATTTAATTTTCATATAAATATAAACACTCAAAAATTACTGTTTTACAGAACAATCAGTCAAGGAAGTTATGTACTCTTGTGTTGAAACCTTTACATCCATTTTTTTAAACACTTCTCTGTGGAGACAATCTGCTACAGTATTAAAATGAAAACAACACTACAAAGATTTAAACCATTTTATTAAATACTGGCATTTTTGCAAGACAAGTAGTACTAAGTGTAGTCCCCCTTAAAATACTAAATAGATGCAGCAAACCACAAATGGTTCAGAGCCAAATATATAGAAATACTGCTGGAATCAAAAGAATAGAAAATGCATACATTTAGTTAGCTGGCACCATTGGATCCCCTGCCTACAGAAACAGAAATCCACTGACATAATTGCATAACAGCAAAACTAAACACACCATCCCCTTCCACTTACACTTTTTTTCATGTTTTGCTGTTTTTTATGTTACCTACTCTGATATCAGATAGGATATCTGGTACTATATCAAATACAATTTCAGACATTGGGAATAGTTTCTTGATGTCAAAAATTATACCTGATATCCTACGAAATATTGTATGTGTCTGTCTGTCATGTCAGCATTATCATACATAATCATTTACTAGTACTTAAGTCATTAACCCAATGAGGATTGTATGACTAGAGAGACATCTGCTGTCAATGTCAATTTTAGCAGGCTAATTTAGGTGGAAACAGCACCACTTGGCACATTTCAGTTGTCGGCAATTAACTGAATTAAGTCCAAACCACCGCATACTGCATACCACCTACTGCTGCTACCTTAATGATCTACCACTACCACTACCCCTTCTACCTCTTCATACTGGGGGTACCAGTATACTTTTCTGTAACTACCACTGTATCTCCTCCAACTTCATAGCATGTCCCCTTGTTCTAGAGCACCTTTTCTTCTGAAAAATACTCCCCTCAAATACCTTATTAACCCATGTGAGGTATTTAAAGGTCTCTATTATATCCCCCCTCTCCCTACTCTCATCCACGTTGAACAAGTTGAGCTTCTTTAGCTTCTCCTTATAAGGCTTTTGATGTAGGCCCTGCACCATTTTGGCAGTCCCCTTTTGGAGTGCCACCACTCTATCTGTGTCTTTCCAGAGACGCGATCTCCAGAACTGAGAGGCACCACCTCCCTTTTTCTGCTGGTGCTACTACCCCTTCCTCCATATACACCTCAGCATCCCATCAGCCCTCCTGACTGCCTTGTTACACTGAATGGCCACCTTTAGGTAATCTGATATGATTACCCCCAAGTCTCTTACCTGCTTGGTCATTTTCAGTATTACTCTACCCATTATGTGCTCTGACTCAAGGTTTCTATGGCTTAAGTGTATTATTTTGCACTTTTTTGTGTTAAAACCCTGATAACATACCCTTGATCACTCCATCAGTTTTTTCAGATGTCTGCCCATCCTTTCCACACCCCAGAGAGACCACCCTGTTGCAAATCTTGGTGTCATCTGCAAAGAGACATTCCCTTCCAGATCCTCTGCTACATCACTAATAAGGACATTAAAGGGGAACAATCCCAGCACTGAACCATGAGGAACCACACTGGTCACCCTTCCATCCTTGGAACAAACTCTGTTTACCACTACCCCCTGTCTCCTATCCCTAAACAATTTCTTATCCAGATTACCACCTTGTCGCCTACCCCCAAGCTACCCAGCTTGTTTACCAGTCTCCTATATGGAACAGTTTTGAATGTCTTGCTGAAATTCAGGTAGGCCACATCCACTGCACCACCCTGATCTAACTCCTTGGTCACCCAGTCAAAGAAATCTATGGGATTTGTTTGACTTGACCTCCTCCCTGTGAATCCATGTTGCCTCAGATCCTGTAATGCATTGGATTCAAAATATGTCACAATCCATCGGCCGGTGGTGCTGAGGGTTGAGGTGCTGACACCACACCTCACACTACGCGGTGACCTGGGTTCAGGAGTGAGCTCAGGGCCGGGGTTGGCAGGGGTGGGAATGGATCAAGCACCCACTGGACTGCTCTCCTATCCCAGGGGGAGGGCTCTGGGGTGTGCAGTGCATCAGCAGCCCCTGGTGGAGACTGGGGGCACTGCTGAGCACTGGACAGCACGTAAGTTGGCATGGCCCAAAGTCAGCAGGGTTGCCGTGTGCCAATGAGGATGTGCACCATGCAAGGGAAGGGAAAGGAGGGTGGAGGAGCACACACACTAAGGTGAAAAAGTCCCTCCCACCAGATAGGTGACAACTCCTCCAGTGCCATCGCCGCCACATGCCCAAAGCTGGTTCTCTGCCACTGCCCCTTCGATCTCTCTGGGGCAGTAGCCCCCAAGTCCCCGGGGAGTCATAACATCCTTGAAGATGGCGGAGAATGCAGCAGGCGGTAGACCAGCAATGGTGAGAGAGGTAGCCCGAGAGAGTTCTGGTTGGGAGGAGAAGAAACGGAGTTGAAAAAAAAATTTCACAAACCTTTAAATTAGTAGTGTTTCCATTAACTTATCCACCACTGATGTCAGGCTGACTGACCTATAATTTCCTGCCTCTTCCCTGCTACTACTTTTGTGAAGTGGGACTAAATCTGCTCTACTCCAGTCATCCAGAACCACTCTAGTCTCTAATAATCCGATAAACAAGTCTGTCAGAGATGCAGCTAGTAACTCCCTGAGCTCCCTCAGCACCCATGGAAGCACCCCATTTGACCCAATTGCTTTGTCAATCTTCAGGTTAGTGAGTGTTTTCTGAACTCTGTCCTCAGAAAAGGAATTAGTGTCCACTTCCCTCCCATCAAAGCTCCTGATGCTTTTTCATGGTCCATCCCCTTTGTCTTCCACTGTGAACACTGAGCAGAAAGAAGTATTTGTTCAAAATGTCTGCCTATTCTTGGTCGACCTCTGTAAAGTCCCTCCCTCTTTAACCTTAAGATCCCTCCCTTCATCTTCGATTTTTTGCCAACATACCTAAAAAATGTCTTGTCCCTTTTTCATGCTGCCTAAGCTCATCTTTCTTCAATTTGTGCCTGTGCGCTCCTTACTGCTTTCCCTGCCTTTACCTGTTTTGCCTGATACACTTCCCTATCCTCCTCCCTCTGGGTCTCCTTATAGCTTCAGAATGCTACTCTTTTAGTCTTTACCTTTTCTGCCACCTCTTTCAAGAACCATAGTGGCCTCCACTTCCTTTTGCTTTTGTTTTTACTTATTTGACACAGATGTTTGTTACCCTCAGCATGCCCTCTTTTATGTTTGGCCCACTATTCCTCAAGCCCTTCAGGTCATCTCCCCTTACCAGGTCATTCCCGAGGCATTCACCCCATCTTTATAAAATCTGCCCTTCTAAAGTCCAGGACTCTCACCATTGTGTGATTGATTCCATAGCTGTTCTTCTGTTGAACTACACTGTACAATGATCACTGATCCTCAGATGGATTCCAACCTTGATGTCTGCAATGTATTGTCCTTGTTAGTAAGCACCAGATCCAGTATTGCCCCATCTTGAGTAGGTTCACTGACTAGTTGCCTGAGGAACACCCGTAGGAGTCCTGGATGTCCTTACTTCTAGCTGAAGCCTCATTTGGGAGGCTGCAATCTACATCCAGCAGATTGAAGTCCCCCACCAGCAACACCTCCCGTTTTCAGCCATTTGACCAATTGCTTTAAACATTTCACCTTGGAACAAACAATTTGGGGGGTAACAGTGTGCAGAAGGTGCAAGCAAGATTCAGAGAATTGGTCAGAATATGTCAAACTGATGGGGACACTCTTGCATTCTCAGAAGTTCTGCCAGTACCAAGGGTAAGCATCGACAGAAAGATGAGGAATAGGGATTTAAACAAGTGGTTGGGAAAATGGGGTCTGGGCTGGTGGGAGGCTGGTGAGCTACATGGGACAACAAGGATCTGTTCACCAAGGACCGACTGCATCTGAGTATGGAGGGAAAAATAGTTTTAAAATATAAGCTGGGGGAGTTTATTGACAGAAATTATGATTTAAACTAGCAGGGGGGCTTAGTCTTGCTGGGCAGACAGGAACTCAGACATTGGCAGGGCTTTTGCCTCTCCTTCAACTGGAAATTTGAAGGATGAGAAGCACTCACAGAAGGGTAAAATCATGGGGGAAGGGTAGGCTGGGAATGGTATAGGGAGGGTTGGAAGGTGGTCTTAACCAACACAAGGAGCCTGGGAAACAAGTTACTCAAGTTACATGCAATGATGGTGGGGGGGGTTGATGTGGTGGTAGTCACAGAGACTTGCGCCACCCAGTACTATGACTGGGACTTGGACTCCCAGGATACAAAACATTTACGGGAGGACAGGTTAACTTGTAGGGGAAGAGGGGCAGTGCTATTTGTGAGGGAGGGAATAGAGTGTAGCAGGGAGGAGGATGAGGACAGGAACACAGATATGTTGTGGGCCTCCTTATAGGATGCTAGAGGCAAGAGGGTCAATTTAGGGGTAGTCCTAGGGGTAATCTACAGACCACCAACACAAACTGAGGAACAGGATAAGGAAATGGTGGGAAACATAATAAATCACAGTGCTGGGGTAGGGGCAGGATGGTGGTGGTGGGAGATTTCAACATGCCAGGGTGGACTGGTGCACTATGTCATCAACAAATGTTAAAGAACAACAGATTCTGGTGCTTTTCAAGATGTATTCCTGTCACAACTGGTGGTAGAGCCAACCAGAGAAGGAAGCATCTTGGACTGGTTTTAACAGATAGGACCAGGCAAAGAATGTTGTAGTAGAGGACCTGCTTGCAAGGAATGACAACTCAATAGTTTGGTTCTCACTGGATCTGGGGAGGGAGGGAAATTAAACTAACATGAAGACAGTGGACTTCAGGGGCAAGATTTTGGGAGGATGGCAGCCATTCTGGAAGGACACTTAGAGAAAGTAGGTGTGGACATGGACGCAGATCGCAAGAGTATGACATTTTGAAAGTGGGTCTTTTGAAGGCCACTAAAGCCTACACAAAGTCCAAATGCAAGAAGGCAAAGTCAAAGAAACCCAGATAGTGGGCCATGGATGTGCAGGAAAGGGTAAGGGAGAAAAGGTTAGCCTACAGAAAGTACAAGAAAACCTGTAAGGAGAAGGACAGGGACGAGTATCATATGAAATCAAAGGAGGCAAGCAGGGTGGTAAAGGCAGCCAAAGCAAACAAAGAGCTACAGGTTGGTGCAGGAGATCAGGAAGGAAGAGGATAAATGGGTTAAAAAAGGAGGGTGGGTGGGCAGAGGAGGGAGTGAAGCAGGCTGAAGTACTAAATGAGAACTTCTGCTCTGTCTTTAGGAGGAAAAAGGATGGGCCAATTCTTAATGGGGGAGGTATGACAGGGGATGGGGAGGAGGGACACTAACATGTGAAGAGATACTGGTGGAGACAGTGTGTAAGGGCCTTAAGTCATTAAAGACAGACCAGGTCCCAGGTTCAGATGGGATCTACCCCAGAATCCTAAAGAAACTGGCTGATGTCCTGGCAGCACCTCTGATGGAGTTATTCAACTCCTCCCTCCAAATGAGAAGTGTACCACTGGACTGAAGAACGGCACAAGTAGTGCCCCTCCATAAAAGGGTAACTAGGGACAAGCCAGAAAACTATAGACCATTCAGCCTGATATCCATTGTGGGGAAACTGTTAGAAAGCATATTAAAGGAAAGACTGGTAGAGTTCCTGGAGGGGAATGGCCTTCAGGATGTCAGACAACATGCATTTGCACAGGGGAGATCTTGTCAAAGTAATCTGGTTGAATTTTTTGACTGGATGGCAAGATATCTGTACAGTGGTCAGACGGTTGATGTCATGTATCTGGACTTCAGCAAGGCATTTGACTTAGTACCTCATGGGAGACTATTGGGTAAGTTGATGGACTTGGTGTCAGAAAGAGGTTGGTGAGGTGGATTGGGAACTGGCTAATCAACAGACAAAAGTGGGTGGTGGTGGGGAGCTATCGATACCCAGGAGGGTCATTAGTGGGGTCTTTCAGGGATCAGTTCTGGGTCCACTTTTATTTAATGCTTTTATTTTGGACATTTCAATGGCAGTTATGAGCAAAGTAAGCCTGTTTGCTGATTACTCCAAACTAGGTGTGGTTGTGGATAGTGTGGAGGGAAGGAGGACACTCCCAGAAGACATAGAAAGACTAGAACAGTAGTTGGAAACATGGCAGCAATGGTTTAATACTCAGAAGTGCAGTGTACTTCATTTGGGAGCTAGGAATCCAGGGCACAGCTACCAATTGGGGGGTATAGTTAGTAGTCTCGGAGTAAGAAAAATATCTGGGTGTAGTGATCACTGGTAAAATGATTCATTCAGGACAATGCAGGAAAGCAGCTTCTAAGGCAAACAGAATGCTGGGGCACATTGCTAGGAGAATCACTTTAAGAAGTGAAGAAGTAATCCAGCCATGTACAAATCCTTGGCGAGGTCACACTTGGAATACTGCGTGCACTTCTGGCACCCTTACTTAAAGAAGGATGTTGTGCTCCTGGAGAGGGTCTGGAGGAGGGCGTCAAAGATGTTCCTCAGAATGGGGGATAAGCCCTATGAGGAGAAACTTAGCGAGATAAACATGTACACCCTGGAAGACAGAGGGGACATGATCGAGACCTTTAAATACTTGAAGGGTTTAACAGAGTAAACACCGAGGGTTTGTTCATACTGATGGGGGAAGGGACCACAAGAGGTCATAGCCTTAAACTGGTTGGGGGCAGATGTAGAAGAGACATGAGAAAACATTACTTCATAGAGAGGATGGTTGTGCCTTGAAATGCGCAACATGAGGAGTCAGTATCAGAGGAATCAGTGGGAGGTTTTAAGACAGGATGGGATAGATACATGGGCAGGGTACAGGAAGGGAGGTTAGAGACCAGGGGAACTCTGAATGGGAATTAGGGTAGGCATGGAAAGGAGATGGGAGGAGGGGCAGCAGCAGTTATTAAACTGTGAGCTGCATTGCGAGCAGATGCTTTAGACCTCAAGGCCTAATCTGCTGCCATTTTTGTATGTTCGTATTTCCTTGTCTAATTCCTCCACCTGTGCCAGAGGCATGCAGATTGTATCTCTCTGAATAATGGCTCAGTTTCCTGACTCAAGAGTATCACACAACTCCTTTGCCCCCCCCCCCAAAATTCCCTGTATTTCTGTTTCTTTTATGTTTTTCTTCACATAAAGCATCACACCCCCTCCTTTCCTTCCCACACTCTCCTTTCTGAGCAGTGTATTGCCTGGTATGGCCATGTTCCAGTCATGGTTGTCAGTGCACCATGAATGAGTAATAGCCACAATATCCAGGTAGGGCTCTGCCATGATGACCTTTAGGTCTGTGACCTTATTTTCCAGACTTCTAACATTCACACACCTGGCCTTCCAGATTTTGACGCCTTTTTGTTTGTTTCTTCCCCTTCTTCCTCCTTCTCTTTTGACTTTTTCTTTTATCTTCTTCCTCCTTTGCTATAACCCTGCTTCTCTGATTAACTTGTACTCTGGGGACTTTCTCTGCTTGGGGTCTCCCTACTCACTATCTCAGCCTGTGGGGGAGGCAGTTTCTGCATCCCCTTTTTCTTCCACCCCCAGCTACTATAAAATGTTCATCGAAGTGACATTTAAGCCATCCACTGAGGTCTGTGGTTCTCCTCCCAGATGGATGCAGGCTATCACCTCTGTATAGACTCTTATCCTCCCAAGTGGGCCCCCAGTACCTACTGTAGCCATATCCCTCCTCTCTGCACCATTCAATCAACCATGAGTTGAAGGCCTTAGTGCTGAGATCCCTCTCCTTCCCCTGTCACAGACAGGTAGCATCTCCGTAAAAGCTAATAAATGTGTTCCTTGTTTAAGACTGCTTCCCAGTTCACTAAACTCCCCCTGCACTATTCCAGCCCCATCCTTAGCCAGGTCATTTGTTTCTAGGTGGAATGACATCTGGCTCCCCCTTCCTTCCTGCTGTCTTAACACTCTGCAGGATATGCTTCTCATACCTCTGGGTCATGGTGTCGGGTAGGAACCTGACCTCCTTCTCTACCCCTTTCTCTTCCCAACTCTACCCCTGACAGTCGAGTTCCCCACCAGAAGTTGCTTTCTCCTCTTTGGGGTCCTTTCTCACTCTGCTTGCAGTCTTCATTAGGATGGTCCTACATCCTCCCTGGCCATTACCATGGGTGCCTCCTCTTGGTAGTACCACTCCACCAGAGTGGTGTAGGAATTTGTAGTGGCACTGGTTGAGAAATGCCTGCACCTCCAGCCTTCCAGATCTGACCACCCCCACCCTTCTTGAACCCACTGTAGTTCAGCCACTCCTCCTATCTGGTATATTTTGAGGTAATGGTGTCTGACTTGGTAACCTCTGAATGGGACAGGTGGTCCCCTGACTCCTAGTCAAGTGAGCCACAAGTCTAGTGGCTCTCCCTCAGCCCAGAGAGGTGCACTCAGATGGGACAGCACTGCAGGCTCCAGAACGTCTCCCTAAAGACTGCAGCTACATAGCCACTTCATTGCACCACTCCCCACATTCCATATTCCTGCTCTCCCTGTGATTTCTAGCCCCCTTTCCCAGATCCCAGTAAGGGCTAAGCTGTATGCAGTGTGAGTTACTAAAGTATGAAAAGCACAACCTTTTAATTAAACTGTCCTAGCTATGTCACAGATACATGAATGCGATAAACAACAAAAAATCCTTTTTTTCCTGTCTTACATATATAACAATGTTAACTATATATCCACAAAGTAGAAAAACCTGTGCTCAGGACTAGAGTAGGGGTGCTCTACCTATATGAGTCCAGGTCAGGGCTCACAAACAATGCATGTAGCTTTCTTTGTGAATAACATAAAGTAAAAGGTGAGCAACAGGTGTAGGTCAGGTAGCACAATAAAATGTAACCATAGCACACTGAATGCAAAAAAATCCACAGGTTTGTTTTGTGCAAAATGTGAACATTCAAAGTGCTAAAAAATTTTAGCCACTGTACCACAGATATTTACAAAACAAGACCTACCCCAGTCCAACTTGCCAGCCACTGTTTACCTCGCCTACCTACATGAGTCCAGGTCAGGCTCACAGACAATGCATACTGCTGTCTTTGTGAAAAAGACAAAGTAAAGGTGAGCAACAGGTGTAAGTTAGGTAGCAAAATAAAATTCAACCACAGCACACTGAATTCAAAAAAACATCCGCAGGTGTATTTTGTGCAAAATGTGAACATTTTGCACAAAATAAACCTGTGGATGTTTTTTTGAATTCAAAATAAACCTGTGGATGTTTTTTGAATTCTGTGTTGCTACCTGACCAACATTTGTTGCTCACCTTTACTTTGTCTTGTAAACGGTGGCTGGCAAGTTGGACTGGGGTAGGTCTTGTTTTATAATTAGCTACAGTGGCTGCAGTTGTATAGTACTTTGAATGTTCACATTTTGCACAAAATAAACCTGTGGATGTTTTTCTGAATTCAGTGTGCTGTTGTTGAATTTTGTTGTGCAACCTGACCTACACCTGTTGCTCACCTTTTACTTTGTCTTATTCAAAAAGAGAGCTATATCAATGTTAACTGTCTGCAGTACTCACCCAGCTAGATTACAGTCAGCTTTTCCCCTACACCCCTCTATCCAAACAATATAGTATTACCTGGGCTGAGATGGGCAGGGTTCCTGGCTGTTGGCTGCCTCCTTGGCTAACTTATGGCAGACTCCAGTCATTGTACATTGGACCCAAGCATTGTGGTGAGTGGGGCTAACTACCATTCCTAGCCCTTGTCCCAGTCACAGTAGAGCCATGCTTTGGCTTTCCGGGGGGGGGGGGACTGAGAGTCACATAATCTGCAGGATACTCTAATTCTCACCAGCAACAACTCTCCACCAGAATCTCCTCTGCAGGTCCAGTACTTCCCCACCCTCTTGTGGATTCTTTGACTAGCTTCCTATGAAAAGCCTCCTTTAAGGCCTCTAGGATGGTCTTGTTTCTTGATGAAGCTGCAGCTGGAAGACTCCATGCAACATCTGGCGAAGAAGTCGCTAACTTCGAGCACTTCCCTTTACTTACCATTCTGAAGATGTCTTCAAAGTGCCCTATGCAGCTCCTCAATCTGTGTTGGAAGTCTGTACTGTACACTACCCTGGTATGGATAGTGACCCACAGTCTGACTCCAGAGTGACCCACAGCACTTCTTTTTTAAAAACTCAGTTTAGTAAGACAGTATCACAATACAATTTGTACTTGCAGGTTTCTCAGTTAGGAATATATAGTGCTAAGAAGTATTGCAAAACCATTAACAGCTTCTAAGACCCACAGCACTTCTCACCCACCCTTTTCTCTTGATGCCCTATACCACTGTGGCCTTAATATTGTCCTTCACATATAATAAACCTCCTCCCTCTTCACCACCCGGTCCCTCTGAACAGAGATTAATCTGGTATAGCTATGTCCCAGCTGTGGTGCTCCATACACCATGATTCTCTTATGGCCACTAAATCCAGTTTCTTCTCAGCTATAAGGGCTTCCAGGTCTGAAATATTGTTTCCAGTGTTCAAGCATTAGAGCACTTGGCTCTCAGCACCTTTTCACCCATGTACGCTACTCTGATTCTACCTCCTATTTCTACCTGTATTGTTCTCTGAATCCTCCACTGACTTGAATTTACCCTTTTTAATTTCATGACTCCTGCTATCCTTCAAAACTCTTTTCTCTCCAGCATGAGAAATAGTCCCCTTTTCTAATTTTCTGTTTCTGTCCCTGCCTTTACCATAGGAGAGTTTTCTCACCTTGGACTCTCACTCCCTGATACTTTACCACCTGGGTGACATTGTTTGCTTCCCATCGGTTTACCGTCTCCCACCCGACATAGTTTAAATGTTCATCGGAACAGCATTTAAACCTGCCATCAAGGACTGCAGTCCCATTCCTAGAAGGATGCAGGTTGTCTCCCTTATAGAGGGTTGCACCCTCTCAGATTGTTCCCCAGTCCCTGATATACCCAAATCCTTCCTCCATATACCATGCCTTAAACCATTCATTAAAAGCCCTGGTGCAGAGTTTCCTTGCCTCTTCCCAGCCATACACAGATAGTACCTTCAAAAAAGCCACCATGCATGCTACCTGCTTGAGACCCCTCCACAGCTTCCTACAGCTTTACTACTCTTATGTTCTCCTGTATTAGGTCATTAGTTCCAGTATGGACAATGATGTCCAGCGCTCTCTCTCTCTCTCTCTCTCTCAACAATCCAATGTATTAGCTATTTTGTACTAAAAGGAGTAAGAAATGGTGTGAATGTGGGGTTAGGATGGAGTCTGGTTAAGGGGTGGTGTGAGTTTTATAGGAGTAAGGTGAGATTTTAGCTCTTAGTATTTTATAGATATTTGGAAGGGTCAATTTTATTGAGATATGTGCTATGAAACCATAGATCCTACATACACCTACTTACTGAGACTACTCCACCAGCTTTCAAATACTGGACCTTCCAGAGGCAGTCTTTGACCACTTTAGGGGGGTGTGGATCCTGAAAAGCCAGTGCATTTGGTGACACAGTGTAGATGTCAGGGTGAGATGAACTGGGAGCATCAGGTCAAGCAGGTGCCCTCAGTTTAGGAGTATTATGGGGGGAGCTCTTCCCTGCTATGTCCCAGTTCTCACAGAGCTCTTCTGGGAATAGAGGACAGGTAGCAGATGGCCCAGCTACTCAGCTCCTTCCTTTCATGGTATGTTGTGAGGTACCAGAGCACAGAGGAATAAATTCAGCTATGATCTCAAATTGGATTGCAGATTCCTCAAAGGATCTGGTATACCTCACTAAGACCTGGTTGGGGGATAACTCTGGGTCATTTCTGGAGGCAACAATCCCTGATGTATTCTTAATAATACACTGCACAAGCTAGGATCATGGGGCAGAGAGGTGGCATATGTTTTAGATCCAGCCTGGGACTGACAGTATTCCCACTGAAGGAGATAAGGTCATTTGAATGTGGCCATGAAGGGTGATGGAGGTGAAGTATAGATTTTCTTGGTTTACTGATCACTGGAGAGGGAACAGGCATTCCTGTGAGAATTTTTGGACTTCATTGCGGACCTTTCACTAAATGCTCCTAACCTGATTGTGTTGGGGGACTTCAATGTATGGATTGATGAATCCTCTCAATTTGTTTAGCAGTTGCTACAGTTGCTGGAACCATAGGACCTCACACAAACTGTTTCCACTGCCACCCATGAACTTGTCCACCCCTAGGACCTTATCTTCTCTCTGGTGCTAGACTTCTTTGATGTTAGGGGGGATCCAATGGAGTGTTTGGATTACCACACTGTCCAGTTCCTACAGGATCACCCCAAAAGTTTGCCCCCACTACAGAGATAATCTGGTACCACCTGTTGTATAAACTGGAGCCAAAGAAGCTCCTAGGCATACTGGACATCAAAAGAAGAATGCAATGGAGGTACAATTGCAGCCATCGAGGGCTATAATTTAGCCAGTTCAACAACACTAGACCACATTGAATTGATCTGTGTCCATCTGCTGACCACCCACTAGAACTTGCCATGGTATAATGATGAGTTTATTTGGCTGAAGGCAACAGGCTGGAGGGTGGAGTGTTCCTGGAAGAAATCCAGCTCTGTGGACAACAGAATAGTTCTGAAGTCTCATTATAGAAACTATCAGAGAGCAATAAGTCTGAAAAAGGTAGAATTTCTGTCACTAGTTATTGCCTCAGGTAAGAACGGACCAGTCAAACTCTTCTGCACTGTAAACAGTGTAATTCATCAGCCTGTCTACAGTCTAATAGAGTTTTTGTCTCAAGAAAGATGTGACAAGTTTAATCAGTTCTTCCTGGCCAAAGTGTCCTCCATCAGGGCTGGTATATTGCTACAGGTGGCTTGTCAGGGGAGACAGGGGTCTTGAGGAATGACATGGGGGAACTCAGGGGGTCTGGAGTGAGTTCCAGCCAGTTTCTGTAAGTATGGTGCTCAAGGTGGTCTTGACTCTGCATCTTACCTGCTGTGATTCTGACCCAGGGTTTATTTGGCTGTTGGTGGACTGCCATGAGGCTTTGGGTCTGGTGCTCATTGGCAATATTTAGTCTTTCCTTTCAGAAGATTTTTTTCAGAGGCTTTGAAAAAAAGCCTCAGTGAGACCTTTCCTGAAGAAACCATCTATAGACTTAGAGATGCTGATGTACTATAGATCTGTCTCGAACCATCCTTTTTTGGAGAAGGTTATCAAGAAGATGGTGAAGATAAAGCTTGAGGCACACCTTGAGAAGTATGACATCCATGAGGCATTGCAGGTGGTATAACAGCCTTGCCACAGCACTGAGACATGGCTTGTTTAATGACCTGCTCCTGGCAAGGGATAGGGGTGTAGCACTGGATTGTCATTCTCCTTAATCTCTCATTGACATTTCATGGGGTGTAAATAGAAATCTTTGAAAAATATAGGCAAATCACTAGGACAGCTCTAAAATGAATTGCATCTTCCTTGTCCAGCAAATCACTATGAGTGGTAATGGAGACTTTCTCATTACAGCCAGTTGTGGTTAGCTGTGGATGCCCCAGGATCAGTTCTGTCACCCACATTATTTTGGTGTAGATGAAACCATTGAGATTGGTCATTAGACAGTACAAATGAGGTTTCACTGATATGCATATAACACACAGCTATACTAGTCTTTCATATATGATGGGCAGTCTTTGTGCTAGAGTATTGACTACAGGAGATTGTAGACTGGATGGCCTCTAGCTGGCTGAGCCTTAATCTAACCAAGACCAAGTTACTGTTAGTGGAACCAGCTCCTCCAGATCAGATGTTAGATGAGATGCTATAATTTGGTCTTCTTAAAATGATGCTACTTTGACAGCTGTGGATTGGGTGAAAAATCTGTGAGCCATCATGAACTCAGGGCTGACACTAGACTAGCATGTGTCGACTATGGTCTACTGGATTTGTCTACTTAAGTATCTCTCCTGGGTTCTACCTTACCTGATGCAAGAATAACCGGTGACCCTGGTATATGCAGCTTTGAACTCAGGCTTTGATGACTGTAATGCACTCTATCTTGGGTAATCTGTGAGATTGGTGTGCTGCACACCACTGGTGCAGAATGCTGCAGCTAGTTTGATCACAGGATCACCAAATACAGAACATATTAGATATGTGGTGACAGCTGCACCATCTTAGGAGTCCTCTCTCAGTGGAGGGATTTAAAAAGGGGCTGAAATAGCTGGCTAAGTGGTACAGTGAGCTGTGGCACTGAGTACCACACCACCTACCACACCGGTGACTTAAGCTCAGGAATAGATCAGGGTCACTTAGGGGCCGAATGAGGAATGAGAACTGAGCATTCACAGACAGCTCTCCTCCTTCAGGGTGGGACACAGTACATGCCACTGCTCAGCTACCACCTAGAAAAGGCTGGATGGAACAGCAGTGGCTGCCTCTCAGAGTGCCATGCTGACCTTTGGAATGGAATGAAAATTAAGATGGAAAGCCTCATCAGCCAGGATGATACCTGCCAGCCCACCACAGGCACAGCACCACCAGTCGGGTACTGGCGCAAACTAGTAAGTCCCCTGGGATGGTGGGTGACATGGCTTGACATGCTGGGCCAAAGGGGTGCCAGTTATGACTCAGAGGCTTAAAGAAATGATAAAAAAGGGACTGAAAAGCAACCATTTTACATCAGATTTTGGCTTGGACAATTGCCTTTGAGACTTGTGTCTTTATTTTAGGATTGCATTATTTGTAATTTATTAATTTATGGTATGTTATGTTGCTATAATGAATTGTTCTGCTTTTGAAATTTGTGAAGCAAACTGAATCCTTGGGATAGGGCACCATATGAATAAAATGCCTTCTTTTCCATGCCATATTGAATGTTAGGAGTTTGTTTCTCCTACCTGAATCACCTTGCATTTTTGGGGCATTAAATTCTAATTGCTACACCTTTGACCAGCCTTCCAATCAACCCAGGTCCTTCTTAATGATTTTGGCTCACCTCTCACTATCCACCTGGCCACAGATTTTAGTATCATCTCCGAAAGGCATATCTTGCCTTAGATTCCAACCTGTGTCACAGGTATGGCAGAACTGCATTCAGCCAGTCCGATAACCCTGGTGGAGGGATGCCTTTCCTATCTTTATCTTTTTTCTACTGAAATCTTTTACACAACAGTATCTTCCTATACTAAACTTTACCTTTTTCTGCCCCTGGAGTAGGTTGGCCACCTATGTCAGTCTTTTCTGTCTCTCAGTAAATATTTTTTCCTGCTATCTTTATTTCTAGTTTCTATATATCCATCCTTCACCAAGAACTCCCTAAAATAATGCACTAGGCTAAGGCCAGCTGGCAGGAATGATATAAGGTGCATTTATGGCATTAAATGCCAAAGATATAAAGTGCCCTTAAGTATATAAGGTGCTGGTTAAATAAAGTGCATAGAGTGCATTTTGTGCCATATTATGAGTTTAAAGTGAAGCAGTGCTTAATTAAGTTAATACTTATGCCATTTTTATGTATATGGTTCAGGAATGTTTAGAAATGTTTAAAATGGCAGTTAAATACCAAATAAGGTCCACCCTGTTAGGTGGAATATGAGTATACGAGAGCAGCGTTATGTCTCCCTTGTTTAAATTATTTTGCTGACACTCCATTGTTATGGAAAATGTTATGCCAAAGAAATCCTGCATCAAAGCAAGAACTGTTTGACTGAGTGGCAAACTTTAACTATTACTTTTGCTGCAGCTTGGTATCTGTGTAAATAATTACTGATGACCCTATATTATTAGGACTCCCAACTGCTGGCTTTGTATAGATTATGCTGTAATATAGAAACATAGAATTTGATGGCAGATAAGGACCGCTTGGCCCACCTAGTCTGCCCATTTCCCTACCTAACAGATAAGCTGCAGATCCTAATTAACCAACAGCCTACTTCCTCCTACCCCCCACTAGAATAACCTTATGTCTGTCCCATGCATACTTGAATTCCCTCACTGTTTTTGACTCTACAACCTCATCAGGAAGGCTGTTCCATGTATCCACAACCCTCTCTGGGAAGAAATACTTCCTCACATTACCTCTGAGCCGTCCCCCCTCTATCTTCAAATTGTGCCCCTTGTTTTTGCACATCTCTTTTTCTGAAAGATGCTACCGTCTTGGACTTTGTTGATTCCCTTGAGGTACTTGAAAGTTTCTATCATGTCTCCTCTCTTCCTCCTTTCCTTGAAGCTATACATCTTTAGTTCCTTTAGTCTTTCTTCATATGTCCACTGATGCAGATCCTGCATCATTTTGGTTGCCCTCCTCTAGACAGCCTCCACCCTGTCTATGTCTTTGCAGAGATGGGGTCTCCAGAACTGTACACAGTACTCCAGAAGTGGTCTTACCAACTGTCTGTACAGATGGACAACAACTTCCTGTTTTATACTGGCGATGCCTCTCCCTATGCATCACAGTATCCCCCCAGCCCTCCTTACTGCCTTCTCACATTGCTGGGCCACCTTTAGGTCTTCTGATATGACTACCCCATGTCTCTTTCCATTTTTGTTGTTGTCAGTATCTCACCTCCCATTGTGTACTCTTCCTCTGGATTTTTGTTTCCCAGTTGCATTACTTTGCACTTCTTTGCATTGACTCTAAGCTGCCATACATTTGGCCATTCCTCCAACCTTGCCAAGTCCTTTTTCATCATTTCCACCCCACCTTGTGTATCGACCCTGTTGCAGATCTTTGTGTCATCTGCATAGAGACATACTTTCCCTTCCAGTCCCTCTGAAATGTCACTTATAAAGACATTAAAAAGGACCAGCCCCAGTACTGAACCCTGTTGTACCCCACTAGTAACCCTTCTTTCTTCACTGTGGACTCCATTTACTATTACCCGCTGTGTCCTGTTGTCCAACCAGTGTTTTACCCAGGCTACCACCCTGGGACCCACTCCCAGGCTGGCTAATTTGTTTATTATTTTTTTGTGCAGGACTGTGTCAAATGCCTTTCTAAAGTCTAGGTAGGCCATGTCCACAGCCCCTTCCTGGTCTACTGCTTTGGTCACCCAGTCAAAGAAATCAATTAGATTTGTCTGACATGTCTTGTCTGTAGAATTGTGCCAGCTAGCCATGGAGGAGTCCATGGCATGGATGCAGACAGTCCAGGCTGCTAGAGAGGCAGGCTTCCACAGAGTAGCAAATTTTCACTTTCAGCCACCCCGCTTCCCTGAGTAATCTGTGCACACTGAAAGGTGAACACTTGAAATCAAAAAGGGCTTTCCAAAGCTATGCAGAGCCCCAGAGCAGAGTGGCTAGATAATGACTGTCTAGCAGTCTGCAGCTCTGCTACAACACAGAAAACAAATGATTTAAAGGGACAGGAATGCCCCTATGTATGGAAATGCTTTACAGAGAGAGTTTCCCTCAGAATAAGGAGAGGGCTGAAAGTAAACTAAACACAATAAAGAAATTAAACAAAATAAAGAATAAAGAGACACTGCAGGTCTCTAAAGGAGCCACATTATGTATAGAGCCCTGAGATATAAATTAAAGGGCTGGTGGCCATATATTATAACAATACAGTACATGTATAAATGAAATACATGTTTGCACTGTTTGCTTGTATAGAAAATAGGTGCTGACCTGTTTGCAAAACCTCAGTAAAGGGGATTTCCTATAGAGGAACTTCCCATAAGTAAAACCTCATTATGTAATAGAGGAGGAGTTTCCCTATTTAGGGGCCATTCCAGAACTAATTCGATGTTATGGGAGGGACTTTCCAATAAGTGGGAGGGCTACATAAGCCCTCCTCAAACACCAAGAGTCAGATTAGCTGCATAGCCAGTCTCACTTACCTGAAGGAAGGTAAACAGAATGACCTGTGCCTGAAGAGGAATTTCTCTCTAACAGCAGGAAAGCTAATGAATTCTTTTGGTATACCTGATGTAAGGTGAAATGGCCTTGAGTTATTATTTTCTTGTTCTGTTTGAACTGTTTTATTTCTATTCATTTGTTTTTTTCTACTTTTGTATAAAATAAAAGACACTGCTGGTATGTTGTACCCTATTACTGTGTCCAGTGTTATCTTTATACCCACATACCTGCAACAACAGGTAAAGATGTTTAAGAGAACCGATCCTAAAACTGGTCCTTGGGGCACTCCAGTAGTGAGCCATACCTTACGTCTGAGTAATCCACTTTTTTACCATACTGTTGGTCCTGCCACTTAACCAATTTGCCACCATCTAGAAAGTTTGTCTCCTACTCCAAGTCCTGTATCTCATTAACCAAACAACCATGTGGAATTGTATGAATGGTTTTCCTGGACCCAAGGTACAATATGTCCACCATCTCTCCCTTTGTCCACTGCCATTGTCACCCAATCATAGAAACTGTTCAGGCATGTCTGACACAACCCTCCCCATTGTTAAAATCATGGATATACCATAAATGACCATTGCCATGGTCTCTGACTATGTGTAACCATGGTTTAACCATGTACAAGCATGACTTATTCATGATCATAAGAGTGGGGTTACTCCACTGCATGCTTGACTATTAGGGCCACATTTCCTTCACTTTCAGGAGTTCTGTCCTCTGCGACTGGATAAGTATGCTGTTGCATGGTGTTCCTGAGGAACTATAAAATATCAAATTTGATATCTCCTACACTAAGATAGTAGCTCTTCTTAGAAGAATTTTCATCTAGAGATGTGGTGGCTATCATATTGAGTTCTGCTGTGGCTGCTGCCATACTGAGAGCAGTCAGGCTACTCCACTGTTCTGCAGACCAGGCTTCAAAAATGTATTTGTATGCTGTCTTCTTCTCTGGTGGCAGGCTATTTGGTCCAAAGTGTGTTACATTTTAAAAGACATGAAGGACAAGATGGGTGAGCTGCATGTGGTACAGGGTCAGTAGGACTCCTTTAGGAATCTAGCTCCTCCTTTCAAGACCAAGCCCTAGACACATGTAACCACCCCCCAGGGTAGGGCTTACTAGTATTGCCTCCTGGTGTCTTGTTCTGGCAGCTCTGGGTCCCTGGTATGCAGAGATGCTTCTACCAGTCTGCTTGCTCAGTGGTGTGGAAGAGCTATGTAAATAGTTGATTTCCTGCCATCTTGTGGTACAGTGCAGTTTGTGCTATGGAAGCTGCAGAGCTCCTGCTATTTCTGCCTATAATGGGCTAAAGGGCAAGTCTTTGGTTTTTCCAAATCCTAGGATCCCAAAACATGTGTGGGGGCTTGGGCACACCTAATGGGAAACCAAAGGGAAGTGTGCAATATCAATAAATATGCAAACTGGAAATATGCATATTGTTGCTTTAACTGTTAAACTGAACAGTGAATATGTTTCTTCTTGCTGCATGGGACTTAGTGCTTTGGTAGCTGTGACAGGCACACCAGGACTCTGTCAGTGCCCATTCCATAACTGGAATGCTGTACACAGGAGCAGCAAACAGACTAACCAAACATTGTTTACTGAAACTGCATAGTTTGCCTGTTTCCAAGTATTAAATTTGCAACTTAGTGTGAACTCTTTACATGGACACCATCTTTGTAACCCCTGACCCTGTATTACCCAATCAGTGATCAAGGACACCAAAGACTGCTCCTATGGCTCCTGGGTAGGGGGTGTGAATGTTGTTCTTGGAGCCTTTAGTGACAACCAGTGAGTTAGCAAGAACTCTTAATGCATATTAATATCTGTGGTGGACAGCTGAATTGCTCATTGTGGAGTGGCATTTTTCTCCTGATGCAGTTAGGGAGAAGGCTGCTCATGGGGTATGGTGGTAGAGGCTCTCTAAGGAAAGCGGGGAGCCAAGAGAGATTGAGCGAGAGGGATGTTTTGGGAAGTCGGGCCACAGCTTCTTTGTCAACAGTAGTGAGACTTGCTGATGTTTCTGCTGACTGAGAGAGCCAGAATCCTAAATCTCAATTGAAATAAGATAGCGTAGCACTCTGCAAAATAGCCCCTAGTTAGTACTGGGACTGGCACTGGGTTCCAAAGACTGAGACCTGCATCAAAACAAGCCTGCTAGGTTTTAATCACCTGGGGAGCCAGAAAGTGGTAAAGATTGACTCCAAAAGTGTGGATTCTGGTTGAGACACTGTTTGTCTTGTCTGCTAGTGAGTGCATCAGATCTGCCACGAAGTTGTGTTTGCTGCCCACAGAAAGTGAGAGACTGTTTGAATTCCAGTTGGGGAAGAAACTTCATGCCAATCAGGATGGTTAGGAAGTCAGCCCAGTATTATCTCTGCCTAGCTGTATCAAACATTTAGCCTTGAGAAACAGAAGCCTTGATGGGTGGGTAAGTGTATAGCTCTGGTCCCCAAGACTGACGTAGTCCAGCATCCACAGAGGAACAGCCTGAAGGAGACAAGCTGCAAGAGCCTGCAAATGCCTGAGGGTGACAAGCTGCCAGATGTCTGTGTCAGCCAAAATGACAAACGATGTTGCCAGTCAACATCCAAGCACAACAGAGACAAGCTGCAGCTGCTGACCCTGTTCAGTCCCTGTGTGTTTAACTTCAAACTGTCAGTAAATACATGGCCTGCCCTGAGCTGGGGAACCACATTAGTTACATTTGTAAGAGGACACTTTAAGTATCAATGCTGGCCAGCCCATGGTAAATTTCAGGCCTGTAGCTTCTCAGTCTGGGTACCCAGGTCAACTTGTTATGGACACTGGTACCAGTGCGGAGATGGTTTGTGTAAGGGTGTTACTGTGGGCATGGGTAACATTTCTGTTATGGTTTACTGTTGTTTCCAAGTTGCAGATATTATCAACTGTTCTATTTTTGCATCTCCCATTCCCATTTCCCCAATAATAAATCTGCTATTGTTGTTGCTGCATACAACTGACTATGAGCATATTATTATCAATAGATATTAATTATTTGCAACATAATGTGTTACTTTGGTATACTGTATCTGTGTGGGGGGCATGAATGGAAGGGTAGGTGGGTAGGTAAAACATCCCAGGGGGTTGCACCCTACAAACATCTGGCCCACTATAATTTACTCTGGGTGGAGGTACTTCACTATTTACTTCTATTTGGGAAAGAACCGCCCTTTTTCCATCAAAACAGAGCTCAGGCCCCCTCAACCTGGTTGGTCCCCAACAGGCAGGGGTAGTAGCCTGCAGTTACATGGTACCCAAGTTACATCTTTGGAGGGACCTCTGGGATCTCCTTTTTACCTGCCATGCCCCATGTGGAAGTCATTGTTCAAGAAGACCATGCTGTAACTCCCAAATCCAAAGTTGGTGCTGATGTCATGGCTTCTCTTTAGTTGACAGACCAGTGTGATGGTGAAGATTTAGACCCTAAAAAAGCTGTGTTGCTCCTGAGTGTCCCACCTGGGACTGACAGAGAGACAACTGAAGAAATCCTGTCCAGTATCAAGTGTCTTGAGGTAATTGCTGCCCAAAGGTGGGTGATGAACCCTGTCACTAAAATGTTGACTCTATTGGTTGAATGCTGAAATACTGTTGATGGTACCTGAGTACTTGATGTGATCACCCCTGAGGGCTCTAACACTGTATGGACTTTAGTGACCCAAGCCTGTGCAACCTCACGTAGGGAAACCTCACCCAAGCAAGAATGTTTCAAGGCCAAGTTTAACCAATGGCTACTAGAGCAAAGGAAATATATGGTCTCATCAAGAATTAGATATGACTGGGGGTGCCTCTCCTCAAAATCCATGATGGGAGAGTCCTTATCCACCTATTTGACCTATCTGGAAAAGAGGCTCCTGACCATTTTCTGCAAAGGAGCCATAGGCATTAAGGTCCACATGCTATTTTTTTAGCTGGTGCATGAGTAAGAGGGTGAATAGTAGGAGAGCCCTTATGCTTTTAGCAGTCTCTCCCAGAACTAGCACAATGAAGATTGAAGAGGTATTGTTTGGCATTAGAGTTCTGGTTGCCTTGGCTGTCCATGGGAGGTGGATGGATGCCATCTCTATGACCTTAATTGTGTTGGTTGAATGTGACCTTGTTAATAGAGGTGATTGTATGCCATCTGAGTTGTTTCTGAAGGGTTTTTCTGCCCCCTGGGTTGTCATGATTTATACTAGGATGCTGCGAAGACTACATTTTTGAAGTCACCTAAACCTCATGTGACTAGAGCTGTTGCCTACATACATAGAAGTAATCAAAAGTCTAAGCAGCCTGTTTCTGTTCCAGAAAGCCCAGTTGAAAGAGCAGAACAAAGCAAATCTGACTCTGAGTCTGAAGAGAAAGCTCACTATCTTCCAGCTAATTACCTTATGCCTGAACTTGATAATTTATTCCATGGAATTCCTGCCCATAATTCCAGTGTGACTTGTACGTCCATGGAAGAGCCCCATGCTTCTACAGTAGACTGTTAATTACCCAGTGGCAGTGTGCTCACAGATGAACAGCCAATATCCAAAGTAATCTCTGTTGAATCCTGTTGCTCTGTTGAGGCTGATGTTGCTCAAGTAGATAAACTAACTGACCCTCCAGAAGAAGCTATGGTGCACGCTTTGTCTAAGAATGATTTATTGCTTGTCAGTGAACCAAGACTGATCACCCTGAATGCCACAGAAGAAGTATCAGCAACCACTACAGCATTCAGAAAGAATGATCAAGCCACTCTTGAGACTTACTTATGATGCCCCAGGAGCACCAGCTGAGCTGCCTATGAATGTAGTACATAAGTGCATATATGTCACCCCCAATTCCTTGCCTAAGATTGTAGTGGGCTCTTCTGAAACCTAACCAACTCAGAGTGTGTTCTAGTTCTGAAAAAAGGTATAGTGAAGACCCCTTCAGCCAGTTTTACTTTAATAGGCACAGGATTTGACTGACAGCAGGAACTTCCTGTTTGGGAGCAGGAAGGGAGTGATCACAGAGCCAGAAAAGACTCACCATCCTAAAAGGAAAAGAGTAGCTCTCTGTCCCCCATAGCTGCTGGAGGTCTGACTCTGAGCAGGTAAGGAGACTACTGAGAAATATAGGAACTTCTTGTCTCAGAACTGGAAGATCAGGAGCTTTAAGGGCATGGAGACAGTAGGTAAGTAGGGAGAAAAATAAATAAATAAACAGAGGAAAGAGTAAATATTCAAAACAACAGTTAAGGGGTCAGAAATAAGACATGATGGGAGTGGTGCAGTGCAGTGGCTGTGGAGCAGCAGTCTTCTGGGAGACATTCTGGAGGATGCGTTGTTGTCCCATCTGCAGGCACCTCTCTGGGCTGAGGGAGGAGGTTTCTCATCTCCAGGCTGAGTTGGCCAGGATTTGGGAACCTCCTCTCCCACCCAGGGACCACTGGGGCCACCACTAGTGCCACTAAGGTTGCCAAGAAAGAGGAGCGGTTAGACCACAGTGGGCTCAGCAAGGAGTAGGGTGGTGGAACAGAGGTGCATCCCTCCAGTTGTACCTCTCCACAATTCATATGCCATTCTGGCAGAGTGTGGTTCCTCAATGGAGGCACCCGCAGTGGAGACCAAGAAGAATGCTAGGAACCACTACAAAGGAGACCCACAGGAGGGTGGCATGAGACCTCACAGGGGAAGGAAACAGCTCCTGGTGGGGGACTCCATTGTTAGGAGGGTAGAACTGGAGGAGAAAGGGGAGAGGGAGGTAAGGTGCCTGCCTGGCACCATGGCTTGGAGGGACAGGAATTGAATCCTCAGGATTATGGGAGCAGCTTGCATGGGAAGAGAGCTGGATGTCATTCTCCACCTAGGGACAAATGATATGACTGGAAGAGGGATCAGAGCAGTGCAGGAAGAGTTTGTGGAGTTGGGGAGGGGCCTTAGAAAAGTAGCATGCATGGTAACATTCTTGGAGGTGCTGCCTATCTATGGCTGGGGTGAGGCTAGGGTACTCCACATCATGGGATTCAATCAGTGGTTGAAAAACTGGTGCAGAGCTCAGGGGGTTTGGCTTCACTGGGGACTGGGGGTCCACCTGGAGTGATGCAGGCCTATACTGGTGCAATGATCTGCATCTGTCCAGGAGGGGAACCAGGATCCTAGGTGATAAATTTAAATGCTTCATTGGCAAGCATTTAAACTAGTGAAGGGAGGAGGCACTGGAAAGGAGCAAGGAAATCCTAGCCCTCACAAAAATCAGGGTAGTTAGTGAGGTAAACACCAAGATAGAAATGTTGATAGGGAGAAGGGCAAGGGTAAATGGAGAAAACAACAAAGGAAGTAAGGACAGGGGTGGGTCAAAAAGGGGTAAGGCCATCGTGAAATGGAGAGTAATGAGTACCAATGCCCATAGTCTGGGCAAAAAGCTCCCTTAATTGGTGGCCTTGATGGAAGAGGGATGCCTGGATATGGTGGCAGTCACAAAAACATGGTACACATAGAACCATGTCTGGGATGTTAACATACCGGGGTACACAACCTACAAGACAGACAGGGAGGGTAGAAGAGGGTGATGAGTAGCTCTCTATGTAAAGGAAGGGATAAAAGCAACAGAACAAAAGAGTAAACAGGGAGGAGAGGAGGCACTGTGGATCACCTTAGAGACTGGAAATGGCACCACAATCCTCACAGGGGTTGCATACAGACCCCATCTCAGGGGGAGGGAATGGACAAGGATATGATAGAAGGCATCCTAAGGATGGCAGAGAAAGGAGAGATATTGTTGATAGGGGACCTGAATATGCCAGATGTTAACTGGAGCACCTTTGCTGCAGCCATATCCAAAAGCAGGGCCATTCTCATTGCCATACGTGAGGCATGTCTCAGACAGCTAGTGCTGGAACCCACTTGGGAGGGAGAAATCTTAGACCTCATACTCAAATGGGGACAGTGAGAGGATCTCAGATCTAGAAGTGGGTAGCCATCTGGGAACAAGTGACCACCAAACAGTGTGGTACACAATAAACTCAGCTGCAGAGTCAAGCCATACAAAAATGAGGGTACTGAACTTCAGGAGGGCTGACTTTGTCAAAATGGGAGAGTGCCCTAGAAAAGCACTAGCAAACAGACAAGAAGGAGGGGTACAGCAACAATGGGAAAACATCGAAACTGCCATCACAGAGGCAGAAAGCCATTGCGTGAAGCAAGTAAACAAATCAAAACAAAAGAAAAAGCCACTATGGTTCTCAAAAGAGGTGATGGGGAAGGTTAGAGAGAAAAATATAGACTTTAGGAAGTATAAGGACACACAGAAGGAGCAGGACAGAGAACTGTACCAGTTAAGGCAGAAGGAAGCAGGGAAGGCAGTCAGAAAAGCAAAGGCCCAAACTAAGGAAAAGATAGCCAACTCAGTTAAGAAGGGAGAAAACCTTTTATAGGTACATTAGGGAGTGCAGAAAGACAAAGGGAGGGATAGTGAGGCTGAACAGAATGGATGGTGGGTGGGCAGAGAGGGACAGTGAAAAAGCAGGGATACTGAACAAATACTTCTGCTCAGTAGTCACAAAAGAGGAGGAGGGGGAGGTACCTAATCCAATTAACAGAAGCACTCAGGATAGGGGGGTCGATCCCAGTCCTTTCACAGAAGAAAGAGTTCTGAAAGAACTCCTAAAACTGAAGGTGGACAAAACAATGGGGCCTGATGGGATTCACCCAGAATTCTAAAAGAATTAAGGGAGAACTAGTGACACCACTAACTACCCTTTTTAACAAATCATGGAGGATGGTGTGGTATCTGAGGGCTGGAGGAGGGCAGATATGATTCCCCTTCACAAAAATTGGAGCAAGACAGAGGCAGGAAACTACAGACCTGTCAGTTTGACCTCTGTGGTAGGGAAAATGATATAAGCACTTCTGAAGGAAAGAACTGTTGAGTACCTAGAGACCAGTGGGGCACAGGACCCAAGGCAGCATGGATTCACAGTGGGAAGGTCATGTCAGATGAATCTAATCGAGTTCTTTGACTGGGTGACCAAAGTAATAGACCAGGGATGGGTTGTAGACATGGCCTATCTAGACTTTAGCAAGGCTTTTGACACAGTCCCACACAAAAGATTAATAAACAAATTAGCCAGCCTGGGAGTGGGTCCCATGGTGGTATCCTGTGTAAAACATTGGTTGAGCCACAGGACACAGAAGGTAATAGTAAACGGAGTCCACTGTGAAGAAAGGAGGGTTACTAGTGGAGTACCACAGGGTTCAGTACTGGGTCCAGTCCTTTTTAATGTCTTTATAAGTGACACTGCAGAGGGACTGGAAGAAAAAATATGCTTCTTTGCACATGACACAAAGATTTGCAACAGGGTTGATACAAAAGGGGGCATGGAAAGGATGAGAAGGGAGTTGACAAGTTTGAAGGACTGGTCAGAAATATGGCAGCTTGTATTCAATGCGAAGAAGTGCAAAAATAATGCACCTGGGAAACAAAAACTCAGGGGAAGAGTACACAATAGGGGGGTAGTAACAACAAGAAAAATGGAAAGGAACCTGGGGGCAATCATATCAGATGACCTTAAGGTGGGCAAGCAATGTGAAAAGGCAGTAGGGAGGGCTGGGGGGTACTGGATGTAAGAGAGGCATCACCAGCGGAAAACAGGAAGTTGTTATCCCTTTGTACAGACAGTTGGTGAGACCCCATCTGGAGTACTGCATCCAGTTCTGGAGACCCCATCTCCACTAGGACATAGACAGGATGGAGGCAGTCCAGAGGAGGACAACTAAAATGGTGCAGGGTCTGCAAGAGATGCCATATCAGGAGAGACTAAAGGAGCGTAATATGTATATCCTTGAGGAAAGGAGGGAGAGGGGGGGACATGATAGAAACTTTTAAGTACCTCAGTGGAATCAACAAAGTCCAAGAGGGTAGCATCTTTCAGAAAAAGATGTGCAAGAACAAGGGGACACAATATGAAGATAGAGGGGGGACAGCTCAGGGGCAATGTGAGGAAGTATTTTTTCACAGAGAGGGTGGTGGACGTATGGAACCACCTTCCTGAGGAGGTTGTGGGGTCTAAAACTGTGGGAGAATTCAAGAATGCATGGGACAGACATAAGGCATTTCTTGTGGGAGGTAGGAAGAAATAAGCTGTTGATTAACTAGGATCTGCAGCTTATCCAGTTGGTAGGGAAATGGGCAGACTAGCTGGGCCAAATGGTCCTTATCTGCCATCAAAGTCTCTGTTTCTATGTTTCTATATTACAAAGTATTAACACTGTGCTAACTTTATCTGCAGATGTTTCTAAAATTTGGATTATGTTCACAGTGGTTCAAAAATGTGAGAGGCCTCCTAGTATCTGAACATAAATTAGTTCTGTCCTTTGCCTAGATAGAAGTGTTTGTCTAGGAACGAATGTTAATTGCCTATGCTAGCTAGGAATTAATTGTCTAAACAGACTGAAAATTGTTTAAAGTGGCTATAGCTAACAACTTTAATTGGTACTGTGTCCTTGTTTGAGGCTTGGTGAGGACGCCAAGCTTTTTAGGCCTGGGAGAGGGTAATCTCCCTCATGGGTAGAGCTTACTAGTATTGCCTGCTGGTGTCTGGTCCTGCCTGCCCTGGGTACCTGGTGCCCAGAGATACTTCTACCAGCCTGTTGTGCCTGCTTGCTCAGTGATGTGGAAGAGTTATGTAAATTGTTGATGTCCTGCCATCTAGTGGTACAGTGCAGTTTGCACTAGGGAAGCTGCAGAGCTCCTGTTATTTTTGCCTATAATTGGCTAAAGGGCAGGTCTTTAGTGTGTTCCAACTCCAGGGATCCAGAAAAATGTGTAAGGGATTGGGCACATATAACGGGACATCAAAGTAAACTGTACTATGTAAATAAATGTGCAAACTTTAACTATGTGTACTGTTGCTTTAACTGTTGAACTGCTCAGTGAATGTGTTCCTGTTTTCTGCATGGGACTTCATGCTTCAGTACTAGTGACAGGCAGACCAGGACTCTGTCAGCACCCATTCCATAACTGGAATGCAGTATACAGGAGCAGCTAACGGACTAACTGAACAGTGTTTACTTGAAACTGCATAGTTTGTCTGTTTCCAAGTATTAAATTTGCAACCTACTGTGAACTGTTTACATGGATGCCATCTTTGTGACCCCTGACCTTGTATTACCCAATCAGTAATCGAGGAACACCAAGGATTGCAGCTATGGCTCCTGGGTAGGGGTGTGAACATTCTTGGTGCCTTTAGTGACAACCAATAAGTTAGCAAGAACTCTTAATGCATATTCGTTTCTGTGATGGACAGCTGAATTATTCGATGCGGGAGTGACATTTTTCCTCTGAGGCAGTTGGGGAGAAGGCTGCTTGTGGGACATGGTGGCAGAGGCTTTTTGAGGAAAGAGGGGAGCCGAGAGTGAGTGAGAGAGACATTTTGGGAAGTCGGGCCATGGCTTCTGTGTCAACTGCAGTGAGACTTGCTGATGCTTCTACTAACTGAGAGAGTCAGAATCCCAGATCTCCGCTGAAAGAAGATAGTTTGGCGCTCTGCAAAATAGCCCCTAGTCAGTACAGGGGCAGGGACTGTGTATCAAGAGCTTGAAGTACATTCCAGTGACTGAGACCAGCATTGAGAGGAGACTGCTGGGTTTCAATTGCCTGGGGAGCCAGAAAGTGGATAAGATTTCCACCAAAAAGTGTGGAATCTGGCTGAGATACAGTTTGCCTTGTCTGCTAGTGAGTGCATGAAATCTGCCATGAAGTTGTGACTGCTGCTTGCAGAAAGTGAGAGACTGTTTATATTTCAGTTGAGGAAGAAATTCATGCCACTCTAGATGGTCTGTGGAGTCAACCCAGTACTGTCACTGCCAGGCAGTACCAAACATTTACCCTTGAGAAATAGAAGCCTTGATGAGTGGGGTAAGTGTGTGGCCCTGGTCCCCAGATTGGCCAGATTGGCCTAGTCCAGCATTTGCAGAAGTACAGCCTGAAGGTGACAAACTGCAAGAGCCTGCAACCACCCGAGGGTGACAAGCTGTCAGACTTCAGTGTCAGCCACAATGGCCAACAGTGTTACCTGCCAAGGCCACAGTTTGCAGAGACAAGCTGCATCTGCTGACCCTGTTCATACCCTGTGTGTTGAACTTCAAACCATGAGTAAATACGGGGCCTGCCCTGAGCTGGGGAATCACATTAGTTACTTAAAGATTTGTTGTTAAAGTTAAGTGCACCAACGTTGACCAACCCACGGCAACTTTCAGGGCCAGTCAGTCTGGGTACCCAGGTAGTCTTGTTATGGACGCTGGTACCAGTGGAGAGGAGGGTTTGTGTAATGGTGTTGCTGTGGGGGTGGGTAACATTTCTGATATGGATTACTGTTGTTTCCAAGTTGCAGATGTTATCAACTGTTTTATTTTTTCATCTCCCGTTCCTTTCCCCAATAATAAATCTGTTGTCATTGTTACTTCATACAGCTGATCATGAGCATATTATTAGCAATAGCTATTAATTGCATGCTACATAGAGTATTACTTTGGTACATGGTATTCTGCGTGTGGGGTGACTGGAAGAGGAGGAGGGTTGGTACAGCTTCCCAGGGGGTTGTACCCTACAAACATCTGGCCCACTATAATTTCCTCTGACTGGAGACACCGTGCTATTTACCACTAGTTAGGAAAGAACCCCCCTTTCACCATCAGAACATAGCCCAAGCCCCTCAACTTGGTTGGTCCCCAACAGACAGGGGTAGTAGCCCGCAGTTACACGGTGCCCAGGTTACATACATACACTGCTTCAAACACAGTTTGTGTTGCTTTGATGTTATGGCCACCAGCATAGCAGAGGATAATACCATAGTTTCAAGCACTTACAGATCATACACAATTAGAATCTACTGGCAAAAAAAATTCTTGTTGGCCCATTTCTACCTAATGAATGCTAAATGGAAGAGAGGTAGAGGCTCCTCAATCCTCCTTCCCTTTCTGATGTATTTATCATGTCTTTGTATCTGTACCATCTCCTTTTGAATCCCCCTACTGATTTCACAAAGACCATCACCTCCTGCCGCCTATTTCACCCTTCCACCACCCTTTCCATGAAAAAGTACTTCCTGGTATCTCTGCTAAATGTTCCCCCTCCAGTTTCCTCGAGTCGCCCCTGGGCCTTGTGCTCCTACTCAGTCTGAACAATTTCCTGCCATTAGCTTTAGTGAACATGTGGATGTATTGTATGTTTCAAGTCATATACCCTCTTTCCCTTTTATTCCAGGCTTGTACATGTTCAGATCTGCTAACCTCTCCTTGTATGTCCTTTTCTGTTGTTCCTGGATCATCCATGTCCTTCTTGAGATGAGAAAACATAGAAACACAGAATTTGACAGCAGGTAAGAACCACCAGGTCCATCCAGTCTGGCATTTTTTCCCTGTCTACTAAAAAGTAATGCAGATCCTGATATATCTCTTCACATTCTCTTTTAAACTACTAGAGTTCCCCTGTACCTATCCCATGCAGTTTTGATTTCCCCTACCGACCCTGCCCCCACGACCTCAACTGAGAGGCTGTTCCATGTCTCCACTACCATTTCCATGAAGAAGTACTTCCTCCCATCGTTTTTTAGTCTTCCCCCTTCCAGCTTCATGTGATGCCCCTTGTCTTAAGGCATCTTTTTTTTCTGAAAGATGCTATCCAACCTGTACCATATTTATTCCCTTTAAGTACTTGAAGGTTTCTATCATGTCACCCCTCTCCCTCCTCTCCTCCAAGGTTTACATATTGAGTTCCTCCAATCTCTCCTCATATGACCTTTCGTGCTGGCCCTACACCATTTTTGTAGCCCTTGCTAGAGCTGCCTAAACCCTATCTATGTCCTTCCAGAGGTGCGGCCTCCAGAAATGAACACAGTATTCCAAATGAGGTCTTACCAATGATCTGTACAGTGACATCACCATCTCTTTTCTTCTGCTGGTGATACCTCTCCATATGCACCACCAGCATTCCACTGGCTATCCCCACTGCCTTGGCATATTGTTTAGTCACCTTTAGATCATCAGATATGATCACCCCCAGATTTCTTTCGTGTTTAGTGGCCTCTAATACCACTCCACCCATCCTGTAATCCTCTCCTGGATTCCTGCACCCAAAATGCATGATTTTTCACTTTTTCACATCAAATCTTAGCTGCTGCACTCTGGACCATTCCTAATACAATACTGATTTCCTGATTTTTTTTGAATATGTCGTGGCTTAAGAATGGGATCCATTCACGTCGTGGTATTAGAAATCCTTGAACATCTGGAGACACTTGCCCAAGAAAGACCATTCCTCCAGTTTAGCTAGATCACTTTTCATTTTATCCACCCCTTCTGGATTGTCTACCCTATTGCAGATCTTGGTGTCATCTTCAAAGAAGTATACCTTCCCCTCCAGCCCTTCTGAAATGTTGCTGATGAAAATATTAAACAGTACTTGCCCAAGAACTGATCCCTGTGGCACTCCACTGGTCACATTCCCTACCTTGGATTTAGCTCCATTTACCACCACCCTTTGCATTCTATCCCTCAACCAATTTCTAACCCAGTTCACCACCTTGTGACCGCAACACCCAGGCTACCCAGCTTGTTCACAAGCCTCCTACGTGGAACGGTATCAAATGTCTTGCTGAAGTCAAGGTAGGCTAAATCCACTGCTCTCATCTGATCTACCTCCCTGGTTACCCAGTCTAAGAAATCCACCAGATTTGTTTGATATGACCTACCTGACGTGAATCAGTGCTGCCTTGGATGTTGTGCTCCGCTGGCTTCGAGATGCTCCACTATCCTTTCTTTTAACAGTGATTCCATAATTTTCCCCACCACTGAGGTCAGGCTGACAGGTATATAGTTAACAACCTCCTCCCTACTCCCCTTTTATGGGGAGAAGGACTACATTGGCCCTTCTCCAGTCCTCTGGAACCAGTCCCATATCTAGTGACTTGTTGAATAGGGATGTCAGTGGTGCAGCCAGTACCTTTCTTAATTCCTTTTGTATTCTATGGTGTATCCCATCTTGCCCCATTGCCTTATCCACCTTCAGTTTTGTGATTTCTTTTAGGACTCTTTCCTCTGTAAATGGCCTGTTGCCCACTTCCCTTCCAAGTTTGATTTTTAGCTATGGTCCCTCCTTTTCACCTTCCACTGTGAAAACTGAACAGAAATATTTGTGCAGGATTGATGCTTTATCCTAGTCTACCTCCACTCCCTCTCCCACCTTTCGACTTTAGCCTAACAATCCCCACCTTGGTCTTTCTCCTTTCACTAATGTATCTATAAAAAGTATTGTCCCCATTTTTAGCTTGATTTGCTATTTTCTCCTCTGTCTTCCCTGTGGCACTCCTGATCATGCTTCCTGCCTCCCTTTGCTTTTCTAGATACATTGCCCTGTCCTTCTTCTTCTGTGACTCCTTATACTTCCTGAAAGCCATCAGTTTTTCCTTCACTTTCTCAGCCACTTCCTGCAAAAACCATAGTGTCTTTCTTTTTTCTTGCCCTTGTCTATTTCTCAAATGCAGAGGTTTGTCGCCTCTGCAATGGATCCTTTTAGATGGGCCCATAGTTCCTCTAGACCGCCCCACTTTTCTTTCCCTCTGCTAGGGCTTCCTTGAGACATAACCCCATCATTGTGAAGTCTTCCCTCCACAAGTCCAGAACCCTCACTTTTGTGTGGCACAACCTTGTTGCAGTACTCATATTAAAAAACACTGTGCGGTGGCCACTGGACCCCAAGTGTTTCCCCAACCTCACATCTGAAATGTTGTCCCCATTGGTTAGAACTAGGTCCAAAAGTGCTCCCTCCTGGGTTGGCTCAATCACAAGCTGTTTGAGGCATGTCCCCATCAGGGAGTCCAGGATGTCTCTGTCCCAGCTGTTGCTGCTGCTGGGATGCTCCAGTCTACTTCCGGCAGATTGAAGTCACCTACCAGCAACACTCCCCATTTAGCTGCCATCTTATGGATGGCTTCCAGTAGGTCTCGATCCATTTACTCACTTTGTGCTGGGGGTCTGTAGATTACTCCTGTTCAAATGGCTGTGCCATTACCTGTTTCCAGGGTGACCCACAGTACCTCTGCCTTCTCCTGCATTCCTTGCACCTCAGTTGCTTTTATACCCTCCTTTGTACCCTCCTTGATATAAAGAGTCACCCCCCTCCTCCCTTTGGAGGAATCCAAAACTTCACACAGTACTCCAGATGAGGGTGATACAATGACCTGCACAGTGGCATCAGCAGCACCTCCCTTTTCCTGCTTTGCATCCCTCTCCCTCTGCACCCCAGCATCCTATTTACTGTGCCCACCATTCAATTGCATTATGCTGATGCCTTCAGGCTGTCTGATATTATTGCTCCAATTCAAGTGCTTCTGTAGTTTTTTCTACAATTATTTCCCCTTTCTATATTCTGGCCAATATATTCTATCCTGGTGAAAAAGTGTAAAACAAATAGGAAAAATAAATAAATATTCAGTGCTAGGATTTTTTCCCTTTGTTCAGTGCCTTGCATCTTTTGGCATTCAATTTTAACTGCCAGACTTTGACCATCTAGTCAATATACCAAGTCCTCCTTCATAATTTTGACCCCTCTTCGCTCTCCACTTGGAAACAGATTTTAGTATCATCTGCAAAAAGGCATATCTTGCCTTGGATCCCTATACCAAAGAGCAGATGAAGATGTTGTAGAGGACCAGTCCCAAGATCGATCCCTGTGTTATCCTGCTAGTGACCCCCTGACCTGAGTATTTCCCATTTATTACCACCCACTAGTTCCTATTGCTTAACCAGTTTCTCACCCACCTTTTAATTTTGCCCTCTACTTCATGGTCCTGCATCTTCTTATCAAACCGTTCATGTATGTTGGCACCAAAAACTTTACTGAAGTCAAGGTACAGTATGTTAACCTCCTATCACCTTTATGCTGCATTTGTCACCCAGTTAAAAAAAATATTCAGATTTGTATGACATGATCTCCCATCAAAAATCCATTTTGTCTCTTGTGCAGCAGTCCATTTGCCTCTTTTTCTGTATTATGGCAAGGAATGCTGAATCCTGGAAAGGGAAAAAGGCCTGACGGCCTTGACCCTAAACTACTCCACCTTGCAGCTCACTCTGTTGCTCTTCCTGTAACAAATCTCCTGAACTGCTCCTTCTTACATGCTATAGTACCCAATGCCTGGAAATCTGCTGCCGTAATCCCACTTCCTAAAGGTGGGCACCCCAACAACCTTGGCAATGTCTGCCCCATTTCTTTACTCCCCACCATGGCTAAACCCCAAGAGCACCTGGCTCTGGAACAACTCTCCTTATTCCTTGACATCCTCCTTTTTCACCCCTTTCCACTCTGGATTCTGTAAAGACCACTGCACCACCACCACCTTCCTCCTGTGGCTCACTGACCCCATTCTTTCAGGCAAGAATCAGGGGCATATCACCTCTGCCAACTCCCTATCAATACAGGTGTCCCCAAGGCTCAGTACTTGGTCCAATATTATTTTCCATCTTTCTAAATGACCTTCCTAATGCCTGAACATCCACATAGATACACATGTATGCAGACAACACAGTTATATTCTCATTTGGTAATTCTCCCTCTGAGGTGACTTCCATCCTTCAGCTGGACTTTAACAATGGCCAGCACTGGTTTAATACAAACCAACTCTCAATGAACATCAAAAAAATGGTCTCCATGACCTTCGGCTCCAGAAAAAAACTGTCTAGGCTTTCTTCTACCCCTGCCTTCCATACCCTCTCTGATGTTTTACTTGAGGATGTTCCAACATTTAAGTACCATGGGCTATGGCTGGACAAGCATCTAGACTTTGGTGTCCACATTGACGCTACCCACAAAAAATTGTTTCCAAAACTTGGTGCTCTGTACAGACACCGTAACTGTGTGCCACTGCATGCCAGGTGAGAAATCATCCAAAAGATAATTCTCCCTGTCCTCAATTTCAGGGATATAGTCTACTGTTCTGCCCCCAAAACTAACCTCTCCAGACTGGACAGTCTCTTCAATTCCTTCTGTCACTATGTCCTTGGCTGCCCCTCACTTACTCACCACTGCGATCCTTGTACCTCGCTCTTCTTCCCCTTCCCCAATGCCAGACATCTATCCCACTGCACTAATTTTGTAGTAAAGTTCTGGTTAGGATCACTGCCTTCTTACCTTTCCTCCCTCCTATCAACCCCCCCTTCTCTTCTGTTATTCCCTACGAACATCCACACTTAGAAACCTTGTCTTCTCACCCTGCACACTTCATCTGCTTGCACCACCTTCTCACATAGGTTCCCTAATATCTGGAACTCCCTCCCATTTGAAAATCACTCCGCTAATTCACACCATTCACTATCACACCTTCTCTGGAGGCACACTATTCACCACTGCGAATGCAACTAATCACCCACCCCTGCCTACTTAGTCTTCTAAGCCCTCGCTTCCCTTCTTAACTTCCCCGCTAACTTCTAGGCCACCTTTGGTCAGTAGCCACCCCTCGCCTCTCTTCCACATCCTTCCCCACCAAATTACTCCCTCACCACCTGACTCCTTACACCCCCTTGCAGGGTTCCTAGCATCCTGAAGGGGAGCAGTTCTTGGTACTTAATCCCCTCTATGTCTACTTAATTCTCTAACCCAACATCCCCTCTATACTTCCCCCCTACAAATAGGTCTCCTTTGTCTGCAGCCACTGTTGCCCCCTCACCCCTCCTCATCTTCTCTTCTCCTCATCTTACCCCAACTAAATTATCCTTCTCCACCCTTCTCCCCTCACCTCCACTTTTGCCGGGTCCTTTGCCCCCCTGCAGGGTTCTCTGCATCCTGAAGGGGTGTAGTTCTTAGAACCTATCCATTCTATGACCACTTAATTCCCTTCCCCAGCAACCCCTTCTCTTCCTCCCTCCCCAACTCTTAGGCCTCCTTTTGGCAGCAGCCACTGATACCCATCATCATTACTCCACCCCTCCTCCTCTCAGGAGAAGAAGAAGAATCAGCATTTATATAGCGCTTTTCATACACAGTGTCCCAAAGTGCTTTACAAGCAATGTTAGACTGGCAGTGAAGTGATTGAATGTGTGGTGGTGGCCATATCACACATCATCACCCACACACAGCCTGGATAATTGCATGAACTGGTTTATGGGAAGGGGAATGTTGGCCAGGACACTGGGAATGTTCCCTGCTCTTCGTGAAGAGTGCCCTAGGTTCTTTTACTTTTACCTAGAAATCCACCAGGACAACACCAGGATGGGCAGAAGGGACCTCAGTTTAACGTCTCATCCGAAGGACGGCACACCCCAACAGTACAGCACCCCCCAGTACTGCACTCGGATGCCAGCAATTTTTAGGTGCAAGTCCAATCCCGGTGTGGGTCGAGAACCCACGACCTTCTGGTCCAGAGGCGGATGTCCTACCAGCTGAGTCATGCTGACACCTCACTGGCTGGGTCCGTATCCCCTTTGCAGGGTGCTCAGTATCTTGAAGGGGCACAATTGTCAGCTGCCTCTCCTTCTGGAGGAACCACTCCCCTCGCATTTCAACCATTTCTATTAGGCATACTTGTACTTAGAACTCTCTGTACACAGCCTGCCACCTCTAGCCCATTTATAGTGCATTCCTCCTACCTGATCTACATCTTACCTAGCTACCTGTTATACTCTTGTGCCCATGGTTTTGCTCTGTTTGTTTTTCTCTGCAATACTGTCTGTCCTAGTTTTCTTAGTTGTTAATTGTAATGGATTGTACTTTGTATTGCACTTATGTATATTAGCACACTGGTAAGAGCAATATTCTTGTGATCATGGTATTACTACTCTGTATGTACTGCTATACAATGCTGTCTGTCCCAATTTTCTTCATTGCTAAGGACTGCAGTGATTTGCACTTTGTATTGCATTTATGAAAATAGCATGTTTATTGCTTTTTTTCTCTCTCCCCACCTATGTAACCCCCTCCATGGACTCTTCTGGAAATGAGCTGTTCACAGTTCATGTTGTCTTGCCTAGTGAAACTTTTTTGAAATAAATAAATCATGGTTCCTAGCAGCTTACTCTTAGTAAAGAATAGACTAACAGCTATGATGTTCCCAGGATCATCCACACTCCCACTCTTCTATATCGGAACTACATTTGCTGTTTTACAGTCCCTGGTTTTCAATGATCTACTGAATAGCCCAGCTAATGGTTCAGCTAAGACCTGTCATATCTCCTTAAGCACACTTGGATGTACAGTATGGCTGTATATGGACGAACAGAAGGTTTTACTCCCATAGATGATTCAGTGTTTCTATCTAAATGGATGTAATAGACACATGCCTTTTTCATGACCCATCCTCTTCTCCAGACTCTGAGGGGATTCCTTCAGAAGTTTCATGGATGATGGGTCCAAACAAAGACAAGGACTGTTATGAATTTAAACTTCACCATCAAAGTTGCAGTGATGTGAGAAACTTTGCACTATGCGTAGTGGGACAAAGTTCCTAACTTCACCTCTCCTTCATGAGACAAAGTTAATTAAAAAAAAAGTTGCTCCTGTAAACCACCCATCTATGTGTAGCATTGTACCACACCTCTCCCACACTACCAGCTGAAATATAATGTTAATCCAACACCTGAAGTGTCTTATTGAAATGATGAAATTTGTAATCTAAGAAAATTAAATAATAAAAGAAAACAAAAAACATCAACTTTCTCAAGAACAGATATTTTCCTCTGTTAAAAGTAACTAGTAAAAATAAGTCCATCCTAGCTGTCAAGCATATATCTATCCCCATCTTCAGTAGATATAATGTCTGATTATCATGGAGTTCAGAATGTTCACTTCTGCAGGATTCTAATGGCTGAATTTTTACCTATTACCAGACTAACACACAGCAGAAGGCCCCAGACAAGCCAGGGATTCAATTTTATTTGTGGCAAGGCAAGCAGAAAAGACTTTACTGGCAGGCAATTGCAGACGGAGGGTCCATGATCAGAAAAAAGCTAGAAAAAATAAACTGTCAGTAGCACTTTATTTCTTTATTTGTGTACATGTGTAAGAAGGGGGATATAAAGGAGAATGAAATTTGATCAAAATTGTTTGTTCTTTTTATTGTTAGGGAGCTTTATTTTTAGGACCCAGAGGATTTTTTAATGAGTAGAAAGCAACAACTATGACCGTGACACCAATAAAGATTTTTTCAGACACTGAAATTGTTAGTGTGCTGTGGTCTGATTGCTAGCATGTTTTCTACTCATGCATTGTGCTGTCTCAGTGCACATGCTGTGACCAATCAGGATACAGCATTTCCCCTATCAATTTTATAGTTTTAAATATTTAGTATTTGGAGGTTTTTAAGCAGCTTTAGATATCTAGGGACCCTCCTTGATCCTGGTCTATCTTTGAAATTTCAACTGGACTAGCTGTCTGATCAACTTTGGACTCCTTTAAAAAGATAAGCAAGCAGCTTCATACTGATGAAGATAGTTTGGCTATTGCAAACCACTACCTTCTTCCACTCATGGATTATCATAGTATCATAGAAATGTGTCAGCAGAAAATAACCATCCTGGTCCATCTAGTCTGCCCATTTCCCACCTGCCCCTACTTGTCTCCACTTCCCAGGGATATTTTCATCTGTCCTCCAGCCAACCCCTTGTGTCTGTCTCACGCCCTCTTGAATTCCTCCATTGTTTCTGCATACACCACCACATTAGGTAATCTGTTCCAGGGTATTCCACCACCCTCTCAGTGAAACAATATCCACCCTCTCAGTGACATAACATCTCCCTACATTGCTCTTAAATCATCCCCTTCCAATCTTAAATTATGACCCCTTGTTTGAACTCCTACTTTCCTTTTGTATAATCTACCTTCATTCACTTTATTTATTGCCTTCATATATTTAAAAGTCTCTATCATATCCCCTCTGTCTCTTCTAACCTCCAGCGGGTATAGATTTAATTCCTTCCATCTAGTTTTGTATGGCTTCTCTTGCATACCTTGCACCATCTTTGTTGCCCTTCTCCGAACCCTCTCCAACCCATCTATATACTTTCTTAAATGAAGCCTCCAGAACTGTACCAAGTACTCTAGGTGTAGTCTGACCATGGTCTTATATAAAAGCATCAACACCTTCCTCTTCCTACTTGTTATACCCCTTCCTATGCATGCCATCATTCTATTAGCTTTATCTACTGCCTTACTACATTGGTCTCCTACCTTAAGGTTCTTTGAGAGTATAATCCCCAGGTCCCTTTCCTGTTCTGTTTGCTTTATCAGTTCTCCACCAGTGAGTTCTCAGCCAGTGGATTTTTACACCCCACAAGCATCACTGCACATGTCTTAGCATTGAACATCAGCTGCCAAATGTCTGACCACTTCTCTAGGGTGCTGAGATCTCTCCTTATGGTCTCAACCCCCTCCTGCTGTGCCAACCCTATTGTATAACTTTGCATCATCTGGAAAAAGACACACTTTCCCTTCAAGTCCCACTGATATAGCACTGATATATATGTTAAAAAGGATTGGTCCCAGTACTGACCCCCGAGGAACACCACTCATCACCCTCATTATCCTAGAATGTACACTATTTACCACCACCCTCTGATTTCTATGACATTATGATTCCTTTCTTATCACATCCTTTTATGACTGGCTCATGTCTAGGTTCAAATCTCCCATCATTAACAATGGCATGTTTTTTTTTCCCTTGACATGAATAAAATGTTGTACCTTTCCTTAATCTATAGGGATCTGGGCTGGATATCCCCCAAAGCAAGGTACAGCTACTGTACTTGCTGTGCTGTACCTCTTAAAAAAGGTTTTGTTCCTAGTATCCTATCATTTATATCCCCTTCTGCACTCTCTATATCCCTCAAACTTGCATGCCACTCCTACCACTTAAGATCCAGTGACTCTCAGGCCCTCCTGGTTCCAAAAACTCACACCCAAATGGGTGATCAGGCCTTCACCTTTTATGCACCCAGATTGTGGAACTCCCATCCTGCTAACATCCCTATAAGCTCTGTCTAGGTATCACATACATGCCTCCTAATTTTCTAACCCGAGAAATAAGCTTCTCTATTACCATGTCAGTACTGTAATCTGTAAATAATGCATGTCAAAATTTTGTCACACACTGTCTTGTTTCCCTCCACCCCCTGTAACCACTGTGGAGCCACTGTATAAAAGATTGTCTGTACTGAAATCTGTATATAATTACTTGTTCCATCTGTCACCTTTGTACTTTGTTTTCCTTCCACCCCCTGTAACCTGACGTGGAGCCTTTGCAAAAGAGTCTGTGACTCAAAGGATTGTAATTCCAATTATACAGTAAATAAATAAATAAATAACACTTGCTCCTCCCCCTTCCATCCCTGCTTTAAAGCCTCCCTATGGGGCGTCCTCAAATCGGCTTCCACTTGTCTATGCACTTAATAAATCCCCCCCAGTGCATTCAGCCTGACTAACCTGGCTGGCTTAGTTGAAATAAACCAGCTCGACTGTTAGGAGATGAGTCTCCTAATACAGAATGCACTATATCCACTGGTTTTCTATCCAATGTATTACATGTATTGGGGCCTTTCTCTGCCCAACTACTCAAGTAAAGAGTACTTGTACTATTGTATTTCCTGCTTTTCAATGTCTCTTTCCTTCAAACTGTACTATTCTTGTAACTCATTACTCATACCCTCCTTATGGTATGGCAGGCCCTATATGTTGATTACTGTCGTTCATGCCTGTACTATGCTGTAATCTATCCTCTGTTTGAAATGCATATACCTGATGTTATTGTATGTACCTTGATGTTGCCTGATGTTTCCAAATGTACCTTGTATTCTCCCGGGTGGCACCTGAAAATAGACTCCTGGCTGTGTAGTGTGCTTATCTGTTAAACAAGAGCAAATAAATAAATAGATAAATTTCATCAAATTGCTCTGTTTCCCAGGAAAGCTATGGGCACTCAGATCAGCATCAACAATCTTGCTGTTGATTCCCCTGTTCAGATCCATAATGGGTCAACAATACTTTGATTATGTTGCTCCAAAACTATGGAACACCTTACCGGCCTAGCCGAGAGAGGAAAAATCTCCTTGGTGCTTTAATTCTGAAAACTGTACCTTCTTGTAACATAGAAACATAGACTTTGATGGCAGATAAGGACTGCTTGGCCCACACAGTCTGCCCATTTCCCTACCTACTGGATAAGCTGCAGATTCTAGTTAATCAACAGCCTACTTCTTCCTAACCTCCACCAGAATTGCCTTATGTCCGTCCCATGCATTCTTGAATTTCCCGACTGTTTTTGACCCCATGACCTCCTCAGAAAGACAATTCAATATATCCGCCACCCTCTCCATGAAAAAATACTTCCTCACATTGTCCTTGAGCCATCCGCCGTCTATCTTCAAATTGTGCTCCCTTGTTCTTGCACATCTCTTTTTCTGAAAGATGCTACCCTCCTGGACTTTGTTGATTCCTTTGAGGTACTTGAAAGTTTCTATCATGTCCCCCCTCTCCCTCCTTTCCTCGAGGGTATACATATTAAGCTCATTTAGTTTCTCTTCGTATGGCTTCCGGTGCAGACCCTGCACCATTTTAGTTGCCCTCCTCTGGACTGCTTCCATCCTGTCTATGTCTTTGCAGAGATGGGGTCTCCAGAACTGTATGCAGTACTCTAGATGGGGACTCACCAACTGTCTGTACAGAGGGATAACAACTTCCTGTGAACTCTGTACTGTAAGTGTAACTGTTTTACCCATTCTGAATATAAATGTTCACTTATTTGTCATTATCTGTAACTCTGTATTGTTCATGTAATGTCCAGGTTGCCCATGTAACTGGACTTCATTCTTGTGGGCACCACCCAATTACCAAAGCCTAAATAAATAGGTAAATAAATACATGAATGGATCAATAAATAACTAAATACATTCTTTACTATTGCTCACCTTGTCATGTATTAATACTTGCATATCCAAATTACTTACCCTGCAGCTGCAGTTAGTTCATACTATTCAAACTACTGTACCAGAAACTCAGTGAATATTATCTACTGTACACACCCCTACCCAGAATTTAATTATAACTATTAACCATATGACTAATAAATGCATACACAGGGGACAGTGTTGTCATGAGGTTAATCACTGGATTTGGAAACAAGAGCTTGCGGGTGTGCAAACCCCACTAGATCCAAACTCTCACTATGTGACCTTGGCAACTCCTATAACCTCCCACTGCTCCAGTCCACCCAGTTGCCAAAATGGATGGAAGCATTACCCCACTGGAAATTAAATGTTGACTCTCAGCTTGGTTGTCTTGGGTAAATAAAATACACTTGGGAATAAATAAACAGACTACCTGAAAGACAGATGGATTGATAGATGAGATGCAGACAAACAAGCATAAAATATCTTTATTGTACTATCATAAAATATGCACATTTAAAGAAAAAAAACTAGACCCTGTTATCAACTTCTGGTCCTGAGGATTAAATGAACCTGATCCAACAGGCGCTTATACTAACTCTGAAGAATATTTTTTTACTTATCTTTATAATCTAAACATTTTTATTGTCTGAATTTGCCTTTCCAATTAAATGGTCCCGGGTATTCATATCAGGCCTCAGTAGAATAATGTAGCATTTAGGGGAAAATATACAGCCTAGCAATCCAGCACTAGAGGACAAGATGGCAAATGTCTCCACGGCAACCATGTATTTCCCCTGTGTGCTCAGGTATGCGGGGATAAAGGACAGCCAGACACTGGCAAAAATGAGCATACTAAAGGTGATGAATTTGGCCTCATTAAAGCTATCAGGTAATGCCCTGGCTAAGAATGCCACTATAAAGCTTACACTGGTCAGAAACCCCAGGTATCCCAGCATGCAATAAAATGGTACAATTGAGCCCTCATTACATTGGATGATTATCTTCCCATTTACAGATGTCATGTTAAACTCTTGGTAAGGTGGGCAGATAACAAGCCAGGCTAGGCACAGGATAATCTGAATTAATGTGCAGGAGAGGACTATAGTGTTTGGCACCTTGGATCCGACCCACTTTCTTAACTTGCTATTGGGTTTGGTAGCATTGAAGGCAATAACCACAATGATGGTTTTTCCTAATATACAAGAGATACAAAGTGTAAAAATGATGCCAAATGCTGCTTGACGTAGCATACAGGTCACATGCTGGGGATAGACAATGAAAATCAAGGTGCACAGGAAGCACAGAATTAAGGCAAACAGAAGCAGATAGCTGAGTTCTCGATTGTTGGCTTTGACTATTGGGGTGTCACTGTGCTTAATAAATACACACACAATAGAAACTGTGATTAAGGAGCTGAATATTGCAGCTGCAGCCAGTGTTGCTCCCAAGGGTTCTTCATAGGAAAGGAACTCAGTGACTTTTGGGATGCACTCACTTCGGTTTTCACTGGACCACCTATCTTGCGGACACTTCAAACATTCAGTGGCATCTAATAAGAAGAAATAATGACAATTATTATTTGTGAATTTATTGCACTAACAGCAGAGAGAGCATGGATGGCAACAAGGATGCAGTCAGTGACACCCAGTAAGGTTGATAGATGTGCAGCCTGAAATAATTGCTACATGGTTGCTGTTTGCTCTGCAGGCTTGATGAGGAATACAGTGACCTCCCAGCATGGGCCAGCAGGGCATCTAGGAACTAGCCCAACAGGTACGATGTGGGACACTGTATGATACTTGTGGTGTTACCCACTAGTATCTGAAAAGTTCTGGTGGCCAGGAAGCTCAGTGCTGCTGTCACCTTGAGCTCTATGGACATTGAATGGCTCCTGTGGGTGTCTGTCTGTAGCTGCTTATGCAGCAGTTCACACAACGGCATGAGTATAACAGCAAGTACAACATTTCAAAAATCAGGTGAAGTGCAAAAATAGCCACTGGTGCAGTTTTCAAATTTTACCACAGAAGGATTTTATTTAGTCTTTAACAAGTTCAAAAGAGTTTTTCTGACTCTCAGGCCTCAATTTGTCTCTCACACCAGTGGCATTTCTAAGACTTTCAGAGTCTCATATCAGCATCATAATTAGTATCAATAATATGAGCTGCTCTCACCAGAGCAAGCTCAAAAAATAAGCACATAGGAAAATCAAAATTCTCAGCTCTGCTATTACTTCAGAATCTGAATAAAAGTTAGAACACCATGGTAACTGTTTACTCGAGATTTTTAAGTAATAGATGACCAGTCCGTTCTCTCACCATATTCAGGCCCACCCCCACTCAGTCTGCTGTTTCCACCTCACTCAGTATAGAGGCCCATAGACCCAGATCAGTCCTTTACTACCACTGTAGTCTGGGCATTCAGCCTCTACAGCTCCTCTGCTGACTGTTACAGTGTCTACCAAGTCCCTTAGTCAACTCCCCACCAGCTACCATAAGATTTCCCTAAGTCCAGAGGCCTAAATTTCAGAGGGCCATTAAACAGCACAAAGGGCCCCACACTCAAGTTTGGGGCTGGCCCAAATGTGCACTTTGTGAGCAAAGCCATTTTGGTTTACTTGTTGTTTACTGTAGCATAGTAGATTGCATCAGACTTATTTTGCTTAGTTCTTCACTGACATCTTTTGTTACTACAAATCCTAGAATCCCCTCTAGCTCATATCAGAGCAGTAGACAGCAGTGGAAGATTCAATAGCCTGCAGTGCATGTTAGAGCTTTAATAATCTCTGATCAGATGTTTTCTGATTCTTCTTTTGTCCAGGGGATACTTACAGTCCTCTGTGACTGTACCTGGCCAAGGGAGGGCAGCAGGACCAGCAAATGAAATATCAGTGCTTATATAAACTGTAGCATGCACTGCAGGCTATTGAATCTCTGATTGCAGCCTACTGCTCTGATATCAGCTTGACAGGATTCTGGGATTTGTAGTAACAGAAGAGGTTAGCGTAGAATTAAGCAAACTTAGTCTGACACAGTGTACTATAACCTAGTAAATAGTAAGTAAACCAGAATGTTTTTGTACACAAAGTGCACATGGGAGTAGCCCCACATTTGAGTGTGAGGCCCTTGGTCTTGGCTGTTCCCCTTTAAGTCAGCAGATCTTTGAAACACAGTAGAACATATGATGGCCATTGCAAGCATCCTGAAAGGTGCCAGTGGAAGGAAGGGTGCCAGTGATGGTGTGTGGACAGGACCCAGTCAATATGAAAATGGTTAGTGGTAGTGTGGGTATAAACAGAATGAGCTCTATTAGGTTAGGGAACTCAGTTTGGTGGGTAGTAATTTTACCAGAAGGGGCAAGCCCATTTATATTTAGATCCCAAGGACTAAGAGCACACTTGAAGATGTGATGGAGGAAATACAGTAGTAGTGAGACTGACAGGAAGGGAGTTGGGCTGAGCTTTAGCGGAGGACTAAATGTCACCAGTGAAAATGGGAAGTGAGCAAGGTAAGGTGAGCCTAAATAGGAGGAGTCTGTGGAAGTATGGGGATGGCATAACCATACATGTCACTGCTGAGGCTGTAATGTTTGCATAGGAGAATTCTTCCTCCATGCTTTCCTAAGTCTTGCATTTGGACTGTATACCAGTACAGTCTGATATCACTGACTCTGGCAGAAAAAAATGTTTTGTTGATAGCCAGGATGTCACAGTGGTATTGTTTGGTCCATTGCCTTAGCTGGCCTAGTATTTTGGGGGTGTAGTCTATTGGCATTTACATTAAAAATGGCTCAGCACTTTGAGAAGAAGGTGTGGGAACTGGGGTTTAGAGACACAATATTGATCATTATTTCTACAGCAGAGCCCTACCATTCTGAAAAGCCCTTAAAATGTATTGATTTATTTGCCAGAACTTGTCTTGAAAATTAAATCCTCCCTGGTATTTATGCCAGGTCCCAGTAGAGTAATATAATGTTTTGGAGAAAATATACTGCATAACAATCCAGCACTTGGGGTCAGGATGGCAAATATCTCCATGGCAACCATGTATTTCCCGTGTGTGCTCAGGTAATCAGGGGTAAATGACAGCCAGACACTAGCAAAAATGTGCATACTAAAGGTGGTGAATTTGGCCTCATTAAAGCTATCAGGTAATGTCCTTGCTATGAATTCCACAATCAAGCTGGGAGGCAGTATAGTGCAGTGGTTTAAGGCTCTGAGCTGCAAACCTGGAGACCTGGGTTTGAATCCCACAGCCCGTACTTGCATACAGTGTGACCCTGAGCAAGTCATTTAGCTTCCGTGTGCTCCCAGGTTGCACCTGTAAACAAGATTCAGCTTAGTGTGTCTCGCTTGGTTAAAAAGAAAAAAGCTCACACTGGTCAGAAACACCAGGTATCCCAGCATGCAATAAAATGGTACAATTGAGCCGTCATTACATTAGATGATGATCTTCCCACTTTTAGATGCCATATTAAACTTTTGGTAGGGTGGGGAGATAACAAGCCAGGCTGTGCACAGGATAGTCTGCATTAATGTACAGGAAAGGACTACAGAGTTTGGCATCTTGGACCCCACCCACTTTCTTAACTTGGCCCCCTGACAAAAACTTTGGGCAAAGCGGTAGGGTGATCCTGTTTCACTTTGGTTTCTGGCAGTGGTTCAGTTCAGTTTTATTTTCACAATAAAGTGTTAATGTAAACTTATTCAGACTGACCAGCATATGATTTTGAAGTGTAGCTGTTTCCTTTTGCACTTTCTTAACTTGCCATTGGGTTTAGGTGCATTGAAGGCAATGACCATGATGATGGTTTTAGCCAATATACAAGAGATACAAAATGTAACAATTATGCCAAATGTTGCTTGCCTGAGCAGACAGGTTACAGATTGGGAAGGATCAATAAATATCAAGGGAGAAAGAAAACACAGAATTAGAGAAATCAAAAGCAAGTAGCTGAGTTCTTGATTGTTGGAGTGTCATTGTACTTAATAAATATACACACAAGATAGAAACTGTGATTAAAGATCTGAACACTGCATTTGCAGCCAACATTGCCACCATGGTTTCTCCATAGGAAAGGAACTCTACGTCTTTTGGAATACATGCATATTTGCTTTCATTGGGCCACTGATCCAATGGACACTTCAGGCAGTCAGTGGCATATAACAGAATTAAATAATTTTAAAATTATAAAACAATGCACTATGGACTCTGAAGGACAAATAGTTTTTATTTAATAGCAGATAGAGTTCTTCTGATTGTAGAAATATACTATAATAATGTTTACCTGAATTAATAAAATTCAAAACAAATTGTACGTATTGATTTCTGAGTCAATAATATTTGTTGTGGTTAATGTAATTTTGAAGGAGCACGGCCTACTTGTAAACGTACTGATCTGTACAAGAGGGAAGCGAAAGTTTGAATTTCACCACAGTCACTAATGAAATTGACTTAGTGTGTGACACTTTGCAATTCACATGCCCTTCATGGTGATTCTATCCCATTGGGTTTTATTACATTCACATGCATACAGATGACACGGTGTTGTACTCATCTGGCCCCTCCGCTACTGATGTGGCTACCACACTGCAGCAAGACTTCAAATGTGTCTGGCTCTGGAATCACTCCAATCAGCTTCACCTAAACACTAAGAAGACAGTCTCCATGACCTTCAGCACAAAGCAGAGACTCTCATGGCTCCCCTTCCCCAGACCTCCCACACCCTGGATGGGACTTCACTGGAGGCCTGCTCATCCTTCAGATACCTCATTGTCTGGCTCAACCTGCACCTTGATTTTTCTGTACACACTGATGACCTCGACAAAAAACTCTACCCCGGACTGGGTGCACTTTATCATAATCATGGCTGCATCCCATTCCTGGTCCACTGTGCAACTGTACAGAAAATGATTCTACCAATCTTTGACTACAGAGATGAGGTCTACAGTGCCACCCTCTAAGTCCTCCCTGACCAGTCTGGAGTCTCTCTACTATTCCTTCAGTCATTTCACCCTCAGTTGTCCCTACTCCATCCATCACTGTACCCTTTATCAGTCCCTGGGCTTGCCCTCCCTACTGAACTACAAATCGTCACACTGTGCACACCTCGCTGCCAAGTTCTGGGACCAGTCCTTGCACCCTTATCTCTCTTCGTCCCTGTCTGCCCACTTCCCCCCGCCTATCAGCTCAGGCAAAAAGACACTCCTCTCCTACATATTCACCATAGAACCACCTCAAATGGCCAAGCTGCTTTCAGCTACCAAATGCCGAAGCTATGCAGCTCCCTCCCCCCAGATATTGAACTCACGTCTCCCTCCCAGCACCTCAAAGGGCTTCTCTCAGCACACTTCTCCTCCACCTGCTCATGCGCCTAACATATCTTCAGCTCCTAGGCCAATTACCTTTCCTGTGCTTGCCCTGTGTCACTATCTTTATTAATCTTATGTTGTCAGATGCTTGTCTCATGTTACACCTTCTCTCAGTTTATGTGCATCACTGTAGTGGCTGTACTTTTTTGGTTGTAAAATCCTACCATTGTCCTAATTTCCACTGCTCTACCATATTTATTATGATACCATGTTTTTTTTTTTTAACTTCTGCTGTACTATTATTGTATCCATCTGTGTACTGTTGTTCTGTCCCCAGGACGTATCTGGAACTGAGCAGTACTCTGCTCAGCATCCCTTCCTGGTAAAACTCTTAAATAAATACATAAATATTACTGGGCAGATCACAGCCTAAAACTGATATTAACAATCAGGTACTGCATCTCAGTTAGGCCATCATGTCTAAAAAGTATTTATAAAATAAAAACAAAAATGAACTATATGACATTTCTTTTAGACATTTCACATAATGTAATACAAGATTGAATTAATCCTCAACAATAAAAAATGTTTGTTCAGAAAAATAAACTAGAAGATCATAGGGCAAGGTCCAGTAGAATAATTAGGTAGGGTGGCTAGTCTTGGTGGATCAGTGTCTCTGTTTCAGTATGTATCTAATATTTTCTTTCCACCATAAATGCATAAAAGCATTATGTTTACACAAGACTAACCAGGATTTCTGAAATCAAACATTTAATCACCAAACTGTACTGCAACTCTCTCTTCTCCATTAGTTAATTAAAGCAGCAGTGCAACAAAATTGGGCAAAAACTTTGACCCTACTTTTTTTCACTATAAAAGATTCCGGGCATCTTACAGTTTTATTTGGTGGTGAAACAATGTATTTCCACCAAAATGTGGGTATTTTATAAATGTTTTAATTGAGTTTTTTTCTCAAGAAAAAAGATGGGCACCACATTTGACTAATCAATAGCATTGTAGATCTTGCAAGGGTTAGTATAAAAAATGCTCATGGTGTGCAGTATAGGAGGTACCTAGAAAAGTAGATTTGACAGTTATGCTAATATGTTTCTTAACTGTAGCTGAAATTAGCTTTTGGAAAAAAAAAATTTTTGTTGCATAGCTCTTTTAATAGTTCCTTATTTTATAGTTTTTCTGCTTCTACACATTTTTTTTGAACAATGTAAGTACTCAGAAAGCTCAACTGAGAAGCACTGTAACTTTTTATTTATTTATTTGTTTGAGTGCATGTTTTTTTGTTTGCTTAATCAGGAAAAATCAACTGGTTCACTAAGTCCCATTTTCAGTCTTGCCATGTGACAATAAAACAAGAAAAAAACAGTACAAAATATTAAGTGATACAAACATAGATACATATGTAGAGTAAGTTACAAAGACACACACTGTTAGATGTATTATGCAAATAATTGTAAAGTTCATGTCATTATTAGTAGTTTCCTGCTTCTACCTAATACACTCCAAACTTTCATTGAACATGAAAAAAACAAAGATAATGTTCTTTTTCCCACCTAATCTTGCCCCAGACAGCTCTAATCCTAATCCCCCCTCCCAATTTATACCATGCCAGGTGATATGCTTACGGTAGTAGAACATTTCCAATATCTAGGGGTCCTACTCGACTCCCACCTATCCTTTTCCTCTCATATTGAGACATCAGTAAAAAAATTAAGAATGAGATTATGTTTTTTTCTACAAAAATAAATCCCTGTTCATCTGGGACTCCAGAATTAGACAAGTGCAGGCCACCCTTATGCATCTCTTAGATTATGCTGACAGACTCTACAGCAATTGTGCACATTCAAATCTCCACAGATTAGACACTCTTTACCACCAGGTAATCAGATTTATTACCAATGCTAAACCCAAAACACGTCATTGCAAATGTATAAAGAATTATACTGGACATCCTTTACAGCAAGAAGACTTATCCATATGCACACTTGGGCATATAAAGCTCTCTTAAGCATACCTCTCAAGTGTCCCTGATTTTCAGGGACGTCCCTGATTTTGCCTCAAAATTTTACTCTGTCCCTCCTAAAATTTGTGTTTTATGGCTAAACAATGGGGACTGTAAGCACAAAACAATGTCAAGTATTAAAGTTACAGACTTGTTCTTCTTTAGGAAATGCATTTTGCCCCAAGCCCCATATTCTACCAGCTTTCTGGGTGGATATCTCTAATTTTGAAGATGTGTCCCTGATTTTGATCCTTTGTCCCTGATTTTTTTAAGCCTTGTCCCTGATTTATGAGGCAGAAGGTTGAGAGGTATGGTCTTAAGTAAACTTCCCCCTTATATCACTTCCTCTTTACATCAGTTGCACAGCTCCTATGCACTCAGGAAATGTTTTTAAATTTCACTAACAGTGCAAAAATGTCACACCTGATATGGTATGACAGCCATGAGCTATATACTCCCAACCTTTTGAAACAAGCTCCAAATGACACTAAAACTACAAGCCCCGATCCCCTTTAATGCTTTCATGAGGATCATAAACAATATCTTACCTGATATCTGTAAGTGCCTCTAACCCAACTCCTTGTCTCTCCTACCATCGCATCCATAATGTATCTGGCATTGTGCACGTATTATCTACCTTAATTTGACATATTGTATTTTTGTATTGTAGCACTTGATGGATGTTTGATTGTAACACATTGATGTATTGTATGTATCTTTTGTTGCTGCTGCTGCTTTGTTGTAAGTTACTACAAGGGATCTCCTTGCAAATGAGCTTGCCCAACGGAATTATCCCTTCACAATAAACTTTGAACTTTGAATCTTTGCCCAGTCTTATGATTGGAAAACATGAATACTGGTAGGCTAATTTAGTTATCTAGAAATTGGTGACCAGAAGGCACACACTGAGTCAAGATCCAGTTCCAGATGCAAAAGGTGGAAGTTTATACAAGGGAGAAAATACATAACACGACAGACAGTACAATTCAGTATAGGCAGCTCAGTGTAGGCAATTGGCAAAGTACAACAGATGTAGCAATTATGATTAAATTGTAATAATAATAATAATAATGTCATTATTATTTATAGTATTAGAAATGTTATGAAGAAAAACTAACAGAAGCTTTTTGCAGGAAGGACCAAAAAGTTGTTGAAAGAGCAGCATACATGTTTACAAAACATAAGATGTGTATCCAGCAGCTGTAGGCCAATGTGAGAGATGAAGGTCAGCAACAGGGAAAGGAGGAAGGGAATGGAGTGAAATGGGGGCTGGGATAGACTTTGGTGCAGGAGGGGGGGCACAAAGTAAATCTTCAGGAGCTGTTTAAGAGAGGGGTAAGAAAAGGAGGGGCATAACAGAGCAGGGAAATTGTTCCAGAGGAAGGGGGTGGAGCCAGAAAAAGCAGTTTAAAAGATAGGTTTTCAGTGGGAGATGGAGAAGGACTCAACAACATGGTTTCTGCAAGTTCCGCTGCACTACATCTGCCCTGGCACTATTCACAAATCACATCCATCAGAACATGGACATGGGGAAAGTCACAGGGCCAATCTTTGTAGCCTATCCAAAGCATTCAACTTGGTGAAATACCCCTTACTATTCTCCACCCTCCAAAAACTTGGTTGCTCCCTAGAGACCTCTCTTTAACTCAAGCACAATCTATCTGGGAGATCTCAGTCTGTATGCATACCTCTCCTACCCTCCCAGTCACTACAGGTGTTCCACTGGCTCCATTCTTGGCTGACTGCTATTCTTCTTGTTCATTAATTCCCTCCCCTCTGACTGTCTAACTTGTGATGCCCTGCTGTATGCTGATGACCTTGTCCTGTTTTATAGCAACAAGACCCCGGGAAACATATTCACCACCCTGTTCTGTAACTTTAGTTCTGCAGACACCTGGTTTCGCTCATATTGGCTCTTAGTCAATGAAAATAAAACCAAATCCATGCTTTTTGTGTCTAAATCCTACCTTGCTAGCATCTCTAAGTCTGGTTCCACACTCTTGGTACTGACACCTGCTGGATCCACTTTACAAAATGTGTCAAGCTTAAAATATTTGGGCATAACCCATGACCCCTCACTCTCCTGTACAGACCATGTCACCACTGTAATACGTCAGGTTAACCAAAAACTTGAGGAGCTTACTGACTGAAATCATTCCTAACCAGTGAAGCCCATCCAGATATTGCCACAGGAAATTACTACCTATTATTGACTACTGCTCCCCAATATACTTGTGTATGTCCCTGACCCAAAGCACATGCCTTATCTCAACCTATAACAACATCTGCCATTTTGCTCTCCTTGCACCATACTCCACCCATCACTGTCACCTATACCAGTCACTGGGCTGGCTCCCACCCCCTTCTCATTTTGACTATGCCCTTGGCTGTCTTATCGATAGCATCCTTAGATGTGGTGAGACATCTTCATATGCATCCGTCACAAAGGCCCTGGCCTCTTCAAGGTACCTACGTGCAACATCAGTCCCCCCTATGGAAATCCCAAAAGTCTCTACTGCTATCAGGGGGCAAAGCACTATCTGTTACTGCTCGTTCCTTGTGGAAAAGTCTCTCAATGACCCTCCACTCCCTAGACACCCATAGCAGTTTCAAGCACCACTTCAAATCCTGGCTACTAAGTGAAGCCAAATGTCCCTGCTCTCTTGGGTAGTCATCTGCCCTCTCACCTCCCCTACTTGCTATCTTTTGTTACTGCTTCTGTCCTATCCTTCTGCACCTTTTTCTCTTTGCTGTGTCCTCCCAGCACCACTGCCCCTCTCCTTGTTTCACTTCTCCAGTGCCTATGTATTCCTAGTTTATGTCACATGTTCTTGTCACTCTTACCTGTACTGCATGCACCTAATTTGTCCAGTGGTCAATCCTGTATACTACTGTACAAGCTACCTATTTTTCTTCTTTATGAGCTAACTTTTGGGTAATATGTTTAATGATTACTGCTGATTCATTGTAAATTTGGGGCCAAATATTCAAAGCTTTGCAACAGGTGTAAATCCATTGCACTGGAATAGTGCCGAAGTTGTGCCCGGCTGCAATATTCAGAAGGTCATTTAGCACTGGAGCTATGTGATAGCACTGATGCTAAAAGCTAATGTATGCAGGGGAGGGAGTGAGGGGAGGGGCCATGAATGCTGGTGCACCAGCATATTCAAATGACCAGCACTGCACTACAGGAGTTTGAATGACCAGCAGCGTGGCACACAATACTGCCTCAGGGTTTTAAATAATTGATTAGCAGTTTTTTTGGGGGACAATACTAACTGTACAGAAAGTACCTATATAGGTTTTCTAGAAGTGTTATGTTTGTTAAACACAGTGAGTCAAGTGCTATGCATTTTCACAATGTTTTAGCACTTTTATGAGCAAAACGCTAATCAATTTTTAGAGTTAAATAAAACCCTGTGCCTGCAAAAGCAGATGGTAATGTGAGGCAGGCTGGAGGAGGCAGATCCACCAGATCTTAAGGCATGTCCCCCCACTCCAGGCCAACAGCAAAAGACACAATAGGTATCTGATGATCCTTTAGTGGTTCCACCCTCCTGTTCGAAAGCCAGCCCATTATAAGGACTTAACCCCCCCACTGACAGTAACCCCATCCCCCATTCATAAAGTGCATGTTAAAGTCCCCCAAATATCCCTGGTGTCTAGTGGTCCCAATCCATGGCTAATCACTGGCCCATTATGGAGAAAGTTCCCCCCATCAAGATTCACATCCCACAGTTGAACACATCATGTAAAATAAGTACCAAATTTCACCTGGCATCTAGTGGACCCCCCACCCTGTCCAGTAGTGACTCCCACCCTGCTCTACCCCCATCCATGACCCCATCGGGCCACCAGCACAGCCCTCCACTCACCTCCATGACCAGCGGCCTAACTGAGCGCTTGTAATGAATGAGCATGTGCTTGTATACTTTGTACATCAATAACTTCACAGCTTTTCTTGCAATTTACATCAAATTTGGCATGTGCCCTCAAAAACTAATGGGCTCTTCAAATATCATGTTTCAGTTTGATTGGGTATGCACATCTGGAGATATACAATCCCTTCCTTACTGCCCTGGATGATCACTCCGCTCAGCCGATGAGGGGTTGCTAGAGATTCCAAGGGTAGGTCTGAAATCATCAGGGGCAAGAGCATATGCAGACCCTACCCTTTGGAATTTTCTACCCAATCGGTTATGGGAGTGCACAACTGTGGAAGGATTTAAACAGGATTTAAAAACCTTTTTGTGGTGCCAGGCATTTAATGACTGATCTTCCTTTGAATATTTTATTGTTGTTTTACTGATAATGTATTGTTGTTGATTCTGTTTTAAATTGTTAGGTGCCTTGGTCTTGGATAAGGCACCATATAATTAAAAAAATATTTATATTATTATGCATTATTATTTATTTATTAAATTGTGTACATCCCTATGTTTTGTCAGATGTATGCTTCCATTGTTACAATTTGTGCATCAATAACTTCAATGCTGTTCTTGCAATTTACATCAGATATGGCATGTTTACTCACAAACTAATGGTATCTTGACATGTCACATTTGCATTTCCTTGGGAGTGCACATCTGGAGATATGCAGTCCCAGTGTGTATACATCCCCATGTTTGGTCAAATTCTTGCTTTGATTGTTACACTTTGTACATAAATAACTTTGCAGTTGTTCCTGCAATTCACATCAAATTTAGTGTGTTCCCTCATAGACTGATGGTCCCTCGACATACCAAGTTTCATCTTGATTGGGTTTGCACCTCTGGAGAAATGCAGTCCCAAAATGTATATATCGTCATTGGTTGTCAAAATTCTTTCTTCACTGTTATGTTAAACTGAATAGTTTGTGCTTCAATAACTTTGGAAAAGTTCAGATGATATGCATGTAATTTGCCATGCCCCATCATGAAGCAGACATCTCATGACATTGTAAGTTTCATTCAGTTGCATGTGAGGGCATGGAGATATAGTGTTGAAAATGTAGGTCCTGGGGAAATCTCTATTTAAAGGTAATGTCCTCTTTTTAGTGGAGTCTAGGTGTGATGGTGCACATGAATATCACTAAGTCAATAATAGCATCTGCTCTGACAAAAAGCCACACACTCAACCTTGTCTGTAAGATGAATACTTTATTTCCAGATGTAAATTCAGATGCCCCAACGTTTCGTCAGTATATGGCTTCTTCTGAGGGACTATAAAATATATATAAAGAATTATTATAAATAGATCCAAGACCATATATAATATCTACACCAATTAATGAACTCAAGAAGGCATCACTCATGAATACCTGAGCTGAGCTACTTTGAAATTTTTACCACAAGTTTTCATTTAATTTAAATCTAATATGTGCTTTGTATCGCTTGTGAAAATGGCCAGTTCCAACTGAAAATTATGCAATACACATTTGGGAACATGATCTATTAAATTAAAAGCTTATTTTAGCAGCATCCTTAACATTAGAGGAACTCATTACACTTTGATGCTCATGGCTAGTTTGAAATGACAGTTATATGGTGCTCACTCCCTGACTTCTGAATTCTGTTTTGTGTTTTTTAGATACATTACTAAACAGGGGGCATTGTCCTAACTAGAGCTACTATAGCCTGATTATAGTACAGGTAAATTACACCTGTTAAGATAGTATTCTATTATAATTCACTTTAGATTTCAATGTGAAATGTAGTGAACCAGTACACTTCTGATAAATATTATTTTAGAGAGCTAATAGCTGCTAAGCATGTGTACTCATGACTTCTAACTGAACAGAGATTTCTTCAACATGTGTTATGTAATTGTTTTGAACTTGTATAGTTATTTACTGGTTGATCTAAGGTTTGCTACCTATATTGATAGTAGTCATATTAGATATTTGTGAATAATAGTACAGTCAGAATATTTAATGATGGGCGTATGTATTTGATGTTTGTTGTAAATTATTTTGCAGTTTATTAAATAAATTAGAGTGCAGCGGAACAAGAGATGCAGCTCAGAAACAAGAAAGGTAGCTGATTTTTATTTTGGCACCATTCACATTTGTATGGCTTGATATATCACTACTTGGTGTTGATTATGTGCATTACAAAGTGGAAATTGAAAGTTTTGTATGATTATTTCATTAATTGCTGTAGATATTATATCTGGTTTTGGATCTATTTATAATAATTCTTTATATATATTTTTACAGTCCCCCATAAGAAGCCATACACTGGTGAAATGTTGGGGCATCTGAATTTACATCTGGAAATAAAGTATTCATCTTACAGTCAAGTTTGAGTGTGTGGCTTTTTGCCAGAGCCGATGCTATTATTGACTTAGTGATATTGATGTGCACCATCACATCTGGGCTCCACTAAAAAGAGGCCATTATCTTTAAATAGAGATTTTACTGGACCTACATTTTCAAGATTGAAGACTCATGGCTTGGTGCTAGCCATTTACCTGGGACGTTCTCTGCCTAATGATATAAACATTTGAAGGGATTTTCCCTCATTTTTCTACTCTGTATGCACACATTGTATGTGTTATTGGAATTTAATTTTTGAATAAAAATTTTTGGGATGAACATCAGTCCTGTGTATGTATTTGTGTGTATATATATATATATATATATATATATATATATATATATATATATATATATATATATATTTATATTTATATATATATATGTTTTAAGTTCTGTAGTGATAATAGTTTTGATTGATACATAAGGCAAACTTCTCAGATGTAGGAGGTAGTGCAGAAACAAATTATGTTTTCTGTAGTTTTTCAGAAGATGAAAGAATGGCTTTATTACAAGTCATGTTGGGGGTTGTTATCTCACAACACTGGAGACAGACACAGTTAAAAATCCTAAAAGGAAAATTGAGAATACAAAATCTAAGGATTTATGACTTGAATGGCATGGTTTAATCCTGGCTAAATATTTAGAGTTTAAGAGAATTCCTATGGGACTTAGAGTTCCAGTTGAACCTAATTTAGGAAACTATGATGAGGATTTGACTGAAAAATGGGGTGTAGATTTTATGTATACACTGATCGAAGTGATAATTAAAGCTTGTGGCAAGATGGAAGAAGAGCTACAGGAACAAGAGACTAGCTTAAAAACTCAATTAAAAATTGAAGAATTTAATCAGTGGTTGAAATGCATTAATGTTAAACCTAATGAATATGAGAAAAGTATTAAAGAGATTAAAATGAAAACATTTTTTAGGGATACAATTGATTATCATGATAATAAAATACAGACATATAAGAAAATATGTTTTTCCATGCCACGGAATGAAGGCAGCAGTTCAGATAGTGTGGATAGCTATACTCATAGTTCTTTTAAACCAGGTCAAGGAAAAGGCCCTTTTTTAGGAAGAAAAGGGATGCCAGAATGACAAGAAAAGGATATGGAGGCACCCAGCACATCGAGGGTTCCACAACGAACAGCATCAGATACAAGGTTTACCCAAGAGATACAATTTGAGGGACAATACCACATATGGGATAGAAATAGAAGGGGTAAATGCAGGGAGCAGAGGAAGAGGACTGAAAACATCATACAGGGGGAGCAGAGGGAAATAGTAAACATAACTTAAGTAAACGGCTACTAACATCTATAGAAACAGATGCTTTAACATTAGGCTTATCCTTCTCTATTACAAAGGAGCTAGATCAATTTCAATTAGCTGTACATCTGCAGAGGTTTTATAGAAACTTAAGATTACGTGTACAGTTTCATGATAATATAGATTCTAAACCAGACAGGACTAAATTGAAACAAGCCCTAGGCATTAAATCAACATATATGCCCCCAATTGGGATGAGTCATCCTGTTGAAACATTTATTAGTACAGTTGAGCAAGATATTACTAGACTTTGTGATGGTATTAATACAAAATCACATAGATACAATTTATCTAGAGAAACAAAATGATATCATTAAGAGTTTAGAAATGTATAAAGACTTGATAATAAAGCCAGCAGATAAAGGTGGGGTGATAGACATCATGGATATAGACCAATATCAGTTAATGTGTAAGAGGTTACTCCTCAATGAGGAAAACTATGTTAAACTGGACAGAGATCCAATAGACAGTATCCATATTAAAATTAACAGTTTCTTGGAAGCAGCAAAATTGCAGGGCTGGCTACATGATTGGGAAGCAGAATTATTAATACAGCAGTCTCCCAGAATTCCATTTTTTTATGCCTTACCTAAGATTCATAAGGATATTTCTGACCCACCTGGCAGACCTATAGTGTCAGGAATTAGATCCATTTTAGAGCCTTTGTGTAAATATGTAGATTTGAATGTGCAGGATTTGATTAAGCAGACACCCACTTATGTTAGAGACACAACTCACATTTTACAATTATTAGAACAATTGAATTTACAGACAATGAGTCAGGATAATATTTTTTTGTCACAATAGATGTTAAGGACCTTTATATGTCCATCCCCCATACAAAAGGGGTGGAAGCACTAGGCAAATGATTAAATACCAGGCCCAACCCACAGAAACCCAAAACTATATTATTACAGGAAATGGCAAGTTTTGTTTTAAACCACAACTACTTTAAATTTGAAAATACCTTTTTTTGGACAACACAAAGGTACCACCATGGGCAGCACAATAGCTCCAGGATATACCAATGCTTATATGTTTGAATTTGAGCAAAACGTTACACTACAGGGGAATGCCACCAATAATAGGTATGCAGAGAATATAATTTTTTGGAAATGTTTTATAGATGATGTGCTCTTGATCTGGCAAGGTAATGAAGCTTCCCTTAAATCCTTTTTAGAATACATTAATGAATGTGATCAAAATTTAATATTCATGGCTACTTATAGCCAGGAGATGATTAATTTTCTAGATATAACTATTTTGAGAAAAGGAAATAGGTTGGAATCAAAGCTTCATCATAAAGAGATAGATTGCAACACTATGTTGTATCATAGAAGTTTACATCCAGAAGAATTTAAAAATAGTATACCCTATTCTCAACTTCTAAGGGTCAAGCGAAATTGTAGTTTACCCATGGAGCTTCAACAGGAAGTTAATAAGATAGTGTCCAGACTTAGGGCCAGAGGGTATCTGCATGTAGTTTTAGGTGAAGCACTAACTAGGATTTCACATGTTATACGGGAAGCTCTTCTTGAACCAGAACATGTGGAAACAATTCAATCAGAGAATGCACAAAAAATCACATTCAGTATGACTCACTGCATTGAGATTTCACAGATTAAGAAAATTATTTTTAAACATTGGAGGATTCTGCTAAATAATCCACAGACTAAACAAATATTTAGTGAATTACCCTATGTGGTGTCTAGGAAAGCTTCTACTATCAGGGATAGACTGGTTAAATCGGAACATAGTTTTGATAATAAGAAAGGACAGTTACTTCTTGGCCTTTTAAAAGCAGGAATGTTTCCATGCAACAAATGTGTGGCCTGTGGTAATACCTCTAAAAAAGACAAATTTAAACATCAGTATACAGGTAAAGAGTATGTGATTAAACATCACATAGAATTTAATACTAAAGGGGTTGTTTACCTGTTACAATGCCCTTGTGATCATCTTTATGTAAGACAGATGACTAGGGAACTAAAAACTCAAATTGCAGAATATAAAAGTAAGATAAGAACTAAAGATGAGCAATCATCAGTGGCTAGGCATTTTAATGAAAGAGGTCACACCCCAATGCAGTTAAGATTTTGGGAGTTGGAACAGGTACAGGTTCCTTCTAGAAGTGGTGATTATCAATACCTGATAGAAAGTAGGGAATCCTGGTGGATTTTTGAACTGGGAACCTACTTTAACCAATGGGGTCTTAATGAAGAAATGAACTGGCAAGCATGTTGGCATTGATTTAAATATTAACATGAGGATAGTCCTGTGTAATCATTATCTAAGGATATACTTTCTATGAATGGTATATTAGGTAATTTGAGAGTAAGTTCCCCCTAGTTGGTCCTCTTTCCCTCTGGATCCACTACCTGTGTCCTCTTATTTTATTTAATGTAATGTTTGGTAGTGATCCAAATAACAAGTCTATCACCTTTATAAAAAGATAGTTTGAGATTGCTCCTCTTTTTTCCCTCCCCCTCCCCCTTTTGTTGTTGTTTTTCTTTTATTCTGTCTTTCTAACAGTTTACTGTGTCACCCTATATCTTCGGTGATGACCACAGTGAATATAAGTATTGATAGCTTAATATCATTCCTGTTAAGGTAAAAATGTATCAGAAGATATGTTCTCCACACAGAAATAGTAGCCAGATTCATTGATCACTACTCAGGCTTATGTCCGTGTGGGAAAGCCATTGCTTAGCAGCAGGTGCTGCTTTATCAATGATGTATACCATCTGCGACGCCAATGACATCAGCATGCTCTCCCGCACGGACCTAAGAGGTTGGGCTGCTGCTCAGACTCTTGCTGTCACTATGAACAAACTCAAGAAGGAGTCACTCGTGAGTACCTGCACTGTGCTACTTTTAAATTTTTACTACAAGATTTCATTTAATTTAAATGTAATACACACTTTGTATTGCTTGTGAAAACAGCCAGTTCCAACTCAACATTATGCAATACACATTTGGAAACATGCTCTACTATGCTGCAGGCTTATATTAGCGGCACCTTTAACATTAGAGGAACTCATTACACATTGATGTTCATGGCTAGTTTGAAATAACAGTTATATGGTGCTCACTCCCTGACTTAGGAATTGTGTTTTGTGTTTTTTAGATACATTACTAAACAGGGAGCATTGTCTTATCTAGAGCTACTCTAGCCTGTTTATAGTACAGGCAAATTACACCTATTAAGATGGTATTCTATTATAATTCACTTTAGATTTCAATGTGAAAAGTAGTGAACCAGTACACTTCTGATAAATATTTTTTCAGAGAGTTAATAGCCACTAAGCATTTGTACTCATGACTTCTGAGTGAACAGAGATTTTTTCAACATGTGTTATGTAATTGTTTTAAACTTGCATAGTTATTTACTGGTTGATCTGAAGATTTGCTACCTATCTTGATAGTAGTCATGTCAGATATTTGTGAATAATAGTACAGCGAAAATATTTAATTATGGGAGTATGTATTTGATGTTTGTTGTAAATTATTTTGCAGTTTATGAAATAAATTAGAGTGCAGCGGAGCAAGAGCAGCAGCTCAGAAACAAGAGAGGTAGCCGATTTTTATTTTGGCAACATTCACATTTGTATGGCCTGATCTATCACTACTTGATGTTGATTGTGTGCATTACAAAGTGGAAGTTGAAAGTTTTGAATGATTATTTCATTACTTGATGTAGATATTATATATGGTTTTGGATCTATTTATAATAATTCTTTATATATATTTTTACAGTTCCCCGGAAGAAGCCATATACTGGCGAAACGATCGGGCATCTGTATTTACATCTGGAAATAAAGTATTCATCTTACAGACAAGTTTTAGTGTGTGCCTTTTTGCCAGAGCCGATGTTATTATTAACTTAATGGAGATATAGTGTCCCATAATGTGTAAATCACCTGTCTGTCTGTCAATCTATCTAACACTAAATATATATATATAGATATATATATATATATATATATATATATATATATATATATATATATATATATATATATATATATATATGTATATATATGTGTGTGTGTGTATATATATATATATATATATATATATATATTTTATGGTAGCGATAGTGCTCCCATAGTTAGGGTTGAGTAGCACTTTTAAGGTTAAAGGGTCACATTTTGCACCTTAATAACTTTGCCACTGTTCAACAGATTTACCTGAAATATGGTATGCACAATTGGGCATCTTGGGATCTGCCAAGTTTCATACCAGTCAGATATACAGCTGCGGAGTTATTAAGCGACAACCAATTGCACAATTATGCTTTTTTGCGGTTTCTTTGCTATCGTCTACAGGTTGCACAGTTTGCACGAACAGTCTGAAAACTTCAGGGAACATGCAGCCTGGTTCTCTGATGTGCCGTTTGAAGATTTCGTGAAAAAATATTGAACGGTTCAAAAGTTATTCAAAAAACAAGTTCCCATTATAAATCAATGGGAAAAGTTAACAAAATATTCAACACTTTTGCAAATGCATTTTTTAGTGTCGCAAATGGCCCTAGTAGTGTCACAAATCCACTATTTTTTTTTTCAGTTGGTGATCAGAAAAATGCTTGGCATTTAAATTTGGGACTCTCTAGGGACACAATTCTTTTTGTGTTCACCTAGTCGGACCCTGAGGATGCTAGCCATGTCCTTATTTTGTGGTAAAACACCCCAGAAATATGTTTTTCAAATTTCTGGAACCAGTAGTGTCGCAAAATAGTGTCGTAGGCATGACACTTTCACAAAATTTTGTGAAAATTGCTGCAAATTGCAACACTACTTTTTCAGACTTGGCCAAAATGACAGGAATTTTTTGACACCCTGCTGCTAAAGAACGGTTTGGTCTTTTGAGCTGAAATTTGGAGGGAAGGCAGCCAGCATCTCACAGATGTGCCTTTTGGTGGTTTGGTGAAAAAATATTGCACAGCTGCCAAGTTACAATACTCCAAAGTTGACATTTTTTCCGTTAGACTAACATGGTGGCATCCACCGCGCCTTTTGGGGCTCGTATCTCAAAAACGGTGCAAGATACGAAATTTTTGTTGCGAGACTCAAATAGCAAAAACCTAGCCAGGAAAATAAAGATTTTTGTGAAATAACATTTTTTTTTCTATGTCGTGCAGTTGCTGAGATATTAGCAATTAAGTACTTCCAATGCTCGTTTTAAGCTTCGATCCCCATTACAATGCATTCGTTTTTTGTGCACACTGTGTTTCTGTATGCACCTGTTTGGCAAAAACAGGTGATGCACTTCCGTTACTGTTACAGTTACTGTTTCCACTTGCGTTTATATCCCTATTTGTATTACCATTCCCGTGTACGCCACCGTGTGCATTACCCTTTGCATTGTCATTCGCGCTTGCATTTTCGTTACTGTTACCATTTGTGTTTCCACTACTGTTTCTGTTTGCGTTTTTGTTTGTGTCACCGTGCGCAATGCCATTTGCGTTTACAGCAGCCTTTTCACTTGTGTTTCCGTTTCTCTTTCGTTTTGTGTCTTCTTGCTGTTACTGTTACCATTTGCATTTGGAATTGCATTATTGTGCCCGTGCGCATTACGGTTTGTGTTTCCATATGCACTTCCATTTCCTTTTGCACTTCTGTTTACTTTGCTGTTATTGTTGCTGTTACCGTTACCATTTGCTTTAATAATTGCGGTACTGTGCCCGTGCGCTTTTCGGTTTGCGTTTCCGTACGTGCTTCTGTTCCATTTCTCTTTCCTTTGGCATTATTCTTCATGTTAACATTACCATTTGCATTTGCAATTGCGGTACTGTGCCTGTGCACATTACGGTTTGCGTTTACGTGTGCGTTTGCATTCGCGTGTCCATTTCTGTTCTCTTTCGCATTCTTTTTGCTGTGACACTTAACACTTCCATTTAAAATACCACTACCATCACTGTTTGCATTACCAGTTGGGTTTTTGTACGCGCTTCCATGTCCGTTTGCATCACTGTTCACTTCGGTGTCATTTTGTGCTTGCATTTCTATTAATGTTTCCTTTGCCATTTACATTTCCGTTACCATGTGCACCACTGTTTACACTTCTGTTTGTGTTGCTGTTCCTGTTACTATGTCACAAGACATCTTTGGGCTCCACGCTCCTGCCGCTGCATTACTTTCACTATTTCTCGTCATCATTCTCAAAAAGAAGGGAAATTAGGGGCAAAAATCTCCGTTTAATGCATTAGTTAGGGTTGTTCTACAGCGACAAAAGTGAGGAAATTTGGTCTAAGGGTTGAAAGACCCCCTTAGACCCCTCAACCAGCATCGGGGTGTGCGTTGGGGTTGTCGGTCCTAATTCTCCCCCCATCCTCTTACACCTCTGCTTCTTCACACATGTGATGGGGTGAGAGATAGGGCTGATGACTCAACACGCATCCGATGCCTGTGGGGTGGACGGGTGTCAAGGGGCTTTCCAACTCCCAACTGAATTTGCTCACTTTGTTGCTGTGAACAGCCTTAACTAATGCTTTAAATGGAGTTTTTTGCCTCTGTATATATGGATATATATATTCATTGCAAAAAATTCCATTAATGCATCCGTTAGGGTGAATACTATAGTGTCAAAAGTAGGACAATGAAGCATTAGGGTTTCCAACCCTAATACTCCACCTCCAGGATTCCCATTCCCACCCCTACCTCTCCACAATGCACTCCACCCTTCATGCACCTACAGGTGTTGGGGTGTGCCATGGGGTCATCAGGACTAACTCTCACCCCATTCTACTATACTGTAGCATGTCAACTTGTTTACATATGGAATGGGTTGATATTTAGCCTGATGACCCAATGGCACCCAACCTGTGTGAAAGTGGAATAGTGGGGGTGAAGTGTTGGGGTGGGAACCTAGGGGTGGGACATTAGGTTGGATATTGCCAAGATTAATCCACTTATTCTGCCTCTGGACCTCCCTACCTTGATAAAATGCCTAGTCACATCTAGGCTTGACTACTGTAATGCTCTCTACTGCAGGGTCACAAGGGGGATCTCTCCACAGACTGCAGCTGGTGCAAGCTGGTTGCCCAGTTACTTACTGGGCAGCAAACATTTTGTCATATTACACTGGTGTTGCGTGAATTGCACTGGCTGCCAGTCAGGTGGAGAATCCTCTTTAAGGTAGGTCTTCTCACCTATAAGGCCCTACATGGGCAGGGCCCTGGTTATCTGTTGGACCTTCTGACACCTGCTCTCTCTACCCGCCCTCTCCGTGCTTCTAGTGGGGGCCTCCTGGCCATTCCCAGAACAAGGCTTAAATCTGCTGGTGATAGAGCCTTTAGTGTTGTGGCACCCATTCTGTGGAATTCCTTGCTGGCTCAGGTCAGAGGAGCACCCACTGTGGTTACATTCAAGGCTTGCCTGAAGGCACTCCTATTTTCCCAAGCTTTTATTGTATAAATTATGAATTGCAGTAGAATCTGAGATTATTTATTGGAGTTACTTATTATATTTTATTTTTAGTTAAATAATTCTGTGATGTTGTTGTTTTGTTTTTATGCTGTTTTATAAATATTTTGTACGGTGCCCAGAGCCTCTGGGATTGGGCATCTCTTAAATAAACTTTGCCTTGCCTTTCCTAATGCCTCATTTCCCTACTTTTGGCACTATAGTATTCACCTTAACTGACGCATTAACAGAGTTTTTGCAATGAATTTCTCTTCTTTTTCAGATAGTATAATTTTATCTTAATTTTACTGTGGGAGTGCAGGGTCCAAAGGACCCTACACTCCCATCCTTCCATCCAGATAGTACAAAAGTGTCCATATTTAACGGTGGGAACATAGGGTCCTTTGGACCCTGTGCTTCCATCCCTCCATCAAGATAGTACAACAGTGTCCATATATCACAGTGGGAGCACAGGGTACTTTGGACCCTGTTCTCCCATCCCTCCACAGATGCACATATGTATCTAGCTGTGGAAATACAGGGTTCTCTAGCCCCTGCACTTCCACACATAAAGCTACGAACAGGCATAGTGAAATTACAACAAATAGTCGTAACTGTGCCATCTTAAATAAGTTTCACCCCAAATGTTCAACATGACCTTCTTATCGCCTCACCACATGTACCTAGTACAGAAAACTTTCAAATCCCTGTTAAAATGTAATTCTGTGCAACTGTAATGCCTTTCTTGTGCAACAGGTGCAGAAAAACATTTTTGGCAGGATTTGAAAAATTACAGCTATACTATTCATGAGGTGGTGTGAAAAATGATAATGTCATAAACTGGAGTGAAATCATGAAAAACTGGTGAAGATACAAGCATGTGTAAAAATTGTACAATGCACGCTCATGACTCAGTCATTTGTTTGGCATGTTTTCAGAAAATTGTCAACATGGTTTTATGGGACCTCCCCTCATGAACAGTTGTACTGTGATGTTGTTAATCCATCAAGAGAGGTGCTTTTGCAGAACAGCTGCACCATTCTGCGCTACAGGTATGAAAACATGTTTTGAGCAGGATATGAAAAATGACAGCTGTACTGTTCATGAGGAGATGTGAAAAAATGGCAATGTTGAAAATCTGGGGTGAAAGTATTAAAAATTGCAAAGTTATGAGCATGCATGCAAACTGCGCAGTGCATGATAGTAACTCAGTCATTGTTTGGAAGTTTTTCACCAAATTTGCAACATGGGCTTTTTGGGACCCCACCTCATTAACAGTGGCACTGTTATTTCATTAATCACTCCCAAAAGGTGATTCTGTGCAGTGACCATGAAATCACCTTTCAGAACTGAGAAACAAAATGACAGTGACTGTGTTCATGGGGTGGGGTCCCAAGAACCTCATGTTGAAAATGTGGTGCTCAAATTCCAAACATTTACTGAGATATCAACATATTGTGGAGGATTTGAGGGGGAAGGTGTGTCTATTTGCTGATGATACGAAAATATGCACTAGGGTGGGCACCCCGAGGGGGGTGAAGGACATGGGGGAAGACTTAAAGATGCTCAAAAAATGGTCTGGAATGTGGCAGCTGAAATTCAATGTCAATAAGTATACTGTGATGCACTTGGGGAGTAGGAACAGAAAAGCAAGGTACACCTTAGGTGAGGAGGAATTCAAAGTAACAGAACAGGAGAGGGATCTGGGGATCATAGTCTCCTTGAACCTTAAGGTGGAAATGCAATGTAGCAGGGCAGTGAGAAAGGCAAATGTAATGCTGGCAGGCATAGGCAGGGCATTACTAGCAGAAGGAGGGAGGTAATAATGCCCCTTTACAAAGCCATGGTGAGGCTGCACCTGGAGTATGGGGTTCAGTTCTGGAGGCCACATCTCCACAAGGATATAGATGCATTGGAGAGGGTTAAGTGAAGGGAAATCAAATGGTACAGGGTTTGCAGGGAAAGTCATATGAGCAGAGGTGTAAGGAGCTGGATCTGTACATGCTGGAGACAAGGAGGAAAAGGGGAGACATGATTGAAACTTTTAAATATGTAAAGGGGCTCAATAAAGTGAGAGAAGAGGGTTTACTTAAGAGGAAGGAGGGGGTCAGAACTAGAGGGCACTGCCTCAGACTGCAAGGAAAAAGATACAGGGGCAATGTGACATGGCATTTCTTCACAGACAGTGTTGTAGAGCCCTGGAACAGACTACCAGATGAAGTGGTAGGGGCTAAATTGGGGGCAGAATTCAAGAGGGCATGGGATAAGCATATGGGGCTGAGTATTGGGGAGGGTGGGGGCTGACAGGGAGAGGGAGGTGTAGGGGGGGAGGAAAGGGCAGACCAGATGATAAGGTATGGTCCTTTTTTGCCATCAAACTCCTATGATAAGTTGAAAACCCCCACTGACTCCCATTATATGGCACTTATCTTGATTCTTCAGATCATAGTTCAGCTTGGAAGAGTGCAGACATGTCCCGGTCCACAGAAGGTGATAGCACTGACCTCAGAGGTAAGTATGGATTGGGGGTTGTGGGAGGTGGGTGCACAGAGGAGGGTGGGGATGGGGAGGAGGATGGGGAGAGATGGCATTGGACCATTTCTTTTTCAGGGTAAAAAAAGACATCAGGAATGGTTTTCCTTTTTCCTAGGGTACAAATTATGATTTGGGGGACACTGGGAGTGGGCTACCCGGTGTCCCACAGCTTGGGAAGGGGTTGTTGCTGTACAACTCAGGGATTTGGCACGCCAATGTCGGCATCTTAAAAATATAATTTGGGGACACTGGGAGTGGACTACCCAGTGTCCCACAGTTGGGGGAGTTGTTGCTGTGCTGACTCAGGGATTGGACACCCCAATGTTGGTAGAAGATGCCAGTATAGAGCAACAAATCTGAGCAGGTGAACCTTGACTCTGCAGCCAGCAGCATAAGTTCCAGCTACAGCTGTAGAAGTCAAGAAAATACCACTCTTCTCTCACAGAGAATGGGCTACAAGCCATTCTCTGGCTGAGCTGGCACCCGAGATTTTGGGACTTGTTTGGGACCAATTTAAAAAAAAATCAGAATACAGCTGAATGGCTCCTCTTTAGCTATGTTTTGATGGGTTTTTATTTTCATTTTAATTGTCTTTTACAGTTTCTGCAAGTGAAGATCCTCACTAAGAGGCGAACAAGATGACGGACTCAAGGCAGTTCCATCTTTCACACTTGGGTGATCTTTGTAAAAAAAACGGCCTTCTTTTTACAAATAAGGTGGTTCTTTGCGCAAAGTACTCCTATCATGCAAAAGTTCTAACTTTCATGCCTGACATATAAATCTTCTGATAGGAAATAATGGTAAAATGTAAAATTGTATAACCTTTGAACAGATTAATATTTTTAACCAAACTTTCAAAAAGGCACATCAGTGATTCAAATGTTTTCTACCCTGAAAATTTCAGAGCAAAGCTTCAAACCAGTTCTGAGATACAGATGAATAAAGAAATGTAAAAAACCTGGCAAATGTAAGAGTTTTTGACACTGTATCTCAGAAACCACAAAAATGATTCACACAACATTTGGCATGTCAAAAGATGTACCCTAGAGAATATGCATGCTAAATTTTGTGCACATCCATTGAATGGTTCCAGAGTTATTAAGGTTCAACATTTCAAGTTTAATATAGAAGTTTGCACTCAACCCTAACTATAGTGGTACTGCTGCACCACTATAATACATATATATATATATATATATATATATATAATGGTAGCACGGTAGTGCTACCATAGTTAGGGTTTGAGGAGCCCTTTTAAGGTTAAAGGGTCAAATTTTACATCTGAATAACTTTGTGACCGTTCAACAGATGTTCCTGAAATTTGGAATGCACTATCAAGAACCATACACCTTGGGATCTGCTAAGTTTTGTACTGGTCGGATATACCGCTGCGGTGTTATTAAGCATGATCTGTACGCTCATTTACGCTATATGGTGAATTCTTTGCTAGTGCCTACAGGTCACACGGTTTGTGTGAGTGGCCCAAAAACTTCAGTTAACGTGCAGCCTGATGCGTCTTTTGAAGATTTCATGAAAAAATTTGAACGGTTCAAAAGTTATTCAAAAAACAAGTTCCCATTAAAAGTCAATGGGAAAAGTTAACAAAAAGTATGACACTTTTTTCAAATGCACTTTTTACTGTCGTAAATGGCCATAGTACTTTTGCAAATCCACCATTTTGTTTTCAGTTGGTGATCAGAAATATGCTTGGCATTTAAAATTGGGACAGTCTAGGGACACAATTATTTTTGTGTTCACCTAGTCGGATCCTGAGGATGCTAGCCATGTCTTTATTTTGGGGTTAAACACACCAGAAATATGTTTTTCAAAGTTCTGGAAAAAGTACTTTCACAAAGCACTTTTGTGCTCATAACACTTTCACAAATCTGTGTGAAAGCTGTTGCAAATCACGAAAGTACTTTGCAACACTATGGCCAAAATGACAGGAGTTCTTTGTCGCCTTGCTGCAAAAGAACGGTTAGGTCCTTTGGCCTGCAATTTGGAAAGAATGCAGCCAACATCTCACAGATGTGCCTTTTTGTGGTTTGGTGAAAAAATATTGCATGGCTGCAAAGTTACAGTACTCCAAAGTTGGCATTTTTTCCCATAGACTAACATGGTGTTGAACGCCACACCTTTCAGGGCTCGTATCTTGAAAACAATGTGAAATACAGATTTTTTGTTGCAAGTTCTATAGCCCTATGGGCTATGTAATAGCAAAATCCTAGCCAGGAAACTCATGATTTTTGTGAAATTTACATTTTTTTTCTACGTTGTGCGGTCGCTGAGATATTAGCAATTAAGTACTTCCAATGCTCGTTTTCAGCTTCGATGCCCATTACAATGCATACATTCTTTGTACACACTGTGTTTCTCTATGCACCTGTCGACAAAAACAGGGTATGCGCTTCCATTACTGTTGCAGTTACTGTTTCAGTTTGCATTTCTGTCCCCGTTTACATTTACGTTCCCGTGTACACCACCATGTGCATTACTCTTTGCATTGTCATTTGCGCTTGTGTTTTTCTTACTGTTACCATTTGCATTTACACTATTGTTTCTCTTTGTGTTTTTGTTTGCGTCACTGTGCGCATTGCCATTTCTGTTTACAGCAGCCCCTTTCATTTGCATTTCCATTTCTCTTTCATTTTGCGTCTTCCTTGCTGTTACTGTTATCATTTGCATTTGCAATTTCTTTACTGTACCCATGCACATTACAGTTTGCATTTCCATATGTGCTTACATTTCCTTTTGTGTTTCTGTTTGCTTTGCTCTTATTGTTGCTGTTACCATTACCATTTGCATTTACAATTGCGGTACTGTGCCCGTGCGCGTTTCGGTTAGCATTTCCGTATGTGCTTCTGTTCCTGTTTCCATTTCTGTTTCCTTTGGTGTTATTCTTCCTGTTATCTTTACCATTTACATTTATAATTCTGGTACCATGCCTGTTCGCGTTACGGTTTCCGTTTACGTGTGCACTTGCGTTCGCGTTCCCGTTTCTGTTCCCCTTCACGTTCTTTTTGCTGTGACACTTTAACTTTTCTATTTTAAATACCACTGCCATCACTGTTCACATTACCAGTTGCGTTTTCATATGCGCTTCAATGTCCGTGTGCATCACTGTTCGCTTCGGCGTCACTTTGCGCTTGCGTTTCTATTGACGTTTCCTTTACCATTTATGTTTGCATTACCATGTGTGCCACTGTTGGCACTTCTGTTTGTGTTGCTGTTCCTGTTACTATGTCACAAGACATCATGGGGTGGGAGCGCGGGGCTTGGCCCGCCGCTGCGTCCCATTCACTATTTCTAGTCATCATTCTAAAAGAAGAAATTAGGCAAAAATCCATTTAATGCATCAGTTAGGGTTGTTCACAGTGACAAAGTGAGGATATTCAGTGTTGAGGGTTGAAAACCCCCTTGGACCCCACAGCCACCACCACCAACCAGCATTGTGGTGCACCATGGGGTCATCGATTCCTAACTCTCACCCCATTTTCCTACATCTCAGATTCTTTACACATGTGATGGGGTGTTAAGTAGGATAATCCCATGGTGCATCCTTTGCTAAGTAGGACGATAGTGGAGTCAGGGGGTTTTCAACCTAACACCTCACTCCTTACTTGTGAACAACGTCATTAATACGTCGCTATTTTTTATATATATATATATATATATATATATATATATATATATATATATATATATTATAATATATTGAGTGGTCGTGCCACTATAGTTAGGGTTCAGCGGTCAGTTACAAACTAAAGTCAAAAGTTTGGGCGTTAATAACTTTAGAACTGTTCAATGGATTTGCCTGAAATTTGGTATGCAGATTGGGGCATGGTAGGTCTCTTGATTTTCCATATTGTGTTTCAGTCGGAGTGCCAGTCTTTGCGTACAAAAGTACTGAAAAATGCTAAATTATCCATTTTTGGAGGCACCTTTTGGCATTCTGAATGTAGTCCTGCATGGCCATCGTGTAGCATGCCACTCTGTGAGATGACTCACTTGAAAGAGCTTTGGTGGCTGAACATGCCGCATTTTGTTTGGTGGAAAAATATTAAGGCATTCAAAAGTCATGGCACTTTTCAGTTCCCATTATAAGTCAATGGGAAAATTTACATGTATATCTTGTGATCAAAGAATGGGGTTCTGGCCATCTCATCCCACCTGGCGATCAAAGAATTTGCAGCTTCATGGTTCAAGAATCTTTGTCACCGAGGAATTTCAAAAATTCTTTGACCGCGTGGTCCGCCATCTTGTTTTCAGTTTTCCGATCACACAAACACAAATATCTCGGCTCAGGGGTCACTTCTGAAGTAAAACTTTGATGGGTTTTAATCAGGGGACCCTGATCTATTGAACCATGTCTTTGGTTCCATCCAAATCAGTCCAAAAATAGAGTTATTTCCTTTTAAATTCTTTGTTCGCAGCTCGCTAACGATCTTTGATGGCAAGCCTGCAAATTCTTTGATCGTGAGAATCTTTGATCACGATCATGCATTGCAAGTGAGGAACAAGATGGCCAGATTTAAAAATAGCTTTTTGCAGCCCAGGGGTGCCCTATTAAGTGAGATAAGAGTGGGTTTTGCTCAGGGGGCTTCACTCTTCCATATGTGAATTAAAAAGAGTAGTTTTTATTATCCCTGGTAGTCTAGTGGCCCCCCTCCCCATCATGCCAATGTACATAATGATTTTGTTATCCCTGGTAGTCTAGTGGCCCCCCCAATGAGTATCATATAAATCTTTTATTTTTGATCCATGGTAGTCTAGTGGTCCCCCATGTGTCTTTATGTATATTTTTTATCATATCCCTGGTAGTCTAGTGCCCCCACCCCCAATCTGTAGTTCATGATAATTAATATTGCTATCCCTGGTAGTCTAGTGGTCCCCCCATCATAATAAAATAAATTTCAATTTAGCATAACTGGTAGTCTAGTGGCCCCCACCCAGCCCTGCCAACCTACCCAGCACCCCCACCCTTCCCCAGCCAGTGACCCAAGCATACACCCTGATGCCTGTTGGTGGGGTGGGCTAGGGTGGGGTGCAAGGCAGGAAACACTAAAATCAAATTTCCTCATTTTTTCACTGTAGAAAAACCCTAACTGATGCATTAACAAAGTTTTTTGAATAGAATATATATATATATATATATATATATATATATATATTATGGTAGACGGTAGTGCTACCATAGTTAGAGTTGAGAGCCATTTATATGTTAAACCCAAAATTTTGCATCATATGACTTTGCAACTGTTTGCGGATATGCCTGAAATTTGGAATACACAATCAAAACCAATCGCCTTAGGGATCAGCCAAGTTTTATATCGGCTCATCTATACAGCTTCGAGTTATTAGCGTGATCTGCGACACGCTTATGCTTTTTTTAATTTAATTGTCACCCTACAGGTCACATGGTTTGTGACCAGTCTGAAATCTTCAGGGAACATGTAGCCGGAGTCCCCAATGTGCCTTTCAAAGATCTCATGAAAAAATATTAAACGGTTCAAAAGTTATTCAAAAAACAAGTTCCCACTATAAGTCAATGGGAAAAGTTAACAAAAAGTTTGACAGTGTCACAAATGCAGTTTTTACTTTCACAAATGGCCCTTTTACTGTCACAAATCCACCATTTTGTTTTCAGTTGGTGATCAGAAAAATGCTTGGCATTTAAATTTGGGACCCTCTAGCAACCTAATTCTTTTTGTATTCAGTTAGTCGGACCCTGAGGATCCTAGCCATGTCTTTATTTTGGGGTAAAATACCCCAGAAATATGTTTTTCACATTTCTGGAAAAAGTACTTTCGCAAAGTTTCGCGTTCGGGTCATCGGTCCTAACTCTCACCCCATTTTCCTATTCCTCAGCTTTTTTCCACATGTGATGGGGTGAGAGTTAGGGCCGACAACCCAATGCACACCCGATTCTGGTTGGGGGTGGGCTGAGTGGTGCAAAGGGTTTCAACCCTAACATCGAATTTCCTTGCTTTTGTCGCTATGGAACAACCCTAACTAATGCATGAAATGGAGTTTTGTGCTCTGAAATATATATATATATATATATATATATATATATATATATATATTAAAGGCAAAAAAAACTCCATTTAATGCATTAGTTAGGGAATTATTACAACAAAAGTGAAAATAATATTAAGTTAGCTAAATTTAAGCCCACCACCAATAACAGCATCGAGTCTGCGATAGTCATTGCTCTAACTCTCTCTCCATCACATGTGTGAAGAAGCAGAGGTATAGGAGAATGAGGTGAGAGTTAGGTCTGATGACCCCAACGTGCACCCCAATGCCAGTTGGGGGTGACTGGGTGGTCCAAGGGGGCTTTCAACCCTAACACCAAATTTCCTCTCTTTTGCCACTGTGGAACAACCCTAACTAATGCATTAAACTGATTTTTTTGCCTCTAATTTCCCTTCTTTTTGAGAATGATGATGAGAAATAGTGAATGTAATGCGGCAGCGGAAGCACAGGGAACTTCGGGCCCCACGCTGCCGCCACATGATGTCTTGTGACATGGGAACAGGAACAGCAACACAAACAGAATTGCAAACAGTGGCGCACGTGGTAATGCAAACATAAATGGTAAAGGAAACGTTAATAGAAACACAAGTGCAAAGTGAAGCTTAAGCGAACAGTGACGCAAATGGACATTGAAACGTGTACAAAAATGCAACTGGTAATGTGAACAGTGATGGCAGTGGTATTTTAAATTGAATTGTTAACTGTCCCAACAAAAAGAATGCAAAAGGGAAGAGAAACGGAAACGCTAATGCAAGCGCATACGTAAACGCAAACCGTAATGCGCACAGGCACAGTACCGCAATTGTAAATGCAAATGGTAAAATTAACATGAAGAATAATGCCAAAGGAAGAGAAACAGAAACGGGAAAAGAAGTGCATATGGAAACACAAACCGAAACGCGCACGGGCACAGTGCCGCAATTGTAAATGCAAATAGTAACGGTAACAGCAACAATAACAGCAAAGGAAACAGAAGCGCAAAAGGAAATGCAAGCACATATGGAAATGCAAACCGTAATGCGCACAAGCACAGTAACACAATTGCAAACGCAAATGGTAACAGTAACAGCAAGGAAGACGCAAAACGAAAGATAAATGGAAATGCAAACGAAAGTGCTGCCGTAAATGCAAATGGCAATGTGCACGGTGACGCAAACAAAAATGCAAACAGAAACAGTAGTGGAAACGCAAATGGTAACAGTAACAAAAATGCAAACGCGAATGACAATGCAAAGGGTAACACACATGGTGGCACACACGGGAACGGTAATGCAAACGGGGACATAAATGCAAGTAGAAACAGTAACTGTAACAGTAACAGAAGTGCATCACTTGTCTTTGCCAAACAGGTGCATACAGAAACACAGTGTGTACAAAGAATGTATGCATTGTAATGGGGATCGAAGTTTAAAAATAGCATTGAAAGTACTTAATTGCTAATATCTCAGCAACTGCACGATGTAGAAAAAAAAATTAAATTTCACAAAAATCTTAATTTTCCTGGCTAGGTTTTTGTTATTACATAGCCCATAGGGCTATGTAACTTGCAACAAAAATTCTGTATCTCACACCGTTTTCGTCATACTAGCCCCAAAACACGCAGCAGATACCACCATGTTAGTCTAAGGGAAAAAATGTCAAATTCAGAGTACCGTAACTTGGCAGCTGTGCAATATTTTTTCACCAAACCACCAAAAGGCGCATCTGTGAGATGTTGGTTGCATTTCCTCAAAATTTCAGCTCAAAAGACCAAACCATTCTTTCGCAGCAGGGTGGCAAAGAATTCCTGTCATTTTCGCCAAGTCTGTAAAAGTAGTGTCGCAGTTTGCGGCAATTTTCACAAAATTTTATGAAAGTGTTGTGCCTGCAACACTACTTTGCGACACTAGTGGTTCCAGAAATTTGAAAAGCATATTTCTGGGGTGTTTTACTCCAAAATAAAGACACGGCTAGCATCCTCAGGGTCCGAGTAGGTGAACACAGAAAGAATTGTGTCCCTAGAGAGTCCTAAATTTAAATGCCAAGCACTTTTTTGATCACCAACTGAAAAAACAATGGTGGATTTGTGACACTACTAGGGCCATTTGCGACACTAAAAAATGCATTTGAGAAAGTGTTAAACATTTTGTTAACTTTTCACATGGACTTTTAGTGAGAACTTGTTTTTTGAATAACTTTTGAAATCATTCAATATTTTTTCATGAAATCTTTAAAAGGCACATTGGGAACCCTAGCCACACATTCCCTGAAGTTTTTGGACCGGTCGCTCAAACCGTGCGACCTGTAAGCGAGAGCAAAGAAATAGCAAAAAGCATAATTGTGCAATTGGTTGTCACTTAATAACTCTGCAGCCGTATATCTGTCTGGTACAAAACTTGGCAGATCCCATGATCTATCATGACCAATTGTGCTTACCAAATTTCAGGCAAATCTGTTAAACGGTGGCAAAGTTATTAAGGTGCAAAATTTGACCCTTTAACCTTAAAAGTGCTACTCAACCCTAACTATGGTAGCACTACCGTCCTCCCATAATATTTATGTATATTAGAGGTAAAAAGCTCCATTTAATGCATCACTTAAGGTTGCTCCACAGCAACAAAAGAGAAGAAATTGGCTGTTAGGGTTGAAAGCTCCCCTTGGACTCCTCCAGCCCACCCTCAACCAGCATCGGGGTGTGCATTGGGGTCATTGGCCCTAACTCTCACCCCATCACATGTGTAAAGAAGCTGAGGAATAGGAGAATGGGGTGAGAGTTAGGACCCGATGACCTCAACGTGCACCCCAATGTCGGATGGGGGGGTGGGCTGGAGGGGTCCAAGGGGGGTTTCAACCCTAACACCGAATTTCTTCACTTTTGTCTCTGTGGAACAACCCTAACTGATGCATTAAACTGAGTTTTTGCCTCTAATTTCCCTTCTTTTCAAGAATGATGATGAGAAATAGTGAAAATAATGCAGCAGTGGGACCGTGGGGCCTTCTGGCCCAGCGCTCCTGCCACGTGATGTCTTGTGACATAGTAACAGGAACAGCAATGCAAACAGAAATGCCAACAGTGGTGCACATGGTAACACAAATGTAAATGGGAGAGGAAATGTTAATAGAAACGCAAGCACAAAGTGACGCCTAAGCGAACAGTGACGTAAATGGACATTGAAGCGCATATGAAAATGCAACTGGTAACAAGAACAGTGATGGCAGTGGTATTTTAAATGGAAATGTTAAGTGTCACAGCAAAAAGAACGCGAAAGGGAACAGAAACAGAAAGCCTTGACATAGCGCACGTAAGCATAAGCAAGTAATGCACACAGCGCAGAACCGCAATTGTAAATGCAAATGGTAAAGTTAAGATGAAGAATAATGCCAACAAAAACAGAAATGGAAAAGGGAACAGATGCGCATACGGAAACACAAACCGAAACGTACATGGGCACAGTACCGCAATTGTAAATGCAAATGGTAATGGTAACAGCAACAATAACAGCAAAGGAAACAGAAATGCAAAAGGAAATGCAAGCGCATATGGAAACGCAAACCGTAATGCACAGGGGCACAGTAATGCAATTGCAAACGCAAATGGTAACAGTAACAGCAAGGAAGACTCAAAACAAAAGAGAAATGGAAACTCAAAGAAAAGGGCTACCAGAAATGCAAATGGCAATGCACACGGTGATGCAAACAAAAAACACAAACAAAAACAATAGTGGAAATGCAAATGGTAACAGTAACAAAAACACAAGTGCAAATGATAGCACAAAGGGTTACGCACATGGTGGCGTACACGGTGGCTTACACGGTAACGGTAACACAAATGGAGACATAAATGCAAGTGGAAACAGTAACTGTAACAGTAACAGAAGTGCATACCCTGTTTTTGCCAAACAGGTGCATACAGTGTGTACAAAGAAAGTATGCATTGCAATGGGCATCAAAGCTTAAAACGAGCATTGGAAGTACTTAATTGCTAATATCTCAGCAACCGCACGATGTAGAAAAGAAATTTCAATTTCACGGAAATCATGATTTTCCTGGCAAGCTTTTTGTTATGGCATTGCCCAGTGGGCTATGCAAGTTGCAACAAAAAGTCTGTATCTCGCATTGTTTTCGAGATATAAGCCTCGAAATGCGCAGCATACACCACCACGTTAGTCTATGGGGAAAAACACCAAATTCAGAGTACAATAACTTTGGAGCCATGCAATATTTTTTCACCATAACACCAAAAGACACGTCTGTGAGATGTTGGCTACCTTCCCTCCAAATCTCAGCTCAAAAGACCAAACCGTTCTTTCGCAGCAGGGTGGCAAAGAATTCCTGTAATTTTGGCCAAGTCTGAAAAAGTAGTGTCGCAATTTGCGAAAGTTTTCGTAAAAATTTGTGAAAGTGTCATGAGCACAACACTACTTTGTGACACTACTGTTTCCAGAAATTTGAAAAACATATTTCTGGGGTGCTTAACCCCAAAATAAAGACATGGCTAGCATCCTTAGGGTCCGACTAGGTGAACACAGAAAGAATTGTGTCCCTAGCAAGTCCCAAATTTAAATGCCAAGCATTTTTCTGATCACCAAATGAAAACAAAATGGCAGATTTGTGACACTACTAGGGCCATTTGTGACACTAAAAAGTGCATTTGCGAAAGTGTTACACTGTTTGTTAACTTTTCCCATTGACGTATAATGGGAACGTGTTTTTTGAATAACTTTTGAACCATTCAATATTTTTTCACAAAATCTTCAAAAGGCACCTTGGGGACCCCGGCCGCATATTCTATGAAGTTTTTGGACTGCTCGCGCAAACCATGCGACCTGTAGGTGAGAGCAAAGAAATTGCAAAAAAGCGTAATTGCACAATTCATTGTTGCTTAATAACTCTACAGCCATATATCTGACTGCTACAAAACTGGGCAGATCCCAAGATCTGCCATGCCCAATCATGCATGCCAAATTTCACATAAATCTGTCAAACAGTGGTAAAGTTATTAAGGTGCAAAATGTGACCCATTAACCTTATTGTGCTACTCTACTATAATATATATACACACATGATATATATATATATATATATATATATATATATATATAGTATATAGGTGTGGTCACACCTCTATAGTTAGGGTTGAGTAGGCAGCTTAATGTTAAACTTCAAATTTTGCATGTTAATAACTTTGTAACCGTTCAACAGATTTGCACAAAATGTAGAATGTGTGGTCTCAGTGGGCAGGTCCATTGATTTGCCAAGTCACATTTCGATCAGATTTGCAATTTTCATGCAATGAAGCACCAAAAAATGCATTTTTCACCTTTTTTGGCAAATGTCAGGGTCATTTTTTGAGATCCTGCTGCACGCACACCATTTGGAATTTTAGTCTGACATGTTCAGGGTAGAAAGAGGTTATACCAAGGAACAATCCAGCATTGGTCTGGTGACAAAATATGAATCCATTCCAAATTTATTCAATTTTGAAATTTGGGAATCTGAGCATGCTCAATTCAATCTTTTTGGACAGTTGCACAGCTTCAAACAAGGATCTGGGCTCATTAAACATGGATTTTGACAGCTCACGAACAGGGATTTTGCTCACGAACAGGGATTTTGACAGCTCACGAACAGGGATTTTTGAAGGTTGCTGCTTCTTTGCCAGTTCACTGCAAAGAAACTGTTAGGACTTATGGTTAGACGTTTTCAGGGTGCAACGGGTTGCCCCACAGATGTGACTTATGCTGGTTTAGTGAAAAAAGTTACATTGGGTCCACAGTTATAACATTCCAAAATTTAGACATGTCCCTTTGGATATCACTGTGGCAGAACTTTATGCATTAAAAACTCCGGAGGCTGTTCGTGCAACTTACATCAGATTTGGAATGTGCCCTCACTGACTAATTGTCGCATGATATGCCAAGTTTCTCTTTGATTGGGAGTGCATATCTGGAGATATGGGGCCCAATTCTCAAAAGGGGCTGTGTTCAGTGCAAGCTGTGGCAAACAGCAGCTTGCACTGAAGCTCCGTGTGCCAGGGTCCATGCACCCAATTCAGGTACAGTAGGGGTACCACCGCCTATGTCCCCACACTTGTGGCAACCCCGCCCATGCAGCAAACACATGGTGCATGGGAGGGTGTGCCACAAGCCCCTTGCAGCAATGACAGGCTGTACCCCCCGATCCGCATTGTGCTCCATAATGTATATACTTACAAATCCCCCACCGAATCATGGATGTGCCCCACAATGTCAATAGACTCCCCCACCCAGATTCCTGCTGTGCTGCACATGTATGATTTGTATAGAAACACCCCCACCTCCCATATCCCTGATGTCCCCATCAATATGGCACATAACAGTGCCCCTCATATTGGTGGTCCAGTGCCCTCCACCCCAGTAAATAGTGAACCCCCATCCCCAGACAGTGGGGGACCGACACAGCCCTCCTCACACCTCCACAGCCGGTCCCTGAATGAACTGTAACTGAGTGGTGGACTGTACAGTGCATGCTGCATTGCCAGTCAATGAGCGTGTACACATTACAGTATGTGCTTATTGACAGTTCAGTCGGGTACCAGCCGCGGAAGTGTGAAGAGGGCTGTGCTGATCCCCAGCTGTGTCTGGGGATGGAGGGGTCACTATTTGCTGGGGTGGGGGGCTCTGGACCACCAATATAAGGGGCACTCTTATGTGCCATACTGACAGGAATATTGGGATATGGGGGGGGGTCTTCTATACAAATCATACTTGTGCAGCACGGTGGGGATCTGGGTGGGGGGAATCCTGTGTATGTTAACATTGTGGAGCACATCTGGGATTAGGGAAGTCTTACATGTATCCACTTGTGGGGTACATCGGGGATGGGGAGGGGGCTCCCGTGGTACTACTATGACCAGCAGCCCTCCCAGGTGAGATCATTCTAAGTCCCCTTAAACCAGCCCTGGCTGGTCTAAGGGAACTTAAAATATCTCCCTCCAGGATGTCTCTGTGAATTGCAGGTATGGGGCTGTGGCAGCTTGCATCTGCCACATGGCCCCTTCTACCTTGTCACAGCCTGGTTCTGGGCCCAAGGATGGCATAAACCCTGTTTGGGGCAGGCAGGCTGCATTTGACGCAAGCTGCCTCTGAGAATTGTTCCCAGCATATCTTTCAGTGCAAGGGGCACCTTGCACCATTCATTTTGGTGCAAGCCCCTTGCGCCATGCTGGAGGCTTTGAGAATTAGGCCCATTCAGTCCCAAAATGTTTACATCCTCATGTTTTGTCAAATTCTTGCTTCAAGTGTTACATTTTGTGCATCAATAACTTCGCAGTTGTTCTTACAATTTACATCAAATTTGGCACGTGCCCTCATAGACTAATGGTCTCTTTATATTCAATGTTTCAGTTTGACTTGGAATGTACATCTGGAGATATACAGTTTCAAAATATGTACATCCTCATGTTTTGTCAAATTCTTGCTTTGATTGTTACACTTTGTGCATCAGAAGAAGCCAGAAGGTGAAGGAAGGAAACATATTCAATTCAGTGCTTCAGAGTAACTGGTAACTGGTATTTTTCCTTTAAACTTAGATTGTAGGCTTGTAGTGACACTATACTTTCTTTCTGTGTTGTCTTTACTTATAATTGTTTTTGGGCTGTTGAAAATTTAAAAAATAGTGGTGGTGTAATTCTGTGCTGTCTTTAATTGCTGCAAATTTTATCTTGGCTTGTCTGACTGTCCTATAGCTGGGTGAAGGGTGTTAATTGTCTGGCCTCTGACCTCAGCTACGTGATAACTGGAGGTGGGGCTTAGTCACAGTTAAAGCAGCAAACAGAAGTTCATCTTCTCAGAAGAAGCCAGAAGGTGAAGAAAGAAACATATTCAATTCAGTGCTTCAGAGTAACTGGTAACTGGTATTTTTCTTTTAAACTTAGATTGTAGGCTTGTAGTGACACTATACTTTCTTTCTGTGTTGTCTTTACTTATAATTGTTTTTGGGCTGTTGAAAATTTAAAAAATAGTGGTGGTGTAATTCTGTGCTGTCTTTAATTGCTGCAAATTTTATCTTGGCTTGTCTGACTGTCCTGTAGCTGGGTGAAGGGTGTTAATTGTCTGAGGATCAGTTACAGGATTTTTAGTACTGTAAATAAATAAAAAGAGAACTAAGAGAGCTTCAGTAGCAGATAAGTAGTGGAATTGCAGTATAATGTGGGGAGTGGTGCAATGCAGTGGCTGTGGGGCAGCCATATTCAGGCAGACCTTCTGGACACTGAGGTGCTGCCCTATCTGCATGCATCTCTCGGGACTGCGGGATGAGGTAGCCAGACTCAGAGCGGAAGTAAACTGGGTCAGAAGTACCATCACCTGTCCAGGAACCACCCAGTCCAATGCAGCTGCCTCAAAGGATGCCTAGAACGAGGAGCACTTGGATGACAGTGGGCTCAGGGAGGGTTAGAGCAGTCAGGCAGAGGCAATCCCAGATCCTATTCCTCTCAAGAACTCATATGCCACACTGGCAAATGAGGACAACCAAATAGAGGTACCCAGGAAGTGGAAGGAAAGGATGTGGAGGTTAGGCAAGGAGGTGACCTCAGTGGGAAAGCAGTGGACCCCAGAGGAGGAGGAAGCAATCCTGGTGGGGACTCCATCATAAGAGGGATCCAGCTAGGAACACAGGAGGGGAGGACAGGGAGGTGAGGTGCCTACCAGGTGCCACGGCATGGAGGGATGGAAGGAAGATAGTGGGGATCACTGGGAAGGCAAGACAGGAGGGTGAGCTGGATGTCATTATCCACCTAGGTACTAATGACTTGGCAAATGGGGAGCCAAGGAAGTTCAGGAAGAGTTTAGGAAACTGGGGAGGGTCTCAAGCAAGTAGCTACTTCTGTCACTTTCTCAGAGTACTACCTGTGAGAGGCAAGGAAAGCATAGGAGTGCATGCCAGGAACTTTAACTCATGGTTGAAGAACTGGTGCTGTGAGGAAGGTTTGGATTCATTGGTGACTGGGGACCCATCTGGAGGGATGGAGGTTTGTTCAAGCCTGACGGCCTGCATCCATCCTGGAGGGGAATCCAAGCACTCAATGATAAGTTTAAATGCTACATTGACAAGCATTTAAACTAGCAAAGGGGGGTGGCAGGCCAGCAAGGATGATACCTACTTGCTCACCCCCCACAGCTAGTAATGGAACCAGTGAACCAGAGGAGTCACTATCTCTGCAAAGCAGTGTGCAAAAGATGGAGATTAGTGTCCAAAAGGTGGATAAGCAGAAAAGGGGCAAAATTCAGCAGAAGGGCAGACAGCAAGGAGAACCAGGTATAAATGACAACCAAGGAAGGGGCTGGAGTAGAACAGTGAAGCAGTCTAGGAGGTCAAATCATGAAAGCCATATGTGCAAATGCCAGGAGCCTTAGCAACAAGATGGAAGATCTGGAGGCTGTCATGGTACAGTCAGACCTGGACATTGTGGCCATCACTGAAACCTGGTGTAATGATAACCATGACTGGAGATGGCCATACCTGGCTACAACATATTCAGAAGAGACAGAGCAGGCAGGAAGGGAGGAGGTGGCACTGTATGGAAAAATGACATAAGGGCCACACAGATCAGGAGGAACAAAATGGGAGAGATACTGTGGGTTAAGCTGGAAAGGAAAATGGGGCCAGCCATCCACACAGGTGTGGTCTATAGACCACCAGCCCAGGAGGAAGAAACAGATAGGGAGCTGATGCTAGCCATCCAAAGGATGGCAGACAAGGGTGAGGTAGTACTGGTTGGAGACTTCAATATACCAGGCGTGGACTGGAGCATCCCAGCAGCAGCATCAACTAGGAACAGATTATCCTGGACTCCTTCAGGGTGCCTTCCTCAAGCAACTGGTCATGGAACCAACTCGGCAGAAGGCAATACTGGACCTTGTGCTCACAAACAGGGACAGTGTGATGGGGGTAACAGTGGGGAGCACCTGGGTAACAGTGACCACCAGTCATTGTGGTTTGAAATCACAGAAAGAGCAGAACCAAACCACACAAAAACACGTATCCTGGATTTTAGGGGCAGACTTTGGGAAAATGGGAGATGCTTGAAAGAGGCATTAAGGGAATGGGACAGGAATCAGGATTGAGGAACAGTGGGCAGTATTTAAAATGGGGATTATAAGAACAACAGAATTATGCATTAAGCAGGTTAACAAGAGGAAAAGAAAGTGGAGACCATTATGGTTTTCCAAAGAGGTAGCAAAGAAAGTGAAAGCCAAAAGATTGCATTCAGGCAATACAAAAGACACAGGCATAAGGGGATAGGGAGAAGTACCAGGAGAAACAAAGGGAGGCAGGGAAGTCAGTAAGAAGCCAAAGCTCAGACAGAAGAACACATTGCAAAATCAGTGGTTAAAGGGGACAAACCTTTTACAGGTACATAAGTGAAAAAGAAGGACAAAGGAGGGATAGTGAGACTGAAGGGGAGGATGGGAGCGCGGGAGGATGACAACAGTAAAGCTGACATATTGAACAGGTATTTCTGCTCAGTCTTTACTAAGGAAGAGGGGTAATGGGTCTGAAGGGAGTACAAGGGGTGAGAATGGTGCAGAAATGGACACAAGTCCCTTTACACGAGAAAGGGTCCTGAAGGAACTGGAAGTAATAAGAGCTGATAAAGCAATGGGGCCAGATGGGTGCACCCCAGGGTCCTTAAAGAACTAAGAGAGGTGGCTGAACCTCTGGCTATCCTGTTCAGCCAATCACTGGAAACAGGGAGGTACCCAAAGACTGGAGGACAGCAGATGTAGTCCCCTTATACAAAAGTGGGAACAAAAGAGGAAGGGAACTACAGACCAGTCAGCCTCCCTCGGTAGTGGGAAAGATCATGGAAGCACTACTGAAGGAGAGATTGGTGGAACATCTGGTTGTCAATGGACTACAGGACCCAAGGCAGCATGGTTTCACCAGGGGAGGTCATGTCAGACCAACCTCATTGAATTTTTGACTGGGTGACTAGGAGGTGGATCAGGGAGGGCAGTGGACATGGCCTATCTGGACTTCAGCAAGGCCTTTGACACTGTGCCACATAGAAGACTATTACACAAACTGGGGAATATGGGTGTGGGCAGGACAGTAGTGTGGTGGGTAGGTAACTGGCTGGGTGGCAGGACACAGAGGGTGGTGGTAAATGGCTGTCACTCCACAGAGGGAAGAGTGACCAGTGGGGTACCACAGGGATCAGTGCTGGGACCGGTCCTATTCAACATCTTCATCAGTGACATTGCACAGGATATAGAAGGCAGAATTTCACTGTTCGCTGATGACACAAAGCTCTGTAACAGAGTAGACACACCAGAGGGTGTAGACAGAATGAGAAGGGACCTGCAGAAACTTGAAGAATGGTCAAGGGTTTGGCAGTTGAAATTCAATGCAAAGAAGTGCAAGATAATGCATATGGGGCACAAAAACCCTGGCACAATATATCAGTTGGGGGTGAGGATATAGCATGCACCAAGCAGGAAAGGGATCTTGGGTTGTCATCTCTGATGACCTCAAGGTAGGGAAACAGTGTGACAAGGCATCAGGTAAAGCAAATAGGATGCTGGGATGTATAGGCAGGGCATCACCAGCAGGAAAAGGAGGTCATAATTCCTTATACAAGACACTAGTGAGGCCCCACCTGGAGTACAGTGTACAGTTCTGGAGACCATACCTACGTAAGGACATAGACAGGGTAGAAAGGTTCAGAGGAGGGCAACAAAGATGGTGCATGGGTTGCATCACAAGTCCTATGAAGACAGGTTGAAGGAACTGAACATGTACTCCCTGGAGGAGAGGAGGAGAGGGGATATGATAGAGACATACAAGTATCTTACAGGGAGGAACAGGGTGCAGGAAAACACTATTTTAAGCGAAAAAGATGTTTCAGGACTAGAGGGCATGGGATGAAGTTGGAGGAGGATGATTCAGAGGAAACATGAGAAGAATTTCTTCACAGAGCAGGTGGTGGACAAGTGGAACACCCTGCCAGAGGAAGTGGTGGGGACTGAAACAATCACGGGATTTAAGAATGCATGGGATAGACATAAAGGAATTCTAGAGGTCAGGGGTAAGGGGAAATAGACTTCTAGGAAAACAAACTGAACTTACAAGCTCAAATGGGCAGACTAGGTGGGCCATAGGCCCTTATCTGCCGACACTGTCTATGTATCTATGTATCTATGTATCTATGTATAACTATGCTGCTATTCTTGCAATTTACATCAAGTTTGCCGTGTTCTCTTGTGGGGAAAGTGGTCCCGATGGGCCTAGTGCCTGCTTCCACTTTAATAACTGAGAGTAATACAGAGAGAGTAATACTAATTGTCTCTTGACATGCCAAGTTTCAGTTGGAGTAGGAGTGCATATCTGGAGATATGGAGTCCCAAAATGTGTACATCCCCATGTTTTGTCAAATTCTTGCTTCAGTCATTACACTTTGTGCATTATTAACTTCACAGATGTTCCTGCAATGTACATCAAATTTGGCAAGTGACCTCACAGGTGAAGGGTCTTTTGATATATCAAGCATTTTCCTGCTTGATAATGTCAGTCTGGAGATATGCAGTCCCAAACTGTGAACATCCACATATTTTGTCAAAGTCTTGCTTTGTTACACTTTGTGCATTAATAACATTGCAGCTTTTCATTTAATTTACAAAACATTTGACATGTCCCCTCACAGGCTGGCATTCTCATAATATGTTATGTTTCATCTTGATTGGGTGTGCAATTCTGGAGAAATGCAGTCCCAAAATGTGTATATCACCATTAATTTTCAAATTCTTTCTCCACTTTTATGATAAACTTAATAGTTCGCGCTCCAGTTACTTTGGAAACATTCAGGTAATATGCATTAAATTTGCCATGCCCCATCATAACGCAGACATCTCATAGTGTTGTAAGTTTCATTTCAGTTGCATGTGATGGCTTGGAGATATAGAGTCACAAAATGTGTAAATCACCTTTTTTTATTATAGTGGCACAGTAGTGCCACTGTAGGGTTGCGTAGCCATTTCTATGTTAAACCTCACATTTGGCACTTTAATAATTTTACAGTCATTTGTCCAATTTGCTGGACATTTGGAATGGAGGAAGAATTTTGGTAGGTCTCTGGATCTGGAAATTATTGTGTTGATCGGATATAGGGTTGCAGAATTGTAATGCACTGAAAAACATGAAAAATCCCCAACATCCCATTTTCTTTACATGTCCACTTTGTACTAAAGACTGCATCTGAGTGGGTTCAAATTGTGTGGGCTACATGGGTCCTGGGTTGCAGATGTGCCTTTTGAAGATGTAGTGTAAAAATCTTGTTCCGTTCAAAGGTTATAGCGTTTTTAGTTCCCCATTATATCCTATGGGAAAATTTATATGTGCAGCTTGGGAATTGTCGTGATAGTATTTTTTAGTGTTGAGCTTGCCAAAAATAGTGTTGTGCTGCTGCCATCTTGTTTTCAGTTAGTAAGAGAGAAAAAACAATATAACTCACAAAATGTTGTACTTTTCGACATGCCAACCATTGAGTTTACCATTTCAGAGCCCAAGGAACAGGAATCTGACATTAGTTTTTCACCAGCTGGTCTGGAAATGTGGTTTTCAGATTTTCTCCACTGTTTTGCCGTTTTTTGATCGTGACACTATCTCAAAGTGCCACTGCAATATGCATGATCATAAAAAATACAACTGTGACACTATTTTTGTACGTTCATGGTTGTATTCCCATAATAAAGATAGAAGTGTTGCGATCATACTGTAAGTGACCACAGTAATACTGCACTACCACATTTTCTGAAATGCAGTTTTCTTTGTTACTTGATTGTGGCAAGCTGGATTGTGATATTGGCCTGAAATCTTCAGGGTGTGCAAGCCCTAGTGACACAGATGTGCTTATCAGTGGTTTGGTTCCAAAACATTCACCATGTCCCTAGTTATAGTGTTCCAAAGTTATGAATTTTCCCATAGTATAACATTGTGGGAGTCATTTTTCTTTGTCACTTCATTGTGGCTATGTGCATTATGGTATTGGCCTGAAAATGTCAGGGTGCAAAGCCCTACCCCTACAGGTGTGCCTTTTTGGTAGTTTGGTACCAAACCACTGAACATGGCCATACTTACAGCATTGTGAAGTTTGGAAATTTCCCCATAGGATAACACTGCAATGCTGGTTTCTCTTTGTTGCCTCGTTGCTGGCACATGCATTGCGGCATTACCCTGAACATTTCCAGATGAAAAGCCCTAGTCTCACAGGTGTGACTTTTGGTGGTTTGCTGCAAAACATTCAGCAGGACCAGAGGTACAGCATTCCAATTTCCAAATTTTCCCCATAGGATAACATTGCAGCACCCATGATGCCTTTCAGGGCCCATATCTCAAAAATGGTTCGAGTTATGGACTTTTCGTCTGAAAATTTCTTAGTCCCCCTCTAAGGGACTAAGTACAGGACTAGATTATAAGCCTTGAAACCTCTGAAATTTGATTTTTTTTCCTAGTGTGTGCGGTTCCTGAGATATTTGTGAATTACTGTTCTAACTGGTGATTTTCATGTGTGTGGGCCACTATTATGCCCTCAGATTTAGCACTCACATCGTGTTTCGGTGCATGTATCTCGGAAACTATGTGAGCTATGGGTTCAGTCATTATGTTGTCATGAGTACTGCACAATATCACAATTACAATGACACTTGAATTTTTTTTCTACCTCCTACAGTTCCTGAGATATGGGCAAATTACTGTTGCTAAGCCTCCTTGCCTTATCGGGCTGCTGTATGACTCCATGCTTATATATAAGTAGGAGCGCAGGGCCCAGATGGCCTGTGCTCCCACCTACACATACATTATTCACAAATAGGTGGCTTGGTGGGAGCGTAGGGTGAAAAGGGCCCTGCATTCCCATCAAGCTGCCCATTTCTATTACTACTTACATTGCACTTTTAAAAAAAGAAAAGAATTTCTTTGCAAAAACTTTATTAATGCATCAGTTAGGATTGTTTACACATTGACGAAAGTGTAGAAATTCAACGCTAGGGTTATCACCCCTTCCACCCCACCACCACCCCACCAAAAGGCATCGGGGTGTGCATTGGGATCGTCATGCCTAACTCGCACCCCATTCTCCTATACTGCACCACCTCAGCTTCTTTACACATTGACTGGGGTGAGAGTTAGGCCGACGACCCCAAGGCACACTCCAATGCCTGTTGGTGGGGGTGGAGTGGTAGGGGTGGTACCCCTAATGTTGAATTTCCACACTTTTGTCAGTGTGGAAACAACCCTAACTGATGCATTAATGAAGTTTTTGCAAAGAATATATATATATAGGCATGGTCGCGCCTCTATAGTTTGGGTTGAGTAGGCAGTTTAATGTTAAACCCAAAATGTTGCATGCTAATAACTTTGCAACTGTTCAATGGATTTGCATGACATTTGGAATGTGTGGTCTCAGCAGGATGATCTCTTAATTTGCAAAGTTGTATTTCAATTGGATTTGTGGTTTTCGTGCCTCAAAGCACCAAAAATTGCATTTTTTTACTTTTTTTTTGCAAATGTCAGGGTCATTTTTTAAGATTGTGCTGCACACATACCATTTGGTATTTTGGTCTGAAATGTTCAGTGTAGAAAGCGGTTACACCAAGGAACAATCCAGTATTGGTATGGTGACAAAATATGAATCTGTTCCAAAGTTGTTCAGTTTTGATATTTGGGGTTCTGAGCATGCTCAGTTCAGTCTTTTGGATCATTGCACAGCTTCAAACAAGGATTTGGGCTCACAAACAGGGATATTGACAGTTCATGAACAGGGATTTGGCTCACAAACAAGGATTTTGACAGCTCACAAACAGGAATTTTTAAAGGTTGCTGTTTCTTTGCCAGTTCACTGCAAAGAAACTGTTAGGACTTATGGCTAGAAATTTTCGGGGTGCAACGGGTTGCCCCACAGATGTGACTTATGCTGGTTTGGTGAAAAATGTTACATCAGTTCCACAGTTATAATATTCCAAAATTTAGAAATGTCCCTTTCGATATCATTGTGGCAGAACTTTGTGCATTAATAACTCCCCAGCTGTTCTTGCAATTTACATCAAATCTGGAATGTGCCCTCACAGAATAAATTGTCTCTTGATATGCCAAGTTTCTCTTTGATTGGGAGTGCATATCTGGAGATATGCAATCCCAAAATTTGTATAATCCCATGTTTTGTCAAAATTCTTGCTTCAATTGTTACACTTTGTGCATTAATAATTTTGCAGCTGTTCTTACAATTTATTGAATTGAATTTTTGTTGACCCGGTAAGCCCACTGGGCCTAGAAGTTCCTTTTTCAGGGGCAACCGGGGGAGGGGGATGTAGATGGTAAACAATTTAAATAGAACCAGATTAAGCTTTTGGTGGTATTTTTAGTGACCAAGATAAATTTGGCCAGGACACCGAGGAAATTCCCCTACTCTCCTGTAGGTGGATGGGCTGTCTGACTGCATGATGGCCACTCAAGGAGAGACTCCAGAGGAAAAGGATGTTCATCTGGTGGGAGAGTTGGCCTCTTCTCCCACTGATTTACTGACAGAGGCTACTCTGACAGCTAGCCTGGAGAGGGATTTGGAGGAAATGTTTCATGAGACTGTCATATCTTTAGAAGAATTTGAAGAATCGAGTGAGCATCTAGAACCCAATATTATTTCTATAAATAAGGGTAAAGATGCTGTAATAACCGATATGCAACAAACAGAAACTTCGCAGGATTCAATCCAGCAGCCTGCTAGGTTATCAGCTGTTCTGCTTGACAAGCCTTTAGAGTGGCCTGACAGCTGAGATGATGACGCAGAGGAATCAAAAGGCCTACCAATGGAGGGTGTCATTGCCTTCCATATTACTGAATTCAGTGAATTTGCACTGCAAGGATGCACTATTGAGGGCTGGCAGACAGACTGTTCTTAGTAACAAGTGCCAAAAGCCTGTGATTCTTGCCGCAACTCCTGTGACTGGTAGTTTGGCCCCAATCCTTTCAGTAAAGCAATCAGAAACTGTATCAGGGCAGTTTTCAGGGGACAAACACTTTATTTCTGGCCAAAAGTATCAAATGTCAAAACAGACTGGATTTGTTTTTAAATCTCCAGTGCCGCATGAAAAGCCGTCTGAAAAACACTCCCCTGTAATTTTTAAAACAGACGCCACTCAACAAACTGGAGTTACTGAATTTAAATTTGGCAAAATGGATAAGAGTGCACAATTACAGTCTGCTGTGCTCAGAGACATGGGGTGAAGTTGGGGGAAAACCTTGCTGTGCAGCATAAGACAAAAAATGCACAAATGAAAGGAAAATTTGCTTTACCTTCTGAAATGCATGACGAAACTTGGTCACCACAAAAAATGCTCCTAGGAACTGATTGGGAGAAAACAGCATCCGGACTTGGACTCCTGATCCAGTCTGGGATTCAGCCTTTGATTTACCACAAACTGCTCCCGACTGGAAACCGAAAGAAACTAACTTAACAGACAATAAAAAACATACATTTGCAGGGTATTGATTTAGCAGCAGCTTTGTCTTCAGACACAGTAACACCTTGCATGCTAAAACCAAATCCTGAAGAACCCTCTGAAGTACAAATGGTTTCAACACTTTCTGTTGTTCCTCCTACAACCAGTGAGGGGTCTACTACAGATAATAAAAAACTTCTAATGTCAGACCTTTTTTTGAAATCTAGAAGAGAAGCTGCCCCAAGACGAAATGCTGTTTGTATACACTATAAAGGAGGATTAGCAGATCGTCCTGACAGATATTATGTTGGGAAGTGTTTGCTAAAAGACTCTTTGCATTTCTCCCCTAGAGATGTTTTTGCATTCATAAATATCTCAGGGGAGGATAATTACGATCTGAGCTTCAGAACCTCGTATGCCTTAGATGTGTATTGGGAACACTATGGGCAACTGAAGTTTTCCCCTACGTGGACTCCCTCTTTGGTCATTCCTCTTACAAAACCTATAATAAAGTTTGTCACTGTGATGTTTCAGAATGAGGAGGTCCATGTGGAGGACATAACTTATTGGCTGTCCCAAAAATGTGATGTTCTGGGTGAACCAGAACCTATTCTTGATTCAGAACAGTTCTGGACTGGGGGATGGAAATATAAAGTGAAACTGAGGCAAAACAGATTCAGGGATAGAACATATTCCTCATTCTTTTCTGGTAGGTAGAGATAGGGGATATGTTTTTTATGGAGGCCAACATAGGGCCTGTTATAAATGTGGCTCAAAAACTCACCTCTCAAGTGTGTGCGTGTGTGTGTGTGATCACCCAGATGTGATAATTGTGGGTAAATAGGACATGTGACTATGCAGTGTGCTAACCACACAAAATGTGACCTTTTTGAAGGATTTGGTCATGTGTTTCGGGAATGTCCCTGGGCAGCAAAAAGGCTTCTTGTATTAGTCCTGACCTACTGATACAACAAGCTCAGAATGCATCTCCAAAGGTACCCCCTGCCCCTTCCAAACCTAAAACTAATCCTCAACAGCAGGAAGAGGTGCCTGAACCCACCCTCAACCCCCCCCGGTCCCTCTTAAGGAAGAATTAATAGCTACTACATCTAGCATGGTTAAAAAAGAAGTGATAACAGGAGATGCTTCTGATCCTTTACTTTTGAATCCAGTATGTTATGTGGATCCATCTGGCCCTGATAAAATCTCAATGGTTGCTGCACCTCTTTTACCATTACCCCCTACAAGGTCTCCAAGAAATAAAAAACTAAAATCCTCCCCCACTCCTACTTCATTTGAATCACATAACTCTTATGCTGCATTATTCACTAATTGGGGTGATTCAGAAATGGATCTTGGTGATTCATATTCTCATAAATCTGTGCAGGACCCTTTAGGGTTACTTGCTGAGGAATATAAATGGAAAAAAAAGGAAAAAAGGAAAAAAATGAGGTACTTTCACTAAATAGATAATGGTTGTACGGAAATGGGGATCTTTAAATACACATAGTATTTTAAGTGCTGTAAAAAGACAGCCATTATTCCAATATCTGCACGATGAAAATATGTCTGTGAGTTTCCTGCAGGAGACCTGGATGTTTTCCATTGAGCAAGTGGCAACTTTTAAAAGGGACTGGCCTTGGGGTGTCAGTTAGAAGACTAACTGCTAAGATAATAAATCAGATTCGTTCTATGTCTACAATGCTAGCCAGAGATAACACTCACAAGTAGTTGTAGATAAAGCATTTATTATACTCACAGTCAAACATAGGATAATATATCACAGATGAAGGATGACTTGCCAGTCTAACGAGTACATGCAAAGCTTCTAGAGAGTGAGAAACTGGTCTTTTGGTATTGATAGTGCCGATGAGGTAGGAATTTTGTTAAATTCATATCAATTCATTCTCTATAAGTTAATTGACCTGATACCAGGAAGAGTATTAATTCTTGATGGAAAATGGAATAACAGTAATTGTAGGTTTATCAATATTTATAATCCACAGACAAAGGCAGATCGAGTTAAGTGCATGAAAGCTATACAACCTTTTTTGGTATCTTCATATAAGATTTTTTGGGGAGGGGACTTTAACTGTAGTTTGTTGACTAAAGGACAAGTGAATAAGAACATTTATTGTGACTCAAATGCATTAGAGGTCATTATTAAATTAGCAGGCCTCAAAAATTGTTTTAAGTATTTGAATTCAGGACCCAGCTGTACGTTTATAAGAGGGAAATTTCAAACCACAATAGAGTATATGTTGGTATCCCCTTTGGTTCTGGTTGGAACTTTTCAAACAATTTCTGTGGAGTTTTCAGATCATTTCCTTTTAATCTGTTCATTAGGACCACTGACTTTGGAACCAAGTAGGCAAAATAGATGAAAGTTGAATACTTCTATACTCACCAACCCTCAAGTTAGAAGTACCATTCAGGTCATTCTCAGAGCTCGGTTGTCAGTGGCTTTTTTATTTACAGATTTGGGGGAATGGTGGATAGACACCAAATCTGATTTCAGTAAGTGGTTTAAAAAATATGGAACCTCTAGGAGAAATTCTAAATTTTTTACATATTTAAAACTTAGAAGACAGTTGCAGCAGTTAATTTCCCTTTCTAACACTTCTTGGCTAGATTACTCTAAACAAATTGAAAATATAAAAGGGGAAATTAAACAATTTCAATATAAAAGATCCAAAACCGTTCAAACAATGGTTGCTAGTGGCACTCAGGAAACCCTGATTGGTGATCCCTTCAAGGTCTGCAAAACATTAAGGGAATCAACTACTATAGAATACTTAGTGTCAGAAGGAATAAAAGTGGACAATGCACAGGATAGTGGTAAAATCATAAAATCCCATTATGAATCTTTATATCCTAGTTCACCCATTTTACAAAAATATATTGATGAATATCTAGGTTCTGTCCCATCCTCTTCCTTGTCACTAGAGGCTACTAAGTTACTAAAGCCATTTTCCATTTTTGAAATAGAATCAATTATAAAAACCTTAAAAAATGAAGTGTCACCTGGATTAGATGGCCTTCCAAATTTAGTTTATAAATCTTTTAAAACAGAAATAGTGGCTTGTTGACATTTAGTATATAAATTCTTAATGGTAGGAAATGCACTGCCTCCCTCCTTTATGGATGGATTAATAATTCATATTTTTAAATCAGGAGATAAGGGTAATATAAAAAACTGGAGACCAATCACAGTTTTAAATTCAGACTATAAGATTTTTACAATGCTACTAAACAATAAACTTAAAATTTACGCAGGGAAAGTGATATATCCTTATCAATATTGTGGGTTATCTGATAGGCTCATTCAATCAGCAATCATGATTATAAGGGATATAATAGAGCATTTGTCATTAGAGGGTAAGATATGGTATTTAATTTCTGCAGATTTTGATAAAGCTTTTGACAGAGTATATCTTCCTTATTTGTTTATAGTTTTAAAATATTTTGAGATCCCCTCCCATATTATTAGTATCATCCAGCCTCTATAGTCAACTGCCTTAGTTTTTCCTTTTCTTAAGGATATCCAAACAACAGGTATCACAATAAAGACTGGAGTTCATCAAGGATGTCCTTTAAGTCCCCTATTATACATTTTTTCACTAGAACCTTTATTACGCTCCTCAACACTTTCGCCTAGGTGAAAAGGGATTTTTAGCCCAGACCAAAAAAAACAGTACCTTTTGCAAGCATATGCGGATGATGTCTGCTTATTTTTTTTACTAAATATGAACAATTTCAAGAGTTTTTTGCTGAATTTAAGTTATTTTCAGGTATATCTAATGCAAAACTTAATACTGAGAAAACTAGAGGACTGATTATAGGTGCAGAACATCATAATGATATTTGTCAAACTAATATTCAAATAACTACTGAGCCACTTCATATTTTAGGAATTGTTTTTGGTCCACAAAATCTTCCAGAAGAAAATTGAGATATTGTACTAAAAAAAGTGGAAATAAAAGTGCCCCGATGGAGGCAGTGGAAATTTTCTAAGCAAAAATGTATTTAGGTTCTTAAACAATTTTTGGTACCCTGTTTACAATATGTGGCAATGATTTTTCCTTTACCAACCCAGTATGAGACAAGGCTGTACAGTAGTTTTTTTCCAGATGCTATGTGGCAATAGGTTAAATCCAGTAAAAAGGTGTTTCACCTATCTAGAGAAAAGGAAAGGAGGACTTGGAATGATTGATCCAATAATTTTCTTTCATGCACATTTTTTTACACAAATAATTAAAACTGAACTTATAAGACCTGTCAGTTGAGAGGGGGATTGGATTCAGATGGTTTTGGGACGTTATTTTACGGCATGGCAAAATATGGCCCCAAAACTCAACCCACATATTCACATTCCTATTTATTTTAGGCCATCAGTTAAAAAGTTATTTAAATGGCAGATGACTAAGGAAATGATTTGTAAAAATTCTGTTAAAGCATTGTATAATATTATTATGAGCCAGATATACCCAACTGAGCCTAGTTTTAAAAACTGCCCTACAGCTCAAAATTCCTATATCTTGGAACAACTTAATAATTTTAGGATTCCAGCGTTTGTGTGGGAAACACAGTGGTTTATAATGTATGGGAAATTAAATGTTAGGAGAAATGCGAAGTATAAGACAAAGGAAGAAATAAATTGTCCATATCCTGAATGTATTAATCAAGAAGAGACAATGGAACATTTCTTATTGCATTGCTCTTATGCAAAAAATATGTGGGGTTATGTAGCTACAGAATGGAAACTTCCTTGGTTAACTAATTTAACTTATGAAATCTTGGTTACAGGTATTTATCCCCCTAGTTTAGCATCATTTAATCATAGTATATTAGCAGTTTTTTTGGATGTTTAAACTTTTATTTATGGCAGATAAGATGCCAATGGGTTATTTATCAAAAAAAAGTTTCCTATGAGGGTTACTGTCAATTAATAACAAAGGAATTGATTAAAGTATATTTAAAAGAAACACAAATGAATAACTCAAATTAGGTCAAGAACTGGTGGAAAGGATTTTCTCTTATTATTAAGTATAAATGAAATTTTAATTTATACTACGGAGTGAGACTATAGTTTAGTTTATTATGTATTAGGACCCGATGTTTTTGTCATTTTTTTTTGTAATTTTTCTTTTGTGTTATGACTTATGTTTTATATTTAATGAAAACTCCCCTACTCTGCTGTAGGGGGAACCCTTGGCCATTTGGCTGTTTGCCAAGATGGCCACCATCCAGGAGAATGGAGGAGGTGGTAGTGATGGTGGACTGCACCCTATGCCTGCGATTCCTGTTTCTTTGGTTACAGCTCCACAAGATTTGCCTAGTGATTTCAGCAGTGGGCTTCAGGACAACATGTTAAAGTTGGACTCACACTTGGATTTACAGACTCTTAATGTTTCTTCTGCAAGTTCTAGTGCAGAGCTTTTGGTTTTGGGACCTCATACTTCTACAGAAGATTTGGACCAGACAGCTGTGTTGTCAGAACCACAATTGCATTTACTTTATGCTCAGCACTGCACCCTCTTATAGCAATACATGTGGGAGGATGGTATATAGCACTCTGATTTGTTAAATGCTCCTTCTATGGCTCATATGCAAGACACTGTCCAGCACACTCTTCTACAGGGTTCTGATTCTAGTCCTACCTGCCTTTCCTCTGATATGCCAGTTTCACTGCACCTCCATGGTAGTAGTGGAGGCGATCCCATTCCTGATCCTGTTTGGTCTCTTGCTACAGCACTTTGTGCCGCAGGTTGGACTCGTTCAGTTCTCGACACTGCCTGGACGTCACCTAGGGCAGTGAGTGCACATGACATCATTATGGGGAACTCTCTTTTACACCTGTACACCAAGGACATCACTTCCCTCGACCAAAGTATTGCTGCTCCTTTAGTACAATAGCCCGCAACTCCAATCAGTAACCCCAATGCTAGCTGTCCGGCTCTGGTTGCTATGGACCCTGCACATGCTCAAGACCCTGCCATGGTATCGCATCCTTCATCTGCAGGGTACACTATTTTGGATGAGAACTCCACACAGCATATGGACACAGGACACACGGCTTCTCTGCCTGAAGGTGAGGCCTCAGCTGAGCATTCCTTTCGACTTAGTGATCTTTTCCAGAACTTGGGCGAACCTACACAGCGCAGGAATGCTGTTCGTCTGAAGTACTTTGGTGAACTTGCTTCTGCTCCTGATAGAAAAACAGTGTTGCATTCCATGCTTTGGGACACTTTAAGGATTTCTGCTAGTGAATTGTTTGCCTTTATTCATGTTAGGGGTGAATCCATATATGATCTTAGTTTTAAGAATGTTTATACTTTGAAGAGATTTTGGAGCAAATATGAATTGGTGAAAACACAACTAATGTGGACCCCATTTATGCTTATCCCCCTTAATAAGCCTACTATTAAGATCATTAGTTTGCTTTTCAGGATTGAGGGGGTGAGCATAGTGGATGTCCAATACTGGCTGAAGCAGCGCTGCAACATTCTCAAGGTCCCTCGTCCTATCCTGGATGAGGACCTTGTTTGGACAGGGGGTTGGAAGGTTAAATTTCAATTACAACAATCTGATAGAAGTATTATGCATCTGCCTGGTAGTTTTTATATAGGTAGGGATAGAGAATTGTGATTTTACCCAGGTCAGCCCCGCACCTGCCATAAGTGCAGTGCAAGAACGGACCTCAGTCATACCTTCAACAAGCCCAGATGTAGCATTTGTTTGGCCTATGGTCATGTTAGTCTGGGATGCCCTAACCCCCTGAAATGTAACCTCTGTGATGAGACAGGGCATTCATATCAACAGTGTCCATGGGCTGATCATAACAGATTGGATCATCCCCCCGAGGATCAAGTGGCTCTCATAAGTGAATGCCAGACTCAGGTTCTTCAGCAGAGGGATGAGGGGCCTCCTGGTACTTCTCCCTCCCCTTTGGTGGAAGCTTCCTCTGTACTTGCTCCCTCTGTTACAGCTGTAGATGCCACAGACTTGCAACAACATTCTTCTTGACATGTGGACCCTATTCCTGAGTGTACTGCTGTCTCTGACCCCATGCCCCCCCCCCCACAGGGCCACTGTCCTTTTGAGGTTCTCAGGGGAGAAAGGAAAAGTGAAGGGGAAGCGGAAGGCTCCTGGCCCCCCCCAGAAAAGTCTATCCTCACTAGGAATAGATATCAGGCCTTGAAAAAACTGAAACAGTGGAGCGACATAGTAGAGGAAGATGGTGATTCTGATTCTTCTCAGGCTTCCTCTCTTCAGATGGACTATTCCTCTGATTCCCAACTGGACCCTTTCCTTCTAAGGCTTGTACTGGGCAGCAGTCTGCTGTTACCTGAGACACCTTGTTTTAGTTTTCACTCTGATACCTCCCATTTTTCTCTTTTCTTTCTTTCTTTCACATGCAGGTGGGACTGAGTCTTCGATGCCTCACACTTAATGTGTGCAGCATGAAATCACATAGGAAACCACATTACAGTATCTTTTGGAGCTCCCTCATGATATCTACTTGATCCAGTACACCAGACTAGATATGAGTTGACCCTGGCCTCTAACGGATGGACCAAAGGCCCATCCCATTGGTCCTCTGGGGAGCATATGTGCGACAGGTTGGGAATATTGTTCTCTGGATATGACTGTAGTGTTACTAGGTTAGTGGATGTCTTTCCAAGTCAAGTTCTGTTACTTGTTTGTACCTACAAACATTTGAAGCTTAGAATTATTAATGTTTATGCTCCTCAAAGCATAGCAGCTAAGTCTGATTTGTTTAAAATGTTTTAACCATATTTACACACTTCTAGACATCTCTACATGGGGGGAGGATTTTAACTGTGGGCTTACCGTAGTGGACAAGGGAGATGAAACTCAAACTTTTTGGAGACTCGACCGCTTTACAGGCAATACTTAGTACTGCTTTACTAAAGGATGAGGTACATCACACAGGTATAAAAACCTATTATACAGGTCTTCTAGCCACGCGTATCGATTTTTTATTTGTCTCACAGAACATTTTAGTCCAGAAAGCTACAGTGGCTCCCTGTGAAACCTTGGATCATATGGCTATTTCCCTAATCTGTTTTCCATCCACTGTTTTCCATCCCCTCACTGTTTCCTCTCACTGGAAATTGAATAGTTCTTTATTATCTGACAGGTGCATTTCCACAGCCTGTCAGGACCTCTTACAGGCATGCATTTCTGTGTTGGATGCATATACCTCCCCCTTACATTGGAGGCATGACACTAAACTGGATTTGAAATGTTTCTTCATCCATCAAGCTAAGAAAAAATCCTTAACCTCTTATAAGCAATTTTTATCCTTGAGACGACATCTTATATATACCATTTCTAGAGCCTATGACACTGCAAAGGATTTTTCCTCATAAATTGAATCCTTAAAACTTAAATGGAAACACATCAATATAACAGAGCACTTTCTTTATGACTTGAGCCTCAATATGGTACACAGTCTACTAAAGCTTCTTTTGATGTATTTAAAAACTGTTCAGGCAGAGTAGCTGCTGCACACATCGGTAGCCTTGCTGAGCCAGAGTCCTGTATTGTTTATAATACTATGGCGTTCCTTCAGGAGAAGGTTCATTCCCATTTGGAAAGTGTTTTTGGGACTATTACCTCGGCCTTTCCTTCTGACAATTTTTTTTGGGGATATTTCTATTCCTTCTCACCCACAGGATCTGTGTGCTAAGTTGACCAGTCTGATCTCCCTGATCGAAGTGCAGGCTGCCATCAAAAAACAAGAGAGATGCACTTCTCCTGGGCAGGATGGCATTACTGCGGAGCTTTATCATCACATTTCTGATTTCTTCTCTCCTATACTGACTTTGATCTTTAATACTATCATTGACACAAACTCTATTCCTCAGCACTTCTCTGATGCCATTATGTTTCTTTTTTTTTTTTAAAAAAAAGGTACTAGATCTGACATTAGAAATTGGACACCTTTAAGTCTATTAAGTGTAGACTATAAGATTTTTGCATCAGTATTGCTCCATCGACTTCTTCCTATAGCATCTCGGGTTATTTCTGGTGTACAGACTTGTGCTATCCCTAATGGATCTATTGCTTCTAACCTATCCCTCCTGAGGGATGTCTCTGCTTTTAATTCCTTCACTGCTCCCTCACTCATTATTTCTTTAGATCAAGAGAAGGCATTTGACAGGGTAAATCATGATTGTCTCTTCCTGGTACTGTCACACTATGGTATTCCACAACAGTTTATCAATTGGATTAAATTACTCTATTCTACTGCAGGGATTCAGCCATATGTGAATGGCTCCCCCGTCCCTCCTTTTTAAGCTGGAAGGGGATCAGACAAGGTTGCCCTTTAAGTCTTCTTCTCTATGTTTTTCAGATAGACCCACTGCTTGGGAAATTTTTATACCATACATCTATCCCACATCTGATTTTACCTTCCAGGCTTACTGTACCCCCAGTATTTGCATATGCAGATGATCTCTGTCTTCTCACCACTCCTTTGCTTAATGAGGATGATTTGACACTCCTTCTCACAGACTTCAAAACTGTGTCAGGCTCTAAACTTAATCGTGGGAAAAGCTCAGCCTTACATCTCCCGATAATGGATGCCCCTTCTTTCATGTCCTGCATAGCTGGGGTCCCCCTACAAAATTTTAGGTTTAACTTTCAGTAGCATTGGTGATGCCTCTTATAATTGGGCTATCATCTTAGACAAAGCCTCACTTATAGTTGCCTCATGGAAGGGGTGAAGTATTACAAAATGGAAGAGGGATGTATTATTGAAAACCTTTATTCTTCTGTTTCTTCATTTAGCTGCTGTTTACCCGGTCCCTTTTTCATTAGAAGTGAGATTGTATAATTTTTTTTCACGGGTTTTGGGGAAGTCATCTGAATCCAGTGAAAAGGTCATACACTTATCTAGATTATTGTCATGGTGGAGTTCGGATGTTGAACCCCATAGTTTGGTTTTCATTGTTTCTTTATGAAATCCAATATTCCTCATCTTTTACAGTCTCAGCCTGCATTCTGGTATTCTATACGTCATTGTTTTACTGCCCCTTTATGCCATGTGTGGCAACAACCTCCTTTGGAAATCCCTCAGAATTTTAGAAAGTATAAGCTTCCCCATTATTTGATTCCCATATTTCTGAAAATTCGGCAATGAGGTTTAAACTCCAACACAATACTTTCCTCTACCAAAAAACAATTATATCAGCTGATTTTAGGAGCACATTTTTTGGGATCTGCCATTGATATGGGATTCTTTTGGGAACATCATTGATACCACTAGTGTTTTCCTCCAATTGACTGATCTTCAGATTCCAAGGCGGGTTTGGGATGTTATGTGGTTGTCCTGTCATGGTAGGCTTGCAGTTAGGGACAACCTGAAGCATAAAACTCAGGAAGAGAGAACATGTACCAGGGACATAAGTCCTTCTATTCCTGAAACCATGATATATTTTTTTATTGATTGCCCCTATACTTGACCTGTTTGGACCCTTCTCCTTCATAAATAGAAAGATAAGGTTCTCACGACCCTCACGTATGATATTTTAATTTATGGTATTTATCCCCCTGCATTGCATTGCTATCATCCCAGCACTCTGCGTCTGATATTTGCTTTTTTGACATTTTTATCTGTGGCAGGCTAGATGTGCATATTTGTTACAGCAAAAACTATGTAGCCCTACCCAGATTATTTCACAGATATTGCAGGGTTTACAGAATGTCTATAATTCAGAGAAGGTCTCAGTGTCTCCTGTGGTTTTTCACCGATACTGGAACTGTTGTACCTGGTTTCTTACCTGACTGTTAGTATGCATTTGTTGTTAACATGGTATTCTGTACTCTTTTTTTTTGTCTTTTGTTTTTGTTTGTTTTCCTATACCAGTTTCCCACTCTCTTAAGTGGGTTTATGTTTTGTTTTATATATGCTGTATTATTTCTTTCTGTTTCTGATTTTTTTCATTTTTTTCCTTGTATGATGTAATACATTGCAGCATGATTTGTTTGCAGCTTTGGCACCGAAATTCACCTACTCTTTTAGTGGGGATGAGATGGGGGTTTCTGAGGATGTACAGATTACTTTTATTTGCAATTTATGTATGTTGTCGTACCTATTTTTTTGTTCTTGGTTTCTTTCTTTTTGACTTTGTAAGCAGTAATACCTTGTTGTATGTTTTGTTCTAAGTTCTGAATAAAAAATTCCCCTACTCTTTTTCAATAAGTGCCATTGGATCTGTAGTATCCACCTGAACTATCACCAATCCAGGCAGATGGGACCTTGGTTTAACATTTAATCTGAAAGAAGGCACCTCAGAAGTGCAGCACCCCTCTCATGCTGCACTACAGTGTCAATATGCAATTCCACTTCCGAATGATCTCACCCCATGATGCCAAACCTTTTCTTCTAAAATCCCTCGCCTCTCATAACCCAAGTAATGACCCTCTTGACTCCAGGATGCTCCCCCTCACGCTTGCCATAAATAAATCCTTATGCCTAGACCAATTCCCAGATGCTTGGAAGCAGGCTGAAGTAACCCCCATCCATAAGTCTGGGGACCGAACACTACCAAATAACTACAGGCTGATCTCCATCCTCCCCCCCTCCAAAGCCTTAGAAAAAATAGTATCCACACAGCTCATAGAATACCTATCTAAATATGACATCCTATGTCCTGAGCAGCATGGGTTTCATCCAGGCCACAGCACGTCCACTGCCCTTCTGGAATTCTCCCACCACATACACTCTGCGCTTGACAATGGTCAACTTGCAGGGGCAGTTTTCATAGACCTATCCAAGGCCTTTGACACTGTGTGCCACCCCCTGCTGTTAAACTCCCTAAGCCAACTGTGATTCTCATCTGGCCCCCTGAATTGGTTCTCAAGCTACCTGCACAACAGGTCCCAAAGAGTTAAGCTAAATCGGACCCTCTCCTACAACTTATCAGTACTCTCAGGGGTCCCGCAAGGCTCCATCCTTGGACCCACCCTTTTCAGTCTATTCCTAAACACCCTCCCAAGCTCCTGTTCCAACAAAATACTGCTCTATGCTGATGATGCAGTGATCCTAGCATCACACTCAGACCCACTCCTACTCCAAGGCACACTGCAATGCACCTTCCTCCAAGCTGAAAAATGGTTCAATAACCATCGACTAGTCCTGAACCTGAAAAAAACAAAGTCAATGCTGTTCTCACATCGGCAAAACAGTGCCAAGGATATTCCCCTTCTCATCACCACCAGCATGCTCCTCACACTAGAACAGGTAACAACATATAAGTATCTGGGCATCACCTTTGACACAGGCCTTACATTCCATGCCCATCTAAAAGCCCTGTCATCAGCCATGAACTCCAGGATCAGGCTCCTCTACCACCATAAAGATTGCCTCCCTGAATCTGCCTTAAAATTAGCCATAACCTCATCTGTGTTGTCCCTGGCTGACTACGGACTTCCAATATATGCAGCAGCTGACCTCTCCTCCTTATCAAAAGTCCAGACCTATATTAACAAAGCCTGTAGGCTCCTCACCGGTGCCCACAGCAGAAATCACACCTGTCTGCCATACTTCGCCACTAACATACTCACACTTGAGGAATGACTGAAATATCACACCTGCCTACTGGCCAAAAAATCCATGTCTGGGCTGTGCCCACCAGGGGTCTCTGCATCCCTGCAACTGGCTGTCCAGCCTTTGCCAACCCATAACTCCACCAAAGCCACCTTCCTAGTACCCATGGCAAGGACCTCTCTCTGCCAAAGATCCTTTCATCATAAAACCCCGGCCTGGTTTAACTCCCTTCCTGAGGCAATCACTAAGATCCCTGGGATTGGCCGGTTCAAAATATCCCTCCGTCAAGACATTATTGACAGCCGATGCTGTAAATGCCTGTAGTAGACCATAACCCTGTCTCGTATAGCCCTATGCCCTCTGGGTCCCATAGACGACTGGGTGCTGGTACAATAGAACAATCGTAACAATGTTGTTATATAATGATGCGTGTAACTCAACATATGTATGTACCTGTATAATGCTGCCTGTAACTCTACGTGTGTATTTATGTATCTCACCTGTATGTAACCACTGTCCTAAACCTCACTTAATTGTTGTCTCCCCCCCATGACGAGGTACCTTTGTAAACGAGTCCCTGACTCAAAGGTTGTAAAACTGATTATTTCAATAAATAAATAAAATAAATATTGGGATATTAACCCAAGTGCAAGATGTGGGAACTTAACCCACAGCCCTCTGATCTCCCAGTCTCAGAGGTGAGTGTGCTACCTACTGAGCCACTGTCACTGACATCGCATTTGAAAATTTCCCTCACATGCTAATGGTCTTTTCAAATACCATGTTTCAGTTTGATCTGGGAGACATACAGTCCCAAATTGTGCACATTCCCATGTTTTGTCAAATTCTTGCTTCAATTATTACACTTTGTGCATCAATAACTTCACTGCAGTTCTTGCAATGTACATCAGATATGGCATGTTCAATGGGAGTTCAGTTAAAGTTGTAACCAAAAATAACAACTTAATGAGCTTAAAACTAAGGTTCATACTAAGGTTCATACTAAGGTTGAGTGAAGGAGCCAGTAGGCCGAGGCCCATAACGCTCCTATACTAGGCCATAGAATAAAATGATAAGTCATACCCAGACAAGATTAAAGTATCAAGACGTTGTTTGAAAATCTCTTTAGAATTACTAGCAACAACGTCAGATGGAAGGCGATTCCACAGCCCAATAATTCTAACAGTGAAGAAGTACTTACGATTGTTATGTCTAAAAGATTTACCAGTTAGCTGAAGAATATGACCGCTAGTGTTATGTGTAGATTTTTTAAATGAAAAACCTAGTTCAGTCATGATAAAAGGGTCATGAATAATATCATCTAATAGAAGATCACCACGGATGCGTCTAGTGGTGAGAGACATTAATTTCAATGTGTCCAACCTTGATTCATAAGACAACCAATCAAATCCAGTTATCTTTTTTGTATATTTATGCTGCACCCTTTCAAGAGAGAAATTTTCTGATTTTTTAAATGGACACCAGAATTGAGAGGTGTATTCAAGATGTGGTCTAACGTAGGACCTGAATAAAGGTAACAATACCTCCTGTTTGCGAGATCTAATATTGCGCAAGATAGACCATATAATTTTGTTAGATGTATTAATAACTGAAGACATATGCTTAGTATATGTTAAATTATCAGATATTGTTATACCCAAGTCTTTCTCGTTGTCAGTTGCACACAATGGTAACTCATCCAAAATATACGGGAAATTCAAGTTATTAGAACCCAAGTGCATAACTTTGCACTTGGCAGGATTTAACTTCATTCTCCATTTTTAACCCAAGTACTGATAACATCTAAATCATACTGAATACAGGAAATTTGATCATAACTGGAACTTAAACCACCGATCTTCACATCATCTGCATATTTTATAGTATAGGAAAGGCAAGAATGAGTTAAATCAAATATGAAAGTCTGAAAAAGGCAGGGACCAAGAACTGAGCCCTGAGGAACACCACTCAGTACCCTGCCTGAGTCAGAAAAAGCCCCATTTATCATCACTCTCTGAGTTCTGCCTGAAAGCCAGTTACATATCCATTTCATTATATGGCCATTAATATTAAGGCTGGAAAGTTTTTGAATAAGAGCCCAGTGTGGCATGGAATCAAAAGCTTTACTAAAATCAATAAAGATAATATCGTAGGCTAAGTTATCATCCAAAAAAGAACTAAAATGTTTATAGAAACAAAGTAAATTAGTAAGACAGCTTCTACCCTTTTTGAAGCCATGTTGTTCCAGATCAGAAGCATCAATTACTGGGGACAGAATGTCCTTAAGTAGGCTTTCTAATACTTTACAAATTGATGAAGTCAAGCTGATTGGCCGATAGTTATCCCATAGATGTTTGGATCCCTTCTTATGTATAGGAACCACAAATGCCTCTTTCCATTCACCAGGAATAAAGTTAAGTTGTAAAAACAGATCAAATAAAAGTTTAAGTGGGAAAGCAATATGTTCAGATAATAAATATAGCAGATGCCCTGCAATATAATCTGGGCCTGGACAGAATTTACCTTTTGATAAAAGTAGTTTATTCCTAATAGACTACACTGAAAAAGTGATAGGAGGATCAATTGGTGTTATATTAAGATCTGGTAAATGTACCACAGGTTCAGAGAAAACTTTGCAAAATTCCTTATTAAAAACATCTGCCATAGCTTTAGGGTCATGAATAAGTAAATTATCTATTGTAAGAGGCCCCACCATGCTAGGACTTTTCCTGAGTGAATTGATATATGAAAAAAATTGTTTAGAATTTGACTTACTAGCTGAAGATGTTAAAGTCAATTCCCATTTTGATTTCGCCCTACGGATAGCTGATTTACATTTTCTACTTGAATTCAAATAGGAATCCCAGCTGGAAGCAGATCTATTTTTTAAGTAATAATGGTGTTTTTTATTTTTATATTTATTAAACGTTTGATGTTATTATTCAACCATTTGGGAGATTGTTTCCGATTTGAGTTTTTATTTTTTGAGGGAATGAAAATATCCCGCAAATTCAAAATAATAGATTTTAAATGCATCCAACTCTGAAATGTTTTTTTTTCCTTAAACAAAGACAGCCAATTTATATTTTTTAAATAAAGATTTATGCTGTGACAATCCGCTTTGTCATATAAATATATTATCGAAGAATTACTATTGAAAACAGTGTGTCTCTCTAAATTGAAATAGATAGAATTATGGTCGCTAGTACCAATAGGTGTAGAAACTTACACATCTCTAATATCTAGGGCAGAACTACAAAGGACCAGGTCCAGTATATTATCACCTCAGGTAGCTGTATTTATCCATTGAAGTAAATCCAATACCACACAGGAGGACATAATTTTTTTACTAATACTACTAGAAGCTATAAATAATTGCCAATTAATATCTGGGAGATTAAAATCACCAGTAATGATAACACTCCCCATTTGTGTGGCTGTTTCAAATTCAGATAGAACAGCATCCACCAATAAACTAGTAGAAGATGGGGGAATATAACATGTGCCAAGGATGAAGAAATCCACTTTAGATAAGAAAATTTTAAGCCACAGAGTCTCAGTAGGGAGATCATGAGTTTTTATTAAACTAGATATATTAAGTGAGTCAATTTTATTGCTAATAAATGAGGCGACGCTTCCCCCTACCTTGTACAATGATTCAAATAATATGAAGTATATCCAGGAAGTTGCTTGGTCCAAGTGGAGTCACAGTCACCCCATGTTTCAATTACTGTAACAATATCTAAATCCTTATTTGAGATCACAGCAATTAACTCATCAAATTTCTGTGTCAAGCTCCTAGCATTAAAACTAAGAAATTGCATATGTTGGCATGACACATTATGTATAAGTGAAGATGATGTGCATGTTTTAAATTCCCCCTCCCCCCAGATACTAGTTTAAATTAGAGTTAATGGATAGTAGAAATTGTTTACTCAGTAGGGCATTCCCTAATTTACTAAGATGCAAGCCATCAGCACAATAAAGCTCTGGTTTGTCAAGGAAATCTTCCCAATGGGTGATGCACTTAATTTTTTTTTTGTAAACACCAAAGCCTAAGCCAATTATTGACAATTTTGATCTTATTGTTAAGATACCCAGAGTACTGTGGAATAGGTAGAATCTCGGAAAAAATAATGTCACACCCCCTATCAATCAGTTTATTAGTCACTGAAACATAAGATTGTTTAATGTTTTGAATAGAATCTCTATAAATGTTATTGGCAACAACATGAACAATACACAATGGATTAATGACATGAAACCCAATAATGTTATCGACCATAAGAGTTAAATCTGAAATTTTAGCACCGCTAAAGCTTGAACAAGTTCTATTATATTTATCAGGCTCACATAAATCTGTATCTAATTTTCTAACTAAAGAGTCACCCAAAACATATAACTGTCTAGAGGTTGAGACATTACAATTGGAAACATACATAGTAGATGTTTCTTCATTGGTTTGCACAGTGGCAAAATCAATCAAGGGAGGATTGGGGATGAGGTTAGACAAAGAGCCAGAAACTTGTAATGTATTTGCTGGAGATATGTCTATGGAATTAATAACTTAATTGGGGGGGGTCAAAGGAAATACCATCAGGATTGGTAGCAACAGTAGACAACGGATCAAAGATATTATGTAATGGAATAGAAAAATGCTCTGCCTTACACCTTCTTTTTTTTTTTACTTTAGACCCTTGTACAGTGTACCAGTTAGTATCTTCCAAACTATTGCATGTACTGTACTCTTCTTCTCTAGCTCTTTTTTTTGAGACATCAACTGGAATAGTTGGCAAGTTGCTTGAAATAATACGGGTTCTCTCTTTAAGTAATGTAATGGAGCTAGAGGTCAAATTGGATGGAGTGTCATTTGCTGGGGTATTGGTTGCACATAATGCTGATTGAACCATTAAATGTTCAGGGTTATTGTTAGATTCCAACACTAAAATCCTCTTGTAGTATAAACTGTTTTCACATTGTAATACTATGTTATCAGTGCATTTTGCACATTGGTAAGGAAGGTTGTCAGCATTAATAGCTGACAAACTGAACATATGACAAGATATACATCGTATGCCAGTTTCTCCTGTTGTGGTAGTAACAATCACATTGATATTACTGATTGTGTTTATTGGGGAAACCATTTCAATGTGTAGGATAAGCAAGAACACTCCAGGCAATCTTAAGTAATCACAAATACTACAAGTACAGAAACACCAGTGTGACCCTTACCTCCTAACACCACCTAACAAACTTAACACATGCTAAGAACGCGCGTGTCTTAGTGCATGTCTTCACGCATGGAGACGCGCACGCCCTGCTCGCTTGGTGAGCGATATGAAAGAGTGTAGTGACCTGGAAGTGGTCATGAAGGTCAGCGATCCCCTTGAAGCAAAAATAAAACAGCCTTTTTTCAAACTCCACGAATTCCACTCATGTGTGGAGTTGGTGTACTATAGTGTATGTTAAGTCCCCAAACTTAGAAAAAAGCAACTCCCTAAGTGAAGTGTAGTTCTCAAAAACAGAGTAGGACAACTACACTCCCTCTTCCTGCTTCCTGAGAATGTCAGCAGGGCTCAGACACACGTAGGTGGTACACAAACACAGATGAACTATATGGAGTATCAATGCTAGAAGTCGAATCAGACTAAACTGGCTGAGTTAAAAGGGCTGATGTCTAGTCTTAGAATTGATGTAGTGTGTATAACAGAAACTTGGTGGGATGACATGAGCACATGGTCCAATAATATCCCTGGCTACCAGTTATTTTATAAAAACAGAATTGTTAGAAAAGGGGGAGGTGTATGTTGTTATATAACGGAGCATATAACTTGTAATGAATTATAGCTCTACAGTGACTATAATAATAGAATTACTGAGACACTTTGGCTGAACTTACAATTTAACCACTCCCCTAAAATTAACTTAGGACTGTGTTATAAACCACCTAATAGTAACTTAAACTATAACTACAATCTAATCAATGAAATTAGTACAGTTCTTAGCACAGGTGACACCTTAATATTAGGAGATTTTAACACCCCAGACATTTCCTGGGATTCAATGGAAAGAGTATCTATGTTTGAGTAGTGTCTAGTTGATGCATTGTCCTCCGCTGGATGTGACCAATTTGTTGCTGAGCCTACCACAGGCAAAAATATTCTGGATTTGGTGATAGATTGTAAAGAACATATCGATTATGTTGGGGAAAAGCACATTTGGGATCAAGTGATCATAAAATTGTTGTTTGCAACCTAAAACTTGTTAATTCTAAAGTTAAAACAAAAACATCATTGCCAGATTATAAAAAAAGCAGATTGAAAAAAAAATAAACAGGCCTTATTAGGAATAACCTGAGAATCACTTTTTGATGGTCTAAATGTCAAGCAAATGTGGAGTGTTATAACAAATAAACTACATGCGCTAATGGAACAATACATTCCAACGCAGAAAAAAACTAATACAGGTGGAAGACCAGGTTTGCTGGCAAAGGCACCTAGCTTCACCTGAGCTCTTTTCTTCTAGGCTGCTTGAAAGGACAGAGCAAAGAACCTTACCAGAGCAAAGAAAAGGATTAAGGCTTCTTCTGACTAGGCAGATTTATTGTGTGTTATTATTTTCTTTTGTACTCACAGGGATTGTTACCGTTTGTTGCTAACATTTTATTGCATTATTTTTCTCTGATTCAAATTGTTGTTGCTGGGTATACCTTCTGCTGCATTATTACAGGGTGTGCCTACAGGTATTTGCTTACAGATTACTGCTGTAATCTTCTGATTCAAATTGTCTTTTACAAGGTATATTGTCTGTTACTGCTTTATTTTTCTCTGTAGCAAAGTGTTTCTTACAGGGTGTATCTTCTGTGAAAATTATTACAGGTGGTGCTTTACAGGTTTTACAGTTTTATCTGTCATTAGGATAAGCTTTCAGGGCTACTGCATTTGTTGCTGGCTGATTGTTTCTGCTCTTACCTCCTTGTTTCTTTTGTCCATGGTTCTTCTTATTCAGCAGGGGAAGGGCCTAGCCACCCATCCCCAAACACCCCACACCACACTCCTTTTATAGGGTAGCACAGTCATGAAATTTCCTGCAGCAAAGCAGGAAGGGGTGGATCAGAGGGGTATCCAAACAGTGACCTCATTTATAGAGGCACAAGTAATTTAACTTGTTATAACAAGTTATACAAAAGCGAACAAAACACAAAATCAAACTTTTGCTTTCATTTTCCTCCTTCTAATTACTCTGACCAGGTTATAAACCCAGCAACTTATCTGGAATGGATATTATTAACTGCAGGTACTGTGGAACACTTTTCATAAAGGCAGTTTTACAGGATTTAGGACACTGTCCTACATGCTGGGCCATTGGAGATCTAAGGGCTCAGCTCCAGGCAGCATGGGCAGAGATTGTGAGCCTTAAATCATATATTCGGGAGGAATTATATTATACGAACCACCTGCCATTTCCCCAACATCCAAAAGAAACACCTTGACCACAGAGGGTAGTTGGTCTGGGAGGTTGGCAGGTGGTTAGAAGGGGCAAATCAAGTGCCCCATCACTCGGTGCTGTCCATCATATCACCTCCACAAACCATATAAAAACTACAAACAGGTATCTGCCTCTATGTCTGAAATCAAGCAAAGGGGCAGAAGACACTGCAGAGCAAGACACTGCAGCACAGAAGCTAGCATAACAAAACTCACCCAAAACAGGAACCAAAACAAAAAAAGCAAAAAAGGAAATCCAAAAAACTTCTGATCATAGGAGAATCCATGACTCAGGGAGTCAATACCTTTCTCCAGCCAGGAGTACTGGTCAGACGTCTCCCAGGAACATCAGCATGGAGAGACACTGACCACACTGCTAAAACTGTACAGGAATCAGGAGAAAACACTGATGTCCTGGTATGTGTAGGGACTAATGATCTCACCAGCCGATCAGTTGTGGAGACCAAGGAACACCTGACCAGGTTGAGAGATAAAGTGGTTGAGAGATAAACTATCATCCATTTGGTCCAGCATCTCCTTCTCTGAGATCCTGCCAGTCTGGTAGAGGAGGGCAGATGGATGGAAGGTCAAAGAATAGCAATTTCAATGTGTTAGTGATAAAACAGGAGTTCAGCATGTTTGTAGTTGATGTTTGTAGCTGATTTGCATCACCAGGTAAGGAAAAAGGTCTAGCTCACTGTATGATGCACAGGGGAAATTCCAGACCTTACCCAATAGCTAACACATTGAAATCTGGCCAATGTAAAATCATGTACATAAATGCTCACAGTCTGGGAAACAATATCCCAGACCTGCAGGCAATAATGACAGAGGATAAACTGGACATAGTAACCATTACTCAGACATGGTTTACCAGTAACCACACTTGGGAGACTTCAGTACCTGGCTATCTACTGTTCAGAAGAGACTGAGGTGCAAGAAGGAGAGGGGGTGGAGTGGCCCTTTATGTCAATGAAAATATCAAAGCTACAGAAAAGCAGAATACACATAAGGAGCCAGAAGAACTGTGGATCACCCTGGAAACAGGAAATGGGACAGCCATATGAACTGGGGTTGAATACAGGCCTCAAGATCAGGGGGAGGACATGGACACATTACTGTTAGAAGATATACAAAACATGACAGCTAAAGGGGAGGTTCTGTTAATGGGAGACTTCAATGTGCCAGATACAGATTTGTCAATACCAGCAGGCACATCTGCCAGAACTAGACACATAGTAGATTCCCCACAGTGAAGGGCCTCAAACAACTGGTACAACAACCCACAAACAACAGGGCTATCCTAGATCTAGTACTGACTAACAGGGAAAGAATCACAGATCTCCAGGTAGAAGGTCATCTGAGGGCCAGTGATCATCACATAGCCACTAGCACTAAATCATCCTATTCCAAGGCAAAAATATGGGACTTCAGAGGAGCTGACTTTGATAAGATGGCCATCAGAGTTAAGCTAGACCTGGCAAAAATAAACACAGGTGAGGGGATAAAGGCAAAGTGGGCAAGCATTAAGGATGCAATACTTGAAACAACATCCCATTGTGTTAGAAAGAAAAGGAAGTACAAAAAAAGAAAGAAACCACTTTGGTTCTCAAAAGCAGTAGCAGAAAAGGTCAGAGCCAAAAGGCTGGCCTTCAGGAAATATAAGGGAACGCAGGGGGATGAAGATAGGGAGACATACCAAACTTCCCTGAGGGAAGCAGGGAAGGCAGTAAGGCAGGTAAAGGCCTAAACTGAGGAAACACTAGCACAAACAGTAAAAGAAGGTGACAAGACTTTCTATGGATACATTAGTGAAAGGAGAAAGTCCAGAGGGGGTATTGTTACAATCAAAAGGGATGAGGGAGCAAGTGAGGAGGAGGACCATGTAAAAGCATCTATCCTAAATAGATACTTCTGCTCAGTATTTACTGAAGAGAAGGCAGGACAGGGCCCACAGCTCAGTACCATGGACACAGTGGTGAGGGAGATGTGCACTAGTCCCTTCAGAAAAGAAAGGGTCCTACAAGAGCTCGATAAGCTCAGGGTGGACAAAGCAATGGAACCTGATGGCATACATCTCAGAGTACTAAAGGAGCTAAGGGTGGAACTAGCAGAGCCATTATCAGAACTGTTTAGTGAGTCTCTGAGCACAGGAGAGGTCCCAGAAGACTGGAAAAGGGCTTATGTGATCTCTCTCCACAAGAGTGGTAGCAGGGAGGAGTCAGGGAACTACATACCAGTCAGTCTTACCTCAGTAGTGGGCAAGATTATGAAGGCACTCCTTAAGGAAAGGATAGTGCAACACCTGGAATCCATAGGAGCACAGGATCCAAGACAGTATGGGTTTACAACAGGAAAGTCCTGTCAAACTAATCTCTTAGATTTCTTTGACTGGGTAACTGGAGTGATGGACCAAGTGGAGCAGTTGATGTAGCCTACATGGACTACAGCAAAGCTTTTGATACTGTTCCACATAGAAGATTGATTAGTAAGCTGGGTAGGCTCAGGGTGGGTCAGAATTTGGTCAACTGGGTGGCAAACTGGTTAACAGGCAGAAAACAGAGAGTGGTGGTAAATGGTATACAGGCAGAAGAGATGCAAGTCACAAGTGGGGTACCTCAGGAATCAGTCCTGGGGCCAGTCCTCTTCAATATCTTCATCAGTGACATTGCAGATGGACTGGAGGGTAAGGTTTTTCTGTTTGCAGATGACACCAAGATCTGCAACAGAGTAGATCATCCAGATGGGGTGGGCAGAATGAGAAGAGATCTGGATAAATTGGCAAAATAGTCAGAAGAGTGGCAACTGGGGTTTAATGCAAAGAAGTGCAAGATCATGCACATAAGAAAGAGGAAACCCTGAAGTCACCTATAGGCTGGGAGGGGAGTTGCTGGCAGTCACAAGGGAAGAAAGAGACTTGGGCATCATCATCATCACAGATGACCTGAAATCATCCAAGCATACCACTAAAGCAGTACTGTAGGTAAGGCTAGGAAGATGCTGAGGTGTACTAGTAGGGGTATCACAAGTCGTAAGAGGGAGATAATAATCCATCTTTACAAGACACTGGTTAGGCCCCATCCGGAGTATTGTGTGCAGTACTGGAGGCCACACCTTCACAAGGATATTACAGTGCAGGGCGTCAGACAGGCATTGGATAGGCATAAGGGAGCAATACAGATGAGTATTAATAGATAGGTCATTGACAGAGCAAAGGCCAATGGCACATTCATAAGGTAGAAAAAGAAATGGGCAGACTGGATGGGCCTTGCCGTCCTTATCTGCCATCAACTTCTATGTTTCTGTGTAAAAGGGAACATTCCACTTTGGTTCTCCAATACTATAAAAAAACAAATTAGAGGAAAGCATAAAGCTTTTAAAATTTACAAAGCTAAGCCAACTCAATTAAATCAATTAAAATACAGAGCATGACAAAAACTTTTAAAGACACTAATTAAAAAAGCTAAGATCAATCTAGAAAATTGACTGGCACATGAGAAGGATTGCAAAAGCTTTTATGCTTACGTAAATCATAATAAATAAATCATAGAATTAACACAGTTCTCCTAGCTTTGGGTTTTTTAAATGCAATTTGCACTTAAGAAAAAAAAAACAAGGCAAAGTTACAAATGGCAAATTTTCATTTAATGGGACAACTCTTTGAACTGATCTGAGGAGGCAAATTTGGTGATTTTGATAAAAATTCACAAGTGAAGTAAAACTTTGCTGCATCTCTACATGGATGTCACTTCGTATCAGTCTGAATTCTTGCAACGTGCCAGATATCCAGTAGCGCTCACTGACTTAATGACTTGTGGAAGCACATGCACATGCAGAATTGTTTCTGTATAATGCTACCTGTTGACTCTTTAACAACTCTGTTGATAAAAATGTATACTTTCAGTATTTTGAAAGAGTGGCACCTGTAATGCCAAGCCTCAAGCCTTACAACTAGTTGTGACTTAGGCCATTGTGACAGAAGTCTCTGGATACCTTTAGTCATGATGGAGCGTGATTCTGGGCATCACTGTTGCAGAAGTGTTGGAGGGGGTTTGCAGGGCAATGATGCTAGTGCAGGTAAGATGATTCAATGGTTGAAAGTTGAATTTCACAAGTAGAATTTTAGTGCCATTACCTCTTATGTGTCCATGAACTTTTTTTTATACATTTTGTCGTTTATTAATTTCTAAAGTATTGGCATTGGTAGCTATTCACGAATGTGGATGGGGTACATGCAAAAGGCACATAACCCCCCCCCCCGTGCATCTTCACACCATCAGGAGTTCCACGTGTTAGCCGTATTCTCGAACACCGGCCAACATGCAGCTCCCATCAGCAGCCCCACCCTCAGTGCACAGGTTCGCAGGGGCAGTCCATTGCAGAGCTGCAGAACCAGGCATGCAACCAATCAACTGCCTGTACCAGGTCCCTTTTTGGATCCCCTACACCTGTGTGGAACCATGTTTGTGGCAGGCACAAATGCACCAACAGCATGAAGGGATGTCACCAGATGACTGCCCCAGCCCTCCCAGTGTGCCCCAACAGCAGAGGAAGCTTTAGCTGGGGTCCGTTGATAACAACCATCCCCGCTGCAACCAGCAGCAGCATCTTGGAGGAGGTGTGTAATGTTTATGGCTGCCTGCAGAAGGTGTAGTCATTGACCCCCATGCAATGCACCCATACCATCATGAATGGCCAAGTGTGCAGACACCAACCCATGCCATCTCTTGGCCCAATCCACACAGACCTGCATGTTCAGCCAGGATTTTTGCCATGTGGTGGGGGAATAGTAGGTTTGTGCATGGCGTGCAGGGGGTGCAGTGTGTGCTGCCAGGTGCAGGTGGGCTACACACAGTGGTTGCATGGCACTTAGCCCTTCCACACCTTTTCTGAATAGAGCTCAATAAATGTTAATCTACTGAACTACATTTATGCAGCTGATAGGATTTCAGGGCAGATTTACTTTGGTATGCATGCCAAACCTTTGAGTGTATGCTTGCAACAGCAGTGGAGTTGTGAATAACCAAATATTTTGAACATTTTCACTAATTTAACAAATAATTAAATTGTGAAATGTTGAACTCCTATAACTTAAAATTTAGACAAACAATTACCTACTGTATGTGTGCCTTTGTGTGAAGCAAATAAGCAAAACAAAATGATGTAAAAAACCACTATGTTTCACAAAGGAGGTGGCAGGGAAGGTTAGAGAGAAAAAGATAGTATTCAGAAAGTACAAGGAATCACAGAAGGAGCAGGACAGAGAACTGTATCAGTTAAAGCAGAAGGAAGCAGGGAAAGCAGTCAGAACAGCAAAGGCCCAAACCGAGGAAAAGATAGTTAACTCAGTTAAGAAGGGGGATAAAACCTTTATAGGTACATCAGGAAGTGAAGGAAGACCAAGGGAGGGATCATGAGGCTTAATAAAGGGAGGGTGGGAGAGAGGTGAATGTGAAAAGGCAGAGATACTAAACAAATATTTTTGCTCAGTATTCACAAGTGAAGAAGGGGAGGTACCTAAACCAAACAACAGAAACACTCTGGAGAGGGGGGTTGATACCAGCCCATTCACAGAAGAAAGAGTTCTGAAAGAACTCTTAAAATTGAAGGTGGACAAATCAATGGGGTCTGATGGGATTCATCTCAGAATTCTAAAAAAACTAAGAGTAGAACTAGTGACACCACTGACTACCCTCTTTAACAAATTATGGGAGGATGGGGTGGCACCTGAGGACTGGAGGAGGGCAGATGTGATTCCACTTCACAAACGTGGAAGCAGGGCAAAGGCAGGAAATCACAGACCTGTTAGTTTGACCTCAGTGATAGGGAAAATTATGAAATTATTTCTGAAGGAGAGAATTGTTGAAGACCTAGAGGCCAGAGGAGCACAGGACCCAAGGCAGCCTGGATTCACAGTGGGAAGGTCATGTCAGATGGATCTAATAGATTTCTTTGACTGGGTGACCAAAGTAGTAGATCAGGGAGGGGCTGTGGACATGGCCTACCTAGACTTTAGCAAGGCATTTGACACAGTCCCATACAAAAGATTAATATAAAAGTTAGCCAGCCTGTGAGTGGGTCCCAAGATGGTGGCCTGGGTAAAAAATTGCCTGGAGAACAGGACACAGAGGGAAATAGTAAACATAGTCCACTCTGAAGAAAGGGGGGTTACTAGTGGGGTACTGCAGGGTTCAGTTCTAGGACTGGTCCTCTTCAATGTCTTTATATGTGGCATTGCAGAGGGACTGGAAGGAAAAGTATGTTTCTTTGCAGGCAACTCAAAGATCGGCAACAGGGTTGATACACAAGGTGGGGTGGAAAGGATGAGAAGAGAACTTGGCAAGGTTGGAGGAATGGTCAAATGTATGGTAGCTTAGAGTCAATGCTCAGAAGTGCAAAGTAATGCACCTGGGAAACAAAAACCTAGGGGAAGAGTACACTATGGGGGTGAGACACTAACAACAGTAAAAATGGTAAGGAACCTGGGGGTAGTCATATCAAATGACCTAAAGGGAGGTGGGCAAGCAATGAGAAAGGGCAGTAAGGAGGGCTGGGGGGGATCCTGGGATGCATAGGAAGAGGTATCAGAAGTAGAAAACAAGAAGTTGTTTTCCCTCTGTACAGACAGTTGGTGAGACCCCATCTGGAGTACTGCATGCAGTTCTGGAGACCCAATCTCTGTAAGGACATAGACAGGATGGAGGCAGTCCAGAGGAGGGCAACTAAAATGGTACAGGGTTTGCACCAGAAGACATATGAAGAGAGACTTAAGGAGCTTAATATGTATACCCTTGAGGAAAGGAAGGACAGGGGGAACATGATAGAAACCTTCAAATATCACAAGGGAATCAACAAAGTCCAAAAGGGTAGCATCTTTCAGAAAAAGGGATGTGCAAGAACAAGGGAGCACAATTTGAAGAAAGAAGGGGGATGGCTCAGAGGTAATGTGAGGACGTATTTTTTCATGGAGAGGATTGTGGATGCATGGAATGGTCTTCCTGAGGAGGTCGTGGAGTCAAAAACAGTGGGTGAATTCAAGAATGCATGGGACAGACATAAGGCAATTCTAGGGGTTGGGGGTAGGAGGAAGTAGGCTGTTGGTTAACTAGGCTGTGAAGCTTATCCATTAGGTAGGGAAATGGGATGACTGGGTGGGCCAAGCGGTCCTTATCTGCCATCAAATTCTTGTTTCTATGTTTCTCTCTATTTAGCAGTTCCTATGACTGTTTCATGGAAGTATGTATATTCATTTTCAATTATTTAACTCCAAAGGGAGCTAAGTTGTAAGCACAGAAATATTTTCAGAAATGTTTACATAAACAATAAATTGCCAGACTTTGAAACCCCATAACTTCCCTACCTTTATCCAACATGGTGTTCTTTTAGGACCCACTCCAACAATAAGCATTCCTAATTTCAGATCTGTATCTATAAACACTGACTGAGTTATGGCCGCTTAAACAATTTCAGAAATTCCTCAAAATTTCACAAAAATTCCATGAAATCAGAACTTGCTAATTTTGCCCAGCCCCAAATGTGGTCAAGTGGTTACTGCACATTCTTTAGAACCAGACAGTTGTAGGTTCAAGCCCCCACTAGCGACACATAGCCATTGTTTGACATTGAGCAAGTTGCTTAACCTCCCAGTGTTGCACTCTACCCGGCAGAAAAAAATGGTAGCAGTTGAGCCCCATTAAAATGAGATGTTGCATTTCAGAAGGGATATCCTGAGTATATGAGTTGTAAAATAATATGTAAAACATAAACGATAGAATAATGCATGGGGAGGAGTGCATAAGGGGTGTTTTATGCACACCTGAGGTGTGGGGTACATAAACCCTGAGAGCAAAGCTCAAGAGGTTTTTAAAGCATCTCACACTGAGGGTGGGCATAGAATTTGAGTTATTACTTCTCCCCCTAGAATAATTTTATGTAACTGCTGATCTCTGTTTTTTCATCCTGTCAGTTGGAATATACAGGCCACAATGATAAGAGAATGAGCAACATCATCAGGAGGTGGGGCTGGCAGCATTGTGACCCCCAGCAGTGACCACCCAAGCTACCTTTCCCCTCTGTAGCAGGAGAATGACTGAGCTGGGCAATGACCTGGCACTTGGTAGCAGTCAGACTCTGTGCTTGGTATTATCTGAATATTTTTATGGGCAGCGGCTAAGGAAGTTGTGGAGCAAGCTATAAAGAAATGAAGTCGGAGAGTTTTTTTTTTGTGAGGGAGGCCAAGCTATGAAGAAATAAAGGTTTTTATTTTGATTAGTAAGTAAAAACAGTTGTGTGTAGAACCATGAGCTGAACTTTCAGTGTGAACCTCCCATGTGAAAAGGTGTGTGTGTTCACCATTATAACCTGCAGGATATAACAGCAAATTATAACCAGCTTTTCCTGCAGGAAAAAACAGTGACCAGTTACTACAAGAATTAATAGATAATGTCAGTGGTTCAGTTTTGTGTTTTCTGTTGGTGCAGGCAATTTATTTTTGCAGCATATACAGTGATGTGTGTTTGCTTCACACAGACTGGCTGGATGAAAGGGAAACATCAAACAAGAAATATTTTTTTTGTTAGGATTAGCAGCCTTATCCAATAATCATACATGCTTAGTGCATTAGCATGATGAGATGTGATTCAATCAGTTGCTAATTAGTAAATGATGAGATTGTCAAACATTTAAAAATCAGAATTTGAATAAAGAGTGTTTCTGAACATAGAGACTGCAGCAATGAGAAACTTTGTTCATTAAGAGGTCTTCGTGTCAGTGCCAGCCCACTGGCATGGTGGTGGCTACCACTCTTCAATGTCAGCAACCCGGGTTCAGGACTGAGCCTGTGTCATCGAGGGCTGGCCAGAGAAGGATGATTAAGTGATGTTCTCCTCCACTGGTGTGGGAGGGTGCACACCTTGCTGCAATACTGCCACCTGCATGACTACAGGTGACTGTCAAGTTGAGGGCACTGAGTGGAAGTGAGAAGATACTGTCCAGGGACCTGCATAGTGTACAGAATACATGCACACTATAATTGGTCCATCTCATGCACCAACAATTTCTTTTTGCAGCCACTGTTGTTTCTGCATCCTCATCTCTGACCTTCCTCCTTCTGCTCAGCTGTCCCAGCCCCATCATCCTGACGTCCCCAAGGACTTAGCTCTGAGAGTTCCCCAGTGCTTGATCTACTCTATTGGGGTGGTGCAGACTCCCCAAATCTCTGCTGCAGAATGAATCCAGTCTGTGAAGGAGGTGCCTGAGTAGTCAGTTGCTGGGCTTGCTGTCAAGGGTATTGTCCACTTTCTTTTCTTCCCTAGTATATTAATGAGGAGGGTGGACAAGCACATTCATACACAAGCATACACAGTTCAACACCAGCCAACATCCTTCCACCCATGAGCCACTCCCAACTGTATTGCCATCTGTGGTCACCCAGGTAGCAGTATAGCGGCAGAGATGGCTGCCCTTCCTCCCCAGAAAGGGAGCATGCCCCCTGGGATGCTCGATCCTCCTCCCTTTGGCTGACCCCTGACAACGTGAGGTTGTTCCCAAACTGGAGTCACTGGCATTGAGAGCAGTAGCACCACCATTACACTTACAGTCCAGTCATGCACTGACAGTTTCAGTAGAGGGAACAGTGGAACCTGAAGGGTGAGAAAACAGCCCCAGTGCTGGCTCCTGATGGATACCCCAGTACATCAGGACCAGTCCTTACAACCTTGTCTCTTACCTGATGTATGGCATGTTCAGGTGTATTCCACTACCCTGTACCTAGCTCAGGCTGCAAAAACAAGGATCTGTGGGAGGTAGACAAATGACAGTAGGTGAGGACCAGAGTGAGGTGCTGCAGAATTTTGGTGGAGACCAGGGCAGGAAGGTGGAACATAAACTGCAAGTTAAACAAAGAGGTTTTGATGTGCTGGTGCCTCACCCATTCACTTGGACAGAAACACAGAAATGAGCTGTAATACGTTTGGTGCCGGCTTGTGAACAGTATGTTGCAGTTTAGGGAAAACCACAGTCCCCTGCTTACATGGAGCAGGGATCCAATCACTGGCTAATGTGCTTTCTATTGGAAACCCTAGGTCCAGCCAAGCTCTGATGGTGTGGTTTCTACATTAGTTGAGGGCAAAGCTTGAAGAAAGAACTATGGGACTGTGTTTAAGAAGTATAATTATCAAGGTCAGTGCCAAAGGGGGAGACTGCTGTTGGGGTAAGAATCCATGAACAAGACCTCCAGTGATGCACTGTGCCAATAAGCAGCTTCCCTACAAAGCTCCAGCCACCTGTTCCAATAATACCAGTCTAACTCAATAAATTATGCTACCTGGGCATTGCAGCGTACTCAAGCATGCATCGTAATGTCACAGGAACACTTGGGAGACACATTTCAAGATCCAGAATGGAGGTAGATGTGAAATAAAGTCTACCTAAACGCATGCCACCTGTGACACCGAAAAGGCCCCAAAGAAGCCGCGGGCCTCCAGCTCTAGTCTCAACCTTGGCATCAGCCCTCCCTCTGCAGACAGTGAACCACTTACCTTGCAATAGTTCCTGGAGGAATTTAAACCATTTAGGGATGATCTCCACACACTGGCATCTGATTTCAGCTCCCTCAATTCAAAATTGGATGAAGTCTTGCAAAGAGCCACAGATAATTCAGCTAGGCTCTACTCGCTCTAGAAATGACATGATAAGCTTGACCCTGAATTTGCTACCTATAGACAACGCCTGGCCAAGCTTGAATTAAAAGTGGAGGATCTCAAGGGGCGTAGTAGGAGAAGCAATGTAGTCATCATTGGTCTCCCTGAAGGGGAAGAAGGGCATGACACAATTCTATTTATCCAAAAGTTTGTGGAGAAATTAGTGGGCCTCTCTCCCTTTGGTGCTAACTACATCATAGAAAGGGCACATAGAGCTCTATGCCCTAAACCAGCCTCCAGCGCCCCTCCACACACTGCTTATTCCATTTCCTTAACTTCTTGGAAAAACAGCACTTTTTACAAAGAATTAAAGAGCTCCAAGAAGTCAGCTGGGAAGGAAAATGCCTGAGGATAGCCCAGGACCTCCCAGCGTCAGTCCACCTTTAAAGAAAAGCCTTCTACCAATGGTAGTCAAGCTAATTGCCGCTGGCATTAAGTTTTGGATGGTGTACCCAGCAAAGTTGAATGTCTTAATTATGGGAGTCTGGACTGCCTTTGATGACCCTGAATCTGCTCTGCACAACTGAAATCTGCCTTCAGTCTATTCAAGAACCCCTGATTGTGACAACGAGATGATCGGGTGGAAGACATGGTTTTACACAGGCTGAATGAGAGATGTCGTTCTCTGACTACGGTCTGTAAGTTCAGATTTAATTTTGGCAGTTACTACTATCCTCTAGCCTATTAGATACCCTTGCAGGCTATCCTCACTGGGTTATTGACCCCCTCTTATACGACCGGACACTTTCCCAACATTTACAATATGGAGACATGTGTTTGGACGATGCTACAGTGCAACTCTTACACCAGTAAAGGGTCTGTTGTTGTCTTCTCGACATCGTATTCTCCTGCTGGCACTTCCATGTTGTCACCACTAGAGGGGGCCCAATCATTACAAATGCAGGCTACCCAGTTCATCTGCTGCTGGTTTACCTAGCTGCTTTAGTTTCTCAATGTTCATTCGGCCTTTACCAGCATCATGGACATATCAGTGCTTGTACCTTTTCACCATCTTGAAGGACTGCCAATTACTTCGTAGATAAGTACCTGTACATTTAAAAAGAATGTCCAGCTTATCTCTAAGTTGTTAATGCATGGACTAAAGACCCAGGGAGGGCGGGTGCTACATATGACACTCAGTTAAAGTGGTATATGTTAACTTTTTCAGTTGCGATGTAACGCTAGAATTACCTACTTTTCTTTTGCCTCATAGGCTGAGAGTTGTTTCCTACAATGCTAATGATTACCTGAAGAGACCTATAAAGCAGACAAGGTTTATTTTTCATTTTTCTTTTTTCAGATCAGTTTATGTTGCCATTTTACAAGAGTGGGTTAACTCTACCAGAGGCCTCAGTAATTTGTTGGCTTTCTTTTGGATCATTTATCCTGATTCACACATATCTTAACAGATTGGAGAACTGTTTTTTGACAAATTGCCTTATATCTCCAACCACTCCAATCAAGTCAATTTGTTCTAATAGTTTATTATTATGTTGATGTTAGATAGTGTTAATCGTTACCTTCACAATTTTATATAATTAGGTTTTGTTAGGGTGGCTGGAGCAGAGGGAAATGTTTTGGGGTGATGCAGAAGAAACATAGAAGGTAGGGTGGGAGGGTGGGCTGGGATAGGGTTCCAATGTCTTTACAGTTCACGAATATCTGAGTAGATTATTTGGGGTTGGAGGGAGATGGGAGGTTTATTTCACACAGAGGCACTTGGTGGAGAGAGGTGTTTGTTGCTTATCTCATACCTAGACCAGTTTATAGCTTGCCATGGCTGGGGCACTGAAAATAATCACTTGGCATGTGTGGGGGGCCAGACACAAAGTCAAATAACATCAGATCCTTAAATACCTAAACCTTCTGGCTGCAGACATTGTGTTTGTGCAGGAATCCCATTTATTAACTCTGAGGCCACGAAACCACGCAGACAGCAGATGGGTCAATACTTCACGACAGAGGGCAACACCCAAAGCCACAGAGTCCTGATCCTATTGTGAAGGTCCATACCATTCTCCACTAGCCAGACCCTGAAGGGTGATACATTTTCGTGAAAGGTATGCTCCACACCAGAGAAATTATCTTGGGTAGCGTCTATGGTCCCAATATTGACCCATCCACTTTCTTCATGCATATTCTTAATATCCTTTCCCCATTTTTACGCATCCCTCTTATAATAGGAACGATTTTAACCTTGTCTTCGACCCGCAAATAGACCACTTAGGTAAACCACGCAAAGGGCTCTCTCCCACACAACAGACACTCCGAGACTTATTTGATGGCACCAGATTGATGGATATCTGGCGTACCCTTCACCCCTTGGATAGAGAATTTACGTTTACATCTCCGGTAACTCATTCATCTTCCCGCTTTGACTACCTGCTTATCTCCCAATCCTTAATCCCAGGAGTGTTAGACTCAGCCATACTCTCAGGCCCACTTTCCGACCATTCACCAGTTTCTTGTTTGATCTCCCTTACATCTCTTCCCATGGCAGGAGGGCGATGGAAGGTCAATAATCAACTGTTGAAGATTCCGGATTACGTAACATATATATCTAAATATATATATATATATATATATATATATATATATATATATATATATATATATATATATTCAATATATATCTATTCAACATCTTCATCAATGACATGACGCAGGACCTAGAAGGCAGAATTTCACTGTTCGCTGATGACACAAAGCTCTGTAACAGAGTAGACACACCAGAGGTGTAGACAGAATGAGAAGTGACCTGCAGAAACTTGAAGAATGGTCAGGGTTTGGCAGTTGAAATTCAATGCAAAGAAGTGCAAGATAATGCATATAGGGCACAAAACCCTGGCACAATATATCAGTTGGGGGTGAGGATATAGCATGCACCAAGCAGGAAAGGGATCTTGGGTTATCATCTCTGATGACCTCAAGGTAGGGAAACAGTGTGACAAGGCAGCAGGTAAAGCAAATAGGATGCTGGGATGTATAGTAGGGGCATTACCAGCAGGAAAAGAGAGGTCATAATTCCGCTTATAAGACACTAGTGAGGCCCCACCTGGAGTACAGTGTACAGTTCTGGAGACCATACCTACGTAAGGACATAGACAGGGTAGAGAAGGTTCAGAGGAGGGCAACAAAGATGATGCATGGATTGCATCACAAGTCCTATGAAGACAGGTTGAAGGAACTGAACATGTACTCCCTGGAGGAGAGGAGGGAGAAGGGATATGATAGAGACATACAGTATCTTACAGGGAGGAACAGGTGCAGGAAAACACTATTTTTAAGCGAAAAGATGTTCCAGAACTAGAGGCATGGGATGAAGTTGGAGGAGGATGATTCAGAGAAAACATGAGAAAGAATTTCTTCACAGAGCAGGTGGTGGACAAGTGGAACACCCTGCCAGAAGAGTGGTGGGGGCTGAAACAATCACGGGATTTAAGAATGCATGGGATAGACATAAAGGAATTCTGGAGGTCAGGGGTAAGGTGCAACAGACTTCTAGGAAAACAAACTGAACTTACAAGCTCAAATGGGCAGACTGGGTGGGCCATAGGCCCTTATCTGCCGACACTGTCTATGTATCTATGTATCTGATCACACTACTGTCTTCACTGACATTAATGTTGGCTCTACCAGAAAACATGACACTGAATGGTGCTCCCTAAAAGCCTATCTTAGAGGCCTGCTGATTGGCATGGCAGCCAAAAGAAAAATAACTCAGGATGAATGGCTTTAACACTTATTGTCCCAAATTCATGCCATAAAGCATGATTTATCCCCTCAATCCTCAGATCAAAACAGAGAAAACCTAGTGAAACTCAAAGACTCATACTTGAATCTATTAAGGAAGAAGGTTGAATTTACCATTTTGAAAACTCAGGCTCTTCATGTAGATCAAGGGGGAAAAGGCAAGTTGTCTGTTGGCCCTCAAACTCAGACAGCTTGAATCTCATAGACTAGTTGCTGCAGTTCGTTCCCATGGTTATGATACCCCAAAGATTTCTCTGTTGGACATAACTTCCGAATTTAGGAGTTACTATGCGAAACTATACAGTTCCATGGATGTCCCCCACCTTTATCCCAATTAGACTCCTATCTAGCGTGTTCTTCTTTACCTTCACTCTCAAACTCACAGAAAATTTCTCTAGTTGCTCCCATCACTCTAGAAGAGATACTTAGACTTATCCAGGACTTGCCCTCGGACAAGACACCTGGTCCAGATGGATTCTCCTCCAATTTTTATAAAGTCTTTTCTCAACAACTAGCACCATCCCTTCTCTCCCTATTTCATCATATTCTTTCTGGACAGGCCTCAGATGGGTCCCTATTCAAAGCCTTAATTACCTTAATACTCAAGGAAGGTAAACCCCCTGATAGAGTCCAAAGTTATAGGCTGATTTCCCTCCTCAATCAGGACCTTAAAATCCCAACGAAACTCCAAGCGGACCAGTTGAGTCCTATCATGCTAAATATTATAGGCCCAGAACAAGTAGGCTTCATGAAAGGTTGATCCTCGGTTGACCATCTTAGAACTCTTTCGCATGTCTTCTCGGCTTCCAGGGATGCTGATTTCCCCAATGTTTTGGTTTCCCTGGATGCCGAGAAGGCATTTGATATGGTCGATTAGAATTTTTTGTTTCAATCACTGGCAGCATTTGGATTCCCCCCTCTGTTTATAAAATGGATAAGAGTATTGTATAAATCCCTTACAGCAAGGGTTGTTTGTAATGGGTTACTGTCTTATTCCTTTACATTGCATGCTGGAACTAGACAAGGCTGTCCATTATCCCCCCTGCTGTTTAATATTTATTTGGAACCTCTTATCCAGAGGATTACAGCAAATCCCGACTTTCAGGGTATAAACATCCATCATCAAACAGTTAAAGTTTCGGCTTATGCAGATGACCTGCTCTTTCAATTATCTCAGCCAGGTGCTTCTGTACCTCCCCTGCTTACCATCCTGGAAGAATTTAGCTCTATGTCCAACTATAAATTAAATATAGACAAGACGGTGGTTTATCCCTTGAATCATAAAGTGCTAAAACTAGTTGCCTCCATGGCGGGTTTTTCTTGGCAGACCAAATCATTAAAATATCTGGGAATAAACCTGTCTAGAGATCTCAACAGATTTACAAAATTAAATCTCGACCCATTAATCTCCACTATCAGACATGATCTAAATAGATGGGCACTTCTTCCTCACTCTCTTTGGGGAAAACTCAATATAATCAAAATGAATATTTTCCCACCATGATTTCATCCATTAAACCTTTTGAACGTCTGGTTGCCTTTGGCATGGTTTAAAAAGATGCATCAGATGCTCTCAGCCTTTATTTGGGCTGATAAGAAACCCTGGCTAGCCTATGACAAGCTTTCCACCAAAATTGAAAGGAGGATTCCGCTTACCACACCTAGGACTTTACTACTGGGCTAGTCATGCAAACAAATACCTGAGATGGTTAATGTTAGAACATCTCCCACCACCGCACTCCTTCACACCTATATGGCTTAAAACAGAACGTACCATAATACAAATTCATGGGCTGTCCCCTACTGCACTATTGCATTTTAATTTAAAATCTTTGCTCCGGCATTAAAAAGTACCCCCATTGCATTATCTATTAGAATTCATTCCCAGCTTTGCTCTTTTCTAAAATATAAACACACTGTGGATCCATCTCAGCCTTGGTGGGGAAACCCTAACCTCACAATTGATGGTAAGCCGCTTCAATTGAGATGGATCTCTCAACTAGGGCATTGCTCCCTTTCCTTCTTCTTGAAGGCTGATGGCTCATGGTTAACTTCACCTGAAATTTTAAACAAAGCCCATATCCTGAACTCTGCTATTTTTAAAATATTCCAATTATGACACTTAATAATAAAATCTTTTGGAGCAGTCCCACTGGTATGCCCAAACCTATCCTGCTCAACATACTTAGTTCCCCTTGCAGGCCTTTCCCATGCTGTTTCCAGAATGTATGGAGTAATCTACAATTGGAAATGACCTGACAGCTTTGGCCCAACTCAATTTTGGACCCCTTTTTTTCCCAATCAAGAATTTCTTTGGCCCTCTCTATGGATGAGCTGTCATAAGTTTGTTATACAAGACAGGCTTCGATTAACACAATTTAAAATCTTGCATAACCTTTATTATTCACCTAAGAAGATGGCTAAACTGGGCTTCCTCCCTTCACCCACATGCACTCAATGTGTGCAGGGTGAGGGTAACCTACTGCTTATCTTTTGGACATGTCCCAAGATAACTCCCCTCTGGACTGTCATCAAACAGAAGGTCGACCCCCCTTGGGTTTATTGGATCTATTTACTGTGGAAATTTGTATTCTGGGGGATCTTTCCTCTGTTATTGTTACCAACAGAAAATGTCACATAACCCTCATTGCTATGTCAGTTAAAAAACTAGTTTTGAGGCATTGGAAAGATACGACTGATATTTCTTATAGTAAATGGTTACAAGAACTTTAGGCCAATCTTCACCTGGAAAAGACAATTGCTAGTTCACATAATCAGCCTCAGAAATTTCTCAAGAGATGGGGTCCTCTCATTGCTCTGTACTCTCTCCAGGGGCCCTAAATGTTTCTCATCTTTTAATAGATAGCTTTATACCACGTAGCTGTGCTCTATGTGAATGGGAGGTATAAGGAGGGTGGGGGGAGAGTTGTTCTAATTTCCTAACCACACATTACTGTATAATTTATACATGCATATAGCAGTAGATCTTCTCTCTGTAATTGTGTAAAATTGAATAAACTTTGAATTAAATAAAAAAGAATACGTGAGCAAAAACAGTCACATGTGAAATCATTAAAATATATCTACACTTATGCATAGATAGCAGGGCAGGGCCCTCTAGGCCCTGTGCTCTCACATGAAAATCAGAGACAATTACAAAATGCATTCATGATGGAAGCGCAGGGCCTGGAAGGCCCAGTGCTCCCATAATCACATACGAGTAGTATTACACTTTCTCAGAAAGAAGGGAAATTCACTGCAAAATACTCTGTTAATGCATCAGTTAGGGTAGATATTACAGTGACAAAAGTTTGGAAATTCAGTGTTAGGGTTACCAACCCTACCACTCCAACCCTTCATACATCAACAGGCTTCAGGGTGTGCCTTGGAGTCATCGAGCCTAACTCTCACCCCATTCTCCTATACTGTACCATGTCAGTTCCTTACACATGGAATAGGGGTGAGAGTTAGGGCTGATGACCCCAAGGCATAACCCACCACCTGTTGCAGTGTGGAGGGTGTGTGGCTGGGTGGGGTGGTAAAGTTGATAACTCTAACACCAAATTTCCAAACTTTTGTTTCTATAATATTAATCCTAACTGATGCATTAACAGAGTTTTTTTCTGCAATTAATTTAAAACATACGGTAAGAATAATTGACAAATAGCCAATGAAGCTATTAAACCCATTTTGGGATACAAAAAGCATCATAATTTTGATGGTACTATTGTGACGTTAAGTAGACAACAGTTGTTTATAGCAGGGAAGTGCTGCTTTGCCCAGATAGTACTTCCTTAAATCAGGTAAGGATAATTCACATACAGAACATTGCCTATGTAGATTTCTCTATTTGTCCCTATCCATTTGCCAATAAAATGTTGCCCTTCTGTCATTTCAGGGCTCATATATTAGCACACTTTCAGTATAGTCAGGGAGATGGCATAACCTGCTGTGGTATATGCACTAGTAGTTTTATTAGAAAACAGTTTAGACTAGGAAGATTCTGTTGCCTGTTATTCTATAAAGTTGACCCAATGGCATGTTATTTTTGGTTCCATGTCATGACAGCAACTACAAAACGACGACCATCAAAAGGGTACATACATGATGCCGAATGGAAAATTTGGCAATTTTTCTTTCTGAAGGGGAAGCTGTGCCTCCCGGGCCTCCCCTCCCATTACTAAATATATTAACTCCAGGGAGAGCAGACCTCGGGGAGTGGGTAAAGAGATGTCACTGAATTTTCAATATTCATTTGCCCTTTTGATGTTTGTCATTATTTACTTGCCCTTTTCACATTATATTGTTGTTTTGTGCCACATAACCACCATCACAGATCACAGCACAGTGAGGCACACTGTAATTAATGGTCCTTTGGTCATTTTCTTATCTTAATTACACTGTGCCGTGAGATGTGGTATAATTAAAAGAACAAAAAGACCTTTTGTTTTTGTTTTTCTTTTGTTCTGTTAATTGTTTGCCACATCACCTGTGATGCGATCTGCTGGTTGGCCCCATGGTGGAAAACAACATGCTGCAGGTCACAACTGTACTTTGGTCAGGTATGATTTTGCTTCTGATGAAGATGTATAATACTAGCAGTTGAAACCAAAATTGTACAGAAGGAGTCATAACTCCCTCACCCCTTCTCCTTATACTTGAGAGGCCAATGGATCTTTTTGATGATGTCAGCACACAGCTAGTTGACATGAGGCTTGGAATTTTTTAGACATTCAGTCTAGGAATATGCCTCATAGAAAAGACAGTCAGTGTTCACATACAATTCTGCCCAGAATCTGGTTCCATCATGACTAAAGATATATGGATACTGCTGGCATGATATCCCAAGTTGCAACTAGTTGTAATGCTTGGTGGCACTGTTTTCATTTGTTAAAAGTATACTTTATCACCTGCAGGTTTCTTAAAAGAGGCAGCAGGTGGTGATGAGGCATTGTTCAGTAACAGTGCCGCATACATAGTGTGTGTGTGTGTGTGTGTGTGTGTGTGTGCACGCGCGTGTGTGTGTGTGTGTGTGCATGTGCATGCGTGCATGTGTGTGTGTGTGCCACCAAAAGCCCTTTAGCCTGTGAGGCAAAGTAATCAACTGACAAACTGCAAGAAGACAGACAAGTGCAAAGTTATGACATTGACTATTCTTGATGTTTATGCATTGAAGATACTGACTGACATGAGAAAACATCATCACTGGACACCACTTTATGAGATGAATTTGAGATCATTTCTGCCACTAACCATTTTTGTTTATTTATTTATTTAACAAATCGGAAAATACTTTGAGCCATTAGATCTTTTACAGAGATTCCACATCAAGTCACAAGAACAGTAAATTACAGTGGCTTCAGTAAGTAGCACAACATGAAGAAAGTAATTACATAAACATAAGAACAATATGACAAGATAAATATTGTGTAAAGTACAGCCAGTGGCCTTGTCTGAAGAGGGGCGAAAGGGCTTACAAGGAGAGAAGTGCAGGGGGTGAATTGGGGAGTGGAAGGAGCAAAATAAGAGCAAGGAGGGAGATGCCACAATGAAGTTTAAGCAGGAAAGACCCACAGGGCATGGGGTAGAGGGAGAGAACAAGGTGAGGAAACAGAGGCAAGAGGAGGGAAGTAAGAGTGGAGGGGTAAGGGAAGGGGGGATGAGGTAGAATGAAAAGAGGGTAGGAATGAGAAAGGGATAAGGGAGGAAGTGCTGTGAGTGGAATAGCGCCATTTCATACCTGAATGTCCCTGACGTGTGTTTGTGATGTTGACAGGCTGAAACTGAGTACCAAAAGTGTGAATATTTGCCATTTGTATTTTGGTCTGGTGTACCATGTGTTGTTAGTATTTGGAGAAGGTCCTCTCTCTTTATAGTACAGACTAACTAGTAATTTTGCCCCACCCCTAGTTGCTTAGGTCATGCACTCCATTGACAACTGGTGAATGAAATCAGGGACATAAGTGCACATTTATTGTGAGTCACAAGGTGAGTACTTTTGAAAACTTACACTTATAATCTGAGAAGACTAAAGAGCTGGCAATTTGTTTCTGACATTTACATACTTTTGTTTAAACTTTCATTTTTACAGAGTATCAAACTATAAGAGCAATTATTTTATAAAGTCAGAAATTAACAATTAATTTAAAAATGAAATGCATTAAACTGATCATCAGTATTTTAATCAATCAAACTTCAGGATAAAACAATATACAATACTTCAATGTTTTGATAATTTTGTATATTACCTTTAAAACTCAAACTATTGGCAGCAGGTAAAAAATATAGAATGGTTTAGTAAGAAAAAGGAACCCACCTGTTTGTTGTAACATACAATAATATGTAAAGAGTACCCACCTGTTTGGTTGGAGATCTCCCCTTTGGAACACGGAATACAGTCAAAGCAGCAGACTGGTTGTCCTGTTTTTATAGCCTTTCTGTACCCAGGAAGGCAGCTTTTGCTGCAGACAGAATGAGGGATCTGAAGGGAGGTCAAAACACACATGTTATATTTTTACTACATATGAAGGCCTAAAACAGTCTGGATAATATGATACTATTAAAGGTGATGTGAAATGTTTTTTATAATGATAGATATCCTCCTGTTTTTCTTTTAGTGTTATCCTATTTTCTTCCATCTCTTAACTATTTTTTGCTAAATTATTAATAATATTTTTATTGCCATTGCAACTATTTAGAATGTATCTCTTCTTAGCGACAACTGCTCTCTTATTTTACAACTTGAACATTGTACAGTATTTTATAAATCATGACATCATTCTTAGCCAGTCAGGACTGTTTATTTCTAAACATTCAATGCACTCTTATAACAACAAGAGGGTGTCTCAACCAAAGAAATCTTTAATATGATTTGTAATATGTTTATATGTATAGTTCCTGTGTCTCTTATCATTATGAGTGCATTCTCAAGTTCTTTGTGTGCCAGAACTGCTCACCTTTTCATTAGAGTTTTCTCACCCAAAGAACTCAAGAATACACCCTTATAACCACAAAAGACACAGTAACTGTAACTGTACATATAAACATATAACAAAAATTGCACCGATGTTGGTGTAACTGATGTCATGGAACACCCTGGAAATATAAAAGTTATGACCAATGGCTGCTAAGGTGAGTGAAATATAATGGAATTTGAAGAAGCAGTTTATTAGTTTAGCAAACAATCTGATCCTACCTTTTTGTTTATTATGAAAGATCCCAGTTTTATTTGGTGGTAAACCTTTTCTAGTTCTACCAAAATAGGAATATTCAGTAAATGTTTTAATTTATTTTTTTCTCAAGAAAAATGATGACCACCACATTTGACTTAGAAATAGTACTGTAGACCTAGCAAGTGTTAGGTCCAAGAAAATAGAAAAAAAAAATCAAAAATACATGGTGCACTATGCTAATATTTTTGTTAACTGTAGTTGAAATTAGCTTTAAAAATGTATTGCACTGCTGCCTTAAAACTCAAAAGACTATTACTGAAAATTATTTTTGGACTTTGAATGATAATCCTTTGAGTATTAAATCCATGAAAGGGCTTTTTCAAAGCACTAGTTTGGAATATAATTGGATGTGTTCTGGGAATGTCCATGGTGAGGCCCTATTAAAGAAGTTGGGTGCTGGAAGGTTTCTTTATCGAAATAGACAATTGTTAACTTTAAATGTAGGGCCAGAAAAATACAGACTATTTTCTTTTCAATTATTGATTATGGGGACATTTATTAAGATGGAGCCTCTCAAACTCTGTTTGGTTGTTACCTATCAAAGGTTAACAAAACTAACTAAACTATGGGAGGGGACATGATAGTGACCCTCAAGTTCCAGAAAGGAATAAACAAGGTAAACTGCAAGGAATTATTTAACAGGAATCATGGGTCAAAAACAAGGGAACATGAATGTAAACTGATGGGTGGGGGATTCAGGAGGGATGTGAGAAAGTTTAACTTTAATGGACAAAAGGTCATGGGGTAGAATATGATAAAACTGGGAAGACTGGATGGACCAAAATTCTTTTTCTGATGACATTGTCTATGTTTCTATATAAAACTCAGACTGGATTATCCATTTGACACAGATTGCTGGATATTATATAAAACATTACAGTATTTGTAATCACTCATTAGTGACTCCAAAAAACAATCAAGCCAGTGTAACTAGGCCTATAGTAAGACTAATAGGATGTTGGGTGTATTTGAAAGGGTATTGACAGCAGGGAAAAGGAGATAATACTTCTACCTCTATATAGATCTGCACTGAGGCTGCAGCTGGAATATTGTGCTTGGTTCTGGAGTCCTCACCCAAGGAAGGACAGGGACAGACTGGAAATGGTGCAGTGGAAGGTAGCCAAAATTATTCAGGTCAACAGGGCAAATCTTATGAAGATCGTCTCTAGATAATGAAGGATCCACAAAGGGTGTTAAACAAAATTTTTGTGGAATGCCCCGACAGCGAAACCGATCAGGTTGACCGCATTTTGCAGTTGGCTGCTGGTTTCCAGTAGTTGGATGTATTTTCTTTGGGGTGGCTTCACCTCCAAACCCCCCACATGGGGGGGCTGCACCTCCCGCACCTCCCTACTTAAGGATTTTCAACTCCGAGTTGGAGCTGATTTGGGGGGTGCAGGACCCCCGACAGACAGCATGAAGTTCCAGCTGGTTCCTTGCAGTGGCATGGCACTGTAGTCACTGTAGGGGACCTCACTGTTGAACTGTCACTGTTGGCTGGGCAACCGGGTAATGAACATGTACTCGCTGGAGATCACATGGGGGAATATGATAGAGACCTTCAAGTTCCTGAAGGGCATAAACAAGGTGAACTACAGGGAACTATTTAGCATGAGCAAAAGTCAAGAACCTGAGGTCATGAGTAGAAACTGGTATGGGAAGTTTTAGAGGGATTTGAGAAAGTTATATTTTATGGAAGAGGTGGTGTAGGCATGGAACAGTCTGCCAGAGGAGGTGGTGGGCATCAAGACCATAGATGGTTTCAAGCATGGCTGGGACACAGTGAGGTATTTGTGGTTGCTCAGGTCGGTAGCAGCAGGGAGGGGAGCAATGGGGTGGACTGAGAGGAATAAAACCCTGAATAGACAATAGGACTTAGGGCAGATATGGAACTCTCAGAATACTAGATGGACCTGTGGTCTTTTTCTGCCATCATTGTCTATGTTTCTGTTAAACTGGATCTCTTAGCATGAGAGAAGGGAACTACACTAGCTTCCTTTTCCTTAAGATGTATCCAAGACAGAGTCTGTCAAGAAGAGTATATGTGGCAAGTCTCCATGCAGCCGGTACTGTTGAAGGCACTGTACCTAAATTTAAAATGGCCTGTGATATGTATTCCTTTAGTTACTTCTGCACTCATATTTTGAACCCATCACTACCAAAATTATGTGAGATGAACAAGAGTATCCTTTCTCAAATTGTTGCCAGAAAGCAGTTCACAGACAACATTCCAACACTTATATTTTGATGTTGCCCCTTTCACTAAACCCCACATCTTGGTATTGCCCCTATTTATTGCACTATATTTGTTCTGAAAATTGAAGTCACATTTGTGTTTTTAAAATTATTCCATTACTGGATAACATACAGTTATATCAAATGACAAGTCAAGATATTTCCTGAAATTTCTGTGATATTTCTAGAGAGATTCCCTGCCTGCATTACTGCTGTAGGGCCACCAGACAGAATCTCTTTTAGAAATATCACAAAATACCAGGAAATATCTGACCATGTCAATTTCTGCAACTGTATTGAACCAAATACATCTTGCAAGCATAAATGTATGCTCAAGAAGTGTCATTGCAAATAAGTTTCTCTCCAGTGTCTTTTCATCCCTAAAATAACATTGAAATTCAAGCAATGTAGATTTGAGGGCACTTCAAAGCTAGACAATATATACATCAGTAAATAGTAAAAGCATATCAAGATGCATGTCTGACATGGAAAGGAAAACAGAGGTATTTATCAACATGAAAATCATTTTCTATCAGCTATCTAAGAGAATACATTTTATTGCATCAATTCATCATTAATGGTAAACAGTTGGTATGTAATACATGTGTGGTCATTTATACCCCTAGGGAATCCGTGACATTCAAAACTCATAATACTATTCTTGTGTCATCAGAAAGTCAAAATACCATACGAGAGGAAATGTTCACAGAGATCCGTAAACAGTGGAGCCCAGGTATACCGGACAGTGATATACCAGACACTCACTTAAGTCAGACAAACTGTTCTTGCCAAAAGCCACTTTTCATTAAAAAGAAAGAAAAACTCCCACACTAAATGAGAAAACTCACAATAGACTGACAATGCAGTTTTGCTTTATTGCAAAATATCAGAAGTAACATTTGCAGACCGAGCTGCTAGCCACAATGCCCCAGCACTTTGAGTCTTTCACTCTTCACAGGGGGAAGGGGTGTGTGTGGCAGCTGAGGTCTCACATCACAATATATTCATCAAAATTCATGAATATGAAACAAACTGCGTACACATGATAACTCTGGACCAATTACTTCAATGACATATGGACAAATAGCATTCAAAAAAAAAATCTAAGTAAAACAATTACAAAACATTTAGCATATGTCATGTCATTTCTACTGCAGTATTCCAAGCATTGCATCAAAATATGACAGTAAACAACATTATAAAATAGAGATGCTAATGAGCAATGCAAATAAACAATTACCCGAAAAGTATCCACAGCTGGTAACAAACAATGAATGTTAACAAACATTCTGTATACAAAGTCTTATAAATGAATTTTTGAGAATGCTGAATTGCACAATGCAATGCCTAAAGAAGCCTCAGATTCAGCATTCACCTAGAGTAGCCAGGCAGTGCCAACAGACATTCTGTACACAAACTCTTACAAATATGTTTTCTAGTGAATTCTAAATTGCACAATGCAATGTTTAAGGGATCAGCAAAATTGGCGCTCACCTAGATTAGCCAGGCAGTGCTGCATAAAAGATAGAAAAGGGCATCAAATGCAAGGAAAAGAATGTATTAGCTAAAATAAAACAAAACCAAAAGCAAACAAGGGAAAAGAAAAAAAAATGGACAGGAGAAGAAAGAAGTTCAATGGGAGTGGGTGGACGAAGTAATGAAATTGGTCTGAAGTGGGTTCATTCAAAAGAATATTTTACTGTGCAAACTAGAATTGTTTTTTTTTTTTTGTACTTTCTATTCTTCTCCACCTACCCCTGCCCCCTGCACTCCACTTCTTTGGGAGTGCCTGGCATCTGCCTCGGTTCCTTCTGTGACTGGAGCCCCACAGCGGTCCCCCATGTAGCCTTGGATTTCCCCCCAAGGTGGGGATGAAGTGGGGCCCCTACATCCCAAACTAACGTCACTTCATTGGGACCGCCATGTAGGACAGGCAGGGGACCATTGAGGTCTGTGCTGGTGTTCCATCTACCCAGAGTGAAGGAGGTATTTTTCCCTGTTTCCTGGGTGTGCCCTGCGCCCTGACGTCAAGGCAGAGCTCCGCCAACATCTGGCATGCCCGACCCTCCTGAAATGGCCAAGCGCTTGCTGTGCTCCAGGCCTCAGCCTGGGGTCAGTCAAGCACCGAGCCTTGTCCCCCCTCCGTCCCTCCCTGGAGAAAGTGAGTGGTCCACAGAAGCTCAGCCTTCTCCCCCTTGGCCAGCCCTCCAGCTCCCCAGGCTCATTCCCGAACCCGGGTCACCAGCGTCATGAGCGGTAGTGTTACCGCTGCACTGGCAGGCCGGCATGCAAACTAGAATTTATATAAAGTTGAAACCCAAATTCAAAACCTTGGAATGAACCCACTTCAGACCCATTACACCACTTCTTTCACTCCCCCCCCCCACTTTTTTTTTAACTTCTTTCTTGTCTTGTCCATTTTTTTCATTTTCACTATTTGCTTTTGGTTTATTTTCATTTTAGCTACCACATTATTTTCCTTGCATTTGATGCCCCTTTCTATCTTTTATACAGGCACTGCATGGTTACTCATAGTAATCTTCAATTTTGTGACTCCCTTAGACATTGCAATGTGCAATTCAGGATTCACCAGATAATATATTTGTAAAAGTTTATATACAGAATACAGCAAACAAGGGTTTGGTTGGGCTCACACTTCTTTTATATATAATATGGAGAGAAGAAGGTGCTGGATAGCAGGGTTTAGAATGTTTAAGTGTGTTACAATCAAGCAGCACTGCCTATCTGCACCCTTTAATTAAGTGGACCTAGCCATTCTTTTCTGTGCAACCACAAATTTATTTTTGAAATGGTACACACCAACAAACTAATAGCTGCTACACTGTCACACTGAAGTTATTGTGCAGTTTTTTTGTGTATAAATATGTGCAAATTGTTCTATTCACATGTGCAAAAGTTTTTACAGTCACCTTATCAGTTGATGTCTTCAAATCATGATCAGGAGGTTTGAGTGGACGTGGCTCAAGGAGCACTTGTATGAGCAAATGACTTATACCCAGTGGAGGCTGTGCTGAACTATACCTGCCCCCCATTCAAGGTGTGGGTGCACAGAAATGATCAGAGGCTGAGCATTGAGCCTAACCTCCAAGCAACAAGTTGTAGGTGCACTCGGGATGTGATTTGAGTATCTGCTACCACATCTGCAGTCGCAAGGGGCACAAGGTCCCAACCACACCAGAGCACAGTTTGCAAATTCATTAGTGGGACATCAATTTAATTGATTATACCGTGATACTTCTAAATCTAGAAACCTGTTTGGCTCACTGGGTCTTTTATTCATGAGTAAATTCCATCATAATTCACGTGTAAAGATCCAGTCAGCTGCCTCTGCCAATAAATTAATCCAATCCCCAAAAACAAAAACATCTAAGTCACCATGTTTGATTCTCCGGTAAACTACCACAGAAAACAGCAGTTTTAAACAAGGAGTTCACTTACAAAAAAGAAACCCTGAATCAGCTTTCTCTCACATAAAGATTTTTTTCTTTTTTTTTTTCACTACCTCACATACTTATGTCACTGCTTGGTGCCGACACCTGGCTCACCTGTCGGTTGCTACCAATATAGCCCCATTATTTGTGTCTCTCTTTCTCTCCCTCCAGTACAGCCATGATATCAAACTCTCTCTCTCCCCAAACAAACTGTGCTAAATTTGACAACTGGAGTAAAGGCAGTGGAGCCTTTTTCTCACATAGCTACCAGCACTGATCCTCATTTCTGACCACAAAATTTCTCTGGCAACTCTTACTTAGTGAAACACGGAAGTTGATTACCATTGTGCACACAGCATGCACAACAGACCGCTACAACAACCAATAGCACCAACCTTTCTTTGTTTTCAGTTTATAGTTTATTAAAGATTTTATCACATAACACATTACATATACATCCACAATAGTGCCAGCATAGTTACCCAATCTGGCCAAAATTAAGTTCCATGAATTACAAATTACAAATTAGGTACCAAAAAAGAACCTAACGTTTCTGTTTGCATAGCTTCAAACAATCCAGACCTAGGAACTTTCAGGTGCAGCCAAGCATGTCATAGTTACCATTCAATCATAAAATTCTCTGCTACCAAATAATACTCATCGATAGGCCAACAGGCGGAGGTACGCTACCAAATTGAAACCTTGTAAGCTACAGTCCATTGAATCTTTAACTAACAGATCAAAAACAAACTAACAAACAAATAAAAGTAAAAGTATGGCAGAGTGCTGGATAGTGAAGACTCCCTTCAAGAAAGAAACTATCAGCACATGAGTGCCTATCAGGGTAGTCTTAATGACTGGGAAGGGGGGGATGTATCACCTAAGCTGAAATCTAAAGTTGACCAAGGGCTAGCAAAAAAAAAAAAAAAAAACAGCAACAATAGTCTTTCCTAAGCCTAGAACAAATATGGTCCCCATACATTCTCAAATAATGTCCACTTGCCAATTTATACATATTACCCTCCCATTCATCTATGGTAGGCACCGCTTCAGATCTCCATTTCCTTTACACCAATTGCTTAGCTACCATGATAGCTGCCATAAACCAAACATGAAGGAATCTATCCTGAACTGGTAGTTAATTGGTATTACCAAGGATTGTAATGGAAGGATCCATTGCTACTTGACAATGCATTGCAGTTGACATTTTGCTCTGCAGTCAGTTCCACCAGCCCACCAATTTGGGACACTCCCAAAGGATGTGTATCAACATACCTGTAGCTTGGTGGCACCTCCAGCTGGCTGAAGTCACAATCAGATTATCTTCTTTAACAAATTAGGGGTCCTATTCCAGAAATGCAATGTTTTCTGTTGCATAAGTCCCCCCCCATGTCGCGACCATACCCATAAACATTGGACCAGTGGTTGGCCCAGTCCTCCTCCTCCTTCAAATGATATCCAAGTTGCTTTTCCCACTGGCTGTGTTACTTATCTGTAATAGGTGTGTATTCCTGCAAGATTCCTTTATAAATCTGCCCTATCTTAGGAAGTTTCTCAAGTCTTTTGCCCCCACCCGGTAATCCCAATGTATCTTCCCATATACTTTTTGCTGGTAAATGAAGTTATCACCCTGTGTAAGAGGAGATAAGGTGATGAATTTATAGGTACCTCCACATATGGCAAAGAATCCTGAGCTTTAATTGTTGCAAAGGTTTTAAACAAACCAGAATGGAGGAAGGTTTGTATACAGGAGCAGTGTTTGTGGACCTGACCAAGGCCTTCGAACTTGTGGACCACCGTTTACTAGAAACAAAATTGTCTGGTATCGACTTTGGAGACCCAGTAGTGAACTGGTTGTACAGTTATTTAACTGGCAGTAAGCAACAAGTTCAGGCAAATAGTGTATTATCAGACTCAATGGATGTTCACAGGGATCAATATTGGGGCCTATTCTATTTTCACTTTATATCAATGAATTGCCTACCATCTATACAAACTTGCACATGGTGTTGCATGCAGATGACAGAGTTATATATACTGCAGCTAAAGACTGGATAAATTTTAAATGAAATCTGGAGTGTGAATTTGAAAAAAACTTACAAAATGGTTTCAAATAAATTGGCTCATCATGAATAAAAAAAAGGATGTTATTTTGTACAAATCACAAACTAAAAACAATCATAGCACCATTTGAAATTCACACTGCAGATGGAACTAAACTGGAAATGGTAACAGAATTTAGATACCTAGGAGTAGTCCTAGATAGTCAATTGAATTTTATATCACGTGGATAATGTAACAAAACAATTGCATCGAAAAATAGGTGCGTTGTACAAAGTTAAGGATTTTTGATGAATGAAACAAAACACTCCATAGTTCAAGCTTGCTGTATTCCAATACTGGAATAATGGAATTTAGTGTGTGTGTTTGTGTGTGTGTGTCGGGGCGGTCAGAAAAAATGTAAAAACAAAGGATCTGCCTATACACCACCATTTGCAGATTTGCCCTCAGGGCAAAACAAAGGGAACATCTGTAGAACAAAGTGACAGACTCCATATGTCATGTTTTGTATTCAGCACTGTACACTGTGCATTGGATAGTCCCATGCTAGCCTTTTTTGAACAGAAAATAATACATACTTTAACTTTCTTAACTTCTTAACGTTCTCTTTAACTTTAATTACCTTTCTCTTGGTGTACTGTAACAACAGGTCCTGCACCTGTACATGAGGCTTACCTGTATTTCAAACTGTGTTGTAAGTAGTTTTCCTGCACTAGGTTGGTAACTACGGCTTTGGGTCTTGTAATCATGACCCATGTTTTGCTTACCTGCATTGTTTCTGTCTCATGTAAATTTATTATCCTATGTTACCCTTCCCCGGGTCACACCTGGAAACAAGCCTTGGCTCATTGGTGCTTTTCCCAGTTATCAAAACTAAAATAAAATAAATAGAACTTTAAGATCTCAAAGATACTATTACACAAATTATTCCATCATATAAATCTGTAAAGAAACAGAAAGCTTTTAAACAAGTAGCCAGAAAAACATGGAATACACTCCCAGATAGTATGAGAAATTTAAAAAATAGACACAACTTTAAGACATCTTTAAAATGTTTTATTAAAGATGATGCAAAGTGCAAATGTAATTCAAGTTTTGAATGGTATGATCTTGAAACAGGATGTCATGCCCTTGATTGTCTGGACTAGAGCCAGAGTCTCTTTCTATTGTTTATACTGTACTGTCTACTCTAAGTATGAATATTTTGCTTGTATATCCTATGATTGAGTACTTTATGTGTGCATATATTTTCACTAGCATGCCTGTTTGTGACTGTGTATATTATGTGTACAGTATATTTGTGTTGCCATTTTTTTAAATCTTTTATCTATATCCTGGATTCAATGCATGTTTTTTACTTAATTCTGGATTGAGCTCTGTAAAAGGGTCATGTGGCCCAGTGCTGTTTACCTGGTTAACAATTTTTAAATAAAGAAAGAAAGAATCCAAATGAAATAGGTCTTCCACTTGAGAGATTCCCCCAGCCTTCCATTCCCATGAAAACATGGGTTGCTGTCCCACAGCCAATTTAGGATTATGCCACAGTGGGCAACAACAAAGAGGTAGTTGCCATAGGGAGTGGATTGCCTTTCTCAAATCATTCCAAATCCCAAGAATATACTTATGTATGGGGTAGGTACTATGGACATAGATACACAGATACTTAGAATGTGCCAGCAGATGGGGACCACAAGGTCCATCTAGTCAGCCCATATTTTTCCTACCTCCCTACTTGGAATCACTTGTTAACTTATTGACATGTGTGTTCCATGCTGATTTAAACAGCTTGACCATCTTTAGCTTCACCACTCCTGAGCTGTCTGTTCCATGGGTCCACCACTCTTTTGGTAAAAAAAGAACTTTCTACTATTACTCTGAAACCTACCCGCCCTAGTCACATGTCATGCCCTCTTGTCTTACTGCAACTGCTAATCTGGAACAGGTCCTGTGATTGTACCTTTTTGATTCCCTTTAAATACTTGGAGGTCTCAATCATGTCACCCCTCTCCCTCCTTTATTCCAAGGAGAAGAGGTTTAGGTCCCTCAGTCTTTTGCCGTACATCTTATGGTGTAGGCCATGAATCATCTTGATTGCCCTTCTCTGCACTGTCTCCAACCTATCAATGCCCTTTATGTGGTGGGCCTCCAGAATTGGGCACAATACTCCAGGTGAAGCCTCACCAGAGACCTATACATTGGCATTATCACATCACACCTCCTGCTAGTGATGCCTCTCCCTATACAACCCAGGAGGCCACTCGCCTTCTGTGCTGCCTTTTCTCATTGCTTCCCCATCTTTAAGTCATCAGAGATGATGACTCCCAGGTCACGCTACTGCTTTGTAGCTGTTAGCTTCTCCCCTCCCAGATGGTACTCTGCCCTAGGTTCTTCTTTCTCACATGCATCACCTTGCACTTTTTCATGTTAAACTTCAGCTGCCAGTCTCATGACCATCTCTCCAGTCTTAACAGGTCCTTTTTCATTTTTTACAGCTCCTCTGGTAAATCCACTCTACCTCAAAGCTTCATGGAATTTGGTCAAATCTCATAATATCATTTTGGGCCCCACTCCCCAGGCAAGAACTCTTCAGTAGTGATCCACCATGTAGTTTCCCAACACTTGTAAGCATAAAGCCACTTCCACAGCTGTTGAATACCCATGGTGAGATAGTAGCCCTTTAAACCAAGGGGGTCTGAAGCCCCTTTTAGACCAAGGGGCAATCATTCTTAATAAGAATAACCTAGGCTTGCTCCCTTCCCAAAGGAAACCTCTTGTCAGCTTATCCAGAGATTTCCAAAAGGATTTTGGGACCATGCAAAGGCAGATACATAAAAAGATAAAGAATTTTAGGGACTATCATCATCTGCAACACCTGGGACTTCCCCCTCAGTGGGAGACAAAGATGTTTCCATCTATCCATATCTTCTCTTAAGGCAGCTAATAACAGAGTTAAATTTAAAGTTACCCAGTCCCTCCAGCTGGGGAGATAAGGATGCCTAGATACCATATTGGATGTACTGTCCATTAAGCCCAGTACCCTGCAGGTATAGTTTCTTGTACTGTACTTTCAAAGCCATTCTCTCTGTTTTATTCCAATTATTGTATAATCTGGATATCTCTACAAACTGGTCAAATGGGCCTATTAAAGCAGGTATCGACTTATCCAGATTTCACAAGGTAACTAGAATATCATCCATGAAAAGCATTGGTTTATAGTCTATGGCCCATGATGGAACCCTCTGAATGGACAAAGATTCCTGAATCTTCTCACCAGTGGTTAAATAGCGAACACAAATAAGGCTGGGGACAGGGGACATCCCTGTTGAGTTCCTCTGCCCAGGAGGAACTATGCAGAAAGGCAGCTGTTGGTGAGAACTGAAACCTGTGGAGCAAAATAAATAGCCCACATCCATTGTATAATTGTCTTTCCAAGACCAAATGCAAGTAATGTTGCAAACAGATATGACCATTCAATGGAGTCAAATGCTTTCTCTGTATCAAGTGCCACAGCTGCCACAGAATCTGATGAGGAATCTATAGCCCATATCAAATTAACCAGCCTCCTGCCATAATCTGCCCCACCTCTCCCAGCCACAAATCCAACCTGATCTGGGTAGACTAACAATGACAAGACCGTATTTAATCACAGAGCAAAGACTTTAGTCAAAATCTTGTAATCAACATTTAGTCGAGAGATGGGATGATAACTGGTGCACAAATAAGGATCTTTCCCCTTCTTAGGCAAGGCAGTAATGGTGGCCTCTGCCATGGAGTCTAGGAAAGAAATGGTACACCACACTTCCTGAAATGTAAAAGGAAACAATGGACTAAGCAAGCCTCCAAGCAGTTTATATATCTCGATTGGGAAGCCATTGGGACCTGGCGCCTTCCCATTTGGGAGCTAACCTATCACTGCTTGGACTTCTTGTGGTGTAATAGGACCTTCCAAAATGCAACATTCTGTTTCAGTAAGACTGGATAGATTAAGAGAGTCTAAAAAAGCTTGAATATTCACAGTGGTACTGTCTCCTCGTTTCAGCCTAGAGGCATATAATTCCTCATAATATTACATCAGAGCACACCTTCTCTTCACAGGATCATCACCAGTAACTTTCCCATTTTTCAAACTGACCCTAACATTGGTGCTTCCTTTACAGAACCACCTGTTGCCTCTTACCGCCGGCCACCTAACCTGTGGAATATCCTGGTTAAAAGCAGCTTACCTACTACTAACAGTTCCTCCCTACCAGGTACCAAACCTTGCAACAGGACCCGCTGCTACACCTGCAAATTGGTTTCCAGTGTGACTGAAATTCAGGGGCCTACAGGGGTTTTTCACATTACCAAGGAGTTCTCATGCACCTCCACTAATGTGGTATATTGTATTCTTTGCCTGTTATCACTTCTTCTCCCTGAGCCTCCCTTTTCTTCTTTCCCACATATATATATATATATATATATATCCCTCATTTTACCTCCCCTCTACACTAACTTTGTTTTTCTCTCTTTTAGATATTTCCTGAAGAAGACCTAAGGTCAAAACATAGATTTTTAACTCTGTTTTCTATTTTCAGTGTATATTTAATATAACCATTTTGTTTTGCTTTTAGACCACATACTGAAGCAGTGCCTTGTTTTTGTTTTTACATTCCTCATAATAGTTATGAAAGGCTGAGTTTACCTCCACCTCTGCTGTTACTATACCCTGCCCCTTGCGAATTCCAGGAATTTTCATCTCAGCTTCCATCTTTTTCAAATGTAGGCCAGTAGTTGGCCTGCCCCCTCCCCCAATATATGTGGCTTGTCTTATAAGTAGCGAATTTGGCTTGGTGAGAATTTATGCTGCTGGTTTTATATTAGAAACATCTTATATCTTGAAGAAGGGTAGGTGAGGAATCCCCATCCTTATACTTCTTTTTCAAATCTGCTAATCTTTTCTCCAAAGATTGCAATTCTACGGCCTTCTCCTTTTTCCTCGCAGATGCATAAGCTATGATATGTCCTCTGAGATAGGCTTTCAATCCATCCCAGACCCATTTGTCCACAACCTCTTCATTCCAATTACTATCTAAATACGTCTTGACCACCTGACATAGCAAACCTTAAAGTTATTATCTCTACATAAACTAACATTGAAATGCCAACACTTGTCTCCTTCCACAGGATTCCCAGAATGAAACACATACATGACTGGGGAGTGGGCCAAAATCAAAATAGGCTCAATAACCAAATGTACTGCTCCATGGACTACAAACCTGGATGTCAGAATCATATCAGTTCTGCTATATGAATTATGTACAGCAGAACAGTACTTATAATCCCCACCTGCTGGATTTTCCAATCTCCAAACCTCATGGAGACCATGATCTCATGCAAAGATGTTGAGGGCTCTACTACCTGATGGGGTGGATCTGACAGGAGTACTACTGCTTTTATCACAAAGAAGATCTATAACCTAGTTCATATCCCTTCAAGAAGTACTGCATCAGGCCCCATGTCTAATAGAGCTTGTGATAAATCATGAAAAGAGTGATGATCTTCACCATTTGGAGCATATACCGATCCCAATATCAAAGGTCTATCATCTAACTGACCCTGTGCCAATATCCATTGGCCATTTTTATCCTTTTTAAGCCTATCAGACACCCAGTTAACACTCCTATGACAAAGGATAAGTACCTCCTTGCTTTTTTGAAGAATAAGATGATTCAAAAACCTGTCCTCCCCAAAATGTTCCTAACTTTTCTGCCTCCTTTTTAATAAGGTGGATTTCCTGCAAAAATATTATTCCATCCCCCTTCCCCAACAGCCTGAGGTGTGTAAAGACTCATCTCCTTTTTACAGGACTATTTAACCCATGAACATTCCAAGTAATAAATTCGTATGCCATAATATCAGGCAAAAAGAGCCCAACTCTTCCCCACCCGGCTCATATAAAACTAAAAGACATACAGACATGACATTCAAGACACAGGTGGCAACAATTTTGAATAAAATTCCCCCTCAGTTACTTAAAGTAACACATTTATCCCAGTTCAAAAAAGGTTTAAATGATGTATTCTTTACTGAATGTACTTGTTTTTAAATGAGGGTTTTAAATGATTGTGCGATGTTTTTCTTTTGAAAATGATGTTTTTGTATGATGAAAGTATTGTAGTCATGTGATACTTTGAGTGAGCACTTTATATGTACAATTATGTCATTGTCTGATAACTTATTGTAAATTGCTTACTTTCATACAGGACAACTTTGAAAATAGGTCTTTTTGACCTAAAATTTGTAAATCCTGGATGAAAATAAAAATATTTACTACTACTACATACCAGTACTCTGCCTAGAACATGAGCATTCAAATCCATAATGATAAGAAACAGACATACAGCTCTATATATGAATACACTATAACATGAATTATATAAAATACAGTAAATACTTACCACTGCTATCATCTTTGTGCAGAAGACATGGTGGCCACAGAGCTATTGCCTTAGAGATCCCCTTTTATCCACCCTGACCCAAACCTCCAAACCCAAACAAATCCAGTACAGAAGCAGGGATATAGCTATCAGCTGCTGCCCAGCTATATATAGTGTGCTGATAAAGGAAAGTTTTGTTTTGGCTGTTTTGCAGCTGGGGAGGTTTCACCTGTGTCTGACTTGGATGTCTGCATTTCTCTCTGTTTGATTAACAGGGTATTTTCTCTGTCAAATTGTTGTGTAGGGTATCTTGCTGACAGGAAGGCACTCATCGCAGTGGTGGGTCAGAGCTCTTAGCTGATTGTTTTGTGAGGGCACAGCTGAGGCCCAACCCCATCACACCTCACCCCACCACACCCTGGAAATAGTTCCTTTATACCTGGGGTTCTGACATCTTTTCCTCAAGAGTGCAAGGTGCATAAAACTGTCATATCCTCTCTAGCACACTGCACTGACAATATAAGCATACACATTGTATAATATATATATTTCTATATAATAAACCAATCACACACACAAACACACACACACACACACACACTAAAAAATTAGATAAACATGTGTGGAGTAGTGCAATGTAATGGCTGTGGGGCAGCAGTCTTCCGGGAGTCTTTCTGGAGGCTGAGATGCTGCCCTATTTGCAGACAACTCTCTGCCCTGAGGGAGAAAGTTGCCCGTCTTTAGGCCACACTGGACAGTAGTAAGGGAACCTTCCTCCAGGCCACACTGGACGGTAGGAAAGGAACCTCCCCCTTCCAGGGAGCACCAGAGCCACCACCACTACCTCAGAGATTGCGAAGAAAGCACAGCCATTGGACCACAGTGGGCTCAGGGAGGGTGAGGATGGTGGAACAGAGGTACACCCAGTCAGTTGTTCCACTCCACAATCCATACACCATTCTGGGGGAGCATAGCTCCCCTATGGATGCACCCACAAAGGAGACTAAGGAGGCTAAGGACAACTGTCACAAGGGAGGCTTACAGGAAGGAGGCAGAGGACACCACAGGGAAAGGAAGCAGCTCCTGGTGGGGGACTCAATTATTAGGGGGATAGAACTGGGGGAGCAGGGAAAACTGAAGTAAGGTGCCTGCCTGGTGCCATGGCTTGGAAGGAGAGGAAGCGCATCCTCAGAATCACGAGAACAGCTGTACGGGAGTCTGAGCTGGATGACATTGTCCACCTAGGGACAAATGACTTGGCTCAACATGAGATTAGAGCAGTGCAGAAGGACTTTGTAGAATTGGGGAGGGGCCTAATACAAGTAGCACACACAGTATCCTTCTCAGAGGTGTTGCCTGTCAATGGCATGAGTAAGGCAAGGGTACTTTTCACCTTGCAGTTTAATGAATGGTTGATAAAATGGTGTGGAGAACAGGGGTTTGGCTTCATTGGGGACTGGGGTTCCACCTGGAGGGACACCAGCCTATACTGGCAGGATGGTTTGCATCTGTCCAGGAAGGGAACAAGTCTTTTGAGCAATCAGTTTAAATGCTTCATTGGCAAGCTTTTAAACTAGTCAAGGGGGGAGGCACTGATAAGCAGCAGGAAAATCCCAGCCTCTCCCTACAACACAGGGTACTAAATGAGAAAAATACCGAGGTAGAAAGGTCAGTGGAGGATGCTGCAACAGAAGCTAAAGCCATCAAAAAATGGAGATCAATGAGTACCAATGCCCGTAGTCTGAGTAACAAGCTTCCTGAATTAGTGGCCTTGATGGAGGAGGAACATCTGGATAGCGTGGCAGTCACAGAAACATGGTACACACAAAACCATGATTGGGACATAAACATACCAGGATACACTATCTATAGGAGGGACAGGGAGGGTAAAAGAGGAGGAAGAGTAGCTCTTCACATAAGGGAAGGAATCAAAGCAACAGAGCAAAAGGGAAAACAGGGAGGAGAAGAAGCACTGTGGGTAAATTTGGAGACCGGCAATGGAACCACAATCCACACAGGGGTTGTATACAGACCCCCTTCTCAGGGGGAGGAAATGGACAAGGAAATGATAGAAAGTATACTTAGAATGGCAGAAAAAGGGGAGATATTGCTGATGGGTGATCTGAATATGCCAGATGTTAACTGGAGTGCAGTTGCAGCAGCCACTTCAAAGAGTGGGGTTATTCTAGATGCCCTACAGGGGGCATGCCTTAGACAACTAGTATTGACTAGTATTGGAGCCCACTCGAGAGAGAGCAATCTTAGACCTGGTTCTCTCAAATGGAGATGAAGAGAGGATCACAGATGTAGAAGTGGGTAGCCATCTGGGAACTAGCGACCATCGAACAGTATGGTTCACAATAAACACAGCAATAGAGTCAAGTCATACAAACGCAAAAGTACTGGACTTTAGGAGGGCTGACTTTGCCAAAATGGGTGAATGCCTAAGGAATGCACTAGCAAATGGGCAGGAAGGAGGGATGGAAGAACAATTGGGAATAATAAAAACTGCCATCACAGAGGTAACAAGCCTTTGTGTGAAGCAAATAAACAAAATGAAATTATGTAAGAAACCACTATGGTTCTCAAAGGAAGTGGCAGTGAAGGTTCAAGAGAAAAAGAAAGCATTCAGGAAGTACAAGGAATCACAGAAGAAGCAGGACAGAGAACTGTATCAGTTAAAGCAAAAAGAAGCTGGGAAGGCAGTCAGAACAGCAAAGGCCCAAACTGAGGAAAAGATAGCCAACTCGGTTAAGAAGGGGATAAAACCTTTTATAGGTACATCAGGAGCAAAGAAAGACCAAGGGAGGGATAGTGAGGCTTAATAAAGGGAGGGAGGGTGAGAGGGGGACTGTGAAAAGGCAGAGATACTAAACAAATATTTTTGCTCAGTATTTACAAAGGAAGAGAGGGAAGTACCTAAAACAAACAGTAGAAACACTTTGGATACAGAAGTTGATACCAGCCCATTTACAGAAGAAAGGGTTCTGAAAGAACTCTTAAAACTGAAGGTGGACAAAGCAATGGGGTCTGATGGGATTCATCCCAGAACTCTAAAAGAACTAAGGGTAGAACTAGTGACACCACTGACTACCCTCTTTAACAAATCATGGGAGGATGGGGTGGTACCCAAGGACTGGAGGAGGGCAGATGTGATTCCCCTTCACAAAAAGTGGGAGCAAGACAGAAGCAGGAAACTACAGACCTGTTAGTTTAACCTCAGTGGTAGGGAAAATGATGGAATCACTTCTGAAGGAAAGAATTGGCAAGTATCTAGAGGCCAGAGGGGCACAGGACCCAAGGCAGCATGGATTCACAGCGGGAAGGTCATGCCAGACAAATCTGATAGATTTCTTTGACTGGGTGACCAAAGTAGTAGATCAGGGAGGGGCTGTGGACATGGTCTACCTAGACTTTAGCAAGGCATTTGACACAGTCCCACACAAAAGATTAATATACGAGTTAGCCAGCCTGGGAGTGGGGTCCCAAGATGACAGCCTGGGTAAAGAACTGGCTGGAGATTAGGACATAGAGAGTAATAGTAAATGGAGTCCATTCTGAAGAAAGGGAGGTTACTAGTGGGGTACTGTAGGGTTCAGTATTAGGACCGGTCCTCTTCAATGTCTTTATAAGCCACATTGCAGAGGGACTGGAAGGAAAAGTTTGTCTCTTTGCAGATGACACAAAAATCTGCAACAGAGTTGATGCACAAGGTGGGGTGGAAAGGATGAGAAGGGACTTGGCAAGGTTAGAGGAATGGTCAAATGTATGGCAGCTTAGATTCAATGCTAAGAAGTGCAAGGTAATGCACCTGGGAAACAAAAACCCAGGGGAAGAGTACACAATGTGGGGTGAGATACTAACAACAACAAAAATGGAAAGGAATCTGGGGGTAGTCATATCAGATGACCTAAAGGTGGGCAAGCAATGTGAGAGGGCAGCAAGGAGGGTTGGGGGATACTGGGATGCATAGGGAGAGGCATCACCAGTAGAAGACAGGAAGTTATTATCCCTCTGTACAGACAGCTGGTCAGACCCCATCTGGAGTTCTGCGTGCAGTTCTGGAGACCCAATCTCTGCAAAGACATAGACAGGATGGAAGCTGTCCAGAGGAGGGCAACTAAAATGGTGCAGGGTCTGCACCAGAAGACATACGAAGAAAGACTTAAGGAGCTTAATATGTATAGCCTCGAGGAAAGGAGGGAGAGGTTGGACATGATAGCAACTTTCAAGTATCTCAAGGGAATCAACAAAGTCCAAGAGGGTAGCATCTTTCAAAAAAAGAGATGTGCAAGAACAAGGGGGCACAATTTGAAGATTGGGGGGTGGCACAGAGGTAATTTAAGGAAGTATGTTTTCACATAGAGGGTTGTGGATGCATGAAACGGCCTTCTGGAGGAGGTTGTGGAGTCAAAAACAGTGGTGGAATTCAAACATGCATGGGAAAGTCATAAGGCAATTCTAGGGGGTGGGGACAAGAAGAAGTAGGCTGCTGGTTAACTAGGATCTGCAACTTATCCATTAGGTAGGGAAATGGGCAGACTGGGTGGGCCAAGCGGTCCTTATCTGCCATCAAATTCTGTGTTTCTATGTTTCTAATTAAAGTTAGCAATGTTCATCCCCAGAAATCCAAAGGCGCAATAAAATAAAGCCTATAAGCTTAGCTATCACTGAATGACTTCATGGGGAACCAAACCACCCATGTTCAAGGGCTAATTAAAGAAGTTTTACTCCAACATGGGAAAACATGACATGATGTCTTGAAAGCATATGAAACCAATATCCAGAATAAAAATAGTGTCCCCAAAATACCAAGCAAAAGCTAACTAATTCAAACAAACACTTTCCACAGATTACCTCAGGCATGATAACTTTCCCAGACAAAGGCCATTCCCAGACTGGGTATACACTCTGAAAGTCAAGGTACTTTTTTAGAAAGTAGATCTCCAGCATAAAAAATTCCAGGGGGACACAGCTCAATTGGACTTAGTAGCATAGATAATTAAGCCAAAGGGAAACCTATCCAACATGCATTAAGAAGAAAGGCTAGCATCAGAAAGCAAACGTGCCCCTTCGCAGCTCAAACAATCATTGGCAGCAGCAGCTATGACAGTGAAAATACTATAGAAATATGGAACCACAAGCACAAGCTGAGAACCAGTTCCCCAGAAAAAGATCTACTCTCCCAACTATTGTCTAGTTCATTACCAGTATAAGAAATAAATGCAGCAACCCAAAAACCCCATGGAGGAGCTATGTGCCCCAAAATCCCACCTCACCATAATTACCAACCCTTTTACAGTGTGATGACCCCAACCCATTTGGTATATAAGCTTATCCAAATACAACTCAATCCAAGTCCTACCAGTAGTCTTAATAAATAAAAAACAGAAAAAACTAATCAGAGCCATGGGAGCAGCATCAGCTCACTAAATTTAAAAAACAAGCCACTACCTACAACCTCCTGATTTTCAGTAATAGTATCCAGAAAAAATATAATGTACTACTAGCATGAAAGGCTTGAAGATCAAATCCTGAGCAATTAAACTAATAGAGTAACATGAAAGGAATCTCCGCATTTGTCCTTGTCCCAATTCCATAGGCTCTGATTCTATCCCAGTATTAAGAGGAGCTGCAACATCCTGGATTCGAGTCCCTGTGACCGGCAACCAGTTTCAAGTCAAAGAAGAGTCCCTTTGAGGCTTAGTGTCTACAGCAACATCTACTCCTTGGGAAGTGGTGGGTTGAGCAGAGTCATCCAACTGTAAAATAAATCTTCTGGTATAAGCCAAGCATGTAAAGGCTCCCACTGCTTTGCCTACTGTAATACACAGCTCAGCTGGATGTCCTAAAGAACATTTCATTCTTCTTTCTTAGGCAAGGTCCCGCACCTGATCAAAGGACTTCTATCTGTTGATAACACTCAGAGGGTAGTCAGGCTGGAAATTCAATTTAGTGCCATGCCAAACCAAGTCATTCTTCTGCCTGGCCTTGAATAAAATTGCCTCTCTATCTTGGTAATGCAGAATAGGTAGTACAACTGGCATGGGGAAGATGTTTTGACTGGCAGGTGGAGGGCCATGGGGAACATGGTACACCTGATCAATTTCGACTGAGACATCCCAGTGAAGATCTTGCAACTGTGACATTTTTTGTAAAAAGCAAACCATATCTGTTCCCTCAGATTTTTCTGGGAACCCAAAAATGTGTAAATTGTTAAGTCAGCTGCATGTTTTCTGGTCATCCATTTCATCCCAAAGCAGCTTCACCTTTTTTTCAAAGGTGGAAACACAGTGCTCCGTTTGGTGGGCCCAGTCCTCCAGCTTGCTCACCCATTCCTTGGCTTCAGTGATGTGAGAGCCCAAATTGTCTACAGACCCTTTACTGCATCTAGAGCCAGCATCATTTTTGATAATTGCTCAGTGATGTTGCTCATAAAGTTTTTAATTTCTATGATGTCCTGACTAATTCTATTGGTGTCAGCTTCAGCCTGCGGAGTGGCCAAGTTGGGATGAGGTGACCTGTAGCCAGCAAGTAAGTCATCCATTTTAGGCTTCTTTGGCATATTAAGTTCAGTCATAATATCCAGATCAGATTTTCTGACTTCTGAAACAGCTGGTTGATAGCTCATATCCCCAAAAAACAGGAGATTTGGGGTGCAGATGACATTACATTCAATGCAACAAGGCAGAGCTCCTCGAGCCAAGCTGCTTTCATCTGAGCTGCATCACATGACTCCCAGCACCAATCTTTCTGTCAGCACTGCTGTCTCAATCAAAACCCCCCCATCAAAAAAAAAGACATAAAACACTTAAGTAATATAGGTGGCTGGGAAATGGAAAAAGCAAGCAGTGTGATTTTTTTTTGCTTTGTCTACAAGCAAAAGATAAAGAGAGCATGCCAAGGAAAAGATTGTTTTTCTCAGTGGTCTCTTCAATGATCATGCTCACAGCCCTTTTTCACTCCTACAGAAAACACTGTTGTTACTCTCTCTCTCTCTCTCTCTCTCTCTCCCCCATTTGTATTAAAAAATGCAGATTAGTCTCCCTGTTTCCTAGCCCGCTCTTCACTGCCTGACACCATCTAAATGGTGCTCTTTGATGTGTCTGTCTCTGGCCAGCTCTCCCTACAACAACATGGAGACATGAAGAAAACATTACACATGAATCCTTCCTATTCTTGTCCTGGTTTCTTGGAGGACTACTTAACCTAGCATAAGGATATTTAAAGAAAAGCAATAAATGCAATATAAATTTAAGTTTTTTTATTTCTTGTGAAAAAAAAAGGACATTATGAGATCAGAATAAACCACTTCCAGGTGTGGGTTATGCGATTTACTAACTTGGTGTGGCTTGGTCACTCGACTTTGCAGCCTCATGACCAAACCATACCAGGCATGGGTAAATCCCAGCATAACCCACACCCTGTCGTGGTTTATTGCTTAATTAAACAGACTATTGCCTTTCCTTTTTACACATACAGCGGGTCAAAATGCACCTCAAAAACACACATTTTGAGGACTTCTTCTTGTACCTTGTGTCCAGTAAAATTAATAAACTGTGGAATGAAAACTATATCCAAAATTGCTTCCCTCACTCAACATATTATGATAATTAGACTTTTAGTAAATAAATAGAATTTTGCAAAAGAAATGAAAATAAAAAAGGGAAATCGAATAAAAATACAGGTGAAGGAAGGGTATTTGAGAATAGAAAGAAAATGTCTCTATTTTATTACATTATACAGTCATAATTAGTTGGTTGATTAGATGCCAGGCCTAATGCTCTGGCATGACAATAATGTATATCTAAATGAAGGACTTTTGTCTGAAATAACATGTTAAGGCAAAAAAATCAAATGGTCAATATCATAAAACTACACACAACACAAAATTATACCAAACTGGACCATATCATTTCAGTGGTCCTCATAGCAAAAATACATTGATGATAATGTTTTATCTAATTCCACATTCAATGTATGAAGATCAGGAGAGAAGAGGCAGGGAAGAAAAAATTGGATGGAGAAGAGCAAGAGAAACAGAAGGAAAGAGAATGGAAGGGTTAAAGGTGGAAATGGAGAGGAGATGGGGGAAAAGGGGAAGGGTAGTGTCCTTTGATACTACCCTACATGTGAACTGTTTGTGGTTAATTCTTGTAAAAGGAATTTTATTCTTCAGCAAACATACCTATGAACATAAATAAATAAAATGTGTGCTGAATGGGAGAATAAGAACCAAATTGCATTTATGTGGAGTTCTTTACAGGCTAATGTGCATGGCAATGTCATAAACCAAGGTCACTGGACATTGATGCCACAAAAAGTTCAAAGTTCACATGTCATGTTGCCTGCAGTAGCCCAATAGTGAGTGAGGTTTCATGAAAAAAGATATTTTCAAAGAAGATGGAATCAGTAAATCTCTAATGACTGAGAGCTTGAAAGATTTATTAACTAGAATAACAAATCATGTTTACAGCTTGTCCTTGGAAAGTACTGTATGTACATAAAAGAGAACGCTAACCTGACTGTATGCTGGATTCCACATGATAGCACTCTCATTGATAGTGATGACTTCACCTTGAGGGACACTAAAATCAATACTACCCACTGTTGCCAATCTATTAGTTCCATTAGAAAGCATTTGCCAGTTAAGAATATCATACATAGGTGGTGGGTCTCCATTTTCATCAAAAAAAGACCTCTTGGTTAGCTTTGGTCTTAAAATGGACTTTTTTCATATAATGAAGCACCTAGAGAAAAACAAAACTTGTTTTGAAAAACAAGGTAAAGAAAGGACATAAGATAAAACCCAACTAAAACAAAAGTAGAGTTACTTTAGGCACAGTAACACAATATAGTATCAAGAACAGGTTCATACAAAGGGGGATAGGAGCTATTAGGCATTTTGCCCATTTTGCTCCATTAGTTGTAATAATGTACTTTATTACCTTGACTCGTGTATATCTGATCTGTTTTTGAACTCCATTTTATTTTTGGTTTATAAATACTTCAACTGGTAGAGAGTTCCATGGGTTTGCTACTCTGTGGGTAAAGAAGTATTGCCTTTTTCTTGAGTTAAACGTTTTACTGCAAATATGTAATCAGTGCCCTCTGGTGTTATTTGTACTTTTAAATTCAAGGTTCATCTTATTAAACAGACAGTCATCTTTTATTACATCAAACATAAGTAACAAATCACCATGAAGCCTTCATTGCTCCAGAGACATAAGGTTTAACTTTGTCAGTCTATCCTGATATGTAATATTAGTAAATGTGTTGAAGGTTTTGGTGGCACATCTCTGTATCTTTTCCATTTCCTGAATGTCTGTTTTTTTATACGGACACCAAAATTGTGTAGAGTAGTTGAGATGAGGGCGAACGCATGTGGGATATAATGGAAACATCATTTTGATGTCTTGAGATTTGAGGCTTCTTCTTACTGCCCACAATATGCTATTTACTCTAGAAACTGCGATATTGCATTGGCACCTGCTGTCTAGGTCCCATGATACAGTAACTCTTAAGTCTTTTTTTATTAGCTGAGGTTGTTAATGTAATATTGCCAAGTTAATCAAAGGCTATAACTGGAGCTCAGTGTGGGGGGGGTACCAGCCATAACCCCTGCCTGAGCTATTTAAGTCAGTTCTCTGCAATCTCATTCAGATGCACTCCTTCTTTGCCGCTGTTGGAGGCTCTGCTGGAGCTCTCTGCTCCCTCCCATTTCCCCTGGTGTTTGTTGCTTCAGTTTGTGCTTTTGGGATATCTGCTTGTTTCTGCATCCTTCTTTCTATGTCAATATTTTGCTCCTGCCCCTTGGCTGCTGTTAGTGTTTCTTTGCTGTTTTGTGCTGCCTTCCCATCTTCCAGTTCAGTGTTCTTTCTCTGTTGTGTTTCTTTTTTTTGAGTGATTCTAGTTATCCTAGTACCCTGCCTTTGCTCATTTAATTTGCCTAGTGCTACTCCAGGCTCTAGTGTTCACTGATTTTGTAACACTGGAGTCTCCTGTTCCCATAAACTCCTGAATTGTTTCCACCTGGCTCCTAGCCATGCAGCCACTCCCTTTTGGGTTCTGTGGTTTCCTTAGCTCACTCCAGCAGCACACTGCTTCCTACGCTTCAGTTCACATATGCCATTGTATTCTCTACTAGTATTTATTCATTCTCTACAGCTTCAGCATGCTGTTTCTTGTCAGACTCGGTGCTAACAGTTGTACTCCACCCTATGCTGTCTCAGTGTACTCAGTGCTAACAGTTGCACTTCACCTCATGCTGTCTCATATACTCTGTGCTAACAGTTGCAGTCCCACTCATGGTCTGTTATCTTACTCTGTGCTAACAGTTGCACTCCCATTCATGCATTCTTATGATGAACTTGGTGCTAACAGTCACACTCCCACTCTTACTGTCTGTTGCTTTTCTCAGTACTACCAGTTACACTTCCAATCCTGCACTCTTGGTTGCATCTCAGCCTCTGTCTACCTAACACGGCTGTGCCCCCTTGAAGTCCACATCTTGAGGGTGAGTCCCTCACAGAGGGTGTGGTCCTTCTCTTTCTCTCTCTTTGAAGAACTTGTGGGGGGTTCGAGGCATAGGGGCATTTTGCTGCACTTGTCTGTGGAGTCTGGCACATTAAACACCACTTTAGCAGTTACTTTTCTGTGAGTTCTGGATTTATTTGTGCACCTTTTTGTCTGGTTTGTGTCCTTTTTTCTTCCCTTTAGGTGAGAAGCTCCCCACTTTGGGGGAAGTCTTTAGCTGTGTGAACAGTGTTAGTGGCACCTCTTGATGTAGTATTTAAAACTTTAGGTGCTGGAGGGTGGGGCCTTCAAGTCCAGGGGGCTCCTTTAGCTGTACTGACAGCATCACCAGTACCTTTAAAAGTTCTTCACCCTCCATTCCTTCCTCCCTTGTCCTTTCTGTCTGTCAAGGGTGAGGATTATACAATCCTCCTGTTCTCACCCCTCCAGTGCTTAGCCCTAACTCTCAAGGGTTTGACTTCTCCTCTAGGCCTCCTCTTGTGGAGATCAGGTGAGTACTTTTCAGAGGTTGTTGCTCTCCTCCTCCTCTGCCGGACGGGGGGAGGGACAGTAAAACCTACCATGGTTCCTTCCTTTAGCTGCAGAGGCCATCGACTCACAGCACCCCGTGACATTCCCATTAGAGGGATAGAGTGAGAGCCCTTAATCTAAAATCTCCCCCTGAATTGGGTTTCTAAGTTGCACTAGTGAGCCATCATTAATTCATCCCAAGCCTTGAAAGAAGATGACCAAAACTTTAGATCCTTAGACGTTTCCCACATAGAGTTTTTTCCTCTCCTCCATGCCAAATGTCATAAAGGTTAGGTAGTCTGTAGGAGGTAGTCCATCTAGTAGTATATCTATATAGTACATGTTTACCCAGGTAGGTTTCAGCTGTTGAGTTGGGTTTGGATGGTGGCCCTCTTTCTGCTTTGCTACTCTGTCTCTCCTTATGGAAGTCATGCCCCATTTGCTATCAATACTGATATCACCAGTCATTGCACAGTCCTGTCTACATCTGTTACAAGTAGAGATGCAGCAAATTTAAAATCCGCTGGTGAAGTGAATGCGAAGTGGCCACTTCACGTTAGTGCAATGCTACATGAAGTGGCCATTGAGGAGTGCTCACTTCGCCTTGTGATTATGATTGGACTTTGCTTTGTTATTTCACCTTAACATGAAGTAAGGCAGAATGACAGCAATAGGCACTTTAGGCAGCCCCTCCACACACATCACATGGCTTACAGTACTGTAAGTCACATGCTTTAGCCAGGCAGGAAGGAAGTGAGTCATAACAACAAATACGTTCACGTTCTCCCTTGCAGAGGTAGAAGGAGGAAGGCTAGTGTAAGGGAAGAGTGTGCATTTGTTGCTTAACTTGCTTTTTTCAATGTCATAAAAACCAACAGCTTTTTTAAAAGCTAATTCTTTAGTTTTTGTTGTACTGTTTTGTGAGTTATTTTTTTGTGACTGATTTATTTGCTTTATAAGTTTTGTTTTGTGTAAGTTTGTGTGTATCTGTGTGTGAGTTGGTCGTCGTTGTGTGACATGTTGAAGTGGAGAGGGAAGGAGATTTATGGACCAGGGACAGTCTGTAGCCTGTGTTGGCCAGAGGGGAGTGCAGACACGTGGGAATCAGCATGGGCGGGTGTCGCTGGACAGCTCCTGATTATTTGGTCCAGCCCCCCCCCGGAAGCAGCAGCACCACCAGTGTCACTGCCACATCCAGCAAGTCCGCCATCAGCACCACCACCACTGCCACCACCACCACCATCTGTACCAGCTGCAGGAGCTCCAGCAGCACCACCTCCCACTCCACAGCAGCAGCAGGTGGAGCTCCTCAGCTGCGTGACATTGCTGCTGGCAATACATCTGCCCCTGTTGTGCCTGGTCCCTCCCACAGCTCGGTAGTCTGGCAGTTTTTCAACAGTGTCAGGGGGGAAAGGAGCATTGTGGTGTGCAGATGTGCCGTGGCTCCTGGGGGATACATCTGGGGACTGGGGACTGGGGGCCGGAGGACACACATGCTTAACCACCACAAAGTGGAGTGGCAGGCTGCCACAGAATGGGCCAGGCCTCCACCTGCTGGTCCTTCTGTGGCAGTGGCAGTGGGTGCTGCTGCTGTGCATTGCCAGAGCAGGAGCAGGGCCACAGCAGCAGCTGCTGCTCCACCACTACCCCACCACTGCCACCAGCACCACCCTCACCACCACCACTACCTGCCTTTCCTCCCACAGCAGTGGACCCCACCACAATGCCTGCAATGCAGTCAGAAATAGCACTGCTGTGGGCTGTGATGGAGGAAAGTAATCAGAGGATGGGTGCTGTCCAGCAGCAGATGGAGCGGATCAAGCAAGAACAGCTGCAAATAGTGTCGATGCTTCATCTGCTGCTGGAACATCATGGGATCGAGCATTAGGTTTTGTTTTCTGCACCCCCCCACTGCTGTACTGTTTTGTGTTTTGTTTGTTTAATACCAGACAGAGGGAAGGCCACAATATTAGTTTAAAGGGAAGCAGTCAGCAACAGGAGTGCCTGCATCCTGCCCCCTGCAAGGCTTACCCTCTGGTTAAGCCTTTTAAGTATGTTGCAGCATTTTTCTCAAACCACAACATACTTTATTATACTAAAGAAACGTCAGCAACCCAGAGTTATGGCAGATGCTATGGGGTCTCCATTATGTGTTAAGGTGCAATGTCGATGCACCATGTGCTTCATTACAAAAGTATTTGAAGCGCAAGGTGTGTCTCCGCTGCACTTTTCCTTTACACATAACAGGGACCCCATAGCATCCGCCATCCTTCTGGGTCACTGACATTTCTTTCTTAAAATAAGGTATGTTGCAGCACTAAATGCTGCAACATACACAAAAGGCTTAACCGGAGGGTAAGCCTTGCACTTGGCAGGACGCAGGAGCTCCTGTTGCTGACTGCTTCCCTTTAAATATATACATGCACATACAGTCATACATGCTCCTTATATGGGTGCCTTATCTCCAAGGTAATCTTTCTTGCTCCACATGTCCTTACATTCCATAGTGCAATACTTTTCTGGCAAAATGCTCATAATTTCGGTAAACCGGAGCACGGAGGACTTCCCGTTCTGAAGAGCTACCCAAGTTCCACCACCTTGCTCAGCAATGTTATGACGTAATTCCAGGGAGAGCATGAAGGTGTGCTTTGTTATAGTGAATGGCCAGCAGCTTTCTGAATGTATCTTTATGTTATAATGATCAGTTTGTGGAGAAACGTGGGCACGCTTCACTAACAAGGCTTTTGTTAGTTGAAACATGCCCACGCTTCACCCACAACTTTGCTGAGCGCAGGGGCCGAATTTGGGCGGCTCTTCAGAACGAGAAGTCCTCAGGGACCAGTTTTACTGAAATTACGAATGTTTTCACCAGAAAAGTATTGCACTATTTAAGGACATGTGGAGCAAGAAAGATTCCCCTGGAGGTTAGGCACCAATATATTGGGTTCAATAATCCATAACTATGTAACTTGGTGAATCTCTTTAAAGCAGTAGTGCAACAATCTGTTGAAAATTTTGACCCTATACTCTTTTATGCTATTTTACATTGCCACTTTACTTACATCCAGACTTGTATGATACTATTCTTTCCAGTATTTGAGTCTGCTTTAGTACTTTTTTCATGCGTGAGATAATAAAAGGAGCACTCCTTTTAATATGGTGCAGAGTCTGAAGACCAGGCCTTCATCAGTATTTTGCGCTGTTTTTCTCCATCATTGTTATATTTTACTTCTGTTGTCAAATTAATAATTATGCAGCAGGCAGTGTTTTATGACATCACAGAACAATAGTTGTTCAAAAACAGCTGCAAATAGTGATAAGAACTGGGTCAGAACAATATTAAATGGTGTGCTCCTTTTTTATTTTCAGACATGAGAAAAAGTAGTAAAGCAGACACAAATTGTGAAAAGAAGGGTGTCATACAAGTCATGAGGTAACTAGTGACCGGCAATGGCGGCAATGTAAAATAGCATAAAAAAGTATAGGTCAAAATTGTCAGCACATTGTTGCAATGATGCTTTAATTTATAATTTAAGTATGACATTATGTGATCACAATCACAACACACAAAATGCATCTGTCTTCTGTCCAGAAAATTGACACGTGCTAAGGAAGTGAAATGGGATTGTCACACCACATGCAAAGTCCCCCAGAATTTATTGCGCAGTCACTCATGTGCGCAGTGGTGGCACAGAGTCCCCAGATTTTTTCTGCATGCCCAAAATGCATCCGCCTTGTGTCCTGAAAATTGACAAGTGGTAACAATGTGAAATGGGATTGTTTCAGCACACACAAAGTCCCCCAGAATTTATTGCGCAGTCACTCATGCGCGCAGTGGTGGCACAAAGTCTCCAGATTTTTTCTGCATGCCCAAAATGCATCCGCCTTGTGTCCAGAAAATTGACAAGTGGTACCAAAGTGAAATGGAATTGTTTCAGCACACACAAAGTCCCCCAGAATTTATTGCGTAGTCACTCATGCACGCAGTGCTCCAGAATAAAATGATGACCATGAGCAAACTGTTGCTGGTCCAATGTGTGCTGCAATTCGAGCAAACGCAATGTGATCATCTCAACTGGATGGAAGGGTGCCCTTTGTCTGTACACTAATAGTAGCCTTGATGAGTTGATATATATAGATACATATTTCTGTATTTTGTAGGTGAGGGGGGTCTACATGGACATGTACTCATGGTATTGTTCTGTATCACAGGTCACAGATACTGTTGGTGTGCACATTCCAGTGCTCGATGAGAACTTTTTGCATAGAAATTTGCAGTGGATAACTGTCAAGCACAGGAAGGTAAGTATTTTTTTTTTGGGTGGGGGGAAGCATATTTGCAGGTTTGTCTATAATGGTTTCTTATTTTGTTACTTCTTCACAGATTTCATCTGCATCCTTCTCAAGTCTGGTTGTTAATGATGGTCATGGTCATCTAATGAAACGACTTCTGCGTGTTGCATGTGCGCCCCAGCCCGGGGAGTCTGATGTTGAAGAACTTGTTTGGATAAGGCCACTTTGTCAGAACAATAAAGCATCTGGAAGTTTCCTAAAAAAAGAAATGAATGACTTCTTACAACTTAATTGTTATGTATCCCTCCCTGGTTCTCAAATCTCAATCCCTAAAGTCAAGTTACATTTGAAACCCACATCTTGTCAACTAACACAACCTGTGTGCAATATTTGCTGCAGTCTTTACAAAACAATGAAATGGATGAAATAAAATCTTCATACTTACCAGAATAGATTATACATGGATATTACATCACTTTCTCTCTGTACGGTACAGCTACAGTACCATTCCCAACAAGTTTTAGCAATGGAGCCTTTTTTTTGTTACCCTGTAAAAGAAACAAAAGAAGTGTACTGTATGTGTTTTATCACTGCAGCTCTGAAAAGCTGCAGAAAACAAAACATACAACTAAAGAAGTGAAGCAGCATAACAAACATGAGTATATATACTCACTTTGTGGTTTAAATATTAAGAAGCTTTGTGTCTTTGGCTGATGGGTGTGGTGGTCCGGACAGACTCATGGTGGCAGTGGCTAACATCAGTCTCGGTGGTGGTGGTGGTCCAGGGGGGCAGACAGACTCATGGTGGCAGTGGCTAACATCAGTCCCGGTGGTGGTGGTCCAGGGTGCAGACAGACTCATGGTGGCAGTGGCTAACATCAGTCCCACTGGTGGTGGTCCAAGGGGCAGACAGACTCATGGTGGTAGTGGATAACATCAGTCCCAGTGCTGGTGGTGGTTCGGGGGGCAGACAGACTCATGGCAGCAGTGGTGGCAGTGGCTAACATCAGTCCCGATGGTGGTGGTGGTGGTGGTTCGTGGGGGCATACAGACTCATGTTGGCAGTGGCTAACATCAGTCCCAGTGGTGGTGGTCTGGGGGGCAGACTGACTCATGGTGGTAGTGGCTAACATCAGCCACAGTGGTGGTGGACCGGGGGGGCACACCACCTTCTAAAAACTTAAAACCTGCCAACATTAACCACATCATCATCCTCATAAGGAAAGCTGCCCTCACAGTCATCGATGTCTGAAGTCTGACCACTGGGAAATTCTGTCTCCATTGTGTCATCATCTACATCAGTGGTGGGCCCTTTTCAGGCAGCCACTGCCAGTGCCACCAGGATGCTCCATTTACACATCAGCAAGACCACCATGACTAGGCTGGGGTACGAATACTGAGGTTACAGTCTCTGCTGGTATGTACCTCTCATTCATTTTAATGAATGTTAGCAAACTAACATTTGTGGGAGACAGGTTTGTCCAACGATCCCTGACTCTTGCACCTGCTGAGCTGAATACCCTCTCAATACTTACACTGGAGGGTGGGAATGTGAGGTACTTCAGTGCCACTGCAGTCAGCTCTGGCCATTCACTGACCTTTCCACTCCAGTACAAAAGAGGATCTTCACTTATTGTCAGATGCCTGTTTTCAGACAGATATGACTCAACCATTCTGTGTGTCGCACTAAGTCCAATTGTTGATGCATCATCCTGTTCTCCTGAATCATTTATTCACAAATATCCACTTGGGACAAAGCCTCCCAAAGCAGGTTGATGCCAGCCACTTTGTACAACAGACCACCTGGAACAGCAGTCCCCTTCCCCTTGCAGGATATGCTTGATGGTCCTCCAGGTACATCTTCAGCTGGATTATGCTGCTGGGTTTGCTGACCTTTGCAAATGACTTCTGTGCCCCATGAACCAAGCGCACCAGTTAACCACTGATATTTTTTACCTGTTCAGGTCCTCCCTCCAGTACTGATGCAATTCCACGTTTGTATCATGGGTCCAGCATTGTTACTATGGCAAAGTTGTCACTATGCTGAATGCTCACAATGTGACGATTCTGGTAGAATACTGTCAGCATCTGTTGCAGCAACTTACTGCTACCACTGTCTCCAGCAACATCAAGGCTATGCTGTACATTCACCAGTGTCTGCCTCAGCACCAGCAGCAGTGGAATTGATTGGCTAATGGAGGCAGATTCACCACTCACTGCCTGTGTGGCATGTTCAAAAGGCCACAAAATTGTTATTACAGAGTCCATGAGGTGCCACTGTTCAGTCGACATAGACATGGAGGCCCCGGAACTGTCACAGCTAGTGTGCATAACAAGATATTCTGAGATGGCTTTGTATTGTTCATACAACCTCTCTGCCTTGTATAAAGTGGAGTTTCATCGGGTGCCAACTTCCAGTTTCAAGCGGTGCTGAGGCAGGCTGTTTTGTATCTGCAACACTTGGTCACGGGCTTTTCCAGATCTTGAAAAATGAGAGCAGATATGTAGTGCAATGGTCAGCATTTCCTTTATATCAGGGTGCTGCAGAAACTCCTGAACCACAAGATTTAAACTGTGGGCCATGCATGGAACACGAAAAAAAACACCATTCGTGATGCATTTCACCACATTTGACCCATTGTCACTTGCTATGAACCCAGCTCTCAGGGACAGAGGGTTTAGCCATCTGTCAATTTCAGTCAGTACCATGTCCAACATGTTCTCACCAGTGTGTGAACAGGTCACACTGCACATAGCAATCATTGCATGCTGTCGAATTTCTGGAAGATTGCTACTGTGACAATCCACCTTACTGCACCGATTATTCACACTACCAACATCACAAACAACCCCCAGCACCTATGCCCAGTGTGCAGTTACAAATATGAACTCCCTGCTGTTTTGCCACTTGTTCACATATCCATGCTTAAATGGATGAATGGAGAGGAGGAATGTTGAAGGGCATGTCATACTGAGTCGGACACAATGTGGAACAACTTGGGGACAGCAAGGGTAGAAAAGTATGTCCTGGATGGGACTTTCCATCTTGGACAGGCACGTGCAGCAAACTGCCGGAACCCAGAATTCTCCAAAAAGGAGAAGAGCAAAAGATCAGTTGCCAGCATTTCCGCTACAGCAGCATTGAGTTCACGTGACACTGTATGATTCGAGGGGTACTTCAGCTTATGCGTAAAAACACTCTGTAATGTGGGCTGACTTAAACGTTTTACATGGGGTGTGTTGATCACAAATGGTTGTACTCTGTGATGAATGGCATTGGCAGGGCATGGAGTGTGGACATTTGATGAAGACGGTTGCACAGGTGATGATGACAAACCCATAAATGCTGTTATTTTGCCAGATTTGCCAACCCGGGTTGATGTACCATTTGCGCTAGACATACTGCATTCACTACCACCACCACAAAAACTGCTACTCTCACCAGCACTGGACAACATTTCAAAGTTGTTATGGTCCTCCACCTCATCATGCCTGTAGTAATCCTCTGTTCTTATTACCGCACTACTGCAAACATTTAATTTCCTACAGGGTTTAATAGTCATGGAAGGGGATACCATGCTGGCTATGGTTGCTGGTGACGCGGATGAATGTCCCACTGTGGTATTAGCTGCCAGCTTGTGGTGGGTCCACAGTGCCAAGTGCCTATTCTTAAGATGCATATGCTGTCCTCCTGTGCCCAGATGACTCCCCTTTTTACCTCGATTCACACGCACATTGCAAACCTGGCAGATTGAATCATCATTTGCATCTTGAACAAAAAAATCCCAAACTAGGGTTTGTGATGCTCTGCTTTTAATATGTCCATTATGTGGCTTATTTAAGTCCGTTATTTTAAGCACTGAAGTGGGTGGGGCACATGATGTTTCGGGCACTGCACACCTGGACTGCAACTGACCACCACGACTACCTATCATATTGATTACTGGGTGATCATCATCATCAACTAAAACTGGTAGATCACAAGTTTTTACGGGGGGGCATTCCTGCAAACAGACTCAGACACAGCCACTTTGAATTTATTTTTCTCCGGTTCCCAACTGGGGTCAATTACGTCATCATCATATTCATCAGCGTCACACACATCCACATCTCCTGCTTCGATGCTAGCATGTGGACTGCATGTTGCAACAACAGCAACATCATCATCATCATCATCACATTCATCATCAGCATCTACACCACCACCACCTGATATTTTTTCACCACACTGTGAATCACCACATGGAAAATGCGTGACGTTAAGTGCCACGGTGGATGGAATATCACATTGTATGCTATCGCTGACATGATAATCAGAATCCTCAGGTTCAGTTACTGGGATGTTACTGGGAAGTATGACATCATCTATGCTGCCACTCACTTGCACTGCTTCACACTCAATATTTTTGGATATGGTACACTGGTTGGAATTAGAACTTGACGCAACAATACTAATACTACCTCCACCACCACTAACACCACCGGCTGGGAAAACATCATCTCCTCCAACTGTGAGTGAAGCTACTGATTGGGCTGTAAAAAACATTGCAGGAGAAATACCTTTCCTCACATCAGCAATGCACTTCTGTGTCTGTGTACTACTACCACGCCCACAGACCATCTTACTGCCAACATTGCCATGGCCAGAAACAGCTTTGCTTGTACGTCTCTTTGCAGGCATTTTGTGGGATCAACCACAAATATTATAACCAAATTCAGATTTTGATACGTTCACTCTCTGATTGAGGATGCTGGATGAAGCCAAATAAACAACTGTGGCTTCAGCAACAGATAAGAGACTACTCTGAGACTGTCACGGAATTAAAACAACTTCAGTAACCAGTGGTGCTGATGAGGTCACAAAAACAATCCAATCTGGGAAAAACTACTTTTTGAACATGGGGGTGGGGGAGAGCACTGAATACAGACAGTGCTGATTTTTACGGCACTACAGGTAGCAAAACTAAGAACAGACACCACGATCGCAGTACAAAATCAGGCAGCTGCAGTGGTGAGCAGGTTCACACTGCTGCACCTGCAATTACACTGGTCTGTGGCACAATAAAAGGTGCATTATTTGATGCATGCAACACTGCACACACACTCACACACAGAACAGTTTGTGTACAATTCTGAATGAGGAATGCACCGCAAATGCAAAAAGTTCAGTACCATGCCATGTTACATATTGTAAATTTGTAATTTAAAAAACCTGAACTTATGAACTGCTGCACAACATCCACACAACAAACAGCAAGAAAATGTCTATTATTACTGACAATATTACTGTGTACATTAACACAGTCAGTTATATAACAAAAATATAACCAAAAAACCAAAAAATCACTATTTCTCCAACTTAAATATACCTACACCACAGATATGCCACCTCTCCCCAAAGCATACTTTCACTGTCTTTCACCACACACTCAGTGTTGTAAATTAACATTCAAAATCTACACAAAAACCAAAACACTTGATGATACGAGCACAGGAGGGTTTCCTACAACTGATGAACTAAAGTTGAATCCCCCCCAAAAAAGCAAAAATGCTTTTTGAACAGCTTTTACAAGATTCCTATCACAGAACAGCTATCAGAGCACACTGTCTCCTACTCATACTACCCCGAACTGAGGATGTGCAGATCAATATAGAGCCCATGTGACCTGAAATCCCATGAATCACTGCAAAATTCGCCTTTGGAGCTCAAAAACAAGGTGAAGTGAGGCGAAGTGCACTGCCCAGAATGCACTTTGCCTTAAAATTGGCAGAGTAGTGGCCTAGGGAGGCCGAGTAATGCAAAGTCATTGTTTCTAATGGACTTCACGTTCCTCATTATAACGCAAAGTACTCCACTTCGCATTGCAGAGCACTCCGCGAGTCCGCCTTTGCTCTGTGAATCACTTTGCAGAGCGGATTGAACCCACTTCACCCACCACTAGTTACAAGTCAACACTACTGCTGTTAACCCATGCTCATCCTGCTTCTATGCTCATCACTTGCTGCTCGACCTTTCTTTGGGGCTCCTTCCTAAGGTATCTTTATCCTAAAGGAATTATGTTCCGTGGCACCTCTGGGGGTGCTATGTCAAGACTGTGTGCAGTCAATAACCGTGCTGCACAGTCAGTACAAAACCGTATGGTCCAAAACTGCATTAAAGTAGATATACTAACTCTAAAACTATGCTGCTGTTATGACTGTTCAGTTTTTGTGACCACGTGTATTTGCTGTCACGGTTTTGAATTGACACCCCTCTAGGGGTAGAACCCCCCTCAAGAAGGTTCTTTTGCCTTCATGGTACCTTGACAGGAAGGTAGTTCCCCATGGGACAGAGAACACAAATGGCCAAAGCATCTAGTTATCACAGACAACTATCAGAATATTAATGAAGTTACACAAGCATAACTCATCACTAAGCTGCTTATGCACATTGAAATATACAGGTCAACATTTGGCATGGGGTTTTTCTTCCTATGCGCCTAATCCTGCACTTATCAGTACTGAATTGCATCTCTCATTTTGTAGCCCAAACGTGTATGATCAAAGTCCTGTTGTAAGGAATAGTGATGTTCCTTAGTTTCACATGGTGCACTGAGCTTTATGTTATCTGCCTATTTTATTGACCAATTTTTAAGACATGCCGTTAGATCAGAGATGAAAATTTGAAATATTAGTGGGCCCAGTACTGATCCCTGAGGAACTCCACTCCCAACTGACCCTGAGTCAGATTGGAAACCATTAATCACCACCCTGATTTCTATTAGATAGCCACTTGTTTGTCCAATTTACAAGCCTTGTGTCAACACCCACATCTTTTAGTTTTTTAACAATTGCCCAGTGAGGGTACCATGCAATAACAGCTAAGTAAAAATGACTCCAGCACAAGAAGGTGAACACAAAATGATGACTACAACTACAGTGACCAGCACTACAGCTACTACCAAATCAGTGAAGTGCTTTACTGTATTTTTGCAGGGGGCATTGCCCCACATACCTCTCATTGTGAAAGGCTTTACCCCCCCAACACTCCCTTAACTAAAATAACCAGCTCTGGGTGGGGGCAACTCGGAAAGTGGGAGAAACTTGGGAGGGGAGATGTTCCCCTTGGGGAGGCAACTAAAATCAACAATAGAATAAAAAAACTACCAGCTGGGAACTGAACCCAGCTCTACCTGCATGACTCAGCTGCTCAAAAGGGTGACTCTAACCACCATTGTAAGCTGGCAGCATGGTTTGCAGCCCACAGCAGCTGCAGGGGTAGTAGTCATGAAGACAGCTACTTCATAGGTGTGGGATGGGGGGCAAGGACTGAAGAATGGATGCCAAAAGGGTGACCATCCAGGAAGACAGAATGGCAGTAAATGAGTGACTGCAGCCACAGCCCAGTAAGGGCAATGCACAATGCAGCTACAGTCTAGCAGGCAACCCCCCCCCCACGGCCATGCACCTGAGAAGTGAGAGCTGCGGGTGGCCTGCCACAGAAAGGCACCTGCTGCAGTGGCACCCCAAGGAAGGCAGCCACAGGAAAGGTGAGACCAGGCAGGAAGGGTCCTGGGACAGTGAGGGCTTTGGGTGGCAGGAAGACCCAAGACTGTGGCATAGGTGCCCATGAGGGACAGGAGGCACAGAATGGGCATGGACCAGAATGTGGACAAGGCTAAATGCACAGTGCAGCAGGTGCATTGTACAGGCAGCACACACACAGCCCAATATCTGAGCCCATGGTGGCTTGATGGCATTGTGGCATGGTGCACCCCCCAACAAGGACAGTGCAGCATCATTCCACAGCTGGGTGGTGCACCACATGCTCCCACAAATGGCAGGACTGCCCAAAGGATAGACAGCAAGGCTGTGCAGCCACCCCCAACACAATGGCACAGTGGTCACACACACAGCGGTGCAGAGCACCCCCCCAGTAGGCTCCAGTGTACACACAGACATCAACACATTCATCCATGGCAGGGAACCACCCTGATGGCATTCCACAGTGGTTGCATGTTGACAGCATGGACACCTGGACGCAGGGGTGGTGACAGCTGAGACAAGGGATAGGGTGTGTGTGGCATGGCACAGGTGCATATAGGATGCAGGGTGGGAGGGGGTTTGTGCAAGCACACACAGGGTGGAGCCTTCCCCAGCTATATCAGGGGCACAGGTGGCTGCATCTGCAGTACTGTAACCCTGCACTCAGGATGTTGTTGCAGTTTATACAGAGCCAGAAAGGCAAGCCTCTGGCCATCCACAACAGGTTTGTGTAGAGAAGGGACAAGGCAGGACCAGAGAAGGTGTACTGGTGGTGCGCTGAGGCCCGCAGGTACTGATGCCTTGCCCACCTCCACACTGTGAAGGACACAGCTGTGGCCACAATCCATGACAACAGCCATGCTGTCAATGTGGCAGATGTGGGTGTGTGTCGCTTTCTCAGGACACTGCTGGACAGGGCATGTGGGACACTGGACAGTGCATCTCAGGTTGTCATGGCAAGTACAGCTGGGTTACCTGCGGCCATGGTGGGATGACTGCCAGGTGTGCGTCTGATGTGGTGGACCATCAAGGGGGTGTTGCACATGGTGCGGGGGTGGCCCACGACACCCCTTACTATCACCGAACTCATCATCCCTGATGAGTTCACCTTAGCCAGTGATGGTGCACGGTTCTTGCCATTTGACAGCAGGAGGGAGTGGGACCACCTCCTGATTTATTGAACTGACCATGGTCTGCAGCAGCTGGCAGACTGCCCAGACTGGTTCATGGACTGGACATTCAGGGCATGCCTCACCCTGTTTGACCAGCTATACACTGTCCACACGGTCCAGTCTGGGGCAGTCCTACCAGCTGTGTATGCCCTCACAAGCATCCGGATGGCACAGATGTACATGTGACTGCTGGGCCAATTAAAGACCCACTGCCCAGACCTGGCTCCCACCAAGGTCCTGATCAATTTTGAGCTTGCCAGCTGGCATGGTGTGGCCACTGTTCCCAGAAGCCTGGATTCGTGGCTGCTTTTTCCACTTCTCCTAAGCCCTGTGGTGCAAGATCCAACAGTACTCAGAGGTCCTGGAGAGGTACACCGGTGACCCCGACTTTGCCCTGTACCTCCAAATGCTGCTGGCACTGGCCTTTGTACCACCCATGGATATGCCAGCAGTATTCAAAGAGATGCAAGAGTGGTAGTACCTGGCTGTGAATAAAGAGGTCCTCCAGCCGATCCTCGACTATGTCGAGCATACCTGGGTCGGTCGCCCCACTGGGCAGTCAGAGTGACATCATGCCATCTTCCCCATCAACCAGTGGAACTGCTATGATGCAACCATCCAGGGGCTGGCCAGGATAAACAATGCTGTCAAGAGGTGGCACAGGGCCTTCAACACTTGGGTTGGGTCATGCCACCCCAGCATATGGTGCCTCCTTGAGTGCCTCCATGAGGAGGAGCATCTGGCTGGAATTCGGACTGAACAGCTTATCTCTGGGGCAGAGACTTCACAGGTTTGGCAGCACTATCATGACCTCAACACCCAGATCATGGCCATAATCACTGAGTATGGCACCCATAGTCACTATGACTACCTCTGTGGACTTGTCCACAATTTCACATTACACATCTGAGCAAGTGTGGGGTGGCCTGTCGTGTGTCCTATTGGCACAGTCTGTGGCTGTTGTGCCCTTCGCCAATCCCTGGCAGCAATATCCCTGGCTGAGCATGCCCATTGCCAGTGGTGTCCACCTCAGCATGGGCGCACACCCTGTGCACAGCAGTCTGCTATGTAGCCCAGAAGTGCAGTGCTGCCACCGTGGCAGGGGCACCCACTCATTTATCACATCACCATCAGTCTCTCTTTTGACCCACGTAACTGGCAGGCCACTCGTATGGTGTACATGGCATTCAGTGCCACAACACACCATATCCCATGCATATCCCCTGCACGATGTGTGGTGCCCCACACACACACTCACACACTCACACACACACACTTCACCTGTTGTGCCATTCATCACTGCACTGTGCACCTCACAACACTGGATCCCTCCATTCGGGTGGCCGCTGCTCTGTGGCCCAGGACATGTTGGGCATGACACTGTGTGGTGAGCCATGCCTGCCCACTCCTGCTGGAGTGCTTGAGTGTCGGGGATGCGGGTGCTGTGGAACATTGGGTGGGTGACACAGGACCACCATGGATGGCTGGGGCTTGTGCTGTGCATGGAGGGTCAGCAGTGGGCGTTCACTGTGTCCGTGGGTCCAGGGCATGTGGTACGTCCCCTGATGGGTGCACGCTGTGGGTCGCAGACTACTACACATGATTATCTGCATACTGCAGTGATCAATCAATTGCCAGCAGCACAGTCACTGTGTCAGTGAGTCAGGAAGACTCAACCCATATTACATCTGTGGGCAAGCAATACATGGGAGCAATGCATGTCCAGTATTGATGAACAACCCCCAAACCATACAGGACCAGACGAGGCTGATGGGAGGGGCATGGACAGGCACACCAAAGCAGCACCAGTCATGTTGACACTATGTATGGGGCCAAGATGGGGGAGGTCTTTGTCCTTGGTGCTGCAGGTTGGGGGTGTGCACTGTAGGGCATGCGGCGGCACAGTGCTGGTCACCCAGGGAACGTCACCCTGTGGAGCATGCCACTTTCCTATCACCCAAAGCCAGTCACTCTTCGCACATCACTCTGTGGAATTTGCCACTATTCCATCACCCTTCTCTGTTGCCAGTGTACCATCGCCCTGTGCCACTCGCGCCATGGTATGGTCGCCATTTTCATGTCATTCATGCTTCTTCTGCTTGCTGCCAGTGCTCACCCCACTGGCTGCCTTTCTCCCTGGTCGCCCTTGTTGCATTCATCCAGTTGTTGTCGCCCATTGTGGACTTGCACTTGGGAGTTGCTTCTATAACATAAATACATCTGCACTACATCTCACATCTCCTCACTCTTTCCCTACCTCCGTAATCCTTGCTCTTTTCCCCCCTCACTCCTTTTACACCCTCGCTATTCTTTCAGGCACTCAAATTTAGCCACTCAATTTGAATCACCCATATCACAGGTTACCCCCAGGGAGGCACCAAGTCTTGTACAGGAGGGATGGTCTTCATCTGTTCCGGGGGACCAGGATCCTGAGTGAGAGGTTTAAATGTTTCATTGGCAAGCATTGAATCTAACTAAGGGGGGGGTGGAAATAAGCAGGGAAAATCCAACTCACCCCACCTCCACAGGTTATCGTAGTCAGAAGAGAGGATCCTAGAACTGAGAAAGCAACAGAAGGGACTGAAGCTGAGGGTAAAGTCAGGGGAGGCTTAAGGGGAAGGCATAGGGATAGGAGGGGAGTGGGTAGGGGTGAAGGCATCAAGACATGGAATGCCATGTGCACAAATGCCTGTAGCCTAGGTAACAAGATCCCAGACTTAGTGGCCTTAATGGCATAGGAAGACCTGGACTTAGTTGCGATCACTGAAACATGGCACATTGGAAACCATGACTGGGATGTTATCATACCAGGGTACACAGTCTTCAGAAAAGACAGGGAGAGCAAAAAGGGTGATGGGGTAGCTGTCTGCATCAGTGAAGTGATCAAAGCAACTGAGATGAGAAAGCAGGAAGGGGAAGAGGCACTGTGGGTCACATTAGTGGTGGGGAATGGCACTAACATCTGCAGTAGGATTATTTATAGACCTGCAGCACAGGGGAGGACATACACAGGGTATTAGTAGAAAACATCCACAAAGTGGCAGAGAAAGGGGAAGTGTTGCTGGTAGGGGACCTAAATATGCCAGATGTTAACTGGGACACCTATACTGTAGCCACAGCCAGGAACAGAGACATCCTTGATGTCCAGCAGGGGACATGCCTCAGACAGCTAGTGGTGGAGCCCACCAGGGAAGGGGCAATATTGGATCTAGTTCTTAACAATGGCGACAAAATAACAGCTGTATTGGTAGGCAGCTGTCTAGAGAATAGTGATCACCATACAGTGTGGTTCAAGGTGAAGATATTGGAAGAGTCAAACCACACAAAGGCAAGAGTCCTGGATTTCAAGAGGGCCAAATTTGAAAAATGAGGGAATGCCTCAAGAAAACCTTGGCAAAGGGGAAGGGAGGATGGGGATAGAGGAGAAGTGGGGGATCCTTAAGGGAGCCATAGCAGACACAACTAGCCTTTATGTGAAACAAGTAAATAAAACCAAAAGAAAGATAAAAACACTATGGTTTTCAAAAGAAGTGGCAGCGAAGGTTAGAGAGAAGAAGCTGGCATTCCAGAAGTACAAAGAAACACAGAAGGAGGGAGACAGGGAACTGTATCAGCCAAAGCAGAGGGAGATAGGGAAAGCTGTCAGGAGCACAAAAGCACATATGGAGAAAAAAATAGCCCAGTCAGTAAAAGAAGGAGACAAAACCTTATTCAGGTATATCAGTGAAAGGAAAAAGGCTGAGGGAGGGATTGTGAGACTAAATGGGGGGGGGGGGTGCATAGTGGGAGACCTAGAAAAACAGAAATGTTAAATGAATACTTCTGCTCAGTATTCACAAATGAAAGGGAAGGGAAGGGACCCCAATTAGGTGGAAGATATGCACATGGAAGTGAGGTAGGCACCAGTCCAGTCACAGAGGAGTGAGTACTAAAGGAACTCTTAAAACTGAAAGTGGAGAAGGCAATGGGGCTGGACGGGATACATCCCAGAATTTTAAAAGAACTCAAAGAGGTGCTGGTGGTACCACTGCCAGCCCTGTTCAATCAATCATTGGAGGAGGGAGTGGTACCGGAGGACTGGAGGAGGGCAAATGTGACACACCTCCACAAGAGTGGGAGCAAGGTAGGGGCTGAAAACTACAGATCAGTCAATTTGACCTCAGTGGTGGGGAAAATAATGGAATCAATGTTAAAGGAAAAGGATAGTGGTATATCTTTAGGCCGGCAGGGCACAAGACCCAACGCAACATGAATTCACAGCAGGAAGAGCTTGTCAAATTAATCTGATTGATTTCTTTGATTGGGTGACCAGAGTAGTTGATCATGGAGGGGAGGTGATGGCCTACTTAGATTTTAGCAAGGCTTTTGACACCGTCCACACAGGAGACTAGTAAAGAAGTTGGGCAGTTTGGGGTTGGGTCCTAAGGTGGTAAACTGGGTCAGGAACTGGCTGAGCAATAGGACACAGAGGGTGGTAGTTAACAGAATTAGACTGAGGAGAGGGGGTAACCAGCAGGGTGCCACAGGGTTTGGTGCTGGGGCTTGTCCTCTTCAATGTCTTTATAAGTGAAATTGTGGATGGTCTGGAAGGGATGTTATGCCTCTTTGCAGATGACACAAAGATTTGCAATAGGGTTGACACTCCGAGGGGGGGTGGAAAAATGAAAAGAGATCTAGACAAGTTGAAGAAGTGATCAAGAGTGTGGCAGCTTGGATTCAATGCACAAAAGCATGAGGGACTTGCTCTATGGGCCAAGAGCCTTCTGCTAGTCCTAATAACTCAGTATTAAAAGTGCAAAATCATGCATTTGGAGAGGAATACACAATGGGGAGGTACTGACAACAACCAAACTAGAAAGGGACCTGGGGATAATCATAACTGATGACCTGAAGGTAGCCAAACAATGTGAGAAGGCTGTGAAGAGCATGACGGAGGGATGCTGGGGTGCATAGGAAGAGGTATCACCAGTAGAAAACAGGAGGTGGTGATTTCACTGTACAGACAGTTGGTGAGACCTCATCTAGAGTACTGTGTTCAGTTCTGGAGACCACATCTCAGAAAGGACATAGACAGAATAGAGGCAGTCCAGAGAAGGGCAACCAAAATGGTGCAAGGACTACACCAGAAAAAATATGAGGAGAGACAGAAGGACCTCAATATATATACCCTGAAGGAAAGGAGTGAGGGGGGATATGACAGAGACATTCAAGTACCTCAAGGAGATAAACAAAATTCAAGAGGGCAGCTTCTTTCAAAAAAAGAGATGTGCAAGAACGCACGGGACAGACAGAAGGTTACCCTAGTAGTGGGAAAGAGAAGGGAGATGCAGATCAGTTAGAATCTGGAGAGTATGCAGTAGGTAGGGAAATGGGCAGACTGGGAGGGCCAAGTGGTCCTTATCTGCCATCACATTCTATGTTTCTATGTAAATCAAAGGCTTTTTTTAAATCCAAATATAGAAACATAGACATAGACTTTGACGGCAGATAAGGACCGCTAGGCCCATCTAGTCTGCCCATTTCCCTACCTAAAGGATAGGCCGCAGATCCTAGTTAACCAACAGCCTATATCTTCCTGCCCCCCACAAGAATTGCCTTATGTCTGTCCCATGCATTCTTGAATTCTCCCACAGTTTTAGACCCCACAACTTCCTCAGGAAGGCTGTTCCATGCATCCACTACCTCTCTGTGAAATAATACTTCCTCACATTGCCCTGAACCTGCCTCCTTCTATCTTTAAATTGTGTCCCTTGTTCTTGCAAGTCTCTTTTCTGAAAGATGCTACCCTCTTGGACTTTGTTGATTCCCTTGAGGTACTTGGAAAGTTTCTATCATGTCCCCCTCTCCTTCTTTCCTCAAGGGTATACATATTAAGCTCCTTTAGTCTCTCCTATACGGTTTCTCTTGCAGACCCTGCACCATTTTAGTTCCCTCCTCTGGATTGCCTCTATCCTGTCTATGTCCTTATGGAGATGGGGTCTCCAGAACTGGACACAGTATTCCAGATGGGGTCTCACCAACTGCCTGTACAGAGGGATAACAACTTCCTGTTTTCTGCTGCTGATGCCTCTCCTATACATCCCAGTATACCCCCGGCCCTCCCACTGCCTTCTCACATTGCTTGCTAACCTTAAGGTCATCTGATATGATTACCCCAGGTCCCTTTCCTGTTTTGTTGTTGTTACTACCTCCCACCCATTGCGTATTCTTCCCTGGGTTCTTGTTTCCCAGGTGCATTATTTTGCACTTTTGCATTGAATCCTAGCTGCCATACGTCTGACCTTTCCTCCAACCTTGCCAAGTCCCTTTTCATGCTTTCCACACCTCCTTGTGTATCAACCCTGTTGCAGATCTTTGTGTCATCTGCAAAAGGCATACTTTCCTTCCAGTCCTCTGCAATGTCACTGATGAAGACATTAAAAGGATCGACCCAATACTGAACCTCCATGTACCCCACTAGTAACCCTCTTTCTTCAGAGGACCCACTTACAATTACCTTCTGTGTCCTGTTGTCCAGCCAATGTTTTACCTAGGCTACCACCCTGGGACCCACTCCCAGGCTGGTTAATTTGACTATCAATCTTTGTGTGGGACTGTGTCAAATGCCTTGCTAAAGTCTAGGTAGGCCATGTCCACAGCCCTCCTGGTCTACTACTTTGGTCACCCAGTCAAAGAAATCTATTAGATTCGTCTGACATGACCTTCCCGCTGTGAACCCATGCTGCCTTGGATCCTGTGCTCCACTGACCTCTAGGTACTCAACTATTCTTTCCTTCAGAAGTGACTCCATCACTTTCCCTACCACAGAGGTCAGACTGACAGGTCTGTAGTTTCCTGCCTCTGTCTTGGTCCCACTTTTGTGAAGGGGAATCACATCCGCCTTCCTCCAGTCCTCGGGTACCACACCATCCTCCCATGATTTATTAAAAAGAATAGCCAGTGGTTTCACTAGTTCCTTCCTTAATTCTTTTAGAATTCTGGGGTGAATTCCATCAGGACCCATTGCTTTGTCCACGTTCAGTTTTAGGAGTTCTTGCAGAACCCTTTCTTCTGTGAAAGGACTGGGATTGACCCCTCTATCAGGAGTGCTTCTGTTAATTGGATTAGGCACTTCCCCCTCCTCTTTTGTGAATACTGAGCAGAAATATTCGTTCAGTATTCCTGCTTTTCACTGTCCCCTCTGCCCACCCACCATTCATTCTATTCAGCCTCACTATCCCTCCTTTGTCTTTCACGCTGATGTACCTATAAAAGGTTTTATCCCCTTCTTAACTGAGTTGGCTATCTTTCCTCAGTTTGGGCCTTTGCTATTCTGACTTCCTCCTGCTTCTTTCTGCCTTAACTGGTACAGTCTCTGTCCTGCTCCTTCTGTGTTTCCTTATACTCCGGAATGCTATCTTTTTCTTCCTGATCACAGCGCCTCTTGAGAACCATAGTGGCTTTTTCTTTCATTTGATTTGTTTATTTGCTTCACACAAAGGCTTGTTGCCTCTGTGATGGCAGTTTGATAATTCCCCATTGTTGCCCACACCTCCTTCTAGCCTGTTTGCTAGTGCTTTCTGAGGCACTCTCCATCTTGCCAAAGTCAGCCCTCCTAAAGTCCAGTACCCTCACTTTTGTATGGCTTGACTCTGTAGCTTGAGTTTAACGTGAACCACACTGTTTGATGGTCACTTGTCCCCAGATAGCAACCTACTTCTAGATCTGAGATCCTCTCACTGCCCCCGTTTGAGTACGAGGGTCTAAGATTGCTCCCTCATGAGTGGGTTCGAAACTAGCTGTCTAATGCCTGCCACCTGTAGGGCATCAAGAATGGCCCGCTGTTGGATGTAGCTGCAGCAAATGTGCTCCAGTTAACATCTGGCATATTCAGGTCTCCCATCAACAGTATCTCCCCTTTCTCTGCCATTCTAAGAATGCCTTCCATCATATCCTTGTCCATTCCTTCCCCTGACATGGGGATCTGTACACAACCCCTGTGCGGATTTTGGTGCCCTTTCCAGTCTCCAAGGTGACCCACAGTGCCTCCTCTCCTCCCTGTTTACTCTTTTGTTCAGTTGCTTTTATCCCTTCCTTTACATAGAGAGCTACTCCTCCCCCTCTTCTCCCCTGCCTGTCTCTCCTGTAGGTTATGTACCCTGGTATGTTAACATCCCAGTCATGGTTCTCTGTGTACCATGTTTCTGTGACTGCTACAATATCCAGGCATCCCTCTTCCATTAAGGCCACCAGCTCAGGGAGCTTGTTGCCCAGACAATTAATATAATATTAAATGCAATTGTTTCATCTAGTTGAATGCTACATTTCTCATAAAATCAAAGTAGGTTCATCATGCATGATCTTCCTTGAATAAATCTGTGTTGTTGAGAATCCATACTTAGAATGTACATATTAATTTTGTCCTTTATAATACCTTCTAATTCAACATACAGATGCAAGGCTTATTGACCTATAGTTGCTGGGGTCCAGTTTGTCCCTTTTTATGTTCACCCTGTGTGTATGTGCAAGCAAACAACTTGATATGAGAGTGCCTCTTGAGGAGTGTGACAGTAAGCCCAATGCAGAGTGGTCTGGTAGAGGCAAATTACTGCCACGCTAATCATCAGTAAGGTTAGTCAAGACAGAGTTTTGGCTTGCTGGCTGGAAACAGTAGTGTACTTCAAAAGGAAAAGCCTATCCAATCATGGGTCAGCTCTTTCCTTTGATCTACACTGCCCAGCAAAATGATCTGCCTGCTGAGGAATGTTAAACATCCAGATCCTTAACCTTTCCACTACCTGACACTTCCAGAGAAGCTTATTATCACATTGCCCCCTCCGCTGTCCAGCTGTGCTCAAGTCTGTTTCATTACATGACAGAAGGAAGTCTGTAAAGCCATAGCTAGATTTAAACTGCAGAATTTATCACAAGTTTGAGAAAACAGGATTTCCACAGTGCAGAGCTACAGCTGGAATGCTTCACACAGTTTTGCTAAGTGTTTAAATGGTAGTAAATTATGTTGCTTGCCAACTAAGTAATTGCCTTTGATATTCATTGTGGACTGAGGCGCCTCCAGCAACCAGCACTGTCTGGTGCTCTGATGCATATCAAAAGAATCCCAAAGCTGAGAGAGAGAGTGTGTGTGTGTGTGTGTGTGTGTGTGTGTGTGTATGTGCATGTGCGTCGTGCGTTGTGTGTGTGTGTAAAATCAGGTATGCAGTTCAATGTATTTCAAAGTGGTTTTGAAGTTAATGGCATAGCTGGGCCATTTTTGAATATTTCTGCCCAGGATTGTCAAGCATGCCCTTTTCCGAACCCCATCTCATGAACCCCCACCTCATGAACAATTGCAGTGAAGTTAGACAAATCTGTCCTGAAAGGTGAATTCAGGGTCGCTACACAAAATCACCTTTAGAGCAGAAGATGAACATTTTCTCTGCCCCATTCATGAGGAGGGACTCATAAGAAGGCCATGTTCAAAAGTTTGGCATAAAAAATATTTAAAAATAACAATGTTATGAGCCTACATTGAACTTTGTGAATGCAGTCTTGTAACTTTGGTAATTTTCAATATTTTGACCCCAAATTTTCTACATAGCCATTTCTTCATAGCACCTCATGAATGTAACTGCTGTTATTTTTTCAAATCCTGGCTAAAATGTGTTTTTGTATCCTGAAAGATGATTTTGCAGTTCCTGCACAAATTAACCTTTCAGGCAGGAGTTGGAAAATGTATCTGCACTTGTCCATGAGGTGGGGTCATAAGAAGGTTATGTTGAAAATTTGGATCAAAATTATTAAAAAGCAAGACACTCATGAGCCTACTTTGAAATTTATAAATGCAGGCTCATAACTCTGGTAATTTTCAATATTTTTACCTCAAATTTTCAACATAACCATTTCTTCACAGCACCACATGAATGTGACAGCTGCCATTTTTTAAATCCTGGCTAAAATGTATTTTTGCACTTGTGGCACAAAATCACCTTTTGGACAGGATTTGAAATTGTTCTCCACCCTTGTTCATGAGGTGGGCTAATAAGAAGGATATGTGGGGTCATAAGAAGGCTATATTGAAAATTTTGGGTAAAAATATCGGGAAACAGCAAAGTTATGAGTGTACACTATGTTGCAAATTTTTAATGCATGCTCATATAGTAACTGTGGTAATTTTTAATATTTTGGCCCCAACCTTTATACATATCCATTTTTTGATGCCACCTCATGAATGTGACAGCTGTCATTTCTCAAATCCTACCCAAAATGTGTATTAATCCCTATGGCGCAAAATGATGTTTCAGCCACTGTTTTATAAATGACACCTATCATGCACAGAAGGAGTGGTCATAAAACGATTATGTTGAAAATTTGGGGTACAAATGTAAAAAAACAACTAAGTTATGAGGAAATGAATTTTTCTAACATTTACTCATAATTTTATTTTCTGCACATTTTGGCCCCTAATGTTCAACATATCCCTTGTGTTACCCCACCTCCTAAACATGGCAGGTGTCATTTTTTCAAATCACCTCCAAACTTTGTTGCCACAGTTGCACAGCAAAATCACTTTTTGGATGGGATTTTACACATTCCATCTTTCTTGATCATAACATCAGGTCATAAAAAGATTGTTGGATATTTGGGGTCAAAGTATGGGAGCCCACTTAAAAGCAGATATTGCCTCTCAGCTCCCCTATCCTAAATAGTTACAATCTAACAATGTGCCAAAGCAGGACACCACTGAAAATGAGATATTGCAACTCATCTGCTGTATCCTGGGTAAATATATAGTAAAAATGTGTACAAGTAAGACCCAGTAATATTTGCAAGTCAAAGTTTCAGTGTGTATGTATAGATGCCAGTTCTGAGACAGGGTTGCAACTGTAACATACATTATGAACATCTTTTATGACAATATTTTTAGTCTTGGTGGGTCATTATTTGTGACCAACTATGAAAGATTAATATTATAGGAATGAATGAGAAATGGAACACATGCATCTCCTCTACCAGGACTGCTCAGATATGTTATTTGCCTGTAGCTTCAACATAAGCCAGAAAGTGCACCACAAAGCATCTAGTACCCTAGGATTGCTATACCAGTAGCGAACATCTGGCATTGATAAATGCTTGTTTGAAGATTGAGGTGACACTGGCTTCCCTCCAGTCTGCTGGAATATTGCCTGTATTAATGGAATCATCATTAATGTATTTTAATGGGGTTACAATTTGCTCAGCCACCATCTTTAGGAATTTTCCTAAGATCTCACCTGGGCCTGGTGAGGAATTTTCCTTTAGCTTGTTTATTCTGTCTCATATTTCTTCCTCTGAAATCTCTAATTTCTGGACTGGAGTTTCTGTTAGTACAGGGGGATTTTGTTCTTGTAGGCATAGAATTAGATATCCACCATTTTGGTCAGAGAACTTGTGGTGATGTTTTATTTTCAGTTGGATCAATTTTTGTTCTTGTTATTATTCTTCATTGAATTAGTGTAATTATATAGTTCTCTAGAGTAGTTTTATTCACATTTGCAACTAACAAGTTCTGCTTCCCTTTTATCTTTTCTTAGTGCTGATTTACAATGTTTGTGTTGCTTTTTATATAGTTTAAAGAAAAATTCATTTTTGTGTCTTATATACTTCTTATAGGTTTTATGTTTCCTGTTACTTAGTTTTTTAATTGACTTTGACAACCATTTAGGTCTTAATCAAGTGTTACCATATTTATTTATAGTGTTTTTGAACTTATATCAAATAGATTGGATAACGTGTTTAAATTCCAGCCACATTTCATCAACATTTTTATTTTTGAATAGTGTTTTCCAGTTAATGTCCATGAGTGTTGATTTAATTGTCCTTATGTTAGTTCTGTTGTAAAGAAGTATTTTAGGTACCCCATTGTTTAGTGTAGATCTGGAACATATGGTGAAGGCCTCTGTGTTATGGCCACTAATTGAACAAGCATTTGTCAATGCTGAATGTTTGCTTGCTGGTAATAGCATTGGAAATGCAGGAGTTAGACAGATGCGGAATAGGAGTGGCAGTGAAGTATTGAACTTCACGCCAACCCCACCTCCATTCTGCAGGGACGGACAGGCATTGGGGTATGTGTTTGGGTCATCACCCATGATGTTCACACCATGTCACCTCACCCTATCCTGCAAACATCGACATGTGTTGAATTGTGCCTTGGGGTGTTTGGCTTTACAGTCATCCCATTCCATAAGGACATACGCTGAAATGGGTGCAGTATAGGAGAATGGGGTGAACTCTGGGGCTGAAGAGTCCAAGGCACACCTCAATGCCTGTGACTGGCTGGGGGGTGGGGGTGAGGGTAGGATGGCATGAGCATTACAGTCAGCAATCAAAAGGCACACCCCGATGCCTGTCAGTCTGTACAGGGTGGGCCATTATGATTAGAAACTCTAACACCCCAGGCGTTTGTTGGTATTTGCACTAGAAATTTTCAGCATGGCCTTTTTGTGACCCCATCTCATGAAAGCATTTGGGACCTCTTCTCATGAAGAGTGGCAGTGTGATTTTGTTAATGTGTCCCAAACTTTGAGTTCCAACAATTACTGTGCCATTCTGCGCCAGATGTATGAAAACACAGATCAGGCTGGATGTGAAGAATGACAGCTGTACCATCCATAAGGAGGTGTGAAGAGATGGCAATGTTGAAAATCTGAAGTGGAATATTAAAAATGTTTGCACCTCCAAGCATACGTGGAAACTGCAAACACATGCATGTAACACAGTCATTTTAAGGACTTTCATCACCAAATTTTCAACATAGGCATTTTAGGACTTCTGTTCATGAACAATGTCACTGTGATTTTCTTAACATGTCCTGAACATTGATTTCCCACAGCGACTGCGCTATTCTGCACCAGAAGTGCAAAAACACATTTCGGCCAGGATGTGAAAAATGATAACTATACTGTTCATAAGGAGGTGTGGAAAAATGCCAATGTTGAAAATCTGGAGTGAAAATATTACAGATTTGTGAAGGTATGAGCGTGCATGGAAACTGCGCAATGCATGCTCATAACACAGTCATTTTATGGATTTTCATCACCAAATTTTCAACATAGGCATTTTAGGACCTCTGTTCATGGATAGTGCCACTGTGATTTTCTTAATGTGTCCCATACACTGATTTCCCACAGTGACCGCTCTATTCTGCACTGGAAGTGCAAAAACACATTTTGGTCAGGATGTGTAAAATGACAGCTGTACTGTTTATAAGGAAGTGTGGAAAAATGTGAATATTGAAAATCTGGAGTGAAAATATTACAAATTCGTGAAGTTATGAGCATGCATGGAAACTGTGCAATGCACGCCAAAAACAGTCATTTTTTGAATTTTTTTCACCAAATTTGCAACTTAAGCTCTTTGAGAGTCCACCTCATGAACACATTTTGTTTAAGGTCCCAAGATGTGATTCTGCACAGTGATCGCACAATCACCTTTCGGGATCGAATAACCCCATGCCAGTGGCTGAATTCATGAGGAGGGGTCCAATAACCCCATGTTGAAAATATGGTGCCAAAATTCCCAAAAATGCCTGAGATATGCACCAAAGTTGAAAAAACCTATTTATGCCATTATATAGCTTACTGGAATTTCTTCAGTTCGAGGTCGGCTTTGAAGAGTGCAGACGTGTTCCTGATCCACCAAAGATCGTCGAGCTGGGCTCCGGAGGTAAGTATGGGGTGAGGGAGGGTGTGGGGAGGCAGGGTGCACAGAAGGTGGGCACGGGTTGGAGGAGGGGCCACTGACTCAACAAGGGACTGTTTTGTGTTTTACTGGTTTAAAGAAAAAAAAACGAAAAACATTGCGGGACATTTTTTTTTTAACAGGGACATTTGGCATGCTGAAGTGGGATCCCAATGTGACACCTGAGTGTTTTGGGGGGCTGTATCTGACAGGGAATTGGGCACCCCCCTCAGCACATACTGAGTGGGGGGGGCTGAGGGGGAATTGGGCACCCCCCTCAGCACACAACAAATTTGTGGGGGCATTATGCTCCCTCATCAGCAAATTTACTGGGAAGGGTGGGGACTGAAGCCAATGGGTATTGGGCCCCCCATCAGCAAAGAAAGACTGTTGGGAGAGCATGATGCCAATGGAGATTGGGCACCCCCTTGGCACACAACAAATGGGGGAAGGGTTACAGTATGCTGACAGGGAGTGGGCTCCCCTGTCTGCAAATGAACATGGGTAGGGGGCATGCGGATGGCAAGGTATTGCCCTGGAATGATGGGTCACTCCCTCATTGCAGCAGAATGACTGACACTGCAATGATGAAGTGGCCCCTGATTGCAGCGACAAAATTGTTTCAACTTGGTGGCACTTTTGGAAACCAATGTCATCAGCACAGTGTGCCAGCATTGGTCCATCAGTGCCAAGCCCCCAAATACAGTGCTGCCATTGGCTGCCACAGTGCCGCACCTCCACAACCCACTTCTCTCCTAAGCTGCCGCATAATATTTCTTGCGCATGCATGCAAGCAAACATAAAAATGATGTTTAACTCCACAGTTCTTTATGCTAATATTTTCTGATGCCAATACAGTGTCTATAATGTTGGTTTTCTTTGTGGTTGCAGTTTGCTTAACCCAGTTGATATCCTCAAGATTCATATCACCCACAAACACTACTTCTCCCACTTTATAGGCATCTTCCAGCTCGGTGGTGATCTCATTGTTGATATGTGAGGAAATATTTGGAGGTCTGTAGCAAACACCTAGAATAACAAGTGATTTATTGTCAATGGTGCTAACCCTGACCCACACTGTCTCAATTTGACTGTTAGGTTTTTTTATAATTTGCTTGTTTATATCAGTTGAAAAGAGCTCTTCTTTAATGTACATAGCTGCACCACCTCCTATCCTGTTGCTTCAATCTTGACTATAGAGTGTATAACCTGCATCTCTTCCCCTAGATATTCTGTTTACTCCACTATGTTTCTGTTATTGCTATAACAGAGTATTTCTTCATTGCCACTATAGCTCTTAGTTTGTCCATTTTATTTTGCAAACTTCTAGCATTGCTTAAGATGCACTTGGTGTCACTTGTCTGGACACTTTGGGCTAGATTCTCAAAGGGTCCTTAGACTGATGCAAGTTGTGGAAAAGGCCGCTTACATCAAAGCCAAGTGCACCAGGGACCCTGCATCCAATTCTTTATTGAGCAGGGTCCCCGCAGCAATGTCCCTCAGCTTGTGGCAACCCTGGCTGTGCACCAAACAGATGGCACATCTGGAGGGTTTGCTGAAAGCTGTGGGGCAGCTGTGCACCACTCTAGCATGTCCTTGGTGGCTAGTGGCACACCCACAACCCCGATCTGCCAGTAAAGTAAACATGCAAAAAAACAATAGTTCCCTGGTGATCTAGTGGTCCTTCACCCCAGCGCTGATCTGCCCGTACAGTTAAAAACATTCCCTGGTGATCTAGCGGTCCCCCCCCCTCCAGCATCGATTGTCCTATCAAGTAACATGTTATAATATATATTTTCCTAGTGGTCTAGGGTCCCCCTGCACCAGTTCAAATATGCCAGTATACTACAATATTTATACACATCTTTCCTGGTGGTCTAATGGACTCCCATCCCTGTCAGGGAGTGCCCACTGTCCTGCTCCCCCCAGCCAAACCCTGAGCCAGTGACTGGCACAACCCTCCTCTCACCATCATGGCTGGCCACTGACTGAACTGTCACAGAGCATGTATTGTATACAGTAGGTGCTTATTGTTTGACAGCTCACTAGCCCCCCTCAGATACACTAGGGTATGAGGATCACACCTCCCCTGGGTCAATACTGAATCATGGGACTGCTTGTGGGCTTGTGACCAAGACTGGAAAGCCCATAAGGCTTCCAGCTCCTACACACAGCTACTCAGATACTGATACCTTAGGAATGCATGCACTAGAGCCACCAGATATGTCAAAGTGAAACACTTCTCCACATCCTTTAACTCCAATGTAAGCCACCCTTCCAAATTTTGGAAAGTTGTCCAATCCCTCTTCTCACCTCCTACTCAACCCCCCATGGAACTCCTCAAGGAAGGTAATTCCATCCTGACTGACCCCCCCCATGTGGCTGCAACTTTCAATGCCTTTTTCACCTCCTGCTTGTCATCACTCCTGGGCCCCTCCCCTGCCTCTTCCACTTCCATCCCCATCATCCTCCCAAACCCCAATATAGTCCCTCCTTTCTCCATCTCACCCATCTCCCCAATTGAAGCTCTCAAGGCCCTCCTAGCCCTAAACCCTTGTAAGGATAAGAGCCTAATGGGCTCAATTTCAATCTCCTTTATCTCTCTGCCCCGGCTATCTCCCACCTTGCTGCACTCCTAAATCTATCATTCTCTCTTGCCTCTCTCCCTTCAGCCTGGAAGCTGCCAACAGTCATCTCTCTCCCTAAATATGGTGACCCCTCCAGCCCTGGTAACTATCGCCCAATCTCCCTACTCCCCATCCTAGCTAAACTATAGGAGCATATTGTGCTTTCTCAACTCTCTACCCCATCTTGACTCCTCCTCTTTTTTCATCCCTTTCTAGTCTGGCCTTCATAATCCCACTTTACCACCACCTCTCTCCTTCAGCTTTGTGACTCCATACTCTATAGTATGAATCAGGGACAGATCAGTTCTGCAATATTTGTTGACCTGGCTAAGGCCTTCAACACAGTATCACAGTCCTTCCTCCTACACAAACTAAAAGCCACTGGACTATCCACTTCAGCCACCACCTGATTCTGCTCCTACATAGAAGGTAGATCACAATCAGTCAAGATCAGCGCCTCCTGCTCCTCTCCCCACCCCATCAATACTGGAGTCCCACAGGGCTCAGTAATCAGCCCAATCCTATTTTCAGTCTTCTTAAATGACCTACCTGCTGTCTACTCTACAACAGACATACACATACATGTGGATGACACCATCTTTTACACATCTGTAACTTCCCGATCGGACGTAGCAACAAGACTACAGTAGGATTTCAACAAGGTTCAGCACTGGTTCCACTCCAACCAGCTGTTCCTAAATACCGAAGACTGTCTTCATTACTTTTTGTACTAGGCAGAGACTCTCTAGACCCCACCACCGCACTATCTTCCACAACCTGGATGTGAAGACAGAGAATGTCACCTCCTTTAGGTACCTTGGGGTGTGGCTAGACTAGCACCTGGCCTTTTCTGTACATATGAATACAATTTTAAATGAAACTGCAACCTACACTTGGTGCCTTACACAGAAATCATGATTGCATTCCATTACTGGCTTGTCATGCAATTGTGCAGAAAACGATTCTCCCCACTTTTGACTAGGCCGATATAATCTATAGTGCCGCTCCCAAGTCCACCGTTGCCAGACTGGACACCCTTTTTTACTCCTTCCATCATTTCACTCTATCCTGCCCCCATGGACCCATCACTGTGATCTCTCCCTCCCATCCCTTGAATCCAGATGCCTCACCCACTCCGCTAGCTTTATGGCCAACTTCTGGTTTGGGTCACTACCCTCCTACCTCATCACTACTCTTTCTACCCCAACCCTTCCCTCCTACTCCATTCACAACACTGGTCACAAATCCCTGGCTCTTCCCCATAGGTCCACCACTGCCAGTCAATCTGCCTTCTCATATTGATTCCCTGATCTGTAGAATGCCTCCCCTCCATCTGAAATGCACTCACCCCTCCATCCCTTTCCTCACTACTCCATGATTGCACCTCCCCAGTCTGTGCCTGCCTGCCCCAATTCTATCCCACCTCCAAGCCTAGGTTCATCCACTCTCAAGCTAACCTTTTATGCCTCTCCATACCTTCAGATATTCTCTTAGTCTAATTATCACCACACAGTGGATCAGACTTGTTCTAAGCCGTGTGCCTGCCCCTAAAGCACCTGCCTCCAAGTATGCATCTAATTCTTTCACAGGCTGGCAATCCCTGCATACCTCTCCATATCCTCTACTCCCCCCATACCATGTCCAGCTCTATTCTAGACTCTATGATCCTGGGACCTCCCACTCCATCTGGTCAACACTTTCTCCATTACTACTACTAATGCTGTATTTTGATCTTATTGGTTGCTATTTTATGTAGCTGGGTATTCACCAACTTCATGATACTTATATCCAATGGAGATTGCTATTTTTATTCTATTCCATATTGAGATGATATTCTCACTGTAGACTGCAAGTCAATGCATTCTTTACATTTTTACCATTCTAATGCTGTATCGTTTGCTACTGTTTGTGAACTGTTTATTTCCTTCCCCCTTCATCCAGGACACATCTGCAAATGAGCAGTCCTGCTCAGTATACCTTGCTGGTGAAACTTTTAAATAAATAAATACATAAATGAATAAAATAAATAAATATATTTTCAAGGTTACTTTATGGGAAGATCAGGGCTGGGGGCAGGGACCACTAAATCACCAGGGAATGAATTTTGTTAAACATTCTCAGTGTCAGGAAGATCAGGGCTGGGGTGGTGGAACCTTAGATCACCAGGGGCTGATATATTATAGCATGTTACTTTACAGGATGGTTGGGGCTGGGGGGGGGCATCTAGATCACCATGGAATGTTTTTATTTTTTGAACATTAAACTTTATTGGCAGATCAGAGCTGGGGGAAGGGATCACTAGATCACCAGGGAATGTTTCTTTGCACATTTCACTTTACAGCTGCATCAGTGCTGGGGGGATGGCACATGAAGGCTCTGATAGAGGTGCAAGTGGTCACACCTTCCCAGAGGGTGAACTTATAAGTACTTTTAGACCAGCTCTTGCTGATCTAAGGGCACTTAGAATTTTACCCTCTGGGAGGGTTTTGAGAATCCAATAGGCAGCTGGGGAGGGCAGGAGCATTGGTACGGGCAAGTGCCCAAGACTTCTTGTTGTGGAGGGCCAGACCATGGCACATGCCCACCTACAGGAGCTTGGGGGTATGGCCACATTGTGGTTGGGGCATGGCTGCCATTGTGGGTGTGCGGGCAGGAGGTGGGTCCCAACACCAGGGTCCTGCAATGTGCTGGGAGGGCACTGTTTTCTGAGGGCTGGGCCAATGCACAGACTGGCCATAGGGGCCATGCCACATGGGTCTGGGTGCCTGCAGTAGGCATGCACTACCCCGGACCCACACATCACAGCATGAGGGATCCATTGTTGGACCCAGGATGGGCATCTCATTGGGTCCACAACTCTGCCCCCAGCAGCCCTGCAGAGTCCTGTGCACTGGTGGAGGAGCTGAGGACAGGTGGCCAGCATTATTGACTGCCAGTATAGGTGCGCCTGTCCATGGGTGCACAGAGCCACAGGTGGGGTATGCAACTTTTCTGTGTACTCCCGCCCACTTCATGTATAGCACCCATTAATTGTAAAAATATATCTTACATGTTATTAGTAGAAAATACATAAATACAGCTTAGAATTCCTTTTTCTTTAATATACAGCATCTGTGCAGAATAACTGATGCTCCCCTATTCTTTTTCCAATTAAATCTAAAGCTATGTCAGTAGTCTCCCTGATCTGAACTCAAAACGTAACACAGCATTCTAACAAAATATATGATGCTCCCATGTTCTTATTTCAATACATATAAGCTGTGTCACTTGTCTCAGTGATCTGAGCACAAAACATAACCCAGAGTCCTAACAAAATAATTGATAATCTCATGTTCTTGTTTCAGTTAAATCTAAGTATCAGTGACTTAGCAGTTTGATCCAAAATGGCTGACTGACTGGCAGACACCTGGAGGAGAGATCTGACTTCATTAAGCAAAATAGTGTAAAACAGGCCACAGAAACAATGATAATTGCAACAGACTTATAGTGAGAATGTCTAAACAATACCACAGGTTGAAAGACCTACCTAAAAGAGAGTTACCGGCATGGAAGAAACTGAACACTAGATCCAAACAACAGCTGCAGGACAAGACTGAATCCAATGAGATGACACCAACGGGAGCAAGAGCAGTGAACCAAACTTGATTACAACAGCAGACCCTACCATTATTTCCTTTCAGTTTGCAGCAGTGCTTTCATCATTGCCATCAACACCAATCAGAAGGAAGTAAAAATGCAACGATAACCTATCTGGCAAAGAAGAAAAATGACAGCCAAATTCAGAGGATGCCACACTAAACAAAATGGAATCTACTTTATTACCGAGTGTGTCACTGCAGCAGAAGGAACAGACTATGGAACAGGAAGCACAACTACAACAGCAGGAATCAGCAACAATATTGAACTTGGGACATGAGATGGGCACAGCTGCTCAGGTTAGTGCTGATGCTGGAGAAAGTAAAGAAGTGGGGAATAACAGCATGATAGCTGCTGCAGCCTTAGAGGTTAGTACAACAGTAAATAATCATGGAAAAGACTAATGTTAAAACCCCTAAAGCAACTACCTTTAAGGGATCAGAGGTTTCAAAGACCCCAATACTGGCAAATCCATATGAGTCACTAACCTGGTTTAAAAATTAACTCAAACTCAAAATTCAAAAGGGGTTTGATAGCGTCACATTATCTCTTAATACAATAAACAAAACACTTGCAGATTTGGGAACAAAATTTGGAAACCTTACTTTGCACACAACAGAAGTAGAACAATGAGTCTTGGATTTAGAATACACACTTAACCCATGACAACAGACAATAAATGAACATACATTATAGCAGATAAAATTACAAAAAAAACTGAACATGAAAACAGATCAAAGGAAAACAACTTAAAGTTAATCAGGATACCAAAAGGTACAGAGAGAAGGGGAAACGGGGCCAAGCAGTCCTTATCTGCCATCAAATTCTATGTTTCTATGTTTCTATGAAACCTCCTTCCATTGTTTGAAAAACTGGTAACAAATGCATTGGGCATGAAATATCCAGAAGAGTGGATCATTTTTAACAGTGCTCATCAAGGGCAATTCAACCAACAACACAAATGATCAATATAACTGCCCCATGTATAAACCACACTACTTCCAGGACAGGGAAAAAATCTTACAAAAAGCCTGAATGGATAAAGGACTTCATGTAGAAGAGATACGTTTTTCAGCTTATCCAGATTTCAGCATAGAGATGGTTCAGTCCAGAAAAGCATTTCAAAACATGCAAGCTATGCTTCAAGATCTGGGCATTAGATATACATTATTGCCACCTGCAAAGATAATATTTTTCTGGCGAGGTCAATCACATGTTTTCCATGATGCCAAGCAAGCAGAAGACTATTTAAAGTCCCAAATGCATGCCACACCAGCACAGCACAGCACAAGATGATGCAACAAATTATCAAACAATGGCACTAACATTGGTTGAAAAGGAAATATTAAGCCAAAACAATGAAGGAAGAAATGAAAGCAGATTAGAAACATAATGAAATTAATTTGTTAATGAACTAATGAAGACAAAATGTGTAAAAATGAGCAAAATGTGGTTAAAGTAATAGGAATAGGAATACAAATGAAAAATTAATATTAGAGAAGGAAAAAGGTATAAGAAAAAAGGAAATAGATTATATAAGCAATATAACATATATAGGTACAGAAGGCAAAAAAAACACATCTGTGTAGCCTTAGAGATAGTCTACAATAAGTTATGAGCCAGAGATGGCATATCTTTTTTTTAAAACAATAAAATGAAACATCAGTAAGCTCCACAACTAGGATGCACTGTCCTTATTCATGGTCACCATGGTCTAGGAAGAATGGAGGATAAGGTGCACTAAACAGCTTTAATATATATCTACAGATGAACCACTAGACAGGGAGGGGAAGGAGGGGGTCAGGGATAACTTTCTATGAAAAATTAAAAAGCAATATGAGATGGTAAGGCAGGAGGGGATGGAAAAAGAGGGGAAAAATGTATACAGAAAATGGAAAGAATAAAAAAGGTTAACAAAGCTGTTAACAAAGAAGACAAAAAAGTGAATTAACAAAGTATAGGGGTAATAACAAATGTAGTATGATCTATGAATGGACACAAATTATATATGAAGAACAATATATAAACCAAATGGAAAAATGAATGAAACACTGAGAATATTGACTTGGAATGTAAAGTCTTTTAAGGACAGAATCAAGAGTAAACTAATATTTAGTTATGCAGACAGTGTATCAGTAAATGTATTAATGTTTCAGGAGATACACTTAACCCAGCAAGACTTTCTATTTCATTATAGAAAAATGGGGCCCAGGAATAAACTCACCATACAATAAAAATGCAATAGGGGTGGCCATATTAAAAAAAAGTATGAATAGTAATTAATAAATCAGTTAAAAATATATATGGTTGATACATAATTTGTGAGATCTTAGTTAATAATTACACATATTCCCTAATAAATATATATGTACCCAATGAGAACTCATCCCAATTTTATGATGAACTTATTTTAAAAAATTACAGAATTCAAATCCCCAATAATTATGGGGGAAACTGCAATCTGATAATAGACCTAAAACTTGATAAACCTAATATATTGAGCTATAAACCACAATTATCAGCCACAAAATTAATAAATTATATGACAGATTTATGCCTAATTGATCCATTGCAATAGGTCACCTATTGACAGAACAGTACTCATTTTTTTCTTGCACCCCATCAAGCATACTCCAGGACTGATTTTTCTTACTCTCAGAAAGCATATTATATTGCATGGAAGATATTAAATATAGAACAATTCATATCTCAGATCACACTGCAATCATTTTAATAATGAGGATAAGGTAAGAAAAAATGTACATAAATTTCAGGATGGACCCCACTGCACTTAAAGATCAGACACATATTACCAAAGAAATCACACATTTCTTTCAGTATAATCAAAATACAGATGTATCTCCATTAATTATATGGGATATGTACAAAGCATATATTAGAGGCCAGTATGGCAAACAATTAAAAAAAGAGAAAGGAAACAAAGAATGGAACATTTAGAAAATATAATAATTCAAAAAGAACACAGGTATAAAATGGATAACAATACACAAACACTACAAGAACTACTGGTGGCAAAACACCAGTTTAATAGAATATCCACATATCGAGCTGAAAAAAAAAACTACTGTACACCATAGCTAAGTATTATGCTACTGAAGACAAACTGGAAAAGATTTTAGCCTGGCAACTTCATAAGGAACAAGAATCAAATTTAATCACCAAGATCATAAAAGAAAATGGGGATGTTACATCTGACCCAACCCAAATAAACCAAGTATTTGAAAAATAATACCAGAAATGATATAGCACAGAAAGAGAACAAAATAAAAATGATATATAAGCATTTTTACAAACAATTACATTATCCCAATTAGATGAAACACAAATCTCCGCTTTAGATGAAGAAATAACAATATCTGAAATTGCGACATTAATTAAATCATTAAAGAAAGGAAAAATACCTGGACCTGATGGGATTCTGATAGAATTTTATCAGACTTTTATAGACAGAATCACTCCTCATCTGAAGATACTCTTTGATAATATATTACAACAAAGTAAATTATGCCCCTCAGCACAAGAAGCTGTACTGACATTTAAAAAAGATAAAGATCCTATAAATCCAACATCCTATAGACCAATTTCTCTAATGAATTCTGACATTAAAATATTAACAAAAATTTTAGCCAAAAGACTTGACAAACTATTAACAGATATCACACATCCAGACCAGAATGGATTTATTAAAGGCCAACAGTTAAAAGCAATTGTAGGAAGAACGCTCAATCTTATAGACAACTTTGAAGATAGTGATTTTTCTATTCTATCACCGCATGCAGAAAAAGCATTCAATTGCATGGAATGGTCATATATCAAAAACTACTGGAAAAAATGAAATTCATCTCCCAATTTAGAAAATGGATAGATGTAATGTATCCAAATTTTCTGCAAAAATTAAAACAAACAAACAACTGTCTAATACAATAAATCTATATTGTGGTACAAGACCAGGCTGCCCTTTACCACCTCTAATCTTTGCCTTAGCTATTGAACCACTAGCTATTTCAATCTGCAGCAACAACATAATTACAGTATGGGACACAAAATAAAAGAAGTAGAACATAAGATCAGTTTGTACACATATGACACCCTAATATATACAACTTACCTCACATACATAGAGAATTAAAGGAATACTTTTTTTTTCAATTTAAAATTGTATTGATTTCAAAGATATAAACATATACATACAATGGCCCAGATATTCAAAAGGGTTGCACATGGCACAACAGTGTTGCACCATGCACAACCCACTGATGCACCCCAGCATGATATTCAAAAGGGAAAAGTACGCGACACAAATCCCGATGTGCCGGAACGCATCAGTAATGTATGCAGGTGCAGGTGGGGGTGTGTGTCCATGCATACCATGCACAGCCCGATATTCAGCCTGGGATGTGCAAAGCCATGCATGTGCAACCCCTACCTGCGCCAGCACAGAGCTGATCCAAAAAAACAAGGAACAACTGATGACCACCCACAGGTGTGCTGCCACATTGCAGGGCACAACACAGCACCTGCCACCTGTGGGTAGCCACTCGAGCTCCAACTTCACCTGGTGGCACCCCCCCATGCCCGATCATGGGCATTTGTAAAAAAAAAAAAGACTGCTGTCCTCTATCCTGGTGGTCCAGTGGACGCTGTCTGCTCGATCATGGGCTAAGTAATAAACTATTAGCTTCAATATCCGGTGGTCCAGTTCACCTCATTTCACCCTCCACTGAATCTCACCGTCTCCACTTCCCCATGTCAGCTGGGAGGTGGCAGCATTCTCACCGCCTGCCGCCCCTGCCCGTACTGACACCATTGGTATGTATGCCCATTGGTTCACAGCGTGAGCTGACAGTGGAGTAGTTGGGCATTGTGTTACACATTCCAAATATGTGAATGATTCATTCACATATCTGGAATGTGTAGTACAGCATGGGCTGCATGCCCAGGTGTACAGCCCTACCCGGTGCAAGTCAGTGGGCGGGTGTGGGTGGCAGGCAGGTGGTGCTGCCACCCGCTGACTGACTGGGGAGCGGAGTGGTGAGATTCAGTGGGTGGGTGGGGGGAGTCCACTGACCACCAGGGATGTTGGGGCTATCATTTTATTACTTAGCCCGCAATCGGGTGGGCAGCGGTCCACTGGACCACCAGGGATATTGGGGCTATCATTTTATTACTTAGCCCACGATCAGGTTGGCAGTGGTCCACTGGACCACCAGGGATATTGAGGCTATCATTTTATTACTTAGGCCATGATCGGGCAGGCAGGTCCACTGGACCATCAGGGATATTGGGGCTATCATTTTATTACTTAGCCCATGATCGGGCGGGCAGGTCCACTGGACCACCAGGGATATTGGGGCTATCATTTTATTACTTAGCCCATGATTGGGCAGATAGTGGTCCACTGGACCACCAGGGATATTGGACAGAGTAATCTTTTTTATTACAAATGCCCATGATCAGGCAGATAGTGGTCCATTGGACCACCAGGGATATTGGATAGAGTAATCTATTTTTATTACAAATGCCCATGGTTGGGCAGACAGCAGTCCACTGGACCATCAGGGATTTGTGATTTTCCTTTTTTTTACTGCAGTCCACGATCGGGCTGTGGAGCACAATGCCAGCTCCAGAGGGTGTCGGTCCCCGATGGCTGCTGCCTGGGAGGGCGCCAGGCGCAAGTCATCAGGGATCAGTGCACCTGCATGCAAATTGGGCCATAATGACATGCAAATGACCCCATGTGCACCTTGCATACATTATGACCCCATTTGCATGTCAAGTTTTGAATATCGCGGTTGCTGTGCATAGCACAATGGAACTTGTGCTAGCGCATCCCCATGCTCCACTTTGGCCACTTGTGCTGGTGCAGTGTCACTGCACCATGCACACTGTGGGTGGCCAGGTGCGATACTCAACAATGCTGTGCCATGGCATAACTGTTGAATATTGCCCAGTCCACACCCTCATAAGAGCTGAATTACGCTGCGCCCAAGCTTGCGCCACAGCCTGGTGCAGTTTGAATATCTGGGCCAATGTCTAAAAGTAATACATTATAGAACTTCTATCTTTTTAAAGCCTATAAAACAACACAACTTCCATTCAGGAGCATACTATTCTCATACAAGTCATCAAAAACATTGAATAGCAAGAATGCAGCTTATGCATTTGTGAAATAAAAAAAAGTTTCCAGATTTCATTAAACTTCTCTAATCTATTCAAAACTAAGCAGTTATTATGCTCATTGTTGGCTATGCTCCCTACAGAATCCAGTAGCTCTCTCATGACAGGGATCCTATGAACTGTGACAGGGAGCTCCTGCCACTCTTGGGGACTGACCTTTCCTTAAATTTGTTGAAACAGTTCTTCTATTTCTTAGCCTAAGCTATCCTTTACAATTTCTAGTCCATAAGGTTGGCCACCTATGGGCACCCCCTTCCCTTTCTTGACTATGCTATAGTGTCCTCTTTAATTTTCCTTTTCCCTGTCAGGTCTTCATACAGGGAGGTTATTGTGGTGACCTCCAAATGTATGTAAAACAGGTTGTGTTTATCATTGTTGGATTTAGTATGTAATAGCACTTTGTCATAAAATACCTTGATCTATATACCTTATGTTTGTGACACCTGTAAATGTTGAAAATACCATGGCACTAGGTGTTTTTGACATTGGTAAAAAGTACTAGGTGACTATTATAGAAATTAAGTTACTTGCACTATTTAAAATGCATGTGAATTGCTGTAAACTGAGCAAGTCTGAAATGGTATGGTGATTTGCATATATCCCATGATGCTTTGCATTATAGAAGTATGTATGATGTATTTCTTTGAAACTTGATTTGTTGCCAATGTCCTTTGTGGTAAGCCATGTTTCAGTGTTTCTACACTGAGGTTCTTTGTTTTTAGCTTGTTTTTTTATTTTTTATTTTGAGCCCCCACTACCAAAGCAAACAGGGCCCACATAGGGATGAAGGGTTTTCACTGAAAAGTGGTTAGATCAGAGATCAGTGTCAGTAGGTGCTGGCTAAATGCAGAGAAAGGACATATACATAGTCTGTTGCTGCAAACTGATTTACTGAAGAAGGAACATGGCATTGCAGAAACTTATTTCCTGTATTTTGAATAAACATCACACAGAGATTGTGTGTTGAACCCAAAGTTTTGTGTCTGGTCCATCTGTTATCCCACAACCCCTCCACATTAACTTTCCAGTTCTGGAGCAGCAACCTTTTATAGGCCAAAGCCAGATTCAATATCCATAGTTGAGCTGGTCTAGGCAGAATTGACAATTGTGTGGTGCCCCAAGAATGAAAATGAGAGGGGGAAAGAAATTTGTACTTTCATGATCTTCTGACAGAGTAAACGTATTTCAATCCATTTTGAAAGTACTCTGGGACAGTGCCAGAACAAATGCCCCAAGGATGCTGAAGAGGCTCCACATTTCCAGCAACCCTGATGTTGAGATTTTAATATTTTATTTTATATCTTAGTGGAGAATAATAATGCCTGTGAAGTACCTTGAATTGAGTCAACCTCCCATTAACCTCCTTGATACACTTGTATTTAAAGGAAATACTAACAAAATTTGGCATAATTTAAGGGTATAAAATAAACTGGGACAAGTCAGAACTTATGAATCAAAAGTGCAGAGTGATTCATTTCCAGAAATATATTTCCTTAATGTTACAAAAGTAACAGTAATGAAATATTTAGGAATTAAACTGGGCCAAGATCATTCAAACCTGTACATTACCAATTCTGAACAAATTAAAGGAAAAAAAAGAACTTAATAGGTTGGAAACCTTGCCCTTAACTCTAATTTGTCAAATGTAATTAAAATGAATATATTACCCACATATTTATTTTATTTTCAGAATGTCCCAGTTATACTAAATGATACATTTTTTGAATCACTGGATTCTAATATTCGTAAATTTTTATGGAAAGGTAAGGATCGAAGACTAAAAATGGATAAACTATGTATTTGGAAAGACCAAGGGGGTCTAGCAGTACCAGGTATCTTATATCACTGTGCCACCAATTTAGCCACAATTTATGACTGGTTTAATGAAAATCAAAAACAGATGGCAACCGAGATTGAATGAAAGGGGATTCCATATGAAAAAATAAAACACCTATTAGTCACAGGTTCATATTGGAAACAGACATCTTTAATATGTACATCTACACAAACAACATGCCACATGTGGGACAAGGTGTTAAAAATCATTGAAACCAGGAATAACATATCCATACAATCACCAGTGTACTTAAGTGGCAATTTTTCACCTTCAATATCTGATATTGGACTCAAAATATTGTACAAAAATGTCATTAGAGAAATAATAGATCTTTTTGATGTTAAAGGTTTATTAGATTTTGGATCAATTAAAGAAAAGATTAATCCAAATCATAATAATTTTTGTGGATACCTACAGATATGAGAATACATAGGAAATAATTGGAATGTACAAAATAAACCCCAGGAATCACAATGGAAACAAATGTTAAACTACATAAATAAACTAATTTCAAAATTATATATGCATATACAAATCATCAAAGACATAACCTTACAATCAGTAACAGAAAAATAGCAATCAACAATTCAAAACTATTTAACAGAACATCAGTGGGCACAAATTACAAATCTGACTCAATTAAGGATTATTTCTGCCAAACTACAACAAATATATTTTAATATAATACATCATACTTACTATCTCCCACATAGATTAAATTTAATGAAAGAAAATTATTCTAATACCTGCCCAAGATGTAAAATACAAAACGCTACATTCGAACATATGATGGTGGGTTGTAGAGCACTGGATATCTTTCGGTATAAAATAGTAAAAAACTTTGTATCAAATTACAAAAATACAAATAAAAAGGGACAATCAGCTCCTTTTTCTTGTACATGGAGTACTGAATCAAAACTACAATAGTCACAAACATAAAATAATTTGCATTGGGATAATAAATGCACATAAATGCATTTAAAAAAATTGGAAAAAGACAACTGCACCTGACTATATGTGGCTAAATTTAATGGTAGACAGGAATGGGGTCATAATGTCACAGTGAAAGCTGTGCACATCAGAAATGCCACATGCAAATAAGCATGCAACAAAATAATGGCACAACACACTGACAAAACAACAATAGCGCAAACAGGAGCAATATCTTTGTTTTTGTGGGGGGTTATGCCCCCTGCACCCCAACATGGTGGGGTTTACTCCCACATGGCCTGGACTTATTATAATCAACTCCAGGGGTGGGGTCATGTACTTTGGGGAAGATGGCACACTTGGACTGGGGCAAACATTTTTTTTTCTTTTAAATGTATTACAGTGGGACCTGGGGAGGACTGAATCGCAGCCCCAGGTCCCCGATGCCACCAGAGGCAGGTGCTCTAGCCACTCCACCATGGGAGCAGCTCAGTCAGGCACTGCCCTGGCAGTATATTTCATGTTTCTGCAAGGCAGCCTACAGTGACGGGGTAGCAGTTCTTACCGCATGCTGAAATAACCCCTGTCACTGTAGAGCCATTCGTGCTATTCCATACGCGGTTTTGTCGGTGCTATATTGACCTGGTACCTAGTAGATAGCTATAAAATTGAACAAGTACACTGTATTTTGTTACAGCAACCAGCAGGATTTGATAACATTTGGTCCAGTTTTAACACATAGATCAAGAGAATTAAGATTAAACTTGAACTAATATGAATACAACTGAAAATACATTGGGAAATGTATTCAAATCAGATAATGATTACCCCATCAAAGAAATGTTTTGAAGCAGTGAATCAATTGCATAATACAAATATTCAGCTTTGATGTTTTGTATTGAAAATGAATGATTTGAAAATGAATGGCAAGACCTGTATGATATATTAACAATCAAAAAGCTCTAAAATATTAAAAGAAATGTGTAAGTGTCAGTAGTCTCACTGATCAGAATGCACAATGTAACACAACAATCCCCAGAGAAGCTGCCATTGAATAGTATTTCTTATCCTACCTGAGCTAACAGAGTGCTGCCACCAATCTGCCTAACCCAGCTGACACAGCAGACACTTGTCTCTGCTGTGCCCTCCTCTGTCAAGCTTACCTTCACTCGCTAGGGCTTCATATCTACAATGCATACATGTATGTGAATGCAATTAATAAATACCTGTGACAAATCGCCATCATGACATTTCACCCCTCTGCTTGCCTCCCCCCCCTTCCTTCCTCCCCATGCCTTTCTCTCGACCCCCAACCTGACAATGCCTCTTGGGGGCTGCCCCCTACCCCTGCTCTTCCCCTCACCCCAATCTCCTTATACTGTAACAATGTCCCCTCAGGCTGCTTCCACCTTGCTATGTGGTTCTTGTCTGATTGACTCCTTTTCCTGTTTTTTAATGTGACCAGTTTAAAATGTCAAATTGCACTCCAATGCCTTGTAACAATTCTAACACTGTTATTGGCATATTTGCTTGTTACCTGTACAGCCTGTAACCAATTGTGTACTCTGAATGTTCTGTAACCTGTTTATGTAAATTTTGTTTCTCGTCCACTTGACATGGAACCTTTGTAAAAGAGTCTTCCTGGCTCAAAGTTATTAATCTGCAATTGAAATAAATAAAACAAAAATGTAAATAGGGTTTTTATCCAGAAGTGCCCCACTATATCATGGCCAACAGTCCCATATTTAAAACTTAAAAAAAATATACAAAATAACTTGTATAAGGAGCAAATGCACAACCTAAGAGCTCCAAGTTCTAAAAACCATTCTACACCTAAAAACAGGGAGCCAGATTCACAAAGGGTTGCCGCAAGCTGCAACACTGACAGCTTCCAGCAATGGCCCCTGTGTCCTAGACCCTGCACCCAATACAGAAACAAACAGGGTCCAGGAGCCTGCATCCTGCAGCTTGAAGCATCTGTGCAAGGTAGGGCACAGCCCCCATGTATGCCGCAAGCCATGGAATGGGGCAGGCGGTGGATGTGCCTAGAGAATGGAGCTGTGTTGTCCCCCCATGCCCATCCCCAATCCTCATCAGGTGTGGACCCCAGCCCCAATTCCCTTTAATATGAATAGCCACCCATCTACTCCCATAACTCCCTGGTAGTCTAGTGGCCCTCCTCCCCCTACCTGACAGTGCAAGCCCCCCTCTCCCCCCAATACCCCACTGGTGACTGGCACAGCCCTCTGCTCACTACCATGGCTAGCCACCGACTGAACTGTACTGGAAGCGCATATTGTGCATATAGAAAGTCTACCCTCTTAAAGTCACAGTCGCTCTACTTGCTATATACCTCCCATGAACTGCCTCCCTACTAATCCTATGTTGTCGAAATTTTCTCTTTTCACTACTTCTCCCTGCCTGTTTCTTTTTTTTCTTTTCTTTCACCTTACACCAGCTATGAGTTCCCTCCCCCACCTGCTCTTTCCCCTTCTCTCCCTCCTTGTCCTTCCTCCCTTGTTCTCTCTCCCAGGCCCCTGCCACCCCCACCCCGTACCCACTATCTACTTAAACAATACCAGCAGCACCTTGGGAATGCTCCACTTCTTGACCAGTCCTCCCCATGGGCCCCCACTTGGAAATATCTGGCTGCCTCTTAACACCACTAAGATTGGTTTTAATGCCAGCCTATCCCTACTGTACCACATTGCATATCATTGGGGCTGTCATATGGACTCTACCTGCTTCCCATATGCTAAAAGAAAACACAAATTATCACTACTGGACTTGTGCCTCTGTTCAATGAAGCTCCTCCTGCTTCTCCTACTGATCTCGGGCAACATCCATCTGAACCCTGGCCTGGGCTGTTCAAGCCTCCTGAAAAAGGCAGGGGCCCTCACCATCACAACCATAAACATCTGCAGCCTGTTACCAACGCTTGATGCACTCCAAGCCTTTATCAGTATCACAGTGTCAGTGGCTCAGTAGATAGAACACTCGCCTCTGAGGCCAGGAGATCAGAGGGCTGTACTGACACTGTAGTTCAGCATGAGAGGGGTGCTGCACTTCTGAGGTGCCATCTTTCAGATGAGATGTTAAACCGAGGTCCTATCTGCCTGGATTGGTGGTAGTTCAGGTGGATGTTAAAGATCCCATGGCACTTATCGAAAAGAGTAGGGGAATTTTTTATTAACATAATCAGTAAACCAAAATGAATACAAACAGTGTTAAGCCACACAAAATAATAGATAAATCACATAGAAAATAATAACAAAAAGTATTACAATCATACATTATCAGAGCAATGTAAAAGAATAATACTGAAAACAGTCACCCTCCCACAAAAGTGTAGGGATTTTTTTCAGTAACACTTACAAAAATACATACAGACAGAATGGTGTTACTCTAAACTAAAAAAGTAAGTTAAATAAATATATCAACATGCAGTAATACATAAATGCAACAGAACCCAAAGAAAATAAAAGGAAGAAGGGTCATACCTACGCTATGATACTTACAAATAATAATGAGAACATAAAGTAAAACAGAACAGTGGGCCTCTCCTTCTTAGGATCAGAAATAGAGTAAGGGAAATTTCAGTGGAAAACAACACAAGGTATATACGACTAAAAGGCATCATACTAAAAATAAAAGCTGCTTCATCCTATTTAGGACCATGCTGAAACAAAAAAAGGGAAAAGAAATGGGTGAAAAAAATAAATTAAGCAAAAGAACACATGCCATCAAAAGAGCCAATCAATTGATCCCCATCTAGAGTGCAAAAGGGAGGCTGAAATTTTAACAGAGTCTTGACTCTTGAGATTACTAATCGAAGTCTCAATCATATGAAATAATTCCTCAGGTGAAAAATGAAGTTGTTGGATTGTCAATCTACAGCGGGCATACCAAATATAAAATTTAAAACAAACCAAAACTAACCACATAGTTGTTTTTATCATGCTTAGTCCATAGGAACGGCAAAATACCTAAACACAAAATTTCCAACATCATAGGGAAAAATTGGGATGTAGGCCATCTATTTTTCAGAATCTGCCAGAATTTCTGTATAAAGGGACAATCAAGAAACAAATGTTCCATTGTTTTAATTGTGGTAAGGCATGACTCCCTGGGGCAAATTCGTTTGGTAATCTGTTTATGTTTAAGATTACCTCTCACATTTAATTTACCATGTAGAGATAACCATAAGACATCCCACATAAAAGGCAGAATGCAAGGTGAGGTCAGCATATTACCTATAGAAATCTGATGCTGGGGAGAATAGGTATCATAGTATGCTAAAACATAAAAATATTTCTGGATTAAAAAGCTATACAGTTCTTTCCAGATGAAGTTGGAAATATGTTCTTTAGCTATGCTCCATAATTTAATCTTCCCAAAACAAATTCTCAAGGAAACAGGTATCTGCACAATATGCGTCTGTTTGGAAATAGTCATCTGTGTAGGCCAGGTTATAAAGACATTACTCAATTAATCCAAAACCCAAGGGCCCAGATATTCAAACTGCGCCATTCTGAGGCGCAAGCCCTTGCGCAGCTCAAAATAGTTGTGCATGGGTGTGGCCGGGGCGATATTCAAAGGAGTTGCGCTATTGAGCAACTCCTTTGAATATCACCCCCCAGCCACAGCCACTGTGCATGGCGCAGTGGAACTTGCGCCAATCGCAGTTGTCAGAGTTGAGCATTAAACTTGCGGTATGCGAAGTACCATTGCACCAGCGAATTTCCGATATTCAAAAGGTGACATGCAAATGGGGCCATAATTCATGCAAGGAGCGGGGGCCATTTGCATCTGATTATGGCCCCATTTGCATGCCATTAGCATGTAGGTGCGCCGATCCCCGAGGACTTGCGCCTGGCCGCCCTGCCAGGCAGCAGCCGCCGGGACCGATGCACCCTGCAGCCCGATCGCGGGCAGAACGTGAAAACAACCCCCAAACATCTCCCAATGCCCGATCACGGGCAGAACGTATACTGACAACCCCCCCCAAACATCTCCCAATGCCCGATCACGGGCAGTATGTATAATGACAACCCCGCCCAAACATCTCCCAATGCCCGATCGCGGGCAGTATGTATAATGACAACCCCAGCCCAAACATCTCCCAATGCCCGATCGCGGGCAGTATGTATAATGACAACCCCCCCAAACATCTCCCAATGCCCGATTGCGGGCAGTATGTATAATGACAACCCCCAAACATCTCCAATGCCCGATCGCGGCAGTATGTATAATGACAACCCCCAAACATCTCCCAATGCCCGATCATGGGCAAATGAAGTAATCAACTCTCAGTGCCCGATCACGGGCAGAATGTAAAAGACCCTCCCAACCGAATATCTCCCTGGTGGTCCAGTGGACCATAATGCCTGATCATGGGCAGAATGTCCAGTGACAACCCCAAACATCTCCCTGGTGTCTAGTGTCCCCCACCCCACCCACCCATGAAGCCCCACCACCCCGCTCCCCCGGCAGCCGGTAGCGCAGCATCCCACCTGCCTGCCTCCCGCCCCCGCCGACTGACTGTCGGTAGGGCTGCCGCCCATTGGTGCAGAGCTAGAGCCAATGGGCATGCAGCCCATCAGTACATGACAGTTCAGATTTGAATGATGTTCATTCACAAATCTGGACTGTCATGTATGGTATAGGCTGCATGCCCATTGGCTCTAGCTCTGCACCAATGGGCATGCAGCCCCACCGGACAGTCAGTCGGTGGGCGGGTGGCAGGTGGTGGATGCTGCCGCCCGCCGCCGCCGGGGAGCTGGTGGGGCTCGTGGGTGGGTGGGGTGGGGGACACTAGACACCAGGGAGATGTTTGGGGGTTGTCACTGTACATTCTGCCTGCGATCGGGCATTAGGTCCACTGACCACCAGGGAGATATTCAGGTTGGGGGTCTTTTACATTCTGCCCGCGATCGGGCACTGGGGTTGTTTTATGCTTGCCCGCATCGGCATTGGGAGATGTTTGGGGGTTGTCATGATAATTCCTGCCCGCGATCGGGCATTGGGAGATGTTTGTGGGGGTTATATACTCTGCCCGCTATCGGGCATTGGGAGATGTTTGGGGGTTGTCATTATACATTCTGCCCGCGATCGGGCATTAGGAGATGTTTGGGTGGGGGTTCTTTTCACGCTCTGCCCGCAATCGGGCTGGTGGTGGGGCACAGGGACTGAGTTGGGGGCCAGCCACGGGTGGCAGCTGCTGTGTTGCGCCCTGCAATACAGCAGCTCACCTGTGGGTGGCCCTCAACTTGATCCTTTTTTTGGCTCAAAGTTGTGCAGGCGCAGGTTGGGGGTTGCGCCTGCACAACTCTGCACAACCCGACTGAATATCAGGTTGTGCAGTTTATGCATGGTTCCTCCCCCTCCTGTTGAGCATGCATTCATTTGCATTGGGCTGTTGCTCAACCTGTTTTCAGTGGCGTAACTGCCTCCTGCTGAATATCGCAGAATGGCACAATGTAGGACTTGCGCATGGCGCAACCCTTTTGAATATCTGGGCCTAGGTGTCCATTGTGTATTACACAGGGTTACCAAGGGATGTAAATTTGAATAAACAAACATTGTAAAAAAGAAAACAAGAGGTTGTACTATCTTCAAACCTCTCCATTTCTTATCCCTCAATAACAAGCATCTTTTTATCAGATTTAACCTACTGCCCCATATACAGGAAAAGAAACAACTATACATCTGTGTTTCCAGATGTGGTGGCAGGCTAAGCACTGTACTAAGATATAAGAAAATGGGTAACAAAATAGTTTTTACCATAAGTACCCTCTTCATTTTAGACAACCACCAAGTATTCCGTAATTTAACTTTAGTCTGAACTTCTTTAAGCTTTACTGACTAGTTCAATGAAGCCAAATCCCCAGGTCCAAATTGTAAACCCAAAATAGTGCACGTTTCTCGTACAACAGGTATACCTATTATACGTGTAGTTTGTACATCTGCACCACAAAGTGGGACACAATTATATTTTCCATAATTAATTTGTGCTACTGTATGCTCCATAAAATCCTGTAAAACTCACCCTAAAGCCATAGAAGAGGGCAAATCAGCCATAATAAAACAGATATCATCCACATAAGCCACACATTTTATTTCTGGATCAGTACTTGAAAAGGAAATTCTCCTTACATCTGTCTTGAGTTGAATTTGTCTGATTAATGGATCTATAGTAAAGAGATACAAAAGTGCACTCAACTCAATGTATTTTCCTTGCTTCAGTGTGGCTTTGTGTACAGGGCGGTAGGGTGACAAAATAAATCTTTGACTTGTGATGTCCAGAGGAGAGAGAGAGAGAGAGAGAGAGAGAGAGACTCCAGGGTGACCCACGAGAAATATAACAGTCCCAGATATCCCAAATAAAATTTATTTTTCTGGCTTCAGTGTGGCTGTGTGTACAGGACAGGGGAAGCAAGCTGCCAAAATGAATCTTTGGCTTGTGCCATCTAGAAGGGGGATGGAGAGAGAGACAGAAATAGAGAGAGAGAAACTGCGGGGGGCGCCCATGAGAAATGTAACAGTCCCAGAAATCTCAAATATTTTTTTCCCCGGCTTCAGTGTGGCTCTGTGTATGGGGCAAGGGTAGCAGGCTGGCAAAATAAATCTTTGACTTGTGCCATCCAATCACGATCATTTGTTAACATTATACTGTTCGGACAAACAACATACAAGTTGATGCACCTGTGTTGCTAGCTGTGGGTGGCCCAGGGGATAAAATCTGACTTTGTGACTCATAGCAGGCTGTTTACACTACAACACAAGTACAACTACACACAGTTGTCGTCATCATCATCATCACTCATTCCCCATTACTCCTCCTTATTATCGTTAATTTTATAGTATATTGCATTACATTATGTATAAGCATTAACCAACTCCAGTGTGGGACTGTCTTGCATGCAACTATGCACCAGATGTGTCTGCATCTCCAATTCAAATTCTGAGGCACACTTAACAGTAGCTGAATTTGGTCACTTAAAACAGTAACTGTATTGTAGGAGTCAGTCAGATAGTCTTGGAAGGAAGTGGTGGTGGACTGCTGTGCTGTCGGTGTGCTGAGTACAGTCAAGAATCATGACAGTAAATTTGTCCCTAGCCTGTGGGTGTGGGTGGGAGTCATCAGAAGGACATCACATTAGTTAAAGGGATCTTAGTTTTGTTACAGGTTAGAATACTAATGATATAGGTATTTGCATGTCTGTCTGTCTGTCTCTCTCTCTCTTCCCTCAGCACACTCATGTCACAGACCGAAGCAGGATTTGCCACCATTACAGGTCAGCCATGAAGGGGCTAGTAGTGAGTGATTGCTTTTTTATTTAGCAGTTTTACATTAATTTTTATACAAATAATCCGTTGAAGGACAATATCCGCCCAAGGCCCCATCCACTGGGGGACTCTGGCCTTGCATAGCTATAACCCTGGGAACTGCTTTTGGGGCTCTGGGACTCTGCTGGTCCTTTTTTGGAGATATCTTCATTCCATCTGATTTTCACATTCTGTTTTGTACTTAGGTGGCTGACAGGGTATGGTTGTTCTGGGTAGTTGGCAAAATACAGCAGGCACTGGGCTCACTGCTAGTGGATGGTGTGGCCTAATTGCTTTGGGTGTCCCAGAGATTGAGCCAGAGGGCCTTAGCCTGGAGGTGCCTATTCTTCAGGAGGCTGTCTACTTGGGACTCTCGCTCTCCATTGGGCGATCATTTAATCTGGCAGAGGAAGACACTGTGGTCCATCAGAGGTGTTGAATCTCATTTTGGATAGCTTATTTTTTCTGGAAGCGCACAAGCTCTTTGGTTAGGGGCTGTGAGACAGTCCCTTGAACATTTTCATTTATTAAACTAGTACTTTTGATTGTGGTGTGAGCACAGCTATTTGGATATATTCTTTGGAAGTTGCTGATGGGGATGAGAGTCCCGTCTCTCCCAGAGATATAGTATTGAAACGCGGCTGGTTTTGCCCATTCCGTTCCTACCTACTCAGTGACTGCTGGACTTTTATTGTTTTAAGGGGTTTGCTTTTCGAGGCTGGGGGATTGTGGGGGATAATTTGGTTATTTTATTCTGGATTATTTGATTTAGTTTTGGGGTATTTTGTTGACTGTTGTAGTGTTCCTGCACCGGTATGTGCTGGCAGTGAGCTCTCCTGGTCAGGCGCTACTCTCCCCCTGAGCTTCATGGCCTCCATCCTTTTGACTGTACCCCCTTGTCCGGTGAGGTATATGGGCATTGTCGGACATTGGGGACTATTAGGAGGAGGCATCAGACCAGGGGTTGTGGACCTGGAGGGGGAGTGGAGTTGGGTGTGCAGATTGAGGTGGCAGAATCCAGAGGTCACCCGGGGGCAAAATAGGTTCCAGAAAGGGGTCCTCCCTGTCTGGTTCCCATACCCAAGGGCTCCACCTTGTGTGGACAGTTGACACGGCCGACCTCAGTGACTCATCCTGCCTGGACAGTGTTAAGCGATGCTAGGTCCATTAAAAAAAAGACAGCTGTAATTGCTGATCTTGTTGAGTCATCGGACCTGGCTTGCATCACCAAGACCTGGCTGGATGAGAATGCTGGCCCAGATTTGGAGGCCACTATTCCAGCCAGGTTCCCGGTGACACACTGCCCGAGGATGGATCGCAGGGATGGGGGTGTAGCCATTTGTTTTAGAACTGAATTGGGCCTTTTAGATGTGCCAGTGGGGGAGACCAAGTCCTTTGAGTATCTCATTGGCGCAGGGGTGGGGTGCAGGATCCTTTTTGTTTATTATCCACCCAGTAGTGAGAAGCAGTTCCTGCAGGAAGTCATGGACTTCATCATCAACATGGTGTTGGAGTCTCCCAGATAGGTGGTTCTGGGGAACTTCAATGCCTGGGTCGACGACGAACTCTCGCAATTTGGTCAGGACTTCCTCCAACTAATGATGTCATTGGGCTTCACACAGGTTATTATCTCTGTGACTCATATTCAGGGTCACTCACTGGACTTGGTTTTCCTACTGGGAAAACAGAACTCTGGCCTTGTGGTGGAGCCAGTCAGTTGGTCTGACCATCACACTATAAGGTCCAATTTCCAGGCTACCCCCTTTAGGCCTTACCCAGTGGAGATGGTCTAGTACTGCCCTTTAAAGGGTTTGACCCCAGATGGCTTGATGGCAGTGCTCAACCTATCAAGCCTTTCAAATGTAAGCATGGACCTGGGGAATCTGCTACATGTCTATATAATAGGGCTGTGGTAGAGGCCCCGAACTCTGTTGCTCCTGTCCGCATTCGCCCACTCACTCTTCACCCTCGGTCCCCGTGGTTTGATGGGACTTTGAGGGAGCTCAGATGAGTGGGATGAAGGTTGGAGTGATGCTGGCAGAAGTCCGGCTGTGATGCCGACAGGCTTAGATTGATGACCCATTACAAGGATTATCGATCGGCCATCTCCCATAAGAAGGCAAAGTTCCTGTCCAGGGAGATCATCGCTGCACAGAACCGACCAGCTCAGCTCTTCTGGACTGTTGACAGACTGTGCAATCCAGCCTGTCTCCAATCATGGAGAGTGTTGTCACAGGAGAAATGTGACAAGTTTGCTCAATTCTTTGTGGCTAAGGTTGCTGACATCAGGTGTGAAATTTGTGCAACTTGATCCAACAGGGGGTTGTGTTGATCAGTGGTAGGTTGCTGCCCCTCAGTTCACCTGATCTGACTTCGACCAATTAGTGGTTGTTGATGTCATGAGGATTTATTTATTTATTTTGTTTTTGTTAACCCGGTAAGTGCACTAGACAAATTCTGCCTATTTTCAGGCACGACCTGGGGAGGGGGATACAGATGAATGCCAACTGACATTAAATCAGATTAAGCTGTTGGTGGTATTTTTAGTGAATGAGGGAAATTTGGCCAGGACACCGGGGAAATTCCCCTGTCTTTTCAATAAGTGCCATGGGATCTTTAACATCCCCCTGAACTACCACAAATCCAAGCAGATGGGACTTCTGTTTAATGTCACATCCGAAAGACAGCACCTCAGAAGTGCAGCACCCCTTTCATGCTGCACTACAGTGTCAGTACTGAGATATTAACCCAAGTGTCAGATGTGGGAACTGAACGCAGAGCCCTCTGATCTCCCGGCCTCAGAGGATCATCCAGAGTACGTGGCTGACCTGTTGTAGATTGGACCCGGGCCCAACTCACCTCTTAATGGGATGCATTGAAGTCATTGACCTGGTCCTGGTGGAGATAATCAGGTGCTCATTAGAGTAAAGTGTGTTTCCGGACACCCTGAAGGACCGGTGCTTGCATCCCTCCTTAAGAAACCCTCTCTTGACTCTGACTGTCTAGCTAACTACAGGTCTGTCTCTTACCTTCCTTTTGTGTGTAAGGTTATCAAGAAGGCTGTCACGCTGCAGCTGGAGGACCATCTCACCATATATGACATCTACGACCCACTCCAGTCCAGCTTTTGGAAGAGGCATAGTACCGAGACGGCCCTTGTTTAGGTGCTCAACGATCTCCTGATAGGGAGAGATTGGAATACCCATTCTGTCTTGGTTCTTCTTGATCTTTCTGTATCATTTGACACCGTGGACCATGGTGTGTTACTAGAGCACCTGCGGTTCATCTGTGGGCTGTTGGGTACGGTCCACAGGTGGTTTCGATCTTTTCTCACTGGTAGGTTTCAGACAGTGGTATCCGGGATTTTTTCCTTGGACCCGATCTCCCTGATGTGTGGGGTACCAGAGGGCTCTGTGTTGTCACCCATGTTGTTCGCGGTGTACATACTACCATTGGGAGATATTGTTAGGTGGTATGGGCTTAGTTTTCACAGCTACACAGATGATACTCAGCTCGACATGTCCTTTGTGCCAGAGCAAGGTGATGCTGTCTCGTTATTTAACAACTGCCTCACCAAGATTCAGGATTGGATGAATGTCAGCTGGCTGAGGTTGAATTCTGGCAAGACCAAGATGTTGGTTGTGAATCTGGGTCATTGGGTAGAGCGGCCTTTGGCTAGGTTGTCTTCTGAGCTTTGGCTTGGTGGCAACCAGCTGTTGACCTCTGACCGGGTGCGCAATCTGGGCATTATTTTTGACAAGGGATTGATGCAGAAGTCTCAGGTGTCATCCGTCATCAAGTCCTCTTTTTACCATCTGAGGAATATCGCCTGGATTAAACACCTGATCCCACAGGTCGATCATCCAACATTGTTCCATGCCTTTGTGTCTTCTCACCTTGACTATTGCAACTCCCTGTACCTAGGACTACTGGGAGTGGCTATCCACTGCTTGCAGCTGGTGCAGAATGTGAATGCCAGGCTGTTGACTGGCCTACCTCATTCGTGCCGTATCATACCTGTGCTCCACAGACTGCACTGGCTGCTGGTTCAGTGGCGGATCACCTTCAAGGTCGGTTTGCTGACCTAGTAAGCCTTACACGGACATGGTTTGTGTTACCTGCAAGAACGTCTGCATCCCTATCACCACCTCCACCGCTCCACTCTGCCAACTATGAGGGATAGCTAGAGGTTCCCAGAGTCCGTTTGAAGATCTCAGATGCCAGAGCTTTTATGTTCATGGCCCCAAACATGTGGAATTCTCTACCTCGCTGGTTAAGAGAGTGTCTGACTGTGGAGAGCTTTAAGTCTGCACTAAAAACATATTTATTTGATCTGGCCTTCTTGGAGTATGATTGAATTCTGATGATAATATTGATGTTTTAGATATTTGTGATAAAATGTTATTTATGGTGTTTTAACTGTCAATTTTATTTCATTGGGGCATGGCTGAACACCAGCAATGGCAGATGTTCTTTAGGGAAGCTTCCTGGGACACCAACTATATCTCTACAAAATCAGCTACTTACGATGACTTTGGAGTGCCTAGACTCCACTGTAGACCATCTGTCAGGTATGGAGTCTAGAAAATCAATAAACAAGCAGGCAAAACTGTCCTTCGACTCCCACAGCCAAGTTCCAACCTGCGCAAGTGATTTGCAACGGCACAGGCCTCGAGACACCAGCTGCGAGTGTGCGGGTGATCTGCCTGATATGTCCAGCCTGGAAATGGAAGCGATAACTAAGTCACTTGTCAGAGTGCCAGCCACCTTGTTGACTATGCAGCAGGAGATGAAATCAGGTTTTCAAAATGTTACAACCCAACTCCCGCATTTGCAAACTGCTGTGACCAGCCTTACAGAAACCACCACTACTCATGCCTCACAGATTTTGGAGCTGGAGCGCTGTGTGGGGGAACTTGAAGACTCATACACTGGGGTCTCCATGGAGCGGGTGGGCGAGCAGGCCTAGCCTCTGCCCTGGCTGAGCTAAAGGAGCACCTGGATGTCCAAGGAAACAGGTCCAGGCACTTGAATATCAGAATTATCAGACTCCCGGAAGGTGTCGAGGGCTGGGATCCATGCAAAGGGCTGTATCTATGGCTCATGGAGCAGTTGGACCTCTCTGAGGAGTGTCAGAATTTTGAGGTCAAAAAAGCGCACTGTGTGGGCCCTCCACCGATATCAGGGGACTGGCCACAGCACTGCTTAATCAAGTACCTGTGGTACATGAATAAGGAGCAAATTCTGCAAAAAGCTAAAACAGCTGGCCCTATTTCCTTTGGTAACACCAAAATATATGTCCACCAAGATTACAGTAGAGATTTAAAAAGCAAGAGACAAAAGTTTAGACAAGTTAAAATCAAGTTATTTAAATTGGGCTAGTCCTTTGCCTTTCTCTATTCAGCTCACCTGAGGATAGTCCGGCCAGGACAGAGTCTACGCTTCTTTCTATGCCCAAAAGCTGCTGAAAAGTGGGTTGAGGAGGAGGAGACCAGGAGGGAGAAGGCACAGTCTGCTTCACCCTGATTACTATGCATCATATCTTAAGTAAGTGATAACTATATTGTGTGATTTAAATTGTCCTGGAGCTCTTATGGCCTCCCCAACTCGGAGTAGTAGGCCCAGTTCACTCTTTGTGCCTTGGTGTGTGTCATATTAGGATTATACCCAGCGGCCTCGTGGCAGCTCCTGACTGTGTCTGGGGGTGTGGGTAACAGCGTGAGGCTGAGTTCTGACTTTGCTGCATCTGTTCGAATACAATGTCTGATAATGTTGCTACAGGAGGCAGTTATTGACTTTGACTGATCTTGGGTTTTGGCTTATGGGGTACTATTGTCCTCTGATGCCTCCCATTCCTTAATCTGACTATATGATGGAATACAACTTGCACATTTGTGGACCTACTGCAGGGAGTCAGTTAATTTAAAGTATGTCTATAGCTCATATGAGCTATTTCAGTTAGAATCCTCATTTGATGGTGCAGGTACTTTCATTTATGTGCATTGGGTGGTGCACTGGCCCATTTCTCGAAACCTTCATTCACGGTCTCCTTTGGATGGGATGTACCACCTACCCTGGTTATATTGGGAGTGCCCAACCATGCCTGGGGGTGTGGGTACCAGCGGAGGACTCCAGACATGGTTTGGTCTTTCTGTGCAACCTTTGACTACTGTACCAGTGCATTTTTGCTGTTTAATTCCTTGGAGACTTGCAACTAAGGGTACAGCAGGGGTGTCAGCTGAGGCATCTGCTTCCATTACTTTACCCTCTCCCCAGCATTGGGGTGGAGTATGAGTGGCAGGTGAGCTCTTTGAGTGGGGTGTTTCAAATGTCTCTCATCTAAGAGTAAAGACATGGCAGTAGCTGATATGTCCATATAATTGTAAGATGCCTAGTGGTGTCCCATTCTTTGTTTGCAACACTATGGTGGAACTTAAGTTCACTTTCTGCCTACTGTTTGTAGTGGCAATGCTGGCAGCTTCTGTTGAGCTGCTTGGGGGGGAGGGGTTTGTTGTCCCTGTTGGGCCAAGTCTGTGGGAAATTTGTTTGATTATTTTTGGTTAATTGGGGGGGGGGGGCTGCCATTCCCCTGTTGGGAATGGAAATGTGGGGATAAAAAGTGGTGTTTTACAAGCTACCTCTCATGTGACTGGGAGCCCAGGGGGAGGGCCATGCTGTTGGTACCCACTTCTGCTGTATTGGGTATTTACTGCAGTCTCTCCTATGGGATGTGCTTGAGTCCTTTGGTGACAATTCATGTATGGGGTGCAGCTTTAGACACTTCCAGTTGGGGCTGTACTGAAGAGGTGGGAAGGGATGGAGGGTGGTTCTTATTGGGAGGGTATATTTTTTAGTACTTTTGGGAAAAAACGGATCTTAGATGTGTTACTTGAATATGCAGGGTTGCGAGTTGTTCTCAATTTGATAGCTCTTCACGGATGATGACATTAAATGTGTGTCGTGGAATGTCAATGGTCTGAAAACCATTTTCAAAAGGAAAAAGGTTATGTCAGAGATTAAGAGGTTGGGGGAAACAATTCTTATCCTGCAAAAGACACACTTCTCTCCTCCTGAAGCCCATAAAACTGCCAAGTTTATGGGTGGCACGTGGATATCGGCCTCCTTCTCCTCCAAGGCCCATTGTGCCTCAGTTTTGATCCCTGGGGGACCTCCTGCTCAGGTACTTGACAGTGTTATTGATCAGGCAGGAAGATACGCATTGGCTAAAATTGACATCCCGGGTAGGGGGACCTTCCTGTTTGGCTCAGTGTATGCCCCGAACATAGAATCCCCAGGTTTTTTCCAGAAGCTAGCCTTGGATATGTCTCAATGGGATGGGCAATGGATCATAGGGGGGATTTTAATTGTGTGCTGGACTCTGTGTTGGACTGTTCTAGCCAAAATTCAACTCCTAAAACCCTGACTACCAAAGCCTTGGAAGCCTGCAAGATGGGCTCTGCCTGGTGGGTGCCTGCGACACACCAACCCATCTAGGCATAACTACAGTTTTTTCTCACACACACACCAGTCCTATGCTAGAATAGACAGAATTCTGGTCTCCAGATCCTTGCTGCTGAGTGTGACAGGGGCGACCAACATCCCCATCCTAGTCCCAGACCATGCCATTCATCAAATTTCACTTAGAAGTTCCGGGAAGCAAGCTACCCCATGAGCATGGAGGCTAGACCTTCTCCTGCTTAAAGACCAGGAATATGTAAAATTTATGCAAGGGTGCATTCAGGACCACTTGCAGCTGAATGGCAGAGAGGAGACCTCTCATGGAATTAGATGGGAGGCCTTGAAGACTTTTGTTAGATGTAAGACAATCTCCTTTGCTGCTTATCATAAAGATAGTGTGGCGGCGGAGTTGGCTCTACTTTGCACTAAGATTGAGGCTTGTGAGTCAGCACATAGGTAGAGCCCTACCCCTCTTTGTACCATGTCCTTCAAAAATTAAAATGGAAATTTAATTCCTTAACTAGCTCCCAGCTTGAGTGATCCATTTTACTATCCAAGGCCAGAGATTATTTTAACGGAGATAAATCTGAAAAATGTTAGCCTGACAATTAAAGTGCAAGGAAGCAGGAAAAATGATGGGGCAGATATACAATTCACAAGGAACATTAGTACAGTACATTGTGGGAATTGGACAAGCTTTTTGTGGATTTTATACTACACTGTATGCGTCCAAAGCCTGTTTGGCACCAACTTTGACAGATGTCTTCTTTGAGGGTATTCCCCTTAACCAGTTAGGGGTAGAAGAGAAGATAAGGCTAGACTCCCCAATATTTAAACAAGAAATCTCTGATGCCCTTCAAGCCCTTAAGAGTGGTAAGGCCCCAGGCCCAGATGGACTACCTGTGGACTTTTTGAAGACCTTCAGGGATCCCCTCCTTGACCCTTTATTTGATATGATTAGTGAAAGTCTCACCAGGGACAAGCTGTCCCCTCCATGCAGTCCACTGTCATAACAGTATTGCCAAAGCCCAGGAAAGATCCTACCAAATGTGCCTCCTACAGGCCCATTTCATTATTAACGGCTGACTATACGGTGCTGGCTAAAGTCTTGGCCTCCTGACTAGAGCCACTTCTACCACAGTTAATTCACCCAGATCAATCTGGATTTGTGAAGGGCAGAACTGGGAAACATAATATTCGGCATACGTCGAACATCATATACAGGTAGGGTCAGACTAAAAGGCATCACAGGGCAGCAGTGGTAGCTTTAGATGCTGAAAAAGCCTTTGACCATGTGGAGTGGGGTTATCTTTTTGACACCCTGTGCAGACTGGGAGTGGGACCTGCTTTTCTGTCTTGGGTGCGCGCTCTATATACCCACCCTCAGGCTCAGATAGCGGTCAATGGAACACTCTCAAACCCCTTTCCTCTCGAGAGGGGCACCCAGCAAGGCTGTCCTCTGTCCCCTCTCTTGTATGTTCTCTCATTGTAACCCTTGGGGGCCACACTTTGAATGGACTCTAGGATTCGGGGCTTTGTCGGGGGAGGGAAGGAGCATAAAATTGCCATGTACTCAGACGATCAGCTCCTGTATCTGCAAAACCCGGCTCAAGATTTGCCTCTGGTGTACTGTTTAATTCAGAGGTTTGGGGAGATTTCAGGGCACCAGTCAATTGGATGAAAAGTTAACTATTTCAGGTGGGGACCTTAGATAGAGCCCAGTTGATAGAGAACCTTGGGGGTTTGCAATTAGTCTCTAAGCTTAAATACATTGGGGTGTATTTGTCAACCTCAGTTAAGCTTTTGTATAAATTAAACTTTAAACCCCTTCTTGCCAAAATTTCTGAAGACTGCGAGAGGTGGACAGTTCTGTCCTTGTCCTTATTAGGCAAAGTTGGAGTGATTAAAATCACGGTTCTCCCTGGGGTTCTTTTTTTATACCAAGCCCTACCTATCAAAGTGCCCCAGACACACTTTAAGCAGCTAGATGCTATCTTACATAAATTTCTATGACGATCAGGCAGAGCCAAAGGTAGAAGGTCGATATTATAATGACCCCCCCCCGAGCTGAGCGAGAGGCGGGGCTGCCAAGTTTCAAAGCATACTATTGGTGGCACAATTAGCCTTTATTCCCACCATCACCCTTGACCAAGATTGTCCCAGGCTAGGCCTTGAGGAGGATATGTTACATGGCAATTTTAAAAATGAGCTTTTGGTTGGGGTGTTTGGAGGTTTGAATGTAGATACTGTTACTAACCCCTTTACAGCGACAACCGGGGGGTCTGGCTACAAGTACATCAGTGTATTGATTCTGCAGAGCGTGTGTGTCCCAATATTAGCATATTTGTGGCCATGAAGCAGAGGGGAAGTTACTCCCTGGTAGTCTTGCAGAGGCTATGGATATGGAGCAGAAAGGGTCTCATTGCTGTTAGTCAGTTATATGATGGTGGTTTGTTGAAAAGATTCACTACTCTCAGTCATGAATGGGGCATACCCCCATGGATTTCTTTTTAAATCTGTCAATCTGCCAACACTGTGGAGGCTCCCTATCCCCACATTTTGGATGGATGGACACTTCCCCATTTGAGGAAGAATGTTTCAAACCACAACCGGGGCAGAAGCCGCTTTTTGTGTACTATCATATTCTACAAGGTCACCTGACCCATTGTGAAAGGACCAGCCAGGATAGGTGGAGTGAGGACCTCTCCTTTGTCTTGGACTGGCATACTTGGAAGCTGGCCTGTTCGCACTATCTGACTTGCTCATGCAGCAATAAGCTGCATCAGATTCAGTTTAACTTCCTGCATAGGAAGTATATGACACCCTAAAGGCTCCATGGCCTAGATGCTGATAGGTCGGTGCTTTGTCCTAAATGTAAAACATTGGAGGCAGACTTTCTGCATCTTGTGCTCACCTGCTCGAAGGTAGCCTGTTTTGGCACTCAGTCCACAACATTATGTGCCAGGTGCTGGGATACACCCCCTCTAAATCACCCTTAGAACTTTTGCTGGGGGCAGACCCTGCTTACCCTGGTCAGAAGGCATCAGACCCCTTGTGGTCCGCAGCACTTATTAATGCCAGAAGAACAATAGCACAGGAGTGGATGGCACCAACGCCTCCCTCGGTCACCAGATGGGCACAGAACTTAAAAGCATGCATGGCTATAGAATGTGCCCAGCAGGGATCACGAGGTGCCCTTCCTGAGTTTTATGAAACCTGGCAACCTCTAATGGATAGGGTGGAAACCAGTGTTTTTCCCCTTTGAATCCCTGTTATATTGCACCCTCTTTTTGCAGGAATATATTGAGTTAGGTAACACTGTGGGAATACGTAAGAAAGTGGAGCCATGTATGTAATGTAATGTGATATATGGTAATCCAGTGTACTGTCCTGGAGCGTAATATTAAGCGAAGTGACATGTAATGCTGTACTAAATATGCTGTATTTTGTCAAAGCTATGTATACACATCTATTTTTCCAATAAATAATTTTTGAAAAAAAAATATTTATTTCATTGAGTGTACAAGTGCTTGGATACTTGTTGACTTGCACTTTTCTACAAATAAATTTTAAGTTGAGTTGAGTAAATTATTTCCTTTGGGCCTCTGTGTCAAATGTGACTGACTTTGGCCACTTTTATGCATTTTTTTTGCATTTTTTTCAAATATTTGTCAATAAATTAGAACAAATCAGAACTTCACCGTGTTCTGGTTCTTATTTAATAAGGGTCAGAAATTCACTGAGTTCTCCCAGCCTAGAAAATAGGGGCACGGTGTCATAATGTCGCAAGACATTATGCAGCAGCAATATACTATGCTACCAATACAGCGCGATATATTGTAAGCAGCATATGTCTTTATTCTACAGTGTTCTCTGCCCCTACACCCCCCGTTATGGGGGTCTACAACTCCAAAACCCTCCCACTAAAATAACTCTGGGGGACCACACTTAACATCTCACAAAGTGTGAAAAATTAAAAATTCCTTACGTCTGGGACCGGGAATCGAAACCTGGTCCCCAACGTACTGCCTCCCTCCCTGCCTGTGGCTCATCCCGTCGAGCCACAGCAGCCGCTCTCTGGCCCCACCTCCCAGCACAGGTCTCATCCCCTACCTTGGAAGAGTGAGAGGGTGCGCTACCACGTATATATCCTTTTGTGGTTTTGCACCCTTTCGCTCTACCCTACCGAGCTGTTCCTGTTGCCCGATTTAGTGTATTAAGCATACAAGATACTGACCCGATAGGAAAAATAAGACACTATAGCAGAACCCCAATGAAAAGGATATGTTGCATCTAAGATGATCTGTCCTAGAAAAATACATTATAAAAGCAGGCAGACACTAAAAATGAGATATCACATTTCACCTCTGTCTTGTGTAAATGCAGTATAAAACTGTGTTAACTCAGGACCCCATTGTAAATGACATTACATCTCATCTGGTCTATCTAGGGTAAATACATAGTAGCAATGCATACAAGCAGGACCCAGTACAATAGCATGTAAGTAAACATCAGGCATTGACAAATACGTGTTTATATTGTTTGTGCCTGTGAGTGAAAATTGAGAACTAGACTGGTGCAGTGAGACATTAGTCATCGCAGAGAGGATGAGGAGTTTTCAGAAGGTGTGTCAGATTGGGCAATGGGCATGTGTGTGGGTGTCTGCTATCATGTAGAAACCTTGAGGAATAGCAATGAAGAAGAAGATGATGCAGGGGAGAAAGGAGCAGAGAAAGGTTCAACCATGGCAGTTCTACCATGAACCAGTTCTGCAAGTGGTGGTAGTGCTGGAGAAGGAGCCAGGACAGGGACAGGTACTGGGAGTCAAAGAGATGGAGCAGGGGTTACCCCTGAGTGGAGAGAAGGGCTTGGTGGTCCTTAATCTAATGCAATAGGCTAAAAAAGAAATGCACTGTTTGTCATCAATTGCTATTGATATGGAAAAAGTATTTGATTCCATTGAGTGGGACTACCTCTGTCTTGGTCTAAGTAATGTTGTGGGTAGGACCCTCCCACATCCATTGGATCAAAACTAGACACACCCAACATCTTTTCTACCAATTTTCTTCTACCATCAACATTTCCACTGCAGTGAGGCACCAGACAAGGTTTGTCTCTCTTACTTCTCTCCTGTTTTGGTAACCATAGAACCCCTGGCCATACAAGTCAGGGCATCACAGAACATCTATGTCATTAAGGTTGAAGACACATAAAATAAAACTCTGCTTTCTGCAGATAACCTGCTTGTCACCATCACCACAGTAAAGAAATTACTCCTGACAGTACTACACACCCTGAAAGATGTTGGTACATTTTCAGATCTGTATGTGACGTGTGAACTGGACCAATGTGCAGACACTTCCTATCCAAAACTGCCCTTCATAACTGGCTGTCCAGATAGGCCTTTTCCCAAAATGGTCAACAGCAGGTGTAAAATACTTAAAAACTAACCATAGTCTTAATTTGAATGCAGTCTATCAATTAAACCTCCCAGGTATTATTGATGAGGCAATTTGGCATTGTGAGCAGTGGCAAAAACTAAAACTGTGCATAGCTCAGGTGACTGAAGTATTAAAATGAATAGTCCTGTCCTTAATACTTTTTGTCTCAACAGCCTCCCCTTTCAATAGGGCCTAAACCTCGGGGGGATGCTGTCAAAATCGTACCAGAATATGCACGAGTAAATATAGCGCGTTCAAAATCACACCTGTAAAAGATTGCGTATTAACAAAAACACGCTTACCTTAATAGCGTGATTCAACATTAAACCATCTGGTCAGAAGCCCTTCTAGGGGGTTGGGGGTCATTGATCAGTTTCAGTAAGCATAAAACATACACCTTCCAATACAGCAAATTCATATTATAACACAACAAATATGTCCAATTGACTCTAATGCATATCAATTCTTGTTACACCCCACAGAAACGTTGACCCCCCCCAAGGCAGGCCATGGAGTAGACTCAACCTATCCAGTAGCTATGGTTGGGTTCTCACTAACACCTACTACAAAGAGCCCGACTACTGCACAGCACCCCTCGGATACATATGTAGATTAAACTAACAGCGAGTCAAACAAAGTGGGAAATTACCAATACATTGAAGTTCTTATAACAATTCAAAGTTTCCAACCAATCAAAACAAATATAGAAGACAACAATACTAATTAAAAAAAAAACAAAGAAAACTCAAATGGTGTCTTGGTGTCAATTTTTTCACAGAATCTAATAACAACGTGAATGGACTCAGGGCAGACAAGGAGGGGCCACAGCAATATAGTTCACCCATTTTCCCCATTTCCTATCAGAAGCCTTAAAATTACCCTTATACCAAAAAACAAGTTTGTCCAATGTGGCACAATACGCCATGGAAGACAGCCATTGTGTCAGCTTTGGTGGGTCCGACTGTTTCCAGTACCAGAAAATCAGCTGTTTCACTTTAACAATTGCCAAATACACAAACTGCTGTTCACCATGCGTCAACTCCTGTGTTTCCAAATAAGCCTCAGTATTTCCCAAGCAACCTTGTTGGGAGGACAACTGAAAGACTACAACCAATATCTCCACTCGAAGTTTCTCAATGTCTCGACAACAGGTGACTAAGTTCCTGCAGTCATATGTTACATGTATTAAGTTAGCTTTCTCTATCCCACATCTCAGACAACCTTGGGTAGTATCAGTGCCTGAAATGTAGTCTGCCTCTCAGGGCTATAGCATACATGGAGTAACATTTAATAATGGGTTAGTCTTTGGCTCATTTAAATAGGTATATAAGCTGCATCTGGACACAACTGTTCCCAGTCTTCTGCTGTTTTACTGATTACCCACAGAGGTTCCCATAAAGTGGCAAGATTTTTAAATGCATCTCCCTGAAACACAGAAACATATAATTTGTCAGCAGAAAAGGACTGCTTGGCCCACCCAGCATTGAAATTACACATGCGCGCTAAACATGACATAAGCGATTAATTCAGCGCTATGAAGACCTTGCGCTATGTTGATCTGCGCTATAATTTCATGCGCGATTAGGGATGTGCAATTTTGACATTAAACCAACCTTGGGCATACTTTAGAAAGGTAATTTATTGTTCCTCTGGCCAGCAGCACTAGCTAGGTTGGAAAATTACCCTTATGAGAGTACTAGGCGAAATGCACAGTACTCTTGCGAAATTGCACAGATTTGCCGATTTCACTTTGGTGCAATTTACACGAAAATGTGCCAAATTCTGGCATAAATTTGCTGGACACAATTTGTGAAAATGGCCCATTGTGCTTTGAAATTGTGTTAAGTGTGCACTTTTTTCAAATGGTGTTTTTTTAGAAAAGGTGCACTTTCAATTTATTTTTGAAAATGCACCATTTTTCATGAAAATGTTTGATGCAATTCCTGTCATTATGCATGAAGCAGATTTTACTGTATATGTGAGTTAGTATGAGTGGGAGAACTGTGCATCAACAGGGAGAATCAGGAAAGAGATAGTCAGAGAGATAGGTAACTAACTACAGAGAGAGAGAGAGAGATAAATAGATAGATAGATAGATAGATAGATAGATAGATAGATAGATAGATAGATAGATAGAAAGATAGACAGACAGAGACAGACAGATAAAGCTATCTGCCTAGATAGATAGATAGATAGATAGATAGATAGATAGATAGATAGATAGACAGATAGCCAGATATGTACATTTGCTTGTTTCTTTGTTTGTTTGCTTATTTATTTATTTATTTCAAATATTTTACCATGACAGAAATACTGAACTGGTAACAGCTTGTCTCAGATGTGTCCTGGGGGGAAGGGGAAAAGAGGAGGAGAGAACAGATACAAATACAAAACATACAGTAAAAATACATACCATGGAAATAAGTAAATCAAAATAAGACACATTTCTTAAGAATATCATTTGCTAAACACCAAATTACATACAGTAAACTGCAGAACTGATGAAAGGGCAAATTAATATTAATCAACAGACCCGATCACTGGGGAGGGGAGAGGTTCGGGGGGGGGGAGTTCAGATGAACCACCCCTGCAAGACGTCCTGAGTTCCATTCATGTTCCATATTTTTGTTTGTTTTATTTTACAAGCCTGAGGCAGTGTGACTTTAAAAGCAGGGAGAAGGACACTTAGATCCAGATGTAGTCAGGGCACTCCATGCTAGATAGGGGGATGGACCAGCCCACGACGTTGGCATGCACAGCGTCTGAGTGATACAGAGTCATGGGTCTCCTGGCTCCAGATTTAAACTGTAGCCATTGATTCAGCCATGAGTCACTTTCTCTGCCGGTGAGGTTGGGGAAAGCCTAGTAGAAAGAACGTTCACTGGCACTGAGTGACCTTAAGGTTCCGCGAGTCAAGGAGCATCATGGGATGGTCTGGTTATCTGTCAGCCTTTTTGGTGTGCCCAGTCTGCCGATGTAAACCAGGTAGGCGGAACATTTCAGTGAACTGTGACCATGGCCATGCCGACAGACTATTGTCTTTGCAGGCCCACATTTTACTCTATGTTGTGAGATGCTTTATTTTTTTATGTAAAAGAGAATTGTTTAGCATGAAAATGAACTGGGTCGTTATCCCCATTTGCAGACACATCCTAGGGCTGTGCCTGCCTGGAGTCAGTTAAAAAATACACATATACTAGTGTATGACCACTTTGACTATTACAAGAGCTAAAAATTCCTTTTTGGGGTGTGGGTGGGGTAGGGGGGACTCAGGCAGGAGTTAAAACCCAGCGACACTGCTAACTAATTGCTTTCTTCCTTACAATGTGGGGTTTCACCCAAATCCTACTCACTAGGGGTGGGTAAAACTGCCGTTTTCCACTCCTGCGGAACTCCCTTGGAAATTAAGGGACTTCCGCAAAAGTTTCCAAATATCCACCTGTGGAGGAGCAGAAAACGTCTGCCAAAGTTACCCGGTGAAATTTCACCTGGAAATGAAGAAAATAAATCCTAGCGGCTAGTGGTCTCTTCTCCCACCTTTCCCACATATAAAAAATTATCCCTGGTTGCTAGTGGTCCCTCCCCTCCACCCGGTGATCCGCCCACCGGGAAATGTACAGTATCCTCCCCCCATCCCTATCTCCACTGTCCTGTGACTCCTGTTAAAAAAAATCTCTGGTAATCTAGTGTTTCTTTTTTTATTATTTAAACCCCCTCCTGATTCCCGGTCTCAAATCCCTGGTGATCTAGTGCCCCCACCCAGCCTCCCCAGCAGCCAGCATATATCAAATCAAATCAAATCAAACTTTATTTCTATAGCGCCTTTCAAAAACCAAGGTGCTGTATATAAAACCAATTACAGATAAAACATTAAAACAAGAAGCTAAAATACATTAATCATTAAGGAAGACTAAATTAAATAAATATGTTTACAACTTTTTCTTAAAACTATCAACGGTCAGGCATTTTCTTAGCCAATGAGGTAGAGAATTCCACAGGGTCGGAGCTGAAAAAGCAAACGCACGGGCACCTGATGTTTTTAAACATACCCTGGGAATCTCTAGCAATCCCTTGTTGGTGGATCAGAGAGGATGGGAGGGGCAGTAGGGTATCAAGAGGTCTTGCAGGTAACCGGGTCCCTGGTCATGTAGGGCTTTGAAGGTTAGCAAACCAACCTTAAAGGTGATCCACCACTGAATAGGCAGCCAGTGCAGTTCGTGGAGCTCAGGAGTAATATGACTGGACCTGGAAGTCTCAGTCAAAAGCCTGGCTGCCGCATTTTGCACTAGCTGCAAGTGGTGGATATCAACCCCTGGAAGCCCTAGGTAGAGAGAATTGCAGTAATCAAGGTGGGTACTGATGAAGGCATGGACCAATGCTGTAAGATAATCTGGATGAACCAAGTGTTTCACCCGGGTGATATTTCTCAGATGGTTGAAAGAGGATTTGACAACAGCCAACACCTGAGACTGTGGTGTCAGTCCATCGTCAAAAATAACGCCGAGGTTCTGCACCTGGTCTGAAGCAGCGAGCTGTATACCATCAAGCAAAATGTCTGATGCCTGACCAGCTCGCATACTCGCCCCTGGATGACCAGGGTCCACAACCAGCACTTCAGTCTTCTCTGATTCAGTCTCAGTCAGCTAGTACTCATCCAGGTTCTGTTCTCGGTAAGGCAGTTCCTTAGCACGGAGAGTGCAACATCCTGTCCGGGTAGAAAAGACAAATACAGTTGAGTATCATCTGTGTAGCCACGAAAACTCAAACTGTATTGCCTGATGATATTTCTCAATGGTAGCATATACACTGCAAACAACATGGGGGCCAAAATGGAGCCCTGTGGCACCCCATAAGACAGGGAATAAGTGCCAGAGGAGTAAAATTCGGTGGTAACTCTCTGAAGCCTGTCTGCGAGGAAAGAATGGAACCATTTGAGGACTGTACTAGACAGACAGACCACAAAGCAGCTGCAGGCACTCCAACAGCACACCATGGTCTACAGTGTCGAATGCTGCGGAGAGATCGAGGAGGACCAGAATGGTACATGCCTTTTGATCTCTAGCCATCAGGAGGTCATTCAATACTCGGACCAGTGCAGTCTCTATGCTATGTTTCTTCCTAAATCTGGACTGGAGAGTATCATAGATCTTGTGAGTTGTAAGATGATCATCCAGTTGCAGTGCAAACACCTTTTCAATAACCTTACCAGCAAATGGCAGGTTAGTGATAGGTCGGTAGTTAGCTGGGCAGTCCGGATCCAAGGAGGATTTCTTAAGGAGTGGTCGAATGACTGCCTCCTTTAGGGGTTCTGGGAAGACCCCAGTCTCCAAGGAACTCCAGACAATTTCAGCAAGGATCGGACAGATAGTGTCAACACATCCCAATAAGAGGGGTGTCGGGCCCGGGTCCAGGCTACAACTGGTTGGGTGCATTGTCTGGATGATCGTCACAATATTCGTGAATTCTGGCTAGCCAAAATCTGACCAGAGAGACCGAGTGCACACCACATCCTGCCGATCACCACAACTCCTCATAGGAGAGACTATACCAATGTTAGACCTGTTGCTGGCAATATTATCTGCGAAGAATCGAGCAAACTCCTTGCATTTCAGCTGAGAAAAAACTTCTCTGGGCTGAAGACAGATTAGATTGCACAATCTGTCAATGGTCCGGAAAAGCTGAGCTGGTCGATTCTGTGCAGTAGAAATCTCCCTGCACAGGAATTCTGCCTTCTTATGGGTGATTTCGAGCTGAAAGCCATCATAATGTGCCATCAGCTTAAGCCTGTCAGCATCAAGGCCAGACTTTTGCCAAGTTCTCTCCAGCCTTTGACCAACTCGCCTCAACTCCTTCAAAGAACCATCAAACCAGGGGTTCCTTGGGCGAAGGGTGAGGGGTTGAACACGAACAGGAGCAATCTTGTCCAGGGCATCTCCCACAGCCTTATTTTAGGCTAATATGAGATTGTCTGGACTCATGCATTCACCTGACAAACCCGATAGGTCCAGCGACACCGATATAAAATATATATGACCTGTTACCCTGGTAGTCTACTCCCCCACCCACCCTGCCCCAATCCCTGATCCGCTGCACACTATGCATTTATGGACAGAAGCAAACATGCCCTGGTAGTCTAATGCCACCGCCCACCACCCAAAACAAGTACACTACACAGACATTCACAGCCAAATACAGATACACACAAACAATTGCTTGTTGCATCTGCTGGTGTCTCAGAGAAGGAATTATGTGTTCTACCTCCTGCCCTCTAACTAATTTTCTGTACAGGGTTACTCCTATTGTCACTGGGGACCTCCAACCTTGCTCTTGCTCACTCCTTCTTGTCCTTGCCACTGACTGTGCACAGCACATATTGTCTGTTCAATGTTGTTCCCTGGTGTCTCTCTCTCACTCTTACTCTTCCTATTTGGCTGGACGACAAACAATGTCAATTGTGCTCTCTCTCTCACTCTCACTGGAATGTGGGGTGGGGGGTTGGCAGAACAGGAAACAAACAGATGCAGCTGCTGCTCGAGACAAACACAGGCTGCTGTGAATTACAACTACACAGGGACCTTGTTGTACAGGCAGGGAGGGGGAAGCAGCACGAAGGTTCTGAGGGCAGCAGATTGTGACAGAGAGAGAGGACATACACACTGCTCTCTCGTGCCTCAGAGCCACAGATAGCACCAGAATGCAACAGTCACTACAGCATTGCCAAACTCGACTTTCTATCTTGGGTGGCGGCAGTTGGGCGGGGGCACCCCAGCACCCTGATGTACTCCTGCACTGTTCCTTTCCATATCCCCATGTTGAGCTGTCACTGTCACTGTCTGTGTGTGGCTGCATGGGTCCTCTCACTTACTGACTTCCTAGTCTGTCTTGTTCAGTCAGTCACCTGCTTCCTGGTGCTGTCGGGGGTCCAAGGACTTCCCATGCTGTGGCAATGGTTTTGCTCATGGGGAGGGGTGCTGAGGAATGGGTGTTAATCCTGCACTGTCCCTGTCACTGTTTTCAGCTGCCAGACCACATCAACACCTGCTGACACTCCCTTCATGGCAATCAGAGTTATGGCAACAAGTGAGCACCTCATAACGCTGTTCCATGGCCAGCCCGCCGACTGAGCTGTCATGAATGAGTGTACCGCATACTGCTCATTCATTGACAGCTCAGTCAGCGGGCTGGCCATGGAGGAGAGAGAAGGGCTGTGCCAGTCCATTGCAGCCAGGGTTTATGATGGGGGTGGGAGCGGGTTGTTGGACACCTGGCTGCTAGGGAGGCTGAGTGGGGGGGGGCACTGGATCACCAGGGATGGGAATGGGATTTGGGGCTGGGGATTGGGAGGCAGTTTAATTTAAAAAACAAACAAACACTAGACCACCAAAGATTTTTTTTTTTAACAGGACAGTGGAGATAGTTATGGGGAGGGGGGGTTCCTGTACATTTCATGGTGGGTGGATTACCGGGTGGAGGGGAGGGACAACTAGCAACCAGGGATATTTTTTACATGTGGGACAGGTGGGGAGAGGGACCACTAGCCACCAGGGCTTATTTTCTTCATTTCTGAGGAGGGGACTTTACTTTACATTTCATGGCGGGTGGGTTACCGGGTGAAGGGGAGGGACCACTAGCCACCAGGGATAATTCTTTACATGTGGGGCTGGTGAGGGAGGGACCACTACACTAGCCACCAGGGCTTTTTCCGGGACAATTTGTTGATTAAATGAGTGGCGATCATGGGCGGAAGTTCTGTGGAAATTCGGAAATCAATTTCCGAACTTCCGCGGAAGCGAAAGTCAGACTTTTGCTTGAATTCCGACTGAGGAAGATTTTTTTTGCCCACCCCTACTATTCACTTGTGTGGAGAAACAGGGATTGCATTTCAGAGAAAAAGCTGCAACTACTGTTTAGTTCCCAGAGTACTGCAGGTCAGTAACTACTGCGTGGTGACTCCCAAATTCAATTTCTCTCCCCAGTCCCCAACCTGTGGCTGGTGCAGTAATTAAGAAATACCTATTTTGTTGCTGCTGCCCAATGCCTACGTGCTCCTTGTACAAACTGCAAGTTCCAAAATTAAGAGATACACGCTATACCTGACCTGTTGGCACTGAGGGCTGAGGCACTGGATGCCTTACCTCATGCTACGCCAACGACCCGTGTTTGGGAATGAGCATGGGCTACTGGAGGTTGGCAGGGGAGAAGAAGGATTGAGCATCCAAGGGACTTCTCTCCTTCTCCGGGGAGGGGGGATGCCAGTGGTTGGCATTCGACTGGCCCCTAGCGGAGGCTGGGGGGCACTGTGCCGATACTGTAGATGGGGTGGAGATGGGGCAGACACTTGGAGAAGTGCATGCAGATGCGTGCACACCCCCTCTGACAGGTGTCATTGCACACCTCATCTCCAGGGAGAAAAAAAAAACAGAGGAGAAAATGTTGCCGTGGCGCATGACAGTGGGCGCCTCGCAGGCCCCACTTCAGGCTAGCCATGGCGCTGGTCACATTGGATCCGGTCTCCGGCGGGGGTTGGAGAACCCTGCTGGCCCCACCCGGGGGGTAAGCTCTGGGGGTCAGGGTCAATGCCGGCTGGTAGATGCCAGGGGATGGGGCTGGGGGCTCCCTCCTGAGGTAGGGACCACAGCAACAAGGAGCAGAAAAATAATAACTGAAAAAAAAAAGAGACATACTCTGCATCTGATGTTGTCTATACCCCCTTTCCACTCTCCCACAAAACAAGGATCCTAAAAAAATATAAATCTTTGTGGCTGAATTTACAGTTTCCTCCAGCCATCCATCTTAGCATAGTGGGTAGGAGGGTACAACAGGGTGGATGAAGGTGTGAAAATTATATAATTATTTTGGTTTGGTAATTAGGTGATGCATATGCAGGATTGAATGGTAGGAAATGATTGCAATGGATAGGGAAAGGGTCAGGGTTGCCACTGGTCCCCGGAGAGTGCATTTAAGCAGATTGGGAAAGAGAGGCATGCCACCGGACACCAGCAAATATTAAAATGTGATGGGGAGAGGGAATGGATACCTTTGTGCACTAAGGAATATTTGCATTTGAAGGGACAAGTAGGGGTGCCACTGAGCACTATGGTATGTAAACAACAAGATGGGGACAGGTTGGCTGTGGATACCAAAGAGTGTTTGGGCAGGGTTTGGAAGGTATTGTAACCATAACACAAGGAAGGGTTTAGAACAATTTTGGGAGAGGTTCCACTGGGCACCAGGGAAATCTTGGACTGTGATGGGGAGATGACACCGGGAAGTGTTATAAATTGAACAGGAAAAGGAAGGGGTACCATGATATATCAGTAGAAAAGTTTTTCAAGCTGATTGTGACATTCTAATGCAAATGTTGTTTTATGAATTCTGGGTCATGTCTGACCTCCAATGCAGTATAAAAGTATGACCACCATATCTAAGGAACTATTTTGACACATTTCAGAAAATAAAGATAAAAACGGTGGTTGCTGGATTGGAAAATTTGGGCTATATGGATGAAATGATTTTGTTCACATGTTTGATGACCCTCCCCTCCCAATAATGGTGTTGTCACACAATTTAAAAACGGTGCTGCCTTGGCGTCCCTAGTTCCACCTTTGCCAAAAAGACATGCAACTCCCCATTTTCTGACCATCATACAGGCCTGATCAACCTAGCAAAATAAGGGCAGTGGATACTAATGAAGTAATAAAATGGAAAGTGCTGAAAACATGAAGAGGGATACAGGAAATAAAAAGGGGAGATTCAAAACAAATTAGAAACAACTGCAGGAGTGGGAAGATAAGTCATGGAGGAGAGCTTTAAGAGCAGGAAAGGAGGGAGCAGAGTGAATAGAAAGAGGAAGAGAATCACATAGTTTAGGGAAACTAAATAAGAAAGAAGCTTGACTTGCAGTAGATTTCATATGAGGAAGAGCAAAAGAACAAGAGCAAGCATTGCGAATACATACATAGATGATAGCTTGCTGGCTAGAGAGATAAATACATAATAGATAGACAGATAGAGATTTTGTTTTCCATTTATACATAATTTTTTTGAATGGGGGGGTTGTCTTAAAAATGCCAGGTGACAGGAAAAGCAAAAAGTTCTGTCCAAAAGAGGTTGCCAAATGTCTGGACCTTTTTCCCAGACATCACAAAAATGTTCTTGGAGAGTCAGCATTGTCACTGCATGACCAGGAGGCCGTCAGAATCAAATTTCAAAGAAGCATGACAAAAGCAATCAGTGTTGTGCAAAGTATCTCACAGCTAAAGAAATGCTTCACTGACCTGCACCGCAGGGTCCCAGATTCCAATCAGATCACAACCAGAGTTCAAGGTTGAGGGTTCCAGAAGAGTGCTGAGAAGATGAAGGCAGGAGAAGATGTCACCCTGCCACTTGGTAAGTGACAAATGTTAACATTGTTTATTATCTATCTGCAGTATTTTTGCATCAGATTCAACATTTTTTTAACAGTCCTGTAAAACTGTTTGATCACAAGCTCTAATTCCTCTCCACAAGACCCCTTTTCCACTGTCACCAAAAGAATGCCACTGTAGGGCTTAATAATGGAGACTGGCACACGCAGCCCCTTTGCTTAGCACTGCAATTTATTTATTTATTTATTAAAATGTTTCACCCGGAAGGCACACTGAACAACAAGTTGATCATCCTCCTGGGGGGAGGGGGGAGTACAATAGGATGTGAAAATTTTGACATACCTTAGCATTTGACAACAATGAGTAAAAGTACAAACATTGGCAGTGAAAATGGCACATATTTTGTACAGTTGAAGAGAGGATTACAGAATTAAAAATTTTCACATGACTGGGAATTTATGCATACAGTGAAATGCACTGCGTGGACAGGACTGGAAGTGCAAGTTGTTCAGTTATAAATAAACTGATACCTATTTAAGTGCTGAGAAGTAAGGAGTCAGAGGGGGAGTAGGGAAGTGGTGGAATGGCCTAGAGCTAGCCTCTCCAAGATGTAGGGAACCCTGCCAGGGGCTGAAGCTCGGGTAGGCATAGTGGTAGAAAGAAGTGGGAGGAGGTAGCACTAGAAGGAAAGGGGAAACAAATTGAGTGAATATCAGAGCAGGCAAGAAGGGCATTTAATTAGGGGAACTTAATTAGGGAGGGTTAATGCAGGAGCAGTTGACAGAAAGAAAGTTATGAACGGCAGAAGCTAGAGAATGGGGGAGGAGGACTGTCGTATTTGGGGGGGGGGAGTTCCAGATTTTAGGGAAGCGATGGAAAAGCCTGATTGACCCATAAAGCTGGTATGACGGGGATCAGTAGAGTACAAGTGTCGGCAGATCTGAGGGAGGAGGGATAGGGGAGAGGATAGGTAGGGGGGAGAGTTCTCCTAACCAGAATTTAGAAGTGAGTTTGGCACAGTGAGCGAGGCGTCTGTTAGCCAGAGGGGGAAAGGACAAGGCATGGTATAGGTCGCAGTGATGAGCACATGGTGGAGCATCAAGGGCAAAGTGACAGAAGGAGTTAGAAAGAGTCTAATCTGGTCAAGGAGGATTTGGGAGCAGCACCATAGATTACATCACAGTAGTCAAAACTTGGGAGGATCATCTTCTGGACTAGTTAGCGCCATGCCATAGGAGGGATGCAACTATGGTTTCTTAATAGGGCACCAAGCTTGGGGCTCAGTTTTTTCAGAATACTAGCATACTAACATACTAATAAGACAGCAGATTAGGGCATATGCTCTATCAAGTCTGCTCAATAATCAGTGCCTTCCCAGGGCACCGTTGTATTCCCCTCCCTCTTTACAAGGTCCTCCATTCCCACTCCCCAGCAGGGCTCTGGGATGCACCCCCCATACCTATTCCAGCCTTTCTTGAACCCCTCCACAGTTACTGCAGCCATCAAGTCCCCAGGCTGCGCATTCCAGGGCTCTACCACCCTTTCAGTGAAGTAGTGTCTCATTGTTTCCCCCCCAGCCTCCCCCCACCAGCTTAATTGAGCGACCTCTGGTGGTCCCCACCTCCTTCAGCTGAAGCACCCCCTCAAGGCTTATCCTGTTTATTCCTTTGAGATATTTGAAGACCTCTATCATATCCCCTCTGTTCCTTCTCTCCTCCAGCGAGTACAGGTTGAGGTCCTCCAGCCTATCCTCATAGGGCCTCCCCCATAGTCCCAGTATCATCCTGGTCGCCCTACTCTGGACCTTCTCCAGAAGAGCAATGTCCCTCTTTAAGTAGGGATGCCAAAACTGCATGCAGTATTCAAGGTGTGGTCTAATCAGGCAATTGTACAGCGGAAGGAGCACCTCTCTACTCCTTGAGGTTATCCCTCTGGCTATGCACCCCAGCATTTTATTTGCTTGGGCTGCAGTCCTTCTACACTGCTCTGAGTTATTTATTTTGGCATCCACCACCACCCCGAGGTCCTTCTCCCCCATAGAAACCTGCAGTGCCTCACCCCAGGTGTAATTTGGTCCCCAGGTGTAGAACCTGCATTTCCCAGCATTGAACTTTATCTTCCATGCTCTTGACCACCTCTTCAGAGTCTCTAGGACTTCCTGGAGAGCTAGCTTCCCCTCCTCCCCTTCCACCATCACCCACAGTTTTGAGTCATCAGCAAAGATGCTCATCCCGCTCCTGATATCGCGCCTGATGTCTGAGATATAGGCGTTAAACAGGAGTGGGCCCAGTACCGACCCCTGAGGGACCCCACTAATGACCCTCCTAGAGAATGAGACCTCCTCCCACCCACATCTTCTGTACACACCCCACTAGCCAGTTTCCTATCCACCTGACCATCAGTCCCTCCCCCATATCCTCCAGCTTCCCCAGTAGCCTGGGATGCGGCACCGAATCAAATGCCCTGCTGAAGTCCAGAAAGAGGACATCCACCATATTGCCCTGATCCAGTGCACTAGTCATCCTTTCATAGAACTCCACCATGTTGGTCTGACATGATCTGCCTGTAACAAAGCCATGCTAGTGATCATCTAGATGACCCTGTGCATTCAGAACCCCCGAGAGCCTATCCTTCAAGATGACCTCCATCACTTTTCCCACCACCGACATCAGGCTAACCAGCCTATAGTTTCCCGACTCCTCTTGCGAGCTGCCGTTGTGTATAGGCACAATATGGGCCACCCTCCAGTCATGGAATACCCATCCCGACCGCAGGGAGGAGTTTAATAGGCCCACCAGGGGTGTGGCCAGGGTATCACTCCTTAAGCACCCTGGGATGTATCCCATCTGGAACCAGTGCTTTATCACCCCTTAGGGTCTTGAGGGCTTCTCTCACCCTCCCACTGTGAATTTCAACTTCCATTTTCCCCTCTTCATCTGCTGGTCTCCCCTTCCTCTCCCTTTGCAGTGCCTCCCCCCGTCCTCCTTGGTAAACACAGAGGCAAAGAAGTCATTTAGTACCTCTGCCTTCTCCCCCACCTCCTCCACCCACCCATCCACTTCCCATCCTCAACCTACTAATCTGCCCCTTTTCTTTTCTTCTTTCCTTGATATACCTGAAGAACCCTTCCCCCCCAACACCCTGTGCCAATCTCAGCTCTACTGCCGCCATGGCTGCCCTCATCACCCTGGTGACTCTCCTGGCTACCTCATCATATCCCTTGGATATAGCCCTCCGAGAATGTTTGTATCAGCTATAAGCAGCCTTTTTTTCCCCTCATGGCATCCTGGACCTCCCTTGTTCACCAGCTCTTTGCATTACCCCACTTGCATCTCTCCCTCGTGCAGGCTTTGGTAGCCTCCAGGAACCCCTTTTTAATAATTTCCATCAGGCCTCCATGCCCATGCTTGGCCTGATCTTATCTAGGTAGTCCCTAAGGATCCTCTCCATTCTCCCGAAGTCTGCACCTCTAAAATCAACCACTGTCATTTAAGTGTGTTTTACCCCACCCCCAGGTCAAGGGAGAACCAAACCATGGTGTGGTCACGCGCCGCTAGTGGATCCCCAATGACTAGTCCCTGATGAGCTCATCGTCTGACAGTACCACATCCAGGACACGCTCCTCCCTCATCAGATCAGTCACTAGCTGGGCAAGGAATGCATCCTGGAAGATGTCCAGCAGGCGCTGCTCCCTGACTGATGAAGATGCCGTAGTTCCCCAGTCTGCTTCAGTCATATTCAGATCTCCCAGCACCACAGTTTTGCCCTTTCCCCTACTATAGTGATCCCTAAGTCTAGCCACCAGGACTTCCTCCTGTTCCTCCCCCTGCTTGGGTGGTCTATATACTACCCCCATCTTCACCCTCTCCCCCCCCCCGCTGAGTGACCCAGAAAGTCTCCACCTGATCCCCTGCTTCCTCAACCCTGCTTATCCCTATGCCATTCCTAATGATAAAAGCTACCCCCCTCCCCTTTCCTCCACCCAATCCCTTCTGCACGTGGTGTTCCCTGGTAGATTTAGGTTCCAATCATGTCTGCAAGTAGCCCAAGTCTCTGTGACAGCTGCCACATCCAGACCCCCATCCACTAACAGCACCTGAAGCTCGGGCAACTTGTTTCCCATGCTCCTGGCATTAATCAGGACCGCCCTCCAATGGGCCCCCTTACCCCCCTGTCCTGGAGCCTCCCTGTTGCCTGCCCAAAAGGCCCTCTTGTGCACTATCTGCTGCTCCTGGCCTATGCCCTCCCCCACCCATGGCAGAAGGCCAGGGCCCTCCTGGCCTGTTCTGCCAGGTAGCCCCCTCCCCCTCACAAGTTTAAACCCCACCTGGAGCAGATGAAATCTGCCAGTCTGAGCTACAGGACCTCTTTTCCCCTCTGAGCTAAGGTTGAGCCTGTCCCTTGCATACAATTCCTTGTCCTCCCAGTTTGTACCCCAGTCCCCCACCCAACCATACCCCTTGGCACCTCACCATTCCCTGAGCCATACACTAATATCCCTTATTTTTTGTTTGTTCTCCACACTAGCCCTAGGTATCAGTAATATCTCTGAGAAGGAGACCAAGCACCCCATGTCCTGACAGACCCTGGCCAGTTCCTTAAACACTCCTGAATCTCCAGCTCACTGTTCCCCTCTATAGCGTTTGTATCCAGGTGTACTAAAATGTCAGGGGTCTCACCACACTCCTGTGCTAGAGAATAGACCAGATGTTTTGCCTTATGCACCATCAAGCCTGATACACTCCTGGCCTTAACACTCCCAGAAGTACCCCCCCTCCACCTGATCCCTCTAACCATGCAGTCCCCCAGGAGAAATACTCTTACTGACTCATTTTCCCTAGACCTGCTCACTACCCCAGCTCCCTCCTCCTTTCCCCCTTGTGCCAAAAACCTGTCCGTCCCTCCCAATCCAACCTTTATCATACACTGACCTGACCTCCCTGCCCTCCATCCTACCTGCTATAGCACCCTTGTCCATTTCCCCTTCTTTCCCGGGAGCAAGGGCCCCCCCCACTGCCCCAGGTCTTCCTCCTCACTGACCCATCCACCTCAACCCCTTCCCTTCCCTTCCTCCTGCTATGTCCGGGGCCATCCCCATGCCACCACCCTGTCCCCTACTCTTTTCCCTCTCAGACCTGTCCTCCACCATTTCATGCTTTCCCTTTTTTGCCCCTACTACCTTGGGCTCCTTGCTGCCACCTATCCTGAGACCAACCTCCACTAGCGCCTCACCCTGGTTAGGTCCCAAATGGTCTATCCCCACTTCTTCCAATTCCCCTGCTCCCAAAAGATCTTTCCCCTTCTCTCCAACTTCCTTGCCCCTGGTCCCTCCTCCGATGGCTCCTTGCAGCCGCTTTCCTCCAAAACATCTTCCACTAGTATAATGATGGGTGCAAATCTGTTTTCCTGCTCTGCTCCCATGCTTCTCTTTCCTTTGTTGGTTATGCCCCAAGCTGAATTCTACCCTCAAGTTGCAGGTTTCTACCTTTCTTTTTCTGAACCTACCACCTTCCACACATTCTAACCCCTAGTTTACTCTTTACCTTCTTTCTCAAGGCCCCTCGTCACACCCCTGGTGTTGCCGTTGACTTCTCTCAGCACTCTGACACATCTTCTGGAATACCTCCCTTTCTCATTCCTCTGCACCTTTGTCTCCTCAAACCAGGTGCCTAATCCCCTGGGGAACCCCCTCTTTTACCTCCCTCACCCACACCCTCACCAGCTGGTACTGTCCCTGCTTCTCCGCCCCTCCATTGTTCCCCCCGTACATTGCCCACCTCTGCCACCCTACTTCCTCCCTTAGCTGTGTAAGCTGTTTACACACCATGCATCCTCCCATCCTCCAAGACCAATTTAAAACCTTGGTTGTCCTGCACCTGCTACACCCTACCATTCTGCCTATCACCGTATCATCCTCTGAGCCCATGCAAAACACTCACGGTTGCCGCAGTCTATATCCCACCCAAAGACCAAGTGAAAGGCCTAAATGCTGTCCTGGATTTCATCAGAATGCAGCCACAGGACTCTGAGTTAATCTTACTTGGGGATTTTAACACAAACTGGCTTGCCCCAGACACTGGAGATCTCAAGGATGCCATCTCCTCAGTTCACCTCTCTCAGCTGCTTGACTCTCCAACCAGATACAACTACAGAACAGGTACTAGCTCATTAATTGATTCGGTACTATCAAAACATCCCACACGAATATCTGATATCTCCATCCCTCCTGACTCTCTCAGTGACCACTCTCCCATCATCTGTGTATGGTCCAATAAGTTCCACAAACCACCATCATCCGTTACATCAAGCAAAACTCTCCCTCATAGGAACCTGACTCTCCTTAAATCTCATCTCAGGAATCAAGACTGGCTTCCTATCTACCTTGCAAATTATGTCAACACAGCTCTGGACTCTTTTATCTCCATCTTCAATGAAGCCTGCGATATCTATGCCCCCCTCAAAAAGCATAAGGTAAAATCCCTTTGCAGTCCCTGGATTACTGCCGACCTAATATAGCAGCTAAAAGCTAGGGACCACCTCTGGCTCATGGCCCATGACTCCAGATCACCAAGTGACATCCAGAACTACAAGCGTGCGCCAGTGATTGCACTAAGGCCATAAAAAAAATCACAAAACCTGCTACTACAGGGAAGCCCTCACTACCACATGGGGTAATGGAAGAGCTTTCTGGAATAAAATCAAGGAAGTTGCTGGAAAACAGCCATTAACATCCCCAAATATGCTCAACATCAATGGATCCATTACTCTTGACCCCGCGACTATCGCTAATACCTTCAATACTGCCTTCACTGACCTCAGCTCCATTCTCCCCCCTGACTTCTTCACGGACCCAAACACTCCCAAGGACCCCACCCACACCTCCCACTCTACTACCCATAGCCCCTTCTATTTCAAAGCAGTCAAACAGCATGAAGCTTGCAAGTACATTGGCAAGACAACTGCCAACACAAGGTTCAGTGGCAACTCTCTGGACCTAAAACTACTATCCCTCACACTTGACGATAATCAGACCACTTACCAAGATATTGACCTCTCCCTCTGCCATAGCCAGTTCCTAACCTTGAAATCTGCTATCGTCACCCCCATCTACAAAAATGGTGACAAGACTCAGCATGGGAACTATCGTCCAATCTCCATACTACCTCCCCTATCAAAAGCACTCAAACGCATTGTATCTGACCAACTCACCGACTACTTGGACAACCACAACATCTTATGTGCTCAGCAGCATGGCTTCAGGAAAGGACATAGCACCACATCTGCCCTTATGGAGTTTACTGCTGCTTTACACAGTTCCCTCAACAATGGCCACCTCGCTGGGGCTGTTTACATCAACTTAACAAAGGCTTTTGACACCGTCCACCACAACCTGCTTCTAAACCAACTCTCAGATATGGGGCTCTCCCCTGACTCAATGGCCTGGTTCCAAAGCTACTTGTCTAACAGATCACAATGAGTGAAGATTGCTGGTACTCTCTCAAGCACTCTATCAGTCCGCTCAGGTGTTCCCCAGGACTCCATACTGGACCACTCCTTTTCTCCCTTTTCCTGAATAACCTCCCTAAGGCCTGCCCCGAACAAATTATTCTTTACACGGATGATGCTGTAATTCTCTCCTCCCACAAGGATCAGCACTCCTTGCAAAACAATCTCCAACTCGGCTTCACCTCTGTTGAAAAATGGCTCAGTTCTCAGAAAATAATACTCAACTATAAAAAGACAAAGTCCATGCTCTTTCGTAACTCCCACAACAAACACAAGTCTCCTCCACTGAGCATAACAAACCAGCATGGGTCAACTATAGAACAGGTCCTAGCCTTCAAATACTTAGGGATCACTCTTGACTGTAACTTGTCCTACACGACCAACATCGACGATATCGCCAAAGCTGCCAACGTGCATATTGGCCTTCTCTACAGACATAGGTCTTGAGTAACTCCCGCTGCCCTGAGTATTGCAGTGCAAAGTTCGATTCTCTCCATCATTGACTATTGCCTCATTATTTATGGTATGGCCACAACTATGGCCCTTAGACATATCTCTACCATGCTCAACAAAGCATGTTGTCTAGTTACTGGATCTAACCGCCAAACACACACATGTGACCTCTACGCATAGTCAGGATGGCTACAACTATCTAATCACATAAAATATCAAACCTGCATAATGGCCAAAAAGATCACAATGGGTCTGGCTCCTCCCTGGGTACTATCTCTCCTCAGACCCAGTAGTAACTTCCATCACACGAGAGGCTCTGACTCTCAACGCCTGAAGAGACTTCACTGCAGAACCTCCTTGGGTCAACGCTCTTTCACGTACCGGGTTCCTTATTGGTGGAATAACCTCAACACTGACATCTCCTCCACCCCAAAACTAGGACCTTTTAAATCAAGTCTCCGACTCCACCTCACAGCCTCTAGCACCTGCGACTGCCGTACCTAGTGGTTAAATAAAGTGATTGATTGGTTGATTGATAGTGGGATCTCCCATCTCAGCTCAGCAGTCCATGCCTCCTTGCCTCTTGCTGTTTCCACTCCCTTCCTGCCTCTCCCTTTCACTATCATCAACCCTCTATTCTCCCCCTCCCTGCTACTCTTCTTCTCCTTTATCCTGAGTGACAACTGCCCTTCGAAAGCTCTACCTATAATTAAGTTTTGCAACTGTATGTTAAATCTGCTGCTTTATTTTGCTTTATCACCTGTCTTGTAGTCCAATGCACTATGCCCAATTATGTACCAATGTATTGTATTGTCTCTGATGTGGAACCTTTGTAAAAGAGCCTTGGCTCAAAGGTGTTTGTAATCCTAGATGGAATAAAATAAAATAAAAAAAGAGTCCTCCCCTTTAGCTGCCCCTTCCAGCTGCACTGTCTTTCCATTGCTACTCTGTCTGCTCTACCAAAAGATTTGGAATAACGTAAGATATCTAACCTATTCAGATCAGTAATAAATTGCCATACAGATCGCTCATAGTATGAATTTTAGCTCCGGTCCTTCACCCCAAAACAGCAACTTTACAAGAGTTCAGTAATTTCACCAAGCACTTTCCTCCAGCCACCTCCACACCACAGCAGTTGTACATGAATCACAAGCTTGGCAGAAAGTAGTGATGCAATCCCTTGTTTGAAGTCCAGGTAAATCCCACAAATACAGCTCCTTTTTGACAATTTCAGTTTAATCCTTTAGAATGGATCTGAGTAAAGGATCAAGCAGTCCTAGTTATTTGTTTATAATGCAGCCCCCTGTTCATCCAGCTTTCCTCTAAGTCACCTGGCCATTCCTCGTTCCTTCAGCTGTGCTTGTTCCTCCTCCATTTAGCTTGCTCCTCCTCCTCCCACCAGCATTTAATAGAGGCTGGGGTTAGTGTGGGTTGGCAGGAAGAAAAACAGCCCCCCGTTGTACAGCTTCTGCTGCCAGCTCCCTGTAGAACAGCTCCAGTGGCCTAGCTCTGGCTTTTTAAAGTCAGGCCACATTGGCACCTCCTGCCCTGATTGACTGGCTGACTTTGTAGGCCAATCAGGGGCACCCTCTCTCTCCCAGCAGCCTCCTTAATTTTTACCGCTGACTGTGGTAAATCTCCTCCTGTCGCTTTCCAGATTGCCGCCCAGTCCTCTGGCCCTGCCACCAATGTGACCAATCTCCTCCCCTTGCTGCTGACTGTGGCCAGGAACAGCTTCTCAACCTCTGGTCCTGCTGCCTATGTGGACAAACACTTTCTTTTGTCACTGACTGTGGCAAAGAAAAACAGCTCCACATTGAACAGCTCCTATGGACAGAATGGTAGCGATATGACCAGAGAAGCTGAAGTGTTGGTCCAGCCAGGCCCCAAGTTATCTGAATGAGAAGGTGTCCTCAAGGATTGTCCCATCAATGGTATGGAAAGACGGCAGGGGGTGAAGCATAGAGAGTCTCTGCCTTGTGCCAAAGGTCATGGAGACTGTCTTTTTGGCATTTAAGAATAGCTGATGAGAGGCAAACCATAGCTGAACCTGGTGGAAGTCATGCTGAAGGATGGTTGCTACATTGATGCGGCATTTACCAGAGGTGTACAGAACCATGTCATTGGCATACATATGGATAGAAGATGAGGGGGAGCAGGCTGCGGGGGGGTCATTTAGGAAGATGGAAAAGAAGATGGGACCAAGTACTGAGCCCTGGGGGACTCCTGTTGAAATTGGGAGGGGGTGAGGTTTTATCGTGGATCTTGACGGATTGTGTTCTGCCTGTGAGGTAGGCTCAAAACCAGTTATGAGCAGGAGCTGACAGACCAGCAACCATAAGGGAGTCAAGAAGAAGGTCATGGGACAGTGTTGAAAGCTTTGGCAAGGTTAGTTTATCATGTATTGGACTGTAGCACTGTCCTTAGCTGTCCTGTAAAACTGTGTTACTTTCTGTATCTTAAAATAACATTTTGTAATTTTTTTTGAGGTGACTAGCCAGTAGAAATACAATTAGATCACTTTAATTCAACCTCTGCTCACTCACTCCTCAGACAGCTGCCATCTGAATTAAAGGAAGCAGTTGCACTATTATGATGAAGGGTAGTGCAAGATGTGGGGTCCAAAGTGGTAGGGGGGCTGTCTTTAGCACATTGTTGGGTCTGCAACTCTATAGCAGTCAGTGGGTGGGGCTCACACTATCCACCAGTGCACAGCGAGGTTATTTGTATTCCACTGTTCAAGTCCGGTGCACAGTAAGAAATAAAACAAGAAACATAGAATTCACAATCCCCCACCAAGTTGATTTCCAGAATCTCTTTTTCTGTGTGAATCTAAAAGTAAAATACTGAAAATATGTTATGTATTCAGATATGCTCATAAATAATTCTGCAGTATACCATATTATTTAATTACTTTTTATGCCTTCATTATTTCATATAAGGGATCATCTTCCTGACCCAGAGGAGGCTGACACAGGAGCAACAGGGACCAGCCAAGTTCCAAAAGATAGTAAGTTACCTTTTATCTTCTGCAATTCACTGACATCCCATGCCACACTGATGTTGCAGATGTGGCTCTGAGTCTTATGGTACCAACTGTCACAACCCCACTCAGCAGGTCAGGGCCTCTACTCCCACAGTGCCAATCTCCAAGTGCAGTGCTGTGAATGGGATAACAGAACAGGGTAACCATCCTGTCTGTTTTGTGGATCCGAATCACCTTTGGTCTCAAGTCCTGGAGGGATTCAAACTGTGAACCTTCTGCTACCATACCCAAATGTACAGGCTCTGATAATTCCACTGTTCGAGGAAACACTAGATATCTTTCACCAAGAGCACCTAACCAGGTATACAAAATGAACCCTTAAAAACTCTATGAAAGACCTGAAATAAATTCTTACCCTTTCCCAGTTTGGTATACCATTAAGCTTATGAACAGTGTTGTCAAAATCTTAACCATCCATGCATCACAGGCAAAAAGGAAGGACTTGGAAGACACAGGCAGTCTCTTTGAAATAAAAGGTTTTACTTAAAATGAATAAACTATGTAAAATGTAACCACAGAAAAATATATCACAACACATACAATCACTTAAAAGAACAAGGTCAAAAAAGTGCAAATTCCTACCACCATACAATTAGACTTGTCTATCTAATGTATATCTTCTAACAGTGCTTCAAGTAGATGTTGTTTCTTCAGAGTCCAACAGGAATGTGTCAGCAAGTGGAAATACAGAATACAGTTTAAACCCTGTGTCTCCACCCCTTCTATGATGCCACCTAGCTCCTCCTTCTAGAATATAAAAAATGATACAACCAGGATGTTTTATCACTCAGAAGGTAAATTAAATAAGGTGACATCAGCAAAAACTCATTTTTCAATATGACTCTTTGATCTAGTGTGGTTTTACTGCTTCCCAAGACATCACGGTAATTTATAACTCTGCATTTTTTCTCACTTAGCTGCCATACAGCTTCTTTTAGCACCAGTTGAAATTAACTGTTTTTTCCTCTAAAGACATCATAAAATGGATATTCTAGTTCCTGGCTTCAAAGAAGCACAGCTCAACAACAAGACCATAAAATGCGACTTTTTTTGGAAGTTAATCACATTACAGAGATCTGCTGTTTAACATACCCTGTCCTTTGAACTGAAACCTGGAGGGGGGGGCATCCCAGAAGCACAGGATGTCTCATGAGAGACACTCAATAACACATTTTTATATTACAAAAATTATAGAGCGATCAGAACCTGCGGACCAAGTGTCACAATCCTCCCTACCTAGACTGAATTTGGGGGCTGTATCCCATGCATGGGATAAGCTTCCCAAAGCAGTTCACTCCTCATAGATGCACGACAAGCCATCTGAGTTCTGGTTTTTCGCTCCAGCCCTATGTAAGATTGTCATGTCATATCCTTGTAAGGCAAGACTCCATCTTAACAATCTACCATAAGTCTTTCCCATTTGTGTCAGCCAAACCGGGGGTTGTGGTCAGTTTGTACCACAAAATGCTGCCCATATAAATATGGCTTTAGCTTCTTTAGGGCCCACACTATGGCAAGACACTCTTTTTCCACAGTAGAGTATGCCTGCTCCCTGGGAAGTAACTTATTACTCAGGTACACTACCGGGTGATCTTTTCCTTGGTTGGATGTCTGACTCAGTACTGCCTCAATAACCACGTCTGAGGTGTCAGTCTGAATTATAAAGGTTTTGCTATAGTCAGGACTAGTTAATACTGGAGCACTGCACAGTGCTTCCTTCAGTCTGGTAAAGGCTTTATCACAGGCTGGGTCCCAGGTAATTTTCTTTGGCATCCTTTTCTTTACCAGGTCAGATAGGGCAGCAGCCAGGGCACTGTAATTGGGTACAAATTTTCTATAGTACCCTTCTGTCCCTAGAAAACTCCTGACCTACTTCTACATTTCTGGTCTGGGCCACACCTGGATCACCTCTATTTTTATTTGGTTAGGACGGAGCTGTCCCCGGCCTACCACATGCCCAAGGTATGCCACTTCTCCTATGGCCACCTGGCACTTCTCAGCTTTGACAGTGAGCCTGGCCCTCTGTATCCTGCTCAGCACTTTCCAAAGGGGGGACAGGTGTTCCTCCCAGCTGGCATTAAAGATGGCAATGTCATCCAGGTACACCACAGCATACTGCTCAGCACCATTTAACACCTGGTTCACCAACCTTTGGAAAGTGGTCGGGGCATTCTTCATTCCAAAATGCATTACTTTAAATTCAAATAAACCTATCAGAGTGATGAAGGCCGACCTCTCCCTAGCTCTGTCTGTTAACTGTACCTGCCGATACACCTTGGTCAGGTCAATGATCATAAGGTAGGTCACCCCTCCCAGCTTGTGCAGGAGTTCGTCCATCTTGGGCATTGGATGGGCTGTCTGACTTCGTGACTACATCCAGCCCACAGTAGTCCACACAGAAAAGAGTAGAGCCATCTGGCTTGGGCACAAGGACTATGGGTAAGGCCAAGGGACTGTGGGATCTCTGGATTACCCCTAAATCCATCATCTCCTCCACTTCCCTCCTAATGTCCTTTTGGACAGCCTCTGACACCCGATATGCTGTCCGCTGTATGGGTGTCAGTATCCCTGTCTCCACATCATGCATCACTAAGGGGGTTAGTCCAGGCTTGGTGCTAAACAATGGGGCAAAGTCTGCTAAAACCTCCCTTACTTCCTGGATCTTGTCTGGGGCCAGCTGGGGAGACAATTTAACTGCCTCCACAGAGGACTCCCACTTGCTTTCTTCCAGCAAGTCCAGAAGGGGGTCTCTTTCATCCATCCAATCCCCAGGACTACACACTGCACACACCATGTCAGCTCAATTAGCATATGGCTTCATCATGTTGACATGGTACATACTTTCTGTTTGTCTTCTGTCAGGTAATTCTATAATATAGTTCACGTCATTTACCTTCCAAACTACTTTGTATGGTCCTGCCCACTCAGCCTGCAGCTAGTCTTTCCAGACCAGAATAAGGACCATGACTTCCTGACCCACCATGTACCAGTGAGCTCTGGCTCTGCGGTCGTACCACACTTTTTGTTTCTGTTGGGCAGCTGCTAGGTTACTCTGGACTGTCCCCATAAGCTCCTTCAGCCTTTCCCTAAACCCAAAAAATGTAATCCACTATGGGAGTTCCCTGAGTGGCGTGCTTGCCTTCCCAGTCCTCCCAGATCAAGTCTAGGGGCCCATGTACCTGGCGTCCATATAAGAGTTCAAAGGGAGAAAATCCTGTCGACTCTTGGGGCATCACCTTGTATGCAAACAACAAGTGGGGAAGGTATTTCTCTCAGTCCCTCCCATGCTGTTCAGCCAATGCCTGGACCATTGACTTCAGGGTACCATTAAATCTTTCCACAAGCCCATTGGCTTGTGGGTGATATGGTGTTGTGCATCTCTGCACCACCCCACACTTTTCTCACAAACATTTCATCAGGTCTGACATGAAGGAACCCCCTTGATCAGTGATAACCTCCTGTGGAAACCCAACACGGGAGAAAATCCCAAGTAAGGCATCTGCCACTTTGTCTGTCCTCAGTGAGAATAGAGCAACTGCCTCTGGGTACCAGGTGCCATAATCTATCACAGTCAGGATGAATCTCTTCCCTGAGGAGCTCGGGGTATTTAAAGGACCCACAATATCCATTCCCACCCTCTGGAATGACTCCTCTACTATAGACAATGGAATTAGGGTGGCTTGGGTTTTCTTGCCCGCCTTCCCTATTTCTTGGCACCGGGGACAAGATCTGCAATACTCCTTCACCTGCTAGGTGAAGTTGGGCCAATAGAAATTCTGGGCCAACCACTGTGTAGAGCACGCAATTCCCAGATGACCAGACAAGGGAATATCATGTGCAATCTAGAGCAACTGCTCACGATACCCCTGGGTAACAACAAGCTGCCTCCCTAGCACCCCTCCCTCTGTCTGCACAGCCTGAGTATACATCAGTAAATTTTCCCAATAAACCTCATGTTTACCGTCACCTCCTTGTGCTCCCTCAGAGTCTGCCCAAGGCCTCAGGTTCTCTAGACTAGTGTCACCTCTCTGAGCAGCTGCAAACTCCTTACACATTCCCAAGGCATGGGACAAGTCACCCTTCAGTCTCTAAGCTAGGGTCCCTAGCATTAGCATCAGGGCACTCAGGATCACTGTCATTCCTAACCCTTGGACAATGGGTCACACCTCCCTCTTTGGAGTAACCCTCTGTACCTGTGTGGTTAACTGCTACTGGAGAAATTACTACCCCTTTTCATTAGTCTCCATTTCTGGAGACACAGGCTGGGGAATCAGCCTCCCAGTGGTTTCCACAATGGCTTCTGTGGGGTTCAGGGAACTAAACTTGTCCCCGGTCGCTTGACTATGGGTAACTGCACACATCATCCCCTGTTGGAGACTGCTGCCAAGGATGATGTCCACTGCTAACATTTTGGCTACAGCCACCTGTTGCACAGTCCCCCCGTTTCAGCCCAATCAAGAAGAACACTAGTGAGGGGTAATGTTTTCTCCCCACCAGTAAAGTCTTGTACAGTGACATATTTATTGGGTATAAGCTGACCAGGCTGTACCAGATCCCCTTTTACCAATGTCAGGGATGCTCCTGTGTCCCTTAACCCTTGTGTCTGTACACCATCCACCATGAATGGGTGCATGTGTTCCCTCATGTTCACAGGCATGCTTCCAGGGACACTGAACAACCCACGTTTTTTCCTAGCCCCTGGTTGTGTATGGCTGATCCTTTTGGGACACTGTTTGTCAATATGCTATTTCTTTACACAACCAACATTCATTTCTTTTCTCTGAGAAATCTTTTCTCTGAAACCTGGGGCTAACTGGTTTTGGTGGAGGCAGTGAGAGTTTTAGCTGCCCTGAAGGCACGCTTTTCCCTTTCTGCTCTGCCACACCTGCCCCATTCACTGTCAGAGCAGGTCTGCTCTTGGCATAGCGGTCTAAGAGTTCAGCAGCCTCTTGCTCTGTTTTGGGATCTCAGTCCTCCAGCCAGGTTTTCAGCTCTGCTGGGCATGCCCAGAAAAACTGTTGTAACAGAATCATATTTTCAATTTTATCTACAGAGTTTGCTTCAATCCCTTCCCACCAATGTTTTAAAAACTGACATTGCTTCATGGCTAGCTCCTCATAGCTCATGTCAGAGCTTCTCCTGAGCTTATGGCATTTAGTTCTGGATGATTCAGCAGTTAACTCAAATTCTTTTAACACTGCAGCTTTACATTTACTGTAATCATTACTGTCCTCATTGTCCATTTGACCCAATGCATCCCGGGCTTTCCCGGTAAGTAGCGGGGATAGCTGGAAGCTCCAGGACTCTCTAGGAATTTTAGCCTGAATACAAACTTTTTCAAAAGAATTTAAAAAGGCATCCATATTCTCCCCATCTTTAAATTCAGCTATCAATTTGGAATTCAATTTGTAACCCAGTCCTGTAGTTCCAGTTAAACCCAAACCACTTACCTGCTCTGGTGCTGGTGGTTGGAGTCGTAGCTTCTCCAGTTCATGTTGCCTCTGTCACTCACGCTCCTCACAGTCCACCTCTTGCTGTTCACGGTCCCTCTTCTCCTCTGCAGCTCGCTGTTCTCACTTCTCTTCTCTCTGGAACTCCAGCTCTATTTTCACAACTCAATCCATAGCCTGAGTACTTGGCTCCAGAATTCTGGTTACCTTCCCCTGCTGATGTGGCCCTTTACTGGCACTGGACCTGGTGCCCTCCTCATCGGATCTGGACACTGCACTGGCAGCTAGCCCCTACACACTCAAGGCTTAGTCCCTCACAGTCACTGTCTGTAACTCGATGCTCTGGGCATCTGCTACCATCAGGGCATCCACGAGGATCTGCTTGGTGGCTTTCACCTCGTATAGGACTCCTCTGTCCCTGCACAACTGCTTTAAGTAGTCTACAGTGTGCCCACTGTAGTTGGAAGCCATCTTCTTCCCTAACTACGGCTACTCTAACTTGCACTTTAAAAACAAAATAAAACAGGTAGGAACTTGGCTGTAAGCCAAGTCTTATAGTTCTGTTTCCTTTTTTAAAAAATAAATCACTGCCTTGTTTTGCAAGTGAACTGACAGTATTAAGCTGACACACTGAACAATAAAAGCTTGTAGTATCAAAATTATGCACACCGCTGCCAACCAATCTGTCACAGCCCCACTCAGCAGGTCAGGCCCTCTGCTCCCACAGTGCCAACCTCCGAGCATAGTATTGTGAACAGGATAACAGAACAGGGTAACCCTCCTGTCTGTTTTATGGGTCCAAATCACCTTTGGTTTCAAGTTCTGAGGATTCAAACTGTGAACCTTCTGCTAGTATACCCAAATGTATAGGCTCAGATAATTCTGCCTTCAGGAAATGCCAGATATCTTTCACCAAGGGCACCTAACCAGGTATACAAAATGAACCCTTAAAAACTCTATGAAAGACCTGAGATAAATTCTTACTTTTCCCAGCTGGGTATACCATTAAGCTTATGAACAGTATTGTCAAAATCTTAACCATCCATGCATCACAGGCAAAAGTAAGGACTTGGAAGACACAGGCAGCCACTTTAAAATAAGAGGTTTAACTTAGAATGAATAAACTATGTAAAATGTAACCACAGAACAATATTTCACAATGCATACAATCACTTAAAAGAACAAGGTCAAAAAAAGTGCAAACAAATTCCTACCACCATACAATTAGACTTGTCTATCTAATGTATATCTTCTAACAGTGCTTCAGGTAGATGTTGTTTCTTCAGAGTCCAACAGGAATGTGTCAGTAAGTGGAAATACAGAATACAGTTTAATCCCTGTATCTCCACCCCTTCTATGATGCCACCTAGCTCCCCCTTCTAGAATATTAAAAATTATACAACCAGGATGTCTTATCACTCAGGAGGTAAATTAAATAAGGTGACATCAGCAAAAACTCATTTCTCAATATGACTCTTTGATCTAGTGTGGTTTTCCTGCTTCCCAAGACATCACAGTAATTTACAACTCTGCATTTTTTTCTCACTTTGCTGTCATATAGCTTCTTTTAGCACCAGTTGAAATTAACTATTCTTTCCCCTGAAGACATCATAAAATGGATATTTTAGTTGCTGGCTTCAAAGAAGCACAGCTTAACAACAAGGCCATAAAATGCTGCTTTTTTTGGAAGTTAATCACATTACAGAAATCTGCTGTTTAACACATTCTGTCCTTTGAACTGAAACCTGGAGGGGGGGTCATCCCAGGAGCATAGGATGTCTCATGAGAGGCACTCAATAACACATTTTTATATAACAAAAATCATAGAGCGATCAGAACCAGCTGGCCAAGTGTCACACCAACTAGCCAGGTTTGTGAGTGAGGCTGGATCACTGGAGGACTAACAGGGGGGAGGATAGTGGAAATCCCAGTGGATGCTCATCTCATCAAGGATGGGAAGGTGCCTGGTCTCCACTTCAGTAATGCCACCTGGGTGACCACAGTTGGAGGTGCTTTTTGAGCCAGCATCTCAAAGGTGGGTGACATTTCCACCCTGATGTACATCGCACAGTTTGCATGCATTCTTTGCATCAGCAAAGGTCCCTTGTCACATATGGGGTTTGGGAGAACTGTCAGCTACTCACAAGCTCTAGCTGTCAATACAACCCTCGGACAACAGGAGAAATCACTTATTGTAGTGGCTGTCTATATCCCTGCGCATGACCAAGCATGTGGCTTTAAGATGGTCACTGACTACCTTGAAAACATCACTTGATGCACTGAAACAGTGGCCCTGGACAATTTTAATGTCAGTGGGCTCACCCCTGAAGCTGATCCTTATAAGGATGCACTTGCAGCCATTGATGTCACTCAGATGTTATCTAACCCAACGAGAATAAATTACAGAACAGGCAGTAGCTCCCTCTTAGACCTGATCCTCACTTCACACCCTAAAAGATTCACTAACACCACTGTTCTTCTGACTCACTGAGTGATCACTCGCCTGTTATACTGTATGTCAATGGTTAAAAGTATTCCTAAACTGCAGACAAAGTTTCATATCAGCATGTCCTAAAAAGGGTTGATCAAACAATTTCAGACTTTCCTTGCTCAATGTGACTGGTCCCCCTTGAAAGTAAGTTACTTTTGTAACACAGTTTAAGGTGTTCTGTGACAAATTTTTCCTATATAAAAAAAAAAAAAAAGCAGCAGAAGGGACACACCGGCCTACTAGCTTGATGAAAGACAGGGACAATCTCCTGGCCCTGTGCACTGGCATCTGGCAGGCAAATTGATAGGCTTAGGCAGTAATACAAGGCTGCAAGAAACCTATGTACTAGAGAAATACACAAAGCCAAACAGGAATACTTTAAGAATAAACTCACCAACTCCTGGGGTAATAGCCGTAACCTTTGGGAAAACATAAAAACTTTAACAGGTAAGCCTAATAAATCACTCCCCTCTCTGATTGAAGTCAATGGCACTACCATACAGGACCATAACCAGATTGCTGACACCTTTAATGTCACTTTCACGGACCTTAGTGGTGTGCTCCCCTCTGATTTTTTCAATGAATCGCCAAAGAATGGTAATGCTGCAACAATGGCTCCCCCAATAAAATCCTCCGGTTCTATTTTAGGAAAGTCACACTAGCTGAGCCCAAAAAATACCTACAGAAAGTGCTTGGAAAAACCAAGTTTTGGTAGTGACACCTTGGACCTAAAACTACTCATCCTCGAACCTGTCGCTACTCTAAACTTTCTAAACTTCTGAACTCCCTCAATCAGTTCCCTCAACAATGGAACGCTACCATCATCACACCCATTTATAAAAGTGGGGATAGGACACTACATTCCAACTATCATCCCATATCAATCCTCCCCCCCTCTCCAAAGCCCTCGAGTGCATCATTGCGAACCAGTTGACAGAGTACCTTGACAAATATAACATTCAATGCCCACAGCAACACGGTTTTAGAAAAGCCCACAGCACAACTGCCCTCCTTGAGTTTACCAATCACATCCATAAGGCCCTTGACAATGCTAACAAACTTTGTGCAATCTTCATAGACCTTACTAAGGCTTTTGAAACCATCAGCACCAACTCCTTATTCAGTCCCTCCCTGCTCTGGGACTCTCAAACGAGGCCACTGGCTGGTTCAGTAGCTATCTAGAGGGTAGAACACAAGAAGTGAAAATACATGGCTCCCTCTCCAGGATCCTCTGAGTGAGATCAGGAGTCCCACAAGGATCGATACTAGGCCCCCTCCTATTTAGCCTCTCTATTAATAACCTCCAAAAAGCATGTAACAACAACATGATACTTTATGTAGATGATGCTGTCCTGTTTTCGAGCCACAAGTACCCACTTATTGTCTCTGATGATCTGCAATCTAACTTTAGCTTAGTCAATAGCTGGTTTGTTCACAAGTTACTTAATGAATTATAAAAGACCAAGGTTATGCTTTTCTCCAGCCCTAAAAGAAACATAAACTGCTAACCTTACCATTATGAACAGTCAAAACCATACGCTTGAGCAAGTTCATGAATTCAAATACCTTGGGATCACACTGGCTAGCTCCTTATCATTCAGCCTTCATGTTAATCATGTCACAAAGGCTATCAACTCTAGGCTAGGGGTCCTGTACCATCACCACCATTGCATGACCCCAGAGGCTCTGACACTAGCTGTAACAAGCTCTGTCCTGTCTACCATAGACTATGGATTAGTAATCAATGGCTCCTCTACTGATTCTACCTTAAAACGGATCTCAATCACACTGAATAAGGCTTGAAGGCATATATCAAGTGCAGATAAATTAACACATACTTGCGACCCCATAAACTATCCAACTGGCTCCACCTAAAAGGCAGGATCTCCTACCAGTCCTGTCTGCTGGTGAAAAAAGTTTGCCTTGGCCTCACTCCCCCCGCAACCAGGCCCTTTCTAATGCTGGCACCTAACCCCGGCAACACACACAGCACTACCAAACTAACCTACATTGTCTCTTTCTGTCGGACCTCTCAAATACAACATTACTTTAGCTATAGAGCACTTACCTTGTGAAATGGCCTCCCGCCCGAAGTTTCCACAGAACCAAAGCTTGGCCTTCATGTCTAAATTTCAGCAGCATCTCACCACACTTAGTTGCTGTGATTGTACCCCTTAAGAAATCACTGTGCTCATCCCTTAATGTGAATAGCACTTCCTCCCTGCTTCCCACTCACATCTAACTTTCCACTAAACCCTTACTCACACCTTACCAGTCTCTACCTTCAGACATTCTCACTAAGCTACTGCAGAAACCCTCCTCTCTATCTGCTTCCTTCTCCTTTCCTTTCTCACCCACTTCTCCCCTATACTCCCTACTACTGTATACCAACACACACCCCCCTTCCTAACCTGTCTCCCCCTTACACTATGCCGTCACCTCTTATTCATTGCTCCCTCCCATTTTTCCCCGTCTCTCTCACATTGCTCTCGCTTCCCTTTTATACTGTTCACCAGGTTTCCATCCCCCTGACTCCCTACATTTTACATTAACTCTCACCTCCCACCTCTGACCTTGAGACTCCTTGCCACTCATTGCCCCCACCTTTTTTCTGTCTCCCTTCCTTAATCCCACCCACATCCATTCTTTTACTCTTAGCACTTATTACAGCACTACATACTCTGTACTGAGAATGTCACCACTGTGATTGCCTTCTGGTTTTTCTTTCCTTCTACTTTCTTTCTTATGTTCCTGCTCCACTTTCCTTGATATTGAAACCATAGTGCATAACAATAACATGGTACTTTATAAGTAATGATATATACTTCTGGTATGTAATTTCAGTGTTATATAGTTCTTGTATTTATGTTATTTGATGTACACCTCTGTTTAATTAGTATTTGTGTGTCTGACATGGAACCTTTGTAAAATAACCTTTGGTTCAAAGGTATTGTAACTCCTAGAAATAAATAAATAAATAAATACAGGAAAAATCACCGACTAGGCAGATTGATACCACTGCCTGCTGAAGGCACTGGACCACCAACTGAGCTCCATTCCAGAACTTGAAACTTCAACTCCAATGGATGAGTTGGGCAGGGCTCAGAGCCCATTTCCTGGGGGTCATCGAGGTAGTGAACATGTAACAGAAGGTATGTACAATGGATGGTGGTTGATGGGGCTGGGCATAGCAGGCAGGATCAACGAGGGCAGGACAGAGTAATCTGGTGAAAAGTATACTAAAAGAAAAGAAGTATCTGTCAGTGAGAACTTGGTTTGAAAGAGGTGTCCTGTGACACCTAAACTATGATGTAAGAGAATGGCCAAAGTTAAATTACCCAAAGATACTGTAGCATAATCTTATGCTGAAGTAAAGTTTATTTCACCATAGGTGTTTTTTTTCACTTACAGCAACTGAGAAAAGTCAGCTTCATGTCTGAACCAAGAAAGATTGAATGATACTCCATTCTCTGATCATCACTTATACCTTTCACTATGTCACCCAGTTACACTGTTGCCTGTTACAAGCTGTAATTTGTCAACTTCCATTTGAAATATTCAACAAAGCCTGCTCTAATATTTTTCATAAGCAATAAGGCATGACATGGGGTGACATTAACAGTCTGTTAATCACACCCTGGGAGAGTAATGTGTTGCAAGGTGCAGCTAAGTGCCATCTGCCTCTGAAGGAGCTCAACAGAATGTTTATCTAACTTTTGAGAGTGTCTTACTACTTTTATAATAACTGATTTCATGAGAAAAGTGTTTGAAGTGTACCTTTTGAATGTTTTCCTCATTGATTTTCAATGCAGATTTCTATGTGTTAATTAATAACTAGCAGGTAATTAAGGGCAGCACTTAATTAGCAAGTCAATTGCAATTCAGGCACTGTCCTTAATTACCCTTCAACTGCTAACTCACAGAAATCTACACTAAAAATTAGCACCATTGACTAAAATGAAGCGTGATCCTGCACCTCTCAATGCATACAGTACGTCAGAACACATGCCAAGAGGACGGCAAGCACCAGGAAGGGAAGAGATCAGCTGGACAGTCCCTCTGCAAAAATATGATTCCTTTACACAGGAAGAGGGACAGAAAAAATTATCAGACACTACTACGTATGTTTTTGCTGCTGTAAGCTTCCACAAACAGGAAGCATTTACTATAAATATTAAGTTTTAAATCACTTTAATGTCAGGCTGTCAGAAGGCTGGCATCCAATCAGAATGTAACATTTCTGAGACCATTTTTATAATAAAAATAACTGTCAATTTCTAATCTGGTACATGAAGAGAGAGAGAGAGAGAGTGCATTAAGAGACTGAGAGACAAATTTTTTTTTAAGTTTAACCTCCCCCCACCAGCCCCCCTTCTTTCTACTAGCAGGGCTGCTCCTCTCACATCTAGGCGCCACTGAGAGGGGTTGGGGTAGTCACTACAAATATCACAGTTCTCTGTAGACCCATTACTTCTACTTCAGAGCCTGCCATCCTTAGACAGGCAAACCAAGGGTGGCAACTACCTAGCTCACACCTGGGGGGACCATTCAACATGGCCATCAACCTGGGTCCCTGGGAGAAAATGTTTGCTCAGCATCAGTTTGTACTTCTGGTCAGTGGCACCCAAGTAAATCCGGACACTGGAAGCAATAACTGTAATGCCCAAACCAGGTTGGGATTCTAGAGTGTGGCTTTATTCACATAACAAAGAGAATAACAAAGCAAAATTGGACCCCACAGGACTACGCTCACTGGTAATGCAGATTACTGAGGTACAGAGCACACTTCTGCACTGCAAACCCTCAGGTTCTGAGCGGATCTGGGCACACACGGCCCAAACTTGTACACTTCTCTTGTTTTCCTTGACTTGCTTTTAGCCAGTACTAGGACACTTTTCCATATTGTGTGGAGGTTAATGGTGGCTCCTAAACCACCCATGAGCACATTCTGGCTCTCAGCGAAATCCAAAATCCCATGCCTGAGTGCCTCCTCAGACATTGGCCAAATGCACTGAGAGAAAACAAAGGTGCCCAAACTGAACCCACCGAGAGGTAAACCTGTCTACTCCAAATGGTGGTCTCCCACCTTTTGCTCCAAATCTATACTCGGCCATTCATCTGGTTACAACACCTTTTTCTGAAACACTTTTGTAGATGCTCTCTCAAAATGTTTTCACATTTAACATTCTACATTTCACTATGAAGGTGTCCTGACTTTAAAAGTTCTGAATGTGGCTATGTCTTTAACCTAGACCCCACTGTTGCTGTTGCTTTTAAATCATACACAGTCTAAATGTTCCATACTTGGCAAGTCTTCCTTTGACCCCACGGTAGGCAGGCACATTTACTTAAAGGACAACTAAACCCCTCATTTTCAAAGTTTGTTTTTTTTCACTGTCTAACGATTGCTGCAGTTGCTCTCAGTGAGCTAAGAACCCCTAATGCTTTTTTTATTGAAAAAAATCAGATCCTTACTTGTTTGTCACTGTTTTATTCATGGCAGTGGTGTACTGGCATGGAAGTATTGTTAATGAGGCGGCCCGCTCCTGCAGTCGACTTCCAATGACATCATGGGAGCGTCCCATCAGTCAGAGGTTCCTGGGTTATGTGCAGTGCACAGTAGCTGTTGTTCAGTCCGGTTACACAATCATGGCTGATTCTTTGCCATTACAACAGCTGGATATTGGGGACAATTTCTTTCATTATGCAGAACCTTACATGTTTGAGCCAGAGAGTACTGAGCCCTCGTCATCAGCAGATGTGGCAGATGATGCAACAATTCAGACGAAGGCTCCACAGTATCTTCCAACACTGTACCCTGCGCCAAGATTTACCAGTGTCACAATGGTAATTTTATTATTCATTGTGTGTATGATGTGACAAGCTTTGGTTGTTTTTTCTGTTGAATGACAGTGCAGGCCCCCCAAAGCGATGGTACAAATGTGCAAAGTTTTATACAGTAACATGCGTCGCTGTGTGCCACTGAGGTTACCAACACCACATGCATTGTGTACATGAGCAAGGTATCCTGCATATTATTGTATGTGGATGAGGGTCCACCCCAGTGGTGATCCAGATGGGTATGGTTTACAAGCAGAGCAGTTGGAATGAGGACTCGGCCCCAGCTATGGGCGCAGTGGAAAAGGAATGTCATATAAAGCTGTGTGGAATGAGGGCCCCCCACCCCAACATGGTCTACATGGTAAAATTTATTACACGCATTGATGTGTGTGAGTGAGGGCACCCAAGCTACACTTCACATGGGCAAGGTATCCCACCCAGTGTTGTGTGTGAACATGGGCCCTCCCCAGATGTGGTCCATATGGGCCAGGTTTGACACTGATCGCTGTGTGTGAATGAGGCACCGTCCCTGCTATGATCCCAACAGGCAAGGTGTGACATGCAGCACAGTGTGTGACTCAGTCTCCCCTCCAGTGATGGTCCATAAGGAGAACTTTTCACAAGCTTCACTGTGTGTTGATGATGGACCTCTTCCCAGTGATGCAGTTGAAATGGGGTTGGTGTGTTGTCTATTTGTCACTGTATGACTGCGGACTGCTTCACTTAAAGCAGTGGTACCTTCAGTCATGCAGTGTGCCATACTGTGCCATGGATAGTCATGTAATGCTGACTATGAAATTTACCAATTCAAGGTGAAAGCATCACTGATGCAAATTGCCATAATGTGCCACTCTGTCCCTGTTGTAATGAAATGTGCCATGCATTCTGAACTTTTGCAATACTGGCGAGTTTCTCAGCTACATATGGTTTTCATTGTATGTTGCTGTCCATTGTAGCTGTGAATTTCTGAGTATGCTTCTTCAACGAGCTCAGACACTGGTGGGTCTGTGAGGGTGGTTGCCTTATTGTTCATCCGATACTGTGCTGTGTAGTTGTTGGTTACGGAAATGGAAGCAACAGGTGTGTAGTATGCTCCTACCATAGGCCAGTGCTCCACAGTGTCTCCATATGCTTGTGTGTGAGATGAGATGTCATACATGCACTGACATGACACTCCATGCCTTCTATTTTGAGATGCACATGAATGTACCCTGATATGCTGCTGCATATATGGTGTTACACTGTCCATGTCCTAAGGATACAGACACTGTCTGATGTTGCAGTAATGGCAACTCAGTGATTGGCTTGGTGTAGTAGTATTGGACCCCATAATGCCTTCCAGTGGATACGATATCTTCATGAGTAGCTACTCATTGGCTACTTATATACAAATCTTAACAGAGACCACCCCCACCAACAACAGTGTAAGTGGTCACTGAACCCTGACATTTCCTGTTTCTCCCCGCTTTGAGTGTACCATGTCTATACTGTTTGTGACTGTCACAGACCATGTTTGTGCTGCACCCATGGTGGCATCACACAGCAACAGTTTTGTCAATTATTGCCTTCTATGTTCCCTCATTCCCCTAACCCCATCCTGAAGTACATAATCTCAATAACATCTCTTTTTTGTTTTGGGACATGCTTTCATGCTGTAGCACCTCCATGCCATTAAACAAATTCATTCATCGTGATCATTTTCTGCCCTGTTGTCCTGTGTTTAAAGTGATTTTCCGATGTAGCTGAGGGCAGCTACCACTCATACTGTGGTAACTGCCCTCAGCGCTATTTATTCCAGCCTGGTTGGAATAATAAATTATGTCAGGTACCTTTGTAATTTCACTCGTAATTTAGAATTTCTCAGTGTGGCCCGGCAGGTTCTGACGGTCTTGGTAGTTGCCACATGCCCCAGCGCTCAAGCACATAATGAGTTGTGACCAGGGATAGCGTGGGGGCATGTCCTATTGACATGAATGGTGCTTGATTTTTCATTCAGTTTTAAGATCAAGAATGACCGCCTAAACATTAAGCGTCATGTTAGTCGAGCAGTGTCCTTCATTAATCTTTAGGTGGTCATTCTTGATCTTAAAACTGAATGAACAATCAAGCCATATTCATTTCAATGTGAGTGCGCCCCTGTGCTCTCCTGTTTACATGTCATTAGGTGCCTGAGCACGGGGCGTGTCGCCAGTACCAGGACCCTTGAACCGAGGGCTGCATTGAGAAATTCTAAATTAAGAGGAGAATACAAAGGTACCTGATATCATTAATTATTTCAACCAAACTGGATTAACTAGCACTGAGGGCAGCTACCACAATGTGTGGTAGGTGCCCTAGATCTGAAACTGCCTTTAATGGCACAATGTTTTGTGGTGTGTTGTCAATGGACTTACTTAGAGATGTAATGCTAAAGTGAGGAGAATAAAGTAGATGGGTACACAACCTGCTTGTAACCTGTGTCATACAGCACAGTGTATTGGAAGGATCAACAGTACTAACATACAAAAATGCCAGCATAGTAGGCCTAACAGTCATTCTTTGCTGCTCGTTTGCTCAGCTCCCAACCTGGGAGCTGACCTTGATGTTCCCCCAACCACCTCTGGGTTCTCCATTCCCAGTCCAAGATATTCCCCTTGTATTGGACTTTGCTAGCACACCCCTTCCCCTTTACCTGTCCCAACCCCTCTTGAACCAACCCTCCACAGTCTCTGCCTTCAGTAGTCCCCTGGTGAACGCATTCCATGGTTCTATCACCCTCTGAGTGAAGTAGAACCTCCTCCTCCTCCTTTCCCTCATGAGTGTCCCCCATGCCCCTTCTCCCATCTCTCCCCCCAAGTGTAAACCCCACCTTTCACTGACGAATCACTCTATTTTCATCTTAAGGCTTTCCTTCCCTTCCAAACTGAGGTGGAGTCTATTGTCAGCATACAGCCCCTTATCCGCCCATCTTGCACCATAATCCCCCATCAACCCATACCCACTGGCATCACAGCACTCTCAGCCACTTATTTACCACTGTAATTTTTATGCTTCTTCTCCCCACTATCCCTCGGTACCGGCAGGATTTCCAAGAAGAAAATTGAACATCCTCTGGAATGGCAATCTCTGTCTAGCTCCTTCTCTTCATTTTTACCATCCCCTTCCCTCTGCTGGCTACTCGCTCCTCCTACTATCTGGGTGTCAAATGTTGCCCTCTCTGTACTGACAGTGGTCACCCCCTCTCCTCTGATCCTGGTCCTCTTCCCCCTCACGAGTATCCTTTTTTGTGTCTGTACCCCCCCATCCCTGTCCATCACTGGTCCTTCCAATATATCTGTTGGCCTAGCCTGCCTGTTTCTCCCATCCATCATGTCTGCGTTTAACACCTCCTTGATTGCCATACTCCCCTGACCCAAACCATCAGGCTCATGAACTGGATCCTCCCTGTTCTACAACTGATCCTCTTCCTCCTTGCCCATTCACCCCCGCTATCCCCTTTCTCTCAGCCTGCTTTGAGCCATCCTGCTCCCCCCATTTTATCGCACTTCATGCTCCCCCCTATTTTTGCAGATTTCTGGACACTACCTCTTGTCCCCCCTCAATAACTGACCCCATCATAGCTGCATCCCCACCTAGCGCTTCCCTCCTCCAGTAGCAGATGTAGCAGGTTCAAACGGTTACTGACCCTAATGCTCAATCCCAAGACTCCTTCTCCCGAACCACCCTGGTTTTCTCTGTCCAACACATATGCCTGTCTGCTTCCTTGGGACTTTCCTCCTTTGGATCCCACTCTGTCAGGGTCCCCATGTGCCCCCAGAGTACACCCTGTGCTACTCTCCTATGGTACTGGTGCAGCCATGTGTCTGACCCTTGCCACTTCCCCATCCCACCCACCAGAACCCCCTCCCAGATTTCCTAGCTGCCTTCTAATCCCCTCAACCTCCTCTCTGAGCTGTGCCAGCTGGTAGCACACTGGGCAACCACCGAACTTCCAAGCCAAGTCAAGTACCATGGCCTCCCTACACCCTGTACACCCAAGCACCCTCCCAAAGATGCCAGCTCTAATGAAGTGTGGTCCCATCCCACTCATAGTAGATTTCTCTGACTGAACCCCTGGTTACACAATGATCAGAGCTACAGTACCTACTGTATACAGTAATCAGGGCTACAGTAGCTAAATGATTCACTGCTACATCAGGCCACTCCCGTCTCTTTATTCCACCCCCTCCAGCTATGTAATACAGCTCTGGTCCGGGGTAGTGGGAAACAGAAACAATCACAGTTCCTTAACTGTGAGTCGGTAGAATATCTGATTCCATTACTTATCCATGCATTCCACACATATGTTTGCATGCTGTACTGCTTATTGCTGTATTGCACTTTGACCCACTGATGACAGCCTAACAATGTGAGTGCCATCATCCCAATCATTATTAGTAGACATATTTTGTGTACTGCAATGTTTCTGAACATTACTGGGTTTGTTACTGTGCTGATGCCATGTCAACAGTGTCATTATTGTGCATTCATAGTTATTGTTAACTTATTGGCATCACATATTGGTTATCGTAGTATGTTATCTGATGAGTTACACATTACTAATTCGAACATTTTATTTATGTCTAACAGGAGTCGCTGTCAGAAATGTTCTGTGATGGATACCAACCGAGAAAACCTGTGCTGTAAGGAAGTTGCCAAGATTGTTGAGAACTTGCCAGAGGACTGTGATTGCATTACAGAAGTGGACTTCTTCCAATTAAATTGCCTCACACATTAAGTGGTGCTTGTATCCTACTACTAATATCTCGAACAGATGGACCATTGGATGATGAGATTCCAATGCATGAGTAAATACTTTCTCTTTTTTGATGATATAGACAGTGATCATACCTTTGTGTTGTTACTCAGGAATGTTGTTGGATAAGTAAATGATCAGCTGACTTATTTCAGTCCTACTTTTTTTTTACTCTCCTCCACCGGCTGCCACCATTAGTCCAACCTTGCCCCCTAGCCCCGTCACCCAGAATTACCGGGGCTTACCTTAAACCCTGCCCGGGAGTGGAGCTTGTGGGTGGTGGGGCGTCATCCTGCTACTGATGCGCATTTTCTATTTTTTCCCTTACTACCCCGGTGCCCCAGGAGTGCAGATGTGAGTGAAGGTGCACATGTGTACTAGGGCACTGGTGACGGCACCATATTTCCTCCCATTGGCCTAGCACCTAGCACTCCCTCTGACCTGCACTGTCCCCTGGCCTCCACCTGGGGCAGTTAGGATCTGAGGATACCGCATCCTATCTGGACAGGAGAGCTGCCTTTTGGTGACTTTATCCAGCTCCACACCCCCACCCACCAGTCTCTGATGATCCATGCTCATTCCCGAACATGGGTCATTTGCGATGACGTAAGGTGTCCATCGCCTACCCCTCAGCGACACCGGGCTGACTGTCCTACTGACTATTGCTGGCACATAATGACTGCTTGTCCCAGCTAGTCTGCCCATTTCCCTACCTACCTACAGGATAAGATGCAGATCCTAGTTAAACAACAGCCTATTTCTTCCACCCCCCCACAAGAATTGCCTTATGTCTGTCCCATGCATCCTTGAATTGTCCCACAGTTATAGACCCCACAACCTCCTCAGGAAGGCTGTTCCATGTGTCCACCACCCTCTCTATCAAAAAATACTTCCTCATACTCCCCTGAGCTGTCCCCTCTATGTTCAAATTGTGTCCCTTGTTCTTGCATCTCTTTTTCTGAAAGATGCTACCCTACTGGACTTTGTTAATTCAACTCGGTAGTTAAAATCTTCTATCATGTCCCCCCCCTCTCCCTCCTTTCCTCAAGGGTATTCATATTAAGCTCCTTTAGTCTCTTTTCATATGGTTTGTGTTGCAGACCCTGCACCATTTTAGTTGCCGTCCTCTGGACTGCCTCCATCATGTCTATTTCATGCGGAGATGGGGTCTCCAGAACAGGATGCAGCACCCATGATGGGGTCTCAGCAACTGTTTGTACAGAGGGATAACAACTTCCTGTTTTCTGCTGGTGATGGCTCTCCCTATACATCCCAGTCTCCCCCCCAGCCCTCCTACTGCCTTGTCACAGTACTGTGCATGCTGTATTTTCCATTGGCTTCTTTGCCAGTCATGCTGGTTGAGGCCAACATATCATTGTGTAACCTGTTCACATATTCTTACTGTGACAGCAACAATATTGTTATGTCCACAGCAGCAACATAGGATCATGTATACACACTTGCATGCTGACCACACCATTACCATCCATTCTGTGATGATATGCATGATACAAAAATGAACATTGCAACCTGCATGTTATCACCATCCTTGACCCCTATACATGGATATTGCATAAATGTATGTCACTAATATTAGTGACACAAGGGCTCTGCAGTCAAAGCAGCACACTTGCCTTTAGGTATGGTTTCTTCTGTCTCAGTTCAACGTCTGCACTGCTAAGTGCCTGTTGTTGTTTGAGTGACTGCTGTGTGTTACTTTCTCCATTTGGTCACATATATGAATGTAACACATACCGATGAACTTTGATATCAGCTGTCTGTGCTTGCTGTTGTGCACCATACCTCAGTACCATAATGTAGTATTCCTCACTGAAATTGTTATCACTCACCCTCCATCACTGAACCCGAGTACCATGAAAAAAAGCATTACTGAAAAATTCTTTGTTTATTTGTTAGCTATCTACTTGCTTTTTTCACGGTCCTCACCCATGATCAGTGGTGAACCGTTACACTGGCATTGTTCCTGTTCGTAGGTGGACGCACACCAGTGTCCTCATCTTATCGTCTTCACCCCCTGCCCGTTACTTTGTACTGAACTCCCTCCCATTGTACTCACTAGGTGCCTGCCACATGGTGTTGGACACTGACCACTGATCTTGCAATGCATGCCACAAGGTGAGACCTGACTTGCGCCATATACATGTTGCTCATGTTTGTCCCACCAAGGGGTGACACATATCAAACCGTGGGTTGCTGAAGAACCCATTTGACCCACAGATACTACTTCTGAAAACTGCACTGTTGTTTATTTACAATGGGTCAAAACAATGTCTGCTTCCATGTCTATCTAGGTAATGTCTGAACAGTGTAATGTTACACTGTAGTGTCCTGCACTAAATATATTCTTTTGTTTGTCCCTTTAGGTCATTCAGACACATAGCCTACAGAAGTTTTGTCCATTGGATCTGGAGGAAACTGGGGAGAAACAATCACAAAATTCTACCTGCATGTGTAGTGACAGCAAAAAGGAAAGCTTTTCCTTCTGAGGAGTATACAGGGTTCAGATATGCCTATGAATCAGCGGTCCATAACAATGTACAGGGATAAAAACATACCACATACAACATTTCATGTACTGTTTCAGGGACATATACATATTCATGTCTTTTTTATGTGTTATGGTAACTGTTATTGTTGACAAAGTTCTGGTTATGCACTTGGTTGAAGATTTTATACTTGTGAAAGATGTGTTTGGATCACACAGTACATGTCTGTGAAGCCTATGTTTAATTTTAAGAAAAGCAGTGTTTTAACACCATTGCTCTGAGGTACGTTTGCTGGCGATGTAGTGTGGTGATATGTTCTGTTTGTTGGCCATCCACTGAGCTGGCAATAAAAAGGTATGCCTAGGGGTGGTGGGACCACGGCTGTGTGTGGCAAACATTCACCAGTCAGTTGCCTAGTGATGTATTCAGTTCAACAGATATGATTTACTGGATGGTGACAGCAGTCTCAGGGGTTTCCTAGGCTCTATGGATGTGGCAGTGACTTAGGTACCGTGTAGTGTATCTGTATATCTCAAGTATGGAGTTGAAACCTAATTTGTGGCTTTACCACCTTGATGTTTGTCAACTGTAGTCAGCAATGCATGTGCCATGTTATCAAAATTGTTGTTGCACATTTTATGAAAGATGGTGTGCCTTTCTGTAATTTTCATAGTTACCTATGTGAAGCACATAGGTCAACTGTATTCAGTTTATATCGCTGTCTGACAGTACTGCAGAAAATAACCAAGTTATAATGTCCTTGTGACCTCACTGGCATGTTCTGGACACCATAAGCCACTGAGAAATGGGTTATAATACTTCAATATTCATTATGTGGCTTGTTGCATGAAATGTAATAAAAAAGGTCATTGCCATGCCCCTACACTGCATAACAAAGCAGAACTATAAATGAACAAAGACTTGTTTTTATTTACTATGTTCACTGTTCTGCACCACAGTGTGCACCTGCATGCAAAATACTGTTTTGTTTTGATAATAGGGGAAGGAATGTGAGGGACTTGTTACTGTTCTCAGATGGATACTATAATTGCTGTTGACAGCATGAATGCTACCATTGTCCTTACCCAGGTTTGACTCCCAAAATCCACACACGCATAGCACTGCAGGTAGTGCCTCAATACCACTTTGTGTAATGGCATACCCAACTTTTAGCTTGTTGGTGTCACACTGGTACCCATGCATCACATGTTTACACTTGCAGTCAAAGTCGAATTCCTATTGTTGTTAGACACCCTTTGGGTGTCACAAAAGATAACACACACATCCGTTTCTTACTTTGTAATCCTCAACTGCCAGTCAACATCCTGTATTGCTCGCCATGTTACTATCTTCCAAGTTCATTTTTGTAGAAGTTATTTGAAATGAATTTTATTATGACCAGTTCTTGAAATATTTCCACACTTAGGGTTCCATCATGATACTGTGTTCTCCATATGGAGTATCACCCATCTGTCACATGTTGTTGTTGCGGTACAATAGCCAGACAGCCTCCCTTCCAAAGGCAATGGCAGCATGGTACTGGCAGCACTTTTTATACATTAGGTGAGGTACAGTGCTGGTCACCATACTATCCCCTTATTCGCTAACAATTACCACCCCCCTGCTTCCTTTTTATATGCCACTTTTGAAACCATATTTCAACCATCTATCACATGACCACACCACTCATTTTCTGATTCACTTTTATCTGTGGCACCTAATTCGGAAGTGGCTATTTTTGTGAACCATGGATGCTGTCCACTGCAGCTTATTTGTTACATATCACTGCTTGGCGTTTAGGCATCACAATGCTTGTGTTACTGTGCTTCACTGACCCTATTCTTGCCTGCTGCTAATTGTTGTGCCGGTGGTCAATTGCCATACAATCATATAAACCTACAGTCTGATGGCAGAATGGCAGATAAGGACTGCTTGGTCCACCTACTCTGCCCATTTCCCTATGTAATGGACAAGCTGCAGATGCCTACTGCCTCCTACCCCCCACTACAATTGCCTTATGTCAGTCCCATGCATTCCTGAATTCCACCACTGTTTTTGACTCCAAATGGAGAAGTTTACATCAGCTTGTGTCTCATACATCAGTGAATGTGTTATCATTGTGTTGGAGAGACAGTCATTGTGCAATATATTTCAACCCTGGCACATGCATCAAATAAAGATGTCCACACAAACATGTGAACCATACCATTTTCATTATTATTTTACTTGTTAAACTCACAGAAGGAACAGTTCAACAAAGATAGCAGTGCTGCAAACAGATTTTCAATGTAGCCAGTTACAATTGATTGGTAAAGTGACATTCAGATTGTGTCAAGTACAACAGATGAATCATCAGGATTGTCACAGAGGTTCTGTTTATGAGTAGAGTTGGGAAAAGCACTACAGGTCATGACATAAGCCTGGAGGGAAGATTCAAGAGGGAAGTCAGGAGGCATTTCTTTACCTAAATGGTGTTAGAGTGGAAAACACTAGCAGTTGAGGTGGTGGCATGTGAAACTGTGTGTAGCTTCAAGAGTGGGTGCAACAATTCTACAGGGAGGGTCATCCTTACGCTTTAGTCTGTGTTGCATGGTTGCAGTCACAGACAAGCCTGGTATTTGAATGCCTCTGTGATCCAAAACTGGATCAGCTGTCTGTTGAGGTGTGTGTGCTGCTGTGTGACCGCACAGCTCAGTCATCAGGACAACATTGCACATGCAAGGGGACACAACCCATGATGTTGTTTACATCCACACATGCCACAGTATGCAGAAGGTGTACAAGAAACCAGGTGCCAGGAAGTAGGCAACACCATGACATCAGTTTCCCAAACTCATACCTCTGTCAGGTGTACCCTATCCTTGTGTGACTGGTCACACAGCCCCAGCCATACATGTTTGTCTATGCAGTGTCCATGGATGGAAACCATCACAACACTCAGCATAATGCCACAGCCAACACCCATTTCACATGAGGTGGTGCTAAGCCACGTACGACTCACCAGCTGTGGTAAGTTGGTGGGTGGGCATGCATGTGTCACTGGACATCCTCTGATTAATAAACCTGTATTCAGTTACAGGGGATGATGAGTACACTAGCCACTGCACTGCTACCCCTGTATCTGTCCTTGGGTGGGGATCATGTGCTACATTCATGACAGTGAAGGCTAGCCTGTGGTATGTTGGAGGGACTGCCTGTTTTCAGGAAAAGGGTTGGCATGTGATGGTGAGTATGTGACTTGTTGTCCATGGTGCTTGCATTACCAGTTGTGTGTTTGGCCTACTGGCAGGACAAAGCACAGCTACCTGTGCTGTGGGTGTGCATCACTCTTGATTTGTGATGGGTGGATGGCGGGTGGGCATTGTTTTGTGTAGTGGTCGCACAATGCATGTGATCACATGTTCAGGGGTGTAACATCAGAGACTGAGACTATCTGACAGGCTTGTGATATGTAATGGATGTGGGCTGATAGTGCTGATGGGAGCTTCATGTAGTTTATGAGGGTGCCTCCACATACGTAAAGAGATTGGTGAACTAAGGTGAGTGGTACAGAGAATGGAGGTGAAGATATAAAGGTTGAGGAGCAAGGCCGGGGGGGGTGATTCGGTACTCAGGCTGAGCTGCAGAGGATGCCAGGCACTGATATAATGCAGGTCAAGGGACAAAATTGGGAGGAAGGGGTATATTTCAGGAACAGGTAAGAGACTCTGAGTATGGTGACTGGAGGGGGTGACATGGTACAGATTTTGGTGGGGGGTATCTCATGGTTTGGAGAAAAGGTCAGGATGGATGGCAACAGTGTCCAGAAAGGAGAAGAGAAGAATGAAATGGAGTGGACACTAGTACCAAGGGAGGAAGGGCAGGGCACGCGATATAGCCATGTGGATACTGGGTCTTGGGTGATGGTGAAAAATGCCATGGAGCATCAAAGTGTGGTGGAGTTGTTGGGGGACTTTATCATGAAAGTGATCAGATTGAGGGGGAAGGGTAAGAGACAAAGTTGGATCTGGGTGGAAACGGTACAGTGCTTGACGTCACATAGGGCAGTGTGTACTCTGTGAAAGTGTTGAAGTGCAAGAAGACCACGGCCTCATGACTTGCATGTGGTCACAAATGAGGTCAGGAGCTGCACGGTGCACCCGGTTCAGTAAAGGTTGGAGGGGCTGGTGAAGTTGTGTTTGGATGTTGGGAGGACTGTGACATTCCCAGAGGTGCTGCCAATGCCAAGGTACAGCATGAAATGGAAGGACAGGCTAGGGGACTTAAAGTCATTGCTTAAAGAGTGCTGCTGGGTATGGAGGTACTGGGGACATACATGGATGAACAGTGAGCTTTACACGAGGACCGGCTTACACTTCAGTGAGCATGTGAAGGGTGTGGTGAAAGGCATGATAGGTAAGTACACTGACACAAGGGTGTATTTACAGTGGAAGGGTCTACCATAGGACAAGCTACCAGGCGAGGGCGCCATGAATGGATACTAAACATGCTATCTGCTCCAGTGCTGGAAGTTGGCCAGTGGAAGGAAACTCAGAGGGCAGGTACAGCACAAGGAAGTGGAAGAGGGAAGGGGATGGATGGGTGTGTTGGTTTCTCTGAATGCGAACAGCCTAGGTAACAACATGGCCAGGAAACATTGCTGGATGAACAGTGTTGCAATTGAGGGGGTTAAAGTAAAGAGAGCTGTATATCAAGGGTTAAGGGGGACATGAAGGGAGGCAGACGGGGAGGAGTATGCAAGGTGGGCCAGGGAATTGACCAAGAGGGTGAAGACTATGAAATGTGCTGTGAACACAGTGAGTGCTGTCACACCACACTAAACCAACAGTTATCTTGCACTTTATGTCTGTTAATGTCTTTTTCTTGCCATGCAGCAATAATGGAATCATCACTGGCCCAGTGGCGCTGAGGGTTTAGGCGATGGATACTATACCTCACACCATGCCGGTGACCAAAGTTGGGTAAAGAGCCAGGGTCGTCAGGGCTCGTCAGGGGCAAGACAGTATTGAGCATCCAGAGGACAGCTCTTCTATCCCAGGAGGGGTGGTGGACACACTTGGCACTTGACTGGCCTGTAGCTGAAGCTGGTTCCATGGCAAGTGTATAGCTGATGTGGGGGGAAGGGGGAGTGGAGAACCCAGCCATGCCTTGGTGTAGGGTGCGTGCCACTCCACCACTACTGAAACGGAAAAATGCCAGCAGACATCGGAAAGAATGAGCACCCGGGGTGTGCCTCCTATGTGCCCCTGCCTGCTTGACTACCTCCGGTCTGACGAAAGTTACAGTATCGGAGTGCTTGCCCTCCCCACCTTTGCCCCACTCAGTGGCGAAGCCACAACTCCATGGAGACGTGGAGGTGAGTACTGGTGGGGGGGAGAAGCAGGAGGATGACTCCCTGATGATCCCAAATGTTTCTGGTATACAGGACGTAGGAGGAGATAAAACAGTAATTTGAAAACAAAAAAAATAGAGTCAATAATACATCTGCCGAAACACATTCAGTGGCAGGTGATGACCTGTTTGTGTACAAGAAACAGTTGCGATAAACTAACATCATTTTTGCTTTTGAAAAATACAACATTGTTTAAACTTATTAACATTGTTGTTGTTCAGTTTTTTTATCACTTTACTTATGAACCTGTGGTCACTAAATAGTTACCAGAAGGTAGTGTAACCCCCCTGCAAATGGGGGTTCCCAAAAGACTTCCAGGAGCTTGCTTGAATGCTCCAAGCCTGAATGGTGTTTGGCATTTAAGCCATTTATCAGTGAGTGTTTTTAGAACCTCTGGTACTGTCTCTTTAAGAGCTGTCTGCTTGCAGACATAATTAGTTTGTATGGGGACTGTGTGTTTCTTTGATTGAGTACCACCAAGCTGCTGCCAATTCACTTCATTTTTTGCAGTCACTAGGAGTGCAAAGGAACCTATCTGAAAGATGTAACTGTTTGCCAGAAATTATTTAGAGTAATAATGAAATTACAGTTTGTCTAACCTGCTTTCTTTGCAGTCAGAACTGTGTCTGCTAGTTCCCCATTCTAGTTTTGAACTGCTGAACTGGACCAATCAGTGTGAGGTAAGCTAGCTCTAAAATGGTGCCTTGAATGAATCAGAACTTGGACTCATAATCTGAGCCAGCCACAAGAGGATTGGATGGGCAGTGACTCTGGGAGATGTAGTTTAGACTTCAGCACCTTTTGGACCAACAGCAGCAGTCTATTGTGAGTGACAGCCAATCCAGTCAAGAACTGGGAGGAACTCAAAGGAAGTGCCCGGTTTTGTCGGGTTGGAGTTTCAGTTGAGCTTTGGCAGTGAAGAAGGAAGGAGCCTGTGCTTTTTCAGTGTGCAGTTTTAGTCAAAAACGTGTGTAAGGCCCAGAGTTCCAGTCTGCAGCTTGTGTAACAGCTTGTTGGGACTGAATCCGTCCTGTGAAAAGAATCAAAGGATCTCTGAAGAGTAGAAACCAGGCTCACCCTGTAGAAGACTGGAGGAATTGCTGAAAATTGCACTCGGTCTGTCAGGAACTGAATCTGCTGTGTGTCTCCCGGGTATTGTGCAGTAGTGCGATCGGGATACAGATGCAGCCTGCCTGGTATAGTGCTTTCTTTTATATGGATGTGTGAAGAGGTTTGTGTACCTCAAGTGAGCCCTGTTGACATTGAAGGACCCTATCTTATTTGGAGGTCGAGTCATAATTCAGGGTCGCCCTGTTGAATTGCCACATTAAATCCAAATGGAATTACTGTACTGCTGACTGTTTAATTCTCCTTTCTCTGTGTGAAAGGGCCCCTACCAGCTGCCACAGTTTGGACTAGCCACTAGGGCTTGGGTACCCAGGGACAGTAACTGATAGGGATAGGCCTGTGCACAGAGCCATAGGTAGATTATTAGAGTGATAAGCTAATTAACCTGATTTCCCCTGTCCTTGTTATATCCCCTAAATAAATCAGAGCTGCTTGTTTCAGCAAAGTTATACTGCCTGAGGTATTTGTCTATGTTAAAGTACTGTACTGTGATTGTTGCACTGTATCTCATTTCTCAGGAGGTCCCAGTGCGGAACCAGACCTGGGGGTAAGTGTATACTGTGAAGGTAATTCTGATATATTGTGTGGACCACTAGTGGGAAGAAAGGGGGGTTGCAGTGTTCCAGAGGGCTGTGACCAAGTTAGTTTAACTATTGCAAACCCTGACCTCTGGGTGGAGGCACCCGCCATTGGATCCAGGCCCCTCAACCTGTTAGTGGCAAATCAGGCAGGGGTAGTAGCCCCTGGGATAGCGCCATCTAGGGGTTACAGTAGGATTACCATTAAAAAAGATTACAAAGTGAACTAGTAATCATTCAAATAACAGTGTGTTTGGGTAAGGTTTAGCACAACATACAGTCCTTGACAGTGGTTCTCAACACTTTTTAGACCAGCTGCGGTCCTCTTTGTGTGTTGTGGAACTTTCATGGAAATGACATTGTTCGTCACTGTCTATCAGTTGAGACACAACATTTATTGGCTTGAAAGCTGCAACGAATGACCTCCACAGTCATCCATTACTTCCAAATTGATTTTGGTGTGTGGAAGCAACCACTCACAACAATGGTTCTCAACGTGGTTCAAAGTTAAATCTGCAGCGGTGCTTGCATATTAGTTCCTGCTTGTCTGGATGGCTGTATGATGCCCACACTGGTGCTGGGAACGACATCACCTGCTGTTCACAAGACTTTCTATTGGAAAGCAGTTTCTCACGTAGACTTTCAACCTCATGCACTATTTCATCAAGGTAAGCTGCAATGTGAAACAGAGGGATCACTGCACAGTACATGCAACTATCATGTTACATGTATGTCACTGGCAAAATATGTCAAAGTACACACATATATACATATACAATATATATATATATATATATATATATAACACACACACATATACATACATACACATATTGATATACATATATAGGGGATACATGATGGGCAGGAGTGGGATATGGAAAATATTCTCAGTCCTGCAGAGTGCAAATGCACAGCTCACTCTGCAGGACTGAGAGTATTTTCCATATCCCACAATCTGCCCACCATGTGTGCGATCTATACCACAGGAGTGAGAGCTTTAGGAAAATATTTTCTGATTCCATGTGTTTCCTACTTATTCTGTGTGTGCTTTGTGTGTGTGTGTGTGTGTGTGTGTGTACATGGTTCTGTATGGACTAGGAGTCAGAAGCATAGGTGAGTGTGTTTTACACAGCTAATTGTGTGAGTCAGAGGCTCAGTGAGAAAGACAAAGTGCTGCAGGTAGCAATGAGAATCTGAAACTGCTTTGTAAAAGAGTTTCATTTAGAATTCAGGTTGTTTGGAAGCTTAGATCAGCACAGTAATGGGCTAGGAATGTTAGAAACACAATGGGAAACAGGTGAGAGTCTTTTGCAAAGCTAATTGAGTAAGTTGCAGCTTCAGTGAGAAAGAGAAACTGTTTTCTGAAACAGTTTTCTTTAGAATGAAAGCTGCAGTGCAGATATTCTCAGTGTGGTGACATCAGCAGAGTGTGGATAAATGTCGTCTTCAGGATTTATCCTCACTGCAGTGGAAACAACACAGGATATCCTACTGAGAAAGCTCTCACCCCCGTGGTATAAATATTTATACCACGGGGGTGAGAGCTTTCTCAGTAGGATATCCTGTGTTATTTCCACTGCAGTGAGGATAAATCATGATGGCATCAGCAGAGTGAGGATATTGACAACCCCAATCAGGTTGTCCTACCTCCTTGGCAGCCCTGTCGACTGGTGCCATGATTAAGTCACCCTTTTTGAAAGTGCACAATCGCAGTCGTCAGTGTCACAGGATACCGTATAGGCACATATTTTTGAGTGATAGTGTTGTCCGTGTTACTCTCAAACAATAAAGCCACACAGACAAGAACATACTGTACTGATGCTACTGGTGGGGGGGGGAGGAGTGTGGTGGATATGAAAGCCAAGGGATCTTATGTTAGAGAACTTTATACTGTGATTACAGCCCAGTTAGTCAATCACTGAAGATTTCAATTAACATTACCACAGGAGTAACAGGACAGCTAAAAACAGACATTCTGACGGTTTACCAAAATGTTACTGTAATGAGAAGTTCCATGCAAGATTGAAATGGTATTAGGTCATGAAATGACTATCAGGAAATTGGTGCTAAACATCATGTCTGACTAAAGCAGGGAGGCAGTATAGCGCAGTGGTTTAAGGCTCTGAGCTGCAAATCTGGTGACATCCAGCAGACCAGACCTGGGTTTGAATCCCACAGCTTCCACTTGCATACTGTGTGACCCTGAGCAAGTCACTTAACTTCCCTGTGCTCCCAGGTCACTCCTGTAAAAAAGCTTTCAGCTTAGTGTGCTACTCCTGGTTAAACAACTAAATAAAAACAAAAAAGCCAATGACCATGTACTCTCCTGTTTTGCCGTCCACCATTGCAACCAGGCATGGATGCACAAACACCTATGTGTCATACCACTATGGTGTTGCCACCGAGACCTGCATTCATTATATATGTAATTGAACTGAACAATTGGAGAGAAGCAGAATGATGAAGACCATCATCAGGGGCTGGGACAACATGGCATGCAGCATGTGCTATGCTTCTGTACTGCAGTTGATGCACTGCAGGCAATAGTCACGCTTCTGCACCAGAACGTAATGCATCTTCAGCTGCTCCACACCTGTCGGCATGCCTCAAGTTGTATTGCCAACAAAGCAAATACCAGTATTTGATTAAACAGTGGCAAGCTAAACCACCATACCCCAGGAAAGGAGATCAGCCATACAAACACACAATCTTTACAGACCCTGGCAGGCCCCAAGTGGTGCTGTCTCCAAAACATGGGTTAACAGCATTGCGTGAGGTGTGGCATGCAGTGCATTGACCCTCAGTGACAACAGGCCGGTGACTGCCAGTACAACTTCTGTTAAGTGCATGACAGAGTCACCAGCCATATGGCACAGAGGATGCATTTAGAGTTGCGATGCCAACAACCATGGTTCATGAACCAGCATGGAGCGTCATAGGGCCAGCTGGGTGGAAGAAGGCTTGAGCATCCTAAGAACCACTTGCCTTCTCTGGAGGGGAGGGGGGGACATTGGTCGGACGTCAGCGCATGCACCGTGTCATCAGTGCACACTTCGCACCACTGAGAAAATGCCTTCCTGCTCCAGGCAGACTGACCGCCGCAGAAAGCCATGATGTGTTCCCACCTGCTTGGCTACCCGAGCATGAGGAAGAGATGAAAAGTAGGGTTTGTAGAGGCACCACCTCGTCCACGCCTGGGGAGAAAACAGTGGATACATGGGGGAATGGAACAGGTAAGGTGGGTGGTCGTGGTGTCTCCACTGGCGGTCCCAAGCAGATGGAGCTGGAGGGATGAAGAGGAGATACAACAGAAAGTGCAAAAAAAAACAAAAAACAAGAGCATGACAGACTACTCACAGTGTGTTGCTGGAGTCTTGGTTAGCTTGACAACAGCCTCTTCACCCTTTTTTGCCTTCGGGAAGCAGAGACAGAATCTTGCCTCACCTGCCTTTGTGGCTGCCTGTGCCCTCACACTATTTTCGTTAAAATGTACAGCCACCAACAGGTGTCTAAGGAGGTGTTGAAAACATGTTACTGTTTATAATTCAGTGCCCAGTGGCACTGTTATGTTGTCACAATCACAGCATGCAATGTCAAAATCATGTATTGATATGCACAGGTGTATGGAAGCAGTACATGTCAGCTTAGTAAGGTGCCATACATAACACTGCCTCATCACCTTCTGTCTCTGGTCCCCACAGTCCCCTTGCATGGTTCCTCGCATCATGCAGTGGTGTCAGGGGACACAAGTCTTCCCCACTACCCCCCATCTCAGCACCTCCCTTCCCTTCCACCATTTAATGCCACGTAAGCACTTGTTTATTAATTAACCAAGCACCTATTATTGTCCACTGTTTCTACCTATTAAGCGCAACTCCGTTTGAACAGTGTTTGAAACACCTGCCTTACAAAGTTAAGTTGTGGAAAAATAACAACAATCTGCATTGAACTGAAGAATATATTAAAGAGATAAGAGACGATGGACACACACCTTGCAATCATGCTGGGGTAGAAAAAGTGGCTGAACTTCGGGGCGAAGTGGCAACTGAGACTGTGAAAAACCTCTAAAGCATATGTTTGGTACACTGGTGACAGTTGATTCAGGTATCTCAGGAGGTATGGACTTGAAATTGTCTCAGATAGCAATTTATATGCCCTGCCACCTACATGGGTTTCAGAGCAGGAAGTTAAACATTAAAAGTCATATATATTTTAATTTACATAGCAACCGGAAGGTTGACATGTACACCCACACATAAATACCTTTCTTAATCCACTCCTTCCTGTTACCATCAAGTGGTCCATGCAGACACTGTGGGAACAAGTCACTATCTCCTTGGTGTATGTTGGCAACATGGTTGCTTACACTCAGCCACTTATCAACTGTGAGGTCTTTGTTCTCTGGGCTTGTACGTGCCACCCAAAACTTATGATTAGTGATGGATTTGGTCCATCTCCGTATCGGTTCACAATCCTTTTTCCTTGCCGCCAGTTCCAGTTTCTTACCAACTCCTGAAATTTGTACAATCATTTACAAGTGCAAGTGGTGGAAGAAACACAAGAACAAAAATAGCATTTTGCATCTCTCCTTCAAGACTGTCTTGCCATGCCTATAGCTCCTCCAGTCTCAATAAGTCTATAGACAAAATTAGAAATGTACCACCAACGTGTAACACTACCTTTCTGATGTGAATACCTGCTGACTTTGTTCCTGTGCCTCGCAGGCATGTACATACTGAAAAGCTGTCACCATCAGTTAATTCCAGATTTAACATAATAGTAACTTACTAACATACTAACATACTAAAATGCCAGCAGAATAGGCCTAACGGTCTTTCGTGTCTGCTCGTTTGGTCAGCCCCCACCCTGGATGCTGACCTTGCTGTCCCCCTCGCCTTCTCTGGCTTCTCCCTTCCCAGTTCCAGATATTCTTGCTGCATTGGATTTTGCTTCCAGAACCCTTCCCCTGTACCTGTCCCACCCCCTCTTGAACTCCTCCACTGTCTCTGCCTCCACCAGCCCCCTAGGCAGTGCATTCCATGGCTCCACCACCCTCTCAGTGAAGTAGCACCTCCTCCTTTCTCCCCTGAATCTTCCCCCCTCCAGCTTCCACCCATGCCCTCTAGTGGCCTCCTCCTCCTTCCTTCAAAGCACCCTGACTGTTCCTCCCCTATTTACCCTCTTCATGTACCTGAAGACCTCTATCATGTTCCCCCGGTCCCTTCTCTCTTCCAATGTGTACATATTTAGCTCTTCAAGCCTCTCCTCATAGGTCCTGTCCCCAAGCCCCAAATCATTTTGGTTGCCCTCCTCTGGACCCTCTCCAGGAGGTTAGTGTCCCTCTTTAGTGTGGCCTCAAAACTGCATGCAGTACTCAAGGTGGCCCTCACCAAGCAGTTATACAGAGGGAGTATCACTTCCCTCCTTCTGGAGGTGATCCCCCTAGCGATGCATCCCAGCATCCTGTTGGCCTTGGCTGCTGCCCTCCTACAAGTCTCAGAGTTGTTCATCTTGACATCCACCACCACCCCCAGGTCCCTCTCAGCCATCGAGACTTGTAGCATGAAACTCAATGAAAGATTTGAACAGCAGCTTGCAACAAGGGTGCAGTGTCTCAGCGGGCATGTACACAGTGCACCCATGGATGATCGCAGCATACAAAAATCAACTTTGATGGCACATATGGTTAGTGGCCCACCTAGTCTGCTCATATCTCTACCTATTGTATAAGCTGCAGATCCTAGTTAACCAACAACCTAGTTGTTCCTACTCAACACAAGAAGTGCCTTAAGTGTGTCCGATGAATTCTTGAAATCACGCACTGTTTTTGAACCCACGACCTCCTCAAGAAGACTGTTTCATGCCTCCACCACCCTGTGTGTGAAAAAATAGTTCCTCACATTGCCCCTGAGCTGTCCCCCCCGTCTTCAAACTGGGTCCGCTTGTTCTTGCACATCCATTTTTCTGAAAGATGCTACCCTGTTGGACTTTGTTGATTCCCTTGAGGTACTTCACAGTTTCTATCATGTCCCGGTCGATGGGACACTTGATCCTCCACCCACTGTACAACACAAGTTCACAAAACTTCAGTAAAGTAAATAGTACTAAGATGATTGTGTTATAACGGAACAACAACAACATCTGTGTTTACATAGGCTATGAATCATAAGTGCTTACCTTTAAACATATGACACACATCGAAGAAGTGTTGAACGTTTGGCTTGGATTTCTGGAGGAAAGCCCTCACCTGCACATGTCGGTCAGTAACTAACTGTCCAACTTTGCATCCTTGCTGCTCCAAGAATTCAATGCCCCTTTTCAGACCCTTCAGCTCCATAGCTGTTGAGTTTTTTACCTCAGAGCTCTGCAAGTCAAAACACAATTGTATGTCAGCACTGTAAGAATGTGAACATTACACAAATGGTTGAATACTCAATAGCTTTTTGACATACCTGCACTAGATTCAGACACACTATCTTCTTACTTTCAAGGTCTATCAAAGTGTATAGACCGTATTTGGCAGAGTGTCCCGGTGAATCACACCTGGCGTCACCACCCAGAACTTGTTCCTTGCCTCTGCATGAATGAAGTAGTTGCTCCTGCTATCTGTTCCACACATTATGCACTACTGGCAAGACATACAACCACTGGATTTTATGGTACGTCACCATGGACACGTGGTATCCTCAAGATATCAAGTAGTCTCATACATTTAGCAGGGCTTACTCCAGAGCAAAACACAGCAGTGCATAGGAGTAGATTTCCAAGGGGCATACTTGATTTCTGCCTCTGGCTATTCCAGTTGAAAATGTGACCCTTTTCACATTTGCTTACAACAGTTATCATGGTTCCAGTTGTGCTTTGTATGTAGGGCACACATGCATTGCCATACTGATGGCACATGCTAAATAGCTCTGCCAGACAATTTTGTGAAATCATGAAATACTGCTCATCAGTGGATGTTGATATTAAATGCTGACAATGAGACACATCAACCGGCTTTTTGTTTTTGGGGACATGACTCTGTGGATATGGTACATACTCCGGGTCAGAAGGGAGTTCATCGCTGTCAGAGGACTGTTTCTCATTGGTGCAGTTAACATCACTGTCCGAATTTTGACCGCAGAGCTTGATATCATGAACCGAAGATGTGGCCTGTTCCTGTAACAGATTACACTGTGTACCGACAGACACCATCTGTGGGAACCGATCAACATTGATATATGTCTGAATTCACCATGTTCTTTGTTTTGGTCTTATGTTGGCCTGACACTTGACACTGTTGTATTTGGTTACTGGAGCAGGACTGCAATTACATGACTTTTGCATTGCTGCATCTGCATCTGGTGATGTGATGGTGGGTGTCTGTGTGGTTGAAATATTGCATGAATCAAAATTGTTGAGGGATTGTGCTTCGGAGGAATGTCAAGTTCAAAGGGGATTATAAAATCAGAACTGTCCTCTGCGACATTGATACTAATCCCCGATGTGTCCATCTCATCCTGTGGTTGTTCATCAGTTGTGCAAGAAGAATTCACGTCAGGCATGACAGAGTTCAATAGCTGGGAAAAGAACAGATGACTACCCATAGTTACTCAGAAGAACAAAGTGTTGAACAACACACAGTTGAATTTAACTTGACAAGTTTGCTCCCAGTCATCCAGTCATCCAGTACTGTCATGTCCCTACATTCTCATGTCCTCCTCCAGCCCCCCCAAGGAATCAACTGTGTTACAGACTTTCATGTTATCTACAAAGAGGGACACCATCCATTTCAGTCCATCTGCAATGTCTTGTATACAGATATTGAAGAGGAGGGGTCCCAGCACTGAATCCTGGGGAACTACACTCCTAAACAGCCCAATAACTGAGTGAACACCATTCACAACCACCCTGTGACTCCTGTGTGCCAAACAGTTTTCTACAAATCTGGTTATCTTGTACCCCACCCCTATGCTATGCAATTTGTTGACAAGCCTCCTATGGAGTACGGTGCTGCAGGCATTACTGAAATGCAGATCACCCACATCCACTGCACCCCCCTGTGCCACTACCTGTATCACCCTTCACAAAACTCAATCAAATCTCTGTGGCATGACTACACACTAATGAACCAGTGCTGTTTGTCATCCAGCAGTCCGTTCACCTCCAGGTAGTTTGTTACCCTTTCACTGATGAGTGCGTCCATGACCTTACACACCACAGCGGTTAGGCTGATGGGTTGGTACTGTTCTCTCAACTCTCAGCTTCCTCACTTGTGGATCATCACCACTGTCACCCTTTTACAGTCCTATGGCACTCTACTGTTGTCCAGGGACAGGTTGAACAGCCTCGATGGGGAGGCAACCAGTTCCCAAATGACCCTTGCATGCAGTCCATGTGGACACATGGCCTTGGCCAGCTTCACCCTTGCTAATTCATCCCTACCTATCTCCAACGTGACAGGCTGTGATCTGATCCCTATGCCACACCCTCATTTCAAACTCAGACCCTGTACCCCCCCATTTCCTCTGTAAATAGTGAGCATAAATACTTGTTCAGGTAGTATGCCTTCTTGCCGTCCTCCTCAAAGTGCCCCCCGGACTTCCCAACTCATCCTTTCAACCCCCTTCCCAGCCTTCCTCCTCTCCCTCATGTATCTGACAAATGTCTTTTTCCATCATTTGCCTTCTTTTGCTATCCTTTACTCCATGTCCGCCTTAGCCCTTCCAATGACCTTTCCTACTAGTCATTTCATGTCCCTGTAAACCTCTTTGTCACCCTTTACCTGAGTTGTGTTGTATCTCCAGATAGCCCCACACCACCCTTACTAGCTCCCCAGTGAGGCAAATAGGCTTCCTGCATCTTTCCCCCTTCTTCACACTTTTGATGGATGTATGTGTGTGGCCTCCTGATCTCATACCTCATAGCTACCCAAACTTCATTCACATCACCTATATCACCTGACCAAGACATTGACTACACCACCAGGCATCTAAACTTGTTGATTTGTGCCTGCCTAAAATTCAGCACCGTTGTGCTGGTTTGGTTATTCATCCTCCCTGCCCTTACCTTGAACCACAGTCCTGTGGTCATTTATCTCTAGTTTTTCACCTACTATCACCTCATCCATGTTATATGCCAGGCTCAGACCATTCACCACCAACCCCCCACCCCAACTTTCCCCCTCCTTTGTTCAGCCCTGTCTGCCAGCACCTTGCTGATCTATCTTTCCCAGGTGGAGTGGGCCTTGGGTCACCCAACTTGTTTGTGGTACACTGTGGATTTACATCAACCCCCCCCCATGATCACTTTAAAATGAGATGACATTCTTCTTTAAAAAATTACACCCTCCTACAGTTCAGTATGGATGCACCACGTCTGTTCAGGTGTAAACTGTCTGCAGAGAGCATGCTTTCATCCTCCCAAGTTGTTCCACAGTCCGCTACCATCACATACACCATATGCACACACCATTGCACCACTTAATTTCTCCAGCTGTTAACCTTCAGTATCCTATGCTTCCTGTCCCCACTAGTAATTGGAACTTGAAATACCTGCACGAAGGTTACAGATTTAAAATTAAAACTTCAGCAGAATCTAGGTAGGACACTAAATCTACTTTGCATGTACATGCGGCTATTACAGGCAATGTCGTTAGTCCCCAAGTGGCACAATACATATAAATTCCTGTCTTGGTCCCCACCCCAACAGGGAACATGGAGTATAACCTCCGAAACAGTCAGCCCAGGCAACCATTCAACCAATAGCACTCTTTTTCTGCAACCCTACCTGAGTCACCAACCAGTAGCACCTTGCCCCCTCTTTTTTCTGGTTTGCTTGTGGCACTGCTCTGTTCACCCTTGTCTCCCTTGTAGTGTGTTCCCACCAACCCCCAGCCTCACTGTTTCTTACACCCATCCTTCAACTCACTTTCAGACCTTGTGGTGTTGCTATCCTTCTCCATTCCCTGAATGCTGATATTGTATAACCAGTGGCTTCACAGTACTACCCCAATAACTGAGTGGATACTCCCTTCTTCCCTGACCTTTTCCATTAATTTACTCTTCCTTGTCACCCTTGCTACCAAACAGCTTACCTCAAAAGTACTCCCTCTGTAGCCCTCCTCACACTCTCCCAGTCAAGGTCCTCTATGGCCATGTGCCATCCACCATGGTACCACTCTTGTCCTTACAACTCTCCTTCTCCTGCTCAATGATTTATCACCCCTTTTAGTTTCAATCCTTTCTGCTATAATTCTGCTTCCTGTCCATGTTTACTCTTCCCCAGCCAGCACTGTAGCCTGCCCTCTCTGCCACATCATCCTTATGTCCACATACCTGCTATCCTCATTCGGAGCATGCCCAGTGGTATTATTTTCCATATCAATACATGCACAATATATTTCACCTCTTGGACTTGCAAGCTCAGCCTCCAGCACCATCTGCCTCCTACAAACAGTGCACTCCAACAACATCCACAGGAATATGGCTGCTCCCCAGCTGTTACACCCCACAATCCTCCCACCACCATTTTCACTTCTGCCCCATTCACCTCCACCCTTATTTTGCCACTTCACCTTCTCCTGTTGTGGTCCCCACCACTAATCTTCCCAACACCTGCAACTATATCACCTCTTGACCCAATCCCCCACCTCACTTTGGTCTGATATGCCGTGTAACCCATTCTGTTGCTTCTCTGATCCCTAAGTAAAAAAAAAAAAAAAAAAGGATCAAGGTCAGCATAGCACAAAACATTCACACTGGAACTGAAATCAGTGCCCTGGCAAAGGACTACACTTAGTAGAACACTGGTGACAGAAACATACCTACACCACAGTGGACAAAAAAACACCACAATTGTCATTATGCATAGGCACCTAAAGTGTGACAAACCTACAGCATGGATATAAGATGCGCAATACATGATTTCAGCAACACCTGGATAAAAACAGTAACGCAAGGCACATTAAATCATTCAGCCACAAACCATGCATCCAACTAAACCGTCAGCCTGAGAACATGGGATATTGACAACATAAGCAAATGTAGTACAACCACAGGAGGTGTCAGGCAAGTCCCTCTGTTCTTCATCCATCACCAAAAGTAACACATAAATATCAGCACACCAACAGTGAGACACAATAATCGGTTGTGTCAACATGACACACAGTTAAATCACCTGTACTGTGCAATTATGTACAATCACTGCATTAACAACCATATCCACCTTAGTGACATACACACACCACAATCATATCGTAACAGCATGGGTACATGGTGATGCAGAATTCAATGCACCTACCTCTAGACATTGTCTTTTCAGAAATGCTCCACGCTTCTTGGGTGATGAGTTTCACACTTCATTTCCATTAACATTCCAAATGGTGGGCACTGCGTCAGGCTTCAGTCTAGGTAAGGCATCATGCCAACCATATGCTGCCAGTTTAACAGGGTCACGCCGATATGCAACGACTTTTCAAAATAGGCGGAACAGATCTGACTATATTGTGAGGGAATAAAATCTTTCCACCTACAGAAATGGATTCATGCCTTTTTTATGGTCTTAACACATGGGAAATGGAAAAAATGTATTCCACAGCCACACTTACTTTTATTGTTGCAGCCAAATACAACACAGTAAGGCATCTCTGCGGTAGATGTACTATCAATCCCTCCTGTGACAATTCACAAATCAGGACTGTGTGAAAAGTATGTTAAATCCAAATAAAAACTCTTCATGAACATAACACAATATAAAAAGCCAATATTATCTGAATATGCAGGTAATTTGCAGTGTGCCACACCAGGAACTGTGATCACATCCAAAAGGTTATAAACTTCCTCCAAAAAGTGCAAGTGCATGTCAAGTGACCTGGATACAGTTCTTTAACCAATGAGAAGAGGGGGGTAATAAGTAATTGTACATGGTGAAAAAAATAATATAGGCAGCATATTGTTTTATTACTGTTTTAGTTACAGTGTCAGTGGCTCAGTAGGTAGCACACTCACCTCTCACGCTGGGAGATCAGAGAACTATGGGTTCAGTTCCCACATCTGGCACTTAGGGTTACTATCTCAGTACTGACACTGAGTGCAGCATGAGAGGGATGCTGCACTTCTGAGGTGCTGCTCTTTGGATGAGGCATTAAACCGAGGTCCCATCTACCTGGATTGGTGGTAGTTCAGGTGATGTTAAAGATCCCATGGCACTTTATCAAAAGAGTAGGGAGTTTTTATTGCAATAATAAACATAGATAACAACACAGTAAATCAAAGCAAACAGTGAAAGAAAGAGAAAAATAAGATTAAGTTAACAAAAATAAATCACAGTAACAGAAATGGATAATAAAACAAACCAAATTACTTAAACTTTATAAAGTGAAGAAAACCTTTCCACCATTTCTGAAGTTTAGAGGGAGCAAGCCTCTGTGCATCTTGTGAATATATTTTTAAGAGCTCATTAGAAACCAGTATACTGAAACAGATATAAGGCATTTTTTCTGATATATGACCCATTGGCACCTAGCCTTCCATAAAAAATATCGTAAACAACAAAAAAATAAAGACAACGTCCCACTATGGAAATGAGAAAGGTTAGCAGGATAAAGTCCTAGAATCAAAATATCATATGTGATAAAGGTAAGCCATTTAAAGTCCATAAGTTCACCAGATAAGCCCTAAACCCTTTGAATGAACACTAAAGAAAAAAAATGCTCCATCGTCTCTTCAACATTTATACAACCATGTAGGGCAATTCCTTTCATCAATGACTTTTATATTTTGCATTACCCGAACATTCAGACACCCATAAAAATCAACCATTGCATTTCCCATTGTAGCAGGGGCAATCTAATATTGTTAAGCAGGGCTAATACCTTGGAATTCAAAGCTGATGGACAATTTTTGAAACAAGGATCTTGAGGATATAAAGTTGCCATTACCAGCAGGTAGAAACCCTGCATACTATTATTCAAAAGCATTTCTTTAGTAATTTTCCATTGGTACAACTTCTGTACAGCAGGCCGGAAATACTGTGGAATATGAATGTGGGGATTCAATTTAGGAGCCAGGTTATGCCAATTCATAAAATATTTGCCCAGAGCTCTGTTAACCCACCCTTTTCCAATCCCTTCTATTGAAGCTAAACCATATTTGATAGAATTCATAATAAACAAGAGTGCAAAAAAACTACAGGTCTATCATCCCAAGTCTACCCAATTTTACTCAAATAAGTGTAGCATCTCTTTACTGGATTTAAGCGGTTACCCCAAAGCATTTGAAAAAATAAACTCTAAGTCCTGGCTTCTAAATTAGCCGGGAGAGGGAAAATCATGGCCACATACTGTAATCAGGGTATAAGGAACTGTTTAATAATGTGTATGCCCTTCAACTTTGAGAATTTCCACTGCTTCCATCTTTTAACTTTTTTTTCCACTGCCTCAAGTACTAATTCCCAATTTTCAACTGGTAAGTTTTGGGGATCGAAAAGAATACCCAACATTTTGAGTGGAGTCCGGGAAATATGAATACCATCCTGTACCATAGCAGCAGAACCCATTGCCCCAATAAACAACTCATTAGTTTATGTAAATTAATTGGCATTTGAAACTTTTGAAAAGAATCAAAAGCTTTCAAAAATTTATGGACTTGAGTCTGGTCAGAAAAGTATACTATTAAATCATCTGTGCATGCCTGCAATAATAGTTGACTATCCTCAGATAAATTCTCTGTAATTCCAGTCCACTGTGGTAAAGTAACTAAAGTCTGCAAAAGTGGGTCCAGTGAGAATATATAAGAAGAGGACTAAGGGACAACCTTGATGAACCCCAGTCATTAGGTGGAAACTTTCAGCTGTACAACCTTCCAAAAAGGAAAAACTGCATTATGTTTATATAACATCTTAATTAAATTAATCATTGTAGTAGGAACCCCATAATGTTCTAAAGTTAAAAAAGAAAGGAAGAAGCATCCTATCAAAATCATTTTCAAAATCAGCAATAACCATACATCCGGAAATGCCTGATAGGGATAGTGTTCAATGACATCACATATGACCATTAATGCAGATTGGATTCTTCTATCTGGTATCCCACAAAATTGGTAGGGAGAAATCACCCACTTAGCAAATTTTTCATCCTGTTATTCAAGATGCTGGCAAAATTTTATAATCAGAATTTAGCAGGGTAATGGGCTCCAATTCTAATATTGTTTCTATCTTCTGATTTAAATAAATGAAGTAATAATTCCTCTGAAAATGAATGAAAAATAACAGTATTTTCAAAAAATATTGAAACAGAATAAGAAGACATTGACTTAGTTCATCAGGGAAGGTTTTATATATTTATTTGTTGACTATTTCCTCTTGACTAATAGGCCCTGATAATTTTGATGCTTCTGTGAACGCAGAAGGAGATTTAATAGATTTTAAATATGAAAGCATTGACTCTCCTGAGATCAGGAGGGAAGATTCCAAGGACTGGTAACGACTTTTAATCAATTCCCTCAACTGTGCAATTGTTGTGGCTAGTAGAATCATCTGATTTCTTAGAAATCAATATTGGAAGAGTCCTCCAGGTTTACTAAACCTCAAATGGTCCCCTATAGGGGATTTTTTTATACCACTAGTAAGTATATCTTGCAGGTCTTGGCCTATCATACTGAAATTCTTTCATACTAGTTTTAAGATTGGTAATTTGCTCAGAATAATCATACCTGGAAGTGTATGCCATTGTTATAAGCCTCTGAAGCTGCTGTCTAAGTGACAGATACTTAAAAATTATGATTTTTGCCATAATCCTGCTTTTTAAACCAGTTACTCAAATCTGATTTAGTCTCCCATCCACCAGTCACCTATATTAGAATATAAAAAGCCACCCGATAATCTAGCTTTTTTTAACCCCTGTCTGTATGTGAGGAAATCTAAAAGCGGAGTATTTAATTTCCACCGAACCTGCCTATGTTCAGGGAGACCCAAAAATGAAGGAAACATAACAAAAGAAATGATCAGAGAACTCACTAGAGTATTATTTCAAGGAGTTCACCTGTATGGAACAGAAACTAGCATATAATCAATTAAAGAGTGAATTTTCCTTTCACAAAGGAAAATTGGGGCCCATGGAAAACTAAGTAATACAATTAAAGAAGACCAGCCAATTTAATAATGTTGGCCAGTGCAAGTGAGTCTGATAAATCTTTTTATTCTGTTTAGGTGGTCAATGATTGTACAACTTAAATCTCACCCATAACACCTTAACTGAGGTTTATCTGAAAGGTTGAACAGCTTTTAAATAAGCAACTCTATCCGCCTTCATTTGTGGGTTATAAATATTAATAAATCGGTAGCATATACCATGCCATTTCCCATCTAATATCATAACCCTGCTAGAATCAAGTCAATTAAGTTATGCAATGTAAATGGAATAAGAAGTGAATAAAATGCTATGCCATCCTTCCTATCAGTTCCAAATGACCAATAGGAGGGTTCCCAAGTCCAGCCCCTTTTGAAAGTAGATAATTGTTCAATAGAATGCATCCGAGTCTCCTGCAAAAAAACAGACTGAAACATGTCGATCATGAATGTAATTAAAAAAGCTTGCCTTTTAATGGTATTCAGTAAGCTATGGGTGTTTAAAGATCCCCAGGACAACCACATCGAAAGTCATATTAGAACTACAGACCCTCTATTTCTTCCTTTTTTTCCTTTTTTTCTCCTTATAATTATCCACCAGTTGAGAAAGGGAGGATAATGAGGGTTTTTGAGAGTCCGAGTCTCCCAACTCCATTTCTGTGTCCCCCATGGGGTGAATTAAGACGCTATAGGCGTTACTAGTTTCTATAGGGGAACAGAAGGTAGGGTTTGGGATGTAAATTCCTGGAAGATCTGCACGAGGCAGAGGTGACATAGGGACAGTAATCTTAGAATCTTTCTCAGGATAATTAAATCAGCATCAGAATAACATACTGGAGGAAATTGCAAAGGGTCAGGAGGTCCCATACAGGTTTTATCCCCAAAGAGGTACCTGAACCAACGGATTGCACAACCCTGTCAGGCCCAGGGAGGAACTTCTGCCGGAGGTTCAAGTGAATGGCATCTGTCTTTATCCTAGAAGGAGAAGGGGAGAGTGTCAGTGGCTCAGTAGGTAGCACACTTTCGCCTCTGAGGCCAGGAGATCAGAGGGCTGTGGGTTCAGTTTCACATCTGGCACTTAAGTTAATATCCCAGTATTGACACTGTAGTGCAGCATGAGAGTGCTGCACTCTGAGGCGTCTTTCAGATGAGATATTAAACCGGTCCCATCTGCTTGGATTGGTGGTAGTTCAGGGGAAGTTAAAGATCCCATGGCATTATCGAAAAGTAGAGGAATTTTATTAACACTTAAAGGTAAGACATATACAAAATAGTGTTACTGTACATAAAACATAAGGCAAACATGAAATAGACATAAATGATATTACATCATACATTCAACACATAAATCTTGTCAGTAGAATCCTAAAACAATATTAAATACTGCGTCTTCCTCCACTAAAAAGTAGGGGAACTTTTTTTGAACTAATAACAACAAAATTTATATACAAAGCTGTATAACATCTAATAGAACCTTGGGGGAATATGTAAAACAATCACAGGTATTAATTGTTGCCTTCCCCCGACATAAAGAAAAACATTATAGTCGACCCCTCCCCATGAAGAGTAGGAGATGTTTTTTTAACTCAAAAGGTCTTATAAACAAAACTGTATTAATTTCCTTTATACTTTAAGACCAGGGTATACAAACATAAAAAGAAGGATCATAAATATAGAGACATAGACATACTAAGTCCTCTTATAGCAGACGAAATTAAGTTTACTAAGAAAATTGTCACCTCCCCATCCTATTACATAGAGGGGAATTTTTTTTTTTTTTAAGCTGAAAGTAAAGTATCTATCTGAAGGTGTACACCCTCCGAAATATAATGTAAATGGCCAGGGAATGTTGTAGCATAATCTGGGTAGGTTATACTAAATTTAACTCAAGAGGTTACAACGATTCATAGAGTCCCATCTAGATTGACAACAGATGGAAATTTCGTGGTGTCTGCACACTGGGCCATTCATGATGGTATGGGTGCATTGCATGGGGGGCAATGGCTACACCTTCTGCAGGCAGCCATAAACATTACACACCTCCTCCAGGATGCTACTGCTTGTTGCAGTGGGGATGGTGGTTATCAACGAACCCCCAACTAAGGCTTCCCCTGCTGTTGAGGCACACTGGGAGGGCTGGAGCAGTCATCTGGGGACATCCCTTCATGCTGTTGGTGCATTTGTGCCTGCCACAAACATGGTGCCCCACAGGTATAAGGGATCCAAAAAGGGACCTGGTACAGGCAGTAGATTGGTTGCATGCCTGGTTCTGCAGCTCCGCAATGGACTGCCCCTGCGAACCTGTGCACTGAGGGCAGGGCTGCTGACGGGAGCTGCATGTTGGCAGGTGTTCGAGGATATGGCTAATATGTGGAACTCCTGATGGTGTGAAGATGCACGGGGTGGGGGTTATGTGCCTTTTGCATGTACCCCACCCACATTCGTGAATAGCTACCAATGCCAATACTTTAGAAATTAATAAATAACAACATTTATAAAAAAATTCATGGACACATAAAAGGTAATGCCACTAAAATTCTACCTGTGAAATTCAACTTTCAACCACTGAATCATCTTACCTGCACTAGCATTATTGCCCTGCAATACCCCTCCAACACTTCTGCAACAGTGATGCCCAGAATCATGCTCCACCATGACTAAAGGTATTCAGAGACTTCTGTCGCAATGGCCTAAGTCACAATTAGTTGTAAGGCTTGAGGCTTGGCATTACAGGTACCACTCTTTCAAAATACTGAAAGTATACATTTTTATCAACAGAGTTGTTAAAGAGTCAACAGGCAGCATTATACAGAAATAATTCTGCATGTGCATGTGCTTCCACAAGTCATTAAGTCAGTGAGCGCTACTGGATATCTGGCACGTTGCAAGAATTCAGACTGATACACAGTGACATCCATGCAGAGATGCAGCAAACTTTTACTTCACTTGTGAATTTTTATCAAAATCACCAAATTTGTCTCATCAGATCAGTTCACAGAGTTGTCCCATTAAATGAAAATTCGCCACTTGTAACTTCACCTTGTTTTTTTTTCTTAAGTGCAAGTTGCACTTAAAAAAAAACAAAGCTAGGAGAACTGTGTTAATTCTATGATTTATTTATTTATTATGATTTACGTAAGCATAAAAGCTTTTGCAATCCTTCTTATGTGCCTGTCTATTTTCTAGATTGATATTAGCTTTTTTAATAAGTGTCTTTAAAAGTTTTTGTTGTGCTCTGTATTTTAATTGATTTAATTGAGTTGGCTTAGCTTGGTAAATTTCAAAAGCTTTATGCTTTCCTCTAATTTGTTTTTTTATAGTATTGGAGAACCAAAGTGGAATGTTCCCTTTTACACAGAAACATAGAAGTTGATGGCAGATAAGGACGGCAAGGCCCATCCAGTCTGCCCATTTCAATTTCTACCTTATGAATATGCCATTGACCTTTGCTCTGTCAATGATCTATCTATTCATACTAATCTGTATTGCTCTCTTATGCCTATCCAATGCCTGTCTGACGCCCTGCACTGTAATATCCTTGTGAAGGTGTGGCCTCCAGTACTGCACACAATACTCCAGATGGGGCCTAACCAGTGTCTTGTAAAGAGGGATTATTACCTCCCTCTTATGACTTGTGATACCCCTACTAGTACACCTCAGCATCCCCCTAGCCTTATCTACAGTACTGCTTTAGTGGTATGCTTGGATGATTTCAGGTCATCTGTGATGATGATGATGCCCAAGTCTCTTTCTTCCCTTGTGACTGCCAGCAACTCCCCTCCCAGCCTATAGTTGGCTTCAGGGTTTCCTCTTTCTTATGTGCATGATCTTGCACTTCTTTGCATTGAACCCCAGTTGCCACTCTTCTGACCACTTTTCCAATTTATCCAGATCTCTTCTTATTCTTCCCACCCCATCTGGATGATCTGCTCCTTTGCAGATCTTGGTGTCATCTGCAAACAGAAAAACCTTACCCTCCAGTCCATCTGTAATGTCACTGATGAAGATATTGAAGAGGACTGGCCCCAGGACTAATCCCTGAGGTATCCCACTTGTGACTTGCATCTCTTCTGCCTGTATACCATTTACCACCACTCTCTGTTTTCTGCCTGTCAACTAGTTTGCCACTCAGTTGACCAAATTCTGACCCACCCTGAGCCTACCCAGCTTACTAATCAATATTTTATGTGGAACAGTATCAAAAGCTTTGCTGTAGTCCATGTAGGCTACATCAACTGCTCCCCCTTGGTCCATCACTCTGGTTACCCAGTCAAAGAAATCTATGAGATTAGTTTGACAGGACCTTCCTGTTGTAAACCCATTCTGTCTTGGATCATGTGCTCCAATGGATTCCAGGTGTTGCACTATCCTTTCCTTAAGGAGTGCCTCCATAATATTGCCCACTACCGAGGTAAGACTGACTGGTCTGTAGTTTCCTGCCTCCTTCCTGCTGCCACTCTTGTGGAGATGGATCATATAAGCCCTTTTCCAGTCTTCTGGGACCTCTGCTGTGCTCAGAGACTCACTAAACAGTTCTGATAATGGCTCTGCTAGTTCCGCCCTTAGCTCCTTTAGTACTCTGAGATGTATGCCATCGAGTCCCATTGCTTTGTCCACCCTGAGCTTATTGAGCTCTTGTACGACCCTTTCTTTTGTGAAGGGACTAGTGCACATCTCTCTCCCCCCTGTGTCCATGGTACTGAGCTGTGGGCCCTGTTGTGCCTACTCTTCAGTAAATACTGAGCAGAAGTATCTATTTAGGATAGATGCTTTTACATGGTCCTCCTCCTCACATGCCCCCACATACCTTTTGATCGTAACAATACCCCCGCTGGACTTTATCCTTTCACTAATGTATCCATAGAAAGTCTTGTCACCTTCTTCTACTGTTTGTGCTAGTGTTTCATCAGTTTAGGCCTTTGTCTGCCTTACTGCCTTCCCTGCTTCCCTCAGGGAAGTTTGGTATGTCTCCCTATCTTCATCCCACTGCATTCCCTTATATTTCCTGAAGACCAGCCTTTTGGCTGACCTTTCTGCTATCTGCTTTGAGAACCAAAGTGGTTTCCTTCTTCTTTTGCACTTCCTTTTCTCTCTAACACAATGGGATGTTGTTTCAAGTATTGCATCCTTAATGCTTGCCCACTTTGCCTGTACCCCCTCACCTGTATTTCTTCATGCCAGGGCTAGCTTAACTCTGTTGGCCATCTTATCAAAGTCAGCTCCTCTGAAGTCCCATATTTTGCCTTGGAATGGGATGATTTAGTGTTAGTGGCCAAATTGAACCATACCATGTGATGATCACTGGACCTCAGGTGACCTTCTACCTGGAGATCTGTGATCCTTTCCCTGTTAGTCAGTACTAGATCTAGGAGAGCCCTGTCTCTTGTGGGTTGTTGTACCAGTTGTTTGAGGCCCTCCACTGTGGGGAATCTACTATGTGTCTAGTTCTGGCAGATGTGCCTGCTGGTATTGACCAATCTGTATCTGGCACATTGAAGTCTCCCATTAACAGAACCTCCCCTTTAGCTGTCATGTTTTGTATATCTTCTAACAGTAATGTGTCTATGTCCTCCCGCTGGTCTGGAGGCCTGTATTCAACCCCAGTTCATATGGCTGTCCCATTTCCTGTTTCCAGGGTGACCCACAGTTCTTCTGGCTCCTTATATGTATTCTGATTTTCTGTAGCTTTGATATTTTCATTGACATAAAGGGCCACTCCACACCCCCCCCTTCTTGCACCTCGGTCTCTTCTGAACAGTAGATATCCAGGTACTGAATTCTCCCAAGTGTGGTTACTGGTAAACCATGTCTGACTAATGGTTACTATGTCCAGTTTATCCTCTGTCATTATTGTCTGCAGGTCTGGGATATTGTTTCCCCAGACTGTGAGCATTTGTGTACATGATCTTCCATTGGCCAGATTTCAATGTGTTAGCTGTTGGGTAAGGTCTCGCATTTCCCCTGTGCATCGTATGGGGAGCTAGACCTTTTTCTTTACCTGGCAATGCAAATCAACTACAAACACGCTGAACTCCTGTTTGATCACTAGCTGAGGGGGGGATGGTGTTCTTCCCATTTGACATATCGGGTGCTGCACCCCCTCTCCCCATTTGCTAGTTTAAATATTCTACAAAGACTTCAAACTTCTGCCCAATGCACTGACTCCCTTCTTAGTCAGATGCAGTCCATCAAATTTAAAGAACTTTCATTCCCAAAACTGTTGTCAGTTCCCCTTCAAATTTGTGCCCTTTCTCCTGGCACCAGCCCTTGAGTCACATGTTTAGCTCCCCATCTCCCCTTCTCTGACCTTCCATCCATCTGCCCCCTCTACCAGACTGGCAGGATCTCAGAGAAGGAGATGCCGACCAAATGGATGATAGTTTATCTCTCAACCTGGTCAGATGTTCCTTGGTCTCCACAACTGATCGGCTGGTGAGATCATTAGTCCCTACTTGTACCAGGACATCAATGTTTTCTCCTGCTTCTTGTAGAGTTTTAGCAGTGTGGTCAGTGTCTCTCCATGCTGATGTACCTGGGAGACATCTGACCAGTACTCCTGGCTGGAGATAAGTATCAACTCCCTGAATCATGGAGTCTCCTATGATCAGAAGTTTTTTGGATGTCCTTTTTTGCTTTTTTTGTTTTGGTTCCTGTTTTGGGTGAGTTTTGTTGTGCTAGCTCCTGTGCTGCAGTGTCTTGCTCTGCAGTGTCCTCTGCCCCTTTGTTTGATTTCAGAGATAGAGGCAGATACCTGTTTGTAGTTTTTATATGGTTTGTGGACGTGATATGTTGGAAAGCACCAAGTGATGGGGCACTCAATTTGCCCCTCCTAACCACCTGCCAACCTCCTGGACCAACTACCCTCTGTGGTCAAGGTGTTTCTTTTGGATGTTGGGCAAATGGCCGGTGGTTCGTATAATATAATTCCTCCTGAATATGTGATTTAAGGCTCACAATCTCTGCCCATGCTGCCTGGAGCTGAGCCCTTAGATCTCCAATGGCCCAACATGTAGGACAGTGTCCTTAATCCTGTAAAACTGCCCTTCTGAAAAGTGTCTCACAGTAGCTGCAGTTAATAATATCCATTTCAGATAAGTTGCTGGGTTTATAACCTGGTCAGAGTAATTAGAAGGAGGAAAATGAAAGCAAAAGTTTGATTTTGTGTTTTGTTTGTTTTTGTATAACTTGTTATAACAAGTTAAATTACTTGTGTCCCTATAAGTGAGGTCACTGCATGGATACCCCTCTGATCCACCCCTTCCTGCTTTGCTACAGGAAATGTCATAACTGTGCTACCCTATAAAAGGAGTGTAGTGTGGGGTGGTTGGGGATGGGTGGCTAGGCCCTTCCCCTGCCGAATAAGAAGAACCACAGACGAAAGAAAAAAGGAGGTAAGAGCAGAAACAATCAGCCAGCAACAAATTCAGTAGCCCTGAAAGCTTATCCTAATGATAGATAAAACTGTAAAACCTGTAAAGCACCACCTGTAATAATTTTCACAGAAGATATACCCTGTAAGAAACACTTTGCTACAGAGAAAAATAAAGCAGTAACAGATGATATATCTTGCAAAAGACAATTTGAATCAGAAGATTACAGCAGTAATCTGCAAGCACACACCTGTAGGCACACCCTGTAATAATGCAGCAGAAGGTATACCCAGCAACAACAATTTGAATCAGAGAAAAATAAAGCAATAAAATGTTAGCAACAAACAGTAACAATCTGTGTGAGTACAAAATAAAATAACAACACACAATAAATTTGCCTAGTCAAAAGAAGCCTTAATCCTTTTCTTTGCTCTGTAAGGTTCTTTGCTCTGTCCTTTCAAGCAGCCTAGAAGAAAAGAGGTCAGGTGAAGCTAGGTGCCTTTGCCAGCAAACCTAGTCTTCCACCTGTATTAGTTTTTTTCTGCGTTGGAACGTATTGTTCCATTAGCACATGTAGTGTATTTGTTATAACACTCCACATTTGCTTGACATTTAGACCATCAAAAAGTGATTCTCAGTTTATTCCTAATAAGGCCTGTTTATTTTTTTTCCAATCTACCTTTTTTATAATCTGGCAATGATGTTTTTGTTTTAACTTTAGAATTAACAAGTTTTAGGTTGCAAACAACAATTTTATGATCACTTGATCGCAGATGTGCTTTTCCCCAACACAGTCGATACATTCTTTACAATTTATCACCAAATCCAGAATATTTTTGCCTCTGGTAGGCTTGGTCACAAGCTGGTCACATCCAGCAGTGGATAATGTATCAACTAGAGACTACTCAAACATAGATACTCCTTCCATTGAATCCCAGGAAATGTCTGGGGTGTTAAAATCTCCTAATATTAAGGTGTCACCTGTGCTAAGAACTGTACTAATTTCATTGATTAGATTGTAGTTACAGTTTAAGTTACTATTAGGTGGTTTATAACACAGTCCTAAGTTAATTTTAGTGGAGTGGTTAAACTGTAAGTTCAGTCAAAGTGTCTCAGTAATTCTACTATTATAGTCACTGTAGAGCTGTAATTCATTACAAGTTATATGCTCTGCTATATAACAACATACACCTCCACCTTTTCTAACAATTCTGTTTTTATAAAATAACTGGTAGCCAGGGATATTATTGGACCATGTACTCATGTCATCCCACCAAGTTTCCGTTATACGCACTACATCAAGTCTAAGACTAAACATCAGACCTTTTAACTCAGCCAGTTTAGTCTGATTCAGACATCTAGCATTGATACTCCATATAGTTTTAAGCTCGTTAAGTTGTTATTTTTGGTTACAACTTTAACTGAACTCCCATTGAACATGCCATATCTGATGTAAATTGCAAGAACAGCAGTGAAGTTATTGATGCACAAAGTGTAATAATCGAAGCAAGAATTTGACAAAACATGGGAATGTACACAATTTGGGACTGTATGACTCCAGATCAAACTGAAACATGGTATTTGAAGAGACCATTAGCATGTGAGGGAAATTTTCAAATGTGATGTCAGTGTCAGTGGCTCAGTAGGTAGCACACTTGCCTCTGAGACTGGGAGATCAGAGGGTTTTGGGTTCAGTTCCCACATCTGGCACTTGGATTAATATCCCAATATTGACACTGTAGTGCAGCATGAGAGGGGTGCTGCACTTCTGAGGTGCCGTCTTTCAGATGAGACGTTAAACCAAGGTCCCATCTGCCTGGATTGGTGATAGTTCAAGTGGATGCCAAAGATCCAATGGCACTTATTGAAAAAGAGTAGGGGAATTTTTTATTCAAAACTTAGAACAAAACATACAACAAGGTATTACTGCTTACAAAGTCAAAAAGAAAGAAACCAAGAACAAAAAATAGGTATGACAACATATATAAATTGCAAATAAAAGTAATCTGTACCCCCTTAGAAACCCCCATCTCATCCCCACTAAAAGAGTAGGTGAAGTTTGGTGCCAAAGCTGCAAACAAATCATGCTGCAATACATTACATCATACAAGGAAAAAATTGAAAAAATCAGAAACAAAAAGAAATAATACAGCATATATAAAACAAAACAGAATCCCACTTAAGAGAGTGGGAAGCTGGTATAGAAACAAAAAAACAAAAGACAAAAAAAAAAAAGAAGAATAGAGAATACCATGTTAACAACAAATGCATACTAACAGTCAGGTAAGAAACCAGGTACAACAGTTCCAGTATCGGTGAAAAACCACAGGAGATACTGAAACCTTCTCTGAATTATAGACATCCTGTAAACCCTGCAATATCTGTGAAATAATCTGGGTAGGGCTACATAGTGTTTGCTGTAACAAATACGCACATCTAGCCTGCCACAGATAAAAATGTCAAAAAGCAAATATCAGACGCAGAGTACTGGGATGATAGCAGTGCAATGCAGGGCGGTAGATACCATAAATTAAAATATCATACGTGAGGATCGGGAGAACCTTCTCTTTCCATTTATGGAGGAGAAGGGTCCAAACAGGTCGAGTATAGGGGCAATCAATAAAAAAAAGGTTCATGGTTTCAGGCATAGAAGGACATGTGTCCCTGGGACATGTTCTCTCTTCCAGAGTTTTATGTTTCAGGTTGTCCCTAACTCCAAGCCTACCATGACAGGACAACCATGTAACATCCCAAACCTGCCTTGGAATCCGAAGATCAGTCAACTGGAGGAAAACACTAGTGGTATCAACGATGTTCCCAAAACAATCCCGTATCAATGGCAGATCCAAAAATATGTGCTTCTAAAATCAGCTGATATAATTGTTTTCTGGTAGAGGAAAGTATTGTGTTGGAGTTTAAACCTCATTGCTGAATTTTCAGAAGTGTGGGAATCAAATAATGGGGAAGCTTATACTCTCTAAAATTCTGAGGGATTTCCAAAGGCGGTTGTTTCCACACATGGCATAAAGGGGCAGTAAAATAATGAAGTATAGAATACCAGAATGCAGGCTGTGACTGTAAAAGATGAGGAATATTGGATTTCATAAAGAAACAATGAAAAAAAAACTACGGGGTTCAACATATGAACTCCACCATGACAATAATCTAGATATGTGTATGACCTTTTCACTGGATTCAGATTATTTCCCCAAAACCCCTGAAAAAAAATTATACAATCTCATTTCTAATGAAAAAGGGACTGGGTAAGCAGCAGCTAAATGAAGAAACAGAGGAAGAATAAAGGTCTTCAATAATATATCCTTCTTCCGTTTCACAATACTTTACCCCTTCCATGAGGCAACTACAAGTTTGGCTTTGTCTAAGATGATAGCCCAATTATAAGAGGCATCATCACTGCTACTGAAAGTTAAACCTAAAATTTTGTAGGGGGACCCCAGCTATGCAGGACATTAAAGCAGGGGCATCCATTATCAGGAGATGTAAGGCTGAGCTTTTCCCATGATTAAGTCTGGAGCACAACACAGTTTTGAAGTCTGTGAGAAGGAGTGTTAAATCATCCTCATTAAGCAAAGGAGTGATGAGAAGACAGAGATCATCTGCATATGCAGATACTGGGGGTACAGTATGCCCGGAAGGCAAAATCAGATGTGGGATAGACATATGGTATAAAAATTCCCCAAGCAGTGGGTCTATCTGAAAAACATAGAGAAGAGGACTCAAAGGGCAACCTTGTCTGACCCCCTTCCATCTCAGAAAGGAGGGACGGGGGAGCCATTCACATATGGCTGAATCCATGCAGTAGAATAGAGTAATTTAATCCAATTGATAAACTGTTGTGGAATACCATAGTGTGACAGTACCAGGAAGAGACAATCATGATTTACCCAGTCAAATGCCTTCTCTTGATCTAAAGAAATAATGAGTGAGGGAGCAGTGAAGGAATTAAAAGCAGAGACATCCCTCAGGAGGGATAGGTTAGAAGCAATAGATCGGTTAGGGATAGCACAAGTCTATACATCAGAAATAATCTGAGATGCTGTAGGAAGAAGCCGATGGAGCAATACTGATGCAAAAATCTTATAGTCTACACTTAATAGACTTAAAGGTCTCCAATTTCTAATGTCAGATCTAGTGCCTTTTAAAAAAAAAAGAAACATAATGGCATCAGAGAAGTGCTGAGGAATAGAGTTTGTGTCAATGATAGTATTAAAGATCAAAGTCAGTATAGGAGAGAAGAAATTGGAAATGTGATGATAAACCTCCACAGTAATGCCATCCTGCCCAGGAGAAGTGCATCTCTCTTGTTTTTTGATGGCAGCCTGCACTTCAATCAGGGAGATCAGACTGGTCAACTTAGTACACAGATTCTGTGGGTGAGAAGGAATAGAAATATCTAAAAAAAAAATTGTCAGAAGGAAAGGCCGAGGTAATAGTCCCAAAAACACTTTCCAAATGGGAATGAACCTTCTCCTGAAGGAATGCCATAGTATTATAAACAATACAGGACTCTGACTCAGTAAGGCTATCAATGTGTGCAGCAGCTACTCTGTCCGAACAGTTTTTAAATGTGTCAAAAGAGGCTTTAGTAGACTGCATACCATATTGAGCCTCAAGTCATAAAGAAAGTGCTCTGTTATATTGTTGTGTTTCCATTTAAGTTTTTAAGGATTCAATTTGTGTGGAAAAATCCTTTCCAGTGTCATAGGCTCTAGAAGTGGTAGCCATAAGATGTCGTCTCAAGGTTAAATATTGCTTTTAAGAGGTTAAGGATTTTTTCTTAGCATGATGGATAAAGAAACATTTCAAATCCAGTTTAGTGTCATCCCACCAATGTAAAGGGGATGTATATGCACCCAACACAGAAATGCATGCCCGAAAGTGGTCCTGACAGGCTGCGGAAATGCACCTGTCAGATAATAAAGAACTATTCAATTTCCAGTGAGAGGAAACAGTGAGGGGATGGGAAACAGTGGATGGAAAATGGATTAGGGAAATAGCCATATGATCCAAGGTTTCACAGGGAGCCACCTCAGCTTTCTGGACTAAAATTTTCTGTGAGACAAATAAAAATCAATATGCGTGGCTAGAAGACCTCTATAATAGGTTTTTATACCTGTGTGATGTACTTCACAGTATCCATCCTTTAGTAAAGCAGTCCTAAGTATTGCCTGTAAAGCGGTCGAGTCTCCAAAAAGTTTCTGAGTTTTATCTCCCTTGTCCACTAGGGTAAGCCCACAGTTAAAATCCCCCCCCCCATGTAGAGATGTCAAGAAGTGTGTAAATATGGTTGCAACATTTTAAACAAATCAGACTTAGCCGCTATGCTTTGAGGAGCATAAACATTAAAAATTCTAAGCTTCAAATGTTTGTAGGTACAAACAAGTAGCAGAAATTGACTTGGAAAGACATCCACTAACCTAGTAACACTACAGTCATATCCAAAGAACAATATTCCCAACCCGTCGCACTTATCCTCCCCAGAGGACCAATGGGATGGGCCTTTGGTCCATCCGTTAGAGGCCTGGGTCAACTCATATCTAGTCTTTAGTCTGGTGTATTGGATCAAGTAGATATCATGAGGGAGCTCTGAAAGATACTGTAATGTGGTGAGTGGTTTTCTATTTGAATTCATGCTGCACACATTAAGTGTGAGGCATTGAAGACTCAGTCCCACCTGCATGTGAAAGAAAGAAAGAAAAGAGAAAAATGAGAGGTACCAGAGTGAAAACTAAAACAAGGTGTCTCAGGTAACAGCAGACTGCTGCCCAGTATAAGCCTTAGAAGAAGAGGGTCCGGTTGGGAATCAGTGGAATAGTCCATCCGAAGAGAGGAAGCCTGAGAAGAATCAGAATCACCATCTTCCTCTACTATGTCACGCCACTGTTTCAGTTTTGTCAAGGCCTGATATCTATTCCTAGTGAGGATAGACTTTTCTGGGGGGCCAGGAGCCTTCCACTTCCCCTTAGCTTTTCCTTTCTTCCCTTGAGAAACTTCCATAAAAGGACAGTGTTCTGTGGGGGAGGCATGGGGTCAGAGACAGCAGTACACTCAGGAATAGGGCCCACATGTCAAGAAGAGTGTTGCTGCAAGTCTGTGGCATCTACAGCTGTAACAGAGGGAGCAAGTACAGAGAAAGCTGCCACCAAAGGGGAGGCAGAAGTACCAGGAGGTCCCTCATCCATCTGCTGAAGAACCTGAGTCTGGAATTCAGTTATGAGAGCCACTTGATCCTGGGAGGAACGATCCAATCTGTTATGATCAGCCCATGGACACTGTTGATAGGAATGCCCTGTCTCATCACAGTGGTTACATTTCTGGGGGTTAGGGTATCCCAGACTAACATGACCATAGGCCAAACAAATGCTACATCTGGGTTTGTCGAAGGTATGACTGAGGTGTGTTCTTGCACTGCACTTATGGCAGGTGCGGGGCTGATCTGGGTAAAAACACAATTCTCTGTCCCTACCTATATAAACTACCAGGAAGATGCATAATACCTTTATCAGATTGTTGTAATTGAAATTTAACCTTCCAACACCCTGTCCAAACAAGGTCCTCGTCCAGAATAGGACGAGGGACCTCGAGAATGTTGCAGCGCTGCTTCAGCCAATATTGGACATCCACTATGCTCATCCCCTCGATCCTGAAAAGCAAAGTAATGATCTTAATAGTAGGCTTATAAAAGGGGGATACGCATAAACGGGGTCCACATTAGCTGTGTTTTCACCAATTCATATTTGCTCCAAAATCTCTTCAAAGTATGAACATTCTTAAAACTAAGATCATATATGGATTCAACCCTAACATGAATAAAGGCAAACAATTCACTAGCAGAAATCCTTAAAGAGTCCCAAAGCATGGAATGCAACACTGTTTTTCCTATCAGGAGCAGAAGCAAGTTCATCAAAGTACTTCAGACGAACAGCGTTCCTGCACTGTGCAGGTTCCCCCAAGTTCTGGAAAAGATCACTAAGTCAAAAGGAATGCTCAGCTGAGGCCTCACCTTCAGGCAGAGAAGCCGTGTGTCCTGTGTCCATATGCTGTGTGGAGTTCCCATCCAAAGTAGAGTACATTGCAGATGACGGATGCGATACCATGGCAGGGTCTTGAGCATGTGAAGGGTCCATATCAACCACAGCCAGCCAGCTAGCATTGGGGTTACTGATTGGAGTTGCGGGCTATTGTACTAAAGGAGCAGCAATACTTTGGTCGAGGGAAGTGATGTCCTTGGTGTACAGGTGTAAAAGAGAGTTCCCCATAATGATGTCATGTGCACTCACTGCCCTAAGTGACGTCCAGGCAGTGTCAGGAACTGAACGAGTCCAACCTGCAGCACAAAGTGCTGTAGCAAGAGACCAAACAGGATCAGGAATGGGATCACCTCCACTGCTACCACAAAGGCGCAGTGAAACTGGCATATCAGAGGCAAAGCAGGTAGACTAGAATCAGAACCTTGTAGAAGAGTGTGCTGGACAGTGTCTTGCATATGAGCCATAGAAGGAGCGTCTAACAAATCTGAGTGCTATATACCATCCTCCCGCATGTATTGCTATAAGAGGGTGCAGTGCTGAGCATAAAGCAAATGCAATTGTGGTTCTGACAACACAGCTGTCTGGTCCATATCTTCTGTAGAAGTATGAGGTCCCAAAACCAACAGCTCTGCACTAGAACTTGCAGAAGAAACATTAAGAGCCTGTAAATCCATGTGTGAGTCCAACTTTAACACGTTGTCCTGAAGTCCACTGCTGAAATCACTAGGCAAATCTTGTGGAGCTGTAACCAAAGAAACAGGAATCGCAGGCATAGGGTGCAGTCCACCATCACCACCACCTCCTCCATTCTTCTGGATGGTGGCCATCTTGGCAAACAGCCAAATGGCCAAGGGTTCCCCCTTCAGCAGAGTAGAGGAGTTTTTATTAAATATGAAACATAAGTCATAACCCAAAAGAAAAATTACAAAGAAAATTACAGAAAACATTGGGTCCTAATACATAATAAACTAAACTATAGTCTCACTCCATAGTATAAATTAACATTTCATTTATACTTAATAATAAGAGAAAATCCTTTCCACCAGTTCTTGACCTTATTTGAGTTATTCATTTGTGTTTCTTTTAAATATACTTTCATCAATTAATTTGTTATTAACTGACAGTAACCCTCATAGGAAACTTTTTTTTGATAAATAACCGATTGGCATCTTACCTGCCATAAATAAAAGTTTAAACATCCAAAAAAACTGTTAATATACTATGATTAAATGATGCTAAACTAGGGGGATAAATACCTGTAACCAAGATTTCATAAGTTAAATTAGTTAACCAAGGAAGTTTCCATTTTGTAGCTACATAACCCCACATGTTTTTTGCATAAGAGCAATGCAATAAGAAATGCTCCATTGTCTCTTCTTGATTAATACATTTAGGATATGGACAATTTCTTTCTTCCTTTGCCTTATACTTCGCATTTCTCCTAACATTTAATTTCCTATACATTATAAGCCACTGTGTTTCCCACATAAATGCCGGAATCCTAAAATTATTAAGTTGTCCCAAAATATATGAATTTTGAGCCATAGGGCAGTTTTTAAAACTAGGTTCAGCTGGGTATATCTAGCTCATAATACTATCATACAATGCTTTAACAGAAATTTTACAAATAATTTCCTTAGTCATCTGCCATTTAAATAATTTTTTAACTGTTGGTCTAAAATAAACAGGAATGTGAATATGTGGGTTGAGTTTTGGGGCCATATTCTGCCATGCTGTAAAATAACATCCCCAAACCAATATGAATCCAATCCCCCTCTCAACTGACAGGTCTTATAAGTTCACTTTTAATTGTTTGCATGAAAAAGAATGCATGAAAGAAAATTACTGAATCAATCATTCCAAGTCCTCCTTTCCTTTTCTCCAGATAGGTGAAACACCTTTTTGCTGGATTTAACCTATTGCCACATAGCATCTGGAAAAAACTACTGTACAGCCTTGTCTCATACTGGGTTGGTAAAGGAAAAATCATTGCCACATACTGTAAACAGGGTACCAAAAATTGTTTAAGAACCTGGATACATTTTTGCTTAGAAAATTTCCACTGCCTCCATCGGGACACTTTTTTTTCCACTTTTTTTAGTACAATATCTCAATTTTCTTCTGGAAGATTTTGTGGACCAAAAATAATTCCTAAAATATGAAGTGGCTCAGTAGTTATTTGAATATTATTTTGACACATATCAATATGATGTTCTGCACCTATAATCAGTCTTCTAGTTTTCTCTGTATTAAGTTTTGCATTAGATATACAGGAAAATAACTTAAATTCAGCAAAAAACTCTTGAAATTGTTCATATTTAGTAAATAAATAGGCAAACATCATCCACATATGCTTGCAAAAGGTACTGCTTTTTTTGGTCTGGGCTAAAAATCCCTTTCCACCTAGATGAAAGTGTTAAGGAGTGTAATAAAGGTTCTAGTGAAAAAATGTATAATACAGGACTTAAAGGACATCCTTGATGAACTCCAGTCTTTATTGTGATACCTGTTATTTGGATACCCTTAAGAAAAGGAAAAACTAAGGCAGTTGACTATAGAGGCTGGATGATACTAATAATCTGGGAGGGGATCTCAAAATATTTTAAAACTATAAACAAATAAGGAAGATATACTCTGTCAAAAGCTTTATCAAAATCTGCAGAAATTAAATACCCAATCTTACCCTCTAATGACAAATGCTCTATTATATCCCTTATAATCATGATTGCTGATTGAATGAGCCTATCAGAAAACCCACAATATTGATAAGGAGATATCACTTTCCCTGCATAAATTTTAAGTTTATTGCTTAGTAGTATTGTAAAAATCTTTTAGTCTGAATTTAAAAGTGTGATTGGTCTCCAGTTTTTTATATTACCCTTATCTCCTGTTTTAAAAATATGAATTATTAATCCATCCGTAAAGGAGGGAGGCAGTGCATTTCCTACCGTTAAGAATTTATATACTAAATGTAAACAAGCTACTATTTCTGTTTTAAAAGATTTATAAACTAAATTCGGAAGGCCATCTAATCCAGCTGGCACTTCATTTTTTAAGGTTTTTATAATTGATTCTATTTCAAAAATTGAAAATGGCTCTAGTAGTTTAGTAGCCTCTAGTGGTAAGGAAGGGGATTGGACAGAACCTAGATATTCATCAATATCTTTTGTAAAATGGGTGAACTAGGGTATAAAGATTCATAATGGGATTTTATGATTTTACCACTATACTGTGCATTGGCCACTTTTATTCCTTCTGACACTAAGTACTCCATAGTAGTTGATTCCCTTAATGTTTTGCAGACCTCGAAGGGATCACCAATCAGGGTTTTCTGAGTGCCACTAGTAACCATTGTTTGAATTGTTTGGGCTCTATTATATTGAAATTGTTTAATTTCCCCTTTTATATTTTCAATTTGTTTAGAGTAATCTAGCCGAGAAGTGTTAGAAAGGGAAATTAACTGCTGCAACTGCCTTCTAAGTTTTAAATATGTAAAAAATGTAGAATTTCTCGTAGAGGTTCCATGTTTTTTAAACCACTTACTGAAATCAGATTTGGTGTCTATCCACTATACCCCCAAATCTGTATATAAAAATGCCACTGGCAACCAAGCTTTGAGAATGACCTGAATGGTACTTCTAACTTAAGGGTTGGTGAGTATAGAAGTATTCAACTTCCATCTATGTTGCCTACTTGGTTCCAAAGTCAGTGGTCCTAATGAACAGATTAAAAGGAAATTATCTGAAAATTCCACAGGAATTGTTTGAAAAGTTCCAACCAGAACCGAAGGGGATACCAACATATAATCTATTGTGGTTTTAAATTTCCCACTTATAAACGTACAGCTGGGTCCCGAATTTGAATACCTAAAACAATTTATGAGGCCTGCTAATTTAATAATGACCTCTAATGCATTTGAGTCACAATAAATGTTCTTATTCACTTGTCCTTTAGTCGACAAACTACAGTTAAAGTCCCCTCCCCAAAAAATCTTATATGAAGATACTAAAAAAGGTTGTATAGCTTTCATGCTCTTAACTCAATCTGCCTTTGTCTGTGGATTATAAATATTGATAAACCTACAATTACTGTTATTCCATTTTCCATCAAGAATTAATACTCCTCCTGGTATCAGGTCAATTAACTTATAGAGAATGAATTGATATGAATTGAACAAAATTCCAACCCCATCGGCACTATCAATACCAAAAGACCAGTTTCTCACTCTCTAGAAGCTTTGTACGTACTTGTTAGACTGGCAAGTCACCCTTTATCTGTGATATATTATGCCACTTGCTCAATGGAAAACATCCAGGTCTCCTGCAGAAAACTCACAGACATATTTTCATCATGCAGATATTGGAATAATGGCTGTCTTTTTACAGCATTCAAAATACTATGTGTATTTAAAGATCTCCATTTCTGTACAACAATTGTCTATTTAGTGAAAGTGCCTCATTTTTTCCTTTTTTCTTTTTTCCCCCTTTATATTCCTCAGCAAGTAACCCTAAAGGGTCCTGCACAGATTTCTGAGAGTCTGAATCACCAAGCTCCATTTCTGAATCACCTCAATTAGTGAATAATGCAGCGTAAGAGTTATGTGATTCAAATGAAGTAGGAGTGGGGGAGGATTTTAGTTTTTGATTTCTTGGGGAGCTTGTAGGGGGTAATGGTGAAAGAGGTGCAGCAACCGTTGAGATTTTATCATGGCCAGGTGGATCCACATAACATACTAGGTTCAAAAGTAAAGGATCAGAAGCATCTCCTGTTATCACTTCTTTTTTAACCATGCTAGATGTAGTAGCTATTAATTCTTCCTTAAGAGGGACCAAAGGGGGGGTTGAGAGTGGGTTCAGCCACCTCTTCCTGCTGTTGAGGATTAGTTTTAGGTTTGAAAGGGGCAGGGGGTACCTTTGGAGATGCATCCTGATCTTGTTTTATCAGTAGGTCAGGACTAATACAAGAAGCCTTATTTTTTGCTGCCCAGGGACATTCCCGAAACACATCACCAAATCCTTCACAAAGGTCACATTTTGTGTGGTTAGCACACTGCATAGTCACATGCCCTATTTCCCCACAATTATCACATCTGGGTGATCACATACACTACAGAGGTGAGTTTTTGAGCCACATCTGTAACAGGCCCTAGGTTGGCCTCCAAAAAAACATACCCCCCTATCTCTACCTACCAGAAAATAATTAGGAATATGTTCTATCTCTGAATCTGTTTTGCCTCAGTTTCACTTTATATTTCCATCCCCCAGTCCAGAACTGTTCTGAATCAAGAATAGGTTCTGGTTCATTCAGAACATCACATTTTTGGGACAGCCAATAAGTTATGTCCTCCACATGGACCCCCTCATTCCGAAACATCACAGTGACAAACTGTATTAAAGGTTTTGTAAGAGGAATGACCAAAAAGGGGGTCCATGTAGGGAAAAACTTCACTTGCCCATAGCATTCCCAAAACATATCTAAGGCATATGAGGTTCTGAAGCTCATATCGTAATTATCCTCCCCTGAGATACTTATGAAAGCAAAAACATCTCTAGGGGAGAAATGCAAAGATTCTTTTAGCAAACACTTCCCAACATAATATCTGTCAGGACAATCTGCTAATCCTCCTTTATAGTGTATAGAAACAGCATTTCGCCTTGGGGCAGCTTGTCTTCTAGATTTCAAAAAAAGGTCTGACATTAGAGGTTTTTTATTTTCTGTAGTAGACCCCTCACTAGTTGTAGGAGGAACAACAGAAATTGTTGAAACCATTTGTACTTCAGAGGGTTCTTCAGGATTCGGTTTTAGCATGCAAGGTGTTACTGTATCTGAAGACAAAGCTGCTGCTAAATCAATACCCTGCAAATGTATGTTTTTATTGTCTGTCAAGTTAGTTTCTTTCGGTTTCCAGTCAGGAGCAGTTTGTGGTAAATCAAAGGCTGAATCCCAAACTGGATCAGCAGTCCAAGTCCCAGATGCTGTTTTCTCCCAATCAGTCCCTAGGAGCGCTTTTTGTGGTGACCAAGTTTTGTCATGCAATTCAGAAGGTAAAGCAAATTTTCCTTTCATTTGCACATTTTTTGTCTTATGCTGCACAGCAAGGTTTCCCCTCCAACTTCACCCCGATGTCTCTGAGCACAGCAGACTGTAACTGTGCACTCTTATCCGTTTTGCCAAATTTAAATTCAGTAACTCCAGTTTGTCGAGTGGCGTCTGTTTGAAAAATTACAGGGGAGTGTTTTTCAGACAGCTTTTTGTGCAGCACTGGAGATTTAAAAACAAATCCGGTCTGTTTTGACATTTTATACTTTTGGCCAGAAATAAAGTGTTTGTCCCCTGAAAACTGCCCCGATACTGTTTCTGATTGCTTTACTGAAAGGATCAGGGCCAAACTATCAGTCACAGGAGTTGCTACAAGAATCACAGGCTTTTGGCACTCAATACTAAGAACAGTCTGCCTGCCAGCCCTCAATAGTGCATCCTTGCAGTGCAAATTCACTGAATTCAGTAATATGGAAGGCAATGACACCCTCCATTGGCAGGCCTTTTGATTCCTCTGCATCATCATCTCAGCTGTCAGGCCACTCAAAAGGCTTGTCAAGCAGAACAGCTGATAACCTAGTAGGCTGCAGGATTGAATCCTGTGAAGTTTCTGTTTGTTGCATATCGGTTATTACAGCATCTTTTCCCCTATTTATAGAAATAATATTGGGTTCTAGATGCTCACTCGATTCTTCAAATTCTTCTAAAGATATGAGAGTCTCATGAAACACTTTCTCCAAATCTCTCTCCAGGTTAGCTGTCAGAGCAGCCTCTGTCACTAAATCAGTGGGAGAAGAGGCCAACTCTCCCACCAGATGAACATCCTTCTCCTCTGGAGTCTCTCCTCGAGTGGCCATCATGCAGTCAGATAGCCCATCCACCTACAGAAGAGTAGGGGAATTTCCCTGGTGTCCTGGCCAAATTTATCCCATCCACTAAAAATACCACCAACAGCTTAATCTGGTTCAGTTTAAGTTGCTTACCATCTATATCCCCCTTCCCCCGGTTGCCCCTGAAAAAGGGACTTCTAGGCCCAGTGGGCTTACTGGGTCAACAAAAATTCAATTCAATAAACTGTAAGAGCAGCTGCAAAGTTATTAATGCACAAAGTGTAACAATTGAAGCAGGAATTTGACAAAACATGGGATTATACAAATTTTGGGACTGCATATCTCCAGTTATGCATGCCCAATCAAAGAGAAACTTGACATATCAAGAGACAATTTATTCTGTGAGGGCACATTCCAGATTTGATGTAAATTGCAAGAACATCTGGGGAGTTATTAATGCACAAAGTTCTGCCACAATGATATTGAAAGAGAAATTTCTAAATTTTGGAATACTATAGCTGTGGAACCGATGTAACTTTTTTCACCAAACCAGCATTAGTCACATCTGTGGGGCAACCCGTTGCACCCTGAAAATTTCTAGCCATAAGTCCTAACAGTTTCTTTGCAGTGAACTGGCAAAGAAGCAGCAACCTTTAAAAATTCCTGGTTGTGAGCTGTCAAAATCCCTGTTTGTGAGCCAAATCCCTGTTCATGAGCTGTCAAAATCCCTGTTTGTGAGCCCAAATCCTTGTTTGAAGTTGTGCAATGATCCAAAAGACTGAACTGAGCATGCTCAGAACCCCAAATTTCAAAACTGAACAACTTTGGAACAGACTCATATTTTGTCACCATGCCAATACTGGATTGTTCCTTCATGTAGCCACTTTCTACACTGAACATTTCAGACCAAAATTCCAAATGGTGTATGTGCAGCGTAATCTTGAAAAATGACCCTGACATTTGCAAAAAAGAGTAAAAAATGCAATTTTTGGTGCTTTGAGGCATGAAAACCACAAATCCAATTGAAATACAACTTTGCAAATTAAGACACCATCCTGCTGAGACCGCACATTCCAAATGTCATGCAAATCCATTGAACAGTTGCAAAGTTAATAACATGCAACATTTTGGGTTTAACATTAAAGTGCCTACTCAACCCAAACTATAGAGGTATGACCGCACCTATATAATATATATAGATATTTATATATCATGTGTGTATATATATATTATGGTAGCACAGTAGTGCTACCATAGCTAGGGTTGAGTAGCACTTTTAAGGTTAAAGGGTCATAATATATATATATATATATATATATATATATATATATATTCATGGCAAAACCTCCGCTTAATGCATCAGTTAGGTTGTTCCACAGTGACAAAGTGAGGAATTGCTGTTAGGTTGAAAACCCTAACTCAGATTCACCCCACAGCACACACACACACACACAGACACACACACACACACACATATGCAAGTATAGGGAGGACCAAGTCAACACAACCAATGACAGACATCCAGCAGCAGGTGACAGAAATAACAAACAATTGTATAAATGTACTACAAGACATCCCCACCCCCCTGACCAGGTACTGCATGCTCAGTGGAGATCAACAGCAAAACTGAGGCCATGTACACCAAACGTACACATCCCTGATTGTAGCTGCACACAACGTACCACGCTTAGTAGTTGCATGGCCTTACCTACCGATGCCCACACCACACTACAACTGGTACTGTGCCGTTAGTCAATATAAATGCTGAAGGTGCATGATGACAGTTGTAGAAAGGTTTTAACACTAGTGAGTATACATTAATTAAGAGAAGTACATAAATTAAGTACAAGACACTAGGATGCTCAAGATAAAAGTAGTGTTACATTCAATATGTGATTTACATAGTAGTACATTTACTGCAACGGTTTACTCAAGATAGAGAGGCTGATGTAAACGTATGGAAAAGCATTGCCTGTTCAACGCTGTGAAATTGGTACTGCCAGTATCAGATGCATTCTTACTGATGAAGGTGTACTGCTGATGTACATACATAGACCTTCAGTGTGTTTCAATACTAAAGATGCAGTAAGTATTCTTTGTAAGAAACAGTGTAATTGCATGAATCAGGCCAAGCAACTTCTAAATATCATAGCACTACTGAGCCAACAATGACGTACCTGTATCGGAGAAGTATATAGGATAGATTTTCCTGTAGGCACTTACTGAGTATCTTGTACCTGAGAAAGACAATCTCATTGCATCTGTGATGACTACCTTATTCAAATAGTGATACATTTACTATTGTTGTAATGAGTGATCTATGCCACTTATGGACACAGCGTAATTTTAACAGTTATTTCATACTCAGGCTGTATGCCTAGTGTTTGGGTTTGCCCACACTTCTGTCACTGATTCTATCAAAGTGATAAGTATGTTAATTGTGGTACAACAGGAATCAATTAGGTATAGTGTAGATATTAACAGAATGTCTTTCAGTATTGATTTAACTCACAATGGGGTAAGTGTACTAGGAGAGCAGGGGTTATTCTGTATCACTGACTCTGTGACTTATAATCACACTAAGGTTTAGATGACTGTAATGATCAAGTTACACTGTTCATCTTCATGAGTTCATATTCACAGCCATTCTCCAGTAACTAGACAGTGTATAGTGTAACTGGGTGGCACAGTGTGTTGCAAAGCTGCTGCAGTGCCTAGAAGAGGGAGAGTATCTACTCATAAAGACAATTAAGCAATAAGGCATGACCAACAGTTATGTTAAATGGTCTGTTAATCACCCTGTAGGGGTTTAATGTTGAATGAGGCATAGCCGAGTGCCACATGTTGCTAGACAGTGATAAGCTGACCATTAACATAATACCTAGGAGTGACTTATTGCTATCATAATAAAACTGTTTTTAAATAACATTAAACCATGTTCATCATATGGTTAGGCTCTACATGTATGTTAATAAAACTAAACATAAGGCTGTTAGAATGTTTACAGTCAATTAGAAAGCTGCATTTCAAACCCTTGTTATAATCAGAGATATTATACCTGTACAACTCCTTGGTTTTGCTGAACTCTATTGTTCAGGTGGCCCACCACATGGTGTGGTCTGGGTGGGCATCGTAGGTAAGCTGCAACTACTAAGTGTGGTACGCTGTGCAGCTGCAATCAGGGATGTGTACGCTTGGTGTACATGGCCTCAGTTTTGCTGTTGATCTCCACTGAGCATGCAGTACCTGGTCAGGGGTGGGATGTCTCAGTAGTACATTTAGACAATTGTTTGTTATTTCTGTCACCTGCTGCTGGATGTCTGTCATTGGTTGTGTTGACTTGGTCCTCCCCCATACTTGCATATGTGTGTGTGTGTCTGTGTGTGTGTGTGTGTCAGTGTGTGTGTCGTGCTGGGGAGGGTGAATTCGGAGTTAGGGTATTCAACCCTAACAGCGAATTTCCTCACTTTTGTCACTGTGGAACAACCCTAACTGATGCATTAAACTGAGTTTTTTGCCATGAATATCCTGTCTTTTTCTGAACTATTACTCAGTATAGTACATGATTTATAGTTGTAAGAATAGTGCACATACATAAAAAAAAATGTTCCAATATCAGAAATACTTCAACTCTTGTAGTTGCATTTACTGTTATTAACAGTAACAGTAGTTCACTGTGAATCATATTACTTTTATAACTTTATTAATTGTAATTTGTCATTGTTATTCCATGTAATATTTTTTATGTAAAAGTGTCTTACTCCTTTTCTTTGTGAGCACATATGTAAAGAAAAAGATGTACATAACTAAAAGACTATATGACATGATATGGACACCATTAGTTCATCTACTGAATAAATGGATATGTTACTGTAGTAACTTGAGATTTGATAGAGTGCTTGTACTACACTAACTGAGGTGGTACCACCAATCATGTGAACAGTGGTGGAAGAGGTTTGCAGGTACTGAATACATAAGTTTGTTGTAAGTATGCCAACACAGACATTTCACTGTTGTACTAGCAGGTACATACTTATCTTCATCATGATACACATACACACATTCTGTAGCAGTAGGTGTATGAAACAACAACAGTGTGCCACAAATAATGTAACGTAGCATTGTCACACATCTAACTTACTTCTATGGAGAATCCCAACTCTAATACCACAATAGTGTGGTATGATCTTTCACCAAATGAGAAAATCACAGTTATATAAATCTTGTTAAAACTATTTTCAAGAAACATCTCTACTACACAATAACACACCAAACACAAGAGAGTATAAATTCACTTTTTTTTACTATAAAAATATTTTATATATAAAAAGTGACAAACAAAAATATTTTCTTTTATAAACAATACAAAATATATATTTACAAAATAATATTCATACAGCCAAAAAACTTATAAAGTGTGTATTACATCATACACAAAATAAATACTTAATTAAAATACATTTTTTACATAAAATAAAAAATAAACATTTTCTTTTTTTTTTTGTAAGTTTTGTGCAACACTTGCAGAGGTGTAGCATTAGCTTGAGGCAATCCAGGCTGGAAACTGGATTCGATGTGGAGGCGCAAAGGAAGTAGAAGCTGTTGCGCCCTCCAGAGGAAATACCGGACTACTATGAAGGGTGGTCAGTTTCGCCCAGGGAAGCTGCAGGAACAGATGGTGTTGGTGGAGGTGAAGCACTGCTACTTGCCACAGCACCGTCAGCCACTGCTATGACTGGCTGTAGCACGAGGTTGACAGTCTGCTGCTGTGCATCCAAGAGAGACTGGATTCTGTCCAGCCTCTCAAGGGTGACAGTGTTTTGCTCATGCAGACTGCCAACCTCACACGCGAGCCGTCTGTAGCAGCTGCAGTGGGCTGTGCATTTTGCAGTCGCCGGCGCCCTATAAAGATTTTAAAAAAAGTAATGATGAATATACAACACAAATTAAACAGTTATGACTTTCAAATATTTAACTTCAAATATTTCTTAGCTACTGCAATATCATAAATGCATTCATTTCAGTTATGATAATATTTTTAACTATGATGCTAAACTATTTTGCTATCTTATTTCTGTCTCTGTCATACTTGATTATCTATATAACCTAATGAGCTAACAGCATAAAAAAACATATAGTTAGCTGTGGCTTAGAATGCTACTCTTATATTTTGTTTCAGTACTCATAAATATTCAGTATGTACATACTTTTGCATTATGAACACTATTATACCATACAATTGAAATACATCTTCATCAAGTGTGAGAATTTTTACTTCACCATGTCTGCCTATAATGTGTAGTCATCTCTGCACTAAAAAACAAACTACCTTGACATTAACACTATCATAATATACTTTTCATGTGTACACAATCATGATCAGTTTAATGATAGTTTGAAAGCAAACAGCTTTTTACCCGTATTTCAGGCCCTCAACACACGTCACTACTTTAAATAATTCACTGATATGACATGTGCTCCAAAACCATACCAGACATCTTCAAGTACATAAAGAACATAAATGACAGATTTCTAGGTAGCATAACTATAAGACATTCAGACAACTAACCTAAAACTTAAACTGCAGTATGGTAAATCTACTCAAAATAAAGACATTTAATTCATTGCTGTACAGTTGATGCCCATAATGTCTACATCACTGTGCTTTGCACTGCCACATGGTAAAATTCTTCAAAACAATGTGGCACAGCAGTAATAAGGTTCTTCAATGTACTATCTGACATTAAAGTAATAATGCACTCCATAGTAGTGTTGTGGTGTGATAACGTCGCGCCTGTCGTCATTAGACAAGAGGCTACAGGCGAAGTGCAACTAATCACCCCAAAAGTAACATTATCCCAGCACAACACACACCCCAAAGGACATTATTCTATTACACAATGGCTTGTTGGTACTAATAAAACAAACATTTTTACAAAAGTCTTAAAAAGTATTTTACAATTTGATTTCTCAATGGTCAGGCACAATGAATAGAGAAACAGTCCCACTGTAATGTTATTGTGTGTCTGCTATCTCCTGCTGCACCCACGCCCTCCAAGGAAAGTACAGCAGTCCACATACTAAGATCCCAATATGGAACTGGGTAATATTTTTTTAATTAGTATTTTTTTTTTTTTGAATGGCTTTAAAATCAACCGCAGGGCGGTTGAGGAACCGTAATAGCAGTTACGGGTTGTTGAGCACTTACTGATTTCCAGGAATGCAGTACAGTTTTGTGCACTGCCTATTTGAATGTGACTGTCATTTTATCGATAATTTGTTTAATTTACAATGTTCATGCTAACAGTGCAGGAGTTTGACAAAGTGAGCGGTAATCACAGGACTGTGGCAATCTGAAAGGCCTCGTGCTCCTGCTGACGTGGAAATTGAAATGATGTCTAAAATGACATATTTTTTTTTAGTTAAAACATCTGTTTATAGTCAGGGATAATGTTGGTGAATATTTCTTTAGGTGTTTTGCCTGGCAAGTTGTAATACAATTGCTGTGCTGATGGACCAGCTGACACATATATTTAAATGCCATCTATAATGACGTTTTTTTTTAGGAAAATGGACACACAGTGTCAGTGGGGACAGGGAGTTATTTCACTATATCTGCTGGGAAAATGAGCAACATAGGGACAATTTGCACTGTCATGGCAGCGGTCACTAGCAGCCAGAGTCAGAAGCACTCAACAGTAGGTTAAAGTAGTTGAGTGTGAATGAGAAATGTGGGATTGCACTGTCAAGCAGCTACATGTAGTGACTTCTTGTTTTTCCAAAAAGTAATCTGGTCACCCTGGTGCTGGGACTAGACCTGTGATGTGCTGCAATAACATGATGCTTACAGTCCCATAGTCACCAATGGGAGCCCAGGATTTGTCTTTGCCATTGTATAATATGAAATTAACAATTATCAATAATAATTATTGATTTGCTATCATTAACATTGATAGTGTAATAGTAACAAACTTTCTTACTGATGACAAAGGACTCGCTCCTGCAGAGGATGACAGGCATTACGTGTCCCTCTGGCTGTTAGATATAGTGGGCAGAAAAAGATGTTTTTATAGTGCTGTGAGAAAAAAACAACTGTGCAGTACATTAGCAGGTGAAAAATAAATTACAGTGTTAAACATTTTGTATATAAATACACAACATTTTCAAACCTACTACAGTATATGGGAAATATCTAATACCTGATTGTAATGATAGCATGTACTGCTCATCTCGCAACAAATGTTTTAAATAGACATATTATCACCTTTACTCACATACAGTCTCACTGTTATGTCCTCACACTGTGCCAAAAAGTGATTTCACACAGCAACCACAGCATCATATAGTAAAGTATGAAAAACACAGTTTGACAGTATAGGTGCTCATTCAAAGTGTGACACTGTGTGTCGAAGGCCATGCAGCATTGAATAATGTGCAATGTGATGTCTGTGGCCCAATATTGAACATAGTTTCACCTACTCAAGAGCTCATTTTAATAATCTAACCCAGTAATAGGCAGTATGATGTGGTGAATTTGCACCACTGCAAGTAGTCAGAATACTGCATTTTACATGGTGAGACAACTTCCATAGTGCTATATAGAACAAATGGGATATTCATAGTGTGACATGCAAACAGTCCCATTATTCACTGTATTATTACTTTTATCGACATTCCCTCATTTCATGATCACCTTTAAAATACATATGTGACAGTGCACTGAACAGCACTACACTGGATTGTAGAGGTAAGTATGAGGTTGGCAAGCTGAAGACAGACACACTGCACAGCTATTGAGTTTAACTGTGAAAAGGGGTATGAAGACTACAAGTCACATTTTGAACTTGTACATTGAGAAAAACAAAAATCATAATTGGACACTTTCTGCATTGCACACCATTTAGGTCACTAAATATCCTCCACCATGTTGTGTTTTTAGGGGTTGTATGTAGTCATCAACGCATTGCCACCCTTTGTAAGGTCACAGCGCAAAACAAAGTAAATAATGTCAACAGTGATTCGCCCCCACAACAAACAAAAGAAAGTGGTACTGGCTCAGTAACGAAGGGTGTTGCACATACTTCCAGACAATTGAACATTGCAGTGAGTATGCCAACAGACAGTGCACCTCTGTCACACAGTAAGACAGCAAGGTGTAGTTATCAACAGGAGCATTGATCACCACGAATGTTGACAACCATATGGTACTTCTCAAGCATGCAGATAATAGCAACAACAGATTTCACTTACGTGGTGGGCTGGCACCGGCTTCCTGCTTCACCTCCACTTGTTCAACAGCAGCAGCTTCCCTATTAAAGCAAACAAGTAAAAAAATGATCACATCAATAGACGAACTATCAAGGTAAAAGTGTTTTTCTTTAAAACATCAATTTCTAATACTACATCATTCATACAACTATCATATGAACACATATCTCTTTACAGAAACAGCTGTCTCTCCAACTAGATGTATGTTCTTAAGTCAGTATTACATGCATATAACAAGTCTTCTCATCTGCAAAAAGCCAAAAATGTTGAAATAATGACACCATGTATATCTTTTTCCAAGACAAATGTCCATCCAATCCAGAACAGTTAATATAAGAAATTCATTTTTTTCCTGGTGATTCCCCTAACACTGTTTCTTCAATTACGTTTTCTCGAAAGAAAACTCAGAAATATATTATTGGTAGTATGCAGGCAGAACAAGCAGTGCCTCCATCAATGGCAATAGTCATAACGTTGTCATAATGCATATTTGTTACACAGAAACATCCTAAAAAACATTACATGTACTTTCAATTTCATATATTACCTAACTATATGACGATCTGTTCCTTAAACAGTTTTAAATGTGTGTTATAATAAGAAGAACACAAACATAACGATAATGTTACTGTTCACTCAATGACCCTCTAGTGAATATGGCTGCCGTTTATGTGTTATTACATAATACTTACAGGGCTATTAAAACACATTAACAAACATGTAGCTACTTTATGCTGTCCATTAATAACTATTGCAATAATAAAATGAAACATTGGCAAGAGATATAGAAATAGTAAGTGAATAAGATCTAGGGACATGTTGTAATTAGCAACAGATAATTGCAGTACATCATTGAATACCACTGAGACACCTACAACATTACAATTGGTTATCTATTACGCATTGTACATTAAACTCCACCACCAAAAGTAGCAGAGGGAGAAGACCCCCCACAACACCACATATACCGCTATGGACACATCCATTGTCAGATTCATAAAGAATAGTATCCCACTCAACATGTGGTAATACCAGTTTGTTAGGTAGTACAGGATCTTGTGCCATGGTGCCACTGCACATTCACTAGACTTGCTAACACCTTTTAAAGTATATTGCGGGATATTCAAATGGTTGCACCATACTTATAGGAGTTGCACATGCGAAGCATGAAATTGTTGCCCATTCTATCGCTATTCAGAAGACAGTTGCGCCACTGAAACAGGCTGAGCAACAGTGCAATGCAAATTAATGCATGCTCAAGTGGAGGGAGGAACCATGCATGAACCCAGAGCCCGATATCTGCTTCGGCTGTGCAGAGTTGTGTAGGCATTAACTCCCAACCAAGCCTGCATGACTTGGAGGCAAAAAAAAGGTTGTGTCGAGGGCCACCGACTGGAGAGCTGCTGGATTTCAGGCTAAACACAGCAGCTGCCACTCAAAGTGGCCCCTCAACCCAGTCCCTGTGCTCCTGCAGCCTGATTGAGGCACCTGACTGTAAATCCTCACCACCCTCCTCCCAGTGGCCCAACTGCTGGCATAGTGTACTCCTCAACACCAGGCCAATGTAGGCAGCACGTGCTTCCCCCCGAACGCATCCCTGGTGGTCCAGTGGACTCAATGTCTGATCGGCGGGCAGTAAGTTAACTAACTCTCTAAATGTATCCCTGTTGGTCCAGTGGACCAAATGTCCGATTGCAGGCAGTAAATAAAATAACCCACTCTTCCTTCCTGAACGTATCTCGTCCAGTGGACTGAAATGCCTGGTCGGGTGGCAGTGTTTAACAACTTGAAGATAGCCCTGTGGCTAGTGTCTCCCACTCCACGCAGCATTACCGCCACCCCCGCCTCCCTCCTCACAGACAGCGGGCAGCATCATCCCACCTTACCTGGCGCTCGTCAACTTACCGGTTCATTAGGGCTGCACATTGATTTCGAGCTCAATAGTCAATGGCATGGGCATATACGTATGACAGTCCAGATTTGTGAATCAATTAATTCTTCAATAATCTGAACTGTCATGTACGGATGGGCTGCATGCCATTGTCCTCTCTTCCACCACTGGCGGTAGCTACCTGGCAATCAGTCAGCTGGTGACGGGGTGGTGGTGGTGGGATGCTGCCACCCACCGCCGCCGGGGGGAGCGGGCAGGGGGTCGGCCAGGTGGGTGGGTGGTACAGTACCCACCAGGGCTATGTTCAGGAGGATTATTAAACTTTACTACCTGCGATCATGACCTTTTAGTCCACTGATCAGCAGAGATACGCGTGGGGCCAGCATTGCTGCCCGCGACGAGCTGTTGGGGGAAATTGGAACTATGCCCGTGATCAGCCCAGTGAGGTGCCGCGGGGTATTCTATGCACTGTTTTGTCTACTATTAGTGGCATTGTTCCCGATGGCTGCAGCCTGGTCAGGCACCAGTTGCACTGACCGCGGTATCTACATGTTAATGCTACGCAAATCGTGCCATAATCACATGCAAATGCCCCCACACCGCGGCTTGCATGAATTGTCCCATTTGCACAACACATTTTGAATATTGCATTGGTGGCTTAATGGTACTTATGCCACCGCAAGCTGAATGCTCCACTGTGAATTTGCGTGGCGTCCCACTGCACCATGCACAGTGGTTGTGGCTGGGGTGATATTCATTGAGTTGCTCAACAGCGAACCTTTGAATGTCGCCGGCACACACAGTTGTGCAACTTTTGTGTACAGCGCAATGGCTTGATGTTATGAATGGCACAATTTGAATATCCCACTTTGTGTCATAAGAAACCCTTGCTGTTATTTGCAAACAGCATAACAAATTTGTGATAATAAGTTTCACTGCTGGAGTCAATCACAATGACACTTTCTGTGCCGACTTGACCACCTCCACAGCGCTTGACTCTGTGCTGGTACTACCTCGTTTGAAGCCGGGAGACCTCCGATGTTCTACCATGAAGCAAACACAAAAATATAATGTTTTAGATGTCAATCAGAGTACAGTTTTGAAATACTTTCAACAACAGTAAATCAGCCATGACAAACACTAGCTTGTTGTAATTATACGGATCACATGCATTATGGTCACATATACAATAATTCTATATTTCTGTGCAGGGCCCAGCAGACCATTATTCATAGTTCTGTAACTCGTGGGGCATCAAACACTCATTGATAAGGAACATTTGTACGTGTCTGTCTGTGTATTGGGTATTTCCGTACTGAACCACCAGGTATACGCTCGAGAGAGTGGTGGGTTTATTACACTTACTACACGGATTGGGCATTTTCCACTGGACCAGGGACACGTTCTCATGAGGAGAGAGATGGTTTATTACAGTATTACAGACTTGTACAAGTTTTATACCACTACATCAAACAAATAAGCAGTAACATATTGTTCTCTTCCAACATACCATAGTAGTAAGTGCGATATGTATAAATGTGCTATTTTCTGGCATGGTCTTATCTAGTTTCTGGTTTGTGACTGAACAACAGCACAGTAAATAAATGAAGAATTAGTTACATGTTTCATACTACATCCTTACATATAGTATTAAGTATTTTAAAACATTGTGAGAAATATGTGGTTTTGATTAATAGCAAACGATGTTATTAGCTGTGTGTCAATCTTTGATTAACATATATGTAGAGACTAATCACATACAAAACAATGTTCAACACTATTTACAAAATATTGGTATGATAATACTAATAAGGCACTCTGAGTGTTTATATTATTGGTCACTTAATCACTGTGTGGGGCATGTAGTACTCGGCTGTGCCTCATGCCATCATACATCAATAAACAGTGATTTACACACATTAACATAATCCTCCTCATGTCTTATTGCTTAATCATGCAGTATACAAGTTTACAAATTTGAATACATGCACAACTATTATGAAAAGTTGTGCTGATTTACTTACGGTGAGTAAGACGCCCCTGAGCTGGCTTGCCAGCAGCTTCCTGTGCCTGTGATGTGAGGTAGTACTAGTATGATTGTCCGGTATCCCTCCGTTGTTTCAAAACATAAAACGTTGGCGAACAGCTTCCACTCCATCTTTAGTTGTAGCCAGTCTTATTTTTAACTTTAAAACTTTGTACAAATAGTTACGGCGCGCCCACATCGAATCCAGTTTCGTTTGTACCCTCTATCAACACCTTTGGGATTACCTCTAGCCTGACTGCCTGGGCAGTGCACACACCTCTCAAAGGTCCACTGCCTCATAATCTCAGTTTAGAATTGTTTTAGTTCTGAAACACAAACAGAAAGAAACATTAGTATCATCTAACAATATTAATAATTTATTAAACAAATTCCATATAATACTAATTAAATTAAAGAGCCATGTCCTTCAACATAGCAGAAACACACCTCAATAGTATTATGCAGGGCCTAGAAAGGATTCAGCCACCTCAACAGTAACAACAACTGCTGCTACACTATGGTGTCCCACCAGCATGCAATCCAGTAGTCTCAGGGGTGGGGCCTACCTGACGAATATGACATTGATACACCATCACATATCCATGTCTAGTACACTGAACTGTTCACACACCATAGTAAAGTGATATTAAACACAGATGAACCACACTGGACAACTGTGCAGACACCTAGAAATATACTTTATAAATGAAGACGGCTAACAAACTGATTGAAAGTTAAATAGTATGATAATTCCTTGTAATATCATGGTAGCTATATACTACTACACCCATATCTGCTACATTCAAATAACTCTACTCCTGACATAACGAAAAGAAACGTATATTGAACAGCACCACTGTCTTTATTGTTGTTGTACATACCATACTGTAACAGCTATAATACTGTAAGACCACAGTAAATGCTATACTCATTTAACATACTCAAACTATACACTATAAAAAAGGTTCTCAAAATGCTAAAATCTTATTATTTAGATTCCAACAGCCTTATATATTAATCCATGTTATCTCGTCATGTATGTTTCGATCACCATGGTACACAAATTGCTCCTGTCAGCATTCCATCCTCTAGCACAGCTGAATGTGTGTAATGATGCATTCTGATTTTTGAACCAGCACTCTTAAACTGCTGGTGTAAGAACTATTTTATTAAAATCTCCTCTAAATGAGGAAAACATTCATAAAGGATACTTTTTAACACTTTTCTTTTTGAAAACATTTTTATAATAGCAATAAGGTAGTCCTACGAGTTACATAAGAGTCGTTAATCACTCGGGCAATGATGCACTAGCTGCACCTCTTGTGCCACATTACACCTCTAGGGTGACTAATAGACAGTTAATCTAAACCCTGGTCATACCTTATTGCTTAAATGTTGAGACAAACAACATCAAACAATTGTGAACTGACAGCAGCAGGGTATATTATTGCGTTTCCGAGACTATCCTAATACAGCAAACCCATATATGTGCGTGTTTGTGAGTGATGCATGCAGTTGATCTTTTTTTTACCACATTAATATGGTTCAAAAAGAACCTTTGTGTATACTGTAATATCTCCTCAAACAGTCTGACAATCTTAAAGGACTTTGAGGATTCCATCTCAAGGTCTCCCAGAAAATGACAATTGCCAGCATGCTAGAAATGTACACCATCTGGTAGGAATAGCCAATCATTACAGTAGTTTATTTCGTGACGATGGTATACATTCCATGCATGTAGAAAAGTAGTTATCTGTACATTTACTTTTCTGCGAGCTTTGTCAATCAGATACATATGATGTTCTGCTTGCCAGACTCTACACTCTGTAATATCTGAAAACATGATAATACAGGCAGGCAACATAGACATAATAGAAGCAAGGTCCAATTTTTCCTCTGCAACTAAATTCTACCCAGCGTTTGAGCCCAAATCATTGCCTCCAAGATGTATTAGCAGTATGTCAGGAGGAGAGTGAGTTATCAAAAGTCTGTCCATGATTGGCATAAGATGTTCCCATCTCATGCCACCACGACCAAACCATCTTACATAGCAATTGGGGAGCTGCAGGTCCCTCCCAAAATTACTATGAACTGCAAACTCAGCTGCTCATCTTATGTAACTGCTTCCAACTATCCACAAAATCCTTTTGCTATTTTCTGCCATTTTAAGTTTTAAAACTCAGGACAGCATAGAGAGCTACAAAGAAAGTTAGTGTTCACCCTGCAGTGACCAGACAGCACTGAAAATCAAACTGATATTTCCCCTCTTTATTTCAAGCTAGCTTCAGTGGGTTTCAGACAAAACACACAAATCAAATAAAACATTCCCTGCTGCTCTGGCTTCATTAACCAATCAACTGATGCATTCAGTATTACTAGACCTTATGTTCTGCAAAATCTGCAACCACTGACAATTTTGAAAATGCATCCTTTCATAGGCAGTTTTAACAATTACAACATCAGAAAAAGTCTGATTGGTTCCATTTTCTCACAGAACCTCCCGTGCACCTTCCTATCTACTCCATTTGCAGCTGCATCTGCTTACAAGTTAGTATAAAAATGATTTCTCACTTTAAACTATTTTTTGTTAAGAATATAGCCTAGCAAACAATAACAAATTACATTGTAGAGTTCAACATCAAAAACATTTTTATTAATAGTATTTACATGTTGTTATAAGTTTTTTAATACTAGAAATAATCATTTGAAGATAGTTACTTACAGTTTCAAACTGCTCTCTCAGCAATATTGCAAATGGTTGCTGTTTACTTTTCTTCAGTGTTGTCCATCTCTGATTGGTTCTCAGAAATGGCCTGACAAATCTTAAATTACATTGGTAGATGTAGATGTCACTCAAACAGACTGTTTTCTGATCTTGATAATGAATGTTTTGGCACCCAAGTGTTATAGATTAATTTTACTTTTCGAATGCACGAAAGTACATTTGCGACACTTTCGATAGCACGACAGTAAAATTTGTGAAAGCGTCGAAGTTCAACAGTACTTTTGACCATATTGTCGAATGCACAAAAGTAAGATTTGTGACACTTTCGAATGCACAAAAGTATTTTTTTGCAAAAGTTTCGTGCTCACAAAAGTAATTTTCCAAGACTGTCTATTTATTGCCACAATTTCAGATTTAATGGGAAAATAGCTCAATTTTCAATTATAAACACATTATGTGCTGCATAGCTGCTTCTAACTCAGTACACTTCAGATATTTAACATTTACAACGTTCCAAGCGTGCATAACAACTGTGCAATGCAGACTTGTGAAACAGTTGTTTGTTGTAATTTTCACACCCAAATCTAAACATAGCCATTTTAAGACCTCTCCTCATAACAGTGTCACTCTGATTGTTATACATGTGTACCATATAGTTATTTCTCACATCAACTGACCCTAAACGCAGCACATAACCAGAAACACAATTTTGTCAAGATGTGAAAATGCACCTGTACTATTCATAAGGTTGTGTGTTAAAGCAAACTTTTAAATTCTCAACTGAAAAGTATGACAATACACAAACTTACAAGTGTACATGTGAACTGCACTGTGCAAGCTTGTAAATCAGAAATGTTTCAGAATTCTCACACCAATTTTTCTCGATATATTCATTTTTAAGTCGCTCTGCTCATAAACACAGGCACTGTAATTTTAGGACTGTGCCCCCATACAGTGATTTCAATAATCAACTGCTGCATTGCAGTACATGTGCAGAAAACATTTTTTCCATGTTGTTACAAAATAACAGCTCCAATAGTGATACACAGGAGTACTAAAAACACAATGTTGATAATATCAGCAACGATATTGAATTTCGTTAATATGCAAGCATACATAGCAACTGTGCTGACACAGTCACACAACAGTAATAGTGGCATGTTCTCCTCTCTAATTGAAATATACTAATTGTTACAGATTTGGTGAATGATTACTCTCAGTTTTGGTCTCATCATATAGTGAATTAGCATACCGACTATGCCATGACACGCCACATGGTGGTGAAACACATTTTCATTCACATATAAAAAAATTAGTTCCATCCTAATCATAAGTACACATGGGAAAAAAATCTTTTAAATGTGGACTAGAAATATTGAGAATGCATAAACTTCTGATATTACGAAGATAGCTGCGCATGCACATTCATAAAACTATTGTTTAGTTATGTTTTTACCAAATTGTAAACATACTTAACATACAATTCTATCAATACACACTGTTATAAGAAATTGACTGAAGCCTATTCTAAAGCTTTTTTTTCTCTCTCATACAGGTGCCTGATACTTCTGTAAGATTGCTTACCGTCACTGTCAACCATAATAGCAAAATATGCCAACTAAATACAGACATAGATGTGTCTCAAAACGAGCGGTATAATAGTACTACACTGTTGTATATAGGGCAATAAACAAAACAGTAAAGGCACACCAAAAAATGAACATTGACAGATCTTACTGCAACAGTGACCCCTACATCAAGTCATTGCACAACCAAATGAAATTCTTAACAGAAAGAAAAATGTATACCATCACAAATGTTGTGTCGATCTTGAGGATGAAACACAACTATTTTGAGTGTAACCATCAAGAAACGCTCAAAACAACACCGAAACTCACACCAATTGTGATTTACAACTCAGAAAGAGAGTATTTCGATCACTAGCAAGTAAAGCTAAGATCGAAAGACTTTATCACTGCTGTGCTACGGCACACCCTGAAAAAGAGCAAGAGTCACCTTTCTCTGATGAATTGATGTCCTGAAAGTACAAACTTTTGTCAGCAGGAAGCACTGTTTGTACTACATGATTGTGGTGTAAGATGCGCATGTGCTTGCTCAATTCAGGAAACTTATATATGCCATTAAAAAGGCTTCAACAGTATCTCTTGTTTGACTGTTGACAACTTTGTCATGTTTTCACAGGACAGTGGCTGCCACACAGCACTCAGAGGCATATTTCTGGGAAGAGTCTTATCATTACTTAAACAAAAGTTACATGACGCTCAGTATTGATGAGTCCGCAACTAACAAATGTCCTCAGTATCTCTGATGACAATCAATTGGATACTGATGATGACTGTGATCCAACCACAGTCTTCAATAAATGGCACTGCCTGACATGGTCATGTGATGATACCTGCAACCGTAGGCAATCGTCTATTTCAAAAGTAGAACACTTTGTTAACCTATTTGTAATAACAGATCACAAAGAGAGACATAAACTGTTTACAAATTCTCCATTGTGAAATCCTTCACATACTGGACTCATGGGTCACTCACTTGCATGTCCTTTATAGTGGTGTTTGTGATAGTATTTTTCACAACATGCGGATGCTTGCAGTGCATCAAACAGGCATGCAAAACTTTGTCTACAGAGTATATGAAGTACAGCGAGCTGTACATCAGTACACTTGTTTAAATGACTTATTGCAATCAGGGTGACATGCAGGGTGCCCATCACTTTCCTAAAAAACTGCAACACATTACTTCTGTACCAGAAACAACTAATTTTCAGTGTAACACTTTGTAGAAAAATCTGTTCAGTGTTAAAATGATATTCTGGAAACAGTACGGGAAGGAAATTGCTAAGTTTGAGGTTGCAAAGTCTCAGAAGTTTGATTCTGTATGTGTTATGCAACTGCTTGTGCTACATGAAACAAACAGTCACAGTCAACCTAGAAACCTTGTCCCATACAATGACATGTGGTCTCCGCCTACAGCATTTCTTACAAGCAAAATATGACTTTCTACTACAAGACACCATTGTGCTGGCGTAAACACTGTTTTTCAAAACTAAGTGTAACACTTTGCCAGCAAGGTCAATGCTGAATAACATGAAACAGATGTTACACTCAAGTGAGATTTCAACATTGAATATGTTTGAACTTATTCTAATTCAGACAATGAAACCATTCCAAACGATTCTACTGCCTGAACACAAAGACACGGAACATTCCACAGAAAGAGCTTGTTAGATCTCTGTGGTTCTGTGATGTATCTACCACTTCCTACAGGAAAAATGTTCGAGCAATCTCAACTGAAAATAGCTTGGTAATTTTTGTAAATGGTGTGTCACAAAGGCCAATGTCATCTGGCAAGATGTTGTCAATGTGCAAAAGGTAAAGCTTGCTCTTGCTTATTTAAAGAGTAACACCCTTTTATATATTCCTTGACATAGATCAGATGGCCAGTGTCTCTGTGCAACATGATCTATTAGAAAAAGTATGTCAACTGCTTGAGAAGGTCAGTACACAGACAAGGACAATTTAAAGAATAGTACACAATTCACCCACTATATGGCAGAGATCCATTAGGAGACAACATTGATCTCATCAAATGAAGCAGGTGGGGTGAGCCTGTCAGCATTTGGGAGGCAACACTGAAGCACGCTGTTTCCCAGACCTATTTCCAAAAGGGTCAGGTGGATGCCTAGATGAAAGAGTATATATGTACAGGGTGCTGACTACCGCACTAGCCGTGGTCCTCAGCAAAGATGGCAAATTCAGACGAATATACAGTACCTGTTCCATCTGCTCTGGGAGAGTGAACTTAGCATTCTGTCTGCGCTCATAGCACATACCATTCGTCTAACAAGTCCATTAGATGGAATAACAGCTGCTCAATTTCTAGAGAAAGTAAAGCAGAAAGATGAAAATGTGCAAGTGAATCTGTCTTCCATACTTTCAAGTCTCCATGGCACCAAAGAATATTGGTATCGCAGACACTCAGAAATAATGACAATGCTGCGAGAGTATGGTGCAGCCACATGGTTTGTCACACTTAGTTGTGCTGAATATGCCTGAGACGAACTCATTGAACTGTTGAAGTGGGCAAATTCTGATGTCGCAGGTATCTCATCAATGACTGTCAGAGAAATGTGTTCATTTGATCCCAGTTTCGTCACAAGACATTTTTCAAGCGGTCCCTGACATTCTGACTTTCATCTTGTCAGCGACAATCCTCCTCTAGGTATTTGTGGAACATTACTTTTGGAGGACAGAATATCGTAGCACGAGGTGTCTCTCATATCCATATGTTATTGTGGATCAAGGATGCGCCACGCATTGGTGACATGAAGCAGCGAAGTGCTATCATTCATCAAAATATATATCACTTGTCACATCTCCAGACAAGTATGACAGTCCTACACTCGTGGAAGTTGGTACAAGTTCCAGCGACATATTTGGCACAAAAATATTGCCGCGTAGTAGTAAAGAACAAATCTAATTGGTACACACGATGTCGCTGATTTCCTAGACGAGTTTGTCAGAATGGTGCTATGAATTACCTTTCTCAGCAAAGTATACCACTTGAAGGCAAATCAACCAAGAGGGTATATGCAAGTTACCCAGAGATGAAAAGTGGTGTACATCAAGGACTACAACCTAACTCTTCTCCTAATGTGGCAAGCAAACAGATGTTGGAGTTTGTGGCTGATAACTCACTGGTCCTGGTTCGGCACATCACTGCATATAACCAAACATGATCAGACTAGCTTGCAAGATCTTTGGGAAGATATTGCCACTTCAAGCAAAGCCTGACATCTCAGCTGTGGTCATTGGCATGTAAGACTCTTTCACACAGAGAATGGAGCCTACGGGCCAGTGACTGGTTAATGGGCAATACATCTGTATAAGTCTGACGTATCGCTTTCTCAGTGTAAACTACAAAGAGAAACGGAAGTAAACTGATTCCTCATGCCGCCAAATTGAGGAGCTCGCTGTCAATACACCTTTCTAAACATATCTGAAGAATAACCTGATAGACACATACTACCCACATAGACACACTGACATGAATGATATGTGTGTCTGTTTGAGGTGCTATGTTATGACTACAAGACAGGTGCAGCACCTACTCAACACGCCACATTTACAAGGTCAATGGACTAGATGGCTGTCTCGAAGAGACACGAGCCATGGCTTATAGATCACTGCAAACTTTATTTAGGCACATCAGAGAGACAGAACATTACTACTTTGTCTCTACTATTCCTATTTTGACCCTGAGGAGTGAGAGTCTGAACTGAAAGGTAACCTGACATCAAGACCAGTTCAATCTCACTTTATGAGAATTTCCAAACTGAGTACTCACAGACATATATACAAAGACTAAAAGCTGAGAAAGAACAGCTTGAGAAGGCAGAGAAGCAACTCAGGAAGACTCTCCAGTTAGTTCACAAGACAACTTGATCCAGAAGGACAAGGTGTTCTAGGTGACCCTGTCCTCAATGCCCTAGAAGTGTTAATGTCAGAAATTGAGACAGTCAGGCAACATGGCACATTCTATGGTCAACCCAGCTGACTTCAGAGAAAGACTAAATCAGCCGCATACAGTTCACTCTCGTAGTTGAAGCTGTCCAACATGGTATACTATATGAACAAAACAATGACTGCACTACTATAAGCCACTACTGTTTGTTGGTGTTCAGCTGGCACAGGAAAGAGTTTGATTGGCCACTGCAGAAGTACAGAGTGATATTTTCAATGTCTGTTGCTGTAACTGTCTCATATGACTAGTAGCATACAACATTGGTTGAGTAACATTACACTGTCTCTTTTATGCTGCTGGTTGAACATGAGAACTGGAGTATCGTAACTGTCGTTTTGAGGTTGCATCTCAGCTCTGTTCCATGTTCACAAAGATGCAGTTACCATCATTGATGAACCAGCATGGTTCCAATGTCATGCTTGCCTGTGTTCATTACGCTACAGCAGATCTAGGTACTGACAATGAGTGCCTTTGTGGCAAAAGTATATTTGTGTTGGGAGACCTTTACAACTTGCACCAGTCAAGCAGAGCATGTATTTACAACTCTGACTGTGGGCAGCTAAGAATATCTCGGTTGCATTGCAGGCTATAACATATGGGTTGTTACTTTATTGAGTTGTCTGAGAACATGTGCCAAAGTGGTGATCTAGCTTCAACCACTTTATTGAAGCTCTGACAGGTTCTATCACCAGAACATGTTTTATGTTAAATATCGAAAATCCAGTACATGTACACATAGAAACAGCATAATGTCTTCAATATATACTCTACTGGCAGACATATTGTGTGTTCTGCGACTAAAGAAATGCACTAGTTTCAATAACTCAATGCTGTGAGAGAAACCAAGATTCTAACTCTGCATGGTTGATACAGTTGATGGCATATTCTTAGTCGAAGCTAGTAGCAAAGATGACTGAACGATCATGAATTGAAGTCAGATGTCGAACAGTTGGCCTAGAAGTTGTTCTCATAGTTGTAAGAATGCATGCATCATGCTGCGAAATTCAGATGTAGAATGTTGAATGGTAAACTGTGCCATGGGAAAGATCATTGATTTTGCTACAATGTCCAGAAGACATATATTGAGACACTTGTAGTGCACTTTTGCAACATTTGTAGTCTGTGTATCTGGGTCGAACCTGTTAAATTTCAGGTTTCAAGGATGTCTGTAAACAGAAGCAGTTCCCATTATGTGTTGCGTATGCTGTCTCCATTCACAAATCTCAGGGATTGAGTTTGATTCAGCAATGGCAGACAGGTATGACATTTCAAGGATGGCATGAGCTACGCTGCTCTTTCATGTGTATGCAGCTTCGATTTCACATCATTAGTATAGCACCCTCAGAAAATACGGTGCTGACAAGCGATGTATTCTTGAGTGTTGAGTTACGACTTGGCATCAGCCAAATCTTAATACCACTGTTACATCTGTCTGTCTCACACAATTAGTCACAGCTAGAGGTAGCACAAAATATAAAGCTCCAAAAGTGATTCAACAAAAAGAGTTCAGAAAGGCCAACTCAAGTAAAGATCACAACCAGCAATTTGTCGAAATCAGTTGGTGTATGTACCGTTTTTGACAACAGCAGTAGAGTAAACACATAACTCAGCTGCGTTTTTTCATTACGCCGAATTTTGCAGGCAATATCTGTTTTACAAGACAATCCCTATCAAACGCTTGAAGCAGATTATCAACATGACTTGGACCACTTTAATGTACAGTTACTAACACCACTACTTACAGGTGTTAGCTACATAGGCTGGATGTACGCTTTGCTGCAGACATACAGCAAGACTACTGAGTTTATGTGATGGCTGTCATAAACAACCTGATGAAGACGGCACCACAATGCGGCAGTACTTGACAGTAACATATGTTACAAAATATGTATGTGTTTCCATGTGGCACCACAGCGTGAACCACAAGACATGCTGTGGATTACTCTCTTTGTCCCTGAAACCAAAAGTGTCAAATTTCGATAGCTATTCACCAATGCTGAATGTAGTCATGCCTGTGGAAGGTGTGGAGCAGATGCACTCAGTCCATACGTCTCAGGAGTTCATCTCAATATCTGTTGCTTATGTTGTACAGATTTGACCTCTAACGGGCTCAGAGTTGATACTCCTAATGACAGATTACAGCTTGTAGAATAGCTCGTTCAACCAATCAGTGTTTGACACTCATAGTATAATCTATCACCATGGTCAATCCATGCATTCTGGGCATTACACCTCGTTACTAAGGTGCAGAACTGGATGGTTAGAGGGTGACGACTTCGCAAGCAGTTTTAAACAGAGATCTGCCATGACACTTGAAAATGCACATCTTCTAATATTGAAGAATTATGACAACCTTCATATTTTAGAAGAATAGGACAAACATGCTGTATTTAAAAGACTATTTTGTCCAAAAACATTCATGCCTCTATTAACAATGTTGTATAATGTACGATCAACAAACCACACAATTGCAAATAAAACAGTATTCTCAACAGACATTCCATACACTGCAACATGTAAGATTCAGGGATCAGTGATCACATGAAAATTGTTGTAGTGGCTTCAATCGGCGCCAACAATACTCACAGTCACTTAGAAACTATGATTACATGTGTCATCAAAGATTGTACATCTAAAACTGAAGCTTACTGCTCTCCTCCTCTGTACATATCTTTAATTATCCATGTGTCAACTCATGCATAATAACAAATTTATATGAGTTATAAAGTGTTACCTTGTAGAACAAGAGAAGTTCTCAGTTATCATTAGCTAATTATAACTTCAACATTCAACAAACATTCCACTCTGTCTCAAGTTGTCTACTAACACTTCCATTTGATCTTCTAATATTGAAGGATTGTGATAACTTCATATTTCAGAAGAATAGGACAAAACATGTTCCATTTAAAACATGACTACTTTTGTCCCAAAAACATTCATACCTCATTGCAATGTTGTTCAATGTATGACTCTAAACAAACCATAAAATTTAAACAAAATGCAATTCTGACAGAGCATTCTATACAGTGTAACATGTAAGATCTTATGTGATCAGTGACTACATGAAAGTTGCTGTAGGGTTTCAATCGCGTATAACAATATTCACAGTCACTGAGAAACCATGATTACATATGTTTCAAAGATTGTACATCTAAAAACTGAGGACTTACTGCTCTCTCCTCTGTACATATCTTTAAGCATCCATGTATCAACTCATACATAACAACAAATTGATATGACTTATAAGCTGTTACCTTGCTAAACTAAGAGAACTTCTCAGTTATTATCAGAATAACTGAGCTACACTTCTAATATTCAGCAAACATTCCACTCTGTCACAAGTTGTCTATCAACACTAATTTGTCTATTGACTTGACATATAGAGAATATCATTTGGTCACCATGCAACAGTGTAGAACTACTGATCTTTCATGTGCATACTAGTATTGTACATATGTAAAATAACTACCTTTTATTGATAATGCAAGAGCTGAATTATACAACTGTAAATAAGAACCAATTGCAGAATCTCATTTACTGATGTTTACATTGTGTTTGCAATTACTTGTACATATTATAAACATTTGTATTCAGGTGTACATTGTTACACCAGCTTGATACCTGTACTAAAATACTAGTGTAGCACTAAAGCACAAGTGAATGTTTTACATATTATTCAGCACTATACTAACTACATTTAATTAACCATTCTAAGTTTGTTAAAATGCATTCCATGCACAGTTTTAGTATTTATAGGTTAAGAATTTATATAATCCAATGTAAGAATTGATAATATGTCATTTGTTCATGTAAAATATTATATTTTTAAACTTTGTCACATAAGTAGTTCTCCGTATGTAAAAATATTGACAATTGTAAATCAGACACTGTTACTGATCACAACACACTGCATAATTTGTTCCTGACAATATTTATTATCGCCTCAATTGTGGGGTCGGGTGGAATTTTCCATTTGCTGCTTAGTCAGTGACATGTTATTAACAACACTAATCAAATGTCACAAAACTAACATTTTGTATATTGTATTACTTAGACAGTGAGCATATGGTTTTTCGCCTAAATTCCCAGGAACATCAACATTAGCAGTCACACAATTACAACAAAACACTTGTCTAATGTGTAATCACACTTCACAACCTACTGACATTGCCTTATTAACATACCATACAAGTAATGCACTACACATAATTACAACATACAACCATTTTAAAAAATTACATTTTTTACAAACTGTATTCATATCTGAATAGTAAATATATAATGAAGTGCCACAGCTCAGCCTGACTATTAGAATTCCATGTCGAATGTCAGAAACTATTTCCTCACATAAAGAGTACTGAGTACTGAAACATGACTAGAAACACACAACACCTGTATTAGTTTCCTATAATATCACATACTTACCCAATCCATATTATACAGTTCTTATTATTCTTACATTATTTACATATATGACAAGTAATGATTGCACATACAAAGATTGTATTGTGAGACTGCTTCTGTTAACTAAATTTCACTTTGATTGACCTTTCTCCATTTGACAAATTATAATAAATTTTTTCAGACCATAACCAATTGTGTCAACTCTTTACTTTAACATTATTATGACATAAAAATAAGTGTTATGACTTAAGCATACAAATCAATGTTAACTAATACTGCTACAACTATATTCTCCATCAATTTGTTTGGTACCTATGATATACAGTCACTATCACAGCATATAATGTTAGGGACATTGCATGTCTCATTTGACAGAATTCCTAACAGTAAAACTCAGCAATGTACTTATTTCTGTGCTTATGCACACATTATACCAAGGTGCCACACATCAGCATCCAACAGGTCACAGCTGTGACTATACACGTACTATCCAGTCACTACTATGTGTACTTCAGAGTCTGACAAATGGAAGTTTCTGGTTACGTAAACATTCTTAACAACCTTATGTTAATCTTTTATTACCATACATGAATAGGTTAACTATATACTGTACAAGGTTTAAAACTGTTTAAAACATGTTTCATTATTATACCAATAAGTCATTCCCTAGATTCAGAGGCATGGTCAATCACTCACTGTAGAGACATGTGCCATCTGGCACACCTCGTGCTACAGCACACCCTTTAGAACGTGATTAACAGACCATTAACATAACCCCTTGTCATGCCTTATTAATTAATTATAAAAAGGGTCTCAGAAACTGAGCTTCGACCGGCTGCAAACATTCTGATCGAGACTTCTGTAAATCTTTTATTTACATACATACAGAGGTTAACCATTTCCTGAACAAGCTTTTATACAGTTTAAAAACATTTTTATTATAATAGCAATAAGGCATTATTAACGGTAATAAATAATAGTCAGTTAATCACCGATCAGATATATGCCACTGGCTACACCTCGCTACAGTTACACTACTCTTGAAGGTGATTAATGACCATTAATATAACCCCGTATCATGCATTATTGCTTAATTGAATTTTAATAACTGTGATAGCTTACAAGTCCCTGGACATCCCTTTTTCAGGGTGACCCGAGCAAACAGTAGATCAAATAGGAACAATTGTACATATACAAGCTGAGGTATATGCATGCTTCGAGTTTACTAAATACATCTGTGTGGTCACATCTACAATTACAATATACTACCTAACTTTGTTCGATATTGGTGCTCACTGCCCACCCGACCTCCTGGTGATGTCTTGTGTTAGTAATACCAACAGCAATGCAAACAGAAGCGCTAACAGTGGCATATGGTAACAGAAGTGAAATGAGAGCATAACGGCAATGCACACAGTGACACGGATGACAACGGTTCGCTGCGTGATGTGTTAAATGGGGTTTGTAATTCCCTGCAAACATCCCAACAGCCTTATGTTAATCTTTATTGATATGCATGATGAGGTAAACCATTTCCTGAATAAGGTTTAATACTGATGTACATTGGTTGTCATTAGACATAACTCTCACCCCATCATGTGTGTAAAGCAGAAAAGTATAGGGAGAATGAGGAGAGTTAGAACGACATCCCACGCGCACCCCAATGCCGGGTTGGGGGTGGGCAGAGGGTCAAGGGGTGGTTTACAACCTTAACAGTGAATTTCCTCACTTTTGTCGCTGGAACAACTCTAACTAATGCATTAAATGGAGTTTTTGCCTCATTTCTTCTTTCTGAGAATGATAACTAGAAATAGTGAATGTAATGGTGGCAGGAGTTCTGCACTCCCACCATGATGTCTTATGGCATACTAACAGGAACAGCAATGCAAACAGAAGACTAACAGGGCGCATGGGTAACGGCGCGAATGAGAACAGAAAGAGTAATAAACACGGTGAGTAGACGTTGCACGTTATAATGATGTGATGTCTTGTCACATAGTAACATGGTGCCTGTAAATGGAAATATCAATGGGCATGGTGACTAAAAGAAACAGAAAGAGAAACAGTACAGTACACACAAATGGCAAAAAGTTACAGAAACACAAGCCAATGAAAACGCAAAGGATAATACATATGGTGGCACAGACGCAAACGGTAAGTTAAACGGGTACGGAACCACAAGGAGAAAGGGCAACAGTAACATTAATGTAAGCACACAGGCTGGTTTCTTAAAGCAGCAGAAGTATAGGAGAATGGGGTGAGAGTTACGACCCACGATCCCAATGCACACCCCAGTGCCGGTTGTGGGGATGGGCGGGGGGTCCAAGGGGGGTTTTCAACCCTAACAGCAAATTTCCTCACTTTTGTCGCTGTGGAACAACCCTAACTGATTCATTAAACTGAGTTTTTTGCCTCTAATTTCCCTTCTTTTTGAGAATGATGATGAGAAATAGTGAAGGTAATGCAGCAGTAGGACTGTGGGGCCTTCTGGCCCCACTCTCCTACCATGTGATGTCTTATGACATAGTAAAAGGAACAGCAATGCAAACAGAAACACCAACAGTGGTGCACGTGGTAACAAAAATGTAAATGGGAGAGGAAATGTTAATAGAAATGCAAGCGCAGAGTGACGTCGAAGTGAACAGTGACGCAAATGGACATTGAAGTGCATATGAAAACGCAACTGGTAACAAGAACAGTGATGGCAGTGGTATTTTAAAAGGAAATGTTAAGTGTCACACCAAAAAGAACGCAAAAGGGAACAGAAACGGAAATGCTAACGAAGTCAATACATGTAAATGTAAACCGTATCGCCGCGACTGGCACAGTACCGCAATTGTAAATGCAAATGGTAAAGTTAAGATGAAGAATAATGCCAAAGAAAACAGAAATGGAAAAGGGAACAGAAGCGCATACGGAAACTCAAACTGAAACGCACATGGGCACAGTACCGCAATTGTAAATGCAAATGGTAACGGTGACAGCAACAATAACAGCAAAGGAAACAGAAATGCAAAAGGAAATGCAAGCGCATATGGAAACGCAAACCGTAATGCATGGGGCACAGTAACGCAATTGCAAATGCAAATGGTAACAGTAACAGCAAGGAAGACACAAAACGAAAGAGAAATGGAAACTCAAAGAAAAGGGCTGCCGGAAATGCAAATAGCAATGCACACGGTGACGCAAACACAAAAGGCAAACAGAAACAGTAGTGGAAATGCAAATGGTAACAGTAACAAAAATACAAGTGCAAATGACAACATAGAAGGTACGCATACAGTGGCGTGCTGCAGGAATGGTAATCAAATGGAGACATAAACGCAAGTGGAAACAGTAACTGTAACAGTAACAGAAGTGCATACCCTGTTTTGCCAAACAGGTGCATACAGAAACACAGTGTGTACAAAGAATGTATGCATTGCAATGGGCATCGAAGCTTAAAACGAGCATTGGAAGTACTTAATTGCTAATATCTCAGCAACTGCACGGCGTAGAAAAAAATTTTCAATTTCACAGAAATCATGATTTTCCTGGCTAGCTTTTTGTTGTAGCATAGCCTAAGGCTATGCGACTTGCAACAAAAAATCTGTATCTCACATCGTTTTCGAGATACAAGCCTTGAAAGGTGCGGCGTATGCCACCATGTTAGTCTATGGGGAAAAACACCAACTTCAGAGTACAATAACTTTGGAGCCATGCAATATTTTTTCACCAAACCACCAAAAGACACATCCGTGAGATGTTGGCTACCTTCCCACCAAATTTTAGCTCAAAAGACAAAACCGTTCTTTCTCAGCAGGGTGGCAAAGAATTCCTGTCATTTTGGCCAAGTCTGAAAAAGTAGTGTCGCAATTTGCGAAAGCTTTCGCAAAAATTTGCAAAAGTGTCATGAGCACAACACTACTTCGCAACACTACTGTTTCCAGAAATTTGAAAAACATATTTCTGGGGTGTTTAACCCCAAAATAAAGACATAGATACACAGATACATAGACAATGTTGGTAGATAAGGGCCTATGGCCCACCCAGTCTGCCTATTTGAGCTCGTAAGTTCAGTTTATGTTTTCCTACAAGTCTGTTGCCCCTTACCCCTGACCTCCAAAATTCCTTCATGTCTATCCCATGCATTCTTAAATCCCATGATTGTTTCAGCCCCCACCACTTCCTTTGACAGGATGTTCCACTTGTCCACCACCCGTTCTGTGAAGAAATTCTTCCTCACGTTTCCTCTGAATCGTCCTCCCTCCAACTTCATCCCATGCCCTCTAGTCCTGGAACATCTTTTTCACTTAAAATAGTGTGTATTCCGCACCCTGTTCCTCCCTGTAAGATACTTGTATGTCTCTATCATATCCTCTCTCCCTCTCCTCCAGGAGTACATGTTCAGTTCCTTCAACCTGTCTTCATAGGACTGTGATGCAATCCATGCACCATCTTTGTTGCCCTCCTCTGAACCTTCTCTACCCTGTCTATGTCCTTACGTAGGTATGGTCTCCAGAACTGTACACTGTACCAGGTGGGGCCTCACTAGTGTCCTAGTATAGTAGAATTATGACCTCCCTTTTCCTGCTGGTGATGCCACTGCCTATGCATCCCAGCATCCTATTTGCTTTACCTGTTGCCTTGTCACACTGTTTCCCCTACCTTGAGGTCATCAGAGATGATAACCCCAAGATCCCTTTCCTGCTTGGTGCATGCTATATCCTCACCCCCAACTGATATATTGTGCCAGGGTTTTTGTGCCCCATATGCATTATCTGCACTTCTTTGCATTGAATTTCAACTGCCAAACCCCTGACCATTCTTCAAGTTTCTGCAGGTCCTTCTCATTCTGTCTACACCTCTGGTGTGTCTACTCTGTTACAGAGCTTGTGTCATCAGCTAACAGTGAAATTCTGCATTCTAGGTCCCATGCAATGTCACTTATGAAGATGTTGAATAGGACCGGTCCCAGACTGATCCATGTGGTGCCCCACTGGTCACTCTTCCCTCTGTGGAGTGACAGCCATATTTACCACCACCTCTGTGTCCTGCCACCCAGCCAGTTACCTACCCACCACACTACTGTCCTGCCCACACCCATATTCCCCAGTTTGTGTAGTTAGTCTCTATGTGGCACAGTGTCAAAGGACTTGGTTGAAGTCCAGATAGGCCATGTCCACTGCCCTCCCCTGATCCACCTCCCTAGTCACCCAGTCAAAAAATTCAATGAGGTTGGTCTGACATGACCTCCCCCTGGTGAAACCATGCTGCTTTGGGTCCTGTAGTCCATTGACAACCAGATGTTCCACCAATCTCTCCTTCAGTAGTGCTTCCATGATCTTCTTCACTATCGAGGTGGGGCTGACTGGTCTGTAGTTCCCTACTTCCTCTTTGTTCCCACTTTTGTATAAGGGGACTACATCTGCTGTCCTCCAGTCTTTGGGTACCTCCCCTGTTTAGCCAGTGATTGGCTAAACAGGATAGCCAGAGGTCTGCCACCACCTCTTTAGTTCTTTAAGGACCCTGGGTGGACCCCATCTGGCCCCATTGCTTTATCAACTCTTATTACTTCCAGTTCCTTCAGGACCCTTTCTCGTGTAAAGGGACTTGTGTCAATTTCTGTACCATTCTCATCCCTTGTACTCCCTTCAGATCCATTACCCTCCTCTTCCTCAGTAAAGACTGAGCAGAAATACCTGTTCAATACGTCAGCTTTACTGTTGTCATCCTCCAAGCAGCCCCCATCCTTCCCCTTCAGTCTCACTATCCCTCCCTTTGCCTTTCTTTTTTCACTTATGTACCTGTAAAAGGTTTTGTCCCCTCTACCCACTGATTTTGCAATGTGTTCTTCTGTCTGAGCTTTGGTTTCCATTACTGACCCTCTGCCTCCCTTGCATATCCTGGTACTTCTCCCTATCCCCTTCTGCCTGTGTCTTTTGTATTGCCTGAACGCAATCTTTTGGCTTTCACTTTCTTTTGCTACCTCTTTGGAAAACCATAATGGTCTCCTTCCTTTTCCTCTTGCTAACCTGCTTAATGCATAATTCTGTTGTTCTTGTAATCCCCATTTTAAATACTGCCCACTGTTCCTCAATCCCTGATTCCTGTCCCTCCCCATAATGCCTCTTTCAAGTATCTCCCCATTTTCGCAAAGTCTGCCCCCCTAAAATCCAGGATACGTGTTTTTGTGTGGTTTGGTTCTGCTCTTTCTGTGATTTCAAACCACAATGACTGGTGGTCACTGTTCCCCAGGTGCTCCCCCAGTGTTACCTCCATCACACTGTCCCTGTTTGTGAGCACAAGGTCCAGTATTGCCTTCTGCCAAGTTGGTTCCATGACCAGTTGCTTGAGGAAGGCACCCTGAAGGGAGTCCAGGATAAATCTGCTCCTAGTTGATGCTGCTGCTGTTGGATGCTCCAGTCCACGTCTGGAATATTGAAGTCTCCAACCAGTACTACCTCACCCTTATCTGCCATCCTTTGGATGGCTAGCATCAGCTCCCTATCTGTTTCTTCCTCCTTGGCTGGTGGTCTATAGACCACACCTGTGCGGATGACTGTCCCCATTTTTCTTTCCAGCTTAACCCACAGTATCTCTCCTCCATTTTGTTCCTCCTGGATCTCTGGAGGCCCTTATGTCATTTTTCACATACAGTGCCACCTCCCCTTCCTGCCTTCTCTGTCTCTTCTGAATATGTTGTAGCAGGTATGGCCATCTCCCAGTCGTGGTTATCATTACACCAGGTTTCAGTGATGGCCACAATGTCCAGGTTTGACTGCACCATGACAGCCTCCAGATCTTCCATCTTGTTGCTAAGGCTCCTGGCATTTGCACATGTGACTTTCCATGATTTGGCCTCCCTAGACTGTTTCGCTGTTCTACTCCAGTCCCTTCCTTGGTTGTCCTTTATCCCTGGTTCTCCTTGTTGTCTGCCCTTCTGCTGAATTTTGCCCCTTTTCTGCCTATCCACCTCTTGGGTGCTAATCTCCATCTTTTGCACACTGCTTTGTAGAGATAGCCACTCCTCTGGTTCACTGTTTCACTGCTAGTTGTGGGGGTGAGCAAGTAGGTACCCTCCTTGCTGGCCTGCCACTACCTTTGCTGTTTAAATGCTTGTCAATGTAGCATTTAAACTTATCATTGAGTGCTTGATTCCTGCAGGATGGATGCAGGCCTTCAGGCTTGAACAAACCTCCATCCCTCCAGGTGGGTCCCTAGTCACCAATGAATCCAAACCCTTCCTCACAGCACCAGTTCTTCAACCTTGAGTTAAAGTTCCTGGTGCATGCACTGCTATACTCTCCCTTGCCTCTCACAGGTAGTAATTCTGAGAAAGTGACAGAAATAGCTACTTGTTTGAGACCCCTTCCCAATTTCCTAAACTCTTCCTGAACTTCCTTTGGCTCCCCATTTTCCAGGTCATTAGTACCTAGGTGGATAATGACATCCAGCTCACCCTCCTGTCTTGCCTTCCCAGTGATCCCCAGGATCTTCCTTCCATTCCTCCATGCCGTGGCACCTGGTAGGCACCTCACTTCCCTGTTCTCCCCCTCCTGTGTTCCTAGCTGGATCCCTCTTATGATGGAGTCCCCCACCAGGATTCACTTCCTCCTCCTCTGGGGTCCACCGTTTTCTCCACTGAGGTCATCTCCTTGGCTAACCTCCACATCCTTTCCTTCCACTTCTCTGGGTACCTCTATTTGGTTGTCCCTGTTTGCCAGTGTGGCATATGAGTTCTTGAGTGGAATAGGATCTGGAATGTGCCTCTGTCTGACCATTTTAACCCTTCCTGAGCCCACTGTCATCCAAGTGCTCCTCATTCTCGGCATCCTTTGAGGCAGTTGCATTGGACTGGGTGGTCTCTGGATAAGGGTGATGGTACTCCTGACCCAGTTTACTTCTGCTCTGAGTCTGGCTACCTCATCCCGCAGTCCAGAGAGATGCATGCAGATAGGGCAGCACCTCAGTGTCCAGAAGGTCTGCCTGAATATGGCTGCCCCACAGCCACTGCATTGCACCACTCCCCACATTATACTGCAATTATACTGCTATTCCACAACTTGTCTGCTACTGAAGCTCTCCTAGTTCCCTTTTTATGGCTCGCATCCTCAGGGTCTGACTAGGTGAACACAGAAAGAATTGTGTCCCTAGAAGGTCCCAAAGTTAAATGCCAAGCATTTTTCTGTTCACCAACTGAAAACAAAATGGCAGATTTGCGACACTACTAGGGCCGTTTGTGACACTAAAAAGTGCATTTGCGATAGTGTTGCACTTTTTGTTAACTTTTCCCATTGACGTATAATGGGAACTTGTTTTTTGAATAACCTTTGAACCATTCAATATTTTTTCACAAAATCTTCAAAAGGCACATTGGGGACCCCGTCCGCATGTTCCCTGAAGTTTTTGAACTGCTCAGACAAACCGTGCAACCTGTAGGCGAGAGCAAAGAAATTGCAAAAAAGCGTAATAGTGCAATTCGTTGTTGCTTAATAACTCCACAGCCATATATCTGACTGGTACAAAACTTGGCATATCCCAAGATTTGACATGCCCAATCATGCATGCCAAATCTTAGATAAATCCGTTAAACAATGGAAAAGTTATTAAGGTGCAAAATATGACCCTTTAACCTTAAAAGTGCTACTCAACCCTAGCTATGGTAGCACTACCGTGCTACCATAATATGCTACCATAGTTAGGGTTGAGGAGCCATTTCTATGTTAAACCCCAAATCTTTGCACCTTAATAACTTTGTAACCGTTTGACGGATTTGCCTGAAATATGGAATACATGATCAAGAACCGTAGGCCTTGGGATCTGCCAAGTTTTGTACCAGTAAGATATACAGCTGCGGAGTTATTAAGTGTGATCTGTGCACACGTTTACGCTTTTTCTGGAATTCTATGGTCGCACCTACAGGTCATACAGTTTGCACGACCGGCCCGAAATCTTCAGGGAACATGCAGCCAGGGTCCCCGATGTGCCTTTTGAAGATTTGGTGAAAAATATTAAACGGTTCAAAAGTTATTCTAAACAGCTTCCCATTGTAAGTCAATGGGAAAAGTTAACAAAAAGTTCGACAGTGTCACAAATGCATTTTACTTTCGCAAATGGGCCTGTTACTTTCGCAAATGGGCCATTTTGTTTTCAGTTGGTGATCAGAAAAATGGTTGGCATTTAAATTTGAGACCCTCTAGCAACCTAATTCTTTTTGTATTCACCTAGTAGGGCCCTGAGGATGCTTGCCATGTCTTTATTTTGTGGTAAAACACCCCAGAAATATGTTTTTCAAATTTCTGGAAAAAGTACTTTCGGAAATTACTTTCATGCTCACGAAAGTGTGGAACTTTTGTGCAAAAGCTTTCACAAATTGCGACAGTAGTTTTCCATCTGCAGGAAAGTGACAGTAATTCTTTGGCACTGCGCTGCAAAAGAACCGTTGGGAGTTTTGGGCTGAAATTTGTAGGGAACGGAGCCGACATCTCACAGATGTGCCTTTCAGTGGTTTGGTCAAAAATATTACATGGTGGCAAAGTTATGGCACTCCAAATTTGATGGTTTTTCCCATAGGATAACATTACGGCCGACGACATACAGAAATCCTTTGATCCCTGCTGCAAAATAACGGTTTGGTCTTTTTTCCTGAAATTTGGAAGGAAGACAGCCAACAGCCCACAGATGTGCCTTTCAGTGGCTTGGTGAAAAAATATTACAGGGAGGAAAAGTTATGGCACTCTGAACTTCTCTTTTTTTCCCATAGGATAACATTACGGCATTCGCCGCGCCTTTCAGGGCCCGTATCTCAGAAACGGTGCGAGATACAGACTTTTCGTCAGAAAAATCCTTAGCCCCCTAGCAGGGGCTCAGTACCAAATTAGCCATGACAGTTGTAAATAATATGATTTTAAAAATTTTTTTCTACGTCATACGGTTCCTGAGATATAACATTTTTAGTATTCCAAGTTCTCATTTTCTGCGCTGATACTCATTATTATGCATACATTATTTGTACTCACTGTCTTTCTCTATGCAGGTTTTGGGGAAAACCAGACTGTGCACTTACATTACTGTTACTGTTGCCCTTTCCGCTTGCGGTTCCGTACCTGTTTCACTTACCGTTGACGCCTGGCGCCACCATGTGCGTATCCTTTGCGCTTACTTGCGCTATGCTTTCTGTTATTTTTGCCATTTCTGTCTACAGTACTGTTTATCTTTCTGTTTCACTTTACATCACCATGCCCATTGACATTTCTGTTTCCAGGCACCATGTTACTCTGTGACAACACAGCACGTGGCAGACCGTTCCGGTCTACGCCACCATGTGCGTTACCCTTTCTGTTCTCATTTGCGCTTGTGTTACCATGTGCCCCTTTGTTAGCATTTCTGTTTGCATTGCTGTCCCTGTTAGTATGCCACAAGACATCATGTGGCAGGAGCGTGGGGCCCGGAAGGCATTACATTCACTATTTCTCATTATCATTCTCAAAAAGAAGGGCAATTAGAGGCAAAAGACTCCAACTGTGGGACACTGGGTAGTCCACTCCCAGTGTCCCCAAATTATATTTTTAAGCAGCCAACATCGGGGTGCCAAATCCCTGAGTTGCACAGCAACAGCCCCCTCCCAAGCTGTGGGACACTGTGTAGCCTACTCCCAGTGTCCACCAAATCATAATTTGTACCCTGGGAAAAAAGGAAACCATTCCTGATGTCTTTTCTTTTTACCCCTGAAAAAAAGAAAATGGTCCCTTGCCATCTCTCCCCATCCTTCTCCCCCATCCCCACCCTCCCTCTGTGCACCCACCACCCACACACCCCAATCCATGCTTACCTCTGGAGGTCAGTGCTATTACCTTCTGTCGACTCTTCAAAGCTGAACTACAATCTGAAGAATCAAGATAAGTGCAATATAATGGGAGTCAGTGGGGGTTTTCAACTTATCATAGGAGTTTGATGGCAAAAAAGGACCATACCATATCATCTGGTCTGCTCTTTCCTCCCCCTACACCTCCTTCTCCCTGCCAGCCCCTGCCCTCCCCCAATACTCAGCCCCATATGCTTATCCCATGCCTTCTTGAATTTTTCCCCCAATTTAGCCCCCACCACTCCATCTGGTAATCTGTTCCAGGGCTTTACAACACTCTCTGTGAAGAAATGCCCTGTCACATTGCCCCTGTAACATTTTCCTTGCAGTCTGAGGCAGTGCCATCTAGTTCTGGCCCCCTCCTTCCTCTTAAGTAAACCGTCTTCTCTTACTTTATTGAGCCCCTTTACATATTTAAAAGTTTCAATCATGTCTCTCCATTCCCTCCTTGTCTCCAGCATGTACAGATCCAGCTCCCTACACCTCTGCTCATATGACTTTCCCTGCATACCCTGTACCATTTGGTTGCCCTTCACTTAACCCTCTCCAATGCATCTATATCCTTGTGGAGATGTGGCCTCTAGAACTGAACCCCATACTCCAGGTGCAGCCTCACCATGGCTTTGTAAAGGGACATTATTACCTCCCTTCTTCTGCCAGTAATGCCCTGCCTATGCCTGCCAGCATTCCATTTGCCTTTCTCGCCACCCTGTTACACTGCATTCCCACCTTAAGGTTCAAGGAGACTATGATCCCCAGATCCCTGTCCAGGTCTGTTACTTTGATTTCCTCCTCACCTAAGGTGTACCTTGCTCTTCTGTTACTACTCCCCAAGTGCATCACAGTATACTTCTTGACATTAAATTTCAGCTGCCACATCCCAGGCCATTTTTTGAGCATCTTTAAGTCCTCCCACATGTACTTCACCCCCCCCGGAGTGTCCACTCTAGTGCATATTTTCGTATCATCAACAAACAGGCACACCCTCCTCCTCAAATCCTCCACAATATGTTTATATCTCAGTAAATGTTTGGAATTTTTGCACCACATTTTCAACATGAGGTTCTTGGGACCCCACCCCATGAACACAGTCACTGTCATTTTGTTTCTCAGTTCTGAAAGGTGATTTCATGGTTGCTGCACAGAATCACCTTTTGGGAATGATTAATGAAATAACAGTGCCACTGTTCATGAGGTGGGGTCCCAAAAAAACATGTTGACAATTTGCTGAAAAAATGCCAAGCAAATGACTGAGTCATGAGCGTGCATTGTACAGTTTCTACACATGCTCATATCTTCACCAGTTTTTCATGATTTCACTCCAGTTTATGACATTATCATTTTTCACACCACCTCATGAATAGTATAGCTGTAATTTTTCAAATCCTGCCAAAAAAATTTTTTTGCACCTGTTGCACAAAAAAGGCATTACAGTTGCACAGAACTACATTTCAACAGTGATTTGAAAGTTTTCTGTACTGGGTACATGTGGTGAGGTGATAAGATGGTCATGTTGAACATTTGGAGTGAAACTTATTTAAGAAGGCACAGTTACGACTATTGTTGTGATTTCACTATGCCTGTTCATAGCTTTATGTGTGGAAGTGCAGGGGCAAGTGACCCCTGTATTTCCACAGCTAGATACATATGTGCATCTGTGCAGGGATGGGAGCACAGGGTCTAAAGTACCCTGTGCTCCCACTGTGACATATGGACACTGTTGTACTATCTTGATGGAGGGATGGGCGTGCAGGGTCCAAAGGACCCTATGTTCCCACCATGAAATATGGACACTTTTGTACTATCTGGATGGAAGGATTGGAGTGTAGGGTCCTTTGGACCCTGCACTCCCACAGTAAAATTAAGATAAAATTATACTATCTGAAAAAGAAGAGAAATTCATTGCAAAAACTCTGTTAATGCATCAGTTAAGGTGAATACTATAGTGCCAAAAGTAGGGAAATGAGGCGTTAGGCAAGGCATGGCAAAGTTTAATTAAAAGACGCCCAATACCAGAGGCTCTGGGTGCCGTACAAAATATTTATAATACAGCATAAAAACAAAATAACATCACAGAATTATTTAACTAAAAATTAAATATAATCAGTAACTCCAATAAATAATCTCAGATTCTACTGCAATTCATAATTTATACAATAAAAGCTTGGGAAAATAGGAGTGCCTTCAGGCAAGCCTTGAATGTAACCACAGTGGTGCTCCCCTGACCTGAGCTGGCAAGGAATTCCACAGAACAGGTGCCACAACACTAAAGGCTCTATCGCCAGCAGATTTAAGCCTCATTCTGGGAATGGCTAGGAGGCCCCCACTAGAAGAACGGAGAGGGTGGATAGAGAAAGCAGGTGTCAGAAGGTCCAACAGATAACCAGGACCCTGCCTGTATAGGGCCTTATAGGTGAGAAGACCCACCTTAAAGAGGATTCTCCACCTGACTGGCAGCCAGTGCAATTCACGCAACACCAGTGTAATATGACAAAATGTTTGCTGCCCAGTAAGTAACTGGGCAACTGCGTTTTGCACCAGCTGCAGTCTGTGGAGAGATCCCCCTGTGACCCTGCAGTAGAGAGCATTACAGTAGTCAAGCCTAGATGTGACTAAGGCATTTATCAAGGTAGGGAGGTCCAGAGGCAGAATAAGTGGATTAATCTTGGCAATATCCAACCCTAATGTCCCACCCCCAGGGTTCCCACCCCTAACACTTCACCCCCACTATTCCAACTTCCACACACCAACAGGTGTTGGGGTGTGCCATTGGGTCATCAGGGCTAAATATCAACCCATTCCATATGTAAACAAGTTGACATGCTACAGTATAGGAGAATGGGGTGAGAGTTAGCCCTGATGACCATTAGGCACACCCCAACACCTGTTGGTGCATGAAGGGGTGGGGCTGAGGAGGTAGGGGTGGAATGGGAATCCTGGAGGTGGAGTATTAGGTTGGAAACCCTAATGTCTTATTTCCTTACTTGTGATACTATAGTATTCACCCTAATGGATGCATTAATGGAATTTTTTCCAATGAATATATATATATCTATATATATAGAGGCAAAACGTTTAATGCATTAGTTAGGGTTGTTCCACAGCAACAAAAGTGAAGAAATTCAGTGTCAGGTTGAAATCTCTGGACCTCCACCTCCACCGGCATCGGGGCATGTTGTCGTTAGCCCTCAACTCCTCACCCCATCACATGTGTGAAGAAGCAGAGGTACAAGAGAAGGGGTGAGAGTTAGATTGATGCACCCAACACGCACCCCAATGCAGGTTGGGGGTTTGGGGTCCAAGGAGGCTTTCAACCCAACACCGAATTTCCTCACTTTTGTTGCTGTGAACAACCCTAACTAATGCATTAAACAGAGTTTTTTGCCCCTAATTTCCCTTCTTTTTGAGAATGATGATGAGAAATAGTGAATGTAATGCAGCAGCAGGAGCATGGGGCCCGAAGATGTCTTGTGACATAGTAACAGGAACAGCAACACAAACAGAAGCGTGAACAGTGGCGCACATGGTAACGGAAATGTAAATGGTAAAGGAAACATTAATAGAAATGCAAGCGCAAAGTGACACCAAAGTGAAGAGTGACACAAACGGACATTGAAGCACGTACAAAAATGCAACTGGTAACGCAAACAGTGGTATTTTAAATGGAAATGTTAAGTATCACAGCAAAAAGAATGTGAAAGGGAACAGAAATGGACACGTGAATGCAAGCACATATGTAAATACAAACCGTAATGTGCACAGGCATGGTTCCACAATTGTAAATACAAATGGTAATGTTAACATAAAGAATAATGCCAAAGGAAAGAGAAATGGAAACGGGAACAGAAGCACATAAGGAAACGCTAACCGAAACGCGCACGGGCACAGTACCACAATTGTTAAAGCAAATGGTAATGGTAACAGCAACAATAACAGCAAAGTAAACAGAAGTGCAAAAGGAAATGGAAGTGCATATGGAAACGCAAACTGTAATGTGCTCAGGCACAGTAATGCAATTACAAATGCAAATGGTAACAGTAACAGCAAGAAGACACAAAACAAAAGAGAAACAGAAACACAAATGAAAAGGCTGCTGTAAATGAAAATGGCAATGTGGACGGTGACGCAAACAAAAATGCAAACAGAAACAGTAGTGGAAACACAAATGGTAACAGTAACGAAAATGCAAGTGCGAATGACAACGCAACCGGTAATGTACACGGTGGCATACATGGGAACGGTAACGCAAATGGGGACATAAACGCAAGTGGAAACAGTAACTGTAGCAGTAACAGAAGTGCATCACCTGTTTTTGCCAAACAGGTGCATACTGAAAGAATGTATGCATTGTATTGGGGATCGAAGCTTAAAAATGAGCATTGGAAGTACTTAATTGCTAATATCTCAGCAACTGCACGACGTGGAAAAAAAAATTTAACTTCACAAAAATCTTGATTTTCCTGGCTAGGTTTTTGCTATTTGCATCTCGTAACAAAAATTCTGTATCTCACACCGTTTTCAAGATATGAGTCCCAAAAGGCACAGCGGGTACCACCATGTTAGTCTATGGGAAAAAACATCAACTTCGGAGTATTGTAACTTGGCAGCCGTGCAATATTTTTTCACCAAACCACCAAACAGCACATCTGTGACAAAGTGGCTGCCTTCCCTCCAAATTTCAACTCAAAAGACCAAACTGTTCTTTGGCAGCAGGATGGCAAAGAATTCCTGTCATTTTGACCAAGTCTGAAAAAGTAGTGTCACAATTTGTGCCAATTTTCGCAAGATTTTGTGAAAGTGTCATGCCTATGACACTACTTTGCAACACTACTGGTTCCAGAAATTTGAAAAACATATTTCTGGGATGTTTTACCCCAAAATAAAGACATGGCTAGCATCCTCAGGGTCCTACTAGGTGAACACAAAAAGAATTGTGTCCCTAGTGGGTCCCAAATTTAAATGCCAAGCATTTTTCTGATCACCAACTGAAAAATAAATGGCAGATTTGCAACACTACTAGGGCCATTTGCGACACTAAAAAGTGCATTTGCAAAAGTGTTGAATATTTTGTTAACTTTTCCCATTGACTTATAATGGGAACTTGTTATTTGAATAACTTTTGAACCATTCAATATTTTTTCACGAAATTTTCAAAAGGCACATCAGGGAACCCGGCCGCATGTTCCTTGGAGTTTTCAGTCTAGTCGTGCAAACCGTGCGACCTGTAGGCGAGAGCAAAGAAATAGCAAAAAAGTGTAATTGTGCTATTAGTTGTTGCTTAATAACTCCGCAACCGTATATCCGCCTGGTATGAAACTTGGCATATCCCAAGATCTATCAAGCCCAATTGTGCGTACCATATTTCAGGTAAATCTGTTGAACAGTGGCAAAGTTATTAAGGTGCAAATTTTGACCCTTTAACCTTAAAAGTACTACCTTAACTCTAACTATGGTAGCACTACCATGCTACCATAAAATACATATATATATATATATATATATATATATATATACATTACACACACACACATATATATATATATATACACATATACTGTATATATATATATATATATATATATCCCCCAAAGTCCAATTTCCCTGGTGATCTAATTGGCCCCCACCCCACCCACCCATGGAGCCCACTACCCTGCTCCCCGTCAGCGGCGGGTGGCAGCACCACCGCCTGCTGCCCACTGCCCGCCGATTGGACTGCTTAGTCGGTATGGGCTGCACTGGAACCATCGGGCATGCAGCCCTATCGAGCTGTCAGTCGGCAGGCGGTCTTGGGGGTTGAACTCCATTTGGCCCACGATCGGGCCAGTGGGGGGTTCATTTACAATATGCCTGTGATCAGGCCAGTGGGGGGGTGATTTACTTCATTCCTGCGATCAGGCTGCAGGAGGTGTCGGTCCCCGATGGCTGCTGCCTGGCAGGGCACCAGGCACAAGTCGTCGGGGACTGGCGCACCTGCATGCTAATGGCATGCAAATGGGGCCGTAATTAGATGCAAATGGTCCCCCATGCGCCTAGCATAAATGATCTCCCCATTTGCATGTTACCTTTTGAATATCGGAAATTTGCGCATGGCACAATGGAACTTCCGCCACCGCATCTGAATGCTCCACTCTGACCACTTGCAGTGGCGCAAGTTCCACTGCACCTTGCACAGTGACTGTGGCCGGGGGTGATATTCAAAGGAGTTGATCAATAGCGCAACTCCGTTGAATATCGCCTGGGCCACACACCATACCACAACTTTTTTGAGCAGCGTAAGGGCTTGCGCCACAGAATGGCGCAGTTTGAATATCCAGCCCTATATCTCCATTAAGTCAATAATAGCATCGGCTCTGGAAAAAAGCCACACACTCAAACTTGTCTGTAAGACTAATACTTTATTTCCAGATGTAAATTCAGATGCCCATAGTTTCGTCAGTATATGGCTTCTTCTGGGGGACTGTAAAAATATATATAAAGAATTATTATAAATAGCTCCAAAACCATATATATTATCTCCATCAAGTAATGAAATAATCATTCAAAACTTACTTTCAATTTCCACTTTGTAATGCACACAATCAACATCAAGTAGTGATAGATCAGGTCATACAAATGTGAATGATGCCAAAATAAAAATCGGCTACCTCTCTTGTTTCTGAGCTGCTGCTCTTGTTCCGCTGCACTCTAATTTATTTCATAAACTGCAAAATAATTTACAACAAACATCAAATACATACTCCCATAATTAAATATTCTGGCTGTACTATTATTCACAAATATCTGATATGACTACTATCAAGATAGGTAGCAAATCTTTAGATCAACCAGTAAATAACTATGTAAGTTCAAAATAATTACATAACACATGTTGAAGAAATCACTGTTCACTCAGAAGTCATGAGTACAAATGCTTAGTGGCTATTAACTCTGAAATAATATTTATCAGAAGTGTACTGGTTCACTACTTTTCACATTGAAATCTAAAGTGAATTATAATAGAATACCATCTTAATACGTGTAATTTACCTGTCCTGTAAACAGGCTAGAGTAGCTCTAGTTAGGACAATGCCTCCTGGTTAGTAATGTATCTAAAAAACACAAAACACAATTCCTAAGTCAGGGAGTGAGCACCATATAACTATTATTTCAAACTAGCCATGAGCATCAATGTGCAATGAGTTCCTCTAATGTTAAAGATGCTGCTAATATAAGCCTTCAACTTAGTAGAGCATGTTCCCTAATGTGTATTTCATAATGTTCAGTTGGAACTGGCTGTTTTCACAAGCGATACAGAGCATGTATTAGATTTAAATTAAATGAAATCTTGTAGTAAAAATTTCAAAGTAACACAGTGCAGGTATTCACGAGTGACTCCTTCTCGAGTTTGTTCAGAGTGACAGCAAGATTCTGAGCAGTAGCCCAACCTCTTATGTCTGTGCAGGAGAGCATGCTGATGTCATTGGCATCGCAGATGGTATACGTCATTGCTAAAGCAGCACCTGCTGCTAAGCAATGGCTTTCCCACATGGGCATAAGCCTGAGTAGTGATCAGTGAATCTGGCTACTATTTCTGTGTGGAGAGCATGTCTTCTGATACATTTTTACCTTAACAGGAATGATATTAAGCTATCAATACTTATATTCACTGTGGTCATCACCGAAGATACAGCGTGACACAGTCAAACTGTCAGAAAGACAGAATAAAAGAAAAACAACAACAACAGGGGGAAGGGGAGGGAAAAAAAGAGGAGCAACCTCAAACTATCTTTTTATAAAGGTGATAGACTTGTTATTTGGATCACTACCAAACATTACATTAAATAAAATAAGAGGACACAGGTAGTGGATCCAGAGGGAAAGAGGACCAACTAGGGGAACTTACTCTCAAATTACCTAATATACCATTCAAAGAAAGTATATCCTTAGATAGTGATTACACAGGGCCATCCTCATGTTAATATTTAAATCAATACCAGCATGCTTGCCAGTTCATTTCTTCATTAAGACCTCATTGGTTAGAGTAGGGTCCCAGTTCAAAAATCCACCAGGATTCTCTACTTTCTATCAGGTTTTAATAATCACCACTTCTAGAAGGAACCTGTACCTGTTCCAACCCCCAAAATCTTAACTGCATTGGGGTGTGACCTCTTTCATTAAAATGCCTAGCCACTGATGATTGCTCATCTTTAGTTCTTATCTTACTTTTATATTCTGCAATTTGAGTTTGTAGTTCCCTAGTCATCTGTCGTACATAAAGATGATCACAAGGGCATTGTAACAGGTAAACAACCCCGTTAGTATTAAATTATATGTGATGTTTAATCACATACTCTTTACCTGTATACGGATGTTTAAATTTGTCTTTTTTAGAGGTATTACCACAGGCCACACATTTGTTGCACGGAAACATTCCTACTTTTAAAGGGCCAAGAAGTAACTGTCCTTTCTTATTATCAAAACTATGTTCCGATTTAACCAGTCTATCCCTGATGGTAGAAGCTTTCCTAGACACCACATAGAGTAATTCTCTAAATATTTGTTTAGTCTGTGGATTATGCAGAATCCTCCAATGTTTAAAAATAATTTTCTTAATCTGTGAAATCTCAATGCAATGCGTTGTACTGAATGTGATTTTTCGTGTACTCTCTGATTGAATTGTTTCCACATGTTCTGGTTCAAGAAGAGCTTCCCTTATAACATGTGAAATCCTAGTTAGTGCTTCATCTAAAACTGCATGTGGATACCCTCTGGACCTAAATCTAGATGCTATCTTATTAACATCCTGTTGAAGCTCCTTGGGTAAACTACAATTTCGCTTGACCCTTAGAAGTTGAGAATAGGGTATGCTATTTTTAAATTCTTCTGGACGAAAACTTTTATGATGCAACATAGTGTTGCAATCTGTCTCTTTATGATGAAGCTTTGATTCCAACCTATTTCCCTTTCTCAAAATAGTTATATCTAGAAAATTAATCATCTCCTGGCTATAAGTAGCCGTGGATATTACATTTTGATCACATTCATTAATGTATTCTAAAAAGGATTTAAGGGAAGCTTCATTACCTTGCCAGATCAAGAGTACATCATCTATAAAATGTTTCCAAAAAATTATATTCTCTGCATACCTATTATTGGTTTCATTCCCCTGTAGTATAACGTTTTGCTCAAATTCAAACATATAAGCATTGGCATATCCTGGAGCTATTGTGCTGCCCATGGCTGTACCTTTGTGTTGTCCAAAAAAGGTATTTTCAAATTTAAAGTGGTTGTGGTTTAAAACAAAACTTGCCATTTCCTGTGATAATATAGTTTTGGGTTTCTGTGGGTTGGGCCTGTTATTTAATAATTTGCCTAGTGCTTCCACCCCTTTTGTACGGGAGATGGACTTATAAAGGTCCTTAACATCTATTGTGACAAAAAAATATTATCCTGACTCATTGTCTGTAAATTCAATTGTTCTAATAATTGTAAAATGTGAGTTGTGTCTCTAACATAAGTGGGTGTCTGCTTAATCAAATCCTGCACATACAAATCTACATATTTAGATAAAGGCTCTAAAATGGATCCAAATTACTGACACTATAGGTCTGCCAGGTGAGTCAGAAAGAATCTAATGAATCTTAGGTAAGGCATAAAAAATGGAATTCTGGGAGACTGCTGTATTAATAATTCTGTTTCCCAATCATGTAGCCATCCCTGCAATTTTGCTGCTTCCAAGAAACTGTTAATTTTAATACAGATACTGTCTGTTGGATCTCTGTCCAGTTTAACATAGTTTTCCTCATTGAGGAGTAACCTCTTATACGTTAACTGATATTGGTCTATATCCATGATGACTATCACCCCACCTTTATCTGCTTGCTTTATTATTGTCAAGTCTTTATCCATTTCTAAACTATTAATGTCATCATTTTGGTCTCTAGATAAATTGTATCTATGTGATTTTGTATTAATACTATCACAAAGTCTAGTAATATCTTGCTCAACTGTACTAATAAATGTTTCAACAGGATGACTCATCCCAATGGGGGGCATATATGTTGATTTAATGCCTAGGGCTTGTTTCAATTGAGTCCTGTCTGGTTTAGAATCTATGTTGTCATGAAACTGTACACGTAATCTTAAGTTTCTATAAAACCTGTGCAGATCTACAGCCAATTGAAATTGATCTAGCTCCTTTGTAATAGAGAAGGATAAGCCTAATGTTAAAGTATCTGTTTCTATAGGTGTTAATATCCGTCTACTTGAGTTATGTACTACTACTTCCCTCTGCTCCCCCTGTATGATGTTTTCTGTCCTCTTCCACTGTTCCCTCCATTTACCCCTTCTATTTCTATCCCACCTATGGTATTGTCCCTCAAATCGTACCTCTTGGGTAAACCTTGCATCTGATGCTGTTTCCTATGTGGAACTTCTGATGTGCTGGGTGCCTCGATATCCTTTTCTTGTCATTCTGGCATCCCTTTTCTTCCTAAAAAAGGGCCTTTCCCTTGACCTGGTTTAAAAGAACTATGAGTATAGCTATCTGCACTGTCTGAACTGCTGCCTTCATTCCGTGGCATGGAAAAACATATTTTCTTATACATCTATATTTTATTATCATGATAATCAATTGCATCCCTTAAAAACTTTTTCATTTTAATCTCTTTAATACTTTTATCATATTCTTTAGGTTTAACTTTAATGTATTCCAACCACTGATTCAATTCTTCAATTTTTAATTGAGTTTTTAAGCTAGTCCCTTGTTCCTGTAGCTCTTGTGCCATCTTTCTACAAGCTTTAATTATCACTTCGCTCAGTGCATACATAAAATCTACACTACATCTAGTGTGGATACTATTCCATTTTTTAGTCAGATCCTCATCATATTTTCCTAAATTTGGTTCAACTGGAACTCTAAGTCCCCTAGGAATTCTCTTAAACTCTAAATATTTAGCCAGGATTAAACCATGCCATTCAAGTCATAAATCCTTAGATTTTGTATTCTCAATTTTCCTTTTAAGATTTTTAACTGTGTCTATCTCCAGTGTTGTGAGATCACAACCCCCTAACATGACTTGAAATAAAGCCATTATTTCATCTTCTGAAAAACTACAGAAAACATAATTTGTTTCTGCACTACCTCCAACATCTGAGAAGTTCACCTTATTTATCAATCAAAACTATTATCACTACAGAACTTAAAACATATATAGATATATAGAGAGAGATATATATACACAAATACATACACAGGACTGATGTTCATCCAAAAAAAATTTTTATCCAAAAATTAAATTCTAATAACACATACAACGTGTGCATACAGAGTAGAAAAACAAGAGAAAATCCCTTCAAATGTTTATATCATTAGGTAGAGAACATCCCAGGTAAATGGCTAGCACCGAGCCATGAGTCTTCAATCTTGAAAATGTAGGTCCGGTGGAAATCTCTATTTAAAGGTAATGTCCTCTTTTTAGTGGAGCCCAGATGCGATGGTACACATCAATATCACTAAGTCAATAATAGCATCGGCTCTGGCAAAAAACCACACACTCAAACTTGACTGTAAGATGAATACTTTATTTCCAGATGTAAATTCCGATGCCCCAAAGTTTCGCCAGTGTATGGCTTCTTCTGGGGGACTGTAAAAATATATATAAAGAATTATTATAAATAGATCCAAAACCATATATAATGTCTACACCAATTAATGAAATAATCATACAAAACTTTCAATTTCCACTTTGTAATGCACACAATCAACACCAAGTAGTGATAGATCAAGCCATACAAATGTGAATGGTGCCAAAATAAAAATTGGCTACCTTTCTTGTTTCTGAGCTGCATCTCTTGTTCTGCTGCACTCTTATTCATTTAATAAACTGCAAAATAATATACAACAAACATCAAATACATATGGCCATCATTAAATATTCTAGCTGTACTATTATTAACAAATATCTAATATGACTACTATTAATATAGGTAGAAAATCTTAGATCAACCAGTAAATAACTATACAAGTTCAAAACAATTACATAACATAAGTTGAAGAAATCTCTGTTCAGTTAGAAGTCATGAATACACATGCTTAGTGGCTATTAGCTCTCTAAAATAATATTTATCAGAAGTGTACTGGTTCACTACTTTTCACATTGAAATCTAAAGTGAATTATAATATATACCATCTCAACAGGTGTAATTTACCTGTACTATAAACAGGCTATAGTAGCACTAGTTAGGACAATGCCCCCTGTTTAGTAATGTATCTAAAAAACACAAAACAGAATTCGGAAGTCAGGGAGTGAGCACCATATAACTGTTATTTCAAACTAACCATAAGCATCAAAGTGCAATGAGTTCCTCTAATGTTAAGGATGCTGCTAAAATAAGCTTGCAATTTAATAGATCATATTCCCAAAGTGTATTGCATAATTTTCAGTTGGAACTGGCTATTTTCACAAGCGATACAAAGGACATATTAGATTTAAATTAAATGAAAACTTGCTGTAAAAATTTAAAAGTAGGACATTACCTGATAGCTTTAATGAGGCCAAATTCATCACCTTTAGTATGCTTATTTTTGCTAGTGTCTGGCTGTCATTTACCCCTGATTACCTGAGCACACCGGGGAAATACATGGTTGCCATTGTGATATTTGCCATCCTGACCCCAAGTGCTGGATTGTTATGCTGTATATTTTCTCCTAAACATTATATTACTCTACTGGGACCTGGCATAAATACCAGGGAGGATCTAATTTTCAAGACAAGTTCTGGCAAATAAATCAATACATTTTAAGGGCTTTTCAGAATGGTAGGGCTCTGCTGTAGAAATAATGATCAATATTGTGTCTCTAAACCCCAGTTCCCACACCTTCTTCTCAAAGTGCTGAGCCATTTTTAATGTATATGCCAAGAGACTACACCGCCAAACTACTAGGCCAGCTAAGGCAATGGACCAAACAATACCACTGTGACATCCTGGCTATCAAAAAAACATTTTTTTCTGCCAGAGTCAGTGATATCAGACTGTACTGGTATACAGTCCAAATGCAAGACTGAGGAAAGCATGTGGAAATAATTCTCCTCTGCATACATTACATCCTCAGCAGCAACATGTATGGTTATGCCATCCCCATACTTCCACAGACTCCTCCTATTTAGGCTCACCTTGACTTGCTCACTTCCCATTTTCACTGGTGGCATTTAGTCCTCCGCTAAAGCTCAGCCTGACTCCCTTCCTGTCACCCTCACTACTACTGTATTTCCTCCATCACATCTTCAAGTGTGCTCTTAGTCCTTGGGATCTAAATATAAATGGACTTGCCCCTTCTGGTAAAATTACTATTCACCAAACTGAGCCCCTTAATCTAATAGAGCTCACTCTGTTTATACCCACACTACTACTAACCATTTGCATATTGACTGGGTCCTGTCCACACACCATCACTGGCACCCTTCCTTTCACTGGCACCTTTCAGGATGCATTTTGGTTTACTTACTATTTACTAGGTTATGACTGTGTCAGATTAATTTTACTTAATTCTAGGCTAACATCTTCTGTTACTACAAATCCCAGAATCCTGTCAAGCTGATATCAGAGCAGTAGGCTGCAATCAGAGATTCAATAGCCTGCAGTGCATGCTACAGTTTATATAAGCACTGATATTTCATTTGCTTTTCTTGCTGCCCTCCCTTGGCCAGGTACAGTCACAGAGGACTGTAAGTATCCCCTGGATAAAAGAAGAATCAGAAAACATCTGATCAGAGATTATTAAAGCTCTAACATGCACTGCAGGCTATTGAATCTCCCACTGCTATCTACTGCTTTGATATGAGCTAGAGGGGGGATTCTAGGATTTGTAGCAACAAAGATGTCAGTGAAGAACTAAGCAAAATAAGTCTGATGCAATCTATTATGCTACAGTAAACAGTAAGTAAACCAAAATGGTTTGCTCACAAAGTGCACATTTGGGCCAGCCTCAGACTTGAATGTGGGGCCCCTTTGTGCTGGCTTTTCCTGTTTAATGGCCCTCTGAAATTTGTCTGGTCTAGGTTACTTAGGTTTCTGGACTTAGGGAAATCTTATGGTAGCTGGTGGGGAGTTGACTAAGGGACTTGGTAGTCACTGTAACAGTCAGGAGAGGAGCTGTAGAGGCTGAATGCCCAGACTACAGTGGTAGTAAAAGAGTGATCTGGGTCTATGGGCCTATATACTGAGTGAGGTGGAAGCAGCAGACTGAGTGGGGGTGAGCCTGAATATGGTGAGAGAACAGCCTGCTCATCTATTACTTAAAAATCTCGAGTGAACAGTTACCATGGTGTTCTAACTTTTATTTAGATTCTGAAGTAATGGCAGAGCTGTGAATTCTGATTTCCTATGTGCTTATTTTTTGAGCTTGTTCTGGAGAGAGCAGCTCATATTATTGCTACTAATTATGATGCTGATATAAGACTCTGAAAGTCTTAGAAATTCCACTGGTGTGAGAGACAAATTGAGGCCTGAGAGTCAGAAAAACTCTTTTGAACTTGTTAAAGACTAAATAAAATCCTTCTGTGGTAAAATCTGAAAACTGCACCAGTGGCTATTTTTACACTTCACCTGATTTTTGAAATGTTGTACTTGCTGTTATACTCATGCAGTTGTGTGAACTGCTGCATAAGCAGCTACAGACAGACACCCACAGGAGCCATTCAATGTCCATAGAGCTCAAGGTGAAAGCAGCACTGAGCTTCCTGGCCACCAGAACTTTTCAGATACTAGTGGGTCACACCACAAGTATCATACAGTGTCCAACTTCGTACCTGTTCGGCTAGTTCCTAGATGCCTTGCTGGCCTATGCTGGGAGGTCATTGTATTCCCCATCAAGCCTGCAGAGCAAACAGCAACCATGCAGCAATTATTTCAGGTTGCACACCTATCAGCCTTACTGGGTGCCACTGACTGCACCCATGTTGCCATCCATGCTTTCTCTGCTGTTAGTGCAATAAATTCACAAATAATAACTGTAATTATTTCTTCTTATTAGATGCCACTGAATGTCTGAAGTGTCCGCAAGATCGGTGGCCCAGTGAGAACCGGAAGTGAGTGCATCCCAAAAGTCATTGAGTTCCTTTCCTATGAAGAACTCTTGGGAGCAACACTGGCTACAGCTGCAATATTCTGCTCCTTATTAACAGTTTCTATCCTGTGTGTATTTATTAAGCACAGTGACACCCCAATAGTCAAAGCCAACAATCGAGAACTCAGCTATCTCCTACTGTTTGCTCTAATTATGTGCTTCCTGTGCACCTTGATTTTCATTGGCTATCCCCAGCATGTGACCTGTATGCTACGTCAAGCAGCATTTGGCATCATTTTTACACTTTGTATCTCTTGTATATTGGCAAAAACCATCATTGTGGTCATTGCCTTCAATGCTACCAAACCCAATAGCAAGTTAAGAAAGTGGGTCGGATCCAAGGTGCCAAACTCTATAGTCCTTTCCTGCACATTAATTCAGATTATCCTGTGCCTAGCCTGGCTTGTTCTCTCCCCACCTTACCAAGAGTTTAACATGACTTCTGTAAATGGGAAGATAATCATCCAGTGTAATGAGGGCTCAACTGTACCATTTTATTGCATGCTGGGATACCTGGGGTTTCTGACCAGTGTGAGTTTTGTAGTGGCATTCTTAGCCAGAGCATTACCTGATAGCTTTAATGAGGCCAAATTCATCACCTTTAGTATGCTCATTTTTGCCAGTGTCTGGCTGTCCTTTATCCCCGCATACCTGAGCACACAGGGGAAATACATGGTTGCCGTGGAGACATTTGCCATCTTGTCCTCTAGTGCTGGATTGCTAGGCTGTATATTTTCTCCTAAATGCTACATTATTCTACTGAGGCCTGATATGAATACCCGGGAACATTTAATTGGAAAGGCAAATTCAGACAATAAAATTTTTTAGATTATAAAGACAAATAAAAAAATATTCTTCAGAGGTAGAATAAGCATCTGTTGAATCAGGTTCATTTAGTCCTCAGGACCAGAAGTTGATAACAGGGTCTAGTTTTTTTTTCCTTAAATGTGAATATTTTATGATAGTACAATAAAGATATTTTATGCTTGTTTGTCTGCATCTCATCTATCAATCCATCTGTCTTTCAGGTAGTCTGTTTATTTTTTCCCAAGTTTATTTTATTTACCCAATACAACCAAGCTGAGAGTCAACATTTAATTTCCAGTGGGGTAATGTTTCCATCCATTTTGGCAACCGGGTGGACTGGAGCAGTGGGAGATTATATGACTTGCCAAGGTCACATAGTGAGAGTTTGGATCTAGTGGGGTTTGCACACTGGCAAGCTCTTGTTTCCAAATCTAGTGATTAACCACATGACAACACTGTCCCCTGTGTATGCATTTATTAGTCATATGGTTAATAGTTATAATTAAATTCTGGGTAGGGTGTGTACAGTAGATATTATTCACTGAGTTTCTTGTACAGTAGTTTGAATAGTATGACCTAACTGCAGCTGCAGGGTAAGTGATTTGGATATGCAAGCAATAATACATGACAAGGTGAGCAATAGTAAAGAATGTATTTAGTTATTTATTGATCTATTCATTTATTTATTTACCTATTTATTTAAGCTTTGGTAATTGGGTGGTGCCCACAAGAATGAAGCCCAGTTACATGGGCAACCTGGACTTTACATGAACAATACAGAGGTACAGATAATGACAAATAAGTGAACATTTATATTCAGAATGGGTAAAACAGTTACACTTACAGTGCAGAATTCACAGGAAGTTGTTATCACTCTACAGAAAGTTGGTGAGTCCCCATCTAGAGTACTGCATACAATTCTGGAGACCCCATCTCTGCAAGGACATAGATAGGATGGAGGCAGTCCAGAGAAGGGCAAGCAAAATGGTGCAGGGTCTGCACCAGAAGCCATACGAAGAGAAACTAAATGAGCTTAATATATATACCCTCGTGGAAAGGAGGGAGAGGGGGGACATGATAGAAACTTTAAAGTACCTCAAGGGAATCAACAAAGTCCAGAAGGGTAGCATCTTTCAGAAAAAGAGATGTGCAAGAACAAGGGGGCACAATTTGAAAATAGAGGGTGGATGGCTCAAGAACAATGTGAGGAAGTATTTTTTCCTGGAGAAGGTGGTGGACACATTGAATGGTCTTCCTGAGGAGGTCATGGGGCCAAAAACCATTGGGGAATTCAAGAATGCATGGTACAGACATAAGGCAATTCTGGTGGAGGTTAGGAAGAAGTAGGCTGTTGGTTAACTAGAATCTGCAGCTTATCCAGTAGGTAGGGAAATGGGCAGACTGGGTGGGCCAAGCAGTCCTTATCTGTCATCAAAGTCTATGTTTCTATGTTTCAAGAATGTACAGTTTGCAGAATTAAAGCACCAAAGAGATTTTTCCTCTCTTGGCTAGGCCAGTAAAGTGTTCCATAGTTTTGAAGCAACATAATCAAAGTATTGCTGACCCATTATGGATCTGAACAGGAGAATCAACAGTAAGATTGTTGATGCTGATCTGAGTGCCCATAGCTTTCCTGGGAAACAGAGCAATTTGATGACATTAATTTATTTATTTATTTGCTCTTGTTTAACAGGTAAGCACACTAGACAGCCAGGTGCCTATTTTCAGGTGAGACCCAGGAGAATACAAGGTACATTTGGAAACATCAGGCAACATCAAGGTACATACAATAACATCAGGCATATGCATTTCAAACAGAGGATAGATTACAGCATAGTACAGGCATGAATGACAGTAATCAACATATAGGGTCTGCCATACCATCAGGAGGGTATGGGTAATGAGTTACACGAGTAATACAGTTTGAAGGAAAGAGACCTTGAAGAACAAGAAATAGAATAGTACAAGCTCTATTTACTTGAGTAGTTGGGCAGAGAAAGGCCCCAATACATGTAATACATCTGATAGCAAACCAGTGGATATAGTGCATTCAGTATCAGGAGACTAATCTCCTAACATTCGAGCTGGTTTATTTCAACTAAGCCAGCCAGGTTGGTCAGGCTGAATGCACTGGGGGGAGGGATTTATTAAGTGCATAGACAATTGGAGGCCGATTTGAGGACACCCCATAGGGAGGCTTTAAAGCAGGGATGGGAGGGGGAGGAGCAAGTGTTAGCAGGAAGGGAGTTCCACAATCTGGGTGCATAAGCGGTGAAGGCCTGATCACCCATTTGGGTGTAAGTTTTAGGAACCAGGAGGGCCTGAGAGTCACTGGATCTTAAGTGGTAGGAGGGGCATGCAAGTTTGAGGGATATAGAGAGTGAAGAAGGGGATATAAATGATAGGATACTAGGAACAAAACCTTTTTTAAGTGGTGCAGCACAGCAAGTACAGTAGCTGTACCTTGCTTTGGGGGATATCCATCCCAGATCCCTATAGATTAAGGAAAGGTACAACCTTTTATTCATGTCAAGGGGAAAAAAGACATGCAAATGTTAATGCTGGGAGATTTGAACCTAGACATGAACCAGTCATAAAAGGATGTGATAAGAAAGGAATCATAATGTCATACAAGTCAGAGGGTGGTGGTAAATAGTGTACATTCTAGGATAATGAGGGTGACGAGTGGTGTTCCTCAGGGGTCAGTACTGGGACCAATCCTTTTTAACATATATATCAGTGTGACTTGAAGGGAAAGTGTGTCTTTTTGCAGATGATGCAAAGTTATATAATAGGGTTGACACAGCAGGAGGGGATTGAGACAATGAGGAGAGATCTCAGCACCCTATAGAAGTGGTCAGACATTTGGCAGCTGATGTTCAATGCTAAGACATGCGCAGTGATGCTTGTAGGGTGTAAAAATCCACTGGCTGAGAACTCACTGGGGGAGAACTGATAAAGCAAACAGAACAGGAAAGGGACCTGGGGATTATAATCTCAAAGAACCTTAAGGTAGGAGACCAATGTAGTAAGGCAGTAGATAAAGCTAATAGAATGATGGCATGCATAGGAAGGGGTATAACAAGTAGAAAGAGGAAGGTGTTTATGCCTTTATATAAGACCATGGTCAGACTGCACCTGGAGTACTGGGTACAGTTCTGGAGGCTTCATTTAAGAAAGTATATAGATGGGTTGGAGAGAGTTCAGAGAAGGGCAACAGAGATGGTGCAAGGTATGTAAGAGAAGCCATATGAAACTAGATGGAGGGAATTAAATCTATACCCACTGGAGGTTAGAAGAGACAGAGGGGACATGATAGAGACTTTTAAGTATATGAAGGCAATAAATAAAGTGAATGAAGGCAAATTATTCAAAAGGAGAGTAGGAGTTCAAACAAGGGGTCATAATTTAAGATTGGAAGGGGGAAGATTTAAGAGCAATGTATGGAGATGTTATGTCACTGAGAGGGTGGATATTGTTTCACTGAGAGGGTGGTGGAACCCTGGAAGAGATTACCTGATGTGGTGGTGTGTGCAGAAACAATGGAGGAATTCAAGAGGGAGTGGGAAAGACACAAGGGGTTGGCTGGAGGGCAGAGGAAAATATCCCTGGGAAGTGGAGACAAGTAGGGGCGGGTGGGAAATGGGCAGTCTAGATGGACCAGGATGGTTCTTTTCTGCTGACACATTGCTATGATACTATGATAATCCATGAGTGGAAGAAGGTAGTGGTTTGCAGTAGCCTAACTATCTTCATCAGTAAGGAGCTGCTTGCTTATCTTTTTACAGGAGCCCAAAGTTGATCAGACAGCAAGTCCAGTTGAAATTTCAAGGATAGACCAGGATCAAGGAGGGTCCCTAGATATCTAAAACTGCTTAAAAACCTCCAAATACTAAATATTTAAAACTATAAAATTGATAGGGGAAATGCTGTATCCTGATTGGTCAGAGCATGTGCACTGAGACAACACAATGCATGGGTAGAAAACATGCCAGCAATCAGACCACATCACACTAACAATTTCAGTGTCTGAAAAATTCTTTATTGGTATCACGGTCATAGTTGTTGCCTTCTACACATTAAAAAATCCTATGGGTCCTAAAAATAAAGCTCCATAACAATAAAAAGAACAAACAATTTGATCAAATTTCATTCTCCTTTATATCCCCCTTCTTACACATGTACACAAATAAAGAAATAAAATGTTACTGACAGTTTATTTTTTCTAGTTTTTTTCTGATCATGGACCCTCCGTCTGCAATTGCCTGCCAGTAAAATCTTTTCTGCTTGCCTTGCCACAAATAAAATTGAATCCCTGGCTTGTCTGGGTCCTTCTACTGTGTGTTAGTCTGGTAATAGGTAATAATTCAGCCATTAGAATCCTGCAGAAGTGAACATTCTGAATTCCATGATAATCAGACATTACACCTACTGAAGATGGGGATAGATATATGCCTGACAGCTAGGAGGAACTTATTTTTACTAGTTACTTTTAACAGAAAAATATCTGTTCTTGAGAAAGTTGATGTTTTTTGTTTTCTTTTATTATTTTATTTTCTTAGATTACTCATTTCATCATTTTAATAAGACACTTCAGTTGTTTGATTAACATTATATTTCAGCTGGTGGTGTGGGAGGGGTGTGGTACAATGCTACACATAGATGGGTGGTTTACAGGATCAACTTTTTTTTAATTAACTTTGTCTCATGAAAGAGAGATGAAGTTAGGAACTTTGTCCCACTACGCATAGTGCAAAGTTTCTCACAACACTGCAACTTTGTTGGTGAAGTTTAAATTCATAACAGTCCTTGTCTTTGTTTGGACCCATCATCTATGAAACTTCTGAAGGAATCCCCTCAGAGTCTGGAGAAGAGGATGGGTCATGAAAAAGGCATGTGTCTAGTACATCCATTTAGACAGAAACACTGAATCATCTATGGGAGTAAAAACTTCTGTTTGTCCATATACAGCCATACTGTACATCCAAGTGTGCTTAAGGAGATACGACAGGTCACAGCTGAACCATTAGCTGGGCTATTCAGTAGATCATTGAAAACCGGCTTAGTACCCAGGGACTGTAGGACAGCAAATGTAGTTCCCCTATAGAAGAGCGGGAGTGTGGATGATCCTGGGAATGTCATAGCTGTTAGTCTATTCTTATCCATGAGTAAGCTGCTAGGAACCATGATTTATATTTTTATTTATTTCAAAAAAGGGTTCTCTAGGAAAGACAACATGAGCCGTGAACAGCTCCTTTCCAGAAGAGTCCAGGGAGGGGGTTACATAGGTGGGGAGAGAGAAAAAAAAAAGCAATAAACATGCTATTTTCTTAAATGCAATACAAAGTGCAAATTACTGCAGTCCTTAGCAATGAAGAAAATTGGGACAGACAGCATTGTATAGCAGTACATACAGTGTAGTAATACCATGATCACAAGAATATTGCTCTTAGCAGTGTGCTAATATACATAAGTGCAATACAAAGTACGATCCATTACAATTAGCAACTAAGAAAACTAGGACAGACAGTATTGCAGAGAAAAACAAACAGAGCAAAACCACGGGCACAACAGTATAACAGGAAGCTAGGTAAGATGTAGATCAGGTAGGAGGAATGCACTATAAATGGGCTAGAGGTGGAAGGCTGTGTACAGAGAGTTCTAAGTACAAGTATGCCTAATAGAAATGTTAGAAATGCGAGGGGAGTGGTTCCTCCAGAAGGAGAGGCAGCTGACAACTATGCCTCTTCAGGATGCTGAGCACCCTGCAAAGGGGATATGGACCCAGCCAGTGAGGTGTCAGTGTGGCTCAGTTGGTAGCACATCCGCCTCTGGACCAGAAGGCCGTGGGTTCTCGTCCCACACCGGGATTGGACTTGCACCTAAAAATCGATGGCATCAGCGTGTAGTATTGGGGGCTGCTGTACTGTTGAGGTGTGCCGTCCTTCGGATGAGACGTTAAACCAAGGTCCCTTCTGCCCATCCTGATGTTGTCCTGGTGGGAGTCCAGGTGGAAGTAAAAGAACCCAGGGCACTCTTTGCAAAGAGCAGGGAACATTCCCAGTGTCATGGCCAACATTCCTCTTCCCATAAACCGGTTCATGCAATTATCCAGGCTGTGTGTGGGTGATGATGTGCGATATGGCCACCACCACACATTCAGTCATGTCACTATCAGTCTAACATTGCTTGTAAAGCACTTTGGGATACTGTGTATGAAAAGTGCTATATAAATGCTGATTCTTCTTCTTATCCTGAGAGGAGGAGGGGCGGAGTAATGATGATGGGTATCAGTGGCTTCTGCAAAAAGAAGGCCTAAGAGTTGGGGGGGAGAGAAGAGGTTGCTGGGGAAGGGAATTAAGTGGTCATAGAATGGATAGGTACCAAGAACTACACCCCTTTAGGATGCAGAAAACCCTGCATGGGGGCAAAGGACCCAGCAAAAGTGGAGGTGAGGGGAGAGGGGTGGAGAAGGATAATTTAGTTGGGGTAAGATGAGGAGAAGAGAAGATGAGGAGGGGTGAGGGGGAAACAGTGGCTGCAGACAAAGGAGACCTATTTGTAGGGGGGAAGTATAGAGGGGATGCTGGGTTAGAGAATTAAGTAGGCATAGAGGGGATTAAGTAGCAAGAACTGCTCCACTTCAGGAAGCTAGGAACCCTGCAAGAGGAGGTAAGGAGTCAGGTGGTGAGGGAGTAATTTGGTGGGGAAGGATGTGGAAGTAGGGGTGGCTGTTGACCAAAGGTGGCCTAGAAGTTAGCGGGGAAGTTAAGAAGGGAAGCGGGGGCTTAGAGGACTGAGTAGGCAGGGGTGGGTGATTAGTTGCAGTCGCAATGGTGAATAGTGTGCCTCCAGAGAAGGCAAGATAGTGAATGGTGTGAATTAGTGGAGTGATTTTAAAATGGGAGGGAGTTCCAGATATTAGGGAACCTATGTGAGAAGGTGGTACAAGCAGATGAAGTGCGCTGGGTGGGAAGGCAAGGTTTCCAAGTGTGGGTATTCGTAGGGAATAACAGAAGAGAAGGGGGGGTTGATAGGAGGGAAGAAAGGTAAGAAGGCAGTGATCCTAACCAGAACTTCCTACAAAATTAGTGCAGTGTGATAGATGTCTGGCATTGGGAAGGGAAGAAGAGCGAGGTACAAGGATCGCAGTGGTGAGTAAGTGAGGCAGCCAAGGACATAGTGACAGGAAGGAATTGAAGAGACTGTCCAGTCTGGAGAGGTTAGTTTTGGGGGCAGAACAGTAGACTATATCCCTGAAATTGAGGACAGGGAGAATCATCTTTTGGATGATTTCTCACCTGGCATGCAGTGGCACACAGTTGCAGTGTCTGTACAGAGCACCAAGTTTTGGAAACAATTTTTTGTGGGTAGCGTCAATGCGGACACCAAAGTCTAAATGCTTGTCCAGCCATAGCCCAAGGTACTTAAATATTGGAACATCCTCAAGTAAAACATCAGAGAGGGTATGGAAGGCAGGGTTGGAAGAAAGCCTAGACAGTTTTTTTCTGGAGCCGAAGGTCATGGAGACCATTTTTTTGATGTTCATTGAGAGTTGGTTTGTGTTAAACCAGTGCTGTCCATTGTTAAGGTCCAGCTGAAGGCTGGAAGTCACCTCAGAGGGGGAATTACCAAATGAGAAAATAACTGTGTTGTCTGCATACATGTGTATGTATGTGGATGTTCAGGCATTAGCAAGGTCATTTAGAAAGATGGAAAATAATATTGGACCAAGTACTGAGCCTTGGGGACACCTGTATTGATAGGGAGATGGGGGAGAGGGAGTTACCTATTCTGAGAGACTGGGACTGGCCTATGAGGCAGGACCAGAACCAGTTGGTGGTGGAATCAGAGAGGCCGGCCTTAGTCAGCTTACTTAGGAGAAAGGAGTGGGATACAGTTTCGAAGGCTTTGGCCAGGTCAAAAAAGATGGCAGAGGTGATGTACCCCTGATTCTTACCTGAGAGAATGGAGTCAGTGAGCCACAGGAGGAAGGTGGTGGTGGTGCAGTGGTCTTTACAGAATCCAGACTGGAAAGGGGTGAAAAAGGAGGATGAGTCAAGGAATAAGGAGAGTTGTTCCAGAGCCAGGTGCTCTTGGAGCTTAGCCAAGGTGGGGAGTAAAGAAATGGGGCAGACATTGCCAAGGTTGTTGGGGTCCCCAGCCTTAGGGAAGTGGGATTACGGCAGCAGATTTCCAGGCATCAGGTACTATAGCATGTAAGAAGGAGCAGTTCAGGAGATTTGTTACAGGAAGAGCAACAGAATGAGCTGCAAGGTGGAGTAGTTTAGGGTCAAGGCCGTAAGGCCTTTTTCCCTTTCCAGGATTCAGGATTCCTTGCCATAATACAGAAAAAGAGGCAAATGGACTGCTGGACAAGAGACAAAATGGATTTGTGATGGGAGATCATGTCATACAAATCTGAATAATTTTATTAACTGGGTGACAAATGCAGCATAAAGGTGATTGGAGGTTTACATACTGTACCTTGACTTCAGTAAAGTTTTTTGGTGCCATCATGCATGAACAGTTTGATAAGAAAATGCAGGACAATGAAGAAGGGGGCAAAATTAATAGGTGGGTGAGAAACTGGTTAAGCAATAGGAACTAGAGGGTGGTAATAAATTGGAAATACTCAGGTCAGGGGGGTCACTAGCAGGATAACATAGGGATCAATCTTGGGACTGGTCCTCTATAACATCTTCATCTGCTCTTTAGTATAGGTATCCAAGGCAAGATATGCCTTTTTGCAGATGATACTAAAATCTGTTTCCAAGTGGAGAGTGAAGAGGGGTCAAAATTACGAAGGAGGACTTGGTATATTGACTAGATGGTCAAAGTCTGGCAGTTAAAGTTGAATGCCAAATGATGCAAGGCACTGAACAAAGGGAAAAATCCTAGCACTGAATATTTATTTATTTTTCCTAATTGTTTTACACTTTTTCACCAGGATAGAATATATTGGCCAGAATATAGAAAGGGGAGATAATTGAGGAAAAAACTACAGAAGCCCTTGAATTGGAGCAATAATGTCAGACAGCCTGAAGGCATCAGCACAATGCAATTGAATGGTGGGCACAGTAAATAGGATGCTGGGGTGCAGAGGGAGAGGGATGCAAAGCAGGAAAAGGGAGGTGCTGCTGATGCCACTGTGCAGATCATTGTATCACCCTCATCTGGAGTACTGTGTGAAGTTTTGGATTCCTCCAAAGGGAGGAGGGGTGCCTCTTTATATCAAGGAGGGTACAAAGGAGGGTATAAAAGCAACTGAGGTGCAAGGAATGCAGGAGAAGGCAGAGGTACTGTGGGTCACCCTTGAAACAGGTAATGGCACAGCCATTTGAACAGGAGTAATCTACAGACCCCCAGCACAAAGTGAGTAAATGGATAGAGATCTACTGGAAGCCATCCATAAGATGGCAGCTAAATGGGGGGTGTTGCTGGTAGGTGACTTCAATCTGCCAGAAGTAGACTGGAGCATCCCAGCAGCAGCAACAGCTGGGACAGAGACATCCTGAACTCCCTGATGGGGACATGCCTCAAACAGATTGTGATTGAGCCAACCCAGGAGGAAGCATTTTTTTATTGAGTTCTAACCAATGGGGACAAAATTTCAGATGTGAGGGTTGGGAAACACTTGGGGTCCAGTGGCCATTGCTCAGTGTTGTTTAATGTGAGTACTGCAACAAGGTTGTGCCACACAAAAGTGAGGGTTCTGGACTTGTGGAGGGCAGACTTCACAATGATGGAGTTATGTCTCAAGGAAGCCCTAGCAGAGGGAAAGAAAAGTGGGGCAGTCTAGAGGAACTATGGGCCCATCTAAAAGGAGCCATTGCAGAGGCCACAAACCTCTGCATTTGAGAAATAGACAAGGGCAAGAAAAAAGAAAGCCACTATGGTTTTTGCAGGAAGTTGCTGGGAAAGTGAAGGGGAAACTGACGGCTTTCAGTAAGTATAAGGAGTCACAGAAGAAGGAGGACAGGGCAGTGTATCTGGAAAAGCAAAGGGAGGCAGGAAACGTGATCAGGAGTGCCACAGGGAAGACAGAGGAGAAAATAGCAAATCAAGTTAAAAATGGGGACAAGACTTTTTATAGATACATTAGTGAAAGAAGAAAGACCAAGGTGGGGATTGTTAGGCTAAAGTCGAAAGGAGGGAGAGGGAGTGGAGGTAGGCTAGGATAAAGCATCAATCCTGCGCAAATATTTCTGTTCAGTTTTCACAGTGGAAGGTGAAGGTGAGGGACCATAGCTAAAAATCAAACTTGGAAGGGAAGTGGGCAACAGTCCATTTGCAGAGGAAAGAGTCCTAAAATAACTCACAAAACTGAAGGTGGATAAGGCAATGGGGCCAGATGGGATACACCATAGAATACAAAAGGAATTAAGAAAGGTACTGGCTGCAACACTGACATCCCTGTTCAACAATTCACTAGATATGGGACTGGTTCCAGAGGACTGGAGAAGGGCCAATGTAGTCCTTCTCCATAAAAACGGGAGTAGGGAGGAGGTTGTTAACTATAGACCTGTCTGCCTGACCTCAGTGGTGGGGAAAATTATGGAATCACTGTTAAAAGAAAGGATAGTGGAGCATCTCGAAGCCAGTGGAGCACAAGATCCAAGGCAGCACTGATTCACGTCAGGTAGGTCATATCAAACAAATCTGGTGGATTTCTTAGACTGGGTGACCAGGGAGGTAGATCAGAGGAGAGCAGTGGATTTAGCCTACCTTGACTTCAGCAAGACATTTGATACCATTCCACATAGGAGGCTTGTGAACAAGCTGGGTAGCCTGGGTGTTGCGGTCACAAGGTGGTGAACTGGGTTAGAAATTGGTTGAGGGATAGAATGTAAAGGGTGGTGATAAATATAGCTAAATCCAAGGTAGGGAATGTGACCAGTGGAGTGCCACAGGGATCAGTTCTTGGGCAAGTACTGTTTAATATTTTCATCAGCAACATTTCAGAATGGCTGGAGGGGAAGGTATACCTCTTTGAAGATGACACCAAGATCTGAAATAGGGTAGACAATCCAGAAGGGGTGGATAAAATGAAAAGTGATCTAGCTAAACTGGAGGAATGGTCTTTCTTGGGTAAGTGTCTTCAGATGTTCAAGGATTTCTAATACCACGACGTGAATGGACCCCATTCTTAAGCCACGACATATTCAAAAAAAATCAGGAAATCAGTATTGTATTAGGAATGGTCCAGAGTGCAGCAGCTAAAATTTGATGTGAAAAAGTGCAAAATCAAGCATTTGGGGTGCAGGAATCCAGAGGAGGATTTCAGGATGGGTGGAGTGGTATCAGAGGCCACTAAACAGGAAAGAAATCTGGGGGTGATCGTATCTGATGATCTAAAGGTGACTAAACAATGTGCCAAGACAGAGGGGATAGCCAGTGGAATGCTGGCGGTGCATGTGGAGGGGTATCACTAGCAGAAGAAAAGAGGTGGTGATGTCACTGTACAGATCATTGGTAAGACCTCATTTGGAGTACCGCGTTCAGTACTGGAGGCCGCATCTCTGGAAGGACATAGATAGGGTTGAGGCAGTTCTAGCAAGGGCTACAAAAATGGTGTGGGGTCAGCACCAAAGGTCATATGATGAGAGATTGTAAGAACTCAATATGTAAACCTTGGAGGAGAGGAGGGAGAGGGGTGGCATGATAGAAACCTTCAAGTACCTAAAAGGAATAAATAAGGTACAGGAGGACAGCATCTTTCAGAAAAAAAGATGCCTTAAGACAAGGGGCATAACATGAAGCTGGAAGGGGGAAGACTAAATGGTGATGGGGAAGTACTTCTTCATGGAAAGGGTAGTGGAGACATGGAACAGCCTCTTAGCTGAGGTGGTGGGGCAGGGTCGGTAGGTGAATTCAAAACTGCATGTGATAGGTACAGGGGAACTCTAGTGGTTTAAAAGAGAATGTGAAGATGGAGATCTATCAGGATCTACATTACCTTTTAGTAGACAGGGAAAAAATGCCTGAGTGGATGGACCTGGTGGTCCTTACCTGCCGACAAATTCCGTGTTTCTATGATTTCTCATCTCAAGAAGGACATGGATGATCCAGGAATTACAGAAAAGGACATACAAGGAGAGGTTAGCAGATCTGAACATGTACAAGCCTGGAACAAAAGGGAAAGAGGGTATATGATTGAAACATACAATACCTCTACATGTTCACTAAAGCTAATGGCAGGAAATTGTTCAGACTGAGTAGGAGCACAAGGCCCAGGGACAACTCAAAGAAACTGAATGGGAAACATTTAGCTGAGATACCATGAAGTACTTTTCATGGAAAGGGTGGTTGAAGGGTGAAATAGGCTGCAGGAGGTGATGGTCTTTGTGAAATCAGTAGGGGGATTCAAAAGGAGATGGTACAGATACAAAGACATGATAAATACATCAGAAAGGGAAGGGGAATTGAGGAGCCTCTACCTCTCTTTCATTTAGCATTCGTTAGGTAGAAATGGGCCAACAAGAATTTTTTTTGCCAGTAGATTCTAATTGTGTATGATTTGTAAGTGCTTGAAACCATGATATATCCTCTGCTATGCTGGTGGCCATAACATCAAAGCAACACAAACTGTTTGAAGCAGTGTATGTATGTAGCCTGGGCACCTTGTAACTGTGGGCTACTACCCCTGTCTGTTGGGGACCAATCAAGTTGAGGGGCTTGGGCTATGTTCTGATGATGAAAGGGGGGTTCTTTCCTAACTAGAGGTAAATAGCATGGTGCTTCCACTCAGAGGGAATTATAGTGGGCCAGAAGTTTGTAGGGTACAACCCCCTGGGAAGCTGTACCAACCCTCGTCCCCTACCAGTCACCCCACACACAGAATACCATGTACCAAAGTAATACTCTATGTAGCATGCAATTAATAGCTATTGCTAATAATATGCTCATGATCAGCTGTATGCAGTAACAATGACAACATATTTATTATTGGTTAAAGGAATGGGAGATGAAAAAATAAAACAGTTGATAACATCTACAACTTGGAAACAACGGTAATCCATATCAGAAATGTTACCCACCCCCACAGCAACACCATTACACAAACCCTCCTCCCCACTGGTATCAGTGTCCATAACAAGCCTACCTGGGTACCCAGAATGAGATGTTGTGGGCCTGAAAGTTGCCATGGGTTGGCCGATGTTGGTGCATTTAACTTTAACAACGAATCTTTAAGTAACTAATGTGGTTCCCCAGCTCAGGGCAAGCCCAGTATTTACTCATGGTTTGAAGTTCAACACACAGGGTATGAACAGGGTCAGCAGATGCAGCTTGTCTCTGCAAGCTATGGCCTTGGCAGGTAACACTGTCGGTCACTGTGGCTGACACTGAAGTCTGGCAACTTGTCACCCTTGGGTGGTTGCAGGCTCTTGCAGTTTGTCACCTTCAGACTGTTCTTCTGCAAATGCTGGTCTAGGCCAATCTGGGGACCAGGGCCACACACTTACCCCACACATCAAGGCTTCTATTTCTCAAAGGTAAATGTTTGGTACTGCCTGGCAGTGACAGTACTGGGTTGACTCCACAGACCATCTGGAGTGGCATGAATTTCTTCCTCAACTGAAATATAAACAGTCTCTCAACTTCTGCAAGCAGCAGTCACAACTTCATGGTGGAGTTCATGCACTCACTAGCAGACAAGGCAAACCATATCTCAGCCAGATTCCACACTTTTTGGTGGCAATCTTTTCCACTTTCTGGCTCCCCAGGCAATTGAAACCCAGCAGGCTCCTCTCGATGCTGGTCTCAGTCACTGGAATGTACTTCAAGCTCTTGATACACAGTCTCTGCCCCTGTACTGACTAGGGGCTATTTTGTAGAGTGCCAAACTATCTTCTTTCAGCTGAGATCTGGGATTCTGACTCTCTCAGTTAGTAGAAGCATCAGCAAGTCTCACTGCAGTTCATACAGAAGCCATGGCCCGACTTCCCAAAGTGTCTCTCTCACTCACTCACTCTTGGCTCCCCTTTTTCCTCAAAGAGCCTCTGCCACCATCTCCCACAAGCAGCCTTCTCCCCAACTGCCTCAGAGGAAAAACGTCACTCCCACACCGAATAATTCAGCTGTCCATCACAGAAACAAATATGCATTAAGAGTTATTGCTAACTCATTGGCTTTCACTAAAGGCACCAAGAATGTTCACACCCCTACCCAGGAGCCATAGCTGCAATCCTTGGTGTTCCTCGATTACTGATTGGGTAATAGAAGGTCAGGGGTCACAAAGATGGCATCCATGCAAACAGTTCACACTAGGTTGCAAATGTAATACTTGGAAACAGACAAACTATGCAGTTTCAGTAAACATTGTTCAGTTAGTCCATTAGCTGTTCCTGTGTACTGCATTCCAGTTATGGAATGGGTGCTGACAGAGTCCTGGTCTGTCTGTCACCAGTATTGAAGCACTAAGTCCCATGCAGAAAACAGAAACACATTCGCTGGGCAGCTCAACAGTTAAATCAACAGTACACATAGTTAAAGTTTGTACATTTATTTACATAGTACAGTTTCCTTTGGTGTCCCATTATATGTGCCCAATCCCTTACACATTTTTCTGGATCCCTGGAGTTGGAACACACTAAAGACCTGCCCTTTAGCCAATTATAGGCAAAAATAACAGGAGCTCTGCAGCTTCCCTAGTGCAAACTGCACTGTACCACTAGATGGCAGGACATCAACAATTTACATAACTCTTCCACATCACTGAGCAAGCAGGCACAACAGGCTGGTAGAAGTATCTCTGGGCACCAGGTACCCAGGGCAGGCAGGACCAGACACCAGCAGGCAATACTAGTAAGCCCTACCCATGAGAGAGATTACCCTCTCCCAGGCCTAAAAAACTTGGCGTCCTCACCAAGCCTCAAACAAGGACACAATACTAATTAAAGTTGTTAGCTATAGCCACTTTAAACAATTTTCAGTCTGTCTAGACAATTAATTCCTGGCTAGCATAGGCAATTAACATTCTGTTCTAGACAAACACTTCTATCTAGGCAAAGGACATAATTCATTTACGTTCAGATACTAGGAGGCCTCTCACATTTTTGAACCACTGTGAACATATTCCAAACTTTAGAAACATCTGCAGATAAAATTAGCACAGTGTTAATACTTTGTTACATAGAAACATAGAAACAGAGACTTTGATGGCAGATAAGGACCATTTGGCCCAGCTAGTCTGCCCATTTCCCTACCTACTGGATAAGCTGCAGATCCTAGTTAATCAACAGCTTATTTCTTCCTACCCCCCACAAGAAATGCCTTATGTCTGTTCCATGCATTCTTGAATTCTCCCACAGTTTTAGACCCCACAACCTCCTGAGGAAGGTGGTTCCATAAGTCCACTACACTCTCTGTGAAAAAATACTTCCTCACCTTGCCCCTGAGCTTTCCCTCCTCTATCTTCAGATTGTGTCCCCTTGTTCTTGCACATCTTTTTCTGAAAGATGCTACCCTCTTGGACTTGGTTGATTCCACTGAGGTACTTAAAAGTTTCTATCATGTCCCCCCTCTCCCTCCTTTCCTCAAGGATATACATATTAAGCTCCTTTAGTCTCTCCTCATATGGCTTCTCTTGCAGACCCTGCACCATTTTAGTTGTCCTCCTCTGGACTGCCTCCATCCTGTCTATGTCCTAGCAGATATGGGATCTCCAGAACTGGATGCAGTACTCCAGATGGGGTCTCACCAACTGTCTGTAGAGAGGGATAACAACTTCCTGTTTTCTGCTGGTGATGCCTCTCTCTATATATTCCAGTATCCCCCCAGCCCTCCTTACTGCTTTTTCACATTGCTTGCCCACCTTAAGGTCATCTGATATGATTACCCCAGATCCCTTTCCATTTTTGTTGTTACTACCCCCCCATTGTGTACTCTTCCCCTGAGTTGTTGTTTCCCAGGTGCATTATTTTGCACTCCTTTGCATTGAATCCAAGCTGCCATACTTCTGACCAGTCCTTCAACCTTGTCAACTCCCTTCTCATCCTTTCCACGCCCCCTTGTGTATCAACCCTGTTGCAAATCTTTGTGTCATGTGCAAAGAGGCATATTTTTTCTTCCAGTCCCTCTGCAGTGTCACTTATAAAGACATTAAAAAGGACTGGACCCAGTACTGAACCCTGTGGTACCCCACTAGTAACCCTCCTTTCTTCAGAGTGGACTCCGTTTACTATTACCTTCTGTGTCCTGCTGCTCAGCCAATGTTTTACAGAGGATACCACCATGGGACCCACTCACAGGCTAGCAAATTTGTTTATTAATCTTTTGTGTAGGACTGTGTCAAAAGCCTTGCTAAAGTCTAGATAGGCCATGTCTACAACCGGTCCCTGGTCTATTACTTTGGTCACCCAGTCAAAGAACTTGATTAGATTCATTTGACTTGACCTTCCCACTGTGAATCCATGCTGCCTTGGGTCCTGTGCCCTACTGGTCTCTAGGTACTCAACAGTTCTTTCCTTCAGAAGTGCTTCCATCATTTTCCCTACCACAGAGGTCAAACTGACAGGTCTGTAGTTTCCTGCCTCTGTCTTGCTCCCAATTTTGTGAAGGGGAATCATATCTGCCCTCCTCCAGTCCTCAGGTACCACACCATCCTCCATGATTTGTTAAAAAGGGTAGTTAGTGGTGTCACTTGTTCTCCCTTTAATTCTTTTAGTATTCTGAGTGAATCCTGTTAGGCCCCATTGTTTTGTCCACCTTCAGTTTTAGGAATTCTTTCAAAACCCTTTCTTCTGAGAAAGGACTGTGATCGACCCCCCCTATCCAGAGTGCTTCTGTTAATTGGATTAGGTACCTCCTCCCCCTCCTCCTCTTTTGTGAATACTGAGCAGAAGTATTAATTCAGTATCCCTGCTTTTTCACTGTCCCTCTCTGCCCACCCACCATCCATTCTGTTCAGCCTCACTATCCCTCCCTTTGTCTTTCTGCACTCCCTAATGTACCTATAAAAGGTTTTCCCCCTTCTTAACTGAGTTGGCTATCTTTACCTCCGTTTGGGCCTTTGCTATTCTGACTGCCTTCCCTGCTTCCTTCTGCCTTAACTGGTACAGTTCTCTGTCTTGCTCCTTCTGTGTGTCCTTATAGTTCCTAAATGCTATATTTTTCTCTCTAACCTTCCCCACCACCTCTTTTGAGAACCATAGTGGCTTTTTCTTTTGTTTTGATTTGTTTATTTTCTTCACGCAATGGCTTGCTGCCCCAGTGATGGCAGTTTTGATGTTTTCCCATTGCTGCTGTACCACTCCTTCTTGCCACTTTGCTAGTGCTTTTGTAGGGCACTCTCCCATTTTGACACAGTCAGCCCTCCTGAAGTTCAGCACCCTCACTTTTGTATGACTTGACTCTGCAGCTGAGTTTATTGTGAACCACACTGTTTGGTGGTCACTTGTTCCCAGATGGCTACCTACTTCTAGATTTGAGATCCTCTCACTGTCCCCATTTGAGAGTATGAGGTCTAAGATTTCTCCCTCCAAGTGGGCTCCAGCACTATCTGTCTGAGACATGCCCCATGTAGGGCATCGAGAATGGCCCTGCTTTTGGATGTGGCTGCAGCAAAGGTGCTCCAGTTAACATCTCGCATATTCAGGTCCCCCATCAACAATATCTCTCCTTTCTCTGCCATCCTAAGGATGCCTTCTATCATATTCTTGTCCATTCTCTCCCCCTGAGATGGGGGTCTGTATGCAACCCCTGTGAGGATTGTGGTGCAATTTCCAGTCTCTAAGGTGACCCACAATGCCTCCTCTCCTCCCTGTTTACTCTTTTGTTCTGTTGCTTTTATCCCTTCCCTTAAATAGTGAGCTACTCCTCACCCTCTTCTACCCTCCCTGTCTCTCTTGTAGGTTGTGTACCTCGGTATGTTAACATCCCAGTCATGGTTCTATGTGTACCATGTTTTTGTGACTGCCACCATATCCAGGCATCCCTCTTCCATCAAAGCCACCAGTTATGGGAACTTTTTGCCCAGACTATGGGCATTGATACTCATTACCCTCCATTTCATGATGGACTTACCCCTTTTTGCCCCATCCTTGTCCTTACTTCCTTTGTTGTTCTCTCCATTTACCCTTGCCCTTTTCCCTATCCACGTTACTATCTTGGTGTTTACCTCACTAACTACCCCGATTTTTGTGGGGGCTAGGATTTCCCTGCTCCTTTCCAGTGCCTCCTCCCTTCACTAGTTTAAATGCTTGCCAATGAAGCATTTAAATCTATCACCTAGGATCCTGGTTCCCCTCCTGGACAGATTCAGATCATCATGCCAGTATAGGCCTGCATCACTGCAGGTGGACCCCCAGTCCCCAATGAAGCCAAACCCCTGAGCTCTGCACCAGTTTTTCAACCACTGATTGAATCCCATGATGTGGAGCACCCTAGCCTCACCCCTGCCATAGACAGGCAGCACCTCCGAGAAGGTTACCATGCATGCTACTTGTCTAAGGCCCCTCCCCAACTCCACAAACTCTTCCTGCACTGCTCTGATCCCTCTCCCAGTCATATCATTTGACCCTAGGTGGACAATGACATCCAGCTCTCTTCCCGTGCAAGCTGCTCCAACAATCCTGAGGATTCAAACCCTGTCCCTCCAAGCCATAGTGCCAGGCAGGCACCTTACCTCCCTCTCCCCTTTCTCCTCCAGTCCTACCCTCCTAACAATGGAGTCCCCCACCAGGAGTTCTTTCCTTCCCTGTGGGGTCTCATGCCACCCTTCTGTGGGTCTCCTTTGTGGAGGTTTCTAGCTGTCTTCTTGGTCTCCACTGTGGGTGCCTCCATTGAGGAACCACACTCTGCCAGAATGGCATATGAATTGTGGAGAGGTACAACTGGAGGGATGCACTTCTTTTCCACCACCCTCACCCTTGTTGAGAACACTGTGGTCTAACCGCTTCTCTTTCTTGGCAACCTTTGTGGCACTGGTGGTGGCCCCAGAGGTCCCTGGCTGGGAGAGGAGGTCCCCAAATCCTGGCCAACTCAGTCTGGAGATGAGCAACCTCCTCCCTTGGCCCAGAGAGGTGCCTGCAGATGGGACAACACCACATCCTCCAGATTGTATCCCAGAAGGCTGCTGCTCCACAGCCACTGCTCTGCCCCACTCCCATTATGTCTTAATTCTGACCCCTTAACTGTTGTTTTGAATATTTACTCTTTCCTCTGTTTATTTATTTATTTATTTATTTTTTAATTTTCTCCCTACTTACCTACTGTCTCCATGCCCTTAAAGCTCCTGATCTTCCTGTTCTGAGACAAGAAGTTCCTATATTTCTCAGTAGTCTCCTTACTTGTTCAGAGTCAGACCTCCAGCAACTATGAGGGACAGAGAGCTACTCTTTTCCTTTTAGGATGGTGAGTCTTTTCTGTCTCTGTGATCATTCCCTTCCTGCTCCCTAACAGGAAGTTCCTGCTGTCAGTCAAATCCTGTGCCTATTAAAGTAAAACTGGCTGGGGGGAGGGTCTTCACTATACCTTTTTTCAGAACTAGAACACACTCTGAGTTGGTTAGGTTTCAGAAGAGCCCACTACAATCTTAGGCAAGGAATTGGGGGTGACATATATGCACTTATTTACTACATTCATAGGCAGCTCAGCTGGTGCTCCTGGGGCATCATAAGTAAGTCTCAAGAGTGGCTTGATCATTCTTTCTGAATGCTGTAGTGGTTGCTGATACTTCTTCAATGGCATTCAGGGTGATCAGTCATGGTTCACTGACAAGCAATGAATCATCCTTAGACAAAGCGTGCACCATAGCCTCTTCTGGAGGGTCAGTTAGTTTGTCTACTTGAGCAACGTCAGCCTCAACAGAGCAGCAGGATTCAACAGAGATTGCTTAGGATGTTGGCTGTTCATCTGTGAGCACGCTGACATTGGATAATTTACAGTCTACTGTAGAAGCATGGGGCTCTTCCATGGACGTACAAGTCACACTGAAATTATGGGCAGGAATTCCATGGAATAAATTAGCAAGTTCAGGCATAAAGTAATAAACTGGAAGATAGTGAGCTTTCTCTTCAGACTCAGAGTCAGACTTACTTTGTTCTGCTCTTTCAACTGGGCTTTCTGGAACAGAAACAGGCAGCTTAAACTTTTGATTACTTTTGTGTCTGTAGGCAGCAGCTCTAGTCACATGAGGTTTAGGTGACTTCAAAATGTAGTCTTCGCAGCATCCTAGTATAAATTATGACAACCCAGGGGCAGAGAAACCCTTCAGAAACAACTCAGATGGCATACAATCACCTCCATTAACAAGGTCACATTCAACCAACACAATTAAGGTCCTAGAGATGGCATCCATCCACCTCCCATGGACATCCAAGACAACCAGAACTCTAATGCCAAACAATACCTCTTCAATCTTCATTGTGCTAGTTCTGGGAGGACTGCAAAGCATAAGGGCTGTCTTACTATTCGCCCCTCACTCATGTGCCAGCTAAAAAATAGAGTGTAAACCTTAATGCCTATGGCTCCTTTGCAGAAAATGGTCAGGAGCCTCTTTTCCAGATAGGTCAAATAGGTGGATAAGGGCTCCCACCATGGATTTTGAGGAGAGGCACCCCAATCATATCTAATTCTTGATGAGCCTCCCCATAGTTTTCTTTGCTCTAGTAGCCATTGGTAAAAGTTGGCCTTGAAACATTCTTACTTGGGTGAGGTTTCCCTATGTGAGGTTGCACAGGCTTGGGTCACTAAAGTCCATACAGTGTTAGAGCCCTCAGGGTTGATCACATCAGGTACTCAGGTACCATCAACAGTATTTCAGCATTCAACCAATACAGTCAACATTTTAGTGGCAGGGTTCATCACCCACCTTTGGCAGCAATTACCCCAAGACACTGGATACTGGACAGGATTTCTTCAGTTGTCTCTCTGTCAGTCCCAGGTGGGACACCCAGGAGCATCACAGCCTTTTGAGGGTCTAAATCTTCATCATCACACTGGTCTGTCAACTAAAGAGAAGCCATGACATCAGCACCAACTTTGGATTTGGGAGTTACAGCATGGTCTTCTTGAACAATAACTTCCACATGGGGCATGGCAGGTAAAAAGGAGATCCCAGAGGTCCCTCCAAAGATGTAACTTGGGTGCCATGTAACTGCAGGCTACCACCCTGCCTGTTGGGGACCAACCAGGTTGAGGGGGCCTGGGCTCTGTTTTGATGGAAAAAGGGGGGTTCTTTCCCAAATAGAAGTAAATAGTGAAGTACCTCCACACAGAGTAAATTATAGTGTGCCAGATGTTTGTAGGGTGCAACCCCCTGGGATGTTGTACCTACCCACCTACCCTTCCAGTCATGCCCCCCACACAGAATACAATATACCAAAGTAACACATTATGTTGCATAAAATTAATATCTATTGCTAATAATATGCTCACAGTCAGTTGTATGCAGCAACAACAATAGAAGATTTATTATTGGGGAAATAGGAATGGGAGATGCAAAATAGAACAGTTGATAATACCTGCAACTTGGTAACAACAGTAAACCATAACAGAAATGTTGCCCATGCCCACAGCAACACCCTTACACAAACCCTCCTCTGCACTGGTACCAGTGTCCATAACAAGTCGACCAGGGTACCCAGACTGAGAAGCTGCAGGCCTGAAAAGTACCATGGGCTGGCCTGCATTGATACTTAAAGTGTCCTCGTACAAATGTAACTAATGTGGTTCCCCTGCTCAGGACAGGCCCTGTATTTACTGACAGTTTGAAGTTAAACACACAGGACTGAACAGGGTCAGCACCTGCAGCTTGTCTCTGTTGTGCTTGAACGTTGACTGGCAACACGTTTGTTATTTTGGCTGACACTGACATCTGGCAGCTTGTCACCCTCAGGCAGTTGCAGGCTCTTGCAGCTTGTCACCTTCAGACTGTTCCTCTGTGGATTCTGGACTAGGTCAGTCTTGGGGACCAGAGCTATACACTTACCCCACACATCAAGGCTTCTATTTCTCAAGGCTAACATTTGATGCAGCTAGGCAGAGATAATACTGGGCTGACTCCCCAACCATCCTGATTGGCATGAAGTTTCTTCCCAACTGGAATTCAAACAGTCTCTCACTTTCTGAGGGCAGCAAACACAACTTTGTGGTAGATCTGATGCACTCACTAGCAGACAAGACAAACAGTCTTTCAACCAGAATCCACACTTTTGGAGGCAATCTTTACCACTTTCTGGCTCCCCAGGCAATTAAAACCTAGCAGGCTTGTTTTGATGCTGGTCTCAGTCTTTGGAACCCAGTGCCAGTCTCAGTACTAACTAGGGGCTATTTTGCAGAGTGCTACGCTATCTTCTTTCAATTGAGAGCTAGGATTCTGGCCTCTCAGTCAGCAGAAACATCAGCAAGTCTCACTACTGTTGACAAAGAAGCTGTGGCCCAACTTCCTAAAACATCCCTCTCACTCACTCTTGGCTCCCCACTTTCTTAGAGAGCCTCTGCCAACATACCCCATGAGCAGCCTTCTACCTAACTGCCTCAGGAGAAAATGCCACTCCACAATGAGCAAATCAACTGTCCACCACAGATATTAATATGCATTAAGAGTTCTTGCTAACTCACTGGTTGTCACTAAAGGCTCCAAGAACAACATTCACACCCCTACCCAGGAGCCATAGGAGCAGTCTTGGTGTCCTTGATCACTGATTGGGTAATACAGGGTCAGGGTTACAAATATGGTGTCCATGTAAAGAGTTCACACTAAGTTGAAAATTTAATACTTGGAAACAGGCAAACTATGCAGTTTCAGTAAACAACATTTGGTTAGTCTGTTTGCTGCTCCTGTGTACAGTATTCCAGTTATGGAATGGGCACTGACAGAGTCCTGGTCTGCCTGTCACAACTACCAAAGCACTAAGTCCCATGCAGCAAGCAGAAACATATTCACTGTTCAGTTTAACAGTTAAAGCAACAATATGCATATTTCCAGTTTGCATATTTATTGATATAGCACACTTCCCTTTGGTTTCCCATTAGGTGTGCCCAAGCCCCCACACGTGTTTTGGGATCCTAGGATTTGGAACAACTAAAGACTTGCCCTTTAGCCCATTATAGGCAGAAATAGCCGGAGCTCTGCAGCTTCCATAGCACAAACTGCACTCTACCACAAGATGGCAGGAAATTAACTATTTACATAGCTCTTCCACACCACTGAGCAAGCTGGCTGGTAGAATCATCTCTGCACACCAGGGACCCAGAGCTGCCAGAACAAGACACCAGGAGGCAGTACTAGTAAGCCCTACCCTGGGGGGGCAGTTACATGTGTCTGGGGCTTGGTCTCAAAGGAGGAGCTAGATTCCTAAAGGAGTCCTACTGACCCTGTACCATGTGCAGCTCACCCATCTTGACCTTCATGTCTTTTAAAATGTAACACACTTTGGACCAAATAGCCTGCCACCAGAAAAGAAGACAGCATACAAATACGTTTTGGAAGCCTGGTCCACGAGAACAGTGGAATAGCCTAACTGCTCTCAGTATGGCAGCAGCCACAGCAGACCTCAATATGATAGCAACCACATCTCTAGGTGAAAATTCTTCTAAGAAGAGCTACTGTCTTAGTGTAGGAGATATCAATTTTTATACTTTATAGTCCTCAGGAACACCATGCAACAGCATACTTATCCAATCACAGAGGGCAGAACTCCTGAAAGTGAAGGGAATGTGGCCCTAATAGTCAAGCATGCAGTGGAGTAAACTCACTCTTATGATCATGAATAAGTCATGCTTGTAGATGGTTAAACCATGGTTACACATAGTCAGATACCATGGCAATGGTCATTTATGGTATATCCATGATTTTAACAATGGAGAGGTTGTGTCAGACATGCCTGAAAAATTTCTATGATTGGGTGACAGTGGCAGTGGACAAGGGAGAGATGGTGGACATTGTACCTTGGGTCCAGCAAAACCATTCATACAATTCCACATGGTTGTTTGTTAATGAGATACAGGACTTGGAGTAGGGACAAACTTTCTAGATGGTGGCCAACTGGTTAAGTGGCAGGACCAAAAGTATGGTAAAAAGTGGATTATTCAGGCGTAAGGTGTGTTCACTATTGGGGTGCCCCAAGGACCAGTTTTAGGATCGGTTCTCTTAAACATCTTTACCTGTTGTTGTAGATACATGGGTATAAAGATAACACTGACACAGTAATAGGGTACAACATACCCAGCAGTGTGTTTTATTTTATACAAAAGTAGAAAAAACAAATGCATAGAAATAAAACAGTTCAAACAGAACAAGAAAATAAACAATAACTCAAGGCTATTTCATCTTATATCAGGTATACCAAAACAATTCAATAGCTTTCCTGCCGTTAGAGAGAAATTCTTTTCAGGCACAGGTCCTTCTGTTTACCTTCCTTCAGGTAAGTGAGACTGGCTATGCAGCTAATCTGACTTTGAGGTTTGAGGAGGGCTTATGCAGCCCTCCCACTTATTGGAAAGTCCCTCCCATAACATCCAATGAGTTCTAGAATGGCCCCTAAATAGGGAAACTCCTCCTTTATTACTTAATGAGGTTTTACTTATGGGAAATCCCTCTATAGGAAATCCCCTTTACTGAGGTCTTGCTAACAGGTCAGCACCTATTTTCTATACAAGCAAACAGTGCAAACATGTATTTCATTTATACATGTCTGTATTATTATAATATATGGCCACTAGCCCTTTAATTTATATCTCAGGGCTCTATACATAATGTGGCTCCTTTAGAGACCTGCAGTGTCTCTTTATTCTTTATTTTGTTTAATTTCTTTATTGTGTTTAGTTTACTTTCAGCCCTGTCCTTATTCTGAGGGAAACTCTCTCTGTAAAGCATTTCCATACATAGGGACACTCCTGTCCCTTTAAATCATTTGTTTTCTGTGTTGTAGCAGAGCTGCAGACAGCTAGACAGTCATTATCTAGCCACTCTGCTCTGGGGACTCTGCATAGCTTTGGAAAGCCCTTTTGATTTCAAGTGTTCACCTTTCAGTGTGCACAGATTACTCACGGAAGCAGGGTGGCTGAAAGTGAAAATTTGCTGCTCTGTGGAAGCCTGCCTCTCTAGCAGCCTGGACTGGCTGCATCCATGCCGTGGACTCCTCCACAGCTAGCTGGCACAATTCTACAGACAAGACATGTCAGACAAATCTAATTGATTTCTTTGACTGGGTAACCAAAGCAGTAGACCAGGGAGGGGCTGTGGACGTGGCCTACCTAGACTTTAGAAAGGCATTTGACAGTCCTGCACAAAAAAATAATAAACAAATTAACCAGCCTGGGAGTGGGTCCCAGGGTGGTAGCCTGGGTAAAACACTGGTTGGACAACAGGATGCAGCAGGTAATAGTAAATGGAGTCCACAGTGAAGAAAGGAGGGTTACTAGTGGGGTACCACAGGGTTCAGTACTGGGGCCAGTTCTTTTTAATGTCATTATAAGTGACATTGCAGAGGGACTGGCAGGGAAAGTATGTCTCTATGCAGATGACACAAAGATCTGCAACACGATTGATACACAAGTTGGGGTGGAAATGATGAAAAAGGACTTGGCAAGGTTGGAGGAATGGTCAAATATATGGCAGCTTAGATTCAATGCAAAAAAGTGCAAAGTAATGCACCTGGGAAAAAAAAACCCAGAGGAAGAGTACACAATGGGGGGTGAGATACTGACAACAACAAAAATGGAAAGAGACATGGGGTAGTCATAGCAGATTATCTAAAGGTGGGCCAGCAAGGTGAGAAGGCAGTAAGGAGGGCTGGGGGATACTGTGTTGCATAGAGAGAGGCATCACCAGTAGAAAACAAGAAGTTGTTGTCCCTCTGTACAGACAGTTGGTAAGACCATATCTGGAGTACTATGTACAGTTCTGGAGACCCCATCTCTGCAAAGACATAGACAGGGTGGAGGCTGTCCAGAGGAGGGCAACCAAAATGATGCAGGGTCTGCACCAGAAGACATATGAAGAAAGACTAAAGGAACTAAAGATGTATAGCATCGAGGAAAGGAGGGAGAGAGGAGACATGATAGAAACTTTCAAATACCTCAAGGGAATCAACAAAGCCCAAGTGGGTAGCATCTTTCGGAAAAAGAGATGTTCAAAAACAAGGCGGCACAATTTGAAGATGGGGGGGATGGCTCAGAGGTAATGTGAGGAAGTATTTCTTCACAGAAAGGGTTGTGGATACATGGAACAGCCTTCCTGAGGAGGTCGTAGAGTCAAAAACAGTGAGGGAATTCAAGAACATGGGACAGACATAAGGCAATTCTAGTGGGGGTAGGAGGAAGTAGGCTGTTGGTTAACTAGGATCTGCAGCTTATCCGTTAGGTAGGAAATGGGCAGACTAGGTGGGCGAAGTGGTCCTTATCTGCTGTCAAATTCTATGTTTCTGTTACAGCATAATCTATACAAAGCCAGCAGTTGGGAGTCCTAATAATATAGGGTCATCAGAAATTATTTACAGACACCAAGTGGCAGCAAAAGTAATAGCTAAAGTTTGCCCTCAGTCCAACAGTTCTTGTTTTGATGCAGGATTTCTTTGGCATAACATTTTCCATAACAATGGAGTGGCAGCAAAATAATTTAAACAAGGGAGATATAATGCGCTCTGTTACACTCAAATTCCACCTAACAGAGTGGACCTTATTTTGTATTTAACAGCCATTTTAAACATTTCTAAACATTCCTGAAACATATACATAAAAATGGCATAAGTATTAACTTAATTAAGCACTGCTACACTTTAAACTCATAATATGGCACAAAATGCACTCTATGAAGTTTATTTAACCAGCACCTTATATACTTAAAGGCACTTTATATCTTTGGCATTTAATGCCATAAATGCACCTTATATCATTCCTGCCAGCTGGCCGTAGCCTGGTGCATTATTTTGGGGAGTTCTTGGTGAAGGATGGATATATAGAAACTAGAAATAAAGGCAGCAGGAAAATAAGATTTAGTGAGAGAGAGAAAAAACTGAAGTAGGTGGCCAACCTACTCCAGGGGCAGAAAAAGGTAAAGTTTAGTACAGGAAGATACTGTTGTGCAACATATTTCAGTAGAAAAAAGATGAAGATAGGAAAGGCATCCCTCCACCAAGGCTATCGGACTGGCTGAATGCAGTTCTGCCATACCTGTGACACAGGTTGGAATCTAGGGCAAGATATGCCTTTCGCGGATGATATTAAAATCTGTGGCCAGGTGGATAGTGAGAGGTGAGCCAAAATCATTAGGAAGGACCTGGGTAGATTGGAAGGCTGGTCAAAGGTGTAGCAGTTAGAATTTAATGCCCCAAAAATGCAAGGTGATTCAGGTAAGGGAAACAAACTCCTAACATTCAATATGGCATGGAAAAGAAGGAATTTTATTCATATGGTGCCCTATCCCAAGGGCTCAGTTTACTTCACAAATTTCAAAAGCAGCACAATGAATTATAGCAATGTAACATACCATAAATTAATAAATTACAAATAATACAATCCTAAAATACAGACACCAGTCTCAAAGGCAATTGTCCAAGCCAAAATCTGATACAAAATGGTTGCTTTTCAGTCCCTTTTTTGTCATTTCTTTAAGCCCCTGAGTCATAACTGGCCCCCCTTTGGCTCAGCATGTCAAGCCATGTCACCCACCATCCCAGGGACTTACTAGTTTGTGCCAGTACCCGACTGGTGATGCATTGCCTGTGGTGGGCTGGCAGGTATCATCCTGGCTGGTGAGGCTTTCCATCTTAATTTTCATTCCATTCCAAAGGTCAGCATGGCACTCTGAGAGGCAGCCACTGCTGTTCCATCCAGCCTTTGCTAGGTGGTAGCTGAGCAGTGGCATGTACTGTGTCCCTCTCTGAAGGAGGAGAGCTGTCTGTGAATGCTCAGTTCTCATTCCTAAGTCTGCCCCTAAGTGACCCTGATCTATTCCTGAGCTTAAGTTGCCAGTATGGTAGGTGGTGTGGTACTCAGTGCCACAGCTCACTGTACCACTTAGCCAGCTATTTCAGCCCCTTTTTAAATCCCTTCACTGAGAGAGGACTCCTAAGATGGTGCAGGTGTCACCACATATCTAATATGTTCTGTATTTGGTGATCCTGTGATCAAACTAGCTTCAGCATTCTGCACCAGTGGTGTGCAGCACACCAACCTCACAGATTACCCCAGATAGAGTGCATTACAGTCATCAAGGCTTGAGTTCAAAGATGCATGTACCAGGGTCACCTGTTATTCTTGCATCAGGTAAGGCAGAACTCAGGAGAGATTCTTAGGTAGACAAATCCAGTACAGACCATAGTCGATACATGCTAGTCCAGTGTCAGCCCTGAGTTCGTGATGGCTTACAGATTTTTCACCCAATCCACAGCTGTCAAAGTAGTATCATTTTAAGAAGACCAAATTATAGCATCTCATCTAACATCTGATCTTGGAGGAGCTGGTTCCACTAACAGTAACTTGGTCTTGGTTAGATTAAGGCTCAGCCAGCTAGAGGCCATCCAGTCTGCAATCTCCTGTAGTCAATACTCTAGTTCAAAGACTGCCTTTTGTCCATCAGATATGAAAAAATAGTATAGCTGTGTGCCATATGCATATCAGTGAAACCTCATTTGTACTGTCTAATGACCAATCTCAATGGTTTCATGTTTGCCAAAAATAATGTGGGTGACAGAACTGATCCCTGGGGCATCCCACAGCTAACCACTGCTGGCTGTAATGAGAAAGTCCCCATTATCACTCATTGTGATTTGCTGGACAAGGAAGATACAATTCATTTTAGAGCTGTCCTGGTGAGTTGCCTATATTCTGCAAAGTTTTCTATTTACACTCCATCAAATGCCAATGAGAGATTAAGGAGAATGACAATCCAGTGCTACACCCATATCCCTTGCCAGGAGCAGGTAATTAAGCAAGCCATGTCTCAATGCTGTGGCAAGGCTGGTATACCAACTGTAATGCCTCATGGATGTCATACTTCTCAAGGTGTGCCTCAAGCTTTATCTCCACCATCTTCTTTATAACCTTCTCCAAAAAAGGATGGTTTGAGACAGATCTATAGTACATCAGCATCTCTAGGTCTATAGATGGTTTCTTCAGGAGAGGTCTCACTGAGGCTTTTTTCAAAGCCTCTGAAAAAAATCTTCTGAAAGGAAACACTAAATAGTGCCAATGAACACCAGACCCAGAGCCTCATGGCAGTCCACCAACAGCCAAATAAACCCTGGGTCAGAATCACAGCAGGTAAGATGCAGAGTCAAGACCACCTTGAGCACCATACTTACAGAAACTGGCTGGAACTCACTCCAGACCCCCTGAGTTCCCCCATGTCATTCCTCAAGACCCCTGTCTCCCCTGACAAGCCACCTATAGCAATATACCAGCCCTGATGGAGGACACTTTGGCCAGGAAGAACTGATTAAACTTGTCACATCTTTCTTGAGACAAAAACTCTTTTAGACTGCAGACAGGCTGATGAATTACACTGTTTACAGTGCAGAAGAGTTGGACTGGTCCGTTCTCTCATGAGGCAATAACTAGTGACAGAAATTCTACCTTTTTCAGACTTATTGCTCTCTGATAGTTTCTATAATGAGACCTCAGAACTATTCTGTTGTCCACAGAGCCGTATCCTCTTCCAGGAACACTCCGCCCTCCAGCCTGTTGCCTTCAGCCGAATAAACTCATCATTACACCATGGCAAGTTCTGGTGGGTGGTCAGCAGATGGAAACAGATCAGTTCAATGTGGTCTAGTGTTGTTGAACTGGCTAAATTATAGCCCTTGATGGCTGCAATTGTACCTCCATTGCATTCTTCTTTTGATGTCCAGTATGCCTAGGAGCTTCTTTGGCTCCAGTTTAAACAACAGGTGGTACCAGATTATCTCTGTAGTGGGGACAAACTTTTGGGGTGGTCCTGTAGAACTGGACAGTGTGGTAATCCAAACACCCCATTGGATCCCACCTAACATCAAAGAAGTCTAGCACCAGAGAGAAGATAAGGTCCTAGGGGTGGACAAGTTCATGGGTGGCAGTGGAAACAGTCTGTGTGAGGTCCTGTGGTTCCAGCAACTGTGCAACTGCTAAACAAATTGTGAGGATTCATCAACCCATACATTGAAATCCCCCAACACAATCAGGTTAGAAGCATTTAGTGAAAGGTCTGCAATGAAGTCCAAAAATTCCCAAAGGAATACCTGTTCCCTCTCCAGTGATCAGTGAACCAGGAAAATCCTATACTTCACACCTGCATCACCCTTCATGGCCACACATTTAAATGACCTTATCTCCTTCAGTGGGAATACTGTCAGTCACAGGCTGTATCTAAAACATATGGCCACCCCTTCTGCCCCTATGATCCTAGCTTGTGCAGTGTATTATTAAGAATACATCAGGGATTGTTGCCTCCAGAAGTGTCCCAGAGTAATCCCCCAACCAGGTCTTAGTGAGGTATACCAGATCCTTTGAGGAATCTGCAATCCAATTTGAGATCACAGCTGAATTTATGCCTTGGTGGTCTGGTACTTCACAGCATACCATGAAAGCAAGGAGCTGAGTAGCTGGGCCATCTGCTACATGTCCTCTATTTCCAGAAGAGTTCTGTGAGAAGTAGAACATAGCAGGGAAGAGCACCCCCCATAATACTCCTAAATTAAGGGCACCTGCTTGACCTGATGCTCCCTGTTCATCTCACCCTGACATCTACACTGTGCCACCCTATGCACTGGCTTTTCAGGATCCACAACCCCCTAAAGTGGTCAAAGACTGCCTCTGGAAGGTCCAGTATTTGAAAGATGGTGGAGTAGTCTCAGTAAGTCTCAGTAAGTAGGTGTGTGTAGGATCTGTAGTTTCATAACACATATCTCAATAAAATTGCCCCTCCAAATATCTATAAAATACTAAGAGCTAAAATCTCACCTTACTCCTATAAAACCCACACCACCCCTTAACCAAACTCCATCCTAACCCCACATTCACACCATTTCCTACTCCTTTCAGTACAAAATAGCTAATACATTGGATTGTTGAGAGAGAGAGAGAGAGAGCTGGACATCATTGTCCATACTGGAACTAATGACCTAGTATGGGAAAACATAAGAGTAGTAAAACTGTAGGAAGCTGTGGAGGGGTCTCAAGCAGGTAGCATGCATGGTGGCTTTTTTGAAGGTACTATCTGTGTATGGCTGGGAAGAGGCAAGGAAACTCTGCACCAGGGCTTTTAATGAATGGTTTAAGGCATGGTATATAGAGGAAGGATTTGAGTATATCAGGGACTGGGGAACAATCTGAGAGGATTCAACCCTCTATAAGGGAGACAACTTGCAACCTTCTAGGAATGGGACTGCAGTCCTTGATGGCAGGTTTAAATGCTATTCAAATGAACATTTAAACTAGTTGGGTGGGAGGTGGTAAACCTATGGGAAGCAAACAATGCCACCCAGGTGGTAAAGTATCAGGGATTGAGGGTCCAAGGCGAGAAAACTCTCCTATGGTAAAGGCACAGAAAGGCAGGCACAGAAACAGAAAATTAGAAAAGGGGACTATTTCTCATGCTGGAGAGAAAAGAGTTTTGAAGGATAGCAGGAGTCATGAAATTAAAAAGGGTAATTTCAAGTCAGTGGAGGATTCAGAGAACAATACAGGTAGAAATAGGAGGCTGAATCAGGGTAGCACACATGGGTGAAAAGGTGTTGAGAGCCAAGTGCTCTAATGCTTGAACACTGGAAACAATATTTCAGACCTGGAAGCCCTTATAGCTGAGAAGAAACTGGATTTAGTGGCCATAAGAGAATCATGGTGTATGGAGCACCACAGCTGGGACATAGCTATACCAGATTAATCTCTGTTCAGAGGGGACCGGGTGGCGAAGAGGGGAGGAGAGGTTTATTATATGTGAAGGACAATATTAAGGCCACAGTGGTATAGGGGCATCAAGAGGAAAAGGGTGGGTGAGAAGTGCTGTGGGTCTTAGAAGCTGTTAATGGTTTTGCAATATTTCTTAGCACTATATATTCCTAACTGAGGAAATCTGCAAGTAGAAATAGTATTGTGATATTCTCTTACTAAACTGAGTTTTTTTAAAAAAAGAAGTGCTGTGGGTCACACTGGAGTCAGACTCTGGCGTCACTACCCATACCAGGGTAATGTATAGTACAGACCTCCAACACAGAGTGAGGAGCTGGATAAGGCACTTTGGGAAGCCATCTTCAAAACGGTAAGTAAAGGGGAAGTGCTGGTAGTTAGTGACTTCTGTTTGCCAGATGTTGCATGGAGTCTTCCAGCTGCAGCTTCATCAAGAAACAAGGCCATCCTAGAGGCCTTAAAGAGGCTTTTCATAGGAAGCTAGTCAAAGAATCCACAAGAGGTGGGGAAGTAATGGACCTGCAGAGGAGATTCTGGTGGATAGTTGTTGCTGGTTGGAGTTGGAGAGAGTCTCCTGCAGATTATGCGACTCTTTCCCCCCAGAAAGCCAAAGCATGGCTCTACTGTGACTGGGACAAGGGCTAGAAATGGTGGTTAGCCCCACTCACCACAATCCTTGGGTCCAATGTACATGACTGGAGTCTTCCATAAGTCAGCCAAGGAGGCAGCCAACAGCCAGGAACCCTGCTCATCTCAGCCCAGGTAATACTATATTGTTTGAATAGAGGGGTGTAGGGGAAAAACTGACTGTACTCTAGCTGGGCGAGTACTGCAGACAGTTAACATTGTTACAGTTCTCTTTTTGAATAAGACAAAGTAAAAGGTGAGCAACAGGTGTAGTTCAGGTTGCACAACAAAATTCAACTACAGCACACTGAACTCAGAAAAACATCCACAGGTTTATTTTGTGCAAAATGTGAACATTCAAAGTGCTAAAAAACTGCAGCCACCATAGCTAATTATAAAAGAAAGACCTACCCCAGTCCAACTTGCCAGTCACCGTTTACAAGACAAAGTAAAAGGTGATCAACAAATGTTGGTCAGGTAGCATAATAAAATTCAGCCACAGCACACTGAATTCAAAAAACCATCCTCAGGTTTATTTTGTGCAAAATGTTCACATTTTGCACAAAATAAACCTGTGGATGTTTTTTTTTTAATTTAATGTGCTGTGGTTGAATTTTATTTTGCTACCTGACTTATACCTGTTGCTCACCTTTTACTTTGTCTTATTCACAAGAGAGAGCAGTATGTATTGTCTGTAAGTCCTGACCTGGACTCACATAGGTAGAGCTGGGTAAACAGTGGCTGGCAAGTTGGACTGGGGTAGGCCTTGTTTTGTAAATATCTGTGGTACAGTGGCTGAAATTTTTTAGCACTTTGAATGTTCACATTTTGCACAAAACAAACGTGGATTTTTTTGCATTCAGTGTGCTATGGTTAAATTTTATTGTGCTACCTGACCTACACATAGACAGGATGGAAGCTGTCCAGAGGAGGGCAACTAAAATGGTGCAGGGTCTGCACTGGAAGACATATGAAGAGAGACTAAAGGAGCTTAATATGTATAGCCTCGAGGAAAGGAGGGAGAAAGGGGACATGATAGAAACTTTTAAGTACCTCAAGGGAATCAGCAAAGTCCAAGAGGATTGCATCTTTCAAAAAAAGAGGTGTGCAACAACAAGGGGGCACAATTTGAAGATAGATGGGGGGCTGCTCAAGGTCATTTAAGGAAGTATTTTTTCACAGAGAGGGTTGTGGATGCATGGAACGGCCTTCAGGAGGAGGTTGTGGAGTCAAAAACAGTGGTGGAATTTAAGCATGCATGGGGCAGTCATAAGGCAATTCTAGGGGGTTGGGGTAGGAAGAAGTAGGCTGCTGGTTATCTAGGATCAGCAGCTTATCCATTAGGTAGGGAAATGGGCAGACTGGGTGGGCCAAGCGGTCCTTATCTGCCGACAAATTCTATGTTTCTATGTTACACCTGTTGCTCACCTTTAACTTTGTGTTATTCACAAAGAGAGCTGTATTCATTGTTTGTGAGCCCTAACCTGGACTCAGATAGGTAGAGCACCCCTACTCTAGTATTGAGTACTGGTTTTTCTACTTCGTGGATATATATAGTTAACATTGTTACATATGTAAGACAGGAAATAAAAATATTTTTTGTTGTTTATCGCATTCATGTATCTGTGACATAGCTAGGATAGTTTAATTACAGGGTTGTGCTTTTCATACTTTAGTAACCCACATTGCATACAGCTTAGCCCTTACTGGGATCTGGGAAAGGGGGCTAGAAATCACAGGGAGAGCAGGAATATGGAATGTGGGGAGTGGTGCAATGCAGTGGCTGTGTAGCTGCAGTCTTCAGGGAGACCTTTTGGAGCCTGCAGTGCTGTCCCATCTGCTTGCACCTTTCTGGGTTGAGGGAGAGCCACTAGACTTGTGGCTCACTTGGCTAGGAGTCAGGGGACCACCTGTCCCATTCAGAGGCCATCAAGTCAGACACCATTACCTCAAAAGATACCAGATAGGAGGAGTGGCTGGACTACAGTAGGTTCAAGAAGAGTGGGGGTGGTCAGATCTGGAAGGCTGGAGGGGGGATTGCAGGCACATTTCTCAACCAGTGCTACTACACAATCCCTACACTGCTTTGGTGGAGTGGTACTGCCAAGAGGAGGCACCCATGGTAATGGCCAGGGAGGATGTAGGGGCAATCCTTAATGAAGACCACAAGCAGAGTGAGAAAGGACCCCAAAATATAAGGAAGCAACTTCTGGTGGGGGGACTTAACTGTCAAGGGGTCGAGTTGGGAAGAGATAAGGGGGTAGAGAGGGAGGTCAGGTTCCTACCTGACACCATGACCCAGAGGTATGAGAAGCATATCCTGCAGATTGTTAAGACAGCAGGAAGGAAGGGGGACCCAGATGTAATTCCGCCTAGGAACAAATGACCTGGCTAATGATGGGGCTGGAATAGTGCAGGGGGAGTTTAGGGAACTGGGAAGCAGTCTTAACCAAGGAGCACACTTAGTAGCTTTGCGGAGATGCTACCTGCCTGTGACAGGGGAAGGAGAGGGATCTTAGCACCAAGGCCTTCAACTCATGGTTGATTGAATAGTGCATAGAGGAGGGGTATGGCTACATTAGGGACTGGGGGCCCACGTGGGAGAATAAGAGTCTTTACAGAAATGATAGCCTACATCCATCTGGGAGGGGAACCACAGTCCTCAGTGGATGGCTTAAATGTCACTTCAATGAACATTTATAGTAGTTGGGGGGGAGAAAAAGGGGGAGGCAGAAACTGCACCCCCCACAGGCTGAGATAGTGAGTAGGGAGACCCCAAGGGGAGACAGTCCCCAGAGTACAAGTTAATCAGAGAAGTGGGGTGATAGCAAAGGAGGAAGAAGATAAAAGAAAAAGTCAAAAGAGAAGGAGGAAGAAGGGGACGAAACAAACAAAAAGGCAACAAAATCTGGAAAGCCAGGTGTGTGAATGTTAGAAGTCTGGAAAATAAGGTCACAGACCTAAAGGTCATCATGGCAGAGACCTACCCGGATATTGTGTCTATTACTGTATCATAGTGCTCTGACAACCATGACTGGAACATGGCCATTCCAGGCAATACACTGCTCAGAAAGGAGAGGTGGGAAGGGAAGGAGGGGGTGTGATGCTTTATGTGAAGGAAAACATAAAAGAAACAGAAATACAGGGAATTTTGGGGAGGCAAAGGAGTTGTGTGATACCCTTGAGTCAGGAAACTGAGCCATTATTCAGAGAGATACTATCTGCATGCCTCTGGCACAGGCGGAGGAATTAGACAAGTAAATACGAACATACAGAAATGGCAGCAGATTAGGCCTTGAGGTCTAAAGCATCTGCTCATGATGCAGCTCACAGTTTAATAACTGCTGCTGCCCCTCCTCCCATCTCCCTTCCATGCTTCCCCTAATTCCCATTCAGAGTTCCCCTGGTCTCTACCCACCCTTCCTGTACCCTACCCATGTATCTATCCCATCCTGTCTTAAGACCTCTCACTGATTCCTCTGATACTAACTCTTCATGTTGCGCATTCCAAGGCACCACTACCCTCTCTATGAAATATGTTTTCTCAGGTATCTTCTATACCTGCCCCCAACCAGTTCAAGGCTATGATCTCTCTTGGTCCCTTCCCCCATCAGTATGAACAAACCCTTGGTGTTTACTCTGTTAAAACCCTTCAAGTATTTAAAGGTCTCAATCATATCCCCTCTGTCTTCCAGGGTGTACATGTTTATCTCACTAAATTTCTCCTCATAGGGCTTATCCCCCATTCTGAGGATCATCTTTGATGCCATCCTCCGGACCCACTCCAGGAGCATAACATCCTTCTTTAAGTAAGGGTGCCAGAACTGCATGCAGTATTCCAAGTATGGCCTCACCAATGATTTTTACAGTGGCAAGATTACTTCTTCACTTCTTAAAGTGATTCTCCTAGCAATGCACCCCAGCATTCTGTTTGCCTTGGAAGCTGCTTTCCTGCATTGTCCTGAATGAATCATTTTACCGGTGATCACTACACCCAGATAGTTTTCTTCCTCCTAGACTACTAACTATTCCCCCCAATTGGTAGCTGTGCCCTGGATTCCTAGCTCCTAAATGAAGTACACTGCACTTCTGAGCATTAAACCATTGCTGCCATGTTTCCAACCACTGTTCTAGTCTTTCTAGGTCTTCTGGGAGTGTCCTCCTTCCCTCCACACTATCCACAACTGCACCTAGTTTGGAGTAATCAGCAAACAGGCTTACTTTGCTCCTGACTCCCATTGAAATGTCCAAAATGAAAGCATTAAATAAAAGTGAACCCAAAACTGATCCCTGCATGACCCCACTAATGACCCTCCTGGGTATCAATAGCTCCCCACCACCACCTGCACACACTTTTTTCTGTTGCTTAGCCAGTTCCCAATCCACCTCACCAACCTCTTTCTGACACCAAGTCCCTCAACTTGCCCAGTAGTCTCCCATGAGGTACCAAGTCAAATGCCTTGCTGAAGTCCAGATAAATGACATCAGCCGTCTGACCACTGTACAGAGATCTTGTCATCCAGTCAAAAAATTCAACCAGGTTACTTTGACAAGATCTCCCCTGTGCAAATGCATGTTGTCTGACATCCTGAAGGCCATTCCCCTTCAGGAACTCCACCAGCCTTTCCTTTAATATGCTTTCTGACAGTTTCCCCACAATGGATATCAGGCTGAATGGTTTATAGTTTTCTGGTTTGTCTATAGTTCCCCTTTTATGGAGGGGAACTACTTGCATCATTCTCCAGTCCAGTGGTACACTTCTCGTTTGGAGGGAGGAGTTGAATAACTCCATCAGAGGTGCTGCCAGGACATCAGCCAGTTCCTTTAGGACTCTGAGGTGGATCCCATCTGAACCTGGGGCCTGGTCTGTCCTTAATGACTTAAGGCCCTTCTATACTGTCTCCACCAGTATCTCTTCACATGTTAGTGTCCCTCCTCCCCATCCCCTGTCATGCCTCCCCCACTAGGAATTGGCCCATTCTTTTCCCTCCTAAAGACAGAGCAGAAGTTCTCATTTAGTACTTCAGCCTGCTTCACTCCCTCTTCTGCCCACCCACCCTCCTTTTCTAACCTGGTTATCCTTTTCCTTCCTGATCCCCTGTACCAGCCTTAGCTCTTTGTTTGCTTTGGCTGCCCTTACCACCCTGCTCACCTCCTTTGATTTCATATGGTACTCTTCCCTGACCTTCTCCTTACAGGTTTTCTTGTACTTTCTGTAGGCTAACCTTTTCTCCTTTACCCTATCCTGCACATCCATGGCCCACCAGCTGGGTTTCTTTGACCTTGCCTTCTTGCATTTGGACTTTGTGTAGGCTTTAGTGGCCTTCAAAAGACCCACTTTCAAAATGTCCTACTTGCGATCTGCGTCCATGTCCACACCTACTTTCTCTAAGTGTCCTTCCAGAATGGCTGCCATCCTCACAAAATCTTGCCCCTGAAGTCCACTATCTTCATGTTAGTGTAATTTCTCTCCCTCCCCAGATCCAGTGAGAACCAAACTATTGAGTGGTCACTCCTTGCAAGCAGGTCCTCTACTACAACATTCTTTGCCTGGTCATATCTGTTAAAACCAGTCCAAAATGCTTCCTTCTCTGGTTGGCTCTACCACCAGTTGTGACAGGAATACATCTTGAAATGCATCCAGAATCTGGTGTTCCTTAACATTTGTTGATGACATAGTGCACCAGTCCACCCCTGGCATGTTGAAATCTCCCACCACCACCATCTTGCCCCTACCCCAGCACAGTGATTTATTATGTTTCCCACTATTTCCTTATCCTGTTCCTCAGTTTGTGTTGGTGGTCTGTAGACTACCCCTAGTACTAACCCTAGATTGACCCTCCTGCGTCTAGCATCCTATAAGGAGACCCACAACATTTCTGTGTTCCCATCCTCACCCTCTTCCCTGCTACATTCTATCCCCTTCCTCAAAAATTGAACTGTCCCTCCTCCTCTTCAAGATATCCTGTCCTCCTGTAAATGTTTTGTATCCTGGGAGTCCAAGTCCCAGTCATGGTACTGGATGCCCCAAGTCTCTGTGACCACACCCACATCAATCCCCCCACCATCATTGCCTGTAACTTGAGTAACTTGTTTCCCAGGCTCCTTGAGTTGGTTAAGACCACCTTCCAACCCTCCCTATACCATTCCCAGCCTACGCTTACCCCATGATTTTACCCTGCTGTGAGTGCTTCTCATCCTTCAAATTTCCAGTTAAGGGAGAGGCAAAGTCCCTCCCAATGTTTGAGTTCCTGTCTGCCCAGCAAGACTAAGCCCCCCTGCTAGTTTAAATCATAATTTCTGTCAATAAACAACCCCAGCTTATTTTTTAAAACTATTTTTCCCTCCATACTCAGATGCAGTCTGTCCTTGGTGAACAGATCCTTGTTGTCCCATGTAGCTCACCAGCCTCCCATCAGCCCAGACCCCGTATCCAGACACCATTTTCCCAACCACTTGTTGAAATCCCTATACCTCATCTTTCTGTCGATGCTTACCCTGGGTACAGGCAGAACATCTGAGAATACAAGAGTGTTCCCCTCAGTTTGACATATTCTGACCAATTCTCTGAATCTTGCTTGCACCTCCTGCACACTATTACCCTCCAAATTGTTTGTTCTGAGGTGAAATGTTTGAAACAATTAGTCAAATGGCTAAAAACAGGAGGTGTTGCTGGTGGGAGAATTCAGTCTGCTGGATGTAGATTACAGCCTCCCAAATGAGGCTTCAGCTAGAAGTAAGGACATCCAGGACTCCCTATAGGGTGTTCCTCAGGCAACTAGTCAGTGAACCCACTCAAGATGGGGCAATACTGAATCTGGTGCTTACTAACAAGGACAATACATTGCAGACATCAAGGTGGGAATCCATCTGAGGATCAGTGATCATTGTACAGTGTAGTTCAGCAGAAGAACAGCTATGGAATCCAACCACAGAATGGTGAGAGTCCTAGACTTTAGAAGGGCATATTTTATAAAGATGGGGTGAATGCCTCAGGAATGACCTGGTAAGGGGAGATGACCAGAAGAGTTTGAGGAATAGTGGGCCAAACATAAAAGAGGGCATAGTGAGGGCAACAAACGTCTGTGTCAAATAAGTAAAAGCAAAAGCAAAAGGAAGTGGAGGCCACTATGGTTCTTGAAAGAGGTGGCAGAAAAGGAAAAGGCTAAAAGAGTAGCATTCAGAAGCTATAAGGAGACCCAGAGGGAGGAGGATAGGGAAGTGTATCTGGCAAAACAGGTAAAGGCAGGGAAAGCAGTAAAGAGCACACAGGCACAAATTGAAGAAAGATGAGCTTAGACAGCATGAAAAAGGGACAAGACATTTTTTAGGTATGTTAGCGAAAAATTGAAGATGAAGGGAGGGATCTTAATGTTAAAGAGGGAGGGACTTTACAGAGGTCGACCAAGAATAGGCAAACATTTTGAACAAATACTTCTTTCTGCTCAGTGTTCACAGTGGAAGGCAAAGGGGATGGACCATGAAAAACCATCGGGAGCTTTGATGGGAGGGAAGTGGACACTAGTTCCTTTTCTGAGGACAGAGTTCAGAAACCACTCACTAACCTGAAGGTTGACAAAGCAATGGGGTTAGATAGGGTGCCTCCATGGGTGCTGAGGGTGCTCAGGGAGGTACTAGCTGCATCTCTGACAAACCTGTTTATCAGATTGTTAGAGACTGGAGTGGTTCTGGATGACTGGATTAGAGCAGATTTAGTCCCACTTCACAAAAATAATAGCAGGGAAGAGGCAGGAAATTATAGGTCAGTCAGCCTGACATCAGTGGTGGGTAAGTTAATGGAAACAATACTAATTTAAAGGATTGTGAAATTTTTTTTTTCAACTCTGTTTCTTCTCCTCCCGACTGGAACTGTCTCAGACTACCTCTCTCACTGTTGTTGTTCTAACACCTGCTGTGTTCTCCGCCATCTTCAAGGATGTTATGATGCCGTGGGGACTAGGGGGGCTACTGCCCTGAGGAGATCGAAGGGGCAGTGGCAGAGAACCAGTGTTGGGTGTGTGTTGGCGATGGCACTGGAGGAGCCATTGCTATCCGGTGGGAGGGGCTTTTTCCCCTTAGTGTGTGTGCTCCTCCACCCTCTCTCCCCTTGCATGGTGCACATCCTGATCAGCACACAACAACCCTGCCGACTTCATGCCATGCCAACTTATGTGCTGTCCAGTGCTCAGCAGTGCCCCTGGTCTCCACCAGGGGCTGCTGATGCACTGGACACCCCAGAGCCCTTCCCCTGGGATAGGAGAGCAGTCCAGTGGGTGCTTGATTCAATCCCACCCCTGCCAACCCCCAGCACCAGAGCTCACTCCTGAACCCAGGTCACTGGCATAGCATGAGGTGTGGCGTCCAGCTTCTCAACCCTCAGTGCCACTGGGCCGATGGATTGTGACATATTTTGAATCCAATGGGTTACAGGATCTGAGGCAACATGGATTCACAGGGAGGAGGTCAAGTCAAACAAATCCCATAGATTTCTTTGACTGGGTGACCAAGGAGTTAGATCAGGGTGGCGTAGTGGATGTGGCCTACCTGAATTTCAGCAAGGCATTCAAAACTGTTCCATATAGGTGACTGGTAAACAAGCTGGGTAGCTTGGGGGTGGGTGACAAGGTGGTAATCTGGATAAGAAATTGTTTAGGGATAGGAGACGGGGGTAGTGGTAAACAGAGTTTGTTCCAGGGAAGGAAGGGTGACCAGTGTGGTGCCTCATGGTTCAGTGCTAGGATTGTTCCTCTTTAATGTCTTTATCAGTGACATAGAAGAGGATCTGGAAGGGAAGGTCTCTTTGCAGATGACACCAAGATTTGCAACAGGGTGGACTCTCTGGGGTGTGGCAAGGATGGGCAGACATCTGAAAAAACTGAAGGAGTGGCCATGGGTATGGTAGCTGGGTTTTAACACAAAAAAGTGCAAAATAATACACTTAAGCCATAGAAACCTTGAGTCAGAGTACATAATGGGTGGAGTAATACTAAAAATGACCAAGCAGGCAAGAGACTTGGGGGTAATCATATTAGATTACCTAAAGGTGGCCATTCAATGTAACAAGGCAGTCAAAGGGAGGTGGTGCCTCTCAGTTCTGGAGATCGCATCTCTGGAAGGACACAGATAGAGTGGTGGCAGTCCAAAAGAGGGCTGCCAAAATGGTGCAGGGCCTACATCAAAAACCTTATAAAGAGAAGCTAAAGAAGCACAACATGTACAACATGGATGAGAGTTGGGAGAGGGGGGATATAATAGAGACCTTTAAATACCTCACATGGGTTAATAAGGTATCTGAGGGGAGTATTTTTCAGAAAAAAAGGTGCTCTAGAACAAGGGGACATGCTATGAAGTTGGAGGAGATACAGTGGTAGTTGCAGAAAAGTATACTGGTACCCTGGTATGAAGAGGTAGAAGGGATAGTGGTAGTGGTAGATCATTAAGGTAGTAGCAGTAGGTGGTATGCAGTATGCGGTGGTTTTGACTTAATTCAGTTAATTGACAACAACTGAAATGTGCCAAGTGGTGCTGTTTCCACCTAAATTAGCCTGCTAAAATTGACATTGACAGCAGATGTCTCTCTAGTCATACAATCCTCATTGGGTTAATGACTTAAGTACTAGTAAATGATTATGTGTGATAATGCTGACATGGCACACAGACGCATACGATATCTCGTAGGATATCAGGTATAATTTTTGACATCAAGGAATTATTCCCAATGTCTGAAATTGTATTTGATATAGTACCAGATATCCTATCTGATATCAGATTAGGTAACATAAAAAACAGCAAAATATGAAAAAAAGTGTAAGTGGAAGGGGACGGTGTGTTTAGTTTTGCTGTTAAGCAATTATCTCAGTGGATTTCTGTTTCTGTAGGCAGGGGATCTGATGGTGCTAGCTAACTAAATGTATGCATTTTCTATTCTTTTGATCCCAGCAGTATTTCTATATATTTGACTCTGAACCATCTGTGGTTTGCTTAATCTATTTAGTATTTTAAGTGGGACTACACTTAGTACTACTTGTCTAGCAAAAATGCCAGTATTTAATAAAGTGGTTTAAATCTTTGTAGTGTTGTTTTCATTTTAATACTGTAGCAGATTGTCTCCACAGAGAAGCATTTAAAAAAACGGATATAAAGGTTTCAACACAAGAGTACATAACTTCCTTGACTGATTGTTCTGTAAACAGTAATTTGTGACTGATTATATTTATATGAAAATTAAATTACATCCATGTACAGTTTGTAAACATAAAAACAGAGTGCATGATCCAATAATCTTGATCCCTCTCCCTACCTGATCACCCATCCAACCTGTGCAAAAAAAAAAAAATCACTGGTGGCTATATACAAAAAACAAACAAAAAAAGAAAAAGAAAAAACAATTGCAGTGATGTTGAGGTCCAAACAGAAATATTGCCACTATATAATTATATAAGAAAAATGCTCCCTAAAAACGCTAAATAAATTACAAATACAGAAAGTGTTCAGTATTTCTATTTATTTGGCACTGAACCAACTATAGTTTGCTGCATCTATTCAGTATTTTAAGGGGGACTACACTTAGTACTATTTGTCTTGCAAAAATGCCAGTATTTAATAAAATGGTTTAAATCTTTGTAGTGTTTTTTTCATTCTAATGCTATAGCACATTGCCTCCACAGAGGTATAACATTGCAAAAAATTGGATGTAAAGGTTTCAGCACAAGAGTACCTAACTTCCTTGATTGATCATTCTGTAAACAGTAATTTGTGAGTGTATGTATATGTGTATACATATATTTATTATATATATATATATATATATATATATATATATATATATATATATATGAAAATTAAATGACATCCACAAACCTTTTGTAAACATAAAAACAGAGTGCATGACCCGGTCATCCTGATCCTTCCCCCTACCCAATCACCCGCCCAATTTGTGCAAAAAATCACTGGTAGCTAGTCATCCCTCCCTAACCAATTACCCAACCCAGATGAAAAAAAATCCCTGGCTGCTGGCAGTCCCTCCCCCCCACCTGATCATCCCCCAGACTTGAAAAAAAAAGCCTGAACATTTTAAAATCTAAATTTTGGTACTGAAAAAGGTGATTTCATGGAATGACATTCCCTGTGATTCCTCAGGTAAAAATCATCAGACTCATGGGGGGCCAACAATTGTTTGCTTGCAAATATCCAGTAAAAATATATTTTCTGGCAATATACAGTATCTTTACAGGAGGAATGGGAGGCTGGCCAAGACAACCATGAAGCAGGAAAGAAGATGACATTTCAAGAGAAATCAACCTACTGTACATCTGCATGTGTCTGTATGTATTAATTCTTTATAGGGAACAGACATTTGTAATTCAGCCAGGCAAAAGAGTTACATCTCTTGTAACAGTTCATTTTGATGGCATCTATATAGTATGTGATCAAAAAATACTTAATTGGTTATGTGGAAGGGGTGTAGTGTTTTTAGTTTTGCTGTTAAGCAGTCGTCTCAATGGACTTATGTTTCTGCAGGCAGGGGATCCAATGGCACTAGCTAACTAAATATATGCTTTTTCTGTTCTTTCGGTTCCAGCAGTAATACAGTCCATGTGCGTAATACACTTATACAGATGTAGTTTGGGTCCATTTGTAAATTAGGCACAGAAACACAAAACACCAGCATCAGTCACCTATTAAGAATTGAAACCTATGACCCATCCCCCTCCAATTCAATAACAATCCTTGGTTTCTGTATTTTTGGATTTCTCAGTCCGATTGACATCAAAACAATCCCTGGCTGTGATCTCCTTGGTCTCCCAGACTTTCCCAGACTTTCAACAGACCAGAATTTTTCTGTGGTCAGTCAAAACACTTCTTGTCAAAGTGTTGTTTCCTCCTTTTATTTTTTTTTTAATTTTATTTACAGTGCCTTTTTCTACAATAAGTGCTTGCATATCTGTAAAAAAAAGTTGGAATACTCACAGTGAGCACACCAAAGAAGCAATCTGCAAGAGTACTGAATGGGATCAGTACTGTAAATGAATCCTTGAAGGGAATACTATCCACATTAGAGCTCTGTGGTGCAGTGGGTATGTAAACAGGCTTGCAAGCAAGTGGCAAGGGGCCAAAACTGAACAGAAGTCTTACATTGTTGTATATTCAGCATGATATATGGGTTCAGATCTGGAAAGAAACTTCATTTTTTTCTTTTTTTATTTTTATTTTAATCATGTATTCACTGCAATTATGATGTGGATTTAGAACAGTAAATATAAAGAAAAAGGACTTAGTTATCAAGAATTACAAGTATAGCAGAAAAGTGTTGCCTCTGAGATAACAGTCTGCCTCTGAGACAGTACTGAAGATTTGTTCATTTTACTGATCATGGAGACCTATTTGGTCTGCAGAAACTGAAATGTAGAATCACCAGAACAAAGTCTCACATGGCATGTTTATAAATTAAATTTCAACTTTTTCTGTCACTATGAACCCATGTCTTTGCACATCAGTTAGGGTGTGTAGGTCTTAGAGCACATGCAAGTGATCAAAACTTTCCTCTTTAAATCTTAAATGGTATTTGTTAAATTTATTTCTCCAGATCCTCTGTTTACCATCTGTTCCCTGGGAGAATAAGAGTCATTGCGGTTACATTCATACATACCTCGCTGCTGTATCAAATGTCATGGGATATTCTGAGTTCTCCCTTTAAATGATGATGCCTAATTACTTTACCTGGATTGACCATTCTACTGCTTTTTCTGGCATCACAAACTTGTCTCTCAGAACAATGCAAAGCACTACCACTCCTTGCATTTAGTTTCTGTGATCAGGGCCTTGTAGTGAGTGTCAGTAAATGATGGGCAGTTTGTATATTTCAAATTTGTACCAATCTGTGGGGTGTTTCTATGGGTGTGTTGTTGGGGTGAAGGGGGGGCACAGCTTATTGTTATAGATGAATAAAAGGCCAGATAATATGTTTACATTTTAATCCATTTCCATCCTTTTTGTTCCCCTCCCAGGAGACATACTGTAAAGCTCCCCTGTCAACTGTAGCTGCACTATAATAGAGTATTTGTAGTTATATGTAATATATCTTTCTTGCAGTCAAGGCTTTTCTCCCCAGCATCTGGATCTGTCCCCCTGCTTGGGCTCTGTCAGTATCCCAGCCACATCATCACAAATTCCATAGAACCTGCTCTGAGTGGTGTGGAGACAAGACAATCAGTTGTTCTCATTCATCAGGACCAAAGGTGTTTCTCTTTTTATTTCATCCCTCCAGCCTTTCCCACGCTAACAGCATGGTGCTATAGCATCTAGAGCCACAGCATACACCTGTGCTAGGAAGCTGAAACCTCAGTGACCCCACGGAGATTGTAGAATCCCTGGCCAAGGCAAACCAGCCACTCCTGAACCTGGGCCGCCCACATCACAGTGAATGTGCTACTGCTGGGCTATTGCATTTGCCCAGATTTACTACTTCAGAATATCTTTCAAACACATCTGGGATTGAGAACTCATGAAATGCTGGAGATCCCAATATTTCTTAAAGGTATTTTAAAGCAGCAGTTAATTTTACCCATGGAAAAATGAAAGGGAAGCACATAATTCAGTAAGGGAGTGATGAGTCTCCTTTACTGAATTACTCTACTGTAACCTAAAAATAGCTTAGTTAAAATTGTTTATTTTACCTTAGTAAATGTCTTTAGATCTTCAGAAAGGGTGGTGCTGGCCCAGTCCAACAACTGTAGACCAATTGTTATAGACGTCCTTTTCAGATGTACAATATATCATGATTGGTCTAGAGGAGGGGGGGTGGGTAAGCGCCATCTTTTCTGCAGATCTGAAAAAATTTATTTGGGCAGGATTTACAAAAAATAAACTCGTGCAAGAAATTCTGCATGTATAATAGGACTTAGTCTCTGATCTTTGCATCCACTGTCTTGTATCATGTCCATAAACTGCATTCAAAATTATGAACAAAAGTTGTATGCAGTTGTAGCTCATGAGATGGTTTATTTACAAGTTTCTCTGCTGTAGTTTACTTATAGTATTTGGTGGTTCATGTATAAATGTTTATATATTAACCTGGTCTCCCCTTTTTACCATAAGGAGAAACCGTGGCATAATTTGCCATTATAAAGGAACATTTATAATGGCAAACACGCACACGATTCTCCTCCCTTTGCACATGCACCCACTGCAGTCTCCCCCTTCCTGGCTTACTGCTTCCTTATCTTCTGCAACCCAGCCACCGAAGAAGCATAGTGGTAATTAAATACACTTACACCAAAACAAAAAACTGTGTTTTCCTACAGACAGGGGGATGGAAAAATATAAAAAAAAAACTGAACTGCCAAAAATGAAAATCTGTGAACCAGATGAAAGTGAACTGGAGTGTGGCTGCACCAGAACTGCTGCTGTAGTGTTTTATATAGTTGCTGTGGCCAAAAAGGGGAGACCCAGCAATTATATAAAATAAAAAATTGGGTAGTGTGTAAACTCAAAGTTTACACACATCCTCAGCATTAGAAGCTTTACACAAACCCCTCGAGCTTTGCTCTTGGGGTTTATGTAACATCTAACCTTTCGGGTGTGTGTAAACTTCTCATTAAACACACCACCTCATACATTATTCTCTATGTTGTTTACATAATGACAATAGTCAACACCCTGCAGCATATCATGGCATGACATATTCCTGCATTTGTGTCTCACTGTTACTGGTTGCAGTATCTATCACCCTCCCTCCCTCCTGGAATCAGAAGAGGAGTCTTTTGTGAACAACAGGATCTTTGGAGCATGTACTGTATCTACTGTAGCTGGAGGCAGCACAGCAGTGCCATATTGGTACCTGCACATTTGTATGTGCTGGATTCTGTGCAGGTCTTTGCTGGTCATTGTCATTTCAGGTGGGCTCTTCTCATGTGGTATGCTGAGCTCTGTTGCCTTTGCCATATGTTGTACTATTTTATATCAGTGATGATGTTGGCTAGTCGACTACCATGTAAACCCAATGGATACTAACAGGTATTGATTCCTCATCTGTTGTAGCTGAACATTTGCCTTCATTGTTGATGGATAAGGTATGATTTCTAGTGCCCCCCACCAAACACACACAATTTGCATCTGACTGGTCTGCCTTACATAGAAAAAACATGGATAGATATTCCACTGCCAAGGGATATCAGGTGGTGCACCAAAGCAATGAGAAACATGAGAAAAACAAAACAAAGGGTGCACCCACCTCCCCCAAGCTGTGTGTGCACTGTGTGCACTATCTGTAGCTCACCAGCATGCTCAGCACAATGAATGTAATTCACAAATATAATTTAATTACTAAACTTTTAGTGGCCAAAAATAGACAGCTGGGGGGTGCACCTTTTTCATGTTTCTCATTGTTTAGGTGCTCCACCTTATGTCCCTTTGTAGTGGAGGGTAACCATTGATGATAGCAACTGAAAATGAGTGACTGTAAAAACTGCCACTCATTTTCAGTGATATCATGTTGGGCTACCCTACAAGGGTAATGACAGAACAATGAGGGATCAAGACCAGAAGGGGAGGGATAAGGAACAGGGTTGTGACAGGGGAGTGTTCCTGCTGCAGCTGAGTCAGCCATGTGGTGTGGTGGTGAGGGTGGCTGGCTTTGGTGCAGTAGGCACTGGTTTTAGGGCTGGACTGGAGAAAGACTTTTGCTGCTGTTTGCAACTGTTGTTTTTTAATTTTTCCACATTCCCGAGTGTTGACCCCTCCCTGACATGCACCCCCCTAGAGTTGATAATCCAAAATCAGTGGGTGCAGGGGGAGCAAAGCCCCCTGCAGGGGGTGTGTTGCGGGGGCTCAGACCCCCCCACATAAACTTTATGTATTTGACAGATGTGCATTTGCCTGCATGTGTATATCACCAATTTACTTTTCAGCAATATACACTCGTCATAATAACAATCACTGTTTTGCAATTGCTATGTGACATGGATCAGTAGTGGAGTGCCTCTCTGTATTTTTCCATGTAAGGCAGACTAGACAAATGCAAAGAGTGTGTGAGTTAGAGGGGGTGTTGGGGGTGTGGACCACTAGCCATTGCACTTTATCCATCATCATTCTGTATTGCTGTCAAATGCTCAGCTCCAACTGATGAGAACTCAACATCAGTTGTAAAACTTGGTTATTTTGTCCTATACCCATCTATTCAACTTATCCCTGTCCCAGGGTACACTACCTGCCAATTGGGAAATGGCACATGTCATACATTTATTTAAATCTGGCTGCAGGAGTGATCTAAATAATTACTGCCCTATCTCACTGCTACCCGTCCTATACAAACTACTGCAAGAAGTGGTTAACATGCAGATTAGGAGCTTACTTGAAAGTAGTAATCTCCTCAACCCTATCCAATCTGGATTTAGGCCTAGACATAGTACTACCTCATCACTAGCCAAACTCTCTAATGATTGGTTTACATCCTTGGAAACTAAAATACATGTTTGTGCCTTGTTTTTGAACCTGAGCAAAATGCTCAATACAGTTGACCATGATCTGCTCCTCATCACTCTCAGGAACCTTGGTCTCGACCACATGGCAGTGTCTCTATCTCCATATTTCGTAAACCTCTCTACTCCCCCTTCCCCTGTCACAGGTGAATAATATGTCATATTGTTCTTAACTGAGTGCCATGTATACTCATGTAAATCTATTATTTATTGTTAACTGTCTAGTCCAAAAATATGTTGATGAACATTGTATTTGTTTACTGTCATGCATCTGATTATCTCCCACTATATATTATGTATTATGTATTTTATGTGCTGTCTTTGTTGCCCTCCCCAAGTCCACCTTGTAAATGAGCTTGTCCTTAATGGTGTTTTCACCTGGTAAAATAAAGATGATTGATTGATTGATTGAGTTTTAAGCCACCACCTTTACTTGGTGATAGATTTCTAGTTCAGAGCTGAAATCAGGTTATACTGTAATTACACAAACATACGAATCTGACAGCAGAAACAGGCTTTATGGTGTATCAAGTTAGTCTGCTCGAATGTAGAGCTAGCACCCTGATATTGTAGCTGCCCCCCCCTCCTCTTCCCCTCACCTTTACCCCCCTCACAACCTGCCCCTTGCTTTTTTAAAACTGCCCACTGTGCTACAGGATATCACCTCCTCGGGTAGAGTGTTCCATTTCTCCACCATCCTCCCTGTGAAACAATGCCTCCTCATCTCTCTTCGATATCTTCTACCCTCCAACCTGAGACTATGCCTCCTGGTGTCCTTTCCTCTCCTCAGCTAAAATATCCCTTATGTACCTGTTTTGTTAATCCCCTTCAAATAGCTGAAGGTCTCAATCATATCCCCTGATCCCTCCTCTTCTCCAGGGTATTATACTGTTTATACTGATTCTCTGATGGGAATTCTGCACTCTGAAAAATGGAACGCCACTGTTAGTTGCTCACATTTTCATCATGTCATAAGTAAAAAAAAAAAAACATTGAAAGCTGTCCTTGTCCTTTTAAGGAAACTGTTCAGTTTTAAAGTGTCAACTTATTTCTTAACTCCTGGTGGCCTGGGGTACTTAAAATGGGTCGTGGTGCACTTCTGTCAAATAAACATCTATTTTTGGTAGTTATATTGCATCTAAAAATGTAAATGATCCACCCCTTCTGTGTTACATCCTCACTTAGCACAACAATAATGTAATTATAAAACTTTTAGTGGCAAAAACAGACATACAGTACATACTGTTCTACTTACAGGCTGGTACACACACTCGTCGGAAAGGTGAAAAACAGAGGTCCACATTATGTACAGTGTGTTCATTTGTTTTTGCCACAAGAAATTTTGTAATTAAATTATTTCTGTGGATTATGGAAAAAACTTGGAGCACTGGCTCTGGACTGATATTAAAGCAATGCACTTCATTGTGTATGATATTTAGAAACACACACACACAAATTCAAATCATGTAACAAAGTATGTACTAACATTTTATTCAAGTATATTCAGCATACTTTCAGAGGTTCTGAAGAAGCTCTGCCCAGACGAAGCAAAATGTAAGTTTTTTTCGCCCTTGCGGGTGATGCTGTAGCATTTGGAACAGCCTTCCCCTTTGTCTCTCTAATAATATTTATGACACTGCTTTTAAAGTCTTGACAAATACTTTTTATGCACTGTTTTGCACCATGTTAAATATGATGAATATACTTGAATACAATGTGAGTATATACTTCCTTACATGGTTTGGATTTGTGTGTATGTTTTTTCTAAATATCATACACATTGAAGTGCATTGCTTTAATATTAGTCTAGAGTGGGTGCTCCAAGTTTTTTTCCTTTTTCTAACTTCGCTTTTAGTGATCACTGCTTTATATAGACAGTTCTGTGGAATGCCTATTTCCTACTCTTGTTTTTCTGTGGATTATATTTATTGTGGCAAGCCTACTGGTGTATTCTGGCTACAGATAGTGAAACAGTTTACAGGGGGCATGGAGGAAGGGGTGCAGCATTTTTTTTCTGCCTTACATGTCAGCAAGGACAGATCTACAATTGAAGTTCTCACCATGGTTCACAGTTGATCACATGTTTGAAATCAGACAGGAGCCCACAGGAACTTAGTTCCACCTCCTCTTGAAACAAGTGTTACACTACATATTGAATGCATGTAGACCCAAACATTATTCGTATTTAACATTTGATAAAGGCAGTGTTAGTTTGAATAATCGATCTTTTGTCATTTATGAGTTGCACACATCAAATTAGGCCATTACATGTTTATGTACTTCATGTCTCTAAAGCAAACCCCATTGAAGGACTGGCTTTTTAAAAATATTGGATGTAGCCCTCAGTCTGTTTGTATTATTACAGTGAGTATGTACAGTATCATGGAAGCTTTATTATGTTCTCTGATAGTGACCTCCAATTTCTGAATTAAGTGTGCATTAAAGAAATCCAAATATTGATGCACAACATTAAATTGTATCAGCATTTTAATACTGTTAAATCAGTGAACACATAAAGGGCTGAGCAATTTAAAAAGTATAACATGGACTGTTAGCCCATTGCTGAGGAATGCAACTGTGAATGAACTGTTATGGAGAAAGTTCCTTATTTTCATGTAAATACCTTCGGCAACCAGAAATGTGTGTGTGTGTGTTTGTGTGTGGGGGGGTGACAGCTAAGTTGAGCTCTGTTTCCCTGGTGTCTGGTGGTCCCTTATTTTTAGCAATGAAATATGATTATTTATTTCATGTTACTTTTGTCAATTTTGTTATGCCTAGTGACAACTAAGGATGCACTACTGTGGAATTTGCATTAGGTGAAAGTGTTAACATTCAGGAGACTCATCTTTGGTTTGGGGCTATTAAAGTTATGGATTACATTTTTGCCATACTTTCCCATTGGCAGATTGATTAAAAAAAATGTTGGTCCTTTCAAGGTGGTGAGGGCTAGTCTTATGGCCACTCCTCCGCCACCAGGCACGTTTCACCTTTTACCCACTCACCTGTTGCCCCAGATGGTTTTCTATTACAAACATAGTCAGAAAAAATGTTGTCTCATGCAACTGTGCAGTATGTAGGGAAATAAGACACTGAGATTATTTATGGCATCTTTGCTAAGAAAGAAATCTCCTGTCCACATACTGTAGGAGACATGATGAAGTGGTGGTAAGTTCTAATAGTAATTTTTATCGTATTAACCTGCCAAAGCATGAAAAATACTTAAATACCAATGACAAATATCATGTAATTTACATTACATTTGTTTTTATTTGTCAAGTTTTTGCAGAGTAATATAATAAAATCTACTGTCAGAGATTAACATTAGCCACATCTGCTGCAGAATATGGACTGGATATTTCTTCCATAGCACAGATGTACAGAATGTCATTATCTTACTGTCCCACATATCTACTTTTTTCCTTTGTTTTTGAGTTTACTGGGCTACCAAGTGATAAGGGTGAGCAACCTGACAGCTTTCAGCTGTAAAAAGTACACTGGTACAACTACAAAGGATTATATATCAGATTGAATGAAAACTTTTCCCACCTGTAATAACTTCCACCCCCCACCCCACCCCCAGATTTTCACAATAATAATAGTTTTTAAAACCTGGTCCCAGATTGTGGCCACTGAGTAAATGTACAGACTGGTCACATTTTAAATATTTATCTGCCCTTCTGTACAGTTGCTCCTGCACTCATTCCTCCCTGTGTCAACAGTCATGTTTCACTACATCTGGATAAAAAAAACAATGCCCAGCATTAACCTTCTACAGTGATGTCTAATTCAGACTGTCACTCTTTCTTTCACTTTTTCCCATACTGAATCTGAGCCTACATCCAATTCTCCCTATTTTCATGTTACTAGCAGTAGAATCCCACTGATTGCAGATTCTTCTAAACAGATCCCTAAAGGATTAAGGGCTCAAGTAATCCACCCCTCTCCCCGTTAAATGACTACCATTGTTCAAACAGTGAGTGTGAAAGACATATGGGAAACAACAAGTCAACCCCTCCCCCTACTAATTTCATGTTCACACATTGCTTGTGAGAAGAAACATTAGTCCACCTACACAACTGTCTGTTGGCATGGTGACTAATTGCTCTTCATTAATGGGACTACTTGATAACTTAGTGGTTCTTCCGTCTCTACAGCTGAAAATACCAGCAGACAGAACACACCAAACACAGTAGAAAAATAACTTAAAACATTTGTTGATTTCTTTTCCTGACAGTTTTAAACAGACATGTCTGACTAGGTGAGCAATGCCTAAATTGATGTCATTTATAGTGACTTTCCATGAATATTCCTAAAACCTGGCTCACTGCAGAAGTAATACCAGTTTATGAGAATGTCTGCAGAAAAGAGCCTGCTAATTATAGGCTTATTGTTTTACAATGTAGAGAAATTAAATGAAGAATAAATAAGGGAAGAAAAAGATGTTAAGAACTAGACAATTTGGTTTTAGAAAATGTTTCTCAACTTTAGACAATATTTTTTTTTTGTAACTGACCACCTTAAAAGAAAAAATAAAGGTTATTTTTAAAAATGGCTTTATATTAATAAAAGTAATTTCTCATCTATTTACCAATTTTTGAATATTTCCCATAGAACAGGGTGATTATCATAGTTGAAGGCTGCACTAAAATCAATGCTTTAGAAAAAAAGGATCTTTGATTTTTTTTGTTTAGCAAATTCATTGTTTTATTTTTTTTTAGAAGACGTTAAATGCCTGCTGCAGGTGGATCTCTTTTGGTCTGTTTCCCATTCAGTTTCTTGCTGCTGTCTGGGATTTCTGTAACCCTTGAGACAGTATGCTTGCAAGTCTTTGTTACCCTGAACCCAACACAAGAAACACTCAGCTTCTGGATCTTTCTAGCCCCATTCTGCTTTTTTTTGGGGGATGTTTGATATTTGTTTCAAAAATGCACACTGTTTGCATCAACTGTTTTTTTTTAAATAACGTTTGAGCTGCACATAGGGTGCTGAGCAGCCATCAGTATTTTTCTGAATAATGCTACTTACAGTTCAGATTTTAACCCTTGTGGTAGCAAAAAGAAATCAAGTGAGTGTATCCCCATAGTGTATTAGTCAAGAACTACAAATCACGAAAATCCACCCCCACAAATGAATTCAAACACTTTAATTCCCAAGTGAAAAATTATTTTAAAAGACTAAGGGCCAGATATTCAAAACTTTGCGCCAGGCAAAAAATGTTTGTGCAGGTTTAGTATGGGATTAGCGTGGGTCTGCTATATCCAAAAGGCAAAATAGCGTGGGGCAAACTGCATTAGCGCTGGGTAAAATCATAATGTATGCAAGGGGCAAACTGACATGAATACAGGCGCAATGCTGTATTCAGTGACTAGTGCCATGCAGAATGGTTTTGTGTGACTTAGCGTGACACATAGCCTGGTGCACATTACTGTCCAGGAAAAGCTTGTCTTAACCCTGGGCAATCAGCGTTGCATGACACTATGGCTTTGCGTGGTGTTTGCATGGGTTTTGCATGACCCTAACAAACAAATATGACACATAGACAAAGCCAAACATAGAGGAAGCATGCCTGCTAACTGATGGCATCACAATGATGCCATCACCTGCCACCAGTCCCAGCCATGCCAGGCAGTAAGTGGTGACCCTGCCGCCAGTGGACAGCATGGCAGTGTGGCCATACAGCACACACCTGTGGACCACACTTCTGTGGACACCAACAGATGCCAGCACACACATGCAGCACTGTGGGCATGGGGGATGTTGAGGGGAGAGTGTGTGGGTGGCCAGGCTGTGCCACAGACCAGGTGTGGCCACAAGGCTGGGACACATCATGCAGTGCACATGGGCCAGTATTGGGAATACCCCAACACTAGTGTGCCTTTCGGATAATATATGCCCCCCCAGCCTCATAATGCACAGCTGTACAACTGCCACAGCATACAAAGCCAGACATGTACATGTCACTGTGAGCATCCCATGCCAAAGGTGCAACATCTGTGGGTCACACAACAGCGTAACTGTAATGTCCACTGTCAGTAAACACGTGCAGGTTGGGCCTCTCACTGTGCATAGTGCAGTCATCATCACTGCTCTACAGACCATAGGCATTGCAGTGTCCACACACTACTAGCCCCCTTGCTGCTGTAGTGTCTGCTGTGCACTGTAGCATGCCCTATAGTGTGACAGTTGCATGCAGCAACACCACCATCTGTGCCTATGCTGTGTTGTCCCAGTACAGCTGCAGGCAGCAGCGTGTAGAGTAGTGTTCAAAACTATAATATTCCCCAATCTATTTGCACAGCGCTAACACATTTGTGCGGGTTTAGCACAGGGCAAAACAGTTAACAAGCGCAAACCTGCATGCAAATCAGGGCATAATGAGATGCTAATCTGGATGTTTGCCCACAGACTACCTAAGTAGGCTCATTTGCATGTCACTTTTGAATATGGCAAAGTTTAGAGCGGGCAAACGTGTTTGCACCAGGCTAACGGTTTAGCCCTGCGCTAAACCCACGCAAACATGTTAGCACTGAGCAAACAGTTTGGGAATATTTTACAGTTTTGCACACTGTACTTTCACATATGCTGCTGCCTGCAGCTGTACTGGGTCCATGCATTTGCTGGCAGACACATTGGCCACACAGTTCACCTCTACCTACCTTCATATCGCTGTGCACTGTGTTGCTGTTGTGGTTTGCACTTCCTGGTTGCCATATTCAGAGCTGTCTTATTCCAGGGCTAAGTTTGCCCTGCACTCCCAGCCCAGTTTGCCCAGCCTCATTCCCATGCTATATTCAGAAGCTGTTTGCCCTGGGCTATTCCTTTTGAATATGGCTTTCTTTGTGCTCCAGGCTAAGTTTGCCTGCTGGGCAGTGCTAATTTAGCCCCCGGGCAAAGTTTTAAATATCTGGCCCTCAGTTCACTAATACTGGGATATACACTAAACCCAATCATAGAAGTGCTGTTTTTAATGGATCAATAACATTCATTGTATAAATTTCATCAGACAGTTGAAATAGGCAAACCATACATAATTTACAAATATAAATTGAGACCTGCTCAATACAGGGAGCCTGAACTTTAACATTTACCTAAATAGAATACCACTTCAGTATGCCCAGTACGAACAAACTAGACACCAGATAAAAGGACCCCATAGAGAACAGCACTCCCTGAAAGTATAAATCACATTAACAGGGGTACAATAAAATTGCAGGAAGGACTTCAAGCTGTGGAGGGGGAGGATTTTGTTTGGGTGGGAGGATCACTGACACAGAACTCCAGCTGTGGTCTAATGCTATATTTTTTCAGCAATGCCACCATCTACTGTACTTATTTTTAGCTTCAACTGTTTTCTTTAGATATCCAACATTTACATTACTGAATACATGGAGTACAAAGTGTATACCTTACATGTATTGAGCTCATTAAAATCCAGTATATATCTTAAAAAAATAAAAATAAAATGCTGGCTACAAGGTATTGATTCCTCAATTAAATTGATTAAGCCATCAGTAATATTAGCAGATGCTGCACCAGTAAGGTATTAGATATTCCAGCTCTTATGGCAGTTAGAAGAGGACCTACAGCAGCTAAAGTATCAAAAGAGCAGTATTTAAACAAAAATAGAAATGAATTAAAGGAGGAGATAGACAAATATGATGTGCAGCTGAAAGTAACAAAAGAAAAGAAGCGGAAGCCCAATAGCGGGGACTGTAATGATCAATTAGGCTGTTCTGGTATTTATTTATTTATTGCTAGGATTATAATACATTTGAACCAGAGGTTCTTTTACAAAGGTTCAGCATCAGTTTACAATTACAAACACAGTACAATAAAAATAGAAGGTTCTTACATGGCCAGGTAACAAGTAACAAACGAGGTTGCAAAAAAGTTCACAATTATATAGGAGAAGGAACAACACATAGGTTGTTGTACATGTTAAGATCACAGAGGAATACAGATCATAAAACAGTAGCAGAAAAGAGGGAGGAGGAGGAAGTGGGAGAAAGGAGAGGGAGAGGGGAAGAGAGAGGGGGAGGGAGTGAGGGAGAGAGAGAGAGAGGGATGTAGAACAAAGAGGGGGTGGGGTGTAGGAGACAACATGTGTCATTGTCAGTCAATTTGAGGAAGTTGGTAGTAAGTTGAGAGGCAAGGAGGGGAGGAGAGAGGGGTGGGACAGGATGGTTAATGGGTAGTTAGTAAGGTGGATGGGGAAGGCTAGAGCAAGAGTTGAGTAGGGTCTAGCCCTAGGAGCAGTCATAGCAGCATAGCTGGGTGAGGTGCTGGCACAGGTTAAGCTTAAATGGGCCAATGGAGGGGATTTGATGGATCTCTGGTGGCAGGTGATTCAGCCAGTTGGGTGCACTATAGCAAAAAGATCATTGACCCTGTGCAGTCTGGTAGTATGGGACCAGGAGGGTTGCCACAGTTGCCCTGGGAGTATTGCAGGGGTTTGGGTCTGGTACTAGCAGAGACTGAGCACTTGGCAAAGCTTTTCCAATAATTATTTTTTGGCAAATGGACAAGTTTGGTAAGTGATCCTATTTTTGAGGTTCAACCATTGAGCTTGCATGTAAAGGTCACATGTGTGGGTGTACCTGATGGTGCCTGTAACCAGCCAACATGTCTTGTTGAGAGCAACAGCGATTCTTTTAAGGGTAGCATCAGATGCTGCTCCATAGAATATTAGCCCATAATCAACTAGTAAGATGTTGGAGCGTGATACAGCAAGCTTAAGCGACTCAGGGGTGAGGCAGTGCTGATTTCTATAAAGGACGCCAATGCAAGAGTTGATTGCTCTAGATATTAGATTGATGTGGGCAGAGTAGGACAGGGTGCTATCTAGAGTTACAGCCAGGTATTTGAAGTCCTTGACTTGCTCCAGAGGGAGGTGTTGTTTATTTAGTATGGCTAGACAGGTAGCTTTGTGCCAACTTTACTGGCTAGTGAACAGCATCACCTTTGTTTTCTTGTAATTCATCAGCAGTTTATGTTCTCCAAACCAGCATTCAACCTCCTCAAACTCAGACTGTAAGTCTTTAGTGAGTAGGGTGGGAACAGTATGGGCAGCGAAGAGGACAGCATCATCTGCATACAGTAAGATGTTGCTAGAACATGCTTTTGGTAGTGAGTTTAGAAAAATGTTGAACAGTAATGGTCCAAGGATGGAGCCTTGGGGTACTACAGAGCTTACCTGGTGGCAGCTGGAGAAAGTGTAATTAATTCTGACCTGCTGCATCCTACTCATCTAGATAGCTGGGAACCAACTGGTGACCTCATTGGAGAGACCAATGACCTGAAGTGAGTGTAGGAGGAGTGAGTGGTTGACAGTGTCAAAGGCCTTGTTGAGATCAATGTAGATTGACCCCATCATCTGGCCTCTGTCAAATGCATTGTGTATGTAGTCAGTATACTCCAGTAAGGCAGTAGTAGTGCTATGTGCTTTCCTAAAGCCATGCAGTTCTTTGCACTGGAGGTTGTATTTGGTCAGGTAATCTGTGAGCTGGTCTGCATCAATACACTCAAGCACTATGGTAGCATTAATAGCTAGTAGAATTTATACAGTAACTGCTGTCATACAAGTATGCTCTTGCTCTTTAAGTTTGTGTGAGAACGAGCAATGAAGGAAACCCCAACCCCCTTCCCATATGTCAACTTTTTCTGTAATGCCACCATATACTTAGAAATCCATCATTTACAGTACATTACTGAATACACGGAGTACACAGTGTACAGGTATACCTTACATGTATTAGAGCTCATTAAAATCCAGTATATCTTAAAAAAAATGTGAGTACACCAGGAATTCAAACCCATCCACTTTTAATCCTCTGTCATTTCTAGACTTTTGCAGCACTTTTTTCACAGTCAATATAGTGGCTGGGTTTTATGTACAGTATTTCAGGTAGGGAGGGTCAATCTGCGTTGCTTGTTTAGTTATCCTGGGACAACCACCACAGTGTGCAAGATCAATTATTTTTTTCCTCTGGGTATTTCAATCCATGAGCTGTAGACAACATATTTTCAAAGTAAAGGATGGGGTTACCAGTGTCTTCTGCCCATTCAGGAACATTAGTCAATTTTAAGGCAATGAAGATTGTTTTGTATCCTTTGTACAGTAGTTTTTTTTTTTAATTAGGATTGGCTATACACAGCAGCCTGTACAACACAACGTGGTGCTTTTGAAATGCAGTACACAACTTGGATGGTATGAAAGGCGTTATTTTGGCTTTCATGCGATGGAACAGGTGACCAGGATAGTGCCATCTGCTGGTAAATAATTACCTAAAGTTAAAAGAAAATTCAAATCGCACTCCAGGGCAGCAATCACTCTGGAATGAGTGGTTATTGCCACCTTCCGATGAAATGAGAAATCATTAAGCAAATTCTGCAATGCTGCATTCCACACTGCATTACCGCTCCAACACGTAAGTACCGAATGTCATACTGGGGTACCACATACATAATGAGCTTCATGCCTGGTACCAGTAAACTTTTCTGGAGCTGCAACTGTAGATTCAGGAGAGATGTGAGGAAGTATTTCTTAACAGAAAGAGTGGTGGATTCCTAGAACAGTCTTCTAGATGAGGTTGTGGGAGTGAAAGCAGTGGTGGGTTTGAAAAATGCCTGGGATAGACACAAGGCAATCGTAGGGGGAAGGAAGGGGGAAGATACAGTGCATTGATCAAGTGGGTCTGCAGCAAAAATGAAGGTAGAAGAAAATCTTGGCAAACTGGGTGGGCCAAATAGCCCTTATCTGCCATCAGATTCTATGTTTCTATGGTGCTTACAGACAGGGACTTCACAGGGAGCAGTCCCTTGGGTACCACTGATTACCATGCAGTGTGGTTCAACATAAAGACAGGAGTACAGGCAAACTACATGAGGACAAGGGTAATGGACTTTCAGAGATCAAATTTTACAGAAATGGGAAATTGCCTAAGAAATTGCTTAAAAGGGGTGGGGGTGGGGGTAGCCAAGAAGGGATAGAGGCAAAGTTGGAAAAATAAAGGCATAACTAACCTATGTGTGAAGGAAGTAAACAAAATAAGAAAGAACAGAAGGCCATTATTGTTCACCAAGGAAGTGTCATGGGTGGTAAAAGAAAAAATGGTACCATTCAAGAGGTATAAGGAAAAGCAGTGGGAGGAGGAAAGGTAGGTAAAAAGAAGCAGACAAGGCAGTGAGGGGAGCAAAGGTGCAAACAAAGAAAATTATTTCTAAAGTGGTCACTAAAGGGGATAAGTATTTCATCAGGTACAGACTCAGGCCTGCTAACTATGTGAGCCTATGGCTTAATGGTTAGAGCACTGGAACAGTATACCAGGGGTCTGAGGTTCAATTCACAGTGGCCCACACTTTTCCTTTCTCATTCCATCCTTGATTTAAAATATGCTTGGCAGGGACTGAGCTGCACTGAGAAGTGGTCTGTTTGTATTTCTGATATGTTCCTATGTTGCAGTATTGCACAACACTTGAGAGAGGAATTTGTGTGGATTTAAGGAAAGACTCAGGCATGCTAACTATGTGAGCCTATAGTTTAATGGTTAGAGCACTGAAATGGCATACCAGGGGTCTGAGAGTCAAAGCCACATGGGCCATACTTTTCCTTTCTCATTTCCATCCTTGATTTAAAATATGCCTGGCAGGGGCTGAGCTGCACTGAGAAGTGGTCTGTTTGTATTTCTGATATGTTCCTATGTTGCAATATTGTGCAACACTTGAGAGAGGAATTTGTGTGGATTTAAGGAAAGTCTCAGGCCTGCTAACTATGCAAGGCTACAGCTTAATGGTTAGAGCAGTGGAACAGTATATCAGGAGTCTGAGGTTCAATTCCCAGTGGGCCACACTTTTCCTTTCTCATTTCCATCCTTGATTTAAAATATGCCTGGCAGGGGCTGAACTGCACTGAGAAGTGATCTGTTTGTATTTCTGATATGTTCCTATATTGCAGTATTGTGCAACTCTTGAGAGAGGAATTTGTGTGGCTATAAGGAAAGACTCAGTCCTGCTAAGTATGTGAGCCTATAGCTTAATGGTTAGAGCACTGTAACAGCATAGCAGGGTTCTGAGGTTCAATTTCCAGTGGGCCACACTTTTCCTTTCTCATTTCCATCCTTGATTTAAAATATGCCTGACAGGGGCTGCACTGCACTGAGAAGTGGTCTGTTTGTATTTCTGATATGTTTCTATGTTGCAGTATTGCACAACACTTGAGAGAGGAATCTGTGTGTATTTAAGGAAAGACTCAGGCCTGCTAAGTATGTGAGACTATAGCTTAATGGTTAGAGCACTAGAATGGCATACCAGGGGTCTGAGGTTCAGTTCCCAGCGAACACACATTTCCTTCTCATTTCCATCCTTGAATTAAAATATGCCTGGCAGGGAGCTGAACACTGAGAAGTGGTCTGTTTGTATTTAAAGTATATAAGTGAGAAGAGGAAAGCAACGGGGCAGTAAGAATTAGAAGGGCAAAAGGGAGTGACTGTGTGGAAGGAGACCAAAGAAAACTGATAACTTAAAGGGTACTTTTGTTATGTCTTCACAGTGGAGGAAGGAGATGACAGAACATCAGTGAGAAAGAGGAATGGGGGAGGTAGACAAGTCTGTTTTCTGATGAGGAGAAAGTCCTGCAATGATTTTCAGCCCTAAAGATGGACAAAGCTATGAGACTGGATGGGATTCACCACAGGGTACTAAAAGAACTAAGGCAGGTGCTAGCTGCAGCACTGACAGCCTTGTTCAACAGTTCACTTGAAACAGATGTGGTCCAGTTGGGACTGGAGAAGGCTGTCATGGTCCTTATACATAAGAGCAGCAGCAATGAGGAGGCAGAAAACTATAAGCCAGTAAGTCTCACTGCAGTAGTGGGAAATTAATGGAAACTCTGCTGGTAGTGTCTTTGATACAATGGTCTGCAATACTACAGACAACACCAATTTATGGGGGAAGGGCATACCAAACTAATCTAATAGGTTTCCTTTGAATGGGCAACCAGGGAAATTGATCAGGGGAAGGAAGTGGACATGGCCTGTCTGGACTTTAGCAAGGCCTTTGACAATCTGCCAAACAGGAGGCATATTAATACATGGACCAGCCTACAAGTGGGAGTCAAAGTAGTAAATTGGGTTAGATATTGGGGGAATACTAACAAATAGGCAGGGAGTAAAAAGAGTCACTGGAGACCAGTTAGGGTCTGTAGAAAAGGAATAGGCAGGGACCATCTACGTTTTGATTTCTAAAAAGTGCAAAATCATGCATCTGGGGCAAAGAACTCTGCTGCTGAGTATAGGCTGTGGGAGGTACTAACAGTCCCTAGGCAAGAACGAGACCTTGGGGGTTATCATAACTGAGAACCTTAATGTGGCAGGGCAGTGTGACAAGGCAGTGGGTAGAGCTAGTGGGATGTTTGGATGTAAAGGGATAGCCCCTTTAAAAAATGGAACTTAAACTTTGAGACCCCAACACAGAATCTGCAAGCCAAAGCAGTGTCAGGCAGTCCACCAGCAAGGTAAGACTACAATCTGAAGTGCACCAATGCTGGCCTCCTGAACTAAAAATAAAAACCCAGCTAACCTCTCCTTACTTCATTAACATCCCTAACTAATGCTAAGAATAGCTTCTGAAATTACCCCTGCACTAAAATGTATCTAACAAGCACAGAGAATTATACTAGACTCACACATAGCTAGCTCAATGGACCATCTTTGCACAGTACCTCCAATATAGTATTGGGAGGTGGTTGTGAAACTGCTGGTTTTACTATACAGAGTTAGTAAGGAAATGAGTGCTTTCATTCAGGAGAAGGGGTATGGCTGTGGGTGGGTGTAAAAAATCCCCAAAATAATTACGGGTGTGCATTGCACAGTTTCTACGCACACTTGTGACTTCACCAGTTATTTCATATTTTTATTCCAGATTTTCACCATTAACATTTTTTTACACCTCCTCTTGAACAGTACAGCTGTCATTTTCACATCCTGTTCAAAATGTGTTTTGCACCTGTGACACCAAACGTGCAGTCGCTGTGCAAAATCACCTTTCAGCTAACAAACTGATAGTGTCACTGTTCATGCAGCGGGGTTACAAAAAGCCTATGTTGAAAATATCAAGTAAAAATACCAAGAAACGCCCAGGACATTAGGGTTTCCCAACATAACGCCCTACCCTGTAGGAACTGACAGGCGTCGGGGGTGTGACTTTGGATTGTTGACAGTAATGCTCATGCCATTCCACCTCCACCCACACCCTGCAGCCAGTGACAGACATTGAGGTGTGCCTTGGACTCTTTGGCCCCGAGTTCACCCCATTCTCCAATACTGCACCCATTTCAGCATATTTCCTTATGGAATGAGGTGAGTGTAAAGCTTGAATACCCAAGGTACACTTTGACACTTGTCAGTGTCTGCAGGATAGGGTGAGGTGAAATGTTGTTACCGTTATGGGTGATGACCCAAAGGCACACCCCAATGCCTGCCCATCTCTGCAGGGTGGTGGTGGAGTTGGTGTCAGTTCAATACTTCACTGCCATTCCTATACTGCATCTGTCTAACTCTTGCACTTTCACTGCTAATGCTAGCAAGCAACCATTCAGCATTGACAAATGCTTGTGTAGTGAGCTCTGGCCCATAAGAGGCTCACAGGTGACCAGTGGGAAGCACATTAATTAGGAACAGGCTGCATCTCTACTGTCTGCAATGCAGTGTTAAGGGTTCAGCAAGTTCAGCCCTGGCTAATGTACAGAGACTTTATCACATTTCTTAGGAGTGTTTTTTAAATGTGTTTTATCTGTTTACAGGAGATCACCTGATTTGAGGCCAAAATCGAAAGCAAATAGTTATAGTAGCAGAGCCCCCACACCACACATACACACATACACACTCCCTAAAAAGCTGCTTAAAAACCTGCAATTCATTCAAATCAATTCCATTTTCTTACTTAGTTGGGGTTCAATGCCAACAAGTGTAAAATTATGTACCAAGGGCATAGGAACCCTGATGCAGAGTATAGGATGGGGGAGGTACTGATACTCACTAGACATGAAAGAGTCCTTGAGGCTTTTATATAAGAGGACCTCAAAGTGGCAGTACAGTGTGACAAGGCTATGGGCAGGGCAAATTGGATTCTGGGGTGCATAAGGAGTAGCATCTCCAGTAGGAGGAGAGGGTTGTTGTGCTGCCATTGTATCACTCCCTGGTATACCCCCAGCTGGAGCACTGTGTCCAGTTTTAGAGTCCACACTTCAGAAAGGACATAGGGTGGAGGTTTTCCAGAGGAGGGCAACTAAAATGGTTCGGGATTTTTACAGGAATCCCTACAAGGAAAGGTTGAAGAATTTTAACATGCACACTCTGGAAGAGAGGAGGCGAGAGGTGACATGATCAAGACCTACAAAATACCTCACAGGGTAAACAGGGTACAGTTGGGGAGTTTCCTTCAAATGAGGATGAGCACCCAAACCAAGGGCATACAATGAAGCCAGAGGGGGAGGTCAGGATAGATGTGAAGAAATATTTCTTTACTGAAAGCGTGGTAGATGCCTTGAACAGACTGCCAGGAGAAGTGGTGGAGGCTAAAATGGTAGGGGGCATGAAGCATGCATGGGATAAACATAGGGGTGTATTAGAAAAAGGGGAAGAAGGGGGTCAATGGAGATCAATAGGGCTGTGGAGATAGAATAGGTTCAAGTTCATTGCAGGAAAAATCCATTGAGCAAGCTCATTCACAAGGAGGTACTGATGGACGCAGGCAGAATAAGACATACAGTAACATATACAGGCAGGGGTTACAAGTAGGTAGAGAACACTTCGGCAAACTGGGTGGGTTGATGGGTCCTTTTCTGCTGACAAATTCTATGTTTCTATAGCATTATGTGTTCATTCAGGTGCAGTGTTTATTTAAAGTTGTGCCTTCCATGCATCCGGATGTAAGGTACAGTAAATTACCAAATTAGATGCAGCCCATTACAATACAATAAACAGAAGCCCAGTGCTTTGAGAAGCCTTTGCTCTTCATAAGGCTGCTTAAAGAGCTGGGGTTCTATTTGAAGTGTCCACACTGGTATGCTGATCTGAAAATCAATGCCACATCTGAATGAGTACTTGATTCTTGCTCACTCCATTTCTTCCCAACTTTGAAAGCTGCTTGTCCTGAGTTAGTTTTGGGCTAGCAGCACCTCACCTGTGTTGGAAGATGACCAATAAGCGACACTAAAAGACGTCAGACTTCACAGACTGTGAAGGCAGCTGCTCACCCACCATCTTGGCAAGAAGAAGGCTGCAGTTGTGGCCACCGATGACTATTGGGGTGTGGGATGGAGGAACCAAAGGGATAGACATAAGGAGATAAATTCATAATAAAAATTGTGAGAACTTCACCAGTTTTCCAAAATGCTTACCAGTAAAAGAACACTCTATAAGTTTTTCAAATGGCAACACAATCTAGTCATCCCTCTGTCTGCCATCTGACACCAGGCATCAACCAGCGAAAATTTCCTAAGGAAGGCAGTGTGGTCATATGGTTACTGAAATACTGGAGATTACATATTTATAAGAAAAAAGAATATCACACAGAAGCTGGCACATGTGCCTATAGCAGCTGTCTCTTGCTTCTCAGTAGTTATATTTATACCCTTGAGGTACTTGAATGTTTCTATCATATCCCCACTTTCTCTCTCTCTTCCAGTGAGTGCACATTGAGGTCCCTAATTTCTCCTCATAAGTCTTGTGTTGCAAAGTTCTGTACCATCTTAATCACCCTTCTTTGGACCATCTCCAGCCTGTTAATATCCTTATGAAGGTGTGACCTCCAGAACTGCACACAGTACTCCATGTGAGGCCTGAGCATGGTTTTATATAATGGCATCACTAACTCCCTCCTTATGCTGATGATACCCTGTCTAGGCACCCCAGCATGTCAGTGGCCCTCCCAGCTGCCATAGCACTTTGACATTTTCAGGTCATCTGAAATAAGAACACCCAGGTCCTTTCCTTCTTTGTGACTGTCAGCAACTCCCTCCCCATCCTGTAGCTTTCCCAGGGTTTCTGTGTCCCAGGTGCATAATTTTGCACTTTTTGAATTAAACTTCAGTTGCCAGTCTTCAAACCATTTTTCAAGCTTTCCCATGTCCCTCCTCATTTTCTCCACCCCCTCTGGGGTATCCACTGTGTTACAATTTGGTGTCATCTGCAAACAGGCAGACCTTTCCCTTCAGCCCTTCTGCAATGGTACTAATGAAGACATTGAACAGGACTAGCCCTAGGACCAATCCCTGTGGCACCCCACTGGTCACCCCCTGTCCCCAGACTTCACCCCATTTACTACCACTCTCTGCCTCCTGTCTGTTAGCCAGTTTCTAACCCATTTTACCACCCTTTCCCCATGCCCACCCTACTCAGCTAGTTTATCAGCCTCCTATGTGGGACGGTGTCAAAGGCTTTGCCGAAATCAAGGTAAGCATTGTCCACTGCCCCACCCTGATTTACTTCCTTTGTCACCCAGTCAAAGAGATCAGCCAGATTTGTCTAACATGACCTCCCCACTGTGAATCCATGTTGCCTGTGGTCCTGGGCTCTGATGGCTTCTAGATGCTCCACTATCCTTTCTTTAAGCAATATCTCCATGATCTTCCCCACTACTGAGGTGAGGCTGACCGGCCTACATTTCCCACCTCCTCCCGGTTACCACATTTGTGTAGAGGGACCACATGTGCCCTCCTCCACCTCTCTGGTACTACCCTGTGTTTGAATGAGTCAGTGAAAATGGCAGCCAGAGGTACTGCTATCTCCTTCACATTTCTCTTAATATCCATGGGTGCATGCCATCTGGTCCCATCGCTTTGTCCACCTTCAATTTAGTCAGCTCCTGCAGGACTCTTTTGATTGTGAATGGACTATTCTCCACCTCTTCACCACCTTGGAAATTGCTGTACTGCTGTGGCTCCTTGCCCTCTTCTGTGATTACTGAACAGAAAGACACAGTGGATGTCTTGGGGGGGCACATGACAATTCTTAGGCATGGTACTATCACTTCCAAATACCTAAACTGCACATATTGCAGTGTCAGTGGCTCAGTAGGTAGCACACTTACTAGGAGATCAGAGGGCTGTGGGTTCAGTTCCCACATCTGGCACGTGGGTTAATATCCCAAATATGACACTGTAATGCGGCATAAGAGGGGTGCTGCACTTCTGAGGTACCACATTTCGGATGAGATGTTAAACTGAGGTCCCATCTGCCTGGATTGGTGGTAGTTCAGATGGATGTTAAAGATCCCATGGCACTTATCAAAAAGAGGAGGGTAAATTTTTAATAGAAACAAACACTAAATATAACACCACAAAAGAAAACCATGTATATTTACAATCACATAATATCCACAAATCCCCTCACCAGAAAATCCCAAACCCACAACCAAGCATAATCATAACATCCTCCTAAAAGAAAACAAGAAAAAAGAACAGATATAAGAGAAAACAAAGGAAACAAAGTAAAAGGGAAAACTTAGGTACAATGTTGTCAACATCGGAAAACAGCTTTGGTTTAAGCAGATATAGTATGTATTGAAACAATATCAATTAGGAAGTTGCAAAATGAGGAAAAAAAGAAAAATCCTGTTCTAAAACATTGAGACAAATATTTTCTAGAGTAGAAATACAGAATTCAGGCTACCTAGCATGAGTACACATAATGATAACCAACCCCTTATGTAATAGGAGCATCAGAATCTGTAATCCAAGGTATGTTATACCACTTATTCAACCAAATACATTCTGTAACTACTGTCTTTCTTTTCTGCAAATTAACAATACATCTTTTGCTATTTTCCCCAAGAGTTCAGGATATGATGTCTGCTTTTGTTGTATACATACAGCGTGCATTCCATATCTGCCATTTACTTACAGTAAAGATTACTGCCACTGTCTCACCATCCCATACCTGCCATGGTCCAGAAACTTGTCCATATACAAGGATTTCCATTGAGATTAAAGCAAAAACTGGGGCTGTCCATGCTGTGACTAAAAAATCCCAAAATCCAGAAATGAAAGAGCATTGAAAAAACAGGTGTTCCTCTGTTTCAATCTGAGAAATGCAATCCAGTCTACTACAGTACCTGTCACACATCTGCTTATGTTTGTGGTTACCCTTCACATTGATTTTACCATGGCATCCCAACCAATGCCGGTCCCACATATGAGGGGGGATCCTGGGATTTCTCAAGAAACTCAGGTGATCTGTTCTATACTCTGCTGGGCAATGATCAAAACTATAGGCACCTGGCATACTGTGTCCAATAAATCAGTATACATCCATTTCCTCTGTACCATGATCATCCCCAGTGACATCACCTGCCATTGTATTAATCTAGTTAAAGTCTCTTCTCCAGTACATTAGGGCTGACTGAAGCTGTTTTACCCCTCAAATCACCCTTTCCCACAACTGAAACCAAACACTGATCATATCAAAACCCAAGGTTCCACCCTTTACCAGTATGAATTAGAATCGGGCATAGATTAGTCATAAAAAATACTATGATAAAATAATAATGGATGTACCATGTTCAGGACACCTTGGTTAATTGGCAGATATAGCTTATTTTGTTGTATAGGGTTAACGACTCCTTTACACTGCCTGAAAAACACTCAGTAATTGAGTTTCTAAACATTTCGAGGTGGAAGACGAACTCAAAAAACAAAAAACAAGGACCAAATAGGTCTTAATTAAATACATTCTCTTCTTCTTACTCATTTTCCATCTATTCCAACCAGAGACTTTCCGCTGTGCAATTCCTAGCTTCTCTTCCCAATTAAACCTATTTGGACATTCCATCCCAAAATGAATTCCAAATATTCTAATTGAACCCTTCTGGAACACAATCCCACCCACATTCTCTAAGGCATGTCCACCAGTTCCTAAAAACTGCCCTGCACATTTGTGGAGGTTAAGACAGGCCCCTGCTACTCTTCCAAATGCTGAACTTAACCATAAGGCTTCCAAAATAGAGGCTTCATCCCACACCAACAAACACATATGATCTAAATATGCCATAGTCATACGTACTTGTAATGATGAAGCAGAAACAATAGGGGACAATAAATGAGAGGTCTGTAGCATGCGAAGCAAAGGATCCAGAAATAAAAGGTATAAAATGGGGCTCAACGGGCACCCTTGCTGTATCCCTTGCTTGACTCCAACCAATGGACCATGCCAGCCATTTACTACTGGAAACACTGTTTCAGTTCTATAGAGTAACTGGAGCCATTCAATAAAGACTGGTGGGATTTGAAAATGTTCTAAAACCAACCATAAAAAATCATGATTAACAGCGTCAAAGGCTTGCTTTTGGTGAAGGATAAGACTTACCCCTGCAAGAGATTCAAATTTCCTCTATCAAAACTCTCTCAACAGCACCAAGTTATCTTGAATACTTCTACCAGGGATACATGAAGTTTGGGTATCTGAAATAACAACTTTAGCCACATGCATCAGGCGTTTTGCCAATATTTTTGAAAGTAATTTAAAATCTGTATTTAATAAACAGATCGGTCTCCAATTTTCCAATGCTTTTTATCCCCTTTTTAAAATAAATATATCAAAGAACCCATATTCAGATTAAGAGGCAGGTTGGAGCTTCTCAAAACACAGTTATAGACCTGAGTCAATTCTTCCCCAAGATTTGGGGCCAAAACTTTATATAATTCTGAGGATAAGCCATCCGGTCCTGGGGCATTATTTGTTTTCAAAGACCGAATGGCTCCCATAACTTCCATTATGTGTATATCCATGACTAGCTTTGTACCATCTGATAGAGAAATTCCAGGGAGATCAATATGGGATAATAAATCAGCTGCTTGTACAGGGTCAAAAGCAATGGGCCATATTTCTCCTTGTATAATCAGTAACAACTTCCATAACACTGTCGTTAGTAGTGACTGTCTGTCCTAGGTGGTCATATAAGGCCTTCAGTTCTTTCTGCCTATTCATGCTTGACAGGATTCAAATGGACAAACAGAGTCCCTGGATACAATTACATCAAACTGTTGTTGAAATCAAGTGACTGAGCCTTCTCCAAATGAAACAGTTGCAATTGTTGTTTCAGAACCTGATTTTAGGGGTATAATTATGTTTGGTAGCAGTGGACAGCATCATTAACTGTTGTAGATGGGTTCTAGTAGCTAAATAATCCTTATATTTGGACATGCTTAAAGTTTTACTATAGTGCTTCCAGAAAAATCCCAGGTTACGTTTAGTGTCTATCCACCATTGCGCTGCATCCTCATACAAAATAAATACAGATTTCCTAGCTAACACAAAATCAGTCAAAATAAAATTAAAATCCTTCTCTAGCAATAGTGATGTATTCATCCTCCAAATACCAGGACCCTTCTGAATGGTGGCTACCTCCCCAATGGAAACGTATACCATATTGTGATCAGAAAATTAAGCTATTGTCACTGTCGCATTCCTGATGGGCAACTGATGAGATATGAAAATGAAATCTATCCTGGTGGCCAGATTCCCCTGATGAAAGGTAGGTATATGTAACCCCGTATGGGATGTATAAGAGTCTATCAATCTGGCTGTTTTTAGTATGGACGTTAAACAAAGGGAGTCAAAATAAATTTTTGAGGTTTTAGAGATGAGAGATCAATCTTTCAGGGATAAGCCACAATTGAAATCTCCCCCAAAAATGACAAACTGTGATGTATGCAGAAAGGGTTGGATAAGTTTTAAAATATCCACCCTAAGCACCTTTTTTTGTGAGGCATAGAGATTAACCAGTCTATATGGCACTTGCTGAATCATGACATCCAAGATCAGCACCCTCCCGGGATCTAGGTCATACAATTTCACCAATGTTACCTCCTGGGGAATTAAATAAAATGCCCACCCCTGAGCATGCCTCCTGACCCATTGACCAGAAGGAAGGTCCAGGGTACCATGTCCTAGTGGCTTGTGACAATTTGGGTAGCGATGAAATCTAACATCTTGGAGAAATATAATCCCTGAAGCATACATCATTAGATGGAGAAACCAAATCCTGTTTATTCGGTTCTTAATACTATTAACATTAACAGTGTGAAAGAAATGTTCCGTATTCAGCATCACAGAAACAGGCAAAAAATAACTGTCTCTTATGTTTAGTCTTAGCCTTCCTTTTTGGGTACCTGACCATTCCATAGGTGCCTCCATATCTGTTGTTTGGTCAGGATAGAAGAGTGAAGCATGAGAGGAATCTGAATCACTACCAGAAGATTCCCCTGTACTGTGTAACAGTTAATACTTATTCTGGAGAGGCACCGCCCCAGGAGTTATCTGAGGGTTTCTGGAAGAGTCAAGCAGTCTCCTACTGTGGGTGACCCTGGGTAGTTAACTGTGTTCCTGTAGGTGGAGGTGAAAGAGTAGGCTTCATTACCTCTGTATCTGATTTATCCACTACACGTAAAGTGTGCTGTTCCACAGTACCCTAGTAGGAAGTCCCTGTTTATCGGTAGAAACTGGTGGTGCTGCAATTTCTTTCTCCATAATTCCAGCTCCGTTTGCACTACTGTCTCTAGCGGGGGTCCAAGACCTCTGAATCTTGCAGCTGGTTCAGGGCCATAGGACTCCCATCCTTGGGCAGATCAGATGAACCAACTTCTTCCTTTGGGGTATCAGTCACGGGGCCCACAGTCACACCACTTTCTCATTCATTTCAGGTAAAAATTCTCTTTTTTTGTGCTAGTGTGATATAAAGGCACTGTTCTGCACCATCAGCAAATTTGGGCAGATTATGAGCAGCCCACTGGCAGGCTTGAAAGTTATGTCCAAGTACATCACATAGATTGCATCTTTCCTGTTCCACACAATGTAGACCTGAGTGACCTAGTGCTCCACAAATTGTACATTTAATCTGATCACATGCACTACTCAGATATGCCACCGAGCCACATCAGTAGCATGCCTTAGGTTGTCCGAGGTAGAAAAGGACCCCTCAATCTCTACCCAAGAAAAAGCTGTTGGGGATATGTAAAATGCCCATATCAGTCATTTTCAGCATTATTCTCACCCTCCAGCCCCCAGTCCACAATTATTCAGAGTCAAATATAGCTTCAGGCTCTGAAAGAACTAAACACCGTGCTTTGAGCCAATGGGTTAGGTCACTCATACTGATCCCTTCTCTTCAGAAAAGAACAGTTATAGTTTTTTGAGTGGGTTGAGATAAGGGTAAAACCAGAAAAGGAGTCCATAACAGAGTATTTTTCAATCTGTGGTATTTTATCCAGAAATGTTCCAAACCTTGTTGTGTCTTAAAATTGACATCAAACATCATTTCTCCCGATACATGGATTAATGCATGTATCTCATTTGCAAAAAAATTTCAGCGAGTCTTTAAGCAAAACCCTTGCAACATACACTCTATCTGGGACCTCCACTAGCCTCCCCCAGGCATCGTAACTGGACTGCATTATGCCGTTTTGCTGGTTGCATCGAACCCTGCAAAGGCATGCTTTTTAGCTTACTGATAGTCCTTGAAGCTGCTGCTGAATAAGAGGGCCTGTCAACCCTTTTCTGAGATGGTGCATCCTGAGGAGATTTAGGTCCAGAAACTGTCTGTAATACTTCTGTGGAAGTTCCAGGCCAACATAAGATAGGGTTCTGTGTTAATACCAACTCCTCCTGGAGTTGCAACACTTGAGGGCTACTTCCAGGTGTCTGAATATTGATAGCATCACCCCACATCTCCTCCCTGACATCAGGGATATGGATGGGTGAAGCCCCTGAAACCCAGCGACTATTAGTTTCACCTCTTTCCCAACCCACTGCAAGCAAGGCCTGCTCTGGTGACCACAATGACTCTGGTGTACCATCCAATACAACCACTGCATCCCAACTAAGGCCTGATAGTTCAGTCGTGTGTGCAGTATCCCCATCCACAATATTTTGGCCCTGTTTAGTGTCACAAGTCATTCTGTATTTTGTAGATGTGGGATGACTTAGGCCAGGGTATAACCCCATTTGTGCTATTCCCTATGCTGTACCCACTACCGGTATTGCAGTGTTATCCAACAAATTAAAAGATTCAGCACTAACCTTCAACTCTGATTCCAAGACTGGTGAAGCAGGTAACTGCATAGCCAATGCTGCATCCATTTGTGAAATGACAATAGTAAGTTCTGCATCCTCAGGCTTCTGAATCTCAGGCATATCCTGTCTCAGGGAGTCTGGCATTGCCATTTGCACAAGTAATGCTTGATGTGCAGCCAGATGCTTCTCCTCTTCCTTTTGCAATAAATCCTTTATGGTCATTTCCAAAGCCTTTTGGCCCTGGATGTCACCTTCTTGTTTTATATCTGTATCCTCCGTTTGTTCCTGTACAATCCCAAGATCTTCTGTAAGGCCAGAGTCTTCCTCTGGTGCCATGGTCATACAAGGTGTTTCAGTAAAAGACTCCAGTATCGGCGAGACAGGAGAAGAAACACTCTCGCCTGTCTTCATAGCTTCCAACTCTTCCTCCTGCATACTGGACACCATCTTGTGTCAGAGAACCAGGATGTTAGGTTCCCCTACCTGGGAGTAACGGAATTTCCCCAGTGTCCTGGCCACATTTCCCTCATTCACTAAAAATATCACCAACAGCTTAATCTGGTTCAGTTTTAGTTGCTTACTATCTGTATCCCCCCCACCAGTCACCACTGAAAAAGGAACTTCTAGGTCCATTGAGCTTACTGGGTCAACAAAATTCAACAAACAAACATATAAGCAAGCAACATTCGGCATTGACAAATGCTTGTTTTAATAGTGGCACTGTGCTAATGATAGTAGATGCATTTTTATACACTTTTCTGGTGTAGTCAAATAAAGCTTTTTATGTAGCTAAGCTGGTGCCATGTTTTGCGTCAGGTGTATACAGTTTTACCAGAACACAGCCTTTCCAGGAGGGATTCTGTTGTTTGTAATGTCCTACTTAACCATGTTACACTTTAATGAGGTAAAGAAGGCTCGAAAGCCATATGTTAGGCTGGGTATAAGAATACAGTACCTTGAACAATAGTAAGATGGAATTGGAGGGAAAAGGCAGGAATCAACATCTAGAACCTTGCTCTTAAGATCAGAGTCACTGACTCAGAGGGATAAGGGGCAGGATTAACAAAACTCGAGAAATACCTGCAGCTTCAGGTAAACCTCAACACAAGTGGGTTATGACTTGCAGATCTGCAGGTTACCCGCAGCAGTGGGTATTCATAAAGGTGGAGCCGGATTATGACCGGCTCCATGATCTATGGCTGCTTGCAGGTGGTGTCACCAGGGAGATGGCCACAGCAGTGGGAATGTGCTACAGCTGGTGGGAGCAACCGTAACACCCTCCGCATCTGCTGTGGCTGTGAATTGTAACCTCTGCAGCTGTGGGCAATTACAGTCCACAACAGCAGTTGTGGAGTGGGACTTAGGTTCTGGGCACTTCATGAATCCAGCCCGAGGTGTTTTGGCCTACAAAATGGATGAAAGTGGTGCAGGTGGATGGAGAAGGATTATGTTTTTTCTGACCTCAGCTACTCCACTAGGCAATGGTTAAAAAAACAACTCAAAGAACTTGAGTGCAATTCCTCTTAATTTTTCCAGCCAAATTTCAGTCCCGCAATGGACAGACATATATTTATTCAAACCCAAAAGACATTACAAAACTGAGTGTTAAAATAAGGGTAGAATGGAGCCAGAACAATCTTGAAATATGGTAAGTGACTCTGATAGCAGAGAATGCGAAGCCCAGCTGAGTTTTTTTCTAAGTTCAGGACTAATGGACTACTATTATGCAGGGTGCCATGAGTAATGGAATAAATGACTAATACGTTGTTGTTTAAGGTTTAGTTGGACCTGTTGAGCTCCTGCACTGTGGGAGATGGAGACTGTCATTGAAAGCAGTTTAACATTGGCATTTCTTTTACTGAGGGTAGGCACCACTGGTGACAAGACTGCAGCAAATTCCTCTCATCCTACTCTGTCTCCTCCGGATTTTGGATCCAGAAGCAAATGATTTGACACCTTATATTGGACCAACATAGATGTAACAAAAATAACAAAGTGCTTTAGCTTTTGGACCAAGTCCTTCCTCTGAAGCTTAAGATTAAGCTTCAGAGGAAGGACTTGTTGGTCCAAAACCTAAAGCACTGTGTTCTTTTTGTTACATCTATGTTGGGTCAATAAAAGGTATCAAATCATTTGCTTCTGGATCTGTTCTTACAAGGACCAGTACAGCAAAGACTAAATCTGTATGTCCTAATTTTGGAGAAATTATGGACTAACATGAACTGTATTTACTGAACTCTGTGGTCTATTCTTATTTTTAGGTGTTTCTGCAAATCTGATTCTTGCAATACAACAACGTTTGCCCTGATGTAAGATGGTAAGTTTTCCACTGCCTCAGGGAGAAAAATGGCACACCATGATGAGTAAGGTAGGTATAATAGTGGTTATGACGACAGTAGAAACTTGTGGCATTGAAGGGATGCTTGTCAACCTTTTGGCATCATATTATTTTTAGGTAAAAACCCACATTTTATGATTGCTTACTTTCTCTAAAATTCATTGATGTTGCCGGTTGTTTTATCTGCCTCCTTGCTTATTAGAAATGAAATGCATGGTAATGTATAGCTATGCCCAGCTTTGTTTTGCTTCAGATCATCAAACTACTCTTAGTGCACACTTCCTGGACATTAGAAACACTCTCAAACAGTGCAACCACTTATGATAGAAGAGTCTCCTCTACTCCCATTGCATAATGAGTGGTTAGATTGTGTTGGGGGTATTTTTGAGTCCAAGAAAGATGCAGTGGGAGCTGTTCAAGAAATGTAAACAAACATGCTTTAGTGTGGTAACACCAGTATGGTGGGCAGTCAGTTGTCACTTTTAAAAGAAAAAGGGATGTGAATTAAACTACCAGCTGCATTAACAGTCTCTATAGAATGTGACCAAACATAAAATGTGTTTTTAAACTATGGACACTTTGAGGCTTAAGGGGTTGACAGTGTCCCTTTATTGCTCCTTCATAGAAACATAGAAACATAGAATTTGACAGCAGATAAGGACCACTTGGCCCACCCAGTCTGCCCATTTCCTGCAAACTGGATAAGCTGCAAATCCTAGTTAACCAGCAGCCTACTTCTTCCTACCCCATCCCTAAATTGCCTTATGACTGTCCCATACATGCTTCAATTCCACCACTGTTTTTTGACTCCATGACCTCCTCCGGAAGGCTGTTCCATGCATCCACAACCCTGTCTGTGAAAAAATACTTCCTTAAATTACCTCTGAGCTGCCCCCCTCTATCTTCAAATTGTGCCCCTTATTCTTACACACTCTTTTTTTGAAAGATGCTACCCTCTTGGACTTTGTTGATTCCCTTGAGGGTACTTGAAAGTTTCTATCATGTCCCCTCTCCCCTCCTTTCCTCGAGGCTATACATATTAAGCTCCTTTAGTCTCTCTTCTATATGTTCTTCCGCAGACCCTGCACCATTTTAGTTGCCCTCCTCTGGACAGCTTCCATCCTGTCTATGTCTTTGTGAAGACTGGGTCTCCAGAACTGCACACAGTACTCCAGATGGGGTCTGACCAGCTGTCTGTACAGAGGGATAATAACTTCCTGTTTTCTACTGGTGATGCCTCTTCCTATGCATCCCAATATCCCCCCAGCCCTCATTGCTTCCCTCTCACATTGCTTGCCCACCTTTAGGTCATCTGATATGACTGCCCCCAGGTCCCTTTCCATTTTTGTTGTTGTTAGTATCTCACCCCCCATTGTGTACTCTTCCCTTGGGTTTTTGTTTCCCAGGTGCATTACCTTGCACTTCTTAGCATTGAATCTAAGCTGCCATACCTTTGACCATTCCTCTAACCTTGCTAAGTCCCTTTTCATCCTTTCCACCCCACCTTGTGCATCAACTCTGTTGCAGATCTTTGTGTCCTCTGCAAAGAGACATACTTTTCCTTCCAGTCCCTCTGCAATGTCGCTTATAAAGACATTGAAGAAGACTGGTCCTAATACTGAACCTTATGCGTACCCCACTAGTAACCCCTTCATCAGAGTGGACTCCATTTACTATTACTCTCTGTGTCCTATTTTCCAGCCAATTTTTACCCAGGCTGTCATCTTGGGACCACTCCCAGGCTAGCTAACTTGTATATTAATCTTTGTGTGGGACTGTGTCAAATGCCTTGCTAAAGTCTAGGTAGGCCATGTCCACAGCCCCTCCCTGATCTACTACTTTGGTCACCCAGTCAAAGAAATCTATCAGATTTGCCTGGCATGACCTTCCTGCTGTGAATCCATGCTGCCTTGGGTCCTGTGCCCCTCTGGCCTCTAGATACTCGACAATTCTTTCCTTCAGAAGTGATTCCATCATTTTCCCTACCACTGAGGTTAAACTAACAGGTCTGTAGTTTCCTGCTTCTGCCTTGCTCCCACTTTTGTGAAGGGAATCACATCTGCCCTCCTCCAGTCCACAGGTACCACCCCATCCTCCATGATTTGTTAAACAGGGTAGTCAGTGGTGTCACTAATTCTACCCTAGTTCTTTTAGAATTCTGGAATGAATCCCATCAGGCCCCATTGCTTTATCCACCTTCAGTTTTAAGAGTTCTTTCAGAACCCTTTCTTCTGTAAATGGGCTGGTATCAACTTCTGTATCCAGTGTGTTTCTACTGTTTGTTCTAGGTGCCCCCCCTTTCTTTGTAAATACTGAGCAAAAATATTTGTTTAGTATCTCTGCCTTTTCACAGTCTCCCTCAGCCCACCCTACCCCCCTTTATTAAGCCTCACTATCCCTCCCTTGGTCTTCCTTCACTCCCTGATGTACCTATAAAAGGTTTTATCCCACTTCTTAACTGAGTTGGCTATCTTTTCCTCGGTTTGGGCCTTTGCTGTCCTGACTGCCTTCCCAGCTTCCTTTTGCTTTAACTGATACAATTTTCTGTCCTGCTCCTTCTGTGATTCCTTGTACTTCCTGAAAGCTTTCTTTATCTTGAACCTTCACTGCCACTTCCTTTGAGAACCATAGTGGTTTCTTACATCATTTAGTTTGTTTATTTGCTTCACACAAAGGCTTTTGCCTCTGTGATGGCAGTTTTATTATTCCCCATTGTTCTTCCACCCCTCCTTCCTGCCCATTTGCTAGTGCATTCCTTAGCACTTACCCATTTTGGCAAAGTCAGCCCTCCTAAAGTCCAGTACCTTTGCCTTTGTATGGCTTGACTCTATTGCTGTGTTTATTTTGAACCATACTGTTCGATGGTCACTAGTTCCCAGATGGCTAACCACTTCTACATCTGTGATCCTCTCTTCATCTCCATTTGAGAGAACCAGGTCTAGGATTGCTCCCTCTTGAGTGGGCTCCAATACTAGTTGTCTAAGGCATGCCCCTTGTAGGGCATCTAGAATAACCCCATCTTCGAAGTGGATGCGGCAACTGCACTCCAGTTAACATCTAGCATATTCAGATCACCCATCGGAATATCTCCCCTTTTTTTGCCATACTAAGTATACTTTCTATCATTTCCTTGTCCATTTCCTCCCCCTGAGAAGGGGGTCTGTATACAACCCCTGTGCGGATTGTGGTGCCATTGCCGGTCTCCAAATTTACCACAGTGCTTCTTCTCCTCCCTGTTTTCTCTTTTGTTCTGTTACTTTGATTCCTTCCCTTATGTAAAGAGCTACTCCTCCTCCTCTTTTACCCTCTCTGTCTCCTGTAGATAGTGTATCCTGGTATGTTTATGTCCCAGTAATGGTTTTGTGCGAACTATGTTTCTGTGACTGCCATGATATCCAGATGTTCCTCCTCCATCAAGGCCACTAATTCAGGAAGCTTGTTACTCAGACTACATGCATTGGTACTCATTGCTTTCCATTTTTTGATGGCTTTACTTTCTGTTGCAGCATCCCCCACTGACCTTTCTAACTTGGTCTTTTTCCCATTTAGTACCCTGTTTTGTAGGGAGAGGCTGGGATTTTCCTGCTGCTTATCAGTGCCTCCCCCCTTTACTAGTTTAAAAGCTTGCCAATGAAGCATTTAAACTGATTGCTCTAAAGACTTGTTCCCTTCCTGGACAGATGCAGACCATCCTGCCAGTATAGGCTGGTGTCCTCCAGGTGGAACCCCAGTCCCCAATGAAGCCAAATCCCTGTGCTCCACACCATTTTTCAACCACTCATTAAACTGCATGGTGCAAAGTACCTTGCCTCACTCATGCCATTTACAGGCAGCACCTCTGAGAAGGATCCTGTGTGTGCTACTTGTCTTAGGCCCTCCCAGTTCTACAAGTCCTTCTGCACTGCTCTAATCTCATGTTGAGCTAGTCATTTGTCCCTAGGTGGACAATGACATCTAGCTCAGACTCCCGTGCAGCTGTTCTCGTGATCCTGAGGATGCACTTCCTGTCCCTGCAAGCCATGGCACCAGGCATGCACTTTACTTCAATTTTCCCTACTCCACCCAGTTCTATCCCCCTAATAATTGAGTCCCCCACCAGGAGCTGCTTCCTTTCCTTGTGGCATCCTCTGCCTCCTTCCTGTGGGCCTCCTTGTGACAGGTGTCCTCAGCCTCCTTAATCTCCTCCGTGGGGCATCCATGGGGGCTGTGCTCCCCAGAATAGTGTATGGATTGTGGGTGGAACAACTGACTGGGTGTGCCTCTGTTCCACCCTCCTCATCCTCCCTGAGCCCACTGTGGTCCAACTGCTGTGCTTTCTTTACAACCTCTGAGGTAGTGGTGGTGGCTCTGGTGCTCCCTGGATGTGGGGTTTCCTTCCTACCATCCAGTCTGGCCTGGGGGAAGGTTCTCTTACTGCTGTCCAGTGTGGCCTGAAGACGGGCAACTTCCTCCCTCAGGGCAGAGAGTTGTCTGCAAATAGGGCAGCATCTCAGCCTCCAGAAAGTCTCCCGGAAGACTGCTACCCCACAGCCATTACATTGCACTACTCCCCACATGATTATGTACATTTTTTTTGTGTGTGTGTGATTGGTTTGTTATATATAGAAATATATATATATATATATTATACAATGTGTATGCGTATATTTTCAGTGCTGTGTGCTAGAGAGGATATGACATTGATATGCACCTGCACTCTTGAGGAAATGATGTCAGAACCCCAGGTATAAAGGAACTATTTCCAGGGGTGGGTGGGGTGAGGGTGGGAAGGGTTGGGCCTAAACTGTGCCCTCACAAAACAATCAGCTAAGAGCTCTGACCCACCGCTGTGATAAGTGCCTTCCTGTCTGCAAGATACTATACACAACAATTTGACAGAGAAAATCCCCTGCTAATCAAACAGAGAAAAATCCAGACATCCAAGTCAGACACAGGTAAACCTCCCCAGCCCAAAAACTGCCTAGTGGTTTGTGCTCTGAAAGCAGTCAGCCCCAAAATAAGTCAGCTGTGCTTTGAACTCTTCCTGCACTGAAAATCTTAAGAATTGTAACAAGACTGTCTTTTCCTGATAATTGTAAATTCCTTATTTCACCTTTCAGTTAGAAGCAGCCTCCACCTGCAGTATATCTGCTACAAAGCAAAGACAATTGAAAGGTTCCCCTCCCTCTGTTGTGAGCACAACTCGCTTTCTTGCAAATCCTAAAGCACTGATCAAGTGTTCCAGAATGGCAGTACACTGAGCCTGTATCCAGCTATACCCCCTTCTTCCCATAGTGTGCTACTGTCCCCTGCAGGTCTCAAACCATGTACCTTTGGTTCTTAAGGCTAAATTATTTTTAGACAACATACATATGAACATATCAGCAGATAAAGGCCGTCTAGTCTGTCAAATCTGCTCAGAATGTCTAGAACTCACTTCTTTCTGGAAGTCCAAAATAAACTTAATGTCCAGGCTTAATTTGCTTCAAAGACTATAGAAAGTTTATTTCACAATGCTCAAGGAGGAAAACAAACAACTAACATTTCACCTCACAATGAGGCTTTGTCAAAGTGATTGCCCGTATAGACTTTTCATTATATAGCAGTAAACACAAACATGATTTCTATAACCAATCATGCTGTTTTCAAATCAGAAAAGTTATATATACCTTTAAAGTGCTGATATCTAAAGAGTTTTACAGGAACAATTATAGAATTAAAAAATATGCTATCCACTCTTTTATCTGAATTCATTTTACCACAGTCATAAAAGTAGCTCACTGTTTCCAAGCCCTAAGAGGGCTAATATATCTTCATGGAAGGCTATAAGATATACGTGGGTACTATGTTATATTTACATTCACTTCACATTTTAGCATGACCCAAGTTACACAGGTACAATTATCTTTATCCCTAATGTTCAATTCCTTTAGACAACATATGTCACAAATGAGAAATCAAGACCCTCAAAAAGAAGGGGTTAGTACAGGTGAGGGGAGAGGAGGAAGGGAAAGGGGGAAGAAGAACCACAAGGAAAGAAATGGAAGGGTCCAACTGGGCTAAGCATTTCATCATAACATAACACCAGCAATCATAAATAATGACAATAACAAAATGGGCAAAAAAGGCACACACATTTTTGCAAAACAATATACAAAAGTCCACAGATTCTCACACAAGGAAGATGTATTCAGATTGCAGATGTATAGCTGTGAAAAGAATTTATGCAGTATCACATACCATAATATCATATCCATTCATTAGTATGATTGCTGGTGTTATGTTATGATGAGGGGTCTTGATTTCTTATTTGTGACATATCTTTTCTAAAGGAATTGAACATTAAGGATAAAGATAATTGTACCAGTGTAACTTGGGCCATGCTAAAATGTGAAGTGAATGTAAATATAATATACTATTCATGCATATCTATAGCCTTTACATGAAGATATATTAGTCTCCTTAGGACTTGGAAATAGTGAGCTAATTTTATGTCTGTGGTAAAATGAATTCAGATAAAAGAGTGGGTAGCACATTTTTTTAATTTTATAATTGTTCCCGTATAGCACTTTAGATATCAGCACTTTAAAGGTATGTAATATTTTTTCTAATTTGAAAACATATCACTTTATATGATTGGTTATAGAAATTATATGTTTGTGTTTTACTGCTATATAATGAAAGTGTCTGTAGGGGCAATCACTTTTGACAAAGTCTAATCATGAGGTGAAACTTTAGTCATTTGTTTTTCCTCCTTGAGCATTATGAAATAAACTTTTTAATAGTCTTTGGGCAAATTAAGCCTGGACATTAAGTTTATTTCAGACTTCCAGAGAGAAGTGAGTTCTGTGACTGTTTTTGGATGTGGAATATACTTAAGTCACTAAGAGCCTGGTCCCTGCAAGAGCAGCTCTGATTTTGGTATCTCCTCAGAATGTACAGTTCCCACAGTGTTTACAGAGTGAACAGCCCCCCATGTCACCCATGACCACCATCAGGTATCCCTTGCCCCTGTCTTTCCCCCGCTACCTGCAACTTTCCTCCTCACCAAATCACAACCTCTCTTGAATCTGTCCACCGTTTTTAGGGATACCACGTCTTCTGGTAACTCATTCCACTTGGCTACCACCCTCTTGGTTAAAAGGTGCCTCCTAATCTCTTTTCTGAACCTTTCCCTACCAGTTTCAGGCTGTTGCCCCTAGTGACTTTGTTTCACTAAAGCTGAAGACACCCTTGGTGCTCACCCTGTTTATACCCTTAAGGTACTTGAAGGTCTCAGTCATGTCTCTCTTTCCCATCTGTCCTTGAGAGAGTACATGTTGAGCCCCCTGAGTCTCTCCTTGTGGGTGTCACATTGCTGGCCCTTGATCATCTTTGCCATCCATCTCTGCACTACCTCCAGCAATTTGACATCCTTCTTGAGATAAGGGCTCCAAAAACTGCACACTGTACTCCAACTGTGGTCTCACCAGGGACCTGTACAGTGGCAAAATGACCTTGGCCTTCCTACTGGTGATTCCCTGGCTATGCAGCCCACCATCTGATTTGTTTAGGCAGCTGCTTTCCTGCATTGTACCAAGTGTTTTAGGTCACTCTTGATAATAATAGCCAGGTCCTTCTCCTCCTTCAACTTGCTTACTTGCACACTGGCCAACCAGTACTTAGTCCCTGTGGTTTTTGCCCCAAGTGCATAACTTTACAGTTTTTAGCAGTCAACGCCACCTGCCAAATCCCAGACCACTTCTCCAGCCTATCCAGATCTCTCTGAGTTCCTGCCTCCCTTCCTCCATGTCCACCTTCCCACAGAGATTGGTGTCATCTGCGAACAGGCATACAGTGGTGTCCCCAGGATGAAACCCAATTCTGCAGCATTTTGCAGCACTCTGCATGATGCTGCAGCTTACCTACTGAATAAAGCAATGTAATTTCAATGGCAATTAGTCCCTTTTGTCATTTCAGGGAAATGGGACATTGCCAGGATGAAGAGAATGCCACAGTGTCCTGCATGACAAAAGAGACTAGTTGCCATTGAAATTACATTGCTTTATTCAGTAGGTCTTCTGCAGCATACTGCAGAGTGCTTCAAAAGTGGGTTTCATCCTGGTGGACCTCACTGTATCTTACTCCTAATCCTGTCTGCGATATCACATAGGAATATGTTAAATAACACAACTGTGTGGGAGGGAGAAGAGAGCAGGAGGGGATCTGGCATGATGGATAACAAGGGAAGGATTTCCACAGTTTAGGGGAATGGTGAGAAAATGCAGACTGACCAGCAGTGGAGGATCTAGTAAGAACAACCTTGGTGCAAGAATCATAGCTCTAGAGGGAGTGGGGGGTGGTAGGGGTGACAGTGAGTAAGAAAGGTAGGAAGGGAGAGAGCTGAATCATAATTTAGATATGAAGGAGATGTAGTGTGAGTAGCACCTGTCTTCGAAGGAGAGGAAAGAGAGAGATTGGCAGAGATTACAGTGGGGAGTATGAGCAGGACAGTCAAATGCGATGCAGCAGAAGGAGTGATAGAGGGTGTCCAGTCTGGCTAGGGAAGTTTTGGGGGAAGCACTGTAGACTAAATCTCTGTAGTCAAAAACTATAAGGAAAATTTTCTGGACCAGGGCCTGGCAGCAGGCAGGGGGATACAATCACGGTTTCTGTACAAGGCACCTAACTTGGGATGCAGTTTTTCAATGATGCAATCCGTGTGTCCAGAAAAGTCAAGGTGCTGGTCTAGCCAGACACCAAGATACCTAAAGGAGGATGTATCCTCCAGTTTCATCCCACTGAGGGTGTGGAAAGTGGGGGGGGGGTCTGAGAGAATCTCTGCCTAGTGCCAAAGGTCATGGAGACAGTCTTCCTGGTATTCAGGGAAAGTTGGTGTGAATGTAGCCAGTGCTGAACATTTTCAAAGTCTTGCTGAAGCCTGGTAGCCACATCAGAGGGGGAGGGTCCAGAGGTATACAGGATAGTATCATCTGCATACATGTTGGTACAGGTGGAGGAGCAGGTAGCAGGAAGGTCATTTAGGAAGATGGAGAAGAGAAAGTGACTAATACAGATCCTGAGGGGCATCTGTTATGATGGGGGTACACAGAGTCAGCAATCTGAATGGATTGAGTCCAATCTACCAGCTGGCCATGGAACCAGTTTGTGGTAGAGTCTGATAGCCCAACTGCAGAGAGCTTGGCAAGAAGGAGGGGTGGTGACTGTGTTTTTTTCTTCCTATCAGATTCAATAAAATATATTTAATGGAAAAAAAGGAGGAGGTGGGAGACAGTGTTGAAAGCCTTGGCAAGGTCAACAAAGATGGCAGAGATGATGAGGCCACTATCCATCCCAGTAAGGATGGAATTAGTGATCCTGAGGAGAGAGGAGATAGTGGAGTTTCTTCTGGAAGCAAGACTGGAAAGGGTAAAGAAACTGGAGGAGTCAAGGTAGGAGGAGATCTGGGAGAGTGCTACTTTTTCCTGGAGTTTTGCTAGGCTATGGAGAAGAGAAATAGGTCAGTAATTACCTGGAGTGGTGGAGTCACCACCTTTGGGAAGCAGAAGGACAGTGGCATGCTTCCAGGCTGCTGGGACAAAGGCATGAGAAGAGAGGTTCAGCAGGGAAGTAAGGTGGAGGCAATGGCTCGGGCAAATAGATAAAGGAGTTTTCAGTCAAGGCCATCAGGGGAGGTGACAGTGGAAGGGTTTAGGGCAAGGAGAGCCTCTAGAGTGGTTACAGGGGATACGAGTAGAAGGAGATGGAGTGGGGCATGGGGAAACAGCATACGAAGAGGTGGAGGGAAGGGGAGGGATGAGAGGGCGAGGTGCAGATGGTAAAGTAGGAGTTGACATTGTTGGCTAAAGCCAACTGGTCTGACAAACTGGAGCCATCAACACAAAGTACAGGGACAGGGGATGGCAGGTGGGGAGAAAAGGGATTGAACTAACTTCCAACATTTTGAAGGATGATTTAAATTGGACTGGAAGGTAGATTGGAAGTATTCAGCATTGGCAAGCCTTATTGCAGAAGTGCAAGTATTATGGAGTGCATGGTTGTATTGGTAGTCAGCAGGAGAACCAGAAGATTTATGTGCCTTTCAGGCTATATTGTGATTGAGAAAGCATGCCAGTAGTTATAGGGGTGATCCAGGGGAAATAATTACCACACACCCTGGTGCACCTAAGTGGGGCATACTGGTTAAAAGTAGCAAGAAATTTGGCTTAAAAATAGTCCTATGTGTACCCCTCCTAAGTTGGGAGCTTACCTGATGGTACTGCTGCCTTCCTATGCCTCCTGCTGGTTTCTTTGCTTCTCGGTCCATTCCTGGACTGACAAAGGGGCGAGGATCAGACTGCTCTGTTGCTGTGCCTCAAAGCATGCAATCCTGTGTAGTGAGTGAGCCATTTGCATCCTCGCTCCCTGGCCTGATTCTGGACTGCTGCTAGGGCCAGGGAGCATGTCAGACAATTTCAGCACCTCAAGCAACTGATAAGGTGCACGGCTGCTGAGCTGCACACTGTGGTGCCTCCCACCCCTAGAAATATTGCACAGTGGGGCAGGGAGCACAGGGAAAGGCCACAGACTGTTTCTTGGTGCCTCAAGTGCCCATTAAGAATGTGGCAGAAGTTCCGCTTGTGGGAAGTCTCTCCTCAGCCCCACCGGACAGCAAAGGGGGCTAGGGGGAACCATAAACAAAGAAATAAAACCTTTAAAAAAAGGTTCTCTGACCCAATCCATTCCTCCAGTGTCGGGGAGTAAGGGGACAACATGGTACCTGTTGGGACTACAAGTCCCATGATTTCTTGTGCCAAAAATGCCATTTTCAGAGACAGATCCTCCTGGGGAGCCCACAAAATGGAGCTTCCAACAGAGTTCCTTTCCCCCAAAGTGCTCCCTGGCTCTAGTGACCACCAGATGGGACCAGGAGAGTCTAAGCCATGCAGCCAGATGCTGCCAAGACTGTGTACTTTTATTTATAATGGACTGAGATGAGCAAGTACTGTCTAAGGGCAGTCATCTTTGCCGAGGTCTGCTTGAAGACAGTGTGGAATCTTTTTGATAGCTGCAGTACATCCAATCAAGATGTGGAGCTGGAGACTATGGTGGACCAATGAGGTGTCAAGATTCAAATTAAACATTCTGGGGTTGACAGTTTGACCCTGACTGAGTCATTGTCAGTTTCTGAGGAGAAAACTGATTTTTGACAGCTCCTGCTGCTGTCATAGACAGGAGACATTTAGTTTGTACCAAAACAAATTGAAGACTTCAGAATTTATTGCCAATGGTTTGGTAAATCCCAGAAACAAGGGGATTTACCTCAACCTTTTATTTATTTATTATTTAACCAGGAGAGACACACTAAGCTGAAACTTGTTTATACGTGCAACCTGGGAGCACAAGGAAGTTAAGTAACTTGCTCAGGGTCACACAGTATGCAAGTGGGGATGGTGGGATTCAAACTTAGGTCTCCAGGTTTGCAGCTCAGAGCCTTAAACCACTGTCCTATACTGCCTTCCAGGTAGACCTGTCTGAACTGGTGATATTTGGCAATCCAGATATCACTGAATGCTAAAAGAAGTAATTTATCTGAGCTTGGATGAGGTAACAAAATCCACTGCCTCACTGTCCTGACACAAGAGACTGTGATTCCTATCAGGGGACCTACAGTAAGCTCTGAGGTCCTGGCTCCTGTTCAACTACTGGCCTACCTGCAAAGGTGGGTGAAGACCAAGTCCCTCTGTGGGGTGAAGATGATGGCCTGCCTACTGCCAAGGTGGATGAAGACAAGTCCCTCTGTGGGGTGAAGACGACGGCTTGCCTACCTGTCGAGGTGGGTGAAGACAAGTCCTTCTGTGGGGTTCATTGCCTGCATCCACACCAGTCCTGCCTGTTCTTCCAATTTCCCTTCAGGGGAGACATCCTCCAACTCCTGCATCTCCTATTCACCAAAAGGTCATGAGTACTGAGTTTTACCCAAACAGATACTTTTCTAGCAGTTAAGCCAGCTAGCTAGTTAACTTTCCATCTGAGCTTACTGTGCAACCTTAGCTACACCCACAGAAACTGTTACAGCCAGGATGAACTGTATTCCTACACCCCCTGGTGTAGTTTTTACTTTGCATCTGCAGCATCCAACATGCAATGGTGCTGTCCCCAGTGTCTAGTAGTCACTGGCCTACAACTCCTCAGTGTGCACTCAACGTAGTTGGGAGCTCCCACAGGGACTGCAGGGTTAACAGGTGCACCAGTGGGGGAGAGGGACTGGGGCAGGGAATACTGGGTTGTAATGTACTGTGGTAGCTGATTATTCTGCCTGCTTACAGTATTTATAATAGGATTTTGTTGAATGTTTTACTACCTTTTGCTTCCCTTGTTTCTTACCTCATTATCCAGTCCCAAAATAACCCCTCTTGTCTATTTTACTGCAATTGCTGAATTATTTGCATTATCGTGCAGTGTACTATTTGTATGCTTAGAGTGATAAATGGGGAGGGGAGTGTATATTGTTTACCTGTTACCAAGGGAAGGGGCTATATTTCATTTCCTGTGGGGAAGCACTCTGGCAGTTCACTGCTATAAGGATCCCCATAGGTGGAGGTACCACGCCACTTGCCAAGCCAATTCTAACCACAAGCCCAGGCACCAACCTATATAACTTAGGCAGCCCCACTTATGAGTGGGTGTCCAGATAGGAGGGTAGGGGTGGCTACAAAATTGAAGGCACCTCTGGGATTTTTGGGCTTTTCTGCAGCACCTCTGTTTCTATTGGGAACAGTCTGGTAGCCCCAAAAAAACATTTCAAAGTTATGATGGATCACATAGGATTACAGGAATGGTCAAAGGGTGTGGACATTAATCTGAAAAAGTAATTTTGGCATGAGAGATCCCTGACGCAACCGCAAGGGACCATGTTGAAAGAATATAGGCAGCATAAAATGTTTGGGAAAAGTTATTGAACATGGGAGGATTTACAGTTCTGCTCAGCAAGCCTTTTGGTTTTGATAGAGTCCAGAGAGGATGTTGATCCTTCAGAGTGCCTGATCAGTTCCATGCTGATGGAGACCTCACCCCATGGGTCTTAATTACCCATGCCAGCCTGGATCCTCCTGCTGAGGACCCTAAAGACCCAAGTGACTTTGAAAAGAAGTTATACTCACTGTTAGCCACTGAGGGAAAGACAATTCAAGATATTAGAGCTATGTTCCAAGAAAGTGACCAGACAAAGAAGAAACCCACTGGCTGAACCCTGGGTTGGAGGACCTAAGTGGTCCCCTTATTTGATTCCACCTTGTGAACAGTATAGAAGATTGCTTATTTTCTCTGGCACTATCCCCACTCCTTCTGGTGAGGATGGCTACAAGAGCTGGACTAGTCAAGCCACCCTGATGGAGCAAGCATGGAAATGTTCAGATGATGAGAAATGCAAACACATAGTAGAGAGCTTGAGAGGTATGGCATTGGAAGTCATCCTATCACTGTGAGGAAGCAAACCAGATTGCACTGCTAGTGACCATATCATCATACTGAGAAGTTCCTACAGAGTATTTGAGCATAAGGAAGACCTCATTTTTCAGCTGGAAGCCACCACCCAGAAAGTGGGAGAGAAACTGTCCTATTACATGACCCGAGCAGAGACAATGATTCATAAAATAGTTGAGGCTGGAGGAGTAACCCCTGCACAAGTTGCCCAAATAAGACTCTACCAAATCTTATGAGGTGCTGTATATTCAAGTTGGACTCTGATAACTTCAAGACTAAAAGAATGCCCAGCCAACCATCATAATTTCAGACAGCTTCTTGATGAGGTGAGAGGAAGAGTCACAGGAAGACATTGCCAGCTCATTGCAAGAGCCTATTGGGAAAGCCTTTCTCTTGCAGCCCCAAGTTGACAGTAGCTAAAAACAAACTGATAACTCAGACCTGAAAATGCAGTTAAAAGAACTCACTGAGTGTGTCAAAGCCATGTGAATGACACAGATGCCTCACCCATGAGCCAATTGCTTTCCACCTAGGTGTGAACACCCGCTGAATCCTTCCCCTGATCCAAGGGTCAGCCCTCAATCCTCAACTGTACCCAAAGGTGAACTATTTTGTTTTCATTGTGGAGAAGATGGACATCTTATATGAGGGTGAGTTAGGCCTGAGAATGAGCAGCTAGTGAACCAGAAATGGGAAAGACAGCAACAACCATAGGGAAATGACAATGGAGCCTGGTGAGGGAGCAGCCTGGAAGTCTGAGAGTGAACCACTCCATAAGATGAACCAGCCTGCTAAAACTGTCAGAAACAAGTTACCATCTAGACTGACGGGTCCTACTCCTACCATAAAGATTTTTATTGAAGGATACCCATGTGACACCCTCCTGGACAGTGGATCACAAGTCACCATCATTTATTGATCTTTTTACCAGGCCTACCTAAAGCAATTGTCTTCGCAACCTCTAGAGGGACTTTCCGTGTGGGGGTTCAGCAATGCCAGCTACCCCTATGATGGCTACATTGCTGTGCAAATTGAATTTCCAGGGACTTTTGCTGGAGTCTTTCAAAGAATCAACACCTTAGCCCTTATTTTTCCTGATGCCCAGAGATTGGGCAAGACACCAGTGTTGATTGAAAGAAATGCCAATATGTTTGGAGGCCTGGCTCACCTGTGCCTGCAGAAGGCAGGGGAAAGAACCTGCCAGTCTTTACCAATTCATGCCACTGTGAGTACTGCCCACCTGGAGAGAGAGACCAAGGTCTGCAGCCACCCGGAGGAGATTGTCAGAGTCATCAAACAAGGGAATGATCCTCTGATAGTGCCCCCTGGTGCCAAGTGCATGGTGAAGGGGCTGTGGATTGCAATGAGTCACTGTCAGACCAAATCATTATTGTGCAGTCACCAGGAAGAGGCCTGCCAAATGGTCTTATGGTCCAGCAAGAGTGCTGCCTGGAAATGATGTGATAGTCAAGAGGATCAATATAAAGCTAAAGAATGAGACTCACAAGGATCTGATGGTGCACTCTGCTACAGTAATAGCCAATCTTTACACAGCTGATGTGGTCATGGCCACATTCTCTCCAGAGAAGACTACTCCACTGGATGAAGTGGTGTTCAATTTGGGTTCATCTCCCATTCTCACCAGCTGGAAGAACTGATTAAAGAAGGAATTGGTACACTGCTTAGATGTATTTTCCTGCCATGAATGGGATGTAGGGTGTTCAAAAGGAGAGGATCATCACATCTGCCTATATGATGATTACCCATTCTGTGAAAGGTTGGGAAGACTGGCACCCACAGATATTGAAGATGTTAAGCAACATTTGCAAGAGCTCCTGAAGGCAGGGATAATAATTGAATCTCACAGTCCATATACCTCATCTATGGTGGTGGCCCAGAAAAAGAACGGTGCCATAAGAATGTGCATTGACTATCGCACCTTGAATCAGCAGACAGTGGCCAATAAATACACCATGCTGTGAGTGCAAGGTGATTTACACAGCCTTACAGGTAGTAGATGGTTCTCTGTTCTGGACTTGTTATTACGAAATACCGATGGCTGAGGAAGACAAGGTGAAGACTGCCTTTATCTGTTCACTGGGATTTTACCAGTTCGAGTGAATGCCACAAGGAATATCTGGCACCCCAGAAAAGTTCCAGCACCTGATGGAGAAGGTGGTGGGTGACATGAATCTCTTAGAAGTCTTAGTTTACTTGGATGACCTGATAGTGTTTGGGAGAACACTAGAAGAACATGAAAACTGACTACTCAAGGTATGGGACTGACTGAAGAAACATGGTCTAACACTCTCCCTGGACAAGTGTCAATTATGCCAGACTTCCATGAAGTATGTGGGACATATTGTTTCTGATCAAGGTAACAGCACTGATCCAGAAAAAGTGAAAGCTCTTACTACATGGCCTAGACCCACCAACTTAAGAACGCTTCAATCTTTCTTAGGATTTTGCGAGTACTACCAGAGATTTGTAAAAAACTACTCTTTGGTGGTAAGCCCTTTGCACAAACTAACTCAGGGATATCCTTTAATTCAGTAGAGCAAACATCTAGGAGCCACAGAGACATATCCCAGTGAATATTTCAAGACCAATTAATCTTTTGGGGACAGATGGACAGATGAATGTTAGAATGCATTTCAATAAATTATTCAACTCCTAACAGAAGCTCCTGTTCTAGCCTTTGCTGACTACACCAAGCCATACACTCTTCACATTGATGCCAGCATGAACATTTGTGCACCGTACTCTACCAGGAACACGACAAAAGTATGAGACCCATCACCTATGCCAGTCACAGTTTGACTTTCTTTGAAAACACTATCCAGTCCATAAGTTAGTTCCTTGCACTGAAATGGGCAGTGACTGATCAATTCCATGAGCACCTGTATAGAGCCAAATTTATTGTGCTAACTGACACTAACCCACTAACATATGTGCTGACCACCACCAAGATGGATGCCACTGAGCACAGATGGATCTCTGCACTATCAGCTTACAATTTCCACTTGCAATATCATCCTGGGTGAAACAACATAGACGCAGAAGCACTGTCCAGATGCCCCCATAATACTCCTCCCATGGAGGGGCCCTGGACCTATATTTCAAAAGATGGAGTGAAAGCTGTTTGCCAGATGATGGTGCCTCATGACCGTCCTGCCATCACCAACCCAGACTGAGCTGTAGACTACTTGAAGTGCATCCTGATGCCGTAATGGAAGTGTACAAATGATTCACCACACTGCACAACACCTCTTTGCCTCATTTATCTCCTACAGATTGAAGAAAAACACAGGAAGCAGATCCTTGTTTAAGAGACAGTATCTTACCCAAAGAAAATGGTTTATCATCCTCTCAAGTCAAAGAAAACCTGCCAGATGTATCACTTCTCCTGAAAGAGTGGAACACATTTTGTTAAAGCATGGACTGTTGTATTGTATCTCCAAAACACAAACTCAGTTTCCAAAAGAGCAAGTGATGCTGCCCAAAACATTTTGCTGAATAGTTTTGCAAGCACTTCATGAGGACATGGGACATTTGGGAATTGATAAGACTTTGGGCCTGGTAAAAGATTGCTTCGACTCGCCTCATATGGTTATGGAGGTGGAACAACATTGCAAAAGCTGTAATAGGTGCATCACCCATAAGACTTTACCCACATGAGCAGCGCCTCTTGTAAACTTCACCAGTAGTGGGCCTATGGACTTGGTCTGCATGGACTTCCTTTCCCTTGAACCTTATCAGAAGGGCATCAGTAACATTCTAGTAGTAACTCACCACAACACCTGCTATGCACAGGCTTTCCTCACAAAAGACCAAAAAGCAACCACTGTGGCTAAAGTATTGTGTGAAAAGCATTTTGTGCACTATGGACTCCCCAAACACCTGCACTCTGATCAAAGGAGAGACTGAGAGTCACTTTATCAGGGAATTCACAAGCATTATGGGCATCAAGAAGTCTCGTAGTACTCCATACCATCCTCAAGGTGACCCTTAGTCAGAGGGAGATTCAATAGAACACTGCTTAATATGCTGTGAACATTGGATCCTAACAGAAAGGCATACTGGAGCCAGCACGTACCTTTCCTAGTCCATGACTACAACTGCGCTAGAAATGACTCAATGGGGTTCTCACCCTATTTCCTAATGTTCAGGAGAGAAGTCAGACTTCCAGTGGACTTAGGTTTTCAGGTGTCTGCAGATGGTGCCCTACCAGAGACACACTTGGAGTATACCAGGAGAATGCAAGCATGACTAACAGAAGCCTACTGAGTGGCCCAGGAAGCAGCTGCAAAGTCTGGCCTAGCAAACAAAAACAAATATGACAAGACAGCCAGAGAACAAGATCTCCAGCCCTGAGACAGAGCATTGATTCAAAACTTGGAGATCCCAGGCAAACACAAGATAGAGGACCAATGGAAATCTGATTCTTATGTAATTGTGGAACAGCTTCCAAATTTTCCAGTATACAGATTAAGAATGGAAAGAGGAAACATGGTGGTTAAAACACTGCATCAAAACCACCTCTTGCCAAATGGCCAACTGTTGCCAGAAGTTGTTAACTCAGTACCTCTCTCACCTCCATGGAGACTGATCACTAAAAGTGAGACAAGGCATAAAAGACACAGCCAAGTTCTACCACAAATACCTGTTGCCCCCGTGACACATTCTGATGTGTTCAATAGTAGTTCGGAGGATGAAGAATCTTATATTTGTCCAATATCATGTCACTATTGGCCTGCACCATATCCCATGGACTGTCCACTTTCAGCACCAGAAGGCAGTAATGTGAGTCATTCCAGGCCATTGAATCCGGCTGCAGTGCCTTTTGTTCCAACTGATACCGGGCCCACTGTCATGAACTGTGTTCCAAATGCAAGGAATGTTGATACTCCAGAAATAAAGCCAATCCAGGACACTGAAAGATTCAAACTCCCTGTGGCTGAGTGTGCAGAACCCATTAATGATCCTGATCAAATTATTCCTGAGGAACCCGTAGTACCTTGCCACTCTGGTAGAGAAGTCAAGCATAGAGTAAAACTCACTTATGATCTCGTTGGTGTCCCTTCTGATCTCCCTGTCAATGTGAGACATAAAAGGGTTAATATGCTGCCAAGCCCTCTATTGCTGCCCCCCTTGTGCTGTCCACAGCTCATAATTGGGAGGTGTACATGTAAACCATGGTGGGAAAGTATTCATTTCAGTGCATGCCCTGTGTTTTAAGAAACGCAATGCTAATGTTGGTTACTCAGGTATCATGTGTATTAGATAGAATGTAATGTATTGTATTGCATTGTTTGATGTTTCAAGCCTTGACAAGGATGCCAAGCATTTCAGTGGGGGAGGGGTAATGTAACCCCCCTCCCAAGTTGGGAACATTCCTGGGGCTCCTGCTGCCTCCCGATGCCTCCAGCTGGTTTCTTCACTCCCCAGCCCACTCCTGGACTGCCAAAGGGCTGGGGAGCAGACTACTCTGTTGTGACACCTCCAAGTGCCTGATCCCATGCGGCGAGCAAGCTGCTTGCATCCTGGCTCCCCTGGCCCAATTCTGGACTGCCGCCAGGGCGGGGAGTGTGTCAGACAATTCAGGCACCTCAAGCATCCAATGAAGAGCACAGCCAGTGAGCCACACACTGTGGTGCTTCCACACACCCTAGAACTGCCACAGAGTGGGGCGGAGGGCACAGGGAAAGGCCACAGACTGTTCTTGGTGCCTCAAGAACCATTAAGAATGTGACAGGAGCGTTGCTTGTAGGAAGCCTCTCTCCTGCCCCACTGGACAGCAAAGGGGACTGGGGGGAACCATAAACAAAGAAATAAAACTTTTAAAAAAGGCTCCCTGACCCAATCCATTCCTTCAGTGGGTCCAGGAGTAAGGGGACAACATAACACCCACAGGGACTACAAGTCCTATGATTCCTTGAGCCAAAAGTGCCATTTTGAGAGACAGCTCCTCCTGGAGAGCCCACAAAACAAAGCTTCCTACGGAGCTCCTTTCCCCCCAAAGTGCCCTCTGGCCCTAGTGACCACCAGATGGGACCAGGAGGGTCCAAGCCATGCAGCCAGATGCTGGCAAGACTGCGTACTTTTAAATATAATGGACTGAGATGAGCAAGTACTGTCTGAGGGTGTCCATCTTTGCTGAGGTCTGCTTGAAGACAGTATGGAATCATATTGGTAGCTGTATTACATCCAGTCTGGGTGTGGAGCTTGAGACTAAGGTGGACCAATGAGGTGTCAAGATTCAAACTAAACATTCTTGGGTTGACAGTTTTACCCTGGGTGAGTTGTGAGTTTCTGAAGAGAAACAACTGATTTTTGACAGCTCCTGCTGCTGTCATAGCCAAGAAATATTTAGCCTGTGCCAAAACGAACTGAGAAGTTTCAGAATTTATTGCTAGCAGTCTAGTAAATCCCAGAGACAAGGGGGTTTACCTTAGCCTGCCTGAATTGTGATATTTGGCATTCCAGGTATCATTGGCTGCTGAAAGAAGTAATTTATCTGAGCTTGGGTGAGGTAGTAAAATCCACTGCCTCACTGTCCTGATTCAAGAGATTGTGATTCCTAGCAGGGGACCGAAGCTCTGAGGTCCTGTCTGCCTGTTCAACTGCTGGCCTACGTGCAAGGTGGGTGAAGACAATTCCCTCTGTGGGGTGAAGAAGATGGCCGGCCTACTGCCAAGGTGGGTAAAGACAAGTCCGTATGTGGGGTGAAGATGATGGCCTGCCTACTTGCAAAGTGGGTGAAGACAAGTCTCTCTCTGGGGTGAAGGTGATGGCCTGCCTACTGCCAAGGTGGGCGAAGACAAGTTCCACTGTGGGGAGAAAACCACAGCTTGCCTACCTGTTGAGGTGGGTGAAGACAAGTCCCTCTGTGGGGTGAAGAGGATCATCACCTGCATCCACGCTAGTCCTACCTGTTCTTCCAAATTGCTTGCATGGGGAGACGTCCCCTAACTCCTGCATCTCCTATTCACCAAATGATCATGAGTACTGGGGTCTTACCCAAACAAATACTTTTCTAATGGTTCTGCTAGCTAGATAGTTAACTTTCCTGCATTTAACTGCTGTATTTGACACTGTAGACCATGGTGTGCTGTTGGAGCACCTGCGTTTCTTTTGTGGACTGTCTCATACAGTCCTTAAATGGTTCCATTCTTGCCTCATGGGCAGGTCCCAAAGAGTTGCCACTGGAATTTATTCCTCTGGTGCTCACTCCCTGCCTTGTGGGGTACCGCAGGGTTCCATTCTAGCCCCCATGTTGTTTGCAGTGTATATGCTGCCATTGGGAGATATCATCAGGCTACACAGTCTGAGTTTTCACTGCTATGCAGATGATACTCAGCTGTATATGTCCTTTCTGCCCAGACAGGATGATGCACTCTCCGTGCTAAATAACTGCCTTTCTGAGATCAGATGTTGGATGAGTTCCAGCTGGCTGAGACTGAATCTGGATAAGACTGAAGTGCTGGAAGTGGACCCAGGTCATCCGGGGGCAGGTTTGGGGGCTGATCAAACATCAGGCTTATTACTTGGTGGTATGTCACTCACTACCTTGGATCAGGTGCATAACCTGGGCATTATTTTTGATGATGGTCTGACCCTAAAATCTCAGGTGTCAGCTGTCATCAAATCCTCTTTTTACCATCTGAGGAATATCGCCTGGGTGAAACATCTGGTTCCTCCGGATGATCTTCCAACACTGGTCCATGCCTTTGTCACTATCCATCTTGATTACTGCAATTCCCTCTACCTAGGGCTACCAGGGGTTGATATCCGCCACCTGCAGCTGGTGCAGAATGCGGTGGCCAGGCTTTTGACTGGGACTTCCAGAACCAGTCATATTATGCCTGTGCTCCGCGAGCTGCACTGACTGCCTCTTTGGTGGTGGATCACCTTTAAGGTTGGCTTGCTAACCTTTAAGCCTACATGATCAGGGACCCGGTTACCTGCAAGATCTCCTGGTGCCCTACTGCCCCCTCCGTCCTCTCCGTTCCACCAACGAGGAATTGCTGGAGATTCCCAGGGTACGATTGAAGACATCTGGATCTTGTGCTTTTGCTTTTTCAGCGCCAACCCTGTGGAATTCTCTACATAGTTGGCTGACAGAATGCCCAACTGTCGATAGATTTAAAATTAATTTAAAAACTTATTTATTTAGCTTAGCTTTCCCTACTCATGGATGATCTGTTTTAATGTTCTTAGTTTAAATTGTTATTTTTAAGTGTTTGGTTTTATGTACAGTGCCTTGGTTTTCTGAAAGGCGCTATAAAAATAAAGTTGATTTGATTTGATTTGATTTCCATCTGGGCTTACTGCATGGCCTTAGCTAAGCCCACAGCAACTGTTACAGCCAGAATAAACTGTATTTCTACACCCCCGGTGCAGTTTGTACTTTGCATCTGCAGCATCCAACCATTGCAACGGTGCTGCCCCCAGTTTCTACTAGTCACAGGCCTGCAACTCCTCAGTGTGCACTCAATGTATTTGGGAGCTCCCACAGGGACTGTGGGGTTAACTGGTGCACCTGTGGGGGGAGAGAGGCTGGGGCAAAGAATACTAGGTTTTAATATAGAGTGGCATCTGATTATTCTGCCTCCTTACAATATTTAGAATGTTTTTTTTTTGATATTTTACTACACTTTGCTTCTTTTGTTCCTGACCTCATTATCCAGTCCCAAAATAACCCCCCTTGTTTATTTTACTGCAATTGCTGAATTATTTGCATTATTGTGTAATGTAATATTGCATGTTTAGAGTGATAAGTGGGAGGGGAGTGTATATTATTCTACCTGTTACCAAGGGAAGGAACTGTATTTCATTTCCTGTGGGGAAGCACCTTGGCAGTACACTGCTATAAGGATCCCCATAGGTGGATGCACCATGCCACCTGCCAAGCCAATTCTTTTTTTTTTTAAACTTCATCTTTTATTGAGTAGCCATAGATTCATTTTACATAACTTTACATTGTTCTATGTAATATAACATTTTTAACTGACTTGATGTTTACATCTTACAACCACTCTGTCTTTAAACACAGTTGATAAAATATATACTATTCAGTAAGTTCTTGTTTGGTTTAAATAGACAATATAGGAGTTGAAGACCTGCTTCATTTAGTCTCCTTCCATTCTCTCTTACTATTGGGTAGGTTATTCCATGTCTATTGTGCAGACAGAGTGGATATTATCACTTATCTGTGTTCTAGGCTGACTTGTCTTGATATTTTAGTTCAAACCAAAGCCAGTCAATGGACTCTATATTTAAATAATTAAACTAAACATCAAAACTAAACTCAGGCATCCTAATATGTCTTACATTCTGTGACATTATTTTAAAATGTGGCTTCTGATACAGTTTCGCTTTTGAAAAATTGATAAGGATAACATAACAGCTCTTTTTCCCTAAATGAAGCTCTAAGGCTTTAAGTGAAATGTTTTAAGTGGAATGTCCAGGGCTTTCCCCCACTGACTCCAAGACCTGCCAAGGGGACCAGACAGTTTCGAATACCTCCCTCCCTTGTCTTAGATTATAAGTGATCTGTTCCATTGCCTCCAGTTGCCTCATTCTGACTTTCCATTCTTCTACTGTTGGGGGATGGGGAGAAAGCCACCTTGAAGTGATCGCTTTCAGTGCTGCCACTCTCATCATTTGTGGTAACCGCCTCACCTGTCTAGGTCCTGTAATCAGGTAAGGAAGTCCCAGCACCATTTCTTCCCCTTTAAAGGGGATTTGGAGACCTGATACTTTTTGCATATATTCATGTACTTCCTTCCAAACATTTCTGATTTTGGAGCAATCCCACATTACATGTGCTGGAGTTCCTCTTGCCCCACCACATCTCCAACATTGCTCTGGTCTCCCTGCTGCAAAGTGTTTTGTTTTAGAGGGTGTAAGAAAGTATCTCAACAGGACTTTCCAGTGGAATTCACGCCAAGAAGGGGAGCTTGTCACCTGCCAACCCCTGGTTAGTCTATTCTCCCAGGCTTGTTGTGAGATCAAGATCCCTAGCTCTGTTTCCCATCTTTGTTTAAGTTTGACTAAGCCTGGGTTGAATAGGTTAATTAGGATCCCATATAGTTGAGCCAAGGGGTGTGGGATATTTCTTATCCTACTGTTGCAATAGAAAAACTCTTCTAAGGAGGTCTTCTCTCTAATGATTTCTTGCAACCTGTTTTCAGAATAAATGTAATGTCGGACTTGTAAATATCTAAAGTGATCCTCCTGGCGGAGGTGAAATTTGTCCTTTAGGTAAGTGAAGGGGTGGCAATTAGTTCTCCCAATACATTGGGCAAAAGTAGAAAGTTGCTGTGCAGCCCAATATTGGAATCCTGAGTTCTCCCTCGGTGGGATAAATGAGGCTTCAAATCTTATTAGGGAAAGGGGTCCCAGTCCCTCTGGAGTACCCTTAAGCTTCCTCAATTTTTTTAGAATCCAGAACAAGTGCAGAATCCAAGGGTTGTTAATCTCTCTGGTCAGGGCTATAGGTATATTGCCTATAGGGGTCACCCATAGGGCCCATCTATGTACTGCGGCTTCTTCTAAATGATACCACCCAGAATCCACCTGGCGTTTTATCCAGGAACACAGCTGGGTTCCTTGGGCTGCTAAAAAATAATAGTAACAGTTTGGGAGAGCCAAGCCTCCCCTATTTCTGGGGGCTTGCAACAATTTTTTAGCTAGTCTTGGCTTTTTCCTGTTCCAGATAAAGGCCTGGAACTCTTTTTGTAATTTAGCCCAAAATAGTCTAGGGGGATGAATTGGGAGGGTCTGGAATAAGAAGAGGAGTCTGGGTAGAACGTTCATTTTAAAAGTCTGCACTCTGCCATATAGAGACAGGGGGAGTAGATGCCATCTGGCTATATCGGCCTGTATGTGTTGAAATAATGTGGCATAATTATTTTTATATAGAAGAGGGAGGTCCACCGAGACCTGTATTCCTAGGTATTTGACTGTGTTATTTTTGGCCCACGCAAAGGGGAAGGATGTTTTAAAGTCCCTTGAGGGGGATCCACTGAGGGTTAATGTTTTAGATTTTTGAAGGTTGATTTTATAACCAGCCACTGCACCGTATTCTTCCAGTGAATGGGTTAATGCTGGAACCGAAGTCTCTGGATGTGATATAAAGAACAAAGAATCGTCTGCATATAACGCAATTTTTTGGACATGGCCTTCTACTTCCACCCCCTGGATCCTTGGGTTAGATCTGATCTCAATAGCAAGGGGCTCCAGAGATAGAGCAAAAAGTAGTGGAGAGAGGGGGCAGCCCTGCCTCGTGCCCCTCCCCAAGGAAAATCTCTCGGAAAGGTGCCCATTTACTTTAACTCTGGCCTCCAGGTTTTTATATAAATTGTTGACTGCATTGACAAACCTTTCTCCCAGGCCAAATCTTTTTAAGGTTTCACCCAAAAACACCCAGTCCACCCTGTCAAATGCTTTCTCAGCATCCATACTGATTGCTAACTGTAGGTGTTTAGTACTTTTATGAGCTGAGATCACGTTTAACAGGCGTCGGATGTTATCTTGGAGGAATCTCCCTCAGATAAAGCCGGTCTGATTCCTGTGTACTAGGCAGCCTATTATTTCCTGGAGTCGATTGGATAGTATCCCAGTAAAGATTTTAGGTCCACCGGTAAAAATGAGATTGGCCGATAGGATCTACAGTCTTCCGGATCTTTATTTGGTTTTAAAATCATAGAGATCTAGGCAAGGCTCCAGGACTTAGGGGCTGCCCCATCTCCCTCCACAATTCGTTATATGTGTCATGTAGTACTGGCAGAATTGGGTCTAAAAAAGGTTTGTAAAATTCCAAAACATAGTCATCCATCCCTTGGGCCTTTCCATTTTTCAGGTTCTTAATTTTTTGAGTTATTTCTGTTATTGAAATAGGGGTCTCGAGTTCCTTCCTCTGGGTCTCAGAGAGGGTAGGGAGTCGAAGCTTGTTAAGGAATAGTTGAGTTTTCTTTTCATGCTCTATGTCCCTGTCCCTGCCATATAGGGAGGAATAATATTTTTGAAATTGTGTGGTAATTAGGGAAGGGGACCAGGTTATGTCATTAGAGTCGTGTCTTTTAAGTTTATGTACTGCCCTAGAAGCCCTTTCCTTTCGTAGCTGCCATGCTAATACTTTACCTGCTTTGTTACTGTGTTCATAAAACCTCTGTCTGGCATAGGTTAAGAGTCTCTCTGTCTGAAGGTCTAGGATCTTGTTCAATTTGGTTCGGGACCTAATTAGTCCGGTCTCACATTTCTGGTCTAATGTCTCTTTATGGGTCTTTTCCAACTGGGCTATTTTCGCCTCGAATTCTACCCTTTCTTTAAACTGAGCCTTCTTATGTTTCGCTGCAAAGACAATCACTATACCCCTTAGATAACATTTTAGCACATCCCACCTAACTCTTACCTCTGTGTCTTCCCTTCAGTTTATCTCTAGATAATCCTTTATCGATCGCTGTATAAGTTGTTTGAATTCTGTTAAATTCAGTAAGCTAACATTTAGGCGCCAGACTGACTCTGGGGGTCTTGGAGCTAGGGATAGCTCCAACGTGACTGGGGTATGATCTGAGACTGAAATATACCCTATATCAGCTCTAAGCACAGAGGGTAGGGCATTTGCTGAGACTAACCAGCGATCAATACGAGAATACATCTTATATTTAGGAGAGTAGCATGTGTAGTCTTTATCTGAATGGTGGACAAACCTCCACACATCAACCAGAAAGAGCTCTGCACATAACCTCATGAGCACTTTACTGGACCTAGCAGGGCCTGTGGTGTGGGACCCAATCCTATCCAGGCCTAAGTCTGTCACTGTATTGAAGTCCCCCCCAATAAATATTAGCTTGTCTGGATCCAGAGATATCTACCAAGCCCATTCTAACCACAAACCCAGGTGCCAACCTATATCCCTTCAGCAGCCCCACTTATGAGTGGGCATCCAGATAGAAGGGTAGGGGTGGTTATATATATGCACGGTCAATGGAGATGGCAGCAGGGATGGGGGACCAGTCAGTAGTAGATAGATCCTCGAGAAGAGGGGCAAGGTCCAGGGATCTGTAGGAACATGACATTATAATCCTTGGGGGGGGATATAGGCAGGTGAATTTTACACACCAGATAGATTAGGTGGTGGTCACTTAGGGCATCTGGGAGGATGCCAGCTGCAACTACTCTGTGAGAGTGAGATGTAAGAGTCCAATCAATGAGTGCATGATTTAGTAATTTAGTATTTACTCAGGTTGGTTCATTTATAAGCTGAGTCAAATTTAGGGAAGAAATGTCCTCACAGGTTTTGGAGTCCAAGGAGGATTTCCAATCCAAGTTAAAGTCACCCATGACGTAAAGTTCACCTGTGGAAGTATGGGACAAGAGGGTGATCATGAGGGTGGTAATGGAGGAGGGAGCCTGTAGTGACAGTAGACCCCAGCTACAAAATGGGGAGGGTAAAGGGCATGAGTTTGACAAGGAGAATTTTGTAAGCATCCAGAAAGGAGGATGATAGGACCAGAGTGAACTGTAGTGAAGAAGAGACATACATGGCCACTCTGCCACCTCTACTGAGCCAGTCTTGGCATGCAAGGGAGTAACCAGGTAAGGCTACACTGCTGTCAGGAACTATGTAACTGAGCCAAGATTTGAAGATGATCAGAATATCAGAGCAAGGGTAATGGTGAGGGGTTGCAACAAGAGTTGGGATATAAGGCTCCTAATATTCAGATGGATAATCTTAAATCCACAAGGAAGTTAGATGGGAGAATGGGAGCCAGGCCTGGGTTTGGCTCAACATCACCTGCCACGAGCAACAGTAGCACAATGAGGAGCTTGGTGGCAGTACAGAATCTTAAACTATATATTCTAGGAATACAGCATCAACTTGTGTATATTTTGTGAAACATGTTTTTTAGTTTGAAAAGAAAACAAAAAATACTAGGTACTGTACTGACTGATTTAAATAATGCAAAACAAGGATTATTGAATATATATCTACAAACCTATACACTCATGGAAATACAAGTTATCTCCCTTTATTAAGCAGTTTAGTCTTTTCATGAAGAAATTATGGAGGTAATTTTAATGCTTGCCATGTGCGCACGAGCAAGTGAATGTATTGCAATAGTGCTTATTGATGGGTGTGACACTGCTCATCCAATGCAGAGTAGTGTTTTAGGGGCAAGTCTGTGCCACACCAGTCATCAGGCAGGCTGATCATGATGGAGTTTTGGCTTGCTGCCTGGAAACTTTGTGTATATCAAAAGAAAGAGCCGACCCAATCATGGGTCAGCTCTTCCCTTTGATGTACGCTGCCCAGCAAACCAAGCTGATCCATTTTGGTCAGCCTGGAATGCTTGAAATGTTTGTCAGCTGTAAAAGGAAACTGTACCACTACCACACATTCACGGTTACATTTTCATGGTTAATTTTTTTTTTATTATTTTTGTTTTCTCCCAACCACTTGACCCTCCCTCTCAGCATCCACCACCCCACACCCCTCTCAAACATATCCCAAATTTACAACATAGGCATTTCTTTACAGAACCTCAAGAATGTGGCAGTTGTCATTTTTATATCCTGACCACAATGTTTTTTTTACATCCTGAAATTTTATTTCACGGTCCCTGCACAAAATCACCTTTCAGGCAGGAGTTCAAAATGTTCTGTGCCCTTCTTCTATTTGGCTGGCAGTATAGCCTAGAGGCTAGAGGAATGAGGTGTGAACGAGCCTGGTACATCCAGCAGACCAGACCTGAGTTTGATTCTCACAACCTCCACTTACATACTGTGTGACTCTGAGCTAGTCACTTAACCACCCAGTGCTCCCAGGTCGCCCCTGAAAACAGGCACTTGTGCCTAGTGGGCCTTACCTGGTTACCAAAGACTAAAATAAAATAAATAAATAAAAAATAAGGTGGGATCATAAGAAGGTTATATACCTTAACCATCTATTGGGTCAGGGATCTTAAATTTGACATGATTTCTTGATGATAGGTGTTCTAACAACATGTCAGATTTCATGACAATATGATGCATCTTCTCAAAATTATATGTGCTTAAAATCTGTCATTTTATTTTTTTCAGGAAATTTCATCAACATGTTTTATCTGCATATAACTCAGACACCTTTGGAGCTAGGCATGTGTAAATTAGTATTGATAACCTTTTTGCAATGCTTATAGAATTATCTAAATATGGACATAATTAGAAAAGAGATTTTTAAGTTACAGGGGTTCAAAACTTTACTATGTAAATATTTGCAAAACTTTGTAAAAACTTTCAAAAATGTGGATGTTTGTAACTTCTCTGCTCTAGCATGCATAGAGTAAACATTTGACATGCATATCCATAGTCAGTGTATCCTGGTGTCCAACACAACTGGATAAATTGGTTAAGCAGTTTTAATTTTACACAAAAAGACTCACATGCCATCTGCTTTACATGCTCTGATATTGAAATGCACTTTGTACTGTAAGTATTATTAGTACTTGATTCTACATTACTGGATTTAGTTGGGGATATCTTTCTACTTGTCTTATCTGTACCTGCTCCATGTTGTGTTTATTATTGTATTATACTGTATTTGGAAAATAAGTAAAATTTATTACGGAAAAAAAAAAGGAAAGTGCATCTCCCTCCATCAGCCACTAAGTACATCTGGCACAAGCCTCTCAGGTCACTAGACACTGATGCCCTTCTAAATGACCTTGCAGCCTCAGACTGGTCCCCTGTGTAATCAACCCCTGATATTGACTCAGCCTTATCCCTTTTCACCACTATTTTTAACAATATCTGGAACATCCATGCCCCTGCCCCCAAGAAGGCCAGGGTTAAACGCTTACACCACCTGTGGATCTCAGTTGACCTAATCAATCTTTGCAAATTCCCAGGACTAGGCGTGGGCACCTTTTAAATCCTCATAGTCCCTGGTTGACCTCCAGTCTTATGGGGCACTCAGGAATACTTGCACTGAAGGTGTTCACTCCATCAAGGCCTTCTACTTCAAGGCAAACCTCCATTCAAGTCTCTCGTCACCCTCTAGGTTTTGGAAGGTGATCCACTAGCTGTTCAATTCCCTTGCCCAGTCTGTCCCCCCACCTTCCTGGTGGGTCACTCTTCTGTCTCAGAACCCTCCTCTGTAGCAGCACTTTTAAACAAATTCATCACCACCTGTTCTGTACCCTGTCACACTCCTCCTGACATTACTGTCTCTCCCCCTCGCCTACCTCCTGATGGCTTCTATTTTCTGTCTGTTTCCCCCCAGGAAGTCTACCTTGCCCTCGTATCTCTCAACCTCTCTAAATCTAGTCTTGACAGTCTTGACCCCAAGTTCCTATATATCTCTGCTCCCTGCCATAGCCCTCCCTCCCTCTCTCTCTCCTCCCAAACCTCTCCTTTTCCCTCATTACTCTCCCCTCTCTTGCCCAGCTCCAAGAATCTATAGTATGTTCCAGGCTTGTTGGCTTCCTTACCTTTTCAAACCTCCACTCTCCATTCCAGTTTGCCTTCCACAGGAAACACTCGACTGTGTCCTCCCTGCTCCATGTAACCGATGCCATTCTCACCAGGATGGATCAGGGAGGTATCCACCGCTGAAAGCGACACCTTTACAGTGACCATCAGTACAGTAACTACAGTGCCAGGTCGCTATACAGATGGTTGCTTGACCCAGGCACTGTATTTGGTGGATTTGCATCCCCCTCCTAATTAGCTCAGGCTCAGAGTTGATTATAAAAAGTGGGGGGGTGGGGAGCACAGACCCCACATGGGGGTTCAGAGGGCAAAGCCCCCCAAACAAAACAGGTTTCTAACTTGGAAACTGTCTGCCAGCTGCAAATGAGATCAACATGATGGTTTTGCTGTCCAATTGTTCGACAAACTTTTTTTGTCAAACACTGGTCATAGATCTAATCAGGGACACTTCACTTGAGCAATCTCCATTGATCTAGCCAAAGCTTTCAACTCTGAGTTCCACCCTCTTCTGCTGAACAGCTGCATGCATTGGGCCTCTCTGTATCAGCTGTGGTGTGGTTTCAGTCATACCTCACAGACCACCTACAATCTGTTCAGGTGGGTGTAGTCCTGTTGTCCCCCATCCCAATCCTAGCAGGTGTCCCTCAGGGCTCCATCCTTGGCCCAGTCCTTTTTTCTATTTGCCTGAGTGACCCTCAGCTTGTGTCACCTCACACATCCACATGTATGTGGATGACACAGTCATCTACTCCTCCGGCCTCTCAACCACAGCTGTAGAGGTCCTACTACAGTGCTATTTCCACAGTGTTCTGTGCTGGTTCCAGGCAAACCAGTTTAAGGTGACCACTAAGAAGACCATGTCTATGACCCTTAGCACCAGCCAGAGATTGGCCATGCTCTAACCTTCCCCTGTCTTCACCTCTTTGGACAGCACCCCCATTGACACTGTCCCCACCTTCAAATACCTTGGGCTCAGCTGGCCCAGTGGTGTTGAGGGTTGAGGTGGTGGATGCCACATTTCCCACCAAACTGGTGACCTGGGATTGGGAATGATCCTGGACCACCAGGGGTCAGCAGGGGTGAGAGAGGATTGAGCACATGGAGGAATGCTCTCCTCTCTTGGGATGAGGGAGACTCATCATCCCACTCGTTAACTGCCCTCTGGCAGTGACTGCAGGGCAGTGTGGTCCAGGAGACATGTGCTGATGTGGTCACATCAGTAGGGGAAGGTGGAAAGGAGAAAACAGGAAAGACAAAGCCTGGGAGATTCTGTGATGACTCCTGTGTCCACAGGGATCATGCCCCACATCTGGATTGGGTCTTTGGGGGGAGGCCAGCGCCCTCCACCTTGGCCCCACCACAGGGGGAAAATCTGCAGGGGATTCACTGGGCCCAGTGATATGGGGACACAGGGAAGCTGGAGAGTGAGTCTTTCTGTATGGACGGACCACAGCCACCTGCCAGGTCTCCCAGGAGGGATAAACAAATAATAGAAAAAAATATACCTTTGGCTCTGGCTTGATAGCAAGCTTGATTTTTCCACCCACATTGACATTATTCACACCAAACCATCCCAAGCTCAGAGCCTTGTACAGCAAATACATAGGGAGCTAATTACTAAAATGATCCTCCCGGTATTCAACTATCTGGATGTGGTCAATGATACCACTCCTGCTGCTTCCCTAGCCAGAATGGACACCTTCAGCAATGCCTTCTGTTGCTTTGCCACCAACTTCTCTCCCTGTATGCACCATTGCACATTATATTTATCCCTGTCCATGCTCCCTCTCCCACAATGTTGCCTATCCCACTGTACCTCCTTTATTGCCAGGGTTCAGCACCCTCCCATCCTACCTTTCCTCACTCCTCTACCCCCTGCCTGCTCCTCCTCTTACTACCTATGCACCAGATACACCAGAATGTTTGCCATTCACCACCCTTGCTCATGTACTGTGCAAGCTGTCTTCTCCTACTGCCTCCCCTCTATCTCTCCCTCTGGAACCAGCTCCCCTCTTCCCTCTGCCTCTCCCCATCCCTCTATGACTTCAGACACCTGCTAAGATCTAGACCTGCCCCCTTGCTCCTGTATCCCTCTGTTGTAGCCTTCCTCCTCCCCTTTTCACATTTATGCTCACCTACCTGTGTTTCCTGTTCTCCTATTCACCCTCCCTATGCATGCAATACTTAAGCTCACTTTTTGGTTTCCTATTTTCTACCCTGTCTCACAGCCTTTTGTCTCATTGTTGCTATAACCTGTCTCAAAGTCTTGCTATGACTGGTCTCCTCTTAGATGTTTGATTTCCTATGTAAACATATCATTCTGTATGATGCCCCTTCACTTTGCAATCATCTATACACTCCCTTGCTAGTGTTACTACTGGGGAGTGTGTGCTCTCATTTTGTATTTGCTCCTTAGCCCAATACTGTGTTGCACTGTTACTCCACCTTCCCCTTCCCCCAGGTCACACCTTGAAACAAGCCTTGGCTCAGTGTGCCTTTCCTGGTTATCAAGTTTTAAATAACTAACTAACTAAATATATATATTTGGTATATGGGTGTTAGTTTGGCTCAGTAGGTAGCACATCCATCTCTGGGCCAGAGGGCTGTGGGTTCTAGTTCCTCACCAGGATTGGGCTCCTACCTAAACTGCTGGCATATGAGTGCAGTATTAGAGGGGTGTTGTACTGTTGGGGTGTGCCGTCCTTTGGATGAGACATTAAGTCAAGGTCCCTTCTACCCATCCTGGTGCTGCCCTGTGGCTGCCCAGGTGGAAGTAAAAGAACCCAAGGTACTTTCAAAAGAGTAGGGGACTTTCCCGGTGGTGTCCTAGCCAACATTCCCTTTCCGTAAAACTGGTTCATGCAATTGTCTAAGACTATATGTTGGTGCTGATGTGCGAAATGGCTGCAACTACATATTCAATCACTTCACTACCAATCTAGCACTGCGTGTAAAGTGCTGTGGGATACCACGTGTATGAAAAGCACTATATAAATAATAATCTTCTTCTTCTTCTTCCAAAAATTCCCAGCTCCATTAAATGCAACATCAAGTCATATCTCTTAGTAATTTCAGTATGTATATAAGCCATTGATTTTCATTTTTAGTATGTTTTTCCATTTGTATTTTTTCTTACAAACATTTTACCAGTAAAGAGTTTTCTGGTTCATGTTTTAATTTCGGACAGTAATTTACCATTTCTGCATCTGCAGTGTGCCTGAGGCTAATTTGCCACAGCTCAGCCCTACCTAATGCATTCGGTGATCCCCCTAGTAACTTCAAAATCATTTTATAAATATTGTTCAAATTTCTATCTACGATACTTAGCTCTGTGTCACCCCAGACTTCTATTCCATACAGTCTGTGATTTATAATTTTAGCATTAATTGCTTAAATCATCAGGATTAGCATTTATTTATTTAGTTTTTGATAACCGGGTGGGGTGCACTAGCTAAGTGAATGACTATTTTCAGGCACGACCCAGGAGGTTACAGAGAAACAGTACACAGTACATGACAGTAGCAACCACATAGGAACAAGATACAAATAATCAAGTAGGTAAAGTACATAAGATAGGGTAGAAACATATTGTACAGGTTGTAACACTAAGTACAAATAATCATGAAAGTAAAGTACAAAAGATAAGACAGCTAGCAACAAGCATGTAGTACAGGTTTTAAACATTAATTATAAAATGGGTCTGAGAAACATAGCTTTCTGATTGACTACAAACATTCTATCAGCCCTATGTTAATCTTTGATTAACATACATGTACAGCCTAATCATATGCTGAACAAGGTTTAACACTATTCAAAAAACTATATTTTTATTATAATAGCAATAAGGCACTCCCAGGGGTTATATTAATGGTCAGTTAATCACCCTCTAGGGGCATGTAGCACTCAGCTGTGCCTCATGCCACATTACATCCCAAAAGGGTGATTAACAGACCATTTACATAACCCCTTGTCATGCCTTATTGCTTAAGTGCCAACACAATAATACACAATGTAGGAACCTGAGAAACAAAAACAAGACAGATGCATACAGTATAGTGCAACCATAGATGTTATTAAACCTCATAAGGGCGGAAGATGCAATGTATTTTTATTGGTGATTGGTTTGATATGCTTGTTCCAATTTAGGTTAGTGCTAAACTTTGCATCTAGATATACAAATTCCCTTACAAAATCCAAAGATTCTCCAGCAAGCATCCCATTTCATGTGCTACTGTCAGACCTAAGTATCATTACTTTTCTGTGTGTTCTGTGCTAAACTTAATTTACTACATATTGCTGACAAAATTATTTAGAATTTTTTGTAAATCAGTTCTGGTCAATGAGATTAATACCACATCATCAGAATAGGCCAGGACAGATATTCTATCATTCAAAATCTCAGTTGCAAGAAGTTCCTCATTATTGAGTTTTTCTAGAATTTTACTGATATACAAACAAGTATGTCAGAGGTTAGAAAATCAGATGAGTTGTGTATTTTAAGTTGAGGTGTAAGACTATTGGGAGCACAACTTTTATTACCCTTTAAATCTAAGAGGAACTCCAACACTTCATGAGGCTGCATAGTGGAAAAGGAAAAGTGTTCCTCTCTGATTTTACTACATACAGAAGTAATCTTTGTTTCACCTCAAAAGATGATTCTGGATGCTATGGGATCCTGGTTAATAAAGCAATTAGCAAAATTACTAAATATATATTAAGCAAATCAGGCAACACTCTGGATTCAATGATACCTCCTTCCTCTAATTCAGTCTTTATATTAATCTGACTTTTCTATTAATCATTAACATTTTTAATGATGGATTACACTGTTCTAGAGTCACTTGCAGCCTCAGAAGTTGAGGTTTTAAAATAACTCCTTTAAGCATCCCTTACAGCAGCTACCATTTTGTTTTACACAATGCCTGTAATTAGCCTAGCCATTCAATAGATATGAGTCATGAGCAATCTGCCAGGCCTTCCTTTCTAATTTATTCAAAAATGTGGGTTGTGGTATTTTTATGTATTTTTTTATAGGAGGATGGTTATCAAAGACTACAAAAAATTCTGAAACAAAGTAACTCAAAGCAACATTTATTTCAGGTATTCCTTTTAGCCTTTCCCATTCAATTGATTCAGTGATATTAATAAAAGCCAGAAAATCAAAATCTTTATAAAATCTGAAATCAAAACATTTAGGCTCCCCTTTAATTTCAATTTTCCTTCTGACACAGCAAACCATGTTTAACTCTCCCACACATTCTATAAAAAGGGACAACTTGTAAATATTAAATATAATGGACTCAAGCTAGATGCATTTCAAACACCTACATTTATTTTTATTTATTTTATTTAAAAGTTGATATCTGGGAAAGGCATCAATTAACCGAAGATTTGTTTCCAGATGCAACCCAAGGGAGGGGTGCAGGAGTCAACACAGAGGTAATGCAGTATACAGAGAAAGTGCAACATGAGTTATGTACAAAGATAAGTGAGGACATGGTGAAAAATCAATATATATATATATATATATATATATATATATATATATATATATATATATATACAGTGTTTAAAAATGAAATGCAAACAGCATGCAATAACAGATGTATACAGTGGCACACAGCAGATTACAAAATAGGGTATTTACAGTGGAACTTGGCAATGAAGTGGATAGACAATATTGTAGAAGGTGAGGACTAGGAGGGTAAGCAGGAGAGAGGGGATGGTCTGAGCAAGCGTTTAAGTGAAAGGAAGGAGGAAGAGAGACAAGTGAGGGAAGGGACCCTGTTCCAAAGGGGAGGAAATCTATACGAGAATGAGAGTTTACCAGCTGTGGTTCATACACGAGGGAGGGAAAAGGTGCAGGTGCAATTTGATCTCAAGTTGTAGGGCAAGGGGGAGGCAGGAGTGAGGCGAGGTAGGATGGGAGATATCTAAACCAGTATTTGGCTATGAAGGTGGATCAGTGAGAGGAGAGTCTCTGTGCAAGAGACTGGAGGGAGGAGTAAATATTGCAGTGATGGGTTAAGGGGGGAGCTTGAGGTAAACCTACAGAAGGCATGGAAGAGGACATCCAGCTTGGTGAGGGAAGTGGTTGGGGCAGCACTGTAGACTATATAGCATAGCTGAGTGTTGGGAGGATCCACTGGACAACAAGAACACATCTTAAGGTGAGGGAGAGGCTGGCCTTGTGTTGGTAGGGTAGACCTAATTTAGGATGCAGTTTAGTGCATAGTGCACTAAAGTGGGAGAAGCCAAGGGAGGGGTCAAGCCAGACACCAAGGTACTTGTACGAGGGGATGTTGTTGAGAGGGGTGTTAGCCATAGAGAAAAAGATCGGTAGGGAGGTGAGCTTGGCTAGCTTTTATCTGGAGCCAAAAATCATGGCTACTGTCTTGTTGGTGTTTACAGTAGTTTTAGAGAATTAGTGTAAAACCAGGAAGTTACTGTAGTGAAATCATTTTGAAGGGAGATTTGGACTGCTAGGGTGGATGGACCAGACAGGAACAAGACGGTGTCATCCACATACATATATATACTGGCATGTGTGCAGACAGAGGGAAGATCATTTATAAAGGGAGAAAAGAGAATGGGCCCAAGGATAGAACCCTGGAGCATGCTAGCAAGGATGGAGAGGGAGGGGGATAAGACAATGCATATAGACACTGATTGGGAGTGACCTGTAACGTAGGAGCTGAACCAAGATACTGAGGCAGGTAAAAGACCAATTGAGCTGAGTTTAAGTAAGAGGAGAGAGTGGGAAACTGAGTCAAAGACTTTTGCAAGGTCTATTAAGGTAGCTGAGGTGATGTGGCCAAGATCCATGGCAGAGTGAATGGTGTTGGTAAGGTGAAGGAGGGAGGAAGTGGTTGACTGGAATTTCCTGAACCCTGATTGGAAAGGGGAGAGAATATTTGAGGTGATGAGGAATTTGTTTAGCCTAGAAGGGATAAGGGATTCTTGGACATTTACAAGGGTGGGGAGAAGGGAGATGGGGTGATAGTTCCCAGGGATGGTGGTGTCACCACTTTTGAAGAGATGAAGGAATGTGGCACATTTCCAGGCTACAGGAACAGTGGCTGAGGAGAGTGACAAGTTGAGGATATAGTTTAAAGGGGTAACTATTGAGGGGACTGGGATTATGAGGAGCCTGAGGTGAAGGCCATCAGGGCTGGACTTCGAGGGGTTTAGTGCCTCAAGAGCTCTCATGACTTCAGATGGCAGGATTGGGGGAAGTTAAAAGCCTGAGGGCTGAAGAGGAGAAAGAGGGGTGCAGGGGGGAGGACAGGGGGCCAGACGGAGCTCCACAGTAAGTAAAATATTCATTTAGTGCTGTGGCAAAGCAAGAGGGGTTGGAGATTAGTGAGTTACCCTCACAGATTGAAGGAGAAGGGGAATCAGAGTGGGGGTGTAGGAGCATTTGGAGATTCTGCCAGAAAGAGGTTGGGGAACTGTTTGAATGATGCAAATGTGACTTAAAAAAATCAGCTTTAACACGACAGATGCTGATGGTGCAGCTGTTATGAAGAGTGCGACAGGCTTGGAAGGAGAGCTGGTCACCTAAGGATTTATAGCAGCGGCAAGTATGGTCATGAGGCCTGCACTTGGCTAATATGGAGGGGATAACCCAGAGGAGCTGGGTACATCTTACCCTTGTAGTTTTGAGCAGTGCATGGAAATTCCAGATCTTTAAAAAAATGGATGTGATGTGCTTAAGGGCAGTGTTGACTGAGAGGGAAGAAAGGACTGAGGACCAGTCTGCCAGGGCCAAGTCATGAAAAAGTTTGCATGTGTCTAGGGATTTGAGGGGGTGGAACTGGATATATTTGGGGAAGTGGGAGGAGGAAAGGTCTTTCTGATGCAGAAAGTGGAGCAGTGGTCACTGAGTACATTGGGTAGGATACCAGCAGAACAGATGCAGTGGGGGTGGGAAGAAAGTACCCAGTCAAGGAGGGAGTGTGTCTCACTACTTGGATTTGGACAGGTGTGTACTTTGATCAGTTTGGTAAGGTTTATTGCCTCAACATGCTGGCAGGAATTGATTGAAGAAGGGGAGAGCCAGTCAAGGTGAAAGTCACCTAGAAGGATTATTTCAGCAGCATTTGCTAGTGCAGAGGCAGTGGAGATGGAGATGCAAGAGACAAGAGATGGAGGGGAAAGTTTTGGGGAGGTGTATAGGACCTCCACTAGGAGGGGAGATGAAAGTGGGAAGGTGAGGTTAATTAGGAGGAGTTTGTAGGAGTGAGGGATAGCTTTGTGATGACAGATAGTGCAGTTAAGAGAACTGTGAAAGTAGATAGCCTCTCCTCCACCACATTTACCACGGTCTTGTCAGAGAAGGCTAAAATCAGGCAGGGCCAGTTGTGAGTCAGCGATGCCGGAGGACAACCAAGTTTCTGTTAAGCATAGAATATCGGGGGATTGTTGAGTTGCCCAGACTTTTAGTTCATCTAATTTGGGGAGGAGGCTATATCTATTAGTATGGAAAATCCACAGGCCTTTTGGGAGAGTTAGCTGAGGATCGGTGGGAGGGCAGGTAGGTCCGGGATTAGATTAAATATCCCTTGCAAGGAGCAGAAGGAGTAGCAGAAGGTGTAAGTGTGTGGAGAGATTTTTATGATTGAGATGGCTGGCTTGACTGAGGACTTGTGCAGGGTAAATGGGGACAAAGTTGACGAATGGCTACAGTGGATAGGATAGAGTGACTGAGCAGCCCGTGGTATATAAGGAAACTTATATTGTGGTTTGTTGAGTAAATTGTACTACATGCAAACTTAAGGACATAGTTCTCTGATGCTGGGATTTATCTATGTTTATTCAGTGCTTATTAAAGAGACCCTGACCCCATTAGGGCAACTTTGGAAAAATGCAACATTTAGACACAATTCAGCTTATGGTTCAATTTTTTTTTCTTTAAGACCTGCTCGTATTTCTTCATTACTAAAGAAATTTACACGAAAACATGATAGCAGACATCTGCTCTAGCTGCTTTACTACACCAGACATCACAAATGTGTGTATGACATTACAGCAGTTCCTGTGGAGATGATTATGATGTCATACAAAGGGTATTATGATGCCAGGTGTAGATAAGCTGCCATACCAGATGAAGTCTTGGGGAAAGTGATCATGTTTTCATGCATGTCTCCTCAGTAAAAAAATAACAGGGAGCATAATTGCAAAAAATGTATGAAACATAAACTGAATTGTGTCTTAATCTTGCATTTTACAAAGTTTTTTTTACCAGTGTCATAGACTTTTTGAATACTCGTAGTAAATCTAACCCATGGAAGAAAATACGAGGCTGCAATATCAGTTTTAACTCAAGAATATTCTGGCGAGGGAGTTTAGGTGGTATATAACAACAAACTAGCAAAATATGATTACTAGATTGCAGTTTCTCTTCCACAGCCAATTATGTACTACAGATTTTATGAACTGACAAGGAGATTAATTTGGGAAAAACTTGTTCAGATAATACATTGCAAAACCTCCATTTCTATCTTGTTTTGCCAGGTTGTAACCTAAAAGGATATGTTTCCATAAGCATTTCCTTCATGAAGCCAAATTTCAAGTTATTGAAAATATGTCATGTTCTCTTTCTAATACTAATGTAATATCCCAAAGTTGAGGTTCCCCCAGCAATTATCCAGCATTTCCCCATAGTCCCCAGTCTCCCCAGTGTGCCCTAGTAAAAGGTGCCCCAGTAGTTAGGTGGCAGGATGGGGGCTTTAAGTACTGCAGGAGCCCCTAGAAGTAAACTACATCCTTGCAGTTTAAACCATTTTATTTTCTCCTTTGGCTGCAGCCTGCACAGCACTGGTATGAGTGTGTGCCATCCACTTATACCAGCTCATGGTGGGCAGCTGCTTGCCTCCCTGGTCACTAGGAACTCGGCATCCTGAACATCAGGGATGGTTCTGTGTGGACAGTAATGGCCGTTATTGAAAAAGTGAGTGATTGCGTTTTGGGTTCAGTGGCAGCAGTGGTCAGGAGAGTGCTTTCAGGCACCCCGACAAAGAAAAGAAGATGTCTGCCAGTCAGAGTGCAAGGGAGAGAGGTGACACAAGTAGTAAGGCATAGCAAAGGGCTTACCTTGTTGGCATCGGGTCCTGGTCTAGTGTGCGGTGGTTTGATCCTTGCTCCTGTCCCCTCCTCCTTATCCTAAGTGTGGTGTGGGCTCTGTTTCACCTCATTTTTTAATTTTTATTTTAGCTAAAAAAAAATGTTCTCCTGTCCCCCGTCAGCAGCGTGACAGGAGCCGCATCCAGGAAGCAGTCATCAGGTTTTGTGAGGCCCCCTAGTCTTCTACTGCGGTGTCTGTTCCTCATCCCTCAGTTCCCTCCCACTGTGAACAAGATCTCCCTTCACCCAGAAGCAGCTCCTCACCTCAGGCAGGGGCAGTGAGTCAGTGGCAGCACCAGCAGCTAAGTGCTGACTGCCTACAAGGTATTTTAAAGAAAAAATAAATTATTTAGCAGCACAGTCAGTACTGCATGGGGTGGCCTATGCCCAAGAGTGGGAGGGGAAGGATTTAAATAAATTAATATGTGGGTGTGGTGACACCCAAAGGAGGGGCCAGGCCTAAAAGCCCATTGGAATAATTTATGAATAGTCATGAAAGAGGTGGAGAAAAGGGAGAGTAACTGACAGACAAGCCCTACATAGGCCTGAAAGCATTTATAAAAGGGGAAGCCCTTGGGGAAAGTTCAAGGGCCCAGTCTGTGAGTCCAAAAAAAAAAAAACTCTGGCCAGAGCCAATAGGGCTGCAGGTTAGGAATTGGGGGTACAAATATTAAACATTTGTTTTTTAATATTTTTACATTAAATTTTCAACATAGCCTTGTTGTGACCCTGTCTCATGAAGAAGGGTAGAGAAAATGTGCAGCTGCTTGGATAAAGGTGATATTGCGCAGGGACTGCAAAATCAATTATCAGGATGCAGAAACACATTTTGGGTAGGAGCTGAAAAATGGCAGCCATCACATTCATGAGGTGCTGTAAAGAAATGGCTGTTGAAAAGTTGGGGGTAAAAATACTGAATATTATCAAAGTTATGAGCCAGTGTTTGCAAAATTCAACATAGCTTCATCATTTTTTATATATATTTTTACATCAAATTTAAAACATAGCCTTCTTATGACCACTACTCATGAATAAGGTCAAGAGAAAATGTTCTACTCCTGTCCAAGAGGCGATTTAATTCTGGGACCATGAAATCATCCTTCAGGTTGGAAGAAAATGTTGGACAGGATTTGAAAAATGATATGTTGCAAATTTGCAGTAAAAATGTTGAAAATTACCAAAATTACAATCCTGCATTTGCAAACATCATCGTAGGCTCATAACTATTTTGTTTTTTAATATTTTTACACCAAATCATCAAAAAAGCTTTCTTATGACGCCACCTCATAACCAAGACCAGATATAATTGTCAGTTCCTACCCAGAAGGTGATTTCAGACAGGGACTGCAAAATCACCTTTCGGAACGTAAAGAAAAGCATTTTGGCAAGAATTTGAAAAATGACAGCTGTCATATTCATGAGGTACTGAGAAGGTATCACTATATTGCAAATCTGGTGTAAAAATATTGAAAAATACTAAAGTTAGGAGAGATAAAATGTTCAACTCCTTCCCGGATGGTAATTCTGCACACACATTTTTACTAGATATACATATATGCCCAGGACAGACTAAATGCGATGCACTCATTTTCAGTGGAGTCCTACTTTTACACATTTTTGACTCTATTAACTCAGGATAGCACAGGAAATATGCAATATATCATTTTCAGTCAGGGTCCTTCTTTTACCTACTTTTTTTACAATATATTTAGGCAGAATTAGCTTAGACGTAATAACTCATGTTCAGTGGTGTCCTGCTTTTACAGCATAGTTTTGCCATGACAGACTAGTTTAAATATATACTTTCATTGGGGTCTACTGTACAGGGGTCCTGCATTTACAAAGTTTAACTACATATGCACCCAGAGTAAACCTGCTGAGATGCAATATCTAATTTTATCAATTTTTAGACTGTGTTTACCTGGGAAAGCAGAGCTAAAATGCAATATCTCATGCTCAGTGGGGTCATGCTTTTACCCATTGGTAGACTGTTTAGGTTTTCTTTATTTTGGGGTGGGGTGGGGAGAACTGATACTGCAATTGTTTCATTGTGACTTTGTCCACGCAGTAGTAATAAGAAAAATGTAGAAAAAACTGCATAAGCTGAGTATTAGCAAGTGTTGAGCTTGCATCGAGGAGTTGTGTGGCCTTCTCCTGACTAGCAAGCTCCTTGCTTGCCATCTCTGAGGATGACTGTGAATTATGTCGATATGTAAACATTCCCATCAACCTCTGCAGGGTGTAGAGCACATGTTTAATTGTGACCACTGCACCACACTTTTTTGGCATCTGTTTCCATTTGTGTAGCTTTCCTTTGAGACTATCTGGTCTTTTGGTGTTCTTCCTTATTTTTCTCCTCACAATTTATTAACTGCAGCCCAGGTTGGTGGTCCATGATGGCAATTGAGGAAAAAGAAGGATATTCACACTCGACTACAGTAAGGTAGTTTTTACATTAAGCACACAGCCTACCATGTTGCCCGTTTGGTTTATAATCAGCTGTGGGGACAGTACCTTGTTTTGTGTGGTTTTTACTGTGGACCCCCCCATTTTCTTCCTTCTATGTGCATTGTTTATGCCTGTTTTGCACATATATGCATTGTTTGCACATTATGTATGCTTGCACTTGATGGAAATGTGTACTTTAGCCGAGATTTTTCTCTGTTTCTCTTTATATGACATTTAAATAAAAAGCTGTGTCTTTTAGTACCTGCCTCCACATTTACATCTTTGTTTTTTGAGATTTGTGCTGACCTCAGCAAAAGACTATTTGGTCATTTTGCTACTTTTGCAGCTGTGAGCCTCTTATGGTATAAGTCAGAACACATTAGATAAAGGATTCGGCCAGAGACTGGTTTCCCCACAAGAACTCGTGATTCAAATTTTGATGATGCAAAGAAAACTAAATTATAACATATCTTGATGTAACTCCCAGTCAGGGCTCATTCAGCAGTAGGCTGGACTCAGACTGGGGGTGGGCAGATCTCTAGCTACTTGTAGGTAAGCAAGTTGGAGCAGCAGGTAGGCAGCACCTGATACTCCTCCACAGGGTCCAGAATGTAGCAGTTCAGTTCATGATCTCCAGGGTGCCTCTGTTTTTCTCTCTTTCCCCACTTGAATATTTTAAAATGGCCAACCTCACTAATGGCCAGAAGTAAGGAATCCTACTTGGCTAACCTCTGCACCCCAGCCAAAAGTGCTTCACAGGAGACATAACTGCTGCACCTCAATGGAAACAGGATAGTCACAACTCAGCCTCCCTCCCCCCACACACACACATATACACATACATACACCGTGACATCGCCAGCTCCTCCAGTCACCATTTCTCTGACCTATCTAGCTATTTACCTGGCCTCCTTCCCCTCTGGACACTCTGCTCTCCCCCTCCAGGGATGTGGTACCTCTACTCCTGCATCCTCTGTTTAGATTCTGGACCATCACAAGAAGTGAAGTTCTAAAGCTGCTACTCTCAGTCCCTAACAGCATCAACTCAGGGTCTGATGGTTTGGAATCTAGGACCCTGAAAGCTGCTGCCACTCTCATAGCCTCCCCCCTAACAAAAATATTTAACCTCTCACTTTGCCATGGCACAGTTCCTAATATCTGGAAAATAACTAGAATTACACTCATCCCTAAAAAGGGTAATCCTAAAGAAATCATTAATTACCAACCTATAGCTATTCTTTCTGTGCTTATCAAAATCTTGGAAAAAATTGTGGCAACCCAATCCATAGATTATCTTCAGAAGCATAACCTTCTCTCTTGCTCCCAGCATGGCATCCACAAAGGCCACAGCATGTCCATCACACTCCTCAAACTCACAAATGACATCTATGCTTCTATGGACTCTGGCCTCCTGACAGGAGTGGTATTCATCAATTCAACAAAAGCATTCAATCTGATCAATCATACCCTCCTCCTTGCAAAACTATGTTCCCTAAGCTTTTCTGCCAGAGTAGTGGCCTGGTTTAATAGCTATCTGTCTAACAGGAAACAGGCTGTAGTTTTCATATCTGACCTCATGTCTATACACGTTGGCATTCCCCAGGGCTCCATACTTGGACCCTTGCTTTTCTCAATCTTCATTAATGACCTTCCACTGCTAGAAACAACCCGTTCATCTCCACTCTACATGGATGATCTTGTTATTTGTCACGGTGCAAGAAATATCTCAGACATAAACCATTCTCTAGCCTTGCATTTCTCAAGTATTTAATCCTGGCTAACAGAGAATAACCTTGTTCTCAACACAAGCAAGACACACTCCATGCTCTTTGACTCACCTGCCAGACTTAAAACAAGCTGAAGCTCCCTCAAATTATCCTGTGCTGATGGTTCCCCACTGGTTAGCACCAGTTGCTTTAAATATCTAGGCATTCTTCTTGATGAATCTCTGGATTTTGATCTATACATCACCACCACCTGTAAATCTGTCAATGCCAAGATAGGAGGTGCCAACTGCACTAGCAATGCCCTCACTCCATCTGCTAGACCAACTGTGGCACAAGGCTTTCTGCTCCTAGCCCTAGCCTATAGCTCAGTCACTTACAGGTACCTATCTGCCACAAAGTCCTCCCTCCATAAATAGGACATCACTTATAATACAATCTGCCACTATGCCTCTGCATCTCCATGCTACAAACACCATTGCAGCTCTATGCTGACCTTAAATTGCTCTGCCCTTCTGTCCATTTACTCCAGTACTATGGCTCTCTAATTAATGGTATTGCCAGATCAGATCTCCCCCAATCACTTGCTTCTCTGCTTCACTCACAACCCATCTCCTGTGGGCTCCGATCTACTGACCAAGCCACCCTCCATATCCTTAGATGCAAAACTAATATGGGTTCACATGCCTTCTCATACATGGCTTCAAAGTACTGGAACTCCATATCTTAAACTATATGTCAAGCTCCCACCTGTGCTAGCTTCAAGAAGCTTCACCATAATCATCTACTTGCTACTAACCCCTGCACTTGTTTTCATCCACCTTAGACCATCCTTCTCCCTGCCCTCCATGCCCCTAGACAACTACTCCTCTGACATCTTTCTCCACCTCTTGTATAACCCTCCTTACATGCTTTTTCTCATCTCTTACCCTCTTCCTCTGCTTCACACCACTCTCCCTCTCTTGTTTTCTCCCTGTTTCTACTCTCCTAATCCAATGGTTACATAATGGCACTTATTGTATGTTGTATATACTTTTCTTTTGCAATGCCTGTTTTTCTCACGTGTTTTTTTCTCTGCATTATTGTTTCTCTCACCATCCATACTGTAAAGTTTGAATCATGCTGAACAATGTTTCTCCTAACCCTAAAGTTGATTGTATGTGATCCCCCTCCCTCAAGGGGAGGAAAGACACACTAAGCTGAGGCTTGTTTCCAGGTACGTCCTGGGAACACAGGGAAGTTAAGTAACTTGCTCACAGTCACACACTATGCAAGTGATGGCTGTGGGATCCAAGCCTAATTCTTCATGTTTGCAGCTCAGTGCTTTTAATCACTGCGCTATACTGCTCCATACATGGATGGATCTTTTTCTCCATAAAAGTGGTTAGCAGTTATTTCTCTGTATACCCTTTCCCTGCACATGTAATTGCAATTAAAATAATAGTAATTATCCAAGCATAGTACATAAAATAAATGATGGACAGGTGTGTTATAGTAGGAAATAAACCTATCAAGGGGAAAAAGCAGACCACAAAGTCACCCATCTTTCAGGCTTATGGCTTTATTATCTAGATAACCTCCTCACTGGATTTATTGCCTTATATGCCACACTTATCCATCATTTATTCTATATATCTATATGTGTGTGTGTGTTGTGTGTGTGTGTGTGCGTGTACGCATGTACGCTACTGTAATACAAATAAAATTCACAAAATATAAATGCTGATCAGGTATTATAACATGCCTACTGCAAAATTTGGCTGCTTATCTACAATCTGTTGAAATAGCTATATTTTCACAGCATGTATGTCATCATACAGTTGGCATGTTGTCCTAACATACTTTAACCAATGGGAGAGCAACAGTCAGAGATATGGCACACACAGAGAAATACTTACACTATTACACATCTGCAGTAAGTATGGCATATATAAGGTAAATTAAGGAATCACAGTGATAGAATCAAGTAATTTTATAGATCACTGAAGCAATTACATTACCCAGTCATGCACATACAGCTGGTGATTTATTTCACAGAAGAGCAGGAGACAGCCACATGCATTTGTAGCCTTGGTTGGCTGCTGGTTGGATGGAGGAAAAATTACTTACCACAGTATAAACATAGAAACATAGAAATTGTCATCAGATAAGGACTGCTAGGCCCATCCAGCCTTCCCGTAGGCCCTGTACATTGTATGTGGCTACTGATCCTATGTGATCAATGACTTGTCACTACTCCCTTACCACTCAGGCTTCCCTTGTGCCTGTCCCAAGCATGCTTAAACCCCTCTATTGTGCTTGCCACCACTACCTCCTGTGGCAGACTGTTCCATGTGTCGACTACCCTTTCTGTGTAGAAAAACCTCCTTGCATTACCTCTCAATCTACCCCCTCCAATTTCTTATTGTGCCCCCTTATTCTAGTACTTTTTCTACATTGGAAAAGATCCCCTGCCTGCAGCTTATTTATGACTTTAAGCTACTTGAAAGTTTCAATCATGTCCCCCTGCTGTCTCATCTCCTCTCCTCCAGTGATTACCTAATGCTCTCCCTTAGTCTCTCCTCATATGTTTTGTGGTGTAAGCCCTGCACCATCTTTGTTGCCCTTCTCTGGATAGTCTCCACCTTATATATGTCCTTGCACAGGTGTGGTCTCCAGAACTGCATGCAGTACTCCAGGTGAGGCCTTACCAATCTTTAATACAATGGCATCACCACCTCCAACCTCCTGCTAGTGATACCTCTGCCTATGCACCCCAACATACCACTGGCCCTCCCTGCTGCCTTTGTACACTGCTTTGATACCATAAGTTCATCAGAGATAATAACCCCTAGGTCCCCTTTCCTCCTTGGTGACAGTCAGCTCCTCTACCCCCCAACCTGTAGCTCTCCCAGTGTTCCCTCTACCCTGGTGCATTATTTTGCACTTCTTTACCTTAAACCTCAGTTGCCACATCTCTGACCATCTTTCAAGCTTCTCCAGGTCCCTCTTCATTTTCTGCACCCCTTCTGGAGTATCCACCCTGTTGCAGATCTTGGTGCCATCTGCAAACAGTCAGACCTTTCCTTCCAGCCCCTCTGCAATTCACTAACGAAGACATTGAACAGGACTGGTCCTAGTACTGATCCCTGAAGTACCCCACTGGTCACCCCCTCTCCCTTGATTGTACCCCATTTACCACCACCCTCTGTCTCCTGTCTGTTAACCAGTTCCTAACCCAGTTCACCACCTTGTCTCCCATGCCCAGACTACTTATCTTGTTAATCAGCCTTCTATGTGGGACAGTGTCAAAAGCTTTGCCGAAATCCAGGTAGGCGACATCTACTGCCCTTCCCTGATTAAGTTTCCTTGTCACCCAATCAAAAAAAATATTAGATTCATTTGACATGACCTTCCTGTTATAATTCTGTGTTGCCTCAGATCCTGTGCACCACTGGATTCCAAATGTGTCACTATCCTTTCTTTCAGCAGTGTTTCCATGATTTTTCCCACCACTGAGGTGAGGCTGACTGGCCTGAAGCACCCCACCTCCTCCATACTGCCACTTTTGTGCAATGGGACTACATGTGTCCTCCTCACCCAATCAAGTCCTCTGGAATGACACCCGTGTTGAGTGACTTTGTGAGCAGGGACACCAGAGGTGCTGCTAGTTCCTTTCCCAGCTCCTTTAATATCCTTGGGTGGATGCCATTTGGCCCCATGGCCAGACTCACCTTCAGCTTTGTGAGTTCTTCCAGAACTCTCTCTACTGTGAATGGACTGGTGTTCACTCCCCCCATTGCTTCTGCACCCCAACTGTGGTCCTTGATCTGTCCCCTCCTTAGTGAATACTGAGTAGAAGTATTTGTTTAGTATTTCTGACTTGTCCAATTCCCCCTCCTTACACTCTTCCTCCACTGCTTTAGTAATGTTGTTTCTTCCGGGGATCCCTCATTATGCTCAACTAATGCAGTTAGCCCAGTAGGTTTAACTGTTCTGGAGACTGGAACTCATGTAAATAAAGGAATTTTGCAGTGGAACTTAGAACATAATTCAAATCTCTGGCTTTAGGTGCTGCTGCTAATGGTAGTTTCCCTCAGACTCATTGGGGGCTAAGTGGACAATAGCCCCTATCTACTATCCTAAGTTATCATAGCTAAAAAGCACCATAGCAATAAAGAAAGAGGGAACAACATATGGCTCAACTGGACAACTTATGGCAGACAAAAACTGGCAAAAAGAAGTGTGTGTGAACAGTAAGCAGTGCATAGATAGAACTGCAGGTTGGAGAAGCTTTAGGTTCTGGAAGGGGAGGCTAGGAAGGATGTTAAAGCATAATGGGCCCTATGCACTATTGTGCAGACTGACTACAGGCTGTGTATCTATGGCACGTAGCCACTCTGCACCTGGGGGCCCAGTGCACTGAATTCAGCAATAGGGGCATGCAGCCCCTTGGCACCCAATTCCTTGGCCACACAGACAGCAATGCACCCCGGGGTGAACAAGGGGTGTGTCAGGGGGTGTGTCCACACTGTGCACCATTCACAAAGATGCAGAGAGCTAGGCATAAGAGGTGCACATTATGTTGGGATACACCAAGCCATAAAGGATATGTGCCCCCCAGAATGCCACCGTCAGTAGTCTCTCTGCCATGGGGCCACTGCAAACCCCCACCACATGCTGCCCTGGCCTATGGATCATCAAGGAGGGCTGAGGTGGCCAACCAAGCTGGTGGTGCACATTGTGCCCACTACTGCCTTCCACACCCCACAGGCACAAGGGATCTGTTTGAGGACCTGTGCCAGACATCCCATTGTATACACACCTGGTTTGCATAAGTGCCCTCCACCCATCTGTGCACCAGGGGGTGGGGCCACGAGCTGGTGGCGGCTGGTGGTGAATACCAGCCAGTGCACATCTGTCCACAGGTGTGGAATTCTGCTGGTGTGTAATGCACCTACAGTGCATATTACCTGCACATTCATGATTGGGGCCAATGAGGGATCCCCTGGAAGAAACAACATTACTTTGGTAAGTAGTTTTTTCCTAAAACCCTGGAATCCCTCATTAAGCTTAACTAATGCAGACTATGAAGCTGTACTTTGGGAGGCTGGACACAGAACCCATTTTGGAAAAAGGTTCTGCAAAACTGCACTCCAAACTTAGCATCACTTCTGGACTATATATTAATTCAGTAGTACTTTGCGAAGGTGTGCAGTATCTATCAGGTAACTGCTTTACAAATTTTCATTTGGGGTATGTCCCTTGCAGCTGCAACAGAGGCAGCTGTGCCATGGATGGAATGAGCTCTGAGCCCCTGAGGTGGCTGTTTGTCTGCTTTGCTATAACAAAACTGTATGGAGAAGACTATCCAATGAGGGATAGTCCTCTTTGAGGTTGGTCTGCCCTTACCCATCTCACCATAGGTGAAGAACAGCTGTAAGTGGAATGACATTATGGCCTTGGTACACTCTCGGTAGTGTACCAATGCCGTCTTGACATCCAAGCTGTGCATCTTCAGTTTTCCCGAGCTGGACTTTGCTGTGAAAAACACAGGGAGGGTAATAGATTGGTTCAGGTGAAACTCAGACACCACCATAGGAAGGAATTTTCAATTAGTCCTGAGGACTACTTTATCCTTTAGGAAGATGATGTAGTTTGCGTCTGTGCAGAGGGCTTGGAGCTCTGAAACCCTTCTTGCAGAGGTGATAGCCACCAGTAAAAACAGCCTTCTAGGTGACTTACTTGAGGTCAGCAGTAGCCATGTGCTCAAAGGGGGGGTTTCATGAGCTTGGCTATGCATAGGTTAAGGTCCAATGGGGGCACAGGCTCCCTGAGAGATGGGTAAAAAGGGAGAAGACCCTTGAAGAATTTTTTGTAAATGGAGTGAGAGGCCACAATTTTCTCCTGGTCTGCTGAAATGTAAGCAGACATTGCTGTCAGGTGCATTTTAAGGGTAGACATTTTAAGGCCCAAGGCCTGAAGATGAACCATGTAGTCCAGCAAGGCTGGCAGTCCCACTTCTGAGGGGCTGATCTGCCTAGATTCACACTATATGGTAAACCACTTCCATTTGGAAGCATAAGTCTTCCTGGTGGCAGGCTTTCTATAGACACTAAGTACCACTGTCTTCCTTAGTGCTGGGAGTAGGTTTCATAGGGAAAGACACCTGCATTCAATCAAGTCCCAGTCTGAGTCCTCTTTTGCAAGTGTCTTGCATGTGCTATAAGCAAGCCACAACCATCCTTCATACTGGGGAGGGGTCTGCTTGTTATGCTGTTTAACACACATAGCCAGCACTACATTGACAGAATTTGGATCATGGGCTGCCAGTAGGCAGGCAGCAACTGCCTCAAAGGAAGCTTTAGTATCACTATGGACATTCTCCTGTACCTTTGCCCATAGTGTGGGTCCCACTGTTTGTTTGAGAACTTGGACCTGATACTCCAGTGGCAAGCCAAGCATGTGTCAGTACTGTTGTACCTTTTCTAGATGGCAACTCTTGGAGCCATCCTGCCAATTTTGTCTGCTATGCTTTGAACAGCTTGTGCACATAGGAAAGCACTGTGGCTCGGCAAGGATTCAGGAGTCCTGTGGTATAATAGTCTTAGCAATTGCCTCTGAAGTGGCTGTAGCCACACCCTGTATGAGCTGCTGCTTTCTCTTTTCAAAGCATCTGCTGCAGCCTTTTGCAATCTTTCAGCCTGTTTTTCTAACAATTCACTCTTAGCTATAACCTATGCAATCAGACACTATATCTCATTTTTGTCCCCCCTTGTCAGAGCGGACACTGATGGGCAGTGCCCATATCCCCCAGCATCCCAGGGAACACAGACATCATCATCATCATCACCCTCACCAGAGGATGACAATATGAAGGGTGGTGCCCAAGGCTTCACTTTCACTTGATCCTTCAGGAGCATTAGCTGCTGATGTAGCTTTGACCTCATGCTTAGACTCAGTATGATTCACACTATCATACAACATTCCCTCACTAATGTTTTCCTGTAACACTCTTTATGTGGCTCTCACATCACGATTCTGTACCATTTCTTTTCCTAAGTCTTTCTGACATCTTTCATGCTCTGTTTCCAGCTCTGCACAGTCACTTTCAACATCTATTCATGTCCATAAGCACAGCATTCATCAATAACATCTGCATTTTATCCTGCTGTGATTTAACACATTCTTTCTTCAGCCTACTAGTTTCTTTCTCATTCTCCTGTTTGTTGTTTTTTTCTATTTAGGGTACTTTTTGTCACCTATAGACTGTCGGCATCTGCCTTGGTCATGGACCCCCAGGCTCCCACCTCCCATTGTGCCTGTGTTCCCCTGTTACCCCTGGCTTATCCTCAGGTGGTGGGGTCATGGCACCATTCCTTTACTGGCACTGCAAGCACTGATCCTGGTCGAAGAACTGGATGGGAGGCTGATTGAGCCCTGGGGGCAGGGCTTCACATAGATGGCCATAGGCAGAATTTTCTCCTTGTAAGCAGGGGCAGGGACATGCAATGATGGCCAGCACCCTCCCTGCCCTGAGTTGTTAATACACTGGTGCTATGTAATGCACCTAGCCTCCACCGGGCATCGCTCTGTGCACTGAGCACATACCACCCTCCCCCAGAGAAGGAGAGCTGTCCACGGGATGCTTGATCCTTCTCCCCCCAGCTGGCCCTCCAAAGACCCGGGACTTTTCCTGAACCCACATCACCAGCATCACAAGTGGAAATCCAAATGCTGTGCCAGTGGGCCAGCCTCATTCTCCTGTTTAACAACCTGAATCTCTTTCTTTAACACACAAAGCTCTTTAGATTTAGATTCCAACTCCTGTTTCAAAGTTTAACATTTAGATTCCAACTTCTGTTTCACAGCTGAAACCTTAGATTCCAATGTCTGACACAAAGCATACAAAGCAGCAACCATTGCACCCTTTTGATCATGTTTTTTGGTTTTGAACTTAACCTCAGCGTATAGCTTCCCTACATACTTCGGGTTGGGTCCTTCTCAAGTTTCACCTCTGAGGTGAAATCTTGCCAGTCTCCATGGGAGGCAATAAGATGTAGGATGTCCACACTGAGCTCAGAATTATTGGCCATTGTTGTGGGGTCTTTCCTTTTAACTGTCTTGACTGGAGATCCAAGGAGTGTCGACCCTCCTTGGTCCAAACAATCAGACAGTTGTGCACCTTGGTAGCGGTGGGCCCTCATGACCTATTCTGCGTGGCAAAGAAAGGCATTAGACTTGAACGCCTTTTATTATCCCACCCTTAATCTGGTGCATCTTGGCATTGGTTCAGTCCAAAAAGTCCTGGCCGTGGTCACCACTTTGTTAGGCAAAGTTCTGGACCTGATGTAAAGACACAACACAGAGCCAAAGATATGGCAGGAGCAAAGTTTATTACCAGTCACACAGAAAACAGAGTATACCTGTTGGGAACCAGGAAGAGAGCCTCAAACACCATGAAGTCTCTCTGTTCTGGATTCAGATTCAACAAAATGATATTTTGCATAAATTCTTATACTCGTAGATAAGAAAAGTGTGATACTAGGTAACGACACTTCCAACAGAAATCTCATTGGCAGAAGGTCAGTAAGCTTGCCCCCCTCTCTATCTCTCTCTCTCTCTCTCTGCATGTTCATAGAGTCATAGTTTCATAGGTTTTTACAAGCTCAGAAGGCTTTTGCCTTTTAGGAGCTCACCACAATAGAAGGTGGATTATTAAGTACATTTATGGGAACATAGTGGTTGTATTTTCCATGTGCTGGTCCAATTGTTTTTTAAATATAACCATACTAGCTGGCCCAGTGGCTCTGAGGGTTGAGGTGCTGGATGCCATACCTTGCACCATGCTGGTGACCTGGATTCAGATGCTAGCCTGGGCCACCAGGGGTCAGCAAGGGAGGGATAGGATGGAGTGTCTGGAGGACTCCTCTCCTCTCCCTGGGAGGGATCCAGGGACCCACCACTCTGTAGTGGCCCCTGGTGATGATTGGGGGTGCTACTAGCGCAGTATAGTAAAGGGTGCAGAGTGAGGCAGACATTGGCATGCTGTGCCTAAGCATCATTGCACGCCCACACTCTGCAAAGGGGAGAAAAGTGGAAAAATGGGTTACAGTCGGGCAGCATGAGCTTCTGACCCCTGCTGCCCACCTGAATGGTGCCTCCTCAACCAGATCCTACTCCAGTGGGTCAAGCTGGGAAGCTCCTCACCACCCCACCATGGAGGGAAAGCCGTGGAGGTGAGGAGGTGGGCCTGATGTCGGAGGCATTGGCAGAAGGTCAGCAAGCTTGCCCCCCTCTCTATCTCTCTCTCTCTCTCTCTGCATGTTCATAGATTCATAGTTTCATAGGTTTTTACAAGCTCAGAAGGCTTTTGCCTTTTAGGAGCTCACCACAATAGAAGGTGGATTATTAAGTACATTTATGGGAACATAGTGGTTGTATTTTCCATGTGTTGGTCCAATTGCTTTTTAAATATAACCATACTAGCTGGCCCAGTGGCTCTGAGGGTTGAGGTGCTGGATGCCATACCTTGCACCATGCTGGTGACCTTGATTCAGATGCGAGCCCGGGCCGCCAGGGGTCAGCAAGGAGGGATAGGATGGAGTGTCTGGAGGACTCCTCTCTCTCCTGAGAGGATCCAGGGACCCACCACTCTGTAGTGGCCCTGGTGATGATTGGGGGTGCTACTAGTGCAGTATAGTAAAGGGTGCAGAGTGTGGCAGACATTGGCATGCTGTGCCTAAGCATCATTACTGCGCCCACACTCCATAAGGGAGAAAGTGGAAAAATGGGTTACAGTCGGGCAGCATGAGCTTCCAACCCCTGCTGCCCACCCGAATGGTGCCTCCTCAACCAGATCCTACTCAGTGGGTCAAGCTGGGAAGCTCCTCACCACCCCACCATGGAGGGAAAGCCGTGGAGGTGAGGAGGTGGGCCTGATGTCGGAGGCATTGGCAGAAGGTCAGTAAGCTTGCCCCCCTCTCTATCTCTCTCTCTCTCTCTCTCTCTCTCTCTCTGCATGTTCATAGATTCATAGTTTCATAGGTTTTTACAAGCTCAGAAGGCTTTTGCCTTTTAGGAGCTCACCACAATAGAAGGTGGATTATTAAGTACATTTATGGGAACATAGTGGTTGTATTTTCCATGTGTTGGTCCAATTGCTTTTTAAATATAACCATACTAGCTGGCCCAGTGGCTCTGAGGGTTGAGGTGCTGGATGCCATTCCTTGCACCATGCTGGTGACCTTGATTCAGATGCGAGCCCGGGCCACCAAGGGTCAGCAAGGGAGGGATAGGATGGAGTGTCTGGAGGACTCCTCTCCTCTCCCTGGGAGGGATCCAGGGACCCACCACTCTGTAGTGGCCCCTGGTGATGATTGGGGGTGCTACTAGAGCAGTATAGTAAAGGGTGCAGAGTGTGGCAGACATTGGCATGCTGTGCCTAAGCGTCATTGCACGCCCACACTCCGCAAAAGGGAGAAAAGTGGAAAAATGGGTTACAGTTGGGCAGCATGAGCTTCCGACCCCTGCTGCCCACCCGAATGGTGCCTCCTCAACCAGATCCTACTCCAGTGGGTCAAGCTGGAAGCCCTCACCACCCCACCATGGAGGGAAATCTGTGGAGGTGAGGAGGTGGGCCTGATGTCGAGGGAAGGGCTGGGGGGTGGTCGGGATGATCAAGCCGACCATAGCCCAGGTAGAAAATATGAAAATAGACAGATAGATAGATAGACAGACAGACAGACAGACAGACCGACAGACAGACAGACAGACAGACAGACAGATAGATAGATAGATAGATAGATAGATAGATAGATAGATAGATAGATAGATAGATAGATAGATAGATATAGCCATACTGTTACTATCAATTGTCATCTTTGGAAGTGCATTTCACGGAGATACCACGTGTTGGGTGAACCATTGACTCTGCTTTTTGGTTCTACACATTTCTCCATTTCATTTTTGATTGTGTTTTCTAGCTTTAGCACTGGCATTGCTTTTCACTAACCCAATTGTTTCCATCAGTGGTGCATGATGCACAGCCTTATAGGTAATACATAGGTCTCCTCTTAAATGTCTGTACTCCATTGAATACAGATCTAATTGTTCAAGCCTTTTTTCCATAATCCTGGTTGCTCATATTCTTTATTATTTGTTTTTTTGATTCTTTGCTGAACTCCCTCTGTTTGTTTTTCCCTTTCACAGTTGCTGGGGCACAGAAAGGAGAGCAATAATCCAGATACAGCCTTACCAAGCTAGTGTAAAGTGGAATAATGACCTCTGATTCCTGTCTCTTTATGTGTTTTAGGATGCACCCAATTATGCATTGGCATTTTTTAACCTTTGCTTTAGTGTGAGTGTCAAAAGTAAGTTTGTTATTTACCATAATTCCCAAATCCTTTTCATTAGAAGTCTCCTGTAATAATCAATTACTTAATCTATATTGGGTCTGTGGGTTGTTGTGTCCTAAGTACATAACCTTACACTCATTCTCATTATAGAGCATCTTATTTTCTTGAGCCCATATCTCTAGTCTATTCAGATCTTCCTGGAAACCTTGCACTGCTTGTGAATAATTAATAATACACCCTATTTTACAGTTGCCTATGTATTTTGACATCCATGTGTTAGATGAAATCTGAATAGATGAGATAAGTATGTTAAACAGAACAGGCCCCAAGACAGAGCCCTGAGGTACCCCACTAGTGACCAATCCCCAGGCAGAGGCATATCCCCTGATGACCACCCTTTGATGCCTGTTGAGGAGCCATGAATCAACCCAATTAATAATATTTTTATGAAATTTCATTTCAATCATATGATAAATTAAGATTTTATGGGAAGCTGGCCCAGTGGCACTCAGGGTTGAGGTGCTGAATGCCACACCTCATGCCATTTCCGAACCCAGGTTCAGAAGTGAGCTCGGGTCACCGGGGGTTAGCAGAAGAGGGAAAGGATTGAGCATCTGATGACAGCTCTCCTCTCCTCTCCTGGGGTGAGCGGGTTTGTAATGCCGCTCCTTGGCTGCCCCCAGGTGGAGGATGGGGAGCAGCGCCAGACCATGGGAGACAAGCAGCGTGCTGATATGGCATTTGCATGCCTCCATGCATGAGTGTTCATGGCCGTGAGGAGGCAGAGGACACAGAAAAACAGGAAAAAAATGACTGCTGACTCCATTAAGTCCCTGCTTGCTTGGCTGTGCACCGCTCCCCCAAGACTGCCTGTAACTGCCAAGTAATCAGGGCTCATGGTTGGGGGGGGTGACTGCCAGGTTGAAAGGGAGACGAATATCAACAGCAGGCCATGGAGGATAAACATAATATCAAAAAAAAAAAAGATTTTTATGGGAAACTGTGTTAAAGACCTTTCAGAAATCTAAGAATATTGTGTCAATGGGTAGGCCTTTATCTAGAGCTGCACTTACATTTTCAGAAGTTCAGTAGATTAGTTAGGTAGGATATACTGGGAAAGAAGCCATCTGGTTATGTCCAGTAGTATGTTTTGGGAAATATGGGCTTCAATATGAGATAATAATATCCTCTCTAACAATTTACCCACCACTGATGTTAGACTAATTGGTCTATAATTTGATACACCTTTCTTTTTGCCAGTTTTGTATAGGGGTAACAGATGCTTCATTCCATTTGGGAATTGTTCTGCCTTCCTTTAGAGATGCATTAAATAGGGCAGTAAAAGGACCAAGTATTACATTTGTAATTTCTTTTAGAAACCTTGGGTGAAACCCATCAGGTCCTGCTAAGAAGTTAGTTTTTAGGTTGTGAAGTATCTTCCTCACTTTCTCTATTGTGAATGGGGGCATAATTCCTGATTAGTTTGGGTAGGTTTGATTGTACGCTCTTTGGATTTGAATACACTCAAGATGTAGTTGTTAAATTCAGTTGCCATTTCCATTTCATCATTAAGTATTTCACTTGTTTCAATTGGACCTACAGTCATGTGGCTACCTCTTAGTGAACCTACATAGTTATAAAATTTATTGTTATTATCTTTTGAATCTGTTGCTAGATTGATTTCAAGATGTTTCCTAGCTTTTTTAATACTTGATTTAACCAAGTTTGCTACTTTTTTGAATGAACTCCAGTTTAAGGCAGTAACTGTTTTATATTTTGCATATGACCTTTTCTTTCTGTTTGTAGCTTTTTTGATACTGTTGTTCCACCAGAATGGAATACTATGCTTATTATTGTATTTTGTTCTTGTTGGCCTCCAAATATTAATACAGTAATTCAATTTGTTTGATCTGATATCCCATATGTGGCTTAAACTCATTGATTGCTTTAGTCTTGTTACTATGATGCTGAGTTGCTTTGGGGATTGGTAGAATTTCAGACAGGCAACCTCAAATCCCAAATTATGATTCTTTAGGTCAGCTTCCAAGTCCCAAGTGGAAAGATATTCATTAATAAGCTTGTAATCAGCTTTTGTAAAGTCTTCAACTATTGTTACCCCCTTAATATAGTTGTCATTAATGCTGACATTTAGTGTTACCATCTTATTGTCACTGTCTCCAAGCAGTGGAATATCTCTCAGTGTGGATATACCATCTTTGATGTTTGTTAGAACAATGTCCAGTATTTTATCTTCCCTGGTTCCTTCAGTTACTAATTGTTCTAGGTTATGATTAACTAAGACATCAATAAATTTATTTTCTGTATTACTGATACCTTCTAATATGGACCAGTTGATTTTAGGGAAGTTGAATTCTCCCATCAAGATGTAATTTAGTGGTGTTTCCATACTGTCTATTACTGATGAGAAGTTCTCATTTTCCTCTTTACTCAAATTTGGGGATTGGTATCCAAGACTTACCAGCAGTTTGTCTGTTAGCAATGTAATTTGTGCCCATACTATTTCCATGTCATGTTCATCAAGTGGGGGTGATACCATATGGGCTCTGTATTTATTTAATATATAGAAGGCTACACCTCCACCCTTCTTTCCTGTGTGATTTTTTGCATTTTTTGTGTAGCCATGGATCTCATTGTTCCAGCCTTTATCCTGGAACCAAGACTCAGTTACTCCACAGACTGAGATGTTGTTTGATCTCAATATATATTTCAGCTCCTCTATTTTGTTGGACAGACTATGGGTGTTAAGAAGCAGAAAGTTTACTGTCTTGTCTGCTTTATTATTATTATTATTATTATTGCATATGTAACTTGATTTTATGTTTAGCTTACTGTTGTGGTGTGATACTGTACAGTAGTTCTCTTTATGGTTTTTTTTCCCTGTTTTTAGAGGGACCAGTAATTCCTGTCCCCCCCCCCAATGTATTAGTTAAAAGATTTATTGATGAAGGATGCAGTGTGTTTCCCAAGCAGCAAGCTACCTCCCCTGCTTAGATGTATACCATCCCAACAATATAGTTCTTCCTGGCAGTCACATTCCTCCCAATGAGTGATACAGCTTGTGCTCTTGTTTTAATGTCCATTTCTGCAACCACTCATTGATTGCTTTAATCTTGTCACTATGATGTTGAGTTGCTTTGGGGATTGGTAGAATTTCAGACAGGGCAACTTCACATCCCAAATCAATCAATGTATTAGTTAACGCAACATGGTTTTTTTTTATTTTGTCAATGGAATCATGAAAGATGTTATTTGCACCACCAATAACAAGTGGATTTTCCCCTGCATTTTTTAGAATGTTGTCACACATCTTAGTTATGTCAGCCACTTTAGCACCACTTGATTCCCTTAGTACTACTATATTCCTCTTCTCAGTTGAAGGGCTAGCTTCTATATCCATGTTGCTAATTGAATCAGTAATTACAGGTGTAAGTGAGGTGGTATTATTTGGTATATCCCCAGAAGTATTTATGGGTGTTCTGTTAGTGCAGGAACTTGTTTCTCTTGTAATGTTATCTGCTGCGGATGGATCCGGTTGCCCCAGCAAGACTGTTCTTGCCTTACCAGAGAAGAGATAGATCAAAGTAAGTTTAGCCAAGGCTGGTTTGGAGAACAATACAAAATGCTTAGTAAACAGACTAATATTAGCTGCGTAGCAATGAAAAGGAACTTTAAACTGGACCCACAGGCCTCCATAAGAAAATACATAAATAATGCTAATACTGTTACTTAATCAAATCAGATCAAACTTTATTTATAAAAGCACCTTTCCAAAACCAAGGCACTGTACAAATTCATTAATATAAAACAATAAAACAATTTATCAAAACCATAATAACCAAAATAAAATATATAACAACAGCAGAGTTCACCAGCACATAGCCCTGTGTTACAATTATATGCACACATCTTATTAGTATGACACCGTATTCTATCACACTACATATATATAGAAATAATGAAATAAATCATGATAAATCACACATAAGTGTGTCTGTACCATATGCTCCACTAAGTATTAGGTTGTGGGTGGTCCAAGTCTACATTGGAAATGGAAAGAGAATGCAGGGTGGCTTCTCGCTTATCATATTAAACAAATGGAGACAAAGAGTAGGGATGTTTTGGTTACCAACCCAGTGGACATCAACACAGCTTTTGTGAGTTTTATGTGGACCTTTATGCTTCAAGACGATGTGTTGGTGTCCCCAGGATGATATGCAGGATTTCATGGAGTCCATTGATCTTCCTCATTTACACCACAGTGGACAAAAAACACCACAATTGTCATTATGCATAGGCACCTAAAGCATGACAAACCTACAGCATGGATATAAGATCGCTAATACATGATTTCAGCAACACCTGGATAAAACAGCTAGCAAAGGCACATTAAATCATTCAGCCACAAACCATGCATCCAACTAAACCGTCAGCCTGAGAACATGGGATATTGACAACATAAGCAAATGTAGTACAACCACAGGAGGTGTCAGGCAAGTCCCTCTGTTCTTCATCCATCACCAAAAGTAACACATAAATATCAGCACACCAACAGTGAGACACAATAATCGGTTGTGTCAACATGACACACAGTTAAATCACCTGTACTGTGCAATTATGTACAATCACTGCATTAACAACCATATCCACCTTAGTGACATACACACACCACAATCATATCGTAACAGCATGGGTACATGGTGATGCAGAATTCAATGCACCTACCTCTAGACATTGTCTTTCAGAAATGCTCCACGCTTCTTGGGTGATGAGTTTCACACTTCATTTCCATTAACATTCCAAATGGTAGGCACTCGTCAGGCTTCAGTCTAGGTAAGGCATCATGCCAACCATATGCTGCCAGTTTAACAGGTGTCACGCCGATATACAACCTTTTCAAAATAGGCAGAACAGATCTGACTATATTGAGAGAATAAAATCTTTCCACCTACAGAAATGGATTCATGCCTTTTTTATGGTCTTAACACATGGGAAATGGAAAAAATGTATTCCACAGCCACGCTTACTTTTATTGTTGCAGCCAAATACAACACAGTAAGGCATCTCTGCGGTAGATGTACTATCAATCCCTCCTGTGACAATTCACAAATCAGGACTGTGTGAAAAGTATGTTAAATCCAAATAAAAACTCTTCATGAACATAACACAATATAAAAAGCCAATATTATCTGAATATGCAGAGCAATTTGCAGTGTGCCACACCAGGAACTGTGATCACATCCAAAAGGTTATAAACTTCCCTCCAAAAAGTGCAAGTGCATGTCAAGTGACCTTGGATACAGTTCTTTTAACCAATGAGAAGAGGGGGTAACAAGTAATTGTACATGGTGAAAAAAAAATAATATAGGCAGCATATTGTTTTATTACTGTTTTAGTTACAGTGTCAGTGGCTCAGTAGGTAGCACACTCACCTCTCACGCTGGGAGATCAGAGAACTATGGGTTCAGTTCCCACATCTGGCACTTGGGTTACTATCTCAGTACTGACACTGTAGTGCAGCATGAGAGGGATGCTGCACTTCTGAGGTGCTGTCTTTTGGATGAGGCATTAAACCGAGGTCCCATCTACCTGGATTGGTGGTAGTTCAGGTGGATGTTAAAGATCCCATGGCACTTATCAAAAAGAGTAGGGGAGTTTTTATTGCAATAATAAACATAGATAACAACACAGTAAATCAAAGCAAACAGTGAAAAGAAAGAGAAAAATAAGATTAAGTTAACAAAAATAAATCACAGTAACAGAAATGGATAATAAAACAAACCAAATTACTTAAACTTTATAAAGTGAAGAAAACCTTTCCACCATTTCTGAAGTTTAGAGGAGCAAAGCCTCTTTGCATCTTGTGAATATATTTTTAAGAGCTCATTAGAAACCAATATACTAAAACAGATATAAGGCATTTTTCTGATATATGACCCATTGGCACCTAGCCTTCCATAGAACATATATAAACAATAAAAAATAAAGACAATGTCCCACTATGGAAATGAGAAAGGTTAGCAGGATAAAGTCCTAGAATCAAAATATCATATGTGATAAAGGTAAGCCATTTAAAGTCCATAAGTTCACCAGATAAGCCCACAAACCCTTTGAATAGGAACACTGAAAGAAAAAATGCTCCATCGTCTCTTCAACATTTATACAATCCATGTAGGGGCAATTCCTTTCATCAATGACTTTATATTTTGCATTACCCCGAACATTCAGACACCCATAAAAAATCAACCATTGCATTTCCCATTGTAGCAGGGGCAATCTAATATTGTTAAGCAGGGCTAATACCTTGGAATTCAAAGCTGATGGACAATTTTTGAAACAAGGATCTTGAGGATATAAAGTTGCCATTACCAGCAGGTAGAAACCCTGCATACTATTATTCAAAAGCATTTCTTTAGTAATTTTCCATTGGTACAACTTCTGTACAGCAGGCCGGAAATACTGTGGAATATGAATGTGGGGATTCAATTTAGGAGCCAGGTTATGCCAATTCATAAAATATTTGCCCAGAGCTCTGTTAACCCACCCTTTTCCAATCCCTTCTATTGAAGCTAAACCATATTTGATAGAATTCATAATAAACAAGGAGTGCAAAAAAAACTACAGGGTCTATCATCCCAAGTCTACCCAATTTTTTACTCAAATAAGTGTAGCATCTCTTTACTGGATTTAAGCGGTTACCCCAAAGCATTTGAAAAAATAAACTCTAAGTCCTGGCTTCTAAATTAGCCGGGAGAGGGAAAATCATGGCCACATACTGTAATCAGGGTATAAGGAACTGTTTAATAATGTGTATGCCCTTCAACTTTGAGAATTTCCACTGCTTCCATCTTTTAACTTTTTTTTCCACTGCCTCAAGTACTAATTCCCAATTTTCAACTGGTAAGTTTGGGGATGAAAAGAATACCCAACATTTTTGAGTGGAGTCCGGGAAATATGAATACCATCCTGTACCATAGCAGCAGAACCCATTGCCCCAATAAACAACTCATTAGTTTTATGTAAATTCAATTTGGCATTTGAAACTTTTGAAAAAGAATCAAAAGCTTTCAAAAATTTATGGACTTGAGTCTGGTCAGAAAAGTATACTATTAAATCATCTGTGCATGCCTGCAATAATAGTTGACTATCCTCAGATAAATTCTCTGTAATTCCAGTCCACTGTGGTAAAGTAACTAAAGTCTGCAAAAGTGGGTCCAGTGAGAATATATAAAGAAGAGGACTAAGGGGACAACCTTGATGAACCCCAGTCATTAGGTGGAAACTTTCAGCTGTACAACCTTCCAAAAAAGGAAAAACTGCATTATGTTTATATAACATCTTAATTAAATTAATCATTGTAGTAGGAAACCCATAATGTTCTAAAGTTAAAAAAAGAAAAGGAAGAAGCATCCTATCAAAATCATTTTCAAAATCAGCAATAACCATACATCCAGAAATGCCTGATAGGGATAAGTGTTCAATGACATCACATATGACCATTAATGCAGATTGGATTCTTCTATCTGGTATCCCACAAAATTGGTAGGGAGAAATCACCCACTTAGCATAATTTTTCATCCTGTTATTCAAGATGCTGGCAAAAATTTTATAATCAGAATTTAGCAGGGTAATGGGCCTCCAATTCCTAATATTGTTTCTATCTTCTGATTTAAATAAATGAAGTAATAATTCCTCTGAAAATGAATGAAAAATAACAGTATTTTCAAAAAATATTGAAACAGAATAAGAAGACATTGACTTAGTTCATCAGGGAAGGTTTTATATATTTATTTGTTGGCTATTTCCTCTTGACTAATAGGCCCTGATAATTTTGATGCTTCTGTGAACGAAGAAGGAGATTTAATAGATTTTAAATATGAAAGCATTGACTCTCCTGAGATCAGGAGGGAAGATTCCAAGGACTGGTAACGACTTTTAATCAATTCCCTCAACTGTGCAATTGTTGTGGCTGTAGAATCATCTGACTTTCTTAGGAAATCAATATTGGAAGAGTCCCTCAAGGTTTTACAAACCTCAAAAGGGTCCCCTATAGGGGATTTTTTTATACCACTAGTAAGTATATCTTGCAGGTCTTGGCCCTATCATACTGAAATTCTTTCATACTAGTTTTAAGATTGGTAATTTGCTCAGAATAATCATACCTGGAAGTGTATGCCATTGTTATAAGCCTCTGAAGCTGCTGTCTAAGTGACAGATACTTAAAAAAATTATGATTTTTTTGCCATAATCCCTTGCTTTTTAAACCAGTTACTCAAATCTGATTTAGTCTCCATCCACCAGTCACCTATATTAGAATATAAAAAAGCCACCGATAATCTAGCTTTTTAACCCCTGTCTGTATGTGAGGGAAATCTAAAACGGAGGTATTTAATTTCCACCGAACCTGCCTATGTTCAGGGAGACCCAAAAAATGAAGGGAACATAACAAAAAGAAATGATCAGAGAACTCACTAGGTATCATTTCAAAGGAGTTCACCTGTATGGAACAGGAAACTAGCATATAATCAATTAAAGAGTGAATTTTCCCTTTCACAAAGGAAAATTGGGGCCCATGGGAAAACTAAGTAATACAATTAAAGAGACCAGCCAATTTAATAATGTTGGCCAGTGCAAGTGAGTCACAGTAAATCTTTTTATTCTGTTTGGGTAAGTCAATGATTGTACAACTAAAATCTCCACCCCATAACACCTTAACTGAGGTTACCAGGAAAGGTTGAACAGCTTTTAAATAAGCAACTCTATCCGCCTTCATTTGTGGGTTATAAATATTAATAAATCGGTAGCATATACCATGCCATTTCCCATCTAATATCATAACCCTGCCAGGAATCAAGTCAATTAAGTTATGCAATGTAAATGAATAAGAAGTGAACAAAATGCCTATGCCATCCGCCCTATCAGTTCCAAATGACCAATAGGAGGGTTCCCAAGTCCAGCCCCTTTTGAAAGTAGATAATTGTTCAATAGAATGCATCCGAGTCTCCTGCAAAAAAACAGACTGAAACATGTCGATCATGAATGTAATTAAAAAAGCTTGCCTTTTAATGGTATTCAGTAAGCTATGGGTGTTTAAAGATCCCCAGGACAACCACATCGAAAGTCATATTAGAACTACAGACCCTCTATTTCTTCCTTTTTTTCTTTTTTTTCTCCTTATAATTATCCACCAGTTGAGAAAGGGAGGATAATGAGGGTTTTTGAGAGTCCGAGTCTCCCAACTCCATTTCTGTGTCCCCCCATGGGGTGAATAAGGCCGCATAGGAATTACTAGTTTCTATAGGGGGAACAGAAGGTAGGGTTTTGGGATGTAAATTCCTGGAAGATCTGCACCGAGGCAGAGGTGACACAGGGACAGTAATCTTAGAATCTTTCTCAGGGATAATTAAATCAGCATCAGAATAACATACTGGAGGAAATTCCAAAGGGTCAGGAGGTCCCATACAGGGTTTTTTATCCCCAAGAGGACCTGAACCAGCAGATTGCACAACCCTGTCAGGCCCAGGGGAGGAAGTTCTGCCAGGAGGTTCAGAGTGAATGGCATCTGTCTTTATCCTAGAAGGAGAAGGGGGAGAGTGTCAGTGGCTCAGTAGGTAGCACACTCGCCTCTGAGGCCAGGAGATCAGAGGGCTGTGGGTTCAGTTTCCACATCTGGCACTTGGGTTAATATCCCAGTACTGACACTGTAGTGCAGCATGAGAGGGGTGCTGCACTTCTGAGGTGCTGTCTTTCAGATGAGACATTAAACCGAGGTCCCATCTGCTTGGATTAGTGGTAGTTCAGGTGGAAGTTAAAGATCCCATGGCACTTATCGAAAAGTAGAGGAATTTTATTAACACTTAAGGTAAGACATATACAAAATAGTGTTACTGTACATAAAACATAAAAGCAAACATGAAAAATAGACATAAATAAGTATTACATCATACATTCAACACATAAATCTTTGTCAGTAGAATCCTAAAACAGAATATTAAATACTAGTTCCTCCCTCCACTAAAAAGCAGGGGAACTTTTTTTTTGAAATCCGAATAACAACAAAAAAATTTATATACAAAGCTGTATAACATCATACAAAACTAGAACCTTGGGGAAAAATGTAAAAACAATCACAGGTATTAATTCGTACCATTACCCCGAACATAAAGAAAAAACATTATAGTCAAACCCCCTTCCCCCCATGAAAGAGTAGGAGATGTTTTATTCATAACCCAAAAAGGTCATATAAACAAAATCAGTATTAATTTCCTTTATACTTTAAAGACCAGGAGTATACAAACATAAAAAAGAAGGATCATAAATATAGAGACATAGACATACTAAGTCCTACTTATATCGCAGACAGAAATTAAGTTTTACTAAGAAAATTGTCACCCTCCCCCATCCTATCAATAGAGTAGGGGAATTTTTTTTTTAAACTGGAAAGTAAAGCATCTATCTGAAGGTGTTACACCTCTCCGAAATATAATGTAAATGGCCAGGCAGAATGTTGTAGCATAATCTGAGTAGGTTATACTAAATTTAACTCAAGAAGGTTACAACCGATCTATAGAGTCCCATCTAGATTGACAAACAGATAGAGGAAATTCCTCGTAATCTTGTTTTTTCAGTCTGAAAATTACCTTAACAACCATGTCAAATAAAGTGGCTTGTGAAAAATAATGTTGTTGTATAGTAAAATGACATCTCACATGCCAAATATAATACTTAAAACAAAGTAAAACCAGCCATAATATGACTTTGTCATGTTGAAAGGTGGTGACTGGTAGGATCCCTATGAACAATATTTCCAATGTTAGAGGCCATAAAGGGAAAGTGGGCCATTTTTCCAAAACCAAGATCCAAAATTCTTTGATGTAGGGACAGTCCAAAATAAATGTTCCATAGTCTCAACTACTTCCAAACAAGTTTCCCTAGGGCAATATCGGTCTGAAATTTGTTTATGTTTTAGATTAGCATCACACATTTTAATCTTACCATATAATGATAACTGATAGTACATCCTGGCTACACAGGTGGTATGCGGGTGAGGTTAACATAATACCAATGGAAAGTTTTATTTGAGGTGAATATAGCAATCAAAGGGGCCATATCTTGAAAATATTTTTGTACTATATAAACATAAAAGTTGTTTTCTACTAGAGTGCAGAAAAGTGTATCTAGAAGCGCCCCATAATTTAATTTTTCCAAAACATATTTTGAGAGATTGCGGGAGATGATTTATGGATCGTTGTTTTGGGAATATCTCGTATTCAGGCCAAAAAAGAGTTATATCACCTAAAGTATCCTGAAGCCATACTTTCCATAATGTGTCTTTGTCTGCAAATATAGATTGTAGATCTGTATACAAAAACATGGTAAAAAAGAAAACTATCAGATGCAACATTTTTAGTCCCCCATATTTTTTCTCCTGAAACAACAATACTCTTTTTATAGGGTTAAGTCTGCTGCCCCAAATACAGGAAAAGAAACAGCCATATATATCTGTGTCTCCAAACATGTAGGAAGGCTAAATACTGCACTAACATATAAAAATATGGACAGTAAAAAGGTCTTTACCATTTGTATCCATTTAAACTTTGACAATCTCCATGTATTCCATATATCAACCTTGGTTTTTGCTTCCTCTAATTTAAATTCCAGTTTAAATATACTAGAGTCTCCTAGCCAAAAGTAAAGGCCTAAGATTTTACACGTACACTTTAATCACCGGTATACCTATAACCTGTGTAAAATATACTAGGTTCTATTCCTAATGGAATACAATTACATTTGTCATAATTTACTTGCACACAGTATATAATAAAAAACCTTGCAAACCCTTTTTAACACCAGTGCTGAGGAATCCCTAACAAGAAACATAAATCATCAGCATATGATAAACACATTTAACTTCAGGATCTGTACTGGAAAAGAAGAGTCACATATATTATCATAAGCATAAATCTTCCGGTATTAAAGGATCAATAGTGAATAAGTATAAAAGAGCACTCGGGCAACCCTGACGCACACCCCGTAGTACGGATATTTCTTTCTCTATCCATCCATTACAAAATGCCTGAGCAGTAGCGTTAGTATAACAAATTTTTATCCATTTGATAAAATCTTGTATATACTCATATGAAGCTAGACAGTCCCACAGATACTCATGTCTTACATTATCAAAAGCCTTAAGCTTGATCCAAGCTTAGAATCAGACCTCAAATTTCCCCTGTAAATCCTTTTTGAAAAAGTTCCCATAAAAGTATAAGGCTATCAGTTATTTTCCTATGTGGAATGGAACAGGTTTGTGCAGAGTGTAAAATGGAATGTACAATGGGTAACAATCTATTGTTTAGTATTTTGGAAAACAGTTTAAAATTCGTATTCAATAAGGTAATGGGTCTCCAGTTAACTAAATCCCCTCTATCTCCTTTTTTGTACATAAATACTACTAACCCCTTATTCATGTTGTGGGGCATTATTCCTGTTGTTAGTATTTCATTTAAAACTGCAGTGAACTCATCCAATAAATGTGGAAACATTATTTTATATAATTCATATGGTATACCATCATTCCCTAGAGCTGTTCCTGTTCTTCTTGTGTGCCAGAGCTGTAGTAACTTTCTAGTGTTGTAATTACACCACTAATGTAGATATCTCTAAATCGGTAGTTAGGGGAAAATTAATGCGTCCAACCAAGCCTCGTGTGCATGACTCATGGGTTCAGTTACTCCAAAGAGGTTCTGCACATGTACGTTAACCATGTTTATAAGTACTCTGGGGTCTGTACACCATACTCCTCTTTATTCTTAAGCCCTGTCATATTTTTGCTGTCTTTGAGAAGCACTAAATTGGAATGAATTCAAAAAGGCTTGTGAACCTTGGTTGCCAAACCGACGTTCATTATCCAATGATGATCTAAAGGAGGAACTAGCAGAACCATTAGCAGAATTGTTTAGTGAGTCTCTGAGCACAGGAGAGGTCCCAGAAGACTGGAGGAGGCTCATGTGTGATCCCTCCACAAAAGAGTAGTAGCAGGGAGGAGGCGGGAACTGGAGACACGTCAGTCTTACCTCAGTGGTGGTGCAGATTGGCTGGAGCCTCCTTAAGGAAAGGATAGTTCAACACCTGGAATCCATAGGGCACAGGATCCAAGACAGCATGGGTTTACTAAAGGAAGGTCCCGTCAAACTAATCTCATAGATTTCTTTGACTGGGCAACCAGAGTGGTGGACCAAGGGGGAGCAGTTGATGTTGCCTACCTTGACTATAGCAAAGCTTTGACACTGTTCCACATAGAAGATTGATAAATAAGCTAGGTAGGCTCGGGTGGGTCTGAAGTTGGTCAACTGGGTGGCAAACTGGTTGACTGGCAGAAAACAGAGTGGTGGTAAATGGTATACAGTCAGAAGAGATGTAAGTCACAAGTGGGTACCTCAGGGATCAGTCCAGGGGCCTAGTCCTATTCAACATCTTCATTAGTGACCTACTTGCAGATGGACTAGAGGTAAGGCTTGTCTGTTTGCAGATGACACCAAGATCTGCAACAGAGTAGATGATCCAGATGGGGTGGGCAGAATGAGAAGAGATCTGGATAAACTAGCAGAATGGTCAGAAGAGTGGCAACTGCTGACGAATGCAGCAGTGCTAAAATCATGCACATAGGAAGAGAAACCCTGAAGCCATACTTATAGGTTGGGAGGAGTCTAGCAGTCACAAAGGAAGAAAGAGACTTGGGCATCATCATCACTGATGACTAAAATCATCCAAGCAGACCTCTAAAGCAGTAGGTAAGGGTTGGGGGTGTTAGGGTGTATTAGTAGGGGTATCACAAGTCGTAAGAGGAAGGTGATAATCCCTCTGTGCAAGACATTGGTTAGACCTCATCTGGAGTACTGCGTGCAGTGTTGGAGTCCACACCTTCATAAGGACATTAACAAATTGAGGCAGTCCAGAAGAAGAGCAGCAAATGGTACAGGGACTGCATCAGAAGACATATGAGGACAGATTAACGGAGCTCAATATGTATCTCTTTGAGCAAAGGAGGGAGAGAGGTGATATGATCGAGACATTTAAACACCTTAAGGGGCATAAACAAAGGTGAAAGAGTCTAACATGTTTAAATATAAGAAAAATAGCAGGACAAGAGGACACAGCATGAGATTAGAGGGAGGCCGATTAAGGGGAATGTGGAGGAAATTCTTTTTCACAGAAAGGTGGTAGATGCATGGAATGGCTTACCACAGAAGTGGTGGCTATGAATACAGTGCAGGGCTTCAAACAGGCATGGGATAGGCATAAGGGAGCAATACAAATGACTATGAATAGATAGGTCACTGACAGAGCAAAAGCCGATGGCACATTTATAAGGTAGAAAAAGAAATGGGCAGACTGGATGGGCCTTGCGGTCCTTATCTGCCGTCAACTTCTATGTTTCTATGTTTCTATATCATGTAACCTAGGAAGAACTGAGGTTTCACCATTAGCGACCTGGAAATGCAAGTCCAAAAATTATTTTCTATATTCCAAATACATATCGGTTTTATATTTCCCGTGTAATCTCCTATAGATTGAAAAAAAGCGTTTTATATCAGTTTTTTGTCTAGCCACCACTACACAGGGGTGTCATAAAGACACACAACTGATTTCCTAGCTTTAAAATATTTAGAAATCTTCTTCTACTGTGGGGAGAAGTAATGAAGCTAAATTCAACCTCCGGTATCCTGGACCTCTATGCATAGGTGATATGACTTGCCACTGTAACTGTTATAATGGCATGGTCAGATACAGTAACAGGCACTCGCTTAGTGTCAATAGTCTGTGGAGAGTCTGAAAGAAACCAAAATCTATCCGTGTTGATTTAGTGTCCTGAAAAAATGTTTTTGCTGGAGCTCCGTTGAGGGCCATAACATCAATATGGTCTATTTGAACCAATAAAGTGTTCAGGCACATAGCATCACAAAATATTTTATTGGTTTGGCATCCTCTGTCTGTCCTATATCTACTGCAGTTGAAGTCACCTCCCAGAAAACATACCTGAGGTGATCAAATATAGTTGGGAAATAAGCGAAATATTTCAATCCATTCAATCTTAGTCTGTGGTGCATAAACATTTATAAGACGGCACTGTAAGTCATTAATTACTACATCTACTAACAATACCTCGACTGGGAAAAAGATCTATCAATTTTATTACCCACGCCGTAGGGTTATATGGGTACCACTGACCACTACATTGGTCTTCACCTACTGACCAATGAGTAATTCCCCATTTCCAACCAGCAGTTGCTGATTCTACATCCAATTTTGAATGTAATCTAGTATCTTGTAAAAACACCACATCATAATAGACGTTCTCAAAATGTGACAGAATTGGCATCCGTTTTCTTTCTGATAATATACTATTCACATTCAAGGAGGCCACTGAAAGATTATAAACTGCTGACATCAAAAAAACAAAATGAAAAAGGAAGAAACCCATCCTATTCTTAGAACACGTTATTTTTTCTTATTCCCTTTCCTCATTCCCAATCTGTTTTTTTCCTTTTTAACTGAATCACTTTGTGGTAAGTTTTGCTCTAGATCAGAAGTAACGTCTTGTTATGACGAATGTACAGATAATGAATCTGATTCAGTACTGTATGCGTCCTGAAATGCGATAAGCGGTTATGGTTGGATGTTGTTTGGGGGGTCAGGGAATCATTAATCAGCTACTCAGATCGGAGGTTGAGCGTTCTAGAAGTTACCAAGGTAAATCTTCTTCAGGTGGGAGAGGTGGGAGGCATTGAAGTCAAAGCATTACCTGGAACTTCTATTTGAGAGACAAGATTTGTGGATACTGGCCCAGGTTCGGGGTATCAAGATTTATTTTAGGTTGGGGTTCTTTTGGGTCAGAGCATATTCACGGCTAGTAGAAATATGTGAATGAGACCGTTCAGGAAGTGGGGAAATTGTTTGGTGTCCTAAGGCAGCTTTGACCGCAGTGTTAATGTAAAATCTTGGATACTGTAATCTTCAGTTTTTTTTGACCCTGCTATGGGCAATCAGCAAAGGGATGTGCTTCTCCACAAAGAGAACATTTACTAGGCTGGTGACAGTCAAGAAGAACATGCCCTGTTCTCGCATTGTGCACATTTAATGACTTCACACATTCTACTTAAGTGTTCTGGTCAATCTGCATTTGTAGCAATGCCTAGGTTGTCCAGGATAAAATGTGAAACCCTTTATCCTGTCCCAAATAAAACAACTGGGTAGGTGCTGTAGGCCCTCGTCAGTTTGAAATAAATTCACCTTGTATCTCCACCCTCCATTCTAGAACCTCATCATCCAGTATAGGTTTAGGATTCCCTTAAACTGAACTTTTCCTTTCTAACTCAAGATGTAATATTCTTCCATAATAACACCTCATTTCTAAAAAGAACAGTTATTACCTTAAATGTTTGTTTGGTAAGAGGGATAGCTGGAAAGTGTAACCAAGCTGGATTAGTTTTTAACAAAGCATATCTCATCCAAAATGTATTTAACAGGTCTAGTGTACGGAAACTAATATCATAGTTATCATCCCCTGGGGTATGTATAAGAGCATATACCTCTCCTGGGGAAAATTGCAGCATTTGTTTAATTAAAACCTTTCCTATATAAAATCGATCAGGCATACCATCCATAGGGCCAAGAAACCGCAACCGGACCGCATTCCTGCGTTTTGCTAAGGAAACTATTTTTTTAAATAAACTAGTAAACGTAGCAGGGTTGAAATACAAACAGGTGTATCCTGTATGGGATTAAGCTCAGCAGCAAGAACCTGTGTTTTGTTTAAAGTCTCGCAAGAGCACCAACATGCAATAAGTTATCTTCTGGTAACACTACATCATGCATTTAGAATCAAATAACCTGGATTGTGAAGAACTACCTAAAGGAGCATCAGAAAGTCTTGCAGGAGAATGTGTAAAACAATCCGGTCCATAGCTAGATACTTTATCCTGTAAAAGGATGCCATCTGTTCTCTCAGTTTCTATACTTGTTCCAGGGAGGAGAATTACCGGATTGGCTATCCAGTTTCCCGTATCAGTTTGTGTCCAGCCTGCTTCACGCAGCGCTTTTTGTGGGGACCAGAATTTAGCAGGCAAAGGTTTAGAAAACTGTGGTAAAATAATGTCAGTAGGTAGAAACTTTTCAATACTTTAGGTACAGTACCTTGTAGGCCAGAAGGGGAGTCCAAAACAGGCCGTTTCTGTTTTCGTTCTTCTTCGGCTTAGATTTTTGAAAGTTGGCAATGTCGATTCCATTTGTCTACCGTTTATGCTCTAATAAATCAGAAGGAAAACTACAAACTCTTGAATAGAATTTGGGATTCGTGAGGCAATGTAGTTGCCTCAACAGCTTTTTCTCCCAGGACCGCGGGATCCTCCAAAGCCGTCCAAACACTTCCTGTGTTCTTACTAGCCACAACTTCCATATTGTGTGTCTTCAATTTGGCTCGTGGGGATTCTGGTACACTAAGCTGGCCACCACGCGGGTGCATCCCAGCTGTACCATTTTCCCCACATGAAAGAATAACACTGCCATTTGAAACCTTTACACTTTTCGGCATTTCCATGGCATAATGAGGTTTTAACTCCCCATTTTCGGCAGATCCACCTGCCTGAAAGCTCTATCTCAGAGCACGGGGGTTGAGGTACGAGATGCTGGCCACCCTGTAGGTGCAACCCAGCTGTACCATGTTCTCTGCCGATCGATTCGGGCTCAGCAGCCCCAGCACAACCTCCTCCACTGTCCTCCTCCTCTGCCATCTTGGTCCCACCAGAAAATTGGTCCCCCCTGCTCACAGGAAGCAGGAAGTAGGGGTAAATTGCTTCTTTATTGAAATAAAGCATGGAAAAAAAAACACATCAAGAAAAACAGCAGCAAAAAGCACAAAAGCTTATACAAATCAACAAAGGTACTGAACAAAAAGCAAGTGATACATAGTTATTCTTTTAACAAAAAGCATAAAAGAAAAGAAAGTAATCCGTTATTTAAATTTTATCATGCTGAAACCCTTCCACGAGATTTGAACTTTTCTAGTCCCATAAATCTGAGCATCTTTTAGATATACTTTATTTAATTCACAATAACATAGTGGCTGAAGCCTAAAAAGTTGGCTTTTTTGATACAAAACCCACTGGCATCTAACTTGCCATAAACAAAATCTAAGACATGCTAAGAAAATGTGTACAGTTGAAGTATGAAATGTAGCAAGACATGGGGGTAAAGATCCCAATACTAACAATTCATAAGAAATATGTTTCAACCATGGAAGTGCCAGATAGTTACCAACACACCCATAGTTTAGAGGCAAAAGAACAATGAATAAAAAATGTTCCATTGTTTCTTCTTGTGCCGTACACTCTAAATAAGGACAAAACCTTTCTTCTTTCATTTTATACTTAGCTGTCCTCTAACTTGTAAATCGACCATACATTATCAACCATTATGCCTCCCACATGTAAGGTAAACGGGGTTATTTAATTGTGCTAACACCAGATGGTTCATAGTACCTGGGCAGTTTTTAAATGCGGAGGAATGAGGATAGATTTGAGAAATAATAGTGGAATATAGTTTTGTTGGAGAATTAATAATTTGTGATTTGGACAATTGCCACATATATAATTTCCGAACAAGCGGTTTAAAGAAAAGGGGAGTAGAAAAGGAAATATTAGGTTTTGGAGCCAATCCAATCCATTTCGATGAATACTTGGATAGTAAGAATTTCAACCAGCTAAATTCTGGAATATTGGGGGTTAAAGTACAGTTCCAAAAGAAAAGCAAGAAAAGGGAAGAACAGAAAACCACAGGATCTACCATCCCAACCCCTCCCTTGACTTTATCCAGGTAAGTATAATACCTTAATGGATTTAACCTATTTCCAAAAACTGAAAACTAATACTGTGCTGTGTTTCACTTCCAGGTTAGTTGGACAGGGTACAGAAATGCCAAATATTGTAGGCAAGGTAACAGAAATTGTTTAAAAATCTGAACTCTCTTTAGTTTCGAGAATTTATAATGTTTCAACCTCTGAACTTTATTATCCATTTTATTTAAAACTGCAAGTCAATTCTGCTCAGGTAAATTTTGGGAACCGAACAGAACCCCTAAAATGGAAATAGGTTGTAGTGGATGAAATAGTTCTGTGCACAAAGGGGTTAATGTATTCGCTCTATTAACAACCCTTTAGATTTTGAAAATTAATTTTGGCGTTTGACAAGGTCGATACCTGTGAAATAACTTAAAGAAAACTTCCAGCTGGCCTTGTTGTTTAAAAAATAAACAGATGTCATCCGTAAAAACTTGTACATTTCTAAAGGAGTCAGAGAAAGGGAATGTTTGACCCTCCCAACCAGAAACCAACTGTAAATGTTCTAATAAGGGGTTCTAAGGAGCAAATATATAATAAAGGGCTCAGTGGACAGCCCTGCCTGACACCAGCTTTTAGCGTCCAACCTTTCCCAATTTTCCCTTTAATAACTGGACAGATTATTGAATTAGAATATAAATTTTGTAAAATTGTAAGAATCTTAGGGGGCATTCCTAAAAAGGCCAAGGTTTGGAAAAGGAATGAATGACTAACCCTATCAAAGGCTTTTTCTAAGTCTAATGATAGTAGAATACCAGTTTGTTTGCTGTGATGTAATATTTCAATAAAATCTCTAATATAACAAAGTACTTAATGTATTCGCTTTTGAGAAACACCACAGAACTGAACTGGAGAAATCACTAGAGTAGCCCAAGATTGAAGTCTGTTATTAAGCAGCATCGCAAAGATTTTATAGTCAGAATTTAACAATGTGATAGGTCTCCAGTTTTGATCTCACTTATCTCCTGTTTTTAAAGATATAAACTTGTAACCCTTTTGTGAATGCAGGATAGATCTGTCCTCCAGAAAGAAAGGAATTAAAACACTCAACTAAACAGGGAACCAGCTCATGTGCAAAAGTTTTATAAAAGGCATTAGATAACCCATCTACCCCAGGAGACACATTAAGCTTTAGTTTAGAAATAACATCCACAATTTCTTGTAAAGAAAAGGGTTCAGAAGAACAGCTGCTATTGAGGCATCAATGACAGGGCCTGTAACACCTTTCAGAAAATCCTGAAAGACGCTCAGTTTGTAAGTCTATATGAGGACCTAAAATTTTGGAAATATCGGAATATAATATGACTTATATCCGAAGGGTCAGTATAATACTGTGAATTACTGACTAAACAATCTAGTGTAGAATTATCTCGTACGGTTTTACACAAACTATAGGGGTCCCCAATCACTGTTTTGGACGTGTAGTTGTTAATTAAGGCTTGCAGGGATCTGGCTCTATCATATTGAAACTTCCTCATCTGTAATTTAACATGCTTAATTAAAGGAGATAAATCTTCTGAAGAAGTGTTAGCTCTAGTTAATAGAGACTGTAATTTTGAACGTAATGTGAGGTAATGAAGAAAATTATCGTTCTGGGTTTTTGTCCATAAGTTCTAAACCAATCCATGCAGTCTAGTTTAGTTTCTTCCCACCAGATCCCTAAGTCCGAATATAAACATTGCAACGATAGTGGGCAGTTAGAATTTGAACTATAGAATGTTTGACAAAGTCATTTTGTAATGATGAGGTATTTAGTCGCCATCTACTTTTGTAGGGCTTATAATTTACTGGGATTTCTATTGCAATTTTAAGTAGGAGATGGTCTGAAAATTCAAAAGGCTGTCTAGAAAACTGTGAAATATATATATTTTTGAGGTGAAAAGGTAATCAATACAGGTACCAGTCTTCCTTTACAAAATGTATTTTTAGGGGGTTGGATTCTAAAGTATTGCAGACTCTGAGGTCTGCCTCTCTAATAACAGATTGTAAAAGTTAGCATCACAATACATTTTTTTCCACTAGATCTCCTGTCAGTAAGAGAACAGTTGAAATCCCACCCCACAGTACTGGCCTGGTAGTGAGCAGAAAAGGTTGTATAGTTTTCATACACTTTATTCTGGCTGTTTTTACCTGTGGATTATAAATATTAATAAGTCTATATAGGACAGATTCAAGAAAACAGTCCACAATCAAAACCCTCCCTGGAATGCAGTCTATTAATTTATGAAGTTTAAACTGGAAGGTGGAAAAGAATACCAATGCCGTCCAGCTTTATCTGACCAAATGACCAATATGAAGGGCCCAAGGCCAATCCTTTTTAAAGGCAGTAACATGTTCTTTAGAGAACATCCACGTTTCTTGTAAAAAGCAAACAGTAATTCTAGAATTATGCAACATATGAAAAATAGCCTTCGTTTAGCTCCATTTAAAATGCTATGAACATTCAAAGAAGCCCACAGAAAACCCATATGAGTACCAAAAAAGAAGGAATTTATTTTATTTTTTCTTCTTTTCTTTTCTTTTCCTTATAAGAACCTTGGGAGGGTTCCATGGGGTCTTGGGTAGAGATTTGGGAATCTGAATCCACAACATCCATTGCTGTATCCCCAAGAAGAAAGAAAGAGAAAGGATTAGAAGTTTCCACTGAATCTGTAACTGCCTCAGGTACTGATTTCACATTCCTCATGGACCTTCTAGGAGGCAGAGAGGGGTTAATTTTGGGGGTTCTACGCTCTGATCTAAAGTTTTAGCAATACCACCCGATTTCACACTTGGGACAAGCAGAGGGTCCTGCAAAGCAGAACTATTAGGCTGTACAGGCCTTGACAATGATGAAGAGGGAGGGGAGAACTAAATTCATTGTCACAGGAGTTACAGGTTTTCTTACATCAAGAGGGTTCCCAGGAAAAGTGGGAGGCGAATGAGAGAGTAGGTCTTCCTGTGCTTTCTGTAAAACTGTTCAGTACAATTCCTGATACTTTGTTTTTGCAGCCCATGGACAGGTGTTGAATGTGTGAGAACTACCCTCACATAAATCACATTTCGTTGGGTTAGAACATTGAATCAGTGAATGCCCATTTCCCCACAATTGTCACATCTAGGACTATCACAAACACTAGACAAATGCGTCTGTGAGCCATATTTATAGCAGGCCCTTGGCTGACCATATAAAAGCAAACACCTCTATCATGGCCTAGTAAGAAGGAGTTTGGGATATGCATAAAACCATGTTCATTGTGTCGTAATTTGACCTTATATTTCCATCCGCTGTCCAAAAGCCTCTGAGTCTAAAATAGGCTCTGGATCCCCTGTACATCACATTTATTGGACAACCAATATGTAATATCATCCACTGACACCCTTCATTGTGGAACATTACTGTAACAAACTTGATGGCTGGTTGAGAGGGAATAATCACAAAGGGGACCAAAGGGGAGAACTTTACCTGAGAATACCTAATCCAAAATAATTCTAACAAGGCAGCTGATCTAAAACTGACATCATAATTATCCTTCCTGAAATATTGATGATGGCAAACACATCTCTAGGAGAAAAATGCAAGGATTCCTTAATTAAATGTCTCCCAGCATAGTTTCTATTAGGCCTTTCAGCCATGCCCCTGTATATCTAATGGCGCACGCATTCCGCCTGGGAGCGGATTCACGTTTGTTTTTGCAAATAAGTCAGATAATAAAGGTCTTTTATCAGATACAGCATTATGAGACTCTACAGAAACAGGACTAACAGTATCATTAGAGACATTAAGAACCAAATCCCTAGAGTCTGAGCCCCTTTTTAGCAGATTGAACAGGCTTTTCTGGGTTCCACTTAGGGGAATGAGAGTTTATGTCAAATGAAGAATCCAGGTTAAGTCAGCAGCCCATTCTCCTGAAGGAGTTTGTTTCCACCCTGCTGCCATTAAAGCTGAAGCAGGAGTCCAGTCACTCTCATGTGTAGAAGAGGAAGTCAAAATATCAGAGTTAGGCATAATGGGCTGAGGAACAGAACTTTTAACCTGCTGCAAAGATGTAGAAGCATTCCCCATATTTCGGTCACCAAAGAAAAACAGTTGCTTCCTCCTGTTCATTTGGCTGTTTTTGATAAATAATCTGAGCAGTGGAAGAAGAAAACAAACCCTGCTTGTTTAGTCAGTGTTGGAGCAGTTCCCACCACATACTTTTCCCTGGTTTCAGTTTCTTTGTTTATCTTGCTGCAGTCCATTTTCCCACTTCCAACAAATCCCCCAAACTATTGGAAACAAGTAGCGCTCAGTGCTAGGCAGGAGACCCCAACTGACCTGTTTTTTGTGCTGGAGCAGAAAGATTTCGATCTTTAGAACTGCCATTGCTCCTGCAAACAGCAGAAACACCATTCTCCAGCTGAATCCCTTCCGTGTTCAGTAGCATGACATCATCCACAGGCAGTGCAGGTCTTAAAGGGGCAACACCATCTATAGGTTTTGTACAAGAAAGTAGCTGAACAGACTTTAAAGGCAGCATTTTTACTTTTTCAGGCTCTGTAGGGCTTACAGGAACTTTTGAATCCTCAGAAGATAAGGCATCCAGAAATAATTCTGCATCTTCTAGCTCTGCTGAAGGAAAATTAACCTTTGTAGAATCCTTGTCTATGGTCTCCTTCACATCTGCAGACTGAACTTGCTGTAGCTCCTCTACAGCGTCCATCTTGGAAAGCTGACCAGCACTCCTGCTGGCGGCCATGCACCATCAGAGTAGGGGAATTTCCCCGGTGTCCTGGTCAAAGTTCCCTCGTTCACTAAAAATACCACCAACAGCTTAATCAGGTTCAAGGTCAGTTGGCATTCATCTGTATCCCCCCCTGGGTCGTGCCTGAAAATAGGCAGGATTTGTCTAGTAGTGCACTTACCCGATCAACAAAAACTAAATAAATAAATAAATAAAGGAGGGGGGAATGGGGGGGAAGCCTGCAGCATCTTGAGCTTTCTGGATTGAAGGTCTGGACTTATACAAGATGCTTTATTTTTAGCTGCCCAGGTACACTCTCGGAAAACATGACCATATTCTTCACAGAGATCACACTTTGAGTGATTAGCACATTGCATAGTAACATGCCCCACTTCTCTGCAATTATCACAATGGGGCTGGTCACAGACGCTGGAAAGATGTGTCCTAGAGCCACACTTGTAACAGGTTCTTGGTTGTCCCCCATAAAAACAAACCCCTCTATCCCTACCTAATAAAAAGGAATTAGGTATGTGCTCTACACCTGAATCAGTTTGCCTCAATTTAATTTTATACTTCCAACCCCCAGTTCAAAACTGTTTGGAATCTAAGATTGGTTCTGGGGCACTCAATACCTCACACTTTTGCAATAGCCAAAAGGTGATATCTTCCACATGGACCCCCTCATTCCTAAACATTACCATCACAAATTTTGTCAGAGGCTTAGTGAGGGGAATAGCCAAAAAGGGGTCCATGTAGGAGAAAACTTAACCTGCCTATATCGATCCCAAAATAAGTCCAGAGCATGTGATGTCTGAAAACTGATATCAAAATTATCCTGCCCAGAAATATTGATGAAGGCAAACACCATCTTTAGGTGTGAAATGAAGGGAATCTTTCAACAGTGTTTTCCCCACACAGTATCTGTCCAACCTATTGTCTAAGCCCCCTTTGTAGCATATGCGGATAGCATTACGTCTTGGTGCAGCTTCCCTTTTAGCAGTGGAAAACAACTCTGACATTAAGGGCTTCTGCTGAGGGGGTTTCAACAAGGAAGAGTCCTGCAAAGAAGAAGAATCATCTGGAGGTGGGAGATCAGAATCCAGTTTTGGAATGGAGGGCGGTAAGGCTTGTAAATCAGGAGTTATAGTAGGAGGGATAGGCTGAAGTATCTCTGTCAAGTCTTTATTGATAGAACCTCCAGTAGAAGCGTTCAGCTGCAAGTCTGGTTTCCATGCTAGGGAGTGCTGTGATAAAGAAAAATCAGTATCCCAGGCAGGGTCAGGCATCCAGATTCCTGATGGGGCCTGTTTCCATCCAGCTCCTGCAAGGGCTTTATCTGGAGACCAAGCCTCCTGAGTTGTTTCTAAAGCAGAGGAAGAAAAACCTGCAGCAGCAGGTCTTGTAGACATATTACTTTGTTGTTTAAGGTACAGTTTTTGCAAAGAAAAGTTCAGTAATCCCAGCTTGAGATACCACAGTAGATTGATACACAGTTTCAGGCTGGGCTTGTAACTCCATGCTCGCAGGATTTTTTAATACAAAACCCGTCAATTTACTAAGCGGGGAAGTCTCATTTTGAATAAATTTAGTAGTGGATAACCCTTGAGAACCTCCCGTTGATCCATTGTAATAGCAGGTGAAGCAATCATTTTGGTCAGAGGCAGCAAACAGACAGGCTTTAGGCACTCGCTAGAGCTTGAGATATTACTGCCAGCCTCTAGTTTTACAGAAGAAGAGTTTAAAGAGCATGGTATGTGAGAGAAAATATGCGGTGCTTTACCGCGCCCCACAGGGCCTTCTGATGCTTTTGATTCAGCTGCAGAGTTAACAGGAGTAGTTGCACTGCTGACAGGGAGCAACTCTGTATGCTGTAATTTGTCAGCAAGATTCACTGCTACCGCTCGTTGCTCCGACAGTCCCACAGGTAAGCGGAGCCCTTGCACTTCTACTGCAAGAGCTGGAAAGGAAACTTGTTTAACCTGAGACAGCAAACCAGCAGGCTTTAGGCACTTGCAAGAACTTGTGGAATCACTGCCATCCTGAACAGAAGCACAAATTGAATTCAACATACGAGTAGTGTCCAAAGGACTAAGTAATGACTCATCACGCTCCATGGGGCCTTCTGAAGCTTCAGATGCAGCTGTAGTTTTGACAGGAGCAGCTGCGCTGTTGACAGGGAACAACTCTGAAGGTAGAGATTGTGTAGTGAGATTCATTGCTGCCGCTGGGTGCGCTGACCTTCCCACAGGTGAGCATAGTCCTTGCATCTCTTCAGCTCCATAAACAATCGAATTAGAAATCTGTACCTGGTCCTCGGGGATTTGAGAAAGAGTGCCCATATCTTCAATAAAAATTAGTGCATCATGAAACTCCATATCAGAATCCACATCCATGTTGTAAAAAGAAGTAGCCTCAGTGCTGCAAACAGTGGGAGCTGAGGCAAGCTCTCCCACTGAGCAGACATCTTCATCCTTCGGCGTCTCACACAGAGTGGCCATCCTGAAAACGGCCTGTCCCTTACTGGCCAAGAATAGGGGAAGTTCTCGGGTGTCCTGGCCAAATTTCCCTCATTCACTAAAAAAATACCACCAACAGCTTAATCTGGTTCAAGGTCAGTTGGCATTCATCTGTATCCCTCTCCCCCCGGCCGGGCCTGAAAATAGGCATTATTTGTCTAGTGCACTTACCCGGTCAACAAAAACTAAATAAAATAAAAATGAATAAATAAATAAAACTAAATAAATTGTGAGACATATGAATGCAAAAAACAAAGTATTATACAGTACTATACTACACTTTACAGAAATATAAAAAGTACTGAGGTCACTCAAGCAAACAATACCACAGAATAAAAACACATGCACATGGTGGATATTGATGTTCACACACATTTCAGGGATTTATTTAACTCCAAAAATTGATTAGCGTTTTGCTCATAAAAGTGCTAAAACATTGTGAAAATACATAGTACTTGCTTCACTGTGTTTAACAAAAGTAACACTTCTAGAAAACCTACATAAATACTTTCTGTACAGTTAGCATTGTCCCAAGAAAAAAACTGCTAATCAATTATTTAAAACCCTGCATTTTATTAATTATTATTATTAGTATTCCCTTGGATATGTTCATACACCTCAAATTAGGATCCAGGACTTCGTGCTTCATTTACTGTCACAGTTGTAATCAGCATGGGGGGTGACCAGCAAACGATGGAAAGATAAACAAAGCATGGGTCACAAAAACAGCCCATGAATGAAACCCACCACTAACAAGCATGAACTTCTGAAGCCCAGACTGTAAAAACTGCATGAACTACTGATGCCAGACTCTAAAAGATATAAAAACAACTTTGAGGATACTCCTGACACAAGAACATGAGGTAAAGAAGTGTTATACCAACAGTGGCTATACCCTCGCTGCAGAGCCATAGGGCTGAGTACCTCCCATTACGTCATCATGCTATGTGTCTGCCTTTGTGAACATGCGCTACCGGGAGCAACAGCACAATATGAATAAAAAGAGGAAGCACACATGAAAGTTAAATATCTCTGGAACGGCAGAATAGATTCAAATGGGATTTTCAAGGTGGGTAAAACGGGAGGTGGGCGACCGAAAAATTTAGTCCATGGGTTAACAGCATGGCAGCAAACAAATGCAGTTTACTTGTCCTTTAAAACACTGTCTCGGTGAACAAAGTCTCTTTGTCAGAGCAAAACTCATCATGGAATGCAGGTGCCCCAGGGCTTTTTCCCACAACACAGTCTCAGGTACTCACTGAACAACTCGACTCTATGCAGCTTCACCACTCTCCAGGCTGGACCAGGGGATTGCCCTTGAATCCTGGAATTCCCCCCATCCCTC